>OZ022263.1:212336301-213615676 GCA_963978885.1 Nemotelus pantherinus
CCAGTGGTAATATCTGAAACCTTCCACCATATGAGTTATAATGCATTCTTGAGACCAAAGTAAAACGTGGCATTTGAAACAGTTTGGTCGTAATAAGCAGCACATGTGGTGGAATATGCACTCAAAACCTGCACGATTCTTCTACTGTTCTTCGAACATTAGTGTTTCTAGCGGTTCAGGTGCGCTAGAGTTTTTTTTATGTTATTTTTGTAATTTAGTATTTCTTCTTGTAAAAAAATAATAATTTTCATAAATGCTAATTAATGGGTGCATGTATGAAGATTTTCTTCAATAATGTATTAAATAACAAGGTAGTTACAATACTTATGTATAAATACGTTTTTATTGTGTTTATTTTTTGTATAATATTTTCATATTTGTGGTACTTTAATTATATGACTTTAATCAATGATTTTGACATTTTCTGTATGCTAGTATTTATGAGTTAACATTTCTTTTTCACATTTTGTATGGTTTGTGGTATTTTTTTGTTTTAATTTTATTTTATGTTTTCATTTAAAATTTCTATAAAATTCAACGAGTTCATTTTTAATCGGAATATTTAGTTGTATTTGATTGAACATACTTTGGTTTCGAAAAGTATCTTCGATAAACTATGTAAAATAATAAATGATTTACTTTAAAGTTCAAAAGTTTATTTCAATTTCTGAGTTAGTTTTATTCTTTTCTTTGATTTATTCTTTCATGTTCTGCATGAAATTAATGCTGTTTCTCAGCTTGATTTGTAGTTCATTAATGTAATTAAATTGAATGAAGCTTTCAACTATTCTTTTAGGTGTTTTGTAGATGATTATTTTCATCGGTTCGTTTTGTATTTGAATTTGTTGTAGCTTTCTTTTGAACATGTTTTTGAATTTCTCTATATTAGATGTGTTTGGAATTTTGTGGCTCTTGTTTCGGCACACATTTGATATATTCTTTTCAGTTATTTGTGATGTCAGCTTCTCCAATGGCAAAACTAATTTTGATGGATTATCACTGCATCTAACTGTGATTTCATTATTTTCCATTATCACTCTTGAAATATTCTCTGTATCGAATTTTGATTTCATCAAATTTTCTATATCAGCGTTCGAATCGCTGTTACAAAGGAAGGCTTCTTTAGGCTTCATGTCGTATTTTGGTTTTATCGAATTTTTAATATTAATTGTCGAATTGCTGTTACATAAATCAGCTTTTTTAGGTTTTTTATTGTGGATTAGATTATGCGCTTCTTCAGGTTTTCTTGTATTTTTGTACTGCCTTGTATTATTTTGGTTTTTGACTATTTGCCTTCTACATGTTAATACTTTGTTGTCATTGGTATCGTTTTCCTGTGTTGGTTTAATATTTGCCAATGCCTCTGTACTCAATTGATTCATTTCAATGCTTTTTATTACATTTTTGACTATTCGTTTATCGTTAAATCTTTCGTTTATTGGTCTCTCGACTTCGACTGATCGATATTTTTCCAATGACTCAGTTTCTTTTTTAATATTATTGATCAATGCATCTACTTTATTTGTATTTAGTACTTCGATGTGCTTTGTTGAAATGAATTCTAAATGTAAAGTTAACAAACATATTTTGGTTATAACAGAGCGAATACTTTTATCGCAAAACCCCCCCCACAAACTTCGAAATGGAGAATGTTCGTTTTCCATCAAAATAGATTGCGCTGTATTTCTAACAGGAGTCTTTTTGATTTCACTACTGCTAATATGTATGAATAAATGTAAAATTAATCCTTACAAAAATATGTGATTTCGTTTGATGCTATAGCGAATGACTTTCATTGAAAAACAAAATCCCCTTTTTATAGTACATTTATTTTTAGTTTATTATATTATTCAAAATAAGATAGAACTAAAATTTACATTCAAATATTTATTGTTAGGTTAATAGTTTGTCATAGTTTTTGTCTGACTACTTTTTGTCCATTACATCAAAAATTAAAACAGCTTGGGGGACCATACACTTTGTCCAAAAACTTTATTTCACTGTGTAATGGTTCTCCTATATATAAGGAACGGAATTTATTACAACATTCTATTAACTGCCAACTTTTACAAATTAAAAAGTATTCATTTTTTTCACTAACCAAAATCGTTTCAATCTCAAATACGTTAAAGTTATTAAAAAAAATCATCAGTTTCCATAAATATATCACCATTTTTGGAGTGATAACCTCTGTACTGCAAATCGCTTACAGTATATACACTGCAATCTAAAGGCAATACCTTTGCAAAGCCAACCCTAGATTCTTGTATTTCATAAAGTTGACCCTTTTTGGATACAATTTCTTCACGGAAAAAAGTCTTAGAATGAAGTAATTATGCAAAGTGCAAATTTGATTTAATACATAGTGTTAGAGGCACATTGAGTCTAGAAGTAATCGCTCTGGCGTATCCTTTGTGTAATTGATGCTCAGCTTCAATACCCAAAAGTCCAAAGGTGTCACACCTCACTTTCATTTTCACATATGAATTCATATTCGGTTGAATTCAATATTTGAATCGTATCTAAGTTTATATTTATTTCACTTTCCATTATATGTATGTTCGCACAAAAACCTTAAACGCGAGTCAGATAATAGTTTTCACCACTTTAAACGCAATTTACATTGCAGTTTTGAACACTACAGCTTCAAACACTCAATTCGCAACTCACATTGATTACAACGCAGTGCTTATCTAGAGTGAGAATGAAATAACTACGTATGTTTTATTCTGGTATTGTAGCCTATAAATAAACGTATGTAGAATTAAAATTAAGCGTATGTAGAATTGAAATTTTTCTCTGTAGAAATTACATGCGACGCCATAAAGATATCTAAAGACAAAATACCTTGATTTTGGATTAACAAGTAGAGCTCTTGAAAGCATAAGAAGATCGCATGTAACTTTAACGTTTTCCAGCTGTAGAAGCTACATATGATGTCGGAATAGGAATTGAATACTTTTTTAATTTGAAATTGAAAGCAGGCTATATTCAATACAATTGGACTTATTTTTGAAAATACATACATTTTATGTAAGTTTTACAGTTTCATCTGTAAAAACTACCGTATTTTTGTACTAATGATACTAATGATAAAATCTTTGAAACAAATAAGTTTATTTTTATCAGTGTATATATATATATATATATATATATATATATATATATATATATATATATATATATATATATATTTATATATTTATTTTATTGGACAAAACTAAACCACCCCTTTGTGCAATGTCAATTATCCTCTGATATTATTAGGAAAAATAGATGAAAAAAATTTGTTCTTAGTTTTTATTATTTATTGATATGTGTATTATAAAAAAACATAGCAATCAGAATTCAATTTTTTCTTTAACAAAAAATAAAAGCAAAATATGTATCGGTACTTAAAATTAGCCTGGAAAAATTATAGCACTTCCTGGCTTATGACCCGCATTTATTCCAAATGTAGGGTAGTTTTAGTATTTCGTCACAAATCGTTTATTTCAATAACACCAGCACATTTGTTTGTCATAGAAGATATTAAATTGTCAATGAACTGTTCAGAAATATTTTCCCACGCTGTCTTAATTGCAGTTTTCACTGTTGATCCTCCTGTTGGCAATTTTCCACAAGCTCTCAATGGGGTTGAGATCGGGCAATTGTGCAGGCCAATCTAAAACTTCTATATTATCTGCTTTCAGCCAAGTCTTACAGAGCTTAGAGGTATGCTTGGGATCGTGGTCCTGTTAAAATCTCCATTTCAGAGACATCTTCTCTTCAGCGTATGGCAGTATTATGTCAACGTATACGAAGCAATCCATGATATCATCAATCCGATGAATTGGCCCAATATTTTGTCCTGAAAAGCAACTCCAGACCATGACATTTCCTTTTTCCATGTTTGGTTGTTGGGATGCAATACTTAGGGCTAAATCTGTGTCCTTTTGGTCGTCGTACATGTCTTATTCCGTCTAAATATTTTAAATTAAATTTCGATTCGTCGGAAAATAATACAGTTCTCCACTTTTGAATACTCCAGACTAAATTGTCCTCGGCAAACTTCTCTAAGATAAAAGGCTTTTTTGTAGGTCGACAAATTGGCAAACTAGCTTCTTTAGCTCTTCTCCTAATCGTCCTTGCAAATATTGATAGTTTGAAATCATTTTTAATTTGATTAGAAGAGATCGTAGGTTCAACTAATATCCTTTTTTTAAACAAAGAATCATCTCTTCATGATGGTTTTCGAGGTTTTCTCCCAGAATGCACAGGAGAGATACGACCCGTCAGCTCAAACTTTTTGCTTAGCTGCGATATAACTGACCGATTAATCATATATCTTTTACTAATTTTATGTCGCGATAAACCACTTTTATAATCAAATATAATTTTATTTTGCCATTTTTAGTCTCTTAACGTGTTAACACAAACAACAGAATGCGCACCTCTATTCACGGCTAAAATTTTACGCAAGTGCTACATTAATGATGAAATGTCAATGATTCACAAAAGGCAAACGCATTTCTGATGCAATAATTGTTTCCTGCTAACGGTCCGTCAGTATCGGTTCGAAAAAGTTACTATATATAAAGGGGTGCTTTAGTTTTGTCCAGGCAAATTTTGAGCACCAATACAATTTTTTTATTCTTTTTTGTTGAAAAGATTGAATTGTCATTATTATGTCTTATTACAATACCAAAGCCCCAAACATGATTCCATACCTGTAATGAAAACAAAATTTCCAGTTTAGATTGGTTTTGACGTGGAGCAGTTATGGTAGACTTTTGGTTGCAGTTAACGTATTATGTTGCAGACACTGGGCACTTTCAAAAAATAAAATAAGCCAAAGCTAAAAAATAAAATAAGATAAAACGATATAATGGTAAAATAGATATGATATTAACTAGGTATATTGTTTCTTTTAAATGCCTAGCACAGTGTTAATTAGCAATAAGGTTATTCTGAGACACATATACACATGCAAACTACACAAACAAAATTTTGTTCCACGGCGTGTCACTTCTTCACTCAACTGAGAACTGTTTTTTTTTTGGAGCTAGTGCCAGTTGCACGTTGACCCCATTCCTCTCAGTGGGCGTTCATGTGGTCTCCTTTTCCTCTCTAGTTTATTCAAGTCTCTTGATAGCTCCCTTGTAGATCTACTACTTTAGGATCCTCACTTTAGGATGATCAGGAGATATCATTTTCTCTCTGTTCTATGATTTTTAGGATAGCAAGGGTGCTGTTGGGAGGTCTGTCGATTGTGTTGAACAGTTTGAGTGCCTTGTCTCGTATGTACTTGACTATTGTTTCTATTAGTAAGTTCTTGTGTTTGTGATGTACCAGGATGCCCTTTTTAATTTCCTCAAGGCTAGGTTTTGGCAACTTTGTAACTGACTTTTGTTTGTCCTGTGTGTTTGGTAGAAGATGGTGCTTCCATATGTGATGGTTGGTCTGATGATCTGCTTATAGATAAGGGCTCTGTTCTTAATATTTAGCTTATTTCATACAAGTAATGGGTAGAGCTGGTTCAGTATGCCGCTGGCAGTTATTCGATTGTTTTGTATGTGCGTATTCCAAGGGAGTCTTGTGTTAAAAAGTAGTCCTAGGTATTTGGTGTCGGTTTCCCTTCTATGGGTTCGTTGTCTACTGTTAATTGGCTTGAGTTTTGGCTTGAGTTTTGGCTTGAGTTTTGTCTTAGTTGTCTCGTCACAAAGATTGCTTGCGTTTTTTCGGCGTTGATACGAATCTTCGAATTCTGGAATTATTTCATCAGAGTGGCTATGTATTTTTGTAGATTGGTGTTGAATAAAATAAAGTCAGCCTGTCGAGATGTTTAGTAGAAACAGGTGTTGTCTGCAAAAAGGGGGAATTTTCTTGTGGTCATTATCGGGATGCCTGTAGTGTATAAGGTATACAACAGTGGAGAGAGTGGAAAGCCTTGCGGAAATCCAGCTTTTATTGCTCATATACTAGAGATGTGGTTGTTTATTCGAACGGGAAAAGTTCTGTCCTCAAGAAATGATCCAATCAATTGTATTGTATTGAAAATCGTACATTTTAAAGATAAGACCAGCGTGCCAGACCTTATCGAATTCCTTGGCAACGTCAAACATGACAAGTCCTGTTGATTTTTTTTGTTTGAATCCATTCTCTAATGTGCTGGGACCCTCTAGCTGGCTGCAGCTCGGTGGAGTGGCGGGCTTTGAACTTGAATTGCTCTTCTGGGACAATAGATTGATCAGTGACTATTTTCTTGAGTCGTGAGAGTATAAGGCGGTCGCCTAGTTTCCCGATCGAGGATAAGAGAATGATTTGTCTCCAGTTTTTCCAGTCTCCAGGTTTTTTTGTGGTTTTGGGCTTTTTTTCAGCGATTCGGATATATTTTTATTTTGAAAATCGCATTGGCAATGTCCGTTATCTCTTGAATATTGTCGTCTAGTACGTGTATAAGGCAGGTATTTGTTACCGTGTCTAGTTCACTCACTCGAACGTTAGTGTGTAATGCCGCAATTATACATAGGACGAACGTTTCGTGAGGGCATTCGGAAAGAATACCTACCTACCACACGATATGCACATTTGTACTCTTAAATTTTGCATCCTTCTGCATGCTGTGAAATTTAAGTGGTAATATCGTGCAGCTAGGTAGCATTTGCTCTGTTGAAAAATTTGTTTACAAATATTCGATCAGTGTGCCTTGTACCCGTCCATACATACACATCTTGTTCGATATGATGCATCTTGCCCATGATTTCATGGGCAAGCAAATAGTTTTGTCAATATCATCGGAGTCAGCACCTGACCTTTTTTCAAATCCCTTTGATTCGGTGCGTAAAACCGACTTCGTTTCCAGCGGCTTCGAGGTAGGACGAGACGGTCATAAATACTCAGCCACTGCCATGAAACGCTCATTATCCCTTCATTAAATAGGCAAGAACCGACGAGGAAACCATTTACACACTTGTGCTTGCCATGAAAAAAAAACAGCTGAGAATAGAAAAGGAGACCATTTACACTCTCACCTTGTCAACATTTGTCATGTCTCGGGGAGAGTGTGATTGCGGCATGAAATATTGAGCTTACATGTGAGTCACACACCCAGTGGCTGCAGCTTACTAGACACACCCATAGCTATATAAAAACACATATCAACAGCCGGTTTAATACGATGAGGAAGGTCGAGACACACTTGCACGCCAGCCATGAGGACTATAGCCGCGTATATTACCAGGACCGAATTGGACTGACTTGGCTTGGAACGGATTGAAATGAAACTTCAAAGTAGGTTTTTGGTGTGACTGGATTAAAGTGGATTAACCGAATAAAATGCTGCTAGTTCTACTAAAGTGAAGTATATCGCATCGTAACGTCACATATATGAATAGAACTCAAGTGGGCTTCACATTTTCAATCCTCAATCTCTCGATCCGCGTCTTTTAACGCCCAAGTCGATCCGATCCAGTAAAATTTTGTGACCGAATAGACTCATCTCAAATCAATCCACTGCACGTATACAATGTGGTTTGACTAATCCTAAGCCACTTTGAAACCACGTTATAAACGCGGCTTATGACAAACACCGTCCGATCATCTATGACAACACAGATCCTCGCCAGTTTCACGACTTATCACCATACACTATTTACAGTTTCTCACTACCGCAACTACCAGACTACGCACTATACACACTACAGCTCACCTTTTTTGTCCGCACGGCTGTAGAGATTTTAACAGACTAAATCAGTATGTCTGATTCTGGTTGTCTTCTCTCCTGAGGACTATTACACTTACTTTTATTTTTTACGCTGTTCTTAACAATTATGTCAAAATGTTATGGAAAATTTCGACAAAATGATGCACTCCTGGGAGGAGCACCGCAATAAACAGAGGTATTTCTACCAAAGACAACGGTTTATTAACAAATTAGTCCCTAATCTCAATTTGGATTACCCTATGCATTCCAACTTGTTAAGATGCATTCTTTTCTATCTTGGATCACTAGGTTCGATGTCGGTTGACATTCATTATTGTTTATGTTCGGAGCATTCCAAATCAAAAATTGATCCAGTTTTTATTAAACCTAATATCATTCGATTTCCAATTCGCATTCGATAAATCTTTAACATAATTTCCCAATAATATTTTCCCGAATCAATTTCCTTCGATCATTTCATTACTTTTTCATTCTCGGTATGATTTCTTGCATTTTCTAGTAAGTTTGCTCCACATCAACTCCAAAGCTATCATGTATCTTCTCTCGATCATAGGTACTTACGTACATAGATGTATGCATCGACATATTGAAAACATTCTACGTCACATAACATAAAACTTTCGCCTGGAGTTCTTGGCGCGGAAGGAATAAGAAGAAGCACGTGGCAGGAGATAGATACTCATTTGTAAATATGTAAGTCGAAATGAATTGGAAAAAACACGTTCTCGACGCTTTAAGAGGGATATATTCAATGATTTCTCAAATGATTCGATTCCTAATACGATAATAAGATGAAATTCAATTGCATCCACAGTGTCTTTCAAAACACATTGACTTCCGTTCCGAACAAGTCTATAGCGTCCATAGCCTGATATTGAAGAATAGGACAATCAAGCACACGTCAAGCACTACGTATGTACTTGGGTTACGAATAATACGTTGAGCTAGGCGAAATGCCAAGGACCAACCGTTGGAACATTCTATTCTGGGTCGGGAGAAGCTCTGAAACCGCAGCAAACTCAATTTTTTTCGGGATTGCTTTAATGGTTGTGCTCACGGACGCAGAAATATATTTTCCGGAATAGTAACGTGTGCGTATTGAGTGTACACCAGACCATATGTACAGGTTTGTGTGTAAAATTGTGAAATTTGAGAGCATTGGCAACGTTATGTCAATACTTCTAGCATGAATAGATACTTACCCCCAAAAACGATGTTAGCGGGAATGGCATCGAGAAAACGCAAGTGCTGATAGCAGAAGCTATCTCCCCCTGGAGATAGAGATGATCATAGTGGATACATAGATAATGAAGTCTCTGATGTCTCGGGGCAAGAGAAAATGTCTGTGTACAAGACGGTTGGTACGTCGTACAGAAACTGATACTACAGTAACTAAATGATGGTTTTTATTTTCATTGGAAATCATGCAAGAGAAGACGTTGATACAATATTGCATTTCAGAGGGATAAATTTCGTGAAGAAATCAATTTGCGTGGTTTGTGAGATTATTCTAGCCTCTATTCCAGGTCAACGAAGTTTGGATGGAGGCTTCATTTGTAAATAAGAAAAAAACTCTAGCGCACCTGAACCGCTAGAAACACTAATGTTCGAAGAACAGTAGAAGAATCGTGCAGGTTTTGAGTGCATATTCCACCACATGCGCTGCTTATTACGGCCAAATTGTTTCAAATGCCATGTTTTACTTTTGTCTCAAGAATGCATTATAACTCATTTGGTAGAAGGTTTCAGATATTACCACTGGCATGAATTTCAACGTTTATGAGAGCAAAACACGGGTTAATTATATTCGTTATCAGTTGCTTATTTCACAAAATTTTGAAAGCAGCATCTCATATAATATCAATGAAGAAAATGCTCAGTGCTTGCAGCACTGTAACTGAAGTTGGAGTTTGGGGCTGCGATCCGAAAAATTTGCAGAACTTTGGGAATTGAAACATCGGTTATTTATTTTCATTGTAAATGTTTCTGGTATGAATACTAACTGTAAGCATTTATTGATACAAAAGTAGCACAACCGACTCGTGCTGGCAACCTTTCGCCAGTATCAAAGCCAAGAATATATCACATCTGCTTCACGTTGTTATATTACATTTGAAGTTATAGGAGTATAAAGAAACTTAGGGTTACCTGCAGCGAGTTTTTTCAAATAATCGAAAGCTTCATATTTGCTGTTTATTGTCACTACAATATCATTACCAATTGAAAATTCTACGATAAAACCGCTTAATAAAGATATTGCAAGCAAACACAAAACCAACAATAGCTGGCAACCCTATCATGGCTTTTCAACCAAATTTGGCTTGAATAATGTTTATAATAGGTTCCACTAATTGTATGAAATTCGTATTGATTTCATGACTGCACTGGAAGTTATAGGGCAAAAAGTTTTATTTTCCTGAGCGAATTTTCACAAAAAGACACAAAAATTATCATAGCTGGCAGCACCAATCGAATTTTTCAATCAAATTTCTATCAAACAGAGTTTAAAGTAAGGTTCAGCTACTGTGTCAATTTCATGAAAACCTGGTAACTTATTCACATTTCATAGGGCAAAAAGCAGTTTTTTTTCTATGTAATTTTTCAAGATGGCACCACTGGAACAGAGTTGCCTACAATTCAAAATCGCTTCTATCAGACCTGGCCCTACTTAAGTCCAATGCATTCTGTAAATTTCAATTCTATCTGATTATTGATTCGTTAGTTCCCGTGAACAGAAGTTTTTGATGCTAAAAATATAGGTTAACTGAGAAAGGGTTACCGTTCTTGTCCGACATGAAATTTCCAAAGTTTTACTTTGACTGTGTAGATAAAGCATAAGATTTGTATACAGATTGGTTTTATTGTAGAAACGGACATTTTTTAGGATATTCGATGGTTTGAATGTTTTCACTTCCAAATTTTTATTTTTTCAAATTTAAGACACCAAAATTATCATAGCTGGCAGCTCCAACCGAATTTTTCAACCAAATTTCTACCAAACGTGGTTTGAAGTAAGGTGCAGCTACTGTGTGAATTTTGTCAAAATCGAACGATTCAATCAGAATTTATAGGGCTAAAAGCAGTTACATTTTTTAGTGATTTTTCAAGATGGCACCACTGGCACAGAATCGCCAGGATTTCAAAATCACTTCTATCAGACCTGGTCCTATTTAAGACCAACACATTCTGAAAATTTCAATAAATTCTGCTCATTGGATCGTGAGTTTCCGTGAACAGAAGTTTTTGATGCTAAAAACATAGGTAACTTGGGCAAGGGTTACCAGGCGTGCCCGTTATACCATATCAAATTTTTTTTTTGTTTATGTAAACAAAGCACAAAATTTACATATGAGTGGCTTTTTTTTTAAGAAACGACATTTTTTCAAGAGAAACGATGATTTGGAGGTTTTCACTTTCAGTGCCTGCCCTAGCTACAGGGTTGCCAGCACAATCATTAAAACGTACATTAATCTACAACTAAATAAAACAAACATGTCCTGAAAATTTCGTAATCATGGAATAGCTCTGTCAAAAGTTATCGCAATTTAAAAAAATTCAAATTTTCCCGTTCTCTTTTTAGGCACCCAGCGCACACATAGGGTTAAAAAATTCCAAAACATTATCCGATTCACATGTAAAACTTGTTCGAAATTTATGTCGTCAACTTTATTTTTGCAAAAATTATTTGTGTACGGAATAATAGGTATATTAAAAAAATCACTAAAATGGCCGCCGGCGCCAAAGGGTTAAAGATTATTAACTTTTTGTGAGACCTGGCACTATTCTGCATATACACCAATGTGTACTGAAAATTTCAGCTCAATCGGATGGCGCGTTCCTGAGATTTTTTCACTGAAATTTTTTGATGATATATATATATATATATAGAAATATGAATTTTTGGCCAAAGTGATTTTAATACTAATGTTCTTCTTCGAACATTAGTAAAAACTGCGTCATCTAACAAACGACTTCAATGTAATATGATTTGCAAACGTATATCCTGAAACGAAATTCACTTAGCACGCAGTTTTTCTTAAACAAAGCGCATTATTTATTGTCAATGTGCAATGTAATGTATATTGCACCCTAGGCTATAAATTTATAGTTTCCAGGGTCATAATAATATCACAATCTACATAGCGCATCAGGAGTATGCTTTTATCTGCGTTATTAACGTTTATGCTTAGTAGGGCAGCATACTGGATCATTTACTATTGCATACATTACGTGCATATAGGTCATAATCGGCGCTACAATCAGCGTCTGGTCCAGACCACCTTAAAAAAATTTGTTTACCGATCCCGATTGCGAACCGATATCATCAAATTAGGCACCTCTAAGCTCCGAGCATCCAAGTCAATACCATTTCCCTTGCCCAAAACAAGGTCTCTGTCACTGTCATCTGCGGTAAAATGAACCATCATGCGTTTTCCGAGCAGGTTCGTTTGCGTTCAAATAAGCTGGGTGCTATGCCTAGCGGAGTCTACCTAGCTTTATATATGTAGTTCTAGGTCTGTTCGCGTACTTTCAGTCACGTTCATGAACTGAAACTGCCTGAATTATGTGGTCGGAAAAATTCATGAAAAGTACAAAATGGCCCTTATGGCATATCCCTAAAAGTGACTTCCAACAGTGTCAGTTTATTTTTGAAAGAACGATAGAGACTATAAAGTCTTGCTATGCAATAATAATGTATCGCCACAAAAATATTTGACTTCCATAACAACATTGCGCAGACAATATTTTCTTTGTCGTGCACATTTGAAACTTTTCAGGATCTCTCACTAGCTCAGATCTGACTGAAATCTCATGGTCTTTCATGAAAGGGTGGAAGACTTCAATTTTCAGTCAAACGGAGGGTATCGAGTACGTGAACAGAGCTTATATTTGCTTTTAGGTAGATGGATATAGCCCTTATAAACCGCCCTTCTTCACATATGGGGCCAACGATTCCCCGCAAGACTTTCTTCTTGAATATAGCTAAGTGGTCAGAGTGTCTTTTGCTGAGCGCCGAAGTCAAACCATGCGCGAATCTTGGCAAGACCATGGTTTCGTACAACAGAAGCTTTGATGTTCGGGTAAGATTTGTTGGATGTGGGCAGCCGACCGCATAGTTCTTCCTTAATACATTATCCCCTGCTGCTATTAACTCTAACACTGAGAGAAAAATCTTGGTAAAATCAACAATATTCCTTAGTTGTTTTTGCGTCAACTACGGGTTGTAGTTAAAATAACCACACAAAAAATTTCTGATTACTTTTATGTATCATGACGCATTGTTGATGAACAACATCCGTGGTGCAAAAGAGTAAACAACCACAAACTATGGTGTTCCAACAATGTGCGTAGTACGAAATAGTAAATTACTATAGTCTGTGGTGTCCCAACAATAATGAGTGATTCAATAACAATTTTCAGCAGACAAAAATTATTGCGCAACAATTAAATTGTATGCACAACAGGAATGTGTCCACTCAACAATGAATATAATAGCCCGTCCAGACTACGGATACTTATGTATCCGGATACATAAGTATTGTCCTCACTGCAGCGACATCTGCAGATACATTTTACCCTTGCCATGAAAATCAATGAAAAGTGTGGACGATACTTATGTATGCGGATACTTAAGTATCCGTAGTCTGGACGGGCTATAAGAACCAGTTATTGGGATGTTGAGGCAGTTAAATAGTGCGCAGATATTGAGTGTTTGTAAACTAGTAGCAGTTGACAAACTATTTTATTGATTTGCGATTGCTTTTTCCGTTCTTATCTGGGGCATTTCACGTGAAGCGGACAACGAAAAAAAGTCGAGGTTCTGGAATTGCGCACACTCCATTTTCGACATTGAGCAGATTTACCCTTATCACTAAACTGATTGACCTATTCAGTATTTTTCACAGCAATACATGAAGCTAAGTGCTGCCGCGACTCAAAAGCAAAGTGAATTCATTTGGTATGCGTAAAAATTTTCAACTGAAATATCAAACATATATTCAGTTCTTTTTTACGGTAACTCTAAAACACGGCAATCAAATACGTCGAAATTGATGAATGATGTTACCTATCGGCTACTGCTTGGAAAATTTTATTTTGAGCATGCAAAAACTTCCAAATGTCGAAACCATTTTACGTTTCGTAGAATAATTCCAAAGACGTTGCTTACTGAATTACGTTTGTTGAATTCAACAATTGAAAAGTAGTTCAAGTACTATAAAAATTGTTGTTAACTCGAAAATTTGTTGTGTTGATGAATATTTTCTATAGATCAACTATTTTTCGTGGTAATGAAACAATTAAAGCAGTTGATTTCTTGAACGTTACGATATTTTTTGTATTAGCAGAGACAACTACTTTTATATCGTTAAATTAACTATATTGACATAGTAAAATGAACTATTTTCCGTCGTTCGTTTAATGATTTTGAATGAATCGTTGCAATACTATTAAAAATAGTTAAATCAACCACGAGTTTTTCTTCCAGCATGCACTACTTCAAATTTATGCTCCACTACCCTGAAATTGAAAAGGTTTTATATCATTTTTTTATCTGTACATTCGGAACCTAACTTAGAGTTAAATTAACAATAAAAAAACTTAAAATCTAGCTATAATCTGCTAGCGCTTGTCGGTTTCATTTTTATTATTATTGTCTTTTACATTTTAAATCTTACATGTTAATCATATTACCCAGCCTGTATAGAAGCTGGGATTATCTTGGTAATAACTACTTATATTCTACCTTATCCATAACTTATATGCTATGTTATATACTATATTATAGCTAATTACAACTAACTTAGCCTAAATAGACCTAAGTCTTATTCTAGGCTTTAAATCTAGCCCCTCCTTGTTGTGTAGCTTTCACAAGCAAAAAGTGCATCCATGAGCTTCCGATTACAAGCTATCTTCACGGGGCTTTTAAATGGCTCATTGGAGCTACCTGGACGCTCAAGTGACCGGATCAGTCTGTTCTCATGTCTGTCTGTCTGTCCATAGAACCTTGTCGTTATTAGCCTTAGTTCCGACTCCTAATACAGAAGAAGGTTCTGCGGCCACTTTTTAGTTACAGGGCTGTAGAGCCTGCCTGTGCAGAGACGCAGGATTCTCAGTTTGAATATATCCGCCTCTGTCATGACAGTTTTAGAACATGTAATCCAGGATGGGGAGGCGTAAGTCAGGATAGGCCGGATTAGGATCTGCGCGAAAAGATGACTGATGCGTTGAAATGTGGATTCGGCAGCTTTGATTTTATGCCACACATAAGGATTAAACTTCAAAAATTCGTGAAAATCAAAACCGAGGTACTTCAACGATGAGCTAAGAGTAATATTAGAGGTTTCGAACGAGGTAGCGAGTATTTTAGTATTGTTGCGAACTGTTTGGGATTTTTAGAAGCCGTTCGAATCCCCGGTTTTTAGAAGGATTGCCAAATACCCAGAGTTGTGGCTTACTGCTATTTGGTTTGATGCCCCATTCATCGAAGCAAAGACTTAGCTCTGCCAAATAGTATTCCAGGCTCTTCACTGCTTTGAGCAGGTCTTTGCTCGACAGCAATAAAAGCGTGGCGTCAACATATTGGAGGACTTGGACTTCAGGTTGGCTCACTGGAATGGGAAGGTCGGTGGTATAAGGAATTGGCCCAGTGACAGAACGTTGATGCCACAAGCCCTTTGAATCTGCTCCATTAACGCTGAGATAGTAGGCGTGTTTTTTTGCTCCTCTATCCAGTAGAGAATAGGATATACGCATTGGAAACAACAACACTCCTGCACCAGTGAAGTTGTCTTTTTTTCTGTGAGATGGCTTTGGTTTTTTTAAGGTTAAGTTGAATGTTTTGGTAGTTAGTAAATTAAAAAAAGCACGCATAATGTGTAGAAAGTTAAAAGAGATAATTTTCTGTTAGTCCTTTTGCTATTTTCTATCGATTGTGGTAGTGTATTTTGAGCTGTTGAGTGGTACCACAGCAAATACAGCAACCTATGTCAGTCTTAGCGAAAGCATCTGCTGTTTTGTGATGGATCGTTTTTTTGCGTCATTGTTCTATTCTGTTTTGTATCGGAGCAAAAAAACACGCCTAGTATTGTCTGCTAGTAAGAAAGCTTTCAGCGAGTCTTATTGTCTCCTGCGGGAAATCAAACTTGATCAACTTAAGGTAGAACTATAATGCAATTAAGTGAACTTAAGTGAGCGCTGAAACTGAACGAAAATTCACTCAATTGAAGTCGATCGGTTAATTTGCCCATAATAGAATTAAGTGAAGGTTCATGAAGCTGCCGTCAGAGTGGCGAATATGAATTTGAAATTGCAGGCATATGAGATGAACTGATGTGAGCGTTTACGCAATATATTTGAATAGATTTTTGCTGCAATTGAAATATAGTTGTCTTCATAGCCTGCTAGCTCTGTTGCAAGAAATCGTAGAATATTGTAGCTGAGCTGAACCTCAGCACTTTGCTGTAGATTATTAGATCTATAAAGATGGGCTTGGTGCAGGCTCTTAATTTGTACTTATATTCAAATAAGTGTACGAAAGAAATGTTTTTTTCAACAATATTGGTATGCGACCGGAATATAATTAATCAACAAGGTCTTTACTGCTGAAGTTTAATATTCAATAGTGGACAGCTGAAGCATGGTGTATGGTTATTCTTTGAATGAAAAAAGCTGTGAGACGGCATTTTAAGTATTTTATGTACTTGTATTTTTAAAAGTAAGTAATTTAAAGATACAAGTAATTAAACTACTATATAATTTATTATTTCGTATGCTGTTCAACGCGTTTTCTCTTTGAAATTATGTTTCAAACTCATTATTTCTACCTCCTGTAAAAATAGCATTTATGTGATCGACGAAAAAATATTTTAAATACCGGTTATTCTGTTTACAATGTCGCGCAGAATCATATTCGAGACATCTAATTACTACTTCCTATATTGTAAACTGTCAATGAACCGTTTAACAATGAAATGTATGTTCGCGTACTACGATTTATTGCTATGAATTGCAATGAAGCCGTTTTTGCACTCCGTTTCACTGAAAACGGAAAAATGCCCCTTTTTCAGTAGGGTCTGAGCTACTTCAAAATACTGAAAACTGTCAAACGGTTTTTGGCCTAATGTTATGATATTATGAAGGACGAATATTTTTGTGACGATAATTTATCACCGCTTAGGATGACTTTATAATCATTATTGTTCTCCTGAAAACCGACAACTGACACTTTTGTTTGTCAATTTTCAGGAAATGCAATGTGAACGTTTTTGTACTTTTCATGAATGTCCTCCACCACATGATTCAGGAAAATTCAGTAAAATTCAGTGACTGAAAGTACGCGAACAGACCTAAAATATTCAAATATTTCACATACCTATTAATGCGTCTACAATACCGCATACGAACGATCATTACTTCTACCTCCTGCAAAAATACCAAGCGATCCTCGAAAACATATTCAAATATTTTACGTGCCTTCTATTGGTTGTAGTCGTTCCGCAAACCTCTTGTCAAATTTACTTAATTGATGTACGGTCCCAGTCGTAGGCCACTTAAGTGGCCCGAATTGAACGAAACTTAACGAAACGGCAGATAAGTACATTATGGGTATGCCGCTTGATTTCTATGCAACCGTACTGTCACTCAGGCCCGGCGGATGCCTTGGGCGGTGTGGGTAGTACTACCCACCTGGGAAATCAAACGGTGGGTAATTACCCACCCTAAAATTTTGATTCTATATGCCACATTAATATAATGAAAAATGAAATGAAAGAATAAAATAAAGACAGAATTTGCGCATGTCTTCAACAGCAAAACAGCCACATTCCTTTTAAACATATGATATCTGATGGTTCCCAAGGTACTCTAGAAATCGTAAGTGTTGCCCATGAAATAACATTAAAAGGCGCAAATTGTAGCCAGTATTACAGTCAAACTTTCAATTAATTTTACATATTGCAATGTCTTACGATCGAATAGATGGTCTGAAGCCGATAGCTCCAAACCAAATGCGGCTTCTTGAAATCTGCAGACCCACAAATTGCGGAGTTAAACTTCAAATCCCTTGACTGACCTTAATAAAACTAAATAATATACCACTAAATCACGGACCCATCATACAAATCCGATTTGATGCAGACGGGCAACTTTTGGGTGACACGTACCCTTCCTCAGTGTCACCTTAGCGAAAACCAATGCAAAGAGAAACGAAATACAAAAAGAGATACAAAATACATAAAAAGGTGGGGTGCTTGGTTTTATGAGCTAGGGCCATCATGTTATGAACTAGAGCGAAATGTCAGAAAACGGCGATGATGAACAAACATACCAGTTGATGGAAACTGTCTATATATTCTATGGCTACAACTACCCAGGATATCTATCCTGTTGCGTAGGGTATTTTTTGAGCGATATGTATTATGCTTAGTGTATTTGAATAGTCAGAAATTACTTTCTTTAGCGTGAGGAGCCGGCTTTTAGTTTGTGTGAGGCTCTTCAACTCAAATGTAAACGCCTGAAAATCATATCTACGCAGCAACAAGAAGAAGAAAAGAACAAGAACAAAGAGTAGCAAAACGAAAGGGGAAGGCTCTTTCCAAATTTCCGCAGCGATATTCCATGAACGAACACTTTATCGTGCACAGCATGCCTATGCTCTCGAAGTTTTATTTCTAGCCCCATCGCCATCGCTACTGAAACTAAATTCCAGCGAAATCGTAAACCGTACTGCACTTGCGAAGGGACAAAGAAAGAGAGTTAAGCAAGAAGAATGGTATAGCTTCACCGCTCACACTTTGAATCCTCACGCAAATTTTTTAGTGTGCACATTTCTACTTCATATTTCAAAGTCAAAGTTCTATCACGTAACCTAAGTCGCCGATAGTAGCGTTGAAAACAAAATAGACAGGTTAATCATAAAGCTGAAAAGTATTAATGAAAGACTCAAGGACAATACTTCCGAAGTCGCGAAACAGCCAAGCGATTCTTTTATTCCTTCGACATTATCAAGCAGTCCCAGTGACAATTGTCGGTATGAAGTTAAAACTAGTACAGGTAGCGGTAAGTTCATTCTTTAAAATTTGGCTCACTCGGCCTCTACTTTCATCTACATAAACTATTTTGCATTATTTACTATCTTTTGTGATTCACTAATGAAGTGGATATTTCCCATCGAAGCGTTACGTACAGCTAGTATTAACATATGTAAACATATACAAAATTTTCTTATGGCTTTTTAGATTCCAATGTTTCCACATCGCTTATACCCAAAGTATATCATAAGCCTCGTTTATAACGTGGTTTCAAACCGGCTTAGGATTAGTCAAACCACGTTGTATACGCGCAGTGGATTGATTTGAGTTAAGTCAATCCGATCACAAAATTTTACTGGATTGGATCGACTTGGGCGTTACAAAACGCGGATCGAGCGATTGAGGATTGAAAAATGTGAATCCCACTTGAGTTCTATTCGTATATGTGACGTTACGATGCGATATACCTCACTTTAGTAGAACTAGCTGCATTTTATTCGGTTAATCCACTTTAATCCAGTCACACCAAAAACCTACTTTGAAGTTTTATCTCAAGCCGTTCCAAGTCAAGTCACTCTAAGTCGGTCCTGGTTATATACAAGGCTATAGATGGAAAACCCAGTTCCCGTTCCTCGATACAAATGAGGCTGGTTTTTTGATTTGCAAAGTGTGCACAGACGCGATCGCAAAAAAAAAAACTTTCGTTCGCTTCCTGTTATTTACAATCAAAGGAAACATGGGTGAACAGAGGCTTCAGCTATTGAAAGTACGGGGTGGAACGGATCAAAGCACATTCGAAAAGTTCTTTGCATCTCGAAAGTGTGGGGGCTTTAAAAAATCATCACTCTTCTGTGAACGTTGTCGAACTTCTTTCATCTGAAGCGTTGAAACAAATGGTGGATCACCGCACTACCTTGAAAAAAGTATTTAGCACACTAAAAACTTTGGGGAAGCAAGGTTTAGCATTACGTGGAGCAAATAATGATGAAGATTCTAATTTTATGGCGTTTTTACGACCGCGCGCTGAAGATGTGCTTGAGCTTGAGTCCTGGATAAAACGAACTGGTAGTAAATAACTCCACCACGAGGTTCAGAACAAAATTATAGAACTTATGGGTACAGAAATTCTGCTAAGGAACATGGAAAAAATTAAGGAAGCAGAATTTGTCGCAATAATGTTGGATGAAACTGCAGGTATATCGAGGACGGAACAATTTTCTGTTTACATTAGAGTTGTATCTGAAGAGCTCATAGCAACTTAGTACTTCATTGGATTTTATACAACATCCAACGAGAAAGCTGAAACATTGTTCAACCTCGTGAAAGATGTTTTCTCACGCTTCAATTTGCCTGTTTCTAAACTTAGGGCCAATGCTACGATCGTGCGGCAAACGTTTCTGGGTCAGTTTCAGGATTTCAAGCGAGAATGAAAGCCACCGCAATAAATAATTCACCTTTTACGTGTTATTTATGTACATTATGCTCTTAAATGAATGAATGTGCAAATGTTAAATGATTTTTCAATATATCCCAGCCACCTACTTATCTACAATAATCGACAGTTATTTACCACCCACCCCAGAAAAATGTGTTCCGCCGCCCCTGCTGTCACTTAAGCTACTTAAAGCTCACTTAATTGCATTATAGTTCTACCTTTAGACAGAAGTCCATACGGAATCGTTAGCTTTCTCAATATCCAAAGCACACTACCGTTTAAGTGAAGACCCACAGTAGCCTACCATAGTTTCACAGTGTGTCGTACTGCTCGAAAAAAAACAATGGTCCTGTTGAGGGCAATATTCTATGATCATCTGCCAAAATGGGGAAATCAAGCGGCCGTTGAGCTTTTCGGCCACTGGATATTTCACTTAAGAGCTATATATTCAAAAAGAAAAGTTAAGTCCAATGTATAATTAACGATTCCAAAGCTAAAAGAAGAAATAAGATAAAAAATCTGATGGTACATTTTTTTGTTCTTTTCCAAATACTCAATCATTTTTCATGGTAAAAATTAGAGCAAATTGAACACTGTACTTTGTTATCTCGTCCGTCAAATTTGTTAGTACACAGATTGCACTTATTGTTTATGTTGATGACACAAAACTGATAAGAAATAAGGTTTGAAACTGTAGAAACAAATAATGTGTACTTTAAATTGGAAGGATATACATATACAATTTTCACAGAGTAGAGTTTTACGAGTCCGTGCTCACAAACGTTCAGCGGTCGAGAAGATTGCTCCTGGACTTCATTAAGAAAATTTGAAACTATGGTAGCCTGGAAACATGAGTACATTGCACGAGGTTCAATTCTGCTCTAATTTTTATTAGTAGCCCAATACTATTTAATTTAAACGAAATAACTGTGAATTGAAAATTTTCATTTTTTACTTTCTAACTTGGTGAAAACTGCTCCCTTTGGTAATTAAGGATTACGCTCATATTAAAGTTATATGTTATTTATTGACATTATGCAGCTTATGACTCTCAACTTGACTTCACTTGTGTAAGTCAACTTACCATTTAAAACTTACGTCATAATAATCAAAACTAAATAAAATTTGATTTTCTGATTGAATCGAGGATCATTATATCTACGATTTCACAAAATTAATATACACAAAAATCGTTAAATTAAAGTTAACTTATTATTCTTCCAGGATCGACATTCTTAACTTTATAAAAATCCTCGCTTATAATTGCCTTCGTACTTACTTGGTTTTATCGAGTGACTGAAAGTATCTTCTCACGTGGCTAACTTCACAAGTGACTCTCAGAATAGTCAATAAAACGAAAATATCATTTAAGATGAGAAAACTTCCTTACGTGAATCTCAGAATACCAACTCAAGAAAGTCATTTCATTCGTCAATGGATACTATAACAATAGTTTATGAATTTTAAGAAAAGCCGGTGCTATTGAATAACTTTTTTCTCGTATATTAAGAGTAAAGCAGTAGAAGCGTTAATCTTTTTTCAAAAAATAATGCTACTTTTAACAGTGGTGGTGCGGGGGTCCATGAGAGTGATGTGAAGGTCCATGGTGAGGATTAACTTGCCAGTGGTGGTCATGACCGGGCGGTTCTAACGTATAAATTATCACACATTTCATTTGAAATTTAAGAAAAGAGGTCAAATTTATCTTACCTGCTGCGACGTGCTCCTTGCCCACGTACTGCAAGCTTGTATCGCCGGATACCTGAATGTATGAAACATCCTGGAATGGCAGACGATGGTTGAACTCACAAAAATGGTTGCCATTCACTCGAATTCTGTAACGATTATTATACGCTTGAATTTCAATCGTATAGTCACGACCTCGGTGGATTGGGCAGCCTCCAATACGTTCCTCCGATCCCCAAGAGTGATGGCTATAATGATTTCGGACTATTGCGAATTCAGACGGACGGACGCTTAAATGCAACGCTATAGTATCATCATGACCGCATCGGTTGCCACTTTGAAGGTCAATCATAAAACGGTCCGACATATGAGGCATATGGCCTCTGATTACGATACTCGCACCAGGATGAAGACCAAAGGGCAGATGAGCTGTGAACGGAACACACTGAAAACAAAGAGAAACACATTCGAATTTCGCTTAATAGGCGCCAGGAGATTGAATAAATTGACATAGCAATGTTTGTACAGGTCGGGTCGAAGCAGAACAATTTAAAACTGTTTGTGGCTTGGTATTTAATTTTGACTTAGTAGTTTTAATACAATTGTCATAGCTACGTTCCTGCGGCCGAAGACATGCAAACTTTGAAGGGGGTAGTGAAATTTTGAATGGAATACTGCTCCATTGTAAGCCAATTCGAATTGCATTAGGTATGTTCACGTACTTCACAGGCTGCCTCCACTAGCAATTTCCCATGGCATGAAATTTGAAATTGCCAGTGGAGGCAGCCTATGGTATGCAATATTTTATGGTCTGCCATAAATGGTAGGCAATATGGTATGCAATTTGCTCGGCAATCTGCTTGGCAATATTTTGACAGTTCTTGATTTCAAAATGGCGCTGAACTGTGGGAATGTTTTATTTCTTATAGGAAATTGTAGGGATTTTGAATTCAAAGGGATTTTTAGATCTCGTTGAGCAATGAAAATAGTCCACACAATATGAAATGGTGGGAAATTGCGAAAAAATCGAATTTTGATGCGGAATGGTGAAATTATATATAATTTTTTGATATAAAAATTAAATAATTTCGATTTTGGACGATGAGTAAATTTATGAGACTCCCAGTTGATGATTGGTGGATTTTTCAAATTACTTTTTTCTCATTCCCCTTCGTACCCCAGCAAATCATATAATAGTTACATTTTCGTCTGAAATTTCACCCGCTTATCCTAAAAGTAACTAATCCTACACGTGAACTTTTCATAAGTAGCAGAATTTCTTCGCTCTGCGCTTCAAATAACTTCTTAAGAGCATTTGACACTCGGATACAGCGCACGTCCTTCCCGCTCAGAGTCATTTTCGAAATGAAATTGCATGCCATGAAATTGCCCATGCACAGATTGCATACCATAAATTTGACAGTCGCTACCATCGGAAATTGCAAGGTAAATTGCTAGTCGAGCCCCGGTGTCAGGGTTTCCATGCCATGGTAGTCGTTTTCGTACGTTGTTTGACTGGAAGCTTACACTGACGTCATCGCTTCCCCTTTTTCATGAAAAACCATGAAATTAGGTCTGTTCGCGTACTTTCAGTCACTAAATTTTACTGAATTTTCCTGAATGATGTGGTGGGGGAAATTCATGAAAAGTACGAAAACGCTCTCATTGGATTTCCTGAAAATTGACAAAGAAAAGTATCAGTTGTCGGTTTTTGGGAAAACAATAGTGATTATAAAGTCATCATAAGCGGTGATAAATTATCGCCGCAAAAATATTCGTCCTTCATAATAACATTACGCCAAAAACCGTTTGACAGTTTTCAGTATTTTTCAGTAGCTCAGACCCTACCGAAATTTACTGAAAGAGGGGAAATTTTCAGTTTTCAGTAAAACGGAGTTCAAAAAGGGCTTCATTGCAATTAATTGCAATTAATCGTAGTACGCGAACCTGAGAGACGCGAACATTCCTATTATAGTCGAATCTGAACTGTTGCGAGCTCTTGAAAAGTGTCAAACGAATGTATATGTATATGTATATACAAATATGCTCGTCAAACAAAAAAATTTTGGGCAATGTTGCTATGAAAGTCGAATATTTTTGTGATGATACTTTATTACTGCTTTAGATGGCTTTACATCAGCCAAAAAAACATACAGCTGTCACTTCTGGCTGCAATTTTGTATTTTTTTCGTTGTTGTATTTTTCATCAATTTCCCCCGCCACATGATTCAGCCCTTGAACGCGACTGAAAGTACACAAAAAGACCTATTGTACCTACATTTCGCTGCAAAATGATACTGTAAAAATTGGAAACCCAAGTACTGGCATCATTGAACTGATGAAATATTATTGAAATCTCTTTTGTCACCTTTTTTCCCCGTAACGCGCTCTCAAACCCTTTCTCTCTAGCGGAACTGAAGGGGTGGATAGTGTCGAGCAGGTAGCACTCACGGAAAAAGGAGTGGGTTTGGGTGCAACTCGTTTTGTTTGTCGACACTTATCCGTTACGTCACCGTCTCGAAAGGAGAAGGATGACGGAGAACTCTAGCTAAACAAATGAACTACCTTCGATAAAACGGAATCTAACAATTCTCTGGCTATGATGCACACATAAGTATTGTTGCATGCACGCCAAACGAATCGTATGACGTTGTGGCGGCGCCAGAAAATGCTAGAAACGGGGAGGAAATACTCGACATACATCTCATACATGTATTTCATACATGTATTCAAACAACGAAAACAATCCATAGATAAAACGTAGAATAATCCTCTAGAACGTAAAAAGGGAACATTCCAGAACACAAACCTGAGTCATATCTTACATGAAGACGGAATTTCCCATTAGTCATTTCGAAGACTGATCCAGAACCCAAGACACATTTCTAGAAAGGCCTAGATGTAGGCAATAGTAATTTATCTCACCAGACCGGATATAAATATCGCCGCGAGAAGTCTTCGGAATCAGTTGTTAGGAGTTTTGGTACAATGCGATAGATTGTACAGAGTTGAAAGCGAAAGTTTGTACACGCGAGTTAGAAGTGAGAATTTGGTACAACGACTGAGTAGAAAGCGGAAACAGCGGAAAGGCTGTTACTTTGAATAGCGATACAGCAAATTAGTGTATCCAGGCGCGGTTAATTAAAAGCGATAAAGTGCGAGTAATTATAGTGCGATAATTAAATTGTAACGCGAAATTATAATAGTGCGATCAGTAAAGTGTACGGAATTGAGTGTTATAAATATTTGTGTGAATAAAAGTGTAATTAGTGTTGGTAAAAGAAACTGTTTTATTTCACGAATGTGAAGAATATGGAATCCACGAAAAGTGTTCTAACGATAGAACACAACAGTATATTCGTTATATATTCCATGTCGCCTAGTGATTATAGACTTTCGTCATCTGCTCGATACGTACTCTACGTATCCCACTTATTTTTATCTTTATACACGTACATAGCTTAAGAACAAACTTGGCACTACGATGGTGCTCCGCCCTGCAATTCCATTTGGGGCCTTTGTCGACGTCTCTGATGCGTCGTCTGTCGATGCGTTGCTTTCTGCAGGATTGCTTTCGAATGCGCCATCTTTAGATACCGACTTTCGATGCGTCGACCACTTGCGAATCTTCAAGTCGATTTTCTTCGCTGGTTTTGCCACAAATCTCTTTCGGGTGCTCGCCGGGTCTCAATTGCCCATAGTCGAAAATCAAAGGCAAAGAAATAAAATGCCGGTTGTGTTGCCACTTCTCGTTTTGTTTGTAACTACTTACTTCGCAAGAGTTCCTCCAACAAATAAAACCGAGGATCCGTCATCCTCTTCACTTTTAGCCTTGGTTGTTTTTCCATTTCAAATCCCTTGATCCCCTACAGTAGGTTCTAGCAGTCCTGTAGTTTGCACGCTCCCATTCATACACTCACCTTTTCAGCTTATCTGACAGTCTCTTTCCCCGTGGAGTCAATTGGTTAACCGAACGCAACCCAACCGGTTAGATTCTTTATCCGCGTTTCCATGTAGTTGGCACTGGCGTCATCGTCGGACTTTTGAGCCTCAGTTTTGAGCCATATGTGTCAAAGACAGTATGTGGTATGTTTACATTAGGTCTGTTCGCGTACTTTCAGTCACTAAATTTTACTGAATTTCTCTGAATCATGTGATGGGGGAAATTCATGAAAAGTACGAAAACGCTCTCATTGCATTTCCTGAAAATTGACAAACAAAATTGTCAGTTGTCGGTTTTTGGTTGATCAATAGTGATTATAAAGTCATCCTAAGCGGTGATAAATTATCGCACACAAAAATATTCGTTCTTCATAATAACATTACGCCAAAAACCGTTTGACAGTTTTCAGTATTTTTCAGTAGCTCAGACCCTACTTAAATTTACTGAAACATCCGCGTTTTGGCTCTTGTGGTGGAAGGTTGTAGCCGGAGAACTGCTGAGTGATTTGCTTTTCTCCGAAGGACGGTCTTTCTCAGGAATTGGCAAAACGAGGATCAACGTGTCTTAAACTGCGGTTTCGTGTTTGTTGCGTTGTTTAGGACGCTTTTGTGTTTGTGTTGTCAAGTAATATATTGAGGTCAAACCCACCATAAACTGGTGTTGTCGAAACCGATGGCTGATGCGTTGTAAGCCAATCTAATCCTCGTAAAACAGGATACTGTACTACAAAAAAAAAAAATTACCGAAAGGGGAAATTTTCAGTTTCCAGTAAAACGGAGTACTAAACCGGCTTCATTGCAATTAATTGTAGTACGCGAACAGACCTATTGTTTTTTGTTATGATGGCTTACATTGTGTTTTGCTTAATACATAGTTTGGTCGTCGACGTTCGATTACAGCTTCATATCACCAATTTTACCACGAATTTCTAACGACTTGGTCAATCCGGGGCAAGATGAATGTTGGTATCGTTACATGATTCGGCCGTGATTATTTTGTCCCGCATATGCGGAGTCGCATCCACCACAGGGTGGTCACTTACTTATTTTAGACTTAATTTTATTCTTATTATCTATCTACACAAGGTTACACCTCGACCACCGGGAAGCATGATTGAAATGGGTGCCTTCTTCCGCAACGTGACACATTGCAAAAAAAGAATATATTAACTTACTAATGAGTGTTTTACAAAATATGCTTGATAATTGGCTGTTACGAAAAGATAAGACTTTGGAATGCTAAAAATAAAAATAATAGATATTTTGAAGCATAGTTATTTTTAGTTTAATAATAATAGATTCATTTTTCCTATCTTTTTATAACTTCTAGCATTCTATTTGGTGGAATTTTAATATAAAAGAGTTCCATGCAGTTTCAATTGCACCCTTTTGTTTATTCAGAGTCCGGAGTTCCTTTCTGCCACAGTAAACAGTATGTGACTGTTAACACGCTGTATATTCAATTGCTTACATGGTATCCTCAGCGAAATATTCTCTTAAGATGTTCGCGGTATGTACGGCTACATTTTTAAGCTGAAACAGAAATTGCTCACTATAAACTGTGACACTATTTCACCTGTAGCTTAATTCTATTTTTCTTTTGTGCTCCATTCCGGCCCAAACCATAATTCTACCTCCGCCTATTTGACACCTGATTTTAATCAAATGATATTTTCTCACATCATGAAAATAATGTGACCAACCAACAGGTCCATCTGGACAAGAATGGTTTTCATTGGTAAAAAAATACTTTTCGCCATCGCTTTTTCCAAGTAATGTGTTCGTGGGCAAACCGGATTCTCTTATTATTTTGTACCTTGTAGTTAGCGGATGTCGTTTTTAATTTTACTTGTTTAGCACAATGTGGTCGAGGTGGACTTTTCTTTTCCCATAATTTTCAGGACCTGTAGGCTGCACATCAGCTCTTTTTAATAATTTTAGCTATTTTTGCCACATTATTTTGCCTTTTAATATTACATGTTCTCATTTTTCCTTCAGTAAGTCTTGTCCTTCGACCCACTTTTTACTAACACTTACTGAAACGGTCTTCATACGTTTTACTATAAAAATCCAGGTTATTTGTTATATTTAACGATACAAACTCACTTATGGAAATTCTCAAACTGGGGGTTTTAAAATCTGCCTTATCTTTTTGAAATACCCAATTACTAAGGATCTTGAAAAATCTCATTACAGATTTAATGAGAAATCGTTTTTCCCATTATAATTCAATCATCTTTCATTAGTTCAATAATGTAGGTACTTGGGTTTTTCCGTTCTTTACAGTCTCTGAAAGCTTGTTAAATTGAGGGATGTATTATAGTTTTGCAGCAAAGTCTAGTACTTTTGCATGTCATAATGCATTGTCAAAAATAAGAAGTATCTTCACCAGAATATCTCAAACATTTTGCTAATGCAGGAAATCCAATGTAAACAGATGATTTTTTTTTTAAATTAAATTCTCTTGATGATATCTTTGGAAAAATAACTTGTCACGGACGTTTGCGAATTAACATAACAATAATAAAAAAAAAAAATCTCCATCGTCCTCTAAAAGAGAGAACGATGGAGATTGAGTAATAACAACGATGCACGAATCATCAAAAACTGCGTTATGTTAGTTTTAGGATTAAATTAGACACAGTAGAAAATAAGACAACAATCACATGACTCGAACGAACATCGCATTGATGTGGCGACGCCAACGAAACAACAACGCAATCATCGGACATGCAGCATGGTAAATATCAATAGCCCGCCGACTAAACACACGAACTAATTGTCTCGGTATAACTCATGACTGACACCAGAACGCATATACCCGACAGAGCAGCGAACCCGGACCTGGGCCAACAGTTGACGCAATTTCCACTGATCTGTGACGGCCGCCCCAGAAAGAGACGATGTATGCGATCGACGAGCAGACCTGACGGTGGTGGCGAAGATTATCAAATTTCGCTCACTGCAGGGGCACCAGTTTCAATGGATTTACAGACAGATAAACAACCGGCCACCATAAGGGGGAACTCAGCATAACTCGGGAAAGAAGGCTAGCGGAACGCGGCAAAGACGACGATGCTTTCTTATTCAACACGCAAAGGGTAAATACATATAGCACGAACTTCCAATATATGCACGAATTTCTCTTAAATGATTCCGGCACAATGGAACGACCAGCGGATAATAATGTCGTACGCGAATGATCGAATATCATTAATTTCTTAACGAAAACATACTAATTCTCGAGAAGTCAGGCGGCGGGTGTCAGCTAGAACTGTCACGAGATGTCAGATGACAGTCGGAATGCGGGGTGAGATCAAATGTCCCAAAAGTGGATCTCGTGGTGAAATGGAAATTCAACACCCGGTTAGAGGAGAATGAACTCTGTTGAGTTCGATCAACGGGTTTGAAAATCCCGCTGCCGCCAAAAATCTTCCTGGGCACCCGGAAGCGAAAAATCGGGCTCTTTGAAATTGGACCGGGTAAGTGGATGGAAGTCCCTAAAGCTGAGGCGATCGATGAAAATCTGTAACACTCTCCTTTTTGGTCTTCTTTTTCGAATCATACTAGTGCCGAGACGGAGCTAAAGGGGAACTATCTATACGTCGGGAGTCGGAATATCCAAATCAACTATAAACCGGGAGTTGGAAGATATATCGTGTGAGGGATTCGACATTGGCGAGAACAGAAGGTACGAATGAAGGAAATTCTATGATCGAGCTCGAGATATCGATTGGAGACGCGAATCGGCGACTAAAGGGCCCCAGCATGGGAGAATTTTGATTCCGGCGATCCCCAGAAAAAACAAGCTCAGATAGTTTATAAGTTCATTATTCAGATAGGTGGTTTATTCGAAGTGTTAAATTTTTTTTTATTATTTTATTTTGAATTCGAAATTGTGAGTTTTGGGAATAATTATAGTAGAGCGTAAGTTGGATTACCATGAATGGTAACGCGCCGAACTTTCCAATCGAATTGTGGTGAGATAGCGTTAATAAACATAGACATTGTAAATCCGGTATCGTTGGTGTGTTAGTTTCGGTGTTAATATTGTGTGATCCGTAGCCCACTTCTCGCTTCAGGGTAACGAACAGAAGGCTCGTTTTCAGTTTTCGAAGCGAGTGGCGCCCTACCCACCCCCTTCTCGCGAGCAAATGCCGCCTGAAAACCGCCGTCCCGGTGTTCCCACCAGGGTAGTAGATACTTAGATCGCGATATTCATTTATAACGGTAACAAACTCTCATGGGTAAATAGTTGAAAAACCTCATAACGTTTTCCATTAAATACAATTCCAATGGGACATTTTAGCACCTCGACCATCTGCTCGTACTTCGGATTTAACTCTATATTTCACTAAAACTATGCAATACTTACGGGATTATATGCTGGAAGGGCCATTTTTCTGAAATTTCAGTCTACTTGACACTCGTCTGTTAAAAAACTCACAATCAACTAACAATTTTCATTCTAGTATTTCTACATTCATAAAACACCCGCAAGGTGATTTAATCTATCCAGAATGAATAAGCTGTAAACGATACGAATAAAACCGGGAATTCACTTTGACTAAAACGATTTTATTATTAGTCAATTTGATACGATAATGTATCGATAAGTGGTTATGTGTTTCATGCATACATTCATTGGTCCTTCTATCTGAATCAGATTGAACGTTACACGTTTTGATATTGTTTTTACTGTATGATTTATCATGCTGCTTTATCTAATCATTATGTGATTCATACTTTAAATGCAGACGTTTATATTAGCATTTGTTTAGTTCCTCTAATTTCATAATCGTTGTGAAAAAGGGGGCTAGGAGCAAAAATTTAAAACATACTCGATTTTCAGTTTATAACAGTTTATTATATATACTTTAATATGCTGTGAACATTTCATTCCACATAATTATCATATGAGAAAAAATGTAAAAAATAATAATTTTAATACAAAAGGTAAATGCTGCTTCGTGCGGCGTACCCTCTGCTTCGGCTGTCTCCTCTTCCAATTTTTTTTCTGCCTTACTTCTAGCACTACGAATATCTTTTGACACACTTTTGAAAAAAAAATCATTTAGAAATTAAATATTTAGTTTCAAATGACATATGACATCAAAAAACATTTTCAACTTTGATGAAGTTTTCGAAAAATCATTTTTTATGCACTTATGCACCTTTTTATCAAAAATGATTCAAACAATTGAGGAATCACTTTTCTGTATTTTAAAGTAAATCTGCTGTTGGGTTCTTAAATTGAAAAACTTAAAAATATCGGAAAAACTAAAAACTTCATACGAGTATATGACACAATTTTTTTTAATTCCCAACGTTAAATTACTTGACTATATTGCAGACCTAATGAAAAGAAACAAAAACTATTGAGCTGAAGCTGAGAAAAAGGTATATAAACATACATAGTTTTGTATGGGATTTAGAGCGACCAGCCGCGCCCTTATGTGGAAATATATTGAAACATGATTCCAGTGTGAGATCGTTATACTGCGACAAATATGTACCTACTGGCAAGCACTTCGTGTCACTATTCATAAAAAAATGCCCCGCAGAGCCAGTCCCTTCTAGGCAGGATGAACAAAAGTCATCCTGTGCAACACCTATTCGGTACATATGACCTCCCAAGCAATTGTGTCCAGTCACTATGCCTATTATGGCTCTGCAAAGTTTTCTGCTCTTGTTGACCACGAATCTGAGAGAAAGACCTTCGTGTGCCTGGCCACATCAAAAGTCATCCATCTATCTTTGTGCGCATCAACTACCCACTTCCGAAAAATGACATGAGCAGATGCGGTCGGCAAATCCAAGGCGGGTTCAGTTCCTTGTAATGGAAGCCTCGAACCTTGCTTCGCAAAGGGGTCAGCAATTTCATATCCCTCAACACCACAGTGTCCTGGTATCCAGAGCAAATGCACTCTATTAAATCTGGCGACAGAATTCAATCGTGTCTTGCACTCTTGGGCAATATTCGAAGTAGTCAGAGGTCTGCGCAGTGCTATCAATGCGGCTTGACTGTCACTGTAATATGTAATGTGTTTCCCCTACACTTTTCTTCGATTGCCCAGCAAGCAGCTTTCAGGATAGCGAATATATCTGCTTGAAAAATAAAAGCATGCTCTCCGAGAGAAAAGGCCCACCTGTCATTCGATGAATGCAGATTGACACCAGCTCCAGATCTAACAGCTGTTTTTGAGCCGTCCCTGAAGAAGATTTCGGAGTATCCTCTCGTACTGCCATCTGGATCCTCCCAGTCACTTCTGCTCAAGAAGATTACTTCGTACCTTCTGACGAAGTCGAGAAAGGGTGCTCGAGTGTCCGAAGGCATAGCGAGAATCGAGAAGATCTCACGCGCCAAACCCTTAATAGAGCATTGCCCCACATCGTGATTTCTCGCCCATAGGCTAAGCTGATTTAGTCTATGGGCAGAGCTCAACGCTACACTCTGAATTCGAATGTCGAAAAGAGGCAGATTGAGAAGCGCATCAAAAGCCGCACTCGGCCTAAGGGATTAAAAAACTCTCTTCACCTATCCAGGACCCGGCCAAACAAAACATAATTATGTAAAGGTGTTTTCCGGGAGTATGCATCATTTGTACTATAGGCCTTCGTGCCTCTTATGGATGTAAGCTTCACTGCAACTAGTATCAGTACGGCGGAGGTAAGTGAGCACTACATTTTCCCCACTTTAATGTAGCCTGTCATGAGGAAGGCCCCCAAAGTGGGAGCATCGCCGTGGGTTGTGGTTTATAGGCTATCAGTAACTATTCGTTACCTGCATTGATCAGAAATCGTTTCCGGACCTGGCGGTGGCTTAGGAGTAATATGTCCAAGGCACATTGCTCCGCCTGGACCCGGGTAAATGGGCTTATTTTGGATTAGCATGAGAGTAGGTGCGCATTTTACCAGTAATGAACTTAAGCTCATAAATTGACGAAGTAAAGATCCGTCGATACGCTATTGATCGTGCAGCTAACAAGGTTATCGTCCTAACGTTGGACTGCCGTATATAGTCCCCGAGGCACGTGACGGCATAATTAATTAATATCATACTACAAAGAGCAGAAGGTTTGGTCTGAGTGTAGATGCCTTTTGCGTTCCAATCACCAGAGCACGCGGAAACTGGATCCCAAGTAAAGTCTGTGGGGACTCCTTTTTGGAATTGATAAAGTCACTATCCGAGCATTTTAGAGAGCTCAGAATAGTTGATTGATCTTTTTATAGGAAAAAGCCTCGACGTCTCCCGAGCACCTTCCAGCCCTTTACAGAACGATTTAAATGATTCCCTTTTGGAATTCCTGACCAGAATCTTATATGTTCTCGGGGAGGCTCTGCAGGCAATCCAGTCATCCTCAGTGCTGCTCTTACAAGCTCGATTGAGAAGTTTTCTGGTACTTTTTCTAAGCTCCTGAATGAACCGGTTTCACCAGGTTTGTGTCTTTGGTTCAAATCCAGGTTCAGATGAGAGTTGGCGCACCAGGCTTTGAGTTCACCTAGCTCTCAATAGGTACCTGAATCAAGCAGGGGTAAAGTGAGTCGTCTAACTAATCACTCCACATTCATATTCACATTGATTATAAATTTGTGATGAAGCTCTCTACAAGCTTTAACCTCGAGACCAGTACGAAGGTTCTCGTGGGATTGCTTTACTTTATTTGGAAACATTGATTAATTTTCTATTACCAGTGATGGCACTCAGTGTGACACAATTCTACGCAGTTAGCAGGTGACTATGACAATGACGTGAGAAATTTTCATTCCTTTCAAAGGAGCAATTTATCTTCTTTCTAAAAAATCTCTTTGATTTGATTAGATGGCGTTTCACTGATGGTAGTTGATTTAAAGCCATTTCAAGTACCTAGGATCGAATTTCGGGAAACAAAAAAAAGTCGAAGACTACTCCTCTGCGCTGTGAATGAACGAAGCCCAACTTGCCAAACTTGAAAGCCCGACTCGCTAGAAATTAATCAACGCTAGCCACAACGGTACTTTTGTTGCCCGATCTGTATAAATCTGTAGATCTGTATAACAAAAAGAGATGAACATGGAGCACTTGTGCGCCTTCATTAATCATCGTAAATGAATTAGAACGGTAAAACAAAAAATAAAAAGATTATTTTTTATGCACAGAGGAGAAAAATTGAGACTGAATCATTTAGAGACATTGTATACGGTTAGTGCAGAAGTTCACATTCCATTAATTTTTGGTGGGACATTTTTTGATAGGCAGAAAAACTTGCTGCCAGTTTTTTTATGCTACAAATTTTTAAGGCGGTCGTCTAGTGTGAAGGCCGTTTTTTAATGCTTTTTTGGGGAATTTTTTTTTGACAAACCATTGAAATAAAATAGTTCATAAATTGTATATCATTTTTATTAACAATCAAGCAAACTTTGTGCATTTTTTGAAGTCATCATATGCAAAATAGTCGGAGATACACCGCACAACAGGAACACATATATAAAAAGAGGTGCTCCACTGCTGCCATGATTCTGGCCGCTTTGCTTATCTGAAATCAAAAAAAAACTCTAGCGCACCTGAACCGCTAGAAACACTAATGTTCGAAGAACAGTAGAAGAATCGTGCAGGTTTTGAGTGCATATTCCACCACATGTGCTGCTTATTACGGCCAAACTGTTTCAAATGCCACGTTTTACTTTGGTCTCTAGAATGCATTATAACTCATATGGTAGAAGGTTTCAGATATTACCACTGGCATGGGTTTCAAAGTTTATGAAAGAAAAACACTTGTTAATTATATTCGTTATCAGTTGCTTATTTCACCAAACTTTGAAAGCAGCATCTCATATAACATCAATGAAGAAAATGCTCAGTGTCTGCAGCACTGTAACTGAAGTTGGTGTTCGGGGCTGCGATCCGAAAAATTTGCAGAACTTAGGGAATTGAAACATCGGTTATTTATTTTCATTGTAAATGTTTCCGGTATGAATACTAACTGTAAGCATTTATTGATACAAAAGTAGCACAACCGACTCGTGCTGGCAACCTTTCGCCAGTATCAAAGTCAAGAAAATATCAAATCTGCTTCACGTTGTTTAATTACATTCGAAGTTATAGGAGTATAAAGAAATTTAGGGTTACCTGCAGCGAGTTTTTTCAAATGATCGAAAGCTTAATATTTGCTGTTTATTGTCACTACAATATCATTATTATTTGAAAATTCTACGATAAAACCGCTTAATAAAGATATTACAATAAAACACAAAACCAACAATAGCTGGCAACCCTATAGTGGCTTTTCAACCAAATTTGGTCTGAATAATGTTTATGACAGGTTTCATTAATTGTATGAAATTCGTATTGATTTCATGACTGCACTGGAAGTTATAGTGCAAAAAGTTTTATTTTCCTGAGCGAATTTTCAAAACCAAAGACACAAAAATTACCATAGCTGGCAGCACCAATAAAATTTTTCAACCAAATTTCCATCAAACAGAGATTAGAGTTAGGTGTGTCTACTGTGTCAATTTCATGAAAATCTGGTAACTTATTCACATTTCATAAGGCAAAAAGCAGTTTTTTTTCTTTGTAATTTTTCAAGATGGCACCACTGGCACAGACTTGCCCACAATTCAAAATCGCTTCTATCAAATCTGGTCTTACTTAAGTCCAGTGCATTCTGTAAATTTTAGCTGTATCTGATTATTGGTTCGTGAGTTTCCGTGAACAGAAGTTTTTGATGCTAAAAATATAGGTTAACTGGGAGAGGGTTACCGTTCTTGTCCGACATGAAATTTATTTAGTTTTATTTTGAACGTGTAGATAAAACATAAGATTTATATACAGATTGGTTTTATTGTAAGAAACGGACATTTTTTTGAATATTCGATGGTTTGAATGTTTTCACTTCCAATTTTTTTTTTTTCAAAATGAAGACACCAAAATTATCATAGCTGGCAGCTCCAACCGAATTTTTCAACCAAACTTCTACCAAACGTGGCTTAAAGTAAGGTCCAGCAATTGTGTGAGTTTCGTCAAAATCGAACGATTCAATCAGAATTTATAGGGCTAAAAACAGTTATCTTTTTTAGTGGTTTTTCAAGATGGCAACACTGGCACAGAATCGCCCGCATTTCAAAATCACTTCTATCAGACCTGGTTTTATTTAAGGCCAATACATTCTGTGAATTTCAAATAATTCTGCTCATCGGATCGTGAGTTTCCGTGAACAGAAGTTTTTGATGCTAAAAATATAGGTAAATTGGGCAAGGGTTACCAGGCGTGCCCGTTATACCATAACTTTTTTTTTTTTTTGGTTATATAAACAAAGCACAAGATTTACATATGAATGGCTGTTTTTTGAAGAAACGGCATTTTTTCAAGAGAGACGATGATTTGGAGGTTTTCACTTTCAGTGCCTGCCCTAGCTACAGGGTTACCAGCACGCTCATTAAAAGCTACACAAATCTACAACTAAATAATATCAATATGTCCTGAAAATTTCGTAATGATTGAGTAGCTCTGTCAAAAGTTATCGAAATTTAAAAATTTTCAAATTTTCCCGTCCTCTTTTTAGGCACCCAGCACACACATAGGGTTAAAAAATTCCAAAGCATTATCCGATTCATATGTAAAACACGTTAGAAATTTATTTCGTTAACTTTATTTTTGCGAAAATCATTTGTGCACGAAATAATAGGTATATTAAAAATATCACTTAAATGGCCGCCGGCGCCAAAAGGTTAACAATAACTGACATTTAAAGGGACCTGGACCTATTCTGCATATACACCAATATATCCTGAAAATTTCAGCTCAATCGGATGGCGCGTTCCCGAGATTATCTCACTGAAATTTTTTGTACATATATATATATATATATATATAGAAATATGAATTTTTGGCCGAATCGATTTTAATACTAATGTTCTTCGAACATTAGTAAAAACCAAACGCAGTTTCGATTCTGAGACTTGAGACTCCAAAATGAAGTAAAATTAAGTTGAAATTCCAAAAACTAATTTTTTATTACGCTTTAGAAAAAAAAATCAATTTTTCGTGTTTTTTTTTGGTTTGTTTAGCTTGTGAAATGAAAAGTAATGAACCAATCTTAATCAAGGTAATTGAATTTGATCACGGTTCCCTTCTTGTCTATAAATCAGCATGGACAACGTATATTCTGCTTTCGGAGGCTGATTCCGCAAAACGATCGAGTTTCCCGTTTCAATGTTCTCAGCTTTGATAAGCTTTAGAGATGATATACGTTGTCCATGCTGATTTATAGACAAGAAGGGAACCGTGATCAAATTCAATTACCTTTACTAAGTACAATTATATCCATGGATATAAGTCGGAGATGTTCAAATTTGTCACAGCTAGCATAAATAAAAATGTAATGATTTCCAACTGCAAGTGGTCACACCAGTCAAGTATGCACTGTGTGCTGGTGTCTGATGAGAATCAGTGCATACTTTCGAAACCACTTTGTCAAAATAGAATTTTCAATGTCGATTAAAATTTTTAATGTAAATAAAAAGTTCAATTTTAATCATCCCGCAAAAACAATTCCAATTTCAATCTTAATTATTTTATTTCATTTTGTAGTTATTTATGTACTTAAAATGATGTATGAATTTGAGCAGAATCAATCAAACAGTTTTTGAGATATCGTGGCAGCAGTTTGAAAAAATCGTGTTTTGAGAAAAACGCGTTTGAAACCTCCTATCTCCTACGGTAACACTGTATACTATCTACAGTTTACGGCTGTAACTTTTCAACGGCTTCAAATTTCGAAAAATTCTTTTACCAACGTCTTCTATACATATTTTAGATGTTATTTATGAAAAAACAAAAAAATCGATTTTTATTTTCTGACACACTGCCTTAAAACTCTTTTGACTTTCTCAGCTAAGTAGCGAGAAGAATGAAGGATAGAGGCATCGGAGACTTGTGTTCAGCAATTTTGTATTTTTCAGTATGACGCAGCTTTGGTTCCAAAAAAAAAAGAAAAAACATGCAAATTCGCATTTCGAATTACAATCCAACTTTTGCGATTTGCTAAATATTACGTTTGTGCATTTTTTGGGATTCACAGCTATCAGGCTGTAAATATCTTTAGTTTCCCTAAATGTGTTGGTCAAACTCGATGACGCACTCACTTTTTATCGCTCATTTCCTATGTATTTGTATCGATTAAAAGGCTCTTTGTACTAATATACAATTTGCCCAGCTGAAAGCTAGCCAACTTCGATAAGATAAAGAATATGCTGTTTGAAATTAACAATGTCTCTATGAAATGGCTTCTATATAACGTCAATTGCTAATTTTCGCCAATATTCACCTGTACTTGAAAGTAGCAGGACGTGAAAGTGTGTAGTGCGTCAAAAATGTGTTCCTTGCCAGCTCATAATCCTGTGAGTTTCTTACTCTATTCTTATATTAGTCTATATAATTTTTATTTTTCTTGTTTGGAGAAATATCAGAGTGATCTAGTGTATTATTTGAAAAAAAAACTAAAATTTTATATCTGTTACATAAACTGCTGTCACAGCCATATCTAAATTATTCATATGCTTGTCTGGGATTCAATAGTGCGTGCCATTTTCGGCCTACATCACGAATGGTCTCAATGTTGGTACGAGGCTGATAATTCGAGGTCTTATGCCATACAACGGCCACAAATTCGCCATCGATCTTCAGTGTGGTGGATATTGGATGCAAGATGACATTGCATTTCACCTCAGTATTCGGCCATCGGAATACGCAATTGTTCGAAATAGCTTCCAGTGCCGTAACTGGGGCGCTGAGGAACGCTACGGGTCATGCCCCATTCAACGCGGCCAACCCTTTGACATTGAAATCCAGTCGGAATACAACCGTTTCATCGTTCGCATAAACGGGGCACATTTCTGCGAATTCAATCATAGGATTCCAATCCAACGAATCTCGCACATTAATATTTCGGGCGACACGGCCCTGTATTACGTCGGCAACGAAGGATATCCCCATGGAGCGTATCCTCCACCGCCGCCACCATGTCCGCCTTATGTGGTGCAACAGCCCGTTGTGGTTGCCTCCTCTCGGCCATCTAATTCATCCCGGCCGCTGATTGGAGCGGCTGTCGTCGGAGGACTTCTTGGGGCAGCTCTCGCGAGACCAGGTTTGATTTGTCTTACATTGTTTTTATAAATTGAATTAATATGAATAATCGTTTGCAGGTCACCATCACCATCATCATCATCATCGCCGACATTGGTAGTCAAAATGATCCCACGCAATTTGCTTTTGTTTTCCCTTAATTTGACCGATTTTGCTATCTTCAAATTAGTATCTAGTCGTAGGCTAAGCCATAGAGTTTGGTCATCATGACCAGGCAGAACAAATTGATTTGTGCACATAGGGTGAGAATGATAAATTAGCACACAACAATGAAAATTATCAACCCAATCAAATAATTTGCATCGTATTTTAAGAGTATTTTAAATGAAATAAATAATGAAATAAATGAAAACGTTTTGCATTGATAGCCCCTGGAATTATGATAAGTATAAGATAACGCAAATACTGATCAACGTATAACTTTGCAACTTACGTCAATGAAATGATCTATCTAATCTACTATCACAAGAATTTATGTACCTATAATTTTTCAAAAGATTTCCAGGCAAATCGATACTGCCACTTATGTATGTATATCGATCGCTCTCGATAAGTGACAAGTCAGAAACGGTGGAAAATTAAATTGTCAAGACAATTGAACTGTTTAAGAGAAGGACGAATTTTTCATGTAGATGATCACTGATTAAGTGGAAATATTTGTGCACTGACAGATAGATAACAAAAAGAGCTTTTTCATAATTATTTTGTCGAATCCAGTTGATTTGAAAAAGATTTGTTGGTCAACAGTTAATTGATGCAAATTTAAATAAATCGTTTTCTATGCCCGTGTTTCCAGCAGATGTCAATACGTTTCTGACTTTGGATGGTCCCATTATTTTGCGTAATTACACGTCAAATTGAGATATGGAATCGTCTAAAATCAAAATTTCATGATGTCATAGAAGAATTTCCGGTGGGTTGGCCTGCACACACATAGAAACTGTCGGCTTGTAAATGTAACATGACAGGTAGTGTCAGATAAAAAAAAAATATTATATAAAATCAATAAAGCGAATTTTCCAAATTTCAGTAGCTTATTATACATTGATATTTTATGTACATTAAATTCTGCATAATTATCATATGTAATACATTCTGTAAATTTCAGATGTATCTGATAATTGGGTCGTGAGTTCTCGTGAACAGAAGTTTCTGATACTTAAAATATAGGCAAATCGGAGTGTGAAATTTGTGAAATTTCAAAAGTTCTCCATTGGTTATGTAAACAAAGCATAAGATTTCTATATGAATTGGATATTATTGTAAAAGGCGAAATTTTTTCAGGAGAGTCGATAGTTTGAAGGTTTTCACTTTCAATGCCTGCCGTAGCTGCAGAGTTGCTAGTACGTCCATAAAAAACTACACAAGTTTGCAACTTAGTAACATCAATATGTTCTTTCAGTTTAATAATGATCCCATAACATAGTCAAAAGTAATCGCAGTTCAAAAATGTTCAAACTTTTCCAATCTTAATTTAGGCGCCTAGCGCACACATGGGGTTAAAAATTTCAAAAATAATATCATATTCACATTTAAAACACGTTCAAAAATCATTCCATAAACTTTATTTTTTGCAATAGTTTTTTGTCAACAGAATAATAGGTCTATTTAGAATGTCACTAAAATGGCCGCCGGCACCAAAGGGTTAAAGATGATTAAATTTTGGTAAAACGTGGCACTATCTTACACATACACCAATTTATCCTGAAAGTTTCAGCTCAATTAGATGGTGCGTTCCCGATATTTTTTCACTGAATTTGTTTGATGATATATATATATATATATATATATATATATATATATATATATATATATAAATATATATATATATATATATAAATATATATATATATATATATATATATATATATATATATATATATATATATATATATATATATATATAGAAATATGAATTTTTGGCTAAAGTGATGAAAAATTGAATATGAAAGGTATATAGTTAGCTCCTGCCAAGAACGGCTTATCCGCTGCCCCACCTTCCAACACTTTTTGCCTTACTTCTTGCAATACGAGTATCTTTTGATGCATTTGTTGAAGAAAAAACTGGCCTTTAAATTAAAATATTTAGTGGGGAATAGATCATCCTCAAAAATGGCGACAAAAAACATTTCCAACTTTGATGAGCTTTCCTGAAAAATCATGTTGTTTTGCATTTATCTACATTTTTCTCAAAAATGTTTCGAAAAATTTTGATGGATATTTTGTTTTGCGTTCTTAATTAAAGACACAACCATTCGACTATTACGTTTTAAGAAAAGCTGAGCAGTGGCATAATTAAGTTAGTTCAAAGCTTAAACAACATATCAAAAGTGATTCAAAAATATTGTTTTTGCTGTAGCTGAGAAAATAGTATGTGAACATACTTAGTCAAGCCATAAATTTTGTTCCTCATGAAAAGGTGTGTAGTTTCAAACTCGGAAAAAAAATGTACGAAATTTCATTACATATATTCTTTATTGTCTATTTAATTATAAAAAAATTACATTCATTCGAGGTCACCCTCTTTTGCCTTAACAAACTTCTTCAATCGATTCGGCCACGCGTCTACCGCCGCATGTGCTGTTTCTAGAGGTATCAATGCCGCTGCTGCCACTAAATCGTGCTTCAACGGCTCAATGTTTTGATGAGGCTTCGAGTTGGCTTTTTGCTCTAAACCGTCTCATAGTATGTAATCCAATGGGTTGTGGTGATTTTGCGAATAATGGGAAGCTTGGCAAGACGCCTCAACTGATCCAAAGTCCAGTAGACGGCCTGCCAAGAAATGCGTGGTAAGTGATGCGGAACCATCAACAGGGCAAGTCAGCAAACAATAAAGTGCCCCGGGACCAGGATACCCTAGAAATAACCGTGAAGGACCGATGTCCACATTAGCGGAGCACCCTTTAATCGGGGCCCGATAAATACTGGTATACCACTTTGCTAGCTCTATGCGTTTGCGATGGGTCTTTAAACATGAGGCGGATTTACTCCCAGAAAAGTTTAGACGCTACGTATTTTTTTCATCCGTCATGATATTATACTAGCCGCAATATAACAAGGGAAAGGGAAGGGGCTTTTGTCCGTACAGGAACAGAAGTAGCTCTGACATGGAGTGGCAAGCCACAACCAGCCGAGACGTGTCAAATCACGTATGCCAGCATCTGAAAGGTGGCTGAAAATAGTAAGAAAAAAATTAAACTGATATGCCTCCATTTAGCAGGCGCGAGGAGAAGCAGACAACCTCAGGCCGCTGGCATTATTGGGGATGTTGCGGGGTTACTTTATCTACTGACTTTGACTCAAACAAAACAAAAGAAATAAAAGATAGCCGAAGTCTCTCTCATGGAAAATAAATAAAAAGCACAATCAATCAATTAAAAGCCAGCCAGGCCATATGCGAAACCTGAAAGAAATAAGGTTTTCACTAGCTTGCGCCCAATAAGAAGGCCAGAGTTAACCTTTTAACAATATATTATTATTATATCAAAATTAATCTGTTACTACAAGTATCTTCTGATCCACTGAAACAGAACTACGCACTTCAAGAAGAGTCGGTTCATTAAAAAAATCCTCGATCGAAACTAATTAGCAAAAATTACAAATTCAAATTTCGGAGAATTCATAATTTAAGAACTATGTGCGATTATTAAACTGATTCACGAATCCGACTATGTCAAAAGTAAACCAGTTATATGCTCGATTTTAAATGCAAATTGAGGTATAATTCAAATAACGACAATAAAAATTATTTCCGGCCTGAATGATAATATCAAAACTAATCCTCTGCTCCATAAGGATAACTTCTATTCAAGTGGCAAGACTTGAAAGTGACAAAGAAGGGAGAAAACAATGGCAATTTCTTTTCCTACCATTAAAGCCTGCTCGGCTTGATAAATTAAAAATGTTTTTTTTTTCGAGAAGCTCGCATTCATGTGCTTCTTATTTCTTTTCGGTTTCAGTGTAACAACAATTTTCTTGTTAAATCGAGGAAATTCGGTAATACATCTAAAGTTAGTAAAATTGAAAAGAGGACAATCTGGATCAAGGAAATTATTTCCCCAGCTGGTGTACAAGCTGGGTAATACCATTAGTGTGCAGGACTAAAATTTATGCCGAAAAATAACTTTAAAATAACTTTAAGAGCCAGCAGGCCAACATATTATAGCTGCTGGATTTTAAGTTTCATTTGTTAATTAAACTTTAAGTTATGTTAAGAATGTACAATTAATTTTTAATAAAAATATTTTCAAAATCAAAACAAGGATAATTTGGTCTTCTCTTTTTTTGTGCATTCATCTGTTTTGAATTACTTGGGACAGTTTCTAGATAATCTGTTCGCGGTACTTTACTTCAAGTTCCGATTTATTATCTTATCATCGATGCGGAATTTGATTTAACACCATAATATTCCAGCACTGTTTTCAGTAATTTTTAATGCCAAAGTTTTATCTTTCATTCCAACTATCTTGATACCTGACCCAACGGAACCAGCTGTCGTGAGTATGGAAGCTAGTATCCTCTGCTTTGTCAGCATGAAAATCTCTATCTTTTGACTGCCTGCTGGAGACCATGCTCGGTCATCCACCGATCCACCCTACTCATGACTTGGTTAAGTCTAAGTTGAGCAAAATTGGCAGATCTGGAAGTGATTGCCGCTGCAACGTTGTCAGCGTAACCTACCAGTAACACATTCGCAGTCATTTTCAGGCGCAGCAGATTATCGTGCATGATGTTCTAGAGGTCAGGTCCTAAGATCAACCACTGTGCTGCTCCTAAGGTGGTAGTCCTCCTTTTGACTCCATCCTCGGTATTGTAAAGCAACCATCGGCGTCTGAGGTAGTCCTGCATCATGGCTAGCAAGTAGCCAGTGATACGAAACTTACACTACAGGGCCTGAAAGATGTATGCCCGCTCGCTAAGCTGAAGGCATTTTGTACGTCAATCAATACCAACAGCACGACCGGTGTGTCTTTATAAAATGCCTCTTCCGCTCTGGTTACAGCTTCAACAAACTCTGAGATGACATCGATTGTTGAATGCCCTTTTCGATCGCCAGCCGATTTCTGCTGCTTGAGTAGCATTTCGGAAATCTTCCTCGCAGTGTCCAGAATGCACAGCGGACAGTATACTGATGGATTGCCCAGGCTACCTTTTCCCTTCTCCACAAGTACCAATCGAACTACTTGGATTATACAAATCCAATAATAGACGCGGCTGTTTTTCTTTGTAAAACATACCCCGCTTGCTTGTACTAGACGAGACACTATGCATTGCATACAAAAGTAAGCTTGCTGCCAGTCAGAAGAAAATATCATGTTAAGACTTCCTTAATCTTATTGCGAACAAAACCTATCGATTCAATGCTTTATCGTTAAGGCTTCAACTTTATCAGGCCTTTCGATGGGATGGTTTTAACGATAAAAATGTAGCAACGTTAGCTATACATACAATATCAAAACAAATATATTGATTTGTCAAAATTATCTCAGTTATATTGTTATTTGCTTGCTCGAATTGCCACGAACTTATAATTGGCATTATCTACTCTTTCAACCCCCAATCAATATTGTTTTATTGTGACAAAGTTAAATATTTAAGCACCAGGACAAACAGAATTTCAACCAATTTGCAGCACGCCAAACTTCAATACTCTGCAATGACAAGAAAACTGAGGCAGAGTGCTGAATTACATAAACTCAGATATGTTATGGCTTGATGGACAGTAATTGGCTATTTGAACACTGTACAAAATTCTACAATTTCTATTATCGCAAGAAAAATATAAATTCTTGAACTGGTAGCTAATGCACTTTCGCTCTAAGTGATGTAATCCAGAATTGTATGTTCCGTATGGGAGGGCAATTGAACGCTGGTAAACCAAAACACTGAAGACATCAATGTCTCTGACGCAATTGAAAATTATTCACTTTTTTGCAGCACATCATATTTATTTTGAAACTGAATTTACACATGTGGTAATCACACCAAATCAGAATATATGCTGTAGCACGCGCACTCAAAAATATGAAATTCTTAATTAAAAAGCGTATTTGCTCATTTTGATTTTCCAGGCATTCACTGTATAACACAGCAAACACAGCCGCCTGGTCTATGTGGTCGATGAGGTCCGTGATGCGGTCCATGATGAGGTCCGTGGTGAGGTCCGTGGTGAGGGCGGTGATGAGGTCCATGGTGACCATGGGGTCCATGGTGACTATGGGGTCCATGATTGAGACCAAATTCAACTGCTTGATGTACACCCATTTTCAATGATGACTTGACGATTGAAGACTGACAAGTGCTGCCAAAATCGTGCCTTTTATGTTATGTGGTTTTCATCATTTACAGCTCTATATCGATAATTATCTTATCATGAGAGCAAGTGATATCTTGTTATGAGTAACTAATGGCTTTACTTGAATGTAGATTACTGTAGGCTACTAGATTGGACGTACTATATCCACTGATAAAACCATTAATGCAGGCAGCTTGTCTATAACTGGGAAATTAACTGGAGGTTGCATGCTACAGAATCATTTGAATACATTGTTCATGTTTAAAGTATTCACCAACTGACTTGAATGATGGCGATGAAAGCAAAATCAACAATTATAAACTGAATTAACAATCATATGATTGATACGCTGCAAATTGGATCTCAGTATCAGAGAATGCTGAGAGAGAAACGATTAAGACAGTGATAGACAGTAGAGATGAATCGTATATGCTTGAACAGGTACATGGAGCAGGTATTTTTTCGGAAGAGCCGGTACCTAGTACGAAATTGTAATACATGTAATCAAGAAATCACCCAATAAATTTCCTCCATTTGATACATTTCAATCAAACATTGACGTAATAGTATCCTGATATTAATATGTATTCGTATTTCATACTAGCTAGTACTTTCATATTCGTATTGAAAGTTATGTTCCATTCTAGTTTGGGAGCTTTGTGTCTGCGGGTATGGGGGTATATAACACCATTTCAATACACCACTGCAAATCGAATATATTGTAAGTTTATATGTACATACTGCCAAAAAAAAAAACTATGTTTCTGTACTCGTACTCACTGAAAAAACACATAGCGCCCGACGCCATGGTTAGGTTAGGTTAGTAAATAGGCCTGCCGGGAGCGCGGCCTGCATTAGGCCACCAGTTTGGGCCCATTTGCCACCCTCCGCTGGCTTTTTAGAGCTGCCAAGTGACCGCTTTGCCAAACTGGATCAGCTGACTCAGCGTGACGGTACTTGCCACCTCTGCTAACCCTTGAAAGTAGTAAGAATCAAAAATCTCGAGGCGTTTATTATTTAGGGCCGGACAATCACAGAGAGTATGCTCGATGGTGTCCTATGTCGTCTCGCACCTCTTGCATAAATTGCTGGATGTCAGTCCCATTCTGTTCGCATGAGATGCGGTAAGGCAGTACCCTGTGAGCAAGCCGGCCGTGGCTCTCAAGCGGTTTCTGCTGAGCTTGAGCAGTTTCCTGCTTTTGCTTGGATCAGGTGATGGCCATAATGTCCTGGCCACCCTGCAGTCCACTCTGTTTTCCTATTCGGACTTTAGGTTGGCCCATATGGCGGCATCAAGTTTCCTTGTGGCGTCAGCGATTGACCGTGGTACAGTGATGCAGGGGCTATTGCTAGCTCCTGAACCTTTCCTCACCAATTCATCGGCTTTTTCATTGCCTTGCCTTTTCATTGGAAGCCACTGTGCAAGCGCTAACAGTTTTTGAAGAACATCAGTTTTTGAAGAACATCAGTTATATACTTCTGGCGTGGAGGACTACAGTACTTGACGTGGAGGACTATAGTACATTGAGTGGAGGGCTATAAGCATAGCGTCTGCTCCTATGTACTTTTCGCCATATACTATGGCGTGTGGCGCTATATTTTATCACAATCCCGAAATAGACTATCTACATGGCGCCAGAAGTTTATAAATTATGGCGTCTGGCGCTTTGTTTTTTCAGTGGATATGATAAAGAAAGGCATTTCTTAAAATATGATACTCTTTATGATACTGCTCATAAAATAAATACCATCAAGTTCTATGCAAAAATCAAAGAAATTTCAAATTAACGTATTGAATACTATGAACAAAAAACGTATTGCTGGTTTGAAATATAGTTCCGCTTGATAAAAAAGAAAATTTTGAGATAACTAGAACGCAGAGGCCAGTAATTGGATACGTAGTATAACAGTGATATTAGCATATAACATTACTCGAGAATGAATCGTTATTTTCCCCTAACAAAACTTATCGATTTTTTTCAAACGTAACTTATGAAGGAAATAAATTGTCAAGTAGATTCTTGTTTAAGCTAATTATTTAACTAATCTCCCGGATGTCCTTGGGTTAGATTGCAAATTGAAAAGAATTATTTTATTACAATAAAATAGAAACTCGACTTCAAAGCAAAGCACTTACCTCAATTCATCCGAATCGGTATGATAACTGAAGCCATATTACATGGCTCATGGTACTATGGAATATAGCGTGTGGGGCCATAATTTCTGCGCCATGTAATTATAGCGCTGGGAGCCATACCGCATACCTCAGGGTACTATGTACATAGCGTGCGGGATCATAAATGCTGTGCCATGTTACATAGGACCACGCGCTGTGCAGATTCTGACATTATGGCGCTGAGAGCCATATTGCATAGCTCAGAGTACTATGAACATAGCGTATGGGACCAGAAATAATGAGCTATGTTACATAGTTCTGGGCGCCATCTGGATTTTTTTAAGTGTAGGTATAACTAGGGCCTTTCCGAATTAACGTCTTCGACTTGTTATAGTAGAATGTGACGTCAGATCAAGTCCAGCTAGTCAAAATTCAGTTATCTACATTTTGGCATTGCTCTCATGTATAACAGTTGACGAAGTCACGTTCTTATTTGACTTTTCGTTGGCTTGATGGTGTTTTGAGGAAATGTTACGTAGTAAATCCAATCATTGCTTCAAACTGTTAGAATAACTCAACTACTCTGCTAACGTCACAATTCGTCATAACAAGCTGAAGACGAGGACGCAGACATCAATTCGGAAAGGCCCCTAGTATGTAAAAATCCTAGCACGACCCAACTCTAAAATACGTCTGCGACATTTTTATATCATAATAAACAGAATTTGGACGTACTCCCTCGTATCTGCCGTTCCACCTAACGATGATATTTTGATTCGTAACACTGCCTTCGTCAATAATTTCGTTTACTAAACACTTTTTCTGGTCGCCATACTGCAGTACACATGCACTACTAACTTTATGCCTTCTTAGGTTAGTAGGTTAGGTTAGTAAAGAGGGCTGCCGGGAAACGCGGCTTGCATTAGGCCACCAGTTTGGGCCCATTTGCCACCCTCCGCTGGCTTTTAGAGCTGCCAAGTGACCGCTTCGCCAAACTGGATCAGCTGACTCAGCGTGACGGTACCAGCCACCTCTGCCAACCCTTGAAAGTGGTATGCACCAAAAATTTTGAGGCGTTTATTATTGAGGGCCGGACAATCGCAGAGAGTATGCTCGATGGTGTCCTCTTCCATCTCGCACCTCTTGCATAAACTGCTGGATGTCAGTCCCATTTTCTTCGCATGAGATGCGGTAAGGCAGTGCCCTGTGAGCAAGCCGACCGTGGTTCTCAAGCAATTCCTGCTGAGCTTGAGCAGTTTCCTGCTTTTGCTTGGATCAGGTGATGGCCATAATGTCCTGGCCACCCTGCAGTCCAGCCTGTTTTCCCATTCGGACTTTAGTTTGGCCCATATGGCGGCATCAAGTTTGTTTGTGGCGTCCGCGATTGACCGAGGTACAGTGATGCAGGGGCAGTTGCTAGCTCCTGAACCTTTCCTCGACAATTCATCAGCTTTTTCGTTGCCTATGACCCCACTATGCCCTGGCACCCACATAATCCGGATAGGAATATGCCTTGCCTTTTCATTGAGAGCCACTCTGCAAGCGTTAACAGTTTTTGAAGAACATCTGTAAGACGCAAGAGCGAGAATGGCTGCTTTACTGTCGACGCAAATGGTCATTGGTCTGGTTGATATTCCGCTAATGGACTCAACTGCCATGCGTATAGCATGTAATTCAGACTGAAAGACGGTAGCATGGTCCGACAGTCTACACCACAGGTTAAGGCTCAAATCCGTAGAAAACACGCCCGAGCCAACTCCTGTGTCCGTCTTTGACCCGTCCGTGTAAATCCAGGCGCCCCTATCGGTGGTAGCTTCCTTTTTCTTCCAGTCTGTTCTTGTGGGTATCTTGACCTGGAAATTCCTGCCAAGATGTATTATTTTGCTCATGTGGTCCGTGTCTTCTGCAACGAGTCCAAATCTTTTGCGGCATTCTATAAGAATACCGCTGTGGCCCCACTGTTCTGAATCGTTCCACATGCCAGAACTTTTAGCGCGTATCGCCGCTAAGCTTGCGCTTCTAAAGATGAATCGATCTAGGGGCATGAGTCCCAAAATCATTTCCAACCCAGCCGTTGGGGCGGTTCTTAAAGCGCCCGTAATACATATGCAAACTAATCTTTGCAGTGTTGTTAGCTCCTTGATATTAGTTTTTCTCTCCGCTGCTTTCCACCACACGACCGCTCCATACACCAAAATCGGCCTGACTACACATGTGAATATGTAATAGGCCGCCCTAGGTTTAAGACCCCAGGTATTGGAGTAGGCGGACCGGCAAGCGAAAAGTGCTGCGCGGGCCTTACCAATTCTGTGCTTCACGTTAGCCCCCCAGTTCAGTTTCCTGTCTAGTATAAGGCCCAAATATTTAACACTATCAGCAAGCTCCAATGTTATTCCGTTGAGGTTAGGCGTGGCAATAGCCGGTACCCTGTGTTTCTTTGTGAAGAGCATAAGTTCGGTTTTTGTCGGGTTTGCCCTAAGACCGACTTTTCTGGCCCAGATTTGAATATGGTCCAGCGCCGATTGCATAAGGTCCGACAAAGTTTGTGGGAACGCACCCCTCACAAGTACCACAATGTCATCGGCATACGCCACTACCTCAAAGCCACTGGCCCTTAACTTCTCCAGTATTTCGTTGACTGTCAGGATCCAGAAAAGGGGAGATATAATCCCTCCTTGTGGTGTTCCGGTACCGACTGTTCTTTCCGCTTTGGCCTCCAAAAAGGTAGCCTCAATTCGCCTGCTCTTGAGCAAGTCAGATGCCCAGGTCGCCAGGGTTTTATCCACCCCATATCGAGCCAAGGCATCAATGATACTCGCGACAGTGACATTATTGAAGGCCCCCTCAATGTCTAAGAAGGCTGCCAACGTGAATTCCTTCTGCCGTAAGGATTTTTCTATTGTACGGACAACTTTGTGTAATGCCGTATCTACTGATCTGCCCGCTAGATACGCGTGTTGATCAACACAGATTCTCGCGACATCAATCGAGCTTTTGATGTGCAGATCAACAAGCCTCTCTAGTGTTTTGAGCAGAAACGATGTTAAGCTGATTGGTCTAAAGTCCTTCACGTAATGATGATTCAACCTACCAGGTTTCGGAATGAAGACCACTCTAGCTTTTGTCCATTGCTCGGGTACTACCCCGAGGCGGAGGCATGCGGTAAAAATACGCTGCAGAATGGGAATGATGGCCTTATCTGCTTTTTGAAGCATGATAGGTGATATCTCATCAATCCCTGTAGCTTTGTAAGGTCGGAATGTGCCAATAGCCCATTCAATCTTGACCTCGTCCACTACTTCCTTGATCAGCCGCTCAGACGCCCGGTGGGTTCCACGAAGTACGTCACTACGCGGTGTCACGCAGGCTGATTCTGGAAAGTGAGTTTCCAGTAGCAAGTCCAGGCACTCTTTCGGGTCCTCCACCCAATCCCCGTTTTCCCTTCGCAAAAGCGTAGGTACGCCGGGGGTTACGCTTAGAACCTTCCTGATTCTGGCAGCCTCTGTACCTCCTTCAATGTTCTCACAGAATTCCCTCCATGAGTCGCGCTTGGCTTGTCTAATCTTCTTTTTGAAAAGCGACAGCTCTTGCTTGTAACGATCCCAGTCAGCCACGTTTCCGGAACGCCTTGCGGTGTTAAACACCCTTCGTGCCTTCTTACAATATGTCATTCGCAAGTTTATAAGCACATATTAAAAATGAAGAAAAAACTCTCACTTTTACATCCAATAATATTCTTTCAAAAACCATACAAAAAAAGAAGCCAAGGAACAGACTTGCATTCAATTATCTGAGCATACTGCCACCTAAAATTAGTTCCACAGACGCACAGTTGTTTGAACATCTATAGATGCGTTTTTTGGCACTTCAGCTAAAAAAAAACAATTCTCACCAAATAAATTGCTGCATTCACTAAAGTTGTTGATATCATAGTATAATTAATGTTATTGTAACGTGCTACGAATTAGCAAGCTGTCGCCAATCCCACATAAATTAATCTACGCTTTACTCCATAAGAGTGCCCTGCAGGCTACCCTTGCCCTTGTGGTCATGGGAATTGGGCGGAGTAGAGCTTTTTGCTAGAAGCACACTAAATTGCACAAACACGAACTGTACCAAACATATAAGGAACGGAAGGTAACTATCTTCGGCACCGATGCCAGCTGTATGAATGTTTCGCTGATTTATTTTTCATTTCACGGTATTCATTAAAAAAACAACCGAAATGATTATTTAAATTAACAATATTTATACTTCAATATACTTCAAAGGCAATACAAGAAAGTCCCAAAACAAAAATTCAAAAAAACTAAAAAACTATATTGACTAAATAATAACAATAAAATAACCATAAAATAATGCTTATAATAATATTCATAAATAATGTAAATAAATTCAAATAAAATTACTAGTAAAATAATGAAAAGAAGAAAAAAGAAAAAAAACTCGCAATAATACTCAATTTAATTCAATTATCACTTTTCTTGTATAATTCAGTCATAGCCATAAGAACATTTCAACTATTCTGATTTAGTAGAATTAAATTTTCGGGAACATGCTTGAAATGGCAGCGCATTTTGTTTGAAGATTCATTTCATCCGGGTACATTTGCATAGCTGTATGCACTTGATCTTCAGGAAAAGTGCTAGCTAAATTATAGTATAGGGTGATTTATTATGAGGTTTGGTTATTAATCTCAAATAAAAGGCATAGAATTGAATTCTATAGTAAAAATTTTATTGTCAATCGAGAGAAAAATCTATGACATTTACTTTTTAAAGATTATCTCATTTAAATGTTGACCGCGACTACGCCGTAAATAGTCCATCTTGAGGGTCCAATTTTGGACTACGCGTTCCAGTATAGCGACCGGTATGTCGCGAATGACACGAGTAATGTTGGCTTCCAAAACGTCAATTAAAGCTGGCTTATCCCTGAAGACCAAAGACTTCGTATAATCCCAAAGAAAATAATCTAAAGGTGTGATTTCACACGATCTAGGCGGCCAATTTACTGGTCCAAAACGTGAAATCAGGTTTTCACCAAAATGATTTCTCAATAAGTCCATTGTTCCTCTCGCTGTATGCAAAGGAGCGCCGTCTTGTTGAAACCAAAGTTCACCGATATCACGGGCTTCAATTTCAAGTAGCAATAAATCCGTTATCATGGTGCGATAGCGGTCGCTATTGACGGTTACGTTCTGACCGGACTCATTTTGAAAGAAATATAGACCGATGATTCCACCCACTCATAAACCACACCAAACTGTGCATTTCTGTGCCTGTAGTGGTAGCTGTTGAAGCTCGTCAGATTGTCCATCAGCTCAAATACAGCAATCCTGCTTATTGACGTATCCATTGAGCTAAAAATGCGCCTCATTACTGAACAAAATTTCGCGATAAAACAGCGGATTTTCATTGAGCTGATTCAGAGCCCATTCACCGGTGTAAGTCTTTCTATAATGATTTGTCAAACAACACTGAATAAAAATTACATTAAAATTTGACAGGAGTCACGAGTGATCTGTAAAAAAAAGCCTTTTGAAAATCAAACCTCATAATAAATTACCCGATATAGGCGATGACGTTTATCCTGAGCCACTAGAATAGTAGGCGGAACATGATGTGGCCATTGTTTGATTTGCGATTTAGCAAAGTGGGCGGTAGACCACCATGAGAGGGACATGATGGATCACGAGCGGACGCAATACGTGTTATGCAAATCCCATTGTGTCCGGGCGAAGATGTGTTCGCGGTCCGGTTAGTGACGATGCCAATGGTATCACCCGACGATCTCGTTTTCTTTTGTAATTTAATATAACTTTACAATGTATTTTCTATTTAGAAGATGAAAAGTCGTCATTTTTGTGCTCTTAATATCGAAGTTTCACTAAAGTGCTCGGGCTGATTCAATTGAAAAACACTTTTGTACATTTGGCTTCCATTAGAAACATTCTAAAAATTTCGATCCGGACGCAAAAAGTTGTTGCCAAGACATTAAGAATTATTGTTCCGACACAGCTCGAATATTTATGTCTCGTATGTTATTTTTTTTTTTTAATTAACAGGCTGCGCATTCAAAAAATGTTTTATGCGATTTTAGCACTTGGTCCAAGTAGTTATAAACGTATACTTTTCATCTCCAATGTTAACTCTCTACCGCCGACCCGTTTCATTTTTCCATCAGCCGACATGTCCCGTACAGTCGCAGCTCAGCGGATGCCGCTTTGGGTGATTGCACTATCAGCTAGTTGAAGCAGTGCTTAGGCGGGTCCCAACTCGGAACTTTGTGGTCTTGTATATGGTCTTTTTTTAGTAAGTCAAATATCACATGCCTGAGAAAAAGACTTAAAAACGTAAAATATAAATATCTAGAGAGTGAGGTCCGCACCAGGCGTAAAAGTTCTACCAAATAGTCCGAATCATGACGCAGTACACACCACGCAGCACGTAGTGTAAGGACAAAAAGGGTAATCTGATCGTCGATCCTGAAGGCATTCTGGAGCGATGGGAAGTGAACTTTAGTGAATTGCTAAACGGTCAGCTCAACAAAGAATTGAATGCTCCACCAATGCAAGAAGAAGACCTTATGCTGCCCCTAACAAGCATAATAGAGGTACGAATAGCCATAAATCGACTGAAATTTAACAAAGCCCATAAAGCCAATGGCATACCAGCTGAGCTGATTAAATATGGAGGTGATTCCTGAAATTATATTCTACGTATGGGAGCATGAAAAGATTCCAGAAGACTGGCGCAAAGGTATAATACACCTCCCATATAAGAAAGGAGGTGTAATCATGTGCATCAACCATAGAGATAAAACATTGTTGAGTGCCTCTTATAAGATACTGTCCTCTATCCTGCAAGAACGGTTAGCCCCATATGCTAAAGCCATCATCGGACAATATTAATGTGGCTTCATCACAGGCAAATCAACAATTGATCAGAAGATCTTTACACTCAGGTAGGCAGTAGAAAAATATCTGGAACTCACCACTCCACTCTACCATATATTTATAGACTTTAAGGCCGCCTAAGATAGCATAGCCAGGGTAGAACTGTATAAAGCCATAAGAGAATTTGGCATCTTTAATAAACTGACAAGATTGTGTAGGTTGATCATGACCAATGTAACAAGCCAAGTTAAAATAGCCCGATTGCTATCCAGACCGTTCAACATATTCAATGGGCTCCGACGAGGGGATGGTCTGGCCTGCCTCCTCTTCAACCTGTCGTTGGAGAAAGCAATCCGAGACTCTGGCACGTCAACGAGAAGGACTATCGTCACCAAGTTCCGCCAGATACTGGCTTATACAGATGATATTGACATAATTGGAAGATAGAACTAGCTGTACGAGAATCTTTCATCCAGATCGAGTGAGTGGTGCAAAAACTGGGGCTGCATATAAATGAATGAAAGACTAAGTAAATGGTGGCAGCATCTGCAGGAAGAACACCTAGAGTTGGTCAAACCTTCAGGGTACTTGAGCATAAATTTGAAGCAGTGCCATCTTTCAACCGCCTTAGGTCAATCGTAGGAGCCGATCCCTATATGGACGAAGAAATACGCGGGCGGCTGCTCAAATCCAGCAAAGCGTGCAACAGACTGTCAAAGCTCTTCAAATCCCAAAATCTCTCCTGAAAATCAAAGCTCTTCATGTTAAAGGCCATAGTCCTGCCAGTACTCACGTATGGGTCCGAGATTTGGGTGCTCAGCAAAAGGCACTCTAACCTCTTAGCCATATTCGAAAGGAAAGTCTTGTGGAGAATCGTTGGCATCATATTTGAAGAAGAGCGATTCCGAAGGCGCTACAACCATGATTTGTACGCTATCTACCTCGAAGCAGATATAGTAACTGAGATAAAGCTCGGTAAACTCCGGTGGGCAGGACAGAGAGGAAGAGCATCCTGCTCGGAAAACCCTTTGTGGCAGATTTTACGGCAGACCACAGCGTGGATGAGCAGGATGCTTGGAGCTTAGGGGTGCCGAATGACATCTGCTTGCGATCGGGACCGATGGAAAAGACTGTGACGGAGGCCGGGATCAGACCCTGGTTGTAGCGCCAATAATGATGATGATGATGATGATTATGAAATTGAATATTAATTCTTTGAATTGAATAAATGCCATTGTTTCCACTGAGTAAAAATTTATTTGGCGCCAAATCTTTATCAATTTTCATTGACAATGTGTTCATTTGTCCTCAAAAAGTATAAATATTTATCTGAACGTGCCTTTAATTTCACTAATAGGACCGTTTTGGTCAAAGGGTTTATAATATTTTCTTGTAATTGCCGCTCGATGTATGTATGGTATATACAGTGCGCGAAATAATTATAACATACAAACTATCACCAGGTATTTCTGAGAAAATGAATCGTCTCACACTATTTGTGATGAAACCATATCATTTTTGCAAGCGAACGCAATGTAACGGCACTTTAGGCTACTTGTTAATTTTTCGTTGTAGTCAGCTGGTGTTTAATTTTGTTCAGAAACCCAAATTACTAGTGCGAAATAAATATAGCGGACAGTTGTACGTGAAGTATATTTTCTAGGTGTAAAATTGATAATTCGTCTAAATTTATAAGACTAGTTAGTTCACCAAGGTATACGCAGCCTACTAATGAAGATTAGCATATACACGTGCAGTTTTTAATTCGCAATTTTTAAAAATACAGTTTGAATCAATAAAAATGATAAAGGGGGCAACATTGACTGCTGAAGAGCGGACTAAAATTTTAGCTTACAGAAATTGCGGGACAACAATCAGAAAAATAGCTGAAACGTTGAACAGGGACAAAAGTACGGTGAATAATTTCTTGAAAATTTCCGAAAATTACGCCAAAATCAAGAGATCAGGTCGTCCGTCTCAAGCCAGTGAGCGGTCTAAAAGAGAGATAAAATGGCTGGCTGTTAATAAAAAGCTAAGTCTTTCACAAATACAGTTTCAATTGAATCTTCCCATCACTACGCGAAGAGTTCAGCAGATTCTGAAGAGTAATGAAAATGTTAAATATGGAAAACGCTTGAAAATACCAAGACTTCTGCCACGTCATAAATCTGCACGTTTAGAATTTGCTGAACGGTATAAATTTTGGACAAATGAATGGGATTCTGTCATACTTAGTGATGAAAAAAACTTCAATTTAGACGGGCCTGATGGCTGTCATGGATATTGGAGAGATGTCCGTAAAGAACGGGAAACGTGTCATAGAAGGAACTTTCAAGGAGGTTCCCTCACGATATGGGCTGCATTCGGCTCTCGGGGAAAGTCTAAAATTTGTTTTATTTCACATAAAATGAGCTCAGCTAAGTATGTTGAACTCTTGGACGACATGCTTATCACTTTTGCAGAGGATTTATGGAGAGACGACAGGCTGTTTCAGCAAGACAACGCACCTATACACTCTGCGACGTTCACGAAACTTTTTTTGAGTCCCGGAACATACCGCTATTAAAGTGGCCTGCTAAAAGCCCTGCTATGAACCCCATGGAAAATCTATGGAGTATCTTATCGCAACAAGTCTATTCACGTCAGTTTGACACCATATTAGAGCTAAAAACGGCCATTTTAAAGGAATGCAATCAAATTGGAACATCTGTTCTTCAATCCCTTGTTAATTCCATGCCCCGTCGTTTGTGCAAAGTGATACAAAATAAGAGAAGCCCTATAGATTATTAAGATTTCTTTTGGTGTTAATTATTGGTTTTAATTGTTGATATAAAATACTTATAAACATTTTTATTTGATTTGTCCGTTATAATTATTTCGTTCATGAATTTGAAATATTGTATCTTCCTGGCTACAAAAAAATTAAATAGTTGAAGATATAATCCGCTGTTGCTTTGTTATCATTGCATGTAACATACAACTAAATTTTTATTTTTTGAATCAGTATCCAGCAAATAATTTTCCCGATATTCTCTTTGTCCGATATAATTATTTCGCGCACTGTATATGAAAATTGAAAAAAATTACTTTCTTCCAAAATCTGAAATAAGTAGCTTCTAAACTCATGAAATATATAAAATTACGGCTCCAATTTCTCTCAAAATTTTTTTGGATTAGTTAATCTAAAATTTTTGCCGATAGAAATACAAATATACGCAATTGAAACATCTTCTCGTCTTCTGCAAGCGTCAGACACCAGCCAGACTAGTAAATAATTCAGCCGAATTATGTGATCCACACGCTTAGAGTTTTTTCATGATGCCTTGCGCTCCTATAATCTAACACATAATTCGTTAATTAGTCGTCTTGATGGCGCCTTACCTTCGCTTAGTGTAGCTTAATTCTGACGGGTTCCGATAAGGACATATTATACATATATAAAGCTTGAGTGGTGCAATAAACATATGAAAGCGAATTTCACTCACCTCCTGGTGAGAAATGTTATTTTAGGTTTGGCATTTTTTCCATGAGTTTGTCTACATGCCTATTATATATATGTATGTATGCCAACGGAAACGGATAATGATACCGATTTCGAAAAGGATATGCTTTTAGCAAGCTCCGAATAGTAATTAGAGGCTGTTTTTATTACATAATGGAGCCCTGGAGTGAAGTAATACTAGAACACTGAGTACGACGAAGACTGAAGAGCGAATGGGAGACTGGATGACGTAAGCTGAGTTTAACGAATAAACAGTCATTCATTCAGAAAATCAAAAATTATTAGAGCGAAATGCGAGCAAAATATGTACACATCGAATAAAATTAAGTATGTTGATTGAAGTGAAAATGGAACAGCTTGAAAGTTTCAAGCTGACGACACTGTATAGACCACGAAAATGTTAGCAGTGTGTTGATTTGTTTTTCTTCATGTTTCTCATTAATCATAGTATTCGCGGTGATGGTGATGGTGGTGATGATGACTTTGTGATGGCTGATAGTCTGTGAAATAGAAAGTAGAGATTAGCTTCGGGGACGGTTCAGATTCGTTGATTATTCGTCCTACCTGGATACGATTCCACAAAGGCTGGAGGGTCATACTCGCCATGATGTGCGCCTTCAGTTCCGACATAGTATAGAATCGCATCGCCTGCAATCCTGATATGAGACACCCGTGATAACGAGAACCGATGGTCAAAGTGGCAGTAATGCTGGCCATTCACTTTCACCGTATATCGGGTCAATTCTATATGAATCTCCAATTCGAATGGCTGTGCGTAATAAATCGGGCAAGCACTCATCCTTTCTTCCATTCCCCAGGCGTTGCACGAATAAGTGTTCCGGACCATGACGCCTTCGGACGGCCGAACGCTAAGGTGAAGTGCGACATCATGCTGCAAATATCCCTCGCCACATTGAAGGTCAACTGTGAAACGATCTGATGCTTGGGGCATAAGACCACGTATCCTAATTCGCGAGCCATGGGCAAGACCATTGGGGACGTATGCCGTAAAAGGCATGCGCTAAAATATTGTATTATTAGTATATCAGAAATATTATTCCTTTATAACGGAAACGATTTGGCGTATAAACTCGAAAAAGGCGCCTAAACACTTTTACACAAAACTTTTATTCAGTTCAAATGAACTTAATTGAATTGAATTTAACATGCTACAAGAAATGTAAAAAAAACTCCCACGTGAATAAACTGCAATCTACGCAGAAACACAAGATATTTCGGCACGTAGCTTAAACTTACAGGATTATATGCTGGAAGACTGAACATTTTAACAGTATCTCTCGTCCAAAAACACTAAAATTCAATATAAGAAATTGAAACTTAGACGGGCTATTTTGCAAGTAAAAGAAAATCGCATCAATCATCTCCTGAGACAGCTGTTTTTGATATGGACTCAGATATGGGCTTCCTGGGCAAAATAGATAAACTCTAGAATAATAGCACCGCCCTACTAAACATAAATGTTCTATCTACATTTTAGTATTTTCGAGATATTTCGATGATTTGCGTTTTTCTAAATGCTGCGCACATCTTCAAACGGGACGAAAGTTTAAACATGGATATAAATACGTTTATTTAAGATACATCTGAATTAAAAGCTTTCACATTGAAAATAGTTGTGGATGATAGGTTTTTAGCTGATAGGACTTTTTTTAGTGACATAAAATGAAAAACGACGGTATATAGAACGTTTATGCTTAGCAGTGCGACGTTTTTGGTAGATGGGGGGATTTTTCATTATTACTAATGTTCGAAGAATTAGTATTAAAATCACTTTGGCCAAAAAGTCATATTTCTATATATACACTGCAGGCAAAAAGTTTAAGACCACATCGCAGAAATGAAGCACACTTAGATTTATAAAACTGCAAGTAGCTTTTTTTTTTACAGTAATTGCCTGTTTTAAAGAGGGTTGCTATGAAGGGTAGTATCAGGGTAGTAGTAATCAGGGTAGTAAAACACGTTGGGTCTTTCCCACTTTAAAGACTTTAGGTGTCTACAATTTTTTAAAGTAATTAAAATAAACCTTTGAAATTTCTGGGAATTTGGATTTGAAATATTGCGAAATTCCTATAAATAGGTACCTTATCCTCAAAATATTTCATTTGTGAGTTTTTGTGCTGACAAGTAATACGGATTGTTATTTTCAGCGAATTTTATTCCGTGCACTTGTGATATTTAGTTATTGGTACTTATTAGCAAAGTTTTGGCAAAATTTATGCTCAAAATGGGAAAAGCGCGCAGTATTAAGCCGGAAGTTAGAAGTGTGATTGTGGCGCTTCATAAACAAGGAAAGTCAGAAAGAGAGATCAGTAATGAAGTAAAAATTTCAAAGACTGCTGTACATAATGCCATAATGGTATCGTTAGATTCAAGGACAGTGAAAGTTATTGTGATGCTGTAAGGAGCGGACGACCCAGAGTGACAGCAGAAGCAGAAGATAAGACTCTAGTGCTTATGAGCAAAAGGGATCGAAAGTTAACTGCACCGGAAATTCGAGCAAAGTTCAGCGCAGGACATTCAAAGTCCACAAGCTTGTCAACTGTAAAAAATCGTCTAAATGAAGCTGGGAAGCCAGAAAACCTCCGCTTCGAAAAGGTAACAGACAAAAGCGGTTAGAGTGGGCACGAACTCATAGCCAGTGGACAATTGAAAACTTGTCACAGGTGCTTTGGACAGATGAATCAAAGTTTAAAGTTTTTGGCTCCAATCGGAGGGTTTATGTCAGGCGATCTGCTGGAGAAAGAATGTCCGCGAACTGTGTAGTACCAACAGTAAAGCATGGATGTGGTTCTGTTATGGTTTGGGGGTGCTTTTCGCTTGTTGGAGTCGGTGAATTAGTTCGAATTGATGGCACGTTAACTAAAGAACGTTACAAGGAAATCTTGCAGAACACGGCCATACCATCAGGTTTGCGGTTAATTGGGCGAAATTTCACCCTTCAACAGGATAATGAACCCAAACACAGTTCTAAATTATGAAGAGGATATTTAACTGAAATGGGGAATGATGGAAAACTATTGAATATGACATGGCCCCCACAATCACCTGATTGTAACCCAATTGAGTTGTTATGGGAGAAATTAGATAGAAGGGTACGTGAGAGCAGTCCGACGTCAAAGCAACACTTGCGGGAGCTTCTTCAAGAAGGGTGGAACAATATCTCCCAAGAAACTGTAAGAAAATCAGTTGAAAGAGTACCAAGGTACTAAAACAGTAAAAATGCCAAAGGAGGATATTTTGATGAATGTAGAATTTAAAGTAGAAAAAGATTCTTTTTGTTTATAATAAATTTTGACTAGAAAAACAATAAGCTAACATTTGACAATTACATAAAAAGTAATCAATTATATTTTATCTAGAAATTAATAAATTCTAATTACCATGAAAACTTTGTTTATTTTCTCGATTCCTAAGTGTTCTTAAACTTTTTGTCTGTAGTGTATATATACATTTTAAAAATATCATCAAAAAATTTCAGTGAAAAAATCTCAGGGAAGCGCCATCCGATTGAACTGAAATTTTCGGAATACATTGTCGCACATCCAGAATAGTGCCAGTGTTAATCATCTTTAACCCTTTGGCGCCGGCGGTCATTTAAGTGATATTTGAAATATACCTGTTATTCTGTCAGCGAAAAACTTTTGAAATAAATAAAGTTTATGAAATGAATTTCGAACGAGTTTTCAATGTAAATATGATAATATTTTTGAATTTTTTTTAACCCTATGTGTGCGCTAGGCGCCTAAAATTAGATGGGGAAGATTTGAAAATTTTTGAATTGCGATAACTTTTGACCAGATTATTAGACCATTACGAAACTTAAAGGACATACTGATGTTACTAAGTTGTAGACTCGTTTAGTTTTTCGTGAACGTAATAGTAGCCCTGCAGCTACGGCAGGCGTTGAAAGTGAAAACCTTCAAACCATCGACTCTCTTGAAAAATTTTCGTTTTTTACAATAAAAACCAAGTTATATAGAAATCTTAAAATCTTAAGTTCACATCGGACAAGAACGGTAACCCTCCTCCAATTTACCTATATTTTAAGCATCAGAAACTTCTATTCACGAGATCTCACGATCCAATTATCAGATACATCTTTCAGAAGGGATGTAAAATGTACATGGGAATTCCAAATTCTCAATCAGGGTAATAAAACACGTTGGGTTTTTCCCACTTTAAAGACTTTAGGTGTCTACAATTTTTTAAATTAATTAAAATAAACCTTTGAAATTTCTGGAAATTTGGATTTGAAATATTGCGAAATTCCTGTGAAAACCTGAATCTGAAATTCACAGAATGAACTGGTATTAAGTAGGACCAAGCCTGATAGAAGCGATTTGGAAATGCGGGCAACTCTGTGCCAGCAGTGCCATCTTGAAAAAATATAAAGAAACAAATTGCTTTTTGCCCTATGAATTCTGATTCAGTTATCAGATTTTCATGAAATTCAAACAGTGACTGCACCTTACTCTAAAAATTTCGTTGAAAAATTCAGTCGATGGTCTTGGGTTTTGAAAATTCGCTCACGAAAATGAAGCTTTTCGCCCTATAACTTCCAGTGCAGTCATGGAATCAAAACGAAATTCATCAGATGAACGAAACTTATTATAGGCATTATTCAGAAGAAATCTGGTTAAAAAACCATGACAGGGCTGCCAGCTATTGTTAGTTTTGTGTTTATTTGCAATAGCTTTATTAAGCGATTCGTAAAATTTTCAATATCGTAAAATTTTCAAATGGTAGTGGTTGTAACAAAGTAACATTCTCTCTTACATTTTCATACATAATATTGTGTAGTAGTGAGAGCTAGTTTTCAGTCAAGTTTTGAATAAACCAGTTTTAGTTTTGAATCAGAACTCAACGTGTTATCACTGTCGTTTTTAGTAGATCACAACATGGTGACCGCGGTTTAAATCCAAGTAAAAATAAAGTTACGATTTATGAAAAAAAAACCCTCAGAAAGAAATGACGTGAGTGAGTGAGTCATATTTTCAGAAATGGCTACCGAAGAAAGTGATAACAATATGTTTGGAAAAATTAGTATATCCTCTATTGCTCCAATGGGTTTCTCACTGAATGAATATCTTGCCGATGTTTAGAAAAGGTGGATATTACAATTTAAAGTTTATATGCGTGTTTCTGGAATGGAACAACAGGATGATTCAAGAAAGATTGCTCTTTTGCTGCATCATTTAGGTCCCGACTCTTTTCACATTTTCAATTCATTTGGGTTGGGTTCGATATCGATGCAGTGAAATATGATGATCTGATCGAAAAGTTTGCCAATTTTTGTCTTCCGAAGAAAAACTTGGCAATGGAGAGGCATACATATTTTACAAAGAAGCAAACCTCTACAGAAACAATTAACGAATTCATTACAGAATTAAAAAATCTTAGCAAACTTTGTGAGCTAAGAAATTTATAACATTACATAAAAGATATTTTCATTTGTGTATTAAGCAAAGAAAATAATCATATTCGTGATAAACTGCTACAAGAGGGCAAAATACCGTTAGAGAAAGCCTTGAAAATAGCATTAGTAGCTGAGCAACTGAAAATACAAGCAGAGGAATTGGAGAAAGAGTCTACAAATACAGTAATAGCAAAAGCTCACAAACGTCAACCACAAGAACAAAATAAAATGCTCACCACTCACTCACATGCATCAAATAATGCAATAATTGTTATCAATGTGGGAGACAACATGATCGCAATAAATGTCCAGCTAAAGCTAGCAAGTGTAGACGATGTGGAAAATTGAATCATTTTGCAAGTGTATGCAAATCGAAAATCATTTCTTCAGTTGCAAATGAACACACAGCAGCAAGTAATGACTTTTTTGTTGGATCACTGAAAAGTCAACACGATGAAAACCTATGGACATTGAGAAGCTTCTAATAAACAACAAAGCTGTTAAATGTCTCATAGACCCTGGAGCCCAAGCAAATGTAATGTCGTTTATTACGTTTACAAACATAGAACTATATAACAGTACAACAGTAGTGGCAATAAATAGCAAATATTAAGTTTTAGAAAATTTGAAAACTCTTGCGGGTGGTAACCCTAAATTTCTTTGTACCCCTATAACTTCCAATGCAGTCATCGGATCAAAACGAAATTCCCAAGGTAGGTTGATTTTAATGCGAAGCAGATGTGATATGGTTTTGGCTTTGATGCTAGCGAAGGGTTGTGAGCGCGAGGCGTTTTTGCTGTTATGCTTACATTAAGTATTTATATCGCGAGCATTTACAATGAAGATAAGTTACCAACCTTAAAATTTTCTGAGTTCTAGAAAGGTTTCGGTCCCAAACATCTTTCATTTTTGATTTCAAACATCTTTCTATCCCTGTAACTTTCGACGAAATCATCGGATATAATCGAGATTGATAGAGTAATTTGATTTTGACGTGAGGCAATTGTGGAAGACTTTTAGTCGTAGTGCTGGTAAAGCGATGCAAGCACTGAACATTTTATTTGTTAATGTTATGTTATGCTGTTTTCAAAGTTTTGGAGTGTTTGGTTTTCCTAAATTTTCAAATTCATGCAAGTGGTAGCCCTGAAATTCTTTCCACCCTATGAGTTTAAATGCATTGTTAAGATCAAAGTGGTTTTGCCCTCAAAACAGGTTGGAGCACGTGTAGTAGATTATGCACTCAAAATCTGCACGATTTTTCCATTGTTCACCAAACATTAGTATATCTAGCGGTTCAAGTGCGCTAGAGTTTTTGCCCTTAATATACTTCCACAAAATATAGATTTTTTTACATTTTGCAGAATGATGTAATAGAGTATTTAGTTTTCAAATCCGGTGTTAACTCAAAAAATACAAAAAATATAGATTGAACGTTTATGCTCAGTAGGGCAGTGCAGCTATCGCCACAAATGTGCATTCTCCAGCAATTAGTAAGAACAAATTATATTAGCATTGATTTCAACTCATTGCCTTGAGTCGCTTTGTATCGAAAGTGTTATCTGATCTTGAACACTAACGAAAAAACAACTTGTAATTTACAGAGCTGCTAAATTTGATAAAATACTTATCTGTGTGACTCATATCCAAAAACACATGAGATAATTTCAAGGCAGATAAAACGAAAATGGTGATTCAGTGAGTAGTTGGATTAGTTTCACTTTAGCTTAAATGACGCATGTTGGGCGTTAAGTCATTTGGCGTGCGGATTCCCCTCATATCGAGTGTGAGATATGGATGCAAATGTAAGCATATGGTGTCACCCATAGCGTAACTTAAAATTGTGCTGATTACCCACAAGTACCAATAATTAAATATTGATTTGTATTGACAAGTCAAAGGTGTTTGCTATTAGTGAAATTCGAAGAATCTGTTTTAGAATGTTTTCTATGAATGACATTATGCAGCCAGGAGGCTCTTCACAGGTACCTACTAATTTATAGTACAGACACTTTATCTCCTACACACAAAACGCTTTTCGTGAATCTCCTAAATGCCTTTCTTAATTAATTCATTGCTCTATATTGCATTCGAGGCGCACAGACTAGCATGTACGAGTATGTAGATTGCATCCAAAATCATCACCGTTCGCAACATTCTCTGAGCTAGCCAAGTTTTTAATAAATGTCTACAATTCCATTTATTTTCCAAAATAAATTATGCACACTGTTTCATAGGGAGACCTCAGCCGTGAACATAACGGAAAGTGAATAATATTCATTGGCTGACGGAGGAAAAAGGACTGGAATGTCTACATGTAGAAAAATAGGTTATTGCAATTTATCTAAGTGAGTAAGCATTTTCGAAGCGTAAGCTGAAAACGATTGATGTGATTGTGGGCTGAAGAGTTGTGTGTAATTTAGCGAACATTGTGATTCGTGAGCAGGTGAAGCTCGAGCTCTAAAACAGGCTGGATACACTACCAAGGCGCGACGGCACCTTGTTTTGAAAACTTTTATATTCATCGGACTTTAAGTCCGCGAAGGTCGCTGTTGTGTAAATTACATTTTAAACTTTTCACTAAACATTGTCCTTGAATAACAAAACTAAGCTGTAACACCACCAATGAAGTACCGCCACAACGAAAACAAAATATGAGACTGCGCACAGTTTTGGCGTAAGGTATCATCTCAGTGTTAGCCCAACTGGCTGGGTTGCAAATCAAACTTCATTTTCTTTCAAACATTTTCTTCCATTCGTCGACGCTGCTCCGCTAAAATTTAAAGAGTATGTTGTGCTTTGCGAAAATCAAACATATTGTTATGTGGCCATCTAGTTAATATGACATGAGAGCCTAAATTCCTGACCTATCGTCTCTTTAGTATGGCGTGAAATTTTTAAAAATCTGGATTTTTTTCTCAAAAGTGTCACTTGACCATAACTACTCATAGAACTGTCTTTTCCTGAAGCTAGTGCTTTCTGCACTCTAGCGTCTCCTTCAGCCCATCTCACTCCTCTCCTAAATACAAAATCATCCCTTAGTGCAGATATTCCCCACTATGCCGTTAGCTGTTGCAGACTTGGGTATCGGTCACTAGATCGGTTGACAATATATTTCAGTTCCTCTATGGTACTGTTAGGGTGTCCGTCTAGTTTATCGAATAGTTTCAGTGTTTTGTCACGTATGTAGATGTCTATCGGGTCAATCCTCAGTTCTCTATGTATGTCCATATTTTACCATAGAAAATCTAAATATTTTTCTCAGAGCGAGGTTTTGACAGAGCTGTAGTTGGTGTCTGTTTGTCTTACAAGTTTGATAGTACGCAATACTTCCAGGAGTCTTACTATTTGCTAATAAAGTAGCGCCCTGTTAGTCTGTTTGGTCTGGTCAATGATTGTAGTCTACTCAATACTCCATTAATTATTTGTCTCTTATTCTTTATGTGTGTGGTCCATGAAAGTCTATCGTCAAAAGTAATTCCGAAGTATTTGGCTGCCCGTTGCAGTCTATCGTCTGGTTGTCGAGTGTTAATTGTGGCAGTTGTTGTCTGTGTCATCTCGTTGCGAGGATAGTTTGCGTCTTCTCGGCGGTTTTCTGAATTTTCCATTTCTGGAAATAGCTTATAAGAATATAGTTTCTGCGTGCTTTCAGATATAGAATATGCATGTATCATCAGCGTACCAGGCTACTTTTGCATTGGGCATATCGAGAATGTCCGATGTATATAAACCCTACAAAATTGGGGAGAGTGGTGAACCTTGCGGGACTCCTGCTTCCATGGATCGCATTATCGAGCAGTCGTTGTTAATTCTAACCCAAAAAGCTCAGCCCGGGAGAAATTATGCAATGAGCTGTATGAAGGGTAATGGGATTTTGAGTGGATGCAGTATAAACATTAGTCCCGCAAGCCAGATATTATCAAATGTTTTGGCCACATTAAAGCCTTGCACGTATGTGTTATACCACTCTTACAAGCTGGTGTTTTGTGGAATGTAGGGGTTAAAAGCCAAATTGTACCTCCGGGGCTATTAATTTTTCCTCTATCATTTGATTTAGCCGGTTGAGAAAAAAACGCTCTGCGATTTTTCTTACGGAGGACAGGAGACTTGTTGGTCTCCAGTTTTGTGGGAATTGAAGGTATTTGCCTGGCTTACGTACTACAATAATAATTGCTGTCTTCCAGACCTCTGGAAAAATCCTCATATAGAGTCTGGACCAGGTGATTTCCGTTTATTTCCGAAGTCAGTTGGTTTGATTCAGGAGTCTCCGGTTAGCACAGAGGCAAGGAACTGATCAACAGACTCAGAAACTTGCTCTTCCTCGCTAAAGTCATTCTTCAGAGAACAATTTTCTTGAAGTTGGAGCTCCAACACTCCGACAAAGGCCTGCGCCTTTCCAGCACTGCCAAACTTTAACCCATGTGGCCCATGTATGGGAGGCGCAATGCGGCATTGTGAGATCCGTCAGCTGATAGTGTTTTTAAGCTAGTTTGCTTCCGTTCTAATGCTGGGTTTACCCGTGCTCCTAGCTCTCTTCCGCATTCTGTTCCTCCTTCTTATGAGATTTTTTCTATCTCTTAGGAATTTGTAACTGTTGCTCCCTTTTGTCGGAGTATAAATCGTGTTGTCCATTTTTGCCTGCTTGATTTTGGCTCGCAGAGTGCTGATTGTTCTGTTTACGCCTCTGGCGTTTTGAGTGTTTCTACGAAATGTTCATTCGCCATTGCGTCTTGGAACGCATTCCAATTGGTTCTCTTCATCATTCTGCTTATGACGACGGCTCATTCAACGTCCATTTATGGTGCGGAGATATTTGCCACCGCCTTAAAATTTGCAAAGTATCGAGCTAAAATGGCGAGCGTCCAATGCAGAGGGGCAATACAAATCGCCAGCAGCTACTGCACGGTATCAGATAACTTGATCATAGCAAGGGTAATTTTAGTTGATTCATGCTCACTTTTACATCTATGGTGAAACATGTGTCTAAGTGAAACATGTGTCTAAGAAAATAAGCATATGTCAAAACCGACTGGTTTATGAGCAAAAAAATACAATTTTTTGCGTCTGTAAACAATAGGAAGCGTTGGCGCCCTAACAGTACGTCTGGAAACAAAGCGCATGTCACAAATGTGTATGAAAAATAGCAATAAAAAAAATTAGCAAAAGTAAAAAAAAACTGCTGAGAAACTAGCAAGCGATTGATTAACACTTGCGCTCGCCCGTTTGGCAACTTCCAAAAGAGCAAATAGTTGCTCATTGTTCATGCCACTCTTGAAATAATTGCAAAAGTGCTGTTCGGGTTCACTGCAGTCTATAGTCGCGCACATATCTGATTCTGAACGCGAACGCGGCAAGGCGATCCCGTATGAGTATGCAAATGTGTACGTCCAACTGAGGTGCAGCAAAATATTCGCGCTAAGGACGAGGCTTTCCGTCTGATATCCGTCACTTGTCGGTATTTCAAAGAGAATTTGTTTGTGGTGTGGACGCCATTTGAAAGTTTTGTGCTGCTATGCTGCGCCTGCCGTGCTTTCCAAACGTACGAAAGCAACTGGGACACTACCACGTTTGTTGCTTCAGCCGACTTCGTTCAGTGCCTGGGTAGAGTCTGTTACACTGAACTGACTCATTTTATTCTTCACAATCCATTCCTTATATACTATTCTTTGAATCTCACGGCATAATGTTTCTGTTATTTTCAGAATGTATTTCTTTAAATCTAATGACATACTATTTTGTTATTTTCGAAATGTTGCTAATAGTTAATTGCTCGTCACGCCGTTATCGCAGCAAGCGCATTATTGCTTTAATCACAGATTGAATATTTATATGGGGTTTTGAAATGAGTGTATCAAAAAAGTATTTATGGAATGTTATAGTTTCTATTTAGAATATCATAACTTACGAGGCATGAGTTGTGCCGGCATTTCCCGCATTCTCTTCGCCTTCGTGCTCAGATGTTTAGGCGGTTTGTGCATCGCCAACTAGGTTAGGTTAGGTTAAAGTGGCTGCCGGTCCACAGAGGTCTGCCGACCGGCACACATAGGCACAAAAGAGACCCGTTTTGATGCCACAATAATTTGTGACTCTCTCCTACTCACTGAATTCGGGAAAGCATCTGCTTCCCTTAACAAATCGCGTTATCCCCTTTAGATTAACCAGGGACAACTCAGTCAGGTTTGAGAGAAAGGGGGCACCAATTGCTACCAACCTTCTCCTTGTCAGCGCCGGGCAGTGATACAAGAGTTGGAGGACGGACTCCTCTTCATCCTCAAAGCCACAACTCCGACAGAAATCGTTAAACTGCACTCCCAATCGTTGTGCATGTCTTTCTATGAGGCAGTGGCCCGTAAGAACTCCAACAGTGCAGCGTAGAGCACTTCGAGTTAAGCCTAAAAGCTGCCTGGTGCGATGCGCATCCATGGATACCCAAGACTGCCTTGCTATTGCACAGGATGATTCATTTGCCCAGGGCCTCCTAGCATCGTCGAGATATTTTTGCCTGATGGCCAGTTTGACCGATGTCATCGGTATACCTATTGAGAGGGAGCAGGAGACCTCCGGTAACAAGGTTCCAAGCCTTGCTAGCTCATCGGTCTCACAGTTGCCCTGAAAACCCCTATGTACAGGTACCCAAATCAAATGTACAACCGAATGTCTCGACATCTCCCTAAGAGATGCACGGCATTCAGCAACAATCATGGACACTGTACAAGGACCAGCGAGGGATTTAATAGCCGCTTGGCTATCTGTGAAAATGCCAATATTAGCCCCGAATATTCAATTACACAGAAGCCAGTCGATTGCCTGTAAAATAGCCGCAACCTCCGGCTGAAAGACACTACAATGGCCTGGTAGACGGAAGGACAGCTTAAGATTAAGCTCATCTGAGTATACACCACCTCCGACTCTATTGTTTAGCTTTGAGCCGTCAGTGTACACATGGATAAGTCCACTTTCGTGGGCGACACCATCACGCCAGTCATCACTACCAGGAATGCGAGTTGTAAACTCCAAATCTAGTAGGCACTGCAGAGCGATGTAGTCAACACCCGCTGGAGCGGGAACTCCCTCAACCAAAATCCTCGCATGACCGAATTCTATTCTATTCCATGCCGAGATACAATTCAGTCTCACAGCAGCAAGATTAGCTTGCTGTAAGATAAGTAGATTGGTTGGAAGCCAATGAAGTAACACAAATAGTGCCTTAGTAGGGGTGGTACGGAACGCACCAGTTACAAGTAGTGCAGCCATTCTCCGCACTTTTTCAACCTGCTGTTTGTAGGTAGCCTTAATAGCCCCCTGCCACCAGAACGCCATCCCAAACAGTAGAATTGGTTCAACCACAGCAGTGTAAATTCAAGCAATAGTACGAGGTTGTAGTCCCCAATTCACTCCTATGGCTCTTTTACAGCAGTAAAGTGCGTTGAAAGCCTTCCGCGCTCTTTCTGCTACATTGTAAGTCCATAGTAACTTCGAGTCAAGTATCAGCCCTAAGTACCTGACCCTCTGGCTCAAGTTAATGGAGACCCCATTCAATTTGGGTAACTCAAAACCAGGAACTTTGTACTTCCTTGTAAACAGCACTAGTTCCGTTTTATTAGGATTCAAGCCGCACTCACGACTCCAACGTGAAAGTATGTCAAGAGAGTGATTTAGCCTCTCCGATACCGTAGATAGCTATATCGTCTGCATAAGCAATCACTTTGCAGCCGGCACGGTCCAGCCTCATTAGAAGAGTATTCACCGTGATGTTCCACAGCAGGGGAGAGAGGACTCCACCCTGAGGTGTGCCCATACTGACTCCTCATCTTACGCTGGCACTCCCCAGGGAAGAGATAACCACTCTACTTTTGAGAAGCTGTACAATAAAAGCAATCAGCCGCTCGTCCACATGCAGCACCGAGAGAGCCTCAACAGTAGCGTTAGAATTTACGTTGTTGAAGGCCCCCTCGATGTCCAAGAAGGCGGCAAGCGTATATTCCGCCAACTAACTAGACTCATAACTGTTTGCGGATATAACCTTGGAAGTAAAACCTGTATGAGATATTTTTTTTTATTCTCTCGTTAACTACGTCCATTGTGACTACCAAAACTTTCAAAACATTTGATTGAAACATCGCATTTGTATCGAACAATGCTTAAAAAAGCTATAACACCGACTGCTGTTTATTTGTTATTTCCCGTTTATTTGCTATATTCCACGTATCAAACTATCGACTCGTAAAAAGATCGAAGATAAAATATGGAAACCAGGCAGATGCCAGTAAAATGCATTACATTGCAGTTCACATTATTCACATGCACCAATATTCGCTACGGTGTCGTATTCAGGTTTTATTATCCTAGTCTGGCAACGTTTAAAATGTGTCATTTTGCTAGCAAAGAATAGCTCACAATCACATATCTCATCGTAACGGAAATAAATTAATGCAACATTCTTTCGTCGGTATTTTTTATGTCGAATGCAGATGCAACAAAAATGAACCCATAAACCGTGGATAACAGCGTTTCATGGCTGGACTGCTGTGTAAGCGGGAGTATTATCGCCGTTCTAACGTCGATTTTGATCCTGTTGCGCGTCTTTTGCAGCTCAGTGTTTAAAATGTAGCTCGTAAAGTTGGAAGGGTTGATGTTATTTGGCTAAGTTTGTTTCGTTTAAAGTGGAATGCAGTGAGCGGAAGAGCAACGTTTAATGCCTGCCATAACTTAATGCTTTATGAGAAGCAATGCCGCGGGAGTTGCAGTCTTCCTTCTGTTACATGCTCGTGCATGCATATGTGTATGTATTCAGTTCTTTAAATGCACGTACATGCATATACATATGTATGTATGCATTCAGTTCCTGTAAGTGCCAAGTTACGAAATTAAAACGGTTCTTAGAAGTGGAGCAAATGCGACCGAAAGAAGGAGATCAGAGGTCAACTTGTATGCTCGCATTAGTAAGTCATCACAACATCCCTGAGGATACAATTATTTCTTGCAAACTAAAACTGCTTCGTCGAACAGCAAAACCTGTTGCCAAGCTATTATTTCAGCGTTCAGATTACTCTTTGCCGTTACCAAGGCCTCATGAATCCTACATATAGGACTGTTGATATGTCGTCTCAATGGGACTCGCTGAGAACGGAGCAGGATGAGAGTGTAGGGAAATCGAGAGGAATCATAAGTTTCTTTTTTGGCTCGTCGCCGTCAATGCGACGTAAACGTTCATTTCGAAATGAATATGGCGTGTGTTTATCGTCTGGGCAATCTTTTAAGTGGCACACAAAATGACACTAATTCTATTTTACGACAAATGAATTATTTAATAGGACTAAGTGATATACTTTTGTTTTCACATATTTTATCAGAAGCTGCCATATGGGGGATTCTGAATAAGAAAGTCGAAAGAGCCTCAGGCAATATGGAAGCTCCAATAACCTAAATGCATACATACATACATATGTACGTATGGATATGAGGATAATTCCAAGGAAATGTTGATAGCATGTAAAAGTGAATTAAATTACTTGTATTTGCTGTTGATGGTCTTCATTTAAGGCCGGCGATACTTGTAATCGCCTGAATTTAGATCGTTTTTCAGAGGCTTATTTAAAATAGAAGGAATAAATGTATCGTTTTGAAAGTGATCATGGTTATTTATTATATATTAAAATACAAGAATCTGATTTTATTTAATTTTTTTTTTCAAAATGGCCGCCGTAGTAGCCAATCTCCTGATAACCTCGCGGCGAAAGGCATCAATCGGCGGGATTTGTAGCATCCGTTACAGCAATCTTAAATCAAAAAAATGGATTGGAGTGTGTTTATTAAATATGTATATTTTAGTTCAACCAAGAAAAAAGTCAAAAAATCGTCAATTAGCTCGCCTCATAAAAAAAAGTACGATTTTTGACCCTTTTTTCGACAGTTTTTGTTTCAAAAATGCTAAATTTTGATACTATAGAGAAAACGTGCGCTAAGTTTCATAAGAATTGGTTAAGAACTTTTTGAGTTATCTTGCCCGCCAATTTAAAAAAAAAAAGTCGTTTCGAGAAAAACGCGTAGTTTTGACACACATAAACTTTATGATTACAGCAACTTACCAACTAATCAGCGATTCCAGACCCATACAAGTCCGTCAGTACGTTTATTTTTTAGATGTTAATTTAACTATTTATGCAAAAAAAAAATTCGAATTTTTGAAAATTTTACATGTATCGCCAGCCTTAAAGTAGAAGTGGTGATCTGAAATCTTGCCCACAAAATGTTCGGAAGTTGATCAATTGAACGTTTGATCGAGAAGTAGAAATTATTAAATATTTATAATATGCATAAGGTGGCACTTTCGGTTTGACATATGAAATGAAGTGACAAATGAACTTTGGGACGAGTAACTGAAAATAGTTTTCTAAATTCATTTGTCATCACTAATCCACTCCCAAAGCCTCACTTAAAAGTAAATAGTTACAATTTACTATATATTTATATGTTGCTGAAAATATGTGTCACTCGGTAGCAGTGCTGCCACTTTTGATACCTTCGTATCATTTTCGATACGAATCAGGTTTGAAAAATCTGGATGATACGATGATACGTTGCCTTCAAAATGGATAGATACTTTTTTCATAGATTGTAATTTTTTTTAAGTCTTAAAGTACTTTTTTTTGTGGGAATCATTAAATCATTAACTTATTGTTACATATTAAGGATAAATAAAAGATTTCTATTAGAACTCATACATCTCATTTTTTTTTTTTACAAAATTTCACGTTAAACATGCCCTTACTATATTTCTCATATCTATGAATATATCTAGGATAGTAATTGGTTCGCTGTTTTTGTTGTTTGGTGCTTATCGTATTATAATTATTTCTAAAGAAAAAAAACTAACATAGGATTAAGTATCTAAACAAATTGAATTGATGCGTGCTTCATAAACGATATGGACAAGTAAGTGCAAATGCATTCAGAATTATAAGATTTTTGTGACTCTTTTTATTAGAAGTAATAGTGGTTTTGTTGCAGTTCGTGGTACAAGAAGTCGAGGAACATATCGACTAAGAGTTTGATGTACTAGTAATGATGGTTCATTGTGAGATGTTTTAATATTCCAGCAGTGGTGGCTCTACATTTGGAGCTTATTGGGCGTAGCCATACCATCTACTTCTATTCGAAAATAATAAAACAAAATTATATTTCAATTAAGACATACAGCCGTAACATTATTGATATGTCTTCCATTTTAGTAGTATGGGATACAACGGAGATGGTTTAGTTCCTACAAGTATTTATTTAGTCTAATAGCTAGTCTAATTCACCTAGTCACTTGGAGGCTTTGGCGAGATGCATAACACTACTCCATCCTGAAATATGATTTATATTCTAGTCTTTTGATTTTTTTTTCCCTAGAGACCTCTGATTTTCTCTACGTTTCCGTAATTTCTTGCTGGACTCCCTAGTTTTTTTTTCTAAATCTCCTGATGTTTTTTAAATCTTCCATAATTTTTCGTGGATTTCTCTGACCTTTTCTAAAGCCTTGATTTTTTATTTGGCTCCAAGAATTTTGCCTAGAATCCTTTGATATTTTGTTAAGGTTCTGCGATTTTTTCTGAGACTCTGGTGATTTTTTCTTGACCCCTACAGATTTTGCTTTGAATTTCAAGATTTTTTCTAAGCTTCCATGATTTCCCCTTAGTTTATGATTTTTTTTCCTTAGCTTCCAGGATTTTATCGTAGGCTCCCGAGATTTTTTCTAGAAACCCTGTATTTTTTCTTAGCTCCCATAATTTTACCCACTCTCTTGAGATTTTTTCAAGAGTTTTTGATATTTTCTTTGACTCTCAAAATTTTTCATAATGACCCTTGATTTTTTTCAATCTTCCGAAATGTTTTGCATATCCTTCCGAGATTTTTTTTACAACATTTTTCCACATATCTTGAACGTTTTCCATACATCGTGAATTTTTTCGAAGCTTTCTTCGTATTTTCTCAGACTTTTAGAATCGCCTTAGAGTCTGTTTATTTTTGCTAGACTCCTATGATTTTTTCTAAGACTCCCAGAATTCTTTGTTAATTTCCTTGGTCTTTTCTAAGCTCCCATAAATTTTCGTACACCTAGTTCCCATGATTTTTTACACTCCTATTTTATTTTGAAAAGTATCTGCTCATTAGGTAATTACTTGATTAGGAGCAACATGTTTTAAAACAAGAGCGGTGCATATTATGTCTTTTACACGATTCAACGCACACACAGTCGTAGTTTTTACCCCGTGTCTATTTTACATATTTTATAAGTCTGAGAAAAAAATCATGGGAGCTAAGAAAAAACCAAAATAGACAAGAAAAGTCAAGGAAAATATCAGGGGACTCTAGAGGAAATTCTCGTAGTCTAAGAAAAAATCATGGGATCTTATGAAAAATCAGGGGACTCTTAGTTGAGAGTCTTGCAGAGTTTCTGGGGAACGGCGAATGATTTCGTTGAGAAATGGTCTGAATTTTAATACAGAAGTCGAACGTGTCCAGGAAACCTTACACTTAGTGAGCGACACGTATGACCCTTTTATTTTTATAACGTACGTGCTTCTGTCTTAAATATTATGAGTTTACTTGAAAGTTCACCGACCACCAAAAGAGTATTTTTGCCTTTGAATTTGCTAAAAAAAAAAACAGTTTTCTTATAGAAACGGTTTAGTATTTACTACTAGCATACAACTTAAAAAAAAATATTTTTAACTTCTGCTAAATTTTATGCGTTTGATATATTCAAAGCTGAATGTGATTTGATTTCTTTTAAGATTTTCATGTTTTTCAAAAATATAACTTCAATTTTGTTATATGATATGGTATGAATTGGCGATTTTACGTTAATTTTCGAGAATGAAATTTTTCCAAAAAATTGAATTGATACCTAAGTATCAATTTGATACTCATTGCTAAAACTTTTGATACAATGGATACGTTTTGCTTGTTAGTTTTGATGAATTTGGATACGATATGAAGGCTTTGAAGTTGCAGCACTGCTCGGTAGCCGCCAACTCAAAAATTGAGGCGGATGCCTTGAGGCATATTGTCGGGTTGTTCCCAGTGCACGACCTGAGAGCAAAAAACGACTACACAGTCCACCAGGAAGATATCCCTTTGTTCAATAAAGAGTGCGAGCGCTAGAATCTAGAACCGAAACGCCCCAGTACTGCACAATTTCCCGGTAGAAGTTCTAAAAGCAGCGGGGGAGAGACACCTGTCAACAATACTACGCATATAATACACTGAAAGAAAAACTCTTGGTTGGTTCAACCATTTTTAATAGTATTGCAACGATTCATTCAAAATCGTTAAACGAACTACGGAAAATAGTTATTTTTACTATGTTAATATAGTTAATTTAACGATATAAAAGTAGTTGGTTCTGGTTATACAAAAAATATCACAACGTTCATGAAATCAACTGTTTTAATTGTTTCATAACCACGAAAAACAGTTGATAAATAGAAAAATATTCATCAATTCACTCAAAACTTCAACGTTTCGAATTATCAACAGTTTTTATGGTACTTAAACTACTTCGCAATAGTTGATTTCAGCAAACGTAATTTGGAATTATTCTACGCAAAGTAGAATGGTTTCAACATTTGGACGTTTTTCATGCTCCGAATGAAATTGTTTATCAACCACGCATCATGGTGCATAAAAGTAATCAACGCTTTTCTTATGGTTGTTTTAACTATAGCCCTAGTTGATGCAAAAACAACTAAGGCAAACTATTGATTTTTCATACTCCTCATACTCATGCTCCTATTCTATCATAGAAGTTTCATATGATACATGGCAAAATTGTGTTCGGTTTGCTGTTCGATATAACTCATATGCATGTTATGCAGTGAAGCCTTTATATTACCTTGTACGACGCTATTTTGTTCACAATACAGCGTTTTCCGCTGTGGCATAGCATTGGGCTGCGGCAAAGCGCAGTCAAAAAATTAGAATGCACTGTTTTGTATGGAAACGCGCACAATAGCTGCGGCCGAATTTGCGGCAGCGGCAGAATTTGCCAAATATCTAATTTTGCCGCACCGCTAGCGGTGATACCTACCATAGGTTGGCATCACCTTTAGGTTGAATTAAATCTGTTTGAATTAGGTTGAATGGTCTGGTGGAATAGACAAGCGGTGGCTGATGTGTATTGTGATAAGCCAACCTAATCCTCGCACAACAGCATTTAGCAATACAAAAGAAAAAAAAAATGAATTTGGTTGGTGCCTTGATTGCATTGACAGCGGCATTGTCGGGGCATTGTGATTCACCAAATTCAACTGCGGCATTCACGCCTCCCCTGCCTATATTTCGTAATATGTATGGAAAAAAAGTAAGCAACCACAAACAATGGTTGGAATACCATTGTTTGTGGTTGCTTACTTTTTTTGCACCACGGACGTTGTTTATCAACCACGCGTCATGGTGCATAAAAGTAATCAACTATTTTTTTATGGTTGTTTTAACTATAGCCCGTAGTTGACGCAAAAACAACTAAGGAAAATTGTTGGTTTTACCAAGATTTTTCTTTCAGTGTATGAATGTTTGTTGGCAGGTGCCACGCTGGAAATTGGCGCAACTTGCTCTAATTGCAAAGGAGAAGGAAGATCCTAACACACTATCAGCATTCAGACCTCTGTACATGCAGCATATTGCGGGGAACATTCTAGAAGGGCTGCTGAAACCTTGGCAAAAGGCGGCTATACGAAGAGTTGGTGACCTTTCGAAAAACCAGCACGAGTTCCGCAGTGGCCACTCAACAATAAGTGCTATCCGCAAAGTTCTTAGCGATATAGAATGTGCAGAGGCCACTTGTGATCGGGCTAGACCTAACACGTTTTTGTTAATGTTGGACGGCCGTGACGCTTTTAGCTTGTCGAAAAGGATAGAAATATTAGATTCTCTAAAACGACATTTTCTGGTGGTGGAATACTTGCTAGCAATAGTACCATGCAACTTGAAGTATTGTCATTTGATCTATGAAACGGTATGGAAACCCATTACAGCTGGACTAGCACAAGAGTCCATTCTTGGGCCGGACGTATGAAAAATTGCTTATGATGGTCTCTTTCGCCTCAAAATGCCTGAAGATATGCTCTTGGTGAGTTTAACCGATGATATAAAAATTTTCACCTTCCACAACTCAATATCAATTAAGTAATGAGATGGGTTGAGGGCTGGAAGGAAGGCCATAGTCTTCAGCTAACAATCACAAAAATTGACGAGGTTATCAGCCATTGACGGTTGACTGACGAAGAAGAGGCTATCAACCATTGACGGTTGGCTCCGAAATACTTGAGACCAGGAAATCGGATTAGTATCTTGGACTGATGTCGGACTCTAGGCTGGCTTATGGAGAGCACATTCGACAAGTATGAGATAGGGTGTTACTTGCTGTTATTTCGCTTCGGAGACTCATGGTAAACATTCGCAGCATTCGTAAACTCCTTACGACGGTGGTTCAGAGGAATTTCAGGAAACGCAGTGTTAGTTAAAGTGGGAGTCATGCCAATCGATCTATTGGTGTGCGAACACAGGGAGGTGCTCTTGAGCAAAGCAGAAGCGGGAAGAGAAATACTGGCTGCTCCAGAATGAGCACGACCGCTTGAGCTATGAGAGGAGCGCTGGACTTTGAGCTCGAAAGGAGCATGGACGATTAGTCTTAAAGCGTTGGCTTAGTCGCGACCAAGGTGGAATAAATTTCTACCTGAGCCAGTTCCTATTGGGCTACGGCTACTTCAGGAAATGCCGTCACAGAATGGGGAAAGTCAGGACGAAGTTCTGTAAGCATTGTGTTGAGGAAATTCATTACGTTTTGCATGTCTTTTTTCGATTGCGCCCAGTTCAGAAGGAGGCGACACATGCTTTTCTCTAGAATTGGCCCTGTGATGCCGGAGACAATCGTGGAGATGGTGCTAGAGTCAGATGACGCCTGGTCAGTTGTGTTAGCATATGTGAAGCTGGTATTGCGCTTGAAAAAGACAAAAGATGTTTCATAGACTCCTGAAAGTCTGACAAAACGGAAGTAAACCGGTGGGACACCTGGTATGATGCTAGTAGCACGATCGAGCTGAAATAATGCGAAAGTGGTTCAGGCTCGAATTTCCGTGGCCGGCGGGTGATGTTTTTAGTAAGTACGAATCTCACATAATCCTGTGTCATTCAGGATTACTATTGAAGGTAGTTCGACCTTCGCTCAAAAAGAAAAAAAATAACTAGCCAAATTAATATTATCGAAAATAAATTGTCACGATTTTACACCATTCTGAAATTTGCTAAAACGCATCACTTGCTAAGGTCCGATGATTATTTTACTTCGATATATATTGAAGAACGTTGTTTACGTCTTTATCGAGAGCTGGTTAGGATCGATAGCATTAAAAATATCCTGCTCCTGTTATTTGGTTTCGTTTTACCCCAAGCAGAACTCGATAGAGGCGCAAAAAACGCTGCTCTCATTACCGACAGCCCAGTTTTTTGCGCCTCTATCATGAGCTGATTTGGATAATAGCATTGATTACAACATCACTGAATTAACAACACTTAACATGTTTCTGCACTTATCGCATTGTAAATAGTGAAAAGGAAAAAAAAATTTCAGAAGAAAAATTCCATGGCTAAATATTTTGGAAAATTAATAGCTACAAGGTAAGTACTACTTTTTGCAACAATACACTACTTTTTGGCGTAGGCGATACAACTAAATATTTACTCCAGAAATGCAGCACTGGCAACGAATTCATCGCTTAGCCTGACTTGTACCTTGAGCGAACAAAAAGTATCGATTTTCATATTCTTTCACTTCCTTTTCATTGTTGCAGTCATCATCGTCTTTATCTTCGATTCGAAATAGATATATGTCTGTATGTGACCAAACACATTATTGTGTGAGCATTTGGGTACTCAGCTAGATTACTTGAGGACTACAGCCGACATTCACAATAGTTGTAGTCATCTCCGGACTATAAATAAAATCACAACAATATCCTATGATTGTTAGACGGTCGGTTGGCCTTTGATTTGGTATAGGGAACTGTCGTACGCACTGAACATTTCCGATTACAACCACCTGTTTCTATTGTATGAAAGAATGAATATGTGGGGGAATCATGATGATAACTTTTGCGGCTGTGAGATAGAAATGAATTTCATGAATAGTTGAACGAAATTAATTTTCACATGTCGCATAAAAGCTCTTGTCATGCTTCTTTAGGTCAATAATAGGGTTGCCAGGTTATTTCTACCCCAAAAGATACTGGTATGGCTGAAAAATCCCCCAAATGGTTTTTTCTGTACCTATTAAATGAAGTGTTTCACTAAATACTACTGTTAAAAGTTCATTGAAGGAAGAAGAATAAGAACTCCACGATGATGTCAAACACCACATTCCAATATATAAATACAGGACTGAAAATCAAATCAAATAAATAGTTTCATATTTCAGCGTATTCTTATCATTTGTTTGTGGTTTCATTAAAAGTTTTAGCATTTATTTCTCTTTTAACTGAAATTGTACGGACTCCAACCAAACGAGAATAGAATTTTCTTAACCACATAATCGTTCCTAAAGACTTGAAGTTCTGCTTGTCACAAAATGTCAAAAAACGATAATCACTCAAAATGCTCGCTTTAAAGCAACTAAATTAGGAATGTGTTTATATTGGTGGATGCCTAGCGCATTGAAATTTCCATAAATGTTTTGAAATTTAAGAAAATAGTAAAACATTTATTTTCATATTCAAAATACATCAACAAATATGTGCAAGCCGTGCATTAACCCTAAAACGGCAACGATATTTTTTCACCCTATTCTGGTAACGTGGGGTGAAAATATACCCCAATTTTCAAAAATTCGTATCTCAAACCCATTATGACTATGAGAGTCCTATGCGAGCTCATTTTTTTTTTTTGTTTTTTAATTTAGAATCACGTGACCTAAAGATTTTTTCCAAAGTTTATAGGATGAAAGAAAAATGAGTTAGAATGGCAAGAAACATGAAAAATCAGCAAAATATCAGTTATTTTTTCCAGTTCTGAAAAAAGGTATTTATTTGAAGAAATCAAAGTGCGCAAAATGTAAGAAATCGAAAAAGCAATTTCTGCCGCGAAAATGGTTATTACGAGCATTAGTAAGAATTTCGTTCGAATTGGAAAACCCCGACTTTGTTTCACCACATACACCATCATAGTAAAAAAAAAATGCATATATAATCATTGCGAAAAGCTCATACATAGCAAGAGCATTTGGCGTGAAATTTAAACCGCTGGAGTGTTTTTTCACCCCCGTTACCGTTGTAGGGTTAATATCAGAAGTAAGTGACACTTTGGTAATTTAACGAACTTCTGTGTAATATCTGTATGTTTAAAGAAGTGTTAAATAAGTTAATTTATTTGGACTTTATAAGTACCCACACTAGTTCAACATGTACGAGTACTTACATTTAAAAAAGGAAAACAAAAATATAAATAATAGGTTGTGGTTTCACTTCTCTTACGAAGTGTTGGTTATTTTTACTTTTTATAAATTTGACTCACAAAAATCATAATTTTGATTCAAAAACATTATAAATTTGACTCAGAAAAATTATAAATTATACTCGAAAATATTATGAATTTGTACCAAAGACATATATATTACACTTCCGCTCAAATAGAAAAATGCGTTTGAAATTCATCTAATTTTATTTTTCACATTTCGGATCTTAAATTTAAAAAAAAACACGAAATCAAAACTAAACGATTTTCAGCAAGTAAGAAACTCTATAAAATGGTATTTTTAACGTCCTGAAAATACGAAAAAAAAAACAAAAATGTTTTAGGTTGTGACACTATAAAGATAAGAAAAACCAAATGATTTGCGAAATTTTGTTTATATTATAAACACATAAAACTTACTTGCTATGAAATATAATGGAAACTTTAATTTACTAGATTTATCAAAGTAGCAATATCTTATATTTAATTTAATAAAAAATTTCCAACATTTAACTGAAAAATAAATAATCTTCTAACAAAATAAAATAATGGAACAGGTATTCAAACAACAATCAACAGTTCACCTTTAAAACACTTACAAAATTAAGGAGATAATAATTAACAAATAGCATAAATTGCACAGGAGCATTGAAAAAAGTGTACAGTAATAAAAGTAAGAAGTAAATCTTACAAATCATTAAAAAAAAGTTCGCATAAAAGCCAGGAATATGATTATTATGAACTCAAATCAGTCTTTTTATTTTCCTTATAATCTTTGTTTTAAGCATAAGCTTGCTATGCATCAGGAGCTGTTATTTTCTTATTTCGAGAAAGTAAATTAACTTCTGGCCATTCAGTGTCTATGTAAGATGTTTTGTACTTTAAAATATTTGGTCTATCTTTTGCAATAGTCATCATTTTAACATCAGAGATTTTTATCTTATTGAAAATTATAATACCTAAATTGCTAACTAAACTTTTCAAAGAAATGAAATCTTTATGTGAAAGCTCTTTTACTCTCAGTGGTTTCCCAGTTTTGTTTAGCCTGCTTAATTATTTCTACATATTCACTGGGTACATAAATTGGACCGGAATTAAAGGAACGTTTTATTTATTTTTCGATTACCGAGTGTACGGAATCGCCTTCGTTTTGGGTATGTCTGGCTCTCAAAAATTTATGACGAATCGAATTTAGTTCGCTATATTTCAATAATGCATACATGCACAATGCCAGAATAAGCTTACTTTTGTTTTGTGCACAACAGTTGTCCAAATAAAAAACTAGTTCTAGTGGCTCGGCACCCTCATAAATGTGCATTTCTTTTGCGATAAACTTTTTACACCTCGATTACCTTCTCCCTCATGTGAAGAGAGAGAACTCTCATTTACAATGGGTTCTGCATCATCACCGTCATCTTCTTTCTGTGGACTTTCTTCTTCATTCTTCCTTTTTCTTCTATTTTCAACTTGCTTACTGTAAAATTCATGTTATTAGTTTACTTTTATAGCAAAAAACAGAAACATCGCCACGAGATACCTGTAAAACCGCCTGTAAAACAGGTTTTTGTTTTGCTTAAGTGCTTTCTTGTATTCCTTTTTTTCTTCCCTAGACATGTTCTTTTCAAATACGTGTTGATCATATTATTTCTTGATTTTCAATTTATCTACATAATTTGCATTTTCATACGCTACACCCAGCTCACTTCCGTCTTTTTTTGGCATGCAAAATTCTAAATTAAATTCACCATTAAAAATGCAACTATACATTACATAGTTTCCATAATTGCGTTCATTTCATTTACACTGGTCCAAATAATTCCTATGTAAGTCAGCAATATTCTTTCCTCCATCAATGTATTCCCGTGTAGTTTTTGCTCTCAAATGATGGCTTTTAATCTTTGGTATTTTTTTAATATGGTATCTTATATCATTTTGAATAGTAACACCTACGTTACAATGTTTTTTTTTTAAGTTTTCCTCTTTGATCTTCTTTCAAAACACTTCCAGCAGATTTCTCTGTTACAGTTCTGATTGTTCTATAATTAATATCAAAAGTAATTTCAAACATAGTTTTGCAGACTCTCTTCAGTGAACCTTCAACCTCGAAATAGAAAGCATAGTTGTTTCTTCGAGGTTTCGGTGCTTTGGTATACCGGTACTTAGCTTCTATCGGCCTTAGGCACTGATGAATAAATTGTCTCTGTTTCTCCAAACTTTTCAAAGCCCAGTAGCAATCAAATAATTGAAGAGTACTTCATTAGTAAGAAAATAACTGCTTTTAAGTCTACAACGTTCTCCCCAACTTTCTTTAAAACATTTTTTTAGGAATACTTCGTCTAGACTTTATTGAATAAGATAATCCCGAGTTACGTAGAATTTTTGTAACATTCTGCTTCGATTGTCCCTCTGTACGATGTTTCTTACCTGCAGTAGTAATTTCTTGTATCGTTCTCGCATTTGGTACTGTGAAATTATGGTTGTTATTTCCTTCTGAAGTTGGTGGTAAGCCTTCTCTATTGTCTTCACTTGGCTGTACACTAGGTGGCAACGATGAGAAAGTTAGATGTAGATGAATTTGAACATGACGAGGTCGAACTTGAGGACGAAGAACTGGACGATGAAAAACTCGAAGTACTCGACGATGATGACGACTTTACTTATCTGATCTTTTTTACGAACCAATTCATAACTTGGATCTTCTCTCCCCCAGTTTCACATTCTTCCGTTATATAGTCTACATTCTTCCTATTAGATTTCACTGGCAAATCGAAAATATTAGTAAAAGTTTCATTTAAACATATATTATCTTCTTTAAGTTGCCATTCATTTGTTCCAAATTTTTTTTTACTAATGTTCGAAGAACAATAGTATTAAACTCGTTTCGCCGAAAATTCATATTTCTTTATATATATATATATATATATATATATATATATATATATATATATATATATATATATATATATATATATATATATATATATATATATATATATATCAGCAAAATGATTAAGGGAGATAATCTCTGGAGTGGCCGATTCGATTGAGCTGAAATTTTCGGAAAACGTAGATGTATATAGTAGGTAGGTCCACAACTTTCTCAAATTCAGATATTCTAAACCTTTTGGCGGCGGCGAGCGTTTTAGTGAATTTTGAGGTACTCCTATATTTCCAAGCAGTGTAAAGTTTTGCTAAAGAAAAGTATTGGGAATGAAAACAAATTATGTTTTAAGCTCGTTTATGATAAAAAATTGGAAATTGTAAGTCGTGTGTGGGTGCAGGGTGCCTAAAAGTAGGCAAGGATTTTTTTTCAAATTTTGATTTGTCATTACTTCTAAGAAAAACAATGGATCATCGTGAAATTTGCAGAGCGTATTAATGTTGACTAAAATTTAGCACATGTGAATTTTTAGGACAGTGTGGGTAACCCTGTAGCTACGGCAGGCTCCTGAATAAAAAACCTTCAAATCATTGACCTTCCTGAAAAATTTTTGATTTTTGACAAAAAAATCAAATCACTGGTAAATTTCAACCTTTTTCCATCATATCAAATTGAAATTTTCAAAATTCCGATTTGCACAAGAACGGCAACCCATCAGCAAATTACCTCTATTTTCAGCACTCGAAAGTTCTGTTCACGAGAACTGACGACCGGATTATCCGATCATAGTGAAATTTACAGGACATGTTGGTATTAGCTAGGACCAGGTCTGATAGAAGTGATTTTGAAATGCGGGCAACCCTGTGCCAGTGGTACCATCTTGAAAAATCACCCAGAAAAAAAACCGGTTTTTGGCCTATTACTTCCGATTCAGCCATCAGATTTTGACAAGATTCATCCAATACTTGGATCTAACTTTATGTAACATTTGGTGAAAATTTAGCTGAAAAATTAGAATAGAGTTGCCAGCTATGGTGATTTTTGTCTCCTAAATCTTGCAAATTTGCTCAGCAAAATAAAGTTTTTTTCCCTATAACTTCCGGTCCAGTGTAAAAATCAGAACGAAGTTCACGCAGCAAATGGACTTTAATGTAAACCAAATGTCATAGAAATTTCGTACCAAAGTCATGAAAGAGCTGCCAGCTATGACCATTTTTGTAATTATGTTTAATTTCTTTACTGAGCGAATATGTCATTAGATTTCCAAATGGAAATGATCCTGCAATGAAAATTAACAACAAATATTAACGCTTTGAAAATTTGATAAATTTTGAGGGTGGTAACCCTAAAATTTTTTTCACCCGTATAACTTCCAGCGCAGTGATTCAATCGAAACGAAATTTACTGGTTGGGTTTAACTTAGCGTGAAGCAGAATAGTTATGCATTATGCTTTGCTGTTGATACAGGCTAACCAGCATTAGCCATTTCCGTAAATATTGCACCAACAGATGCTTCAAATTAGGTACTCATATGCAAAGCATTTGCAATAAAAATAAGGAATTCTTTTTTAAATTTTTCGAGTTTTGAACATTTTTCGGATGGCAGCCTCAAACAACGTTTAACCGCTGAAACCTTCGAACGAAATTCAAAGGATACGTTGATTTGAGTATGAGCTTGTTATGGTAAACTTATTGCTGCTTCGTTCGGAAAGTGTTGCCAGCACTGAATTATATGTGTTATAGTTGAGTTTTGTTGCTTTGGATAAGGAATGGTTGATATGATTCCTGCGAAGAGAACGAAATTCAAAGGATACGTTGATTTGAGTATGAGCTTGTTATGGTAAACTTATTGTTGCTTCGTTCGGAAAGTGTTGCCAGCACTGAATTATATGTGTTATTGTTTAGTTTTGTTGCTTTGGATAAGGAATGGTTGATATGATTCTAAAAAACAGTGTATTACGTCTTTCCACACATTTTTGTCACTCAAAGACAATTTCTTCGAAAATTAGTTTTCTAGCGGTTCAGGTGCGCTAGAGTTTTTTGAATATCATCTACCATAAACGTTAACCTATCTATTTCTTTATTATGTTTTCGGGTCGGTCCCAGACTTAAAGATATTATTTTACGGGATCCTGACATTCTATGTATATTAGCTACATTCTATGTATACTAGCTGCCACCACATCTACCATCTGTGGAAAATAATAATGAGTATGCAATTAGTTACACCTGAAGCTAAAATAAGCGTGTTAAAAACCTTTTTATATATTTATGAAATACATTTATGCTGTCTTAATTCAACAAGATACATGAAATATGTTGAAACAGCACCTAAGTTAAAGATACCTTTCCAAACAGATCAGTTTAAATTGAAAAAACCAATAGTTTCATTAGAAATCATAGTCAAGAACACTATCATAACTGAACATAAATTAGTTTTATTAATATATTAATATATAAAAATATGTTTTTTGAGTTGTTTCAATCGTATACACTGCGTAAATTGACACGGATTAGTTTAATTGCAAAAAACAATAGGCATTTTTACTTACCTTGATCACAAAAACTGTTTCAAGTCGACACTGTTCACTTTTATTGGATAAAGGCTGGTACTGAGTTCGAGTTCACGTGAAATTTTGACATGTCTCCATTATCTGGTCATTCTTTCGAGCGAAAATTTTGGCAATGGAGAAAAGCAGAGACAATGCTCATTTGTGACGAATAAAATGTCAAGAATTTCACTTTTCGATCGATTTTCTTATTGGAAAGACATTTGCACTGCTCCATTTTCAAATTGAAACACCAAATGTCACTTTTTCGCTCGAAAGAATGAACTGCACAAACTAAATTGGCGTGAAATGATTGGAGATATGTTTCAGTGCCATCTATATTTTCGAAGCGAAAGCAACTTCGAAGCAACTTTTCATGCTAATAACACAGTACCAATTTCACGTGAAATTTTGTATGAAAATTTCAAAAAAATTTTCAAAGTTATAAAATGTTCTTCATAAACAATAGATGAGCCGTCACCAATCGACATCAGTTTACACAATATTCCTAAAAACTACCACCTGTTTTCCTAAATACTATCTACTAGTATTCCTAAATACTACCACCACGACACTGTTCGAGGTTATCCATTTCGTGGTTGAGAAAGTAAAATCCTTAAAGATACACATTAACCATGCTGCCATTTATTTATTCAAAGGTTTGCCATTTTAGAATAGGGATCGCAGAGAATACGTGAATTGGGTGCTGGAACTACAAGCCGTTGATGCTGATTTATCGAGAAAAAAAAATTCTTCAGAAATGACGCCCATTTTTCGCTTTATGGATACGTTAAAAAGCAGAACTGTAGAATATGGGGCTCAGAAAATAGGCCTTTACATCTGGAAAAAGTCACTTTGTGGTGCGCATTATGGTCTGGTGGCGTGATTGGGCCGTTTTTTTTTTTTTTTGAGAACGATCAAGGACGAGTCATCACTGTCAATTCTGAGCGCTATGATCGCATGTTAACCGATTATTTTTGGACGGAAATCAAAGATTATGATCTTAACGATATGTGGTCTGAGCAGGATGGGGCAATAAGCCACGTAACACAGGCAAATCGAGCTCTTTTGCAAGAGAAATTTCCAGGACGTATAATTTCGCGATTGGCTGATGTGAATTTGCCTACTTGATCCTGTGATTTGACGCCTCTAGATTTCTTTTTGTGGAGGTACGCGGAAGGTCGTATTTATGTGAACAGTCCTCAAACTCTGAACGAACTGAAAGCCAATATTCATGAAGTCATGGCCGAGATATTGCCCGAAATATGGTGAAAAGTCATTGAAAATTACCTGAAAAGGATTGAGTGCTGTAAGAAATTCCGTGGAGGACATTTGAACGATTCTGTGTTTCACATATAATGGTGTACTTTTTCACAAGCATGAACTGGATAGCCTTATATATATATATATATATATATATATATATATATATATATATATATATATATATATATATATATATATATATATATATATTTATATATATATATATATATATATATATATATATATATATATATATATATACCAGTGGCGAAGCGTCCATACAACCCGATTCCTTCCGGCTTCCCTTTCGAATATCTAGACCTACTTGAGATTTTTCAAAACATGTATGCATCTTAAACATGTACATGAAATTTCAAATGACTAAAGATCATTCTATCTTCTGTATAATACGATAACGTGAAAATTCCCATTCATAAGCCGAAATTTTCCGGCTTGCAAATTCTTATTTGCGAGCCACAAGAGGCTTTGATCAAATGTGTATTGCCTTGTGTCTGTCTCTTTCCGTTCCTTGCTGAAATCCTATCATTGTCTCGCTTTAACAGATGAAAAATAAGCCGTGATGGATCGGCTTACAAATGGTTCGAGAATGGAAAAAAGTTTCGATCGGTTCATTCAATATTGCCGTTGTGCTATTTTTATGTGAACGTTACTTTCGATAGTCGTATTGCTCACATAAAAAACAGGACGTGAACATTATATATCTGAGATATGAGTATCAAGATACAATTTTACTGGCTATCTAAAAACTAAAATTTTTCTTATGTTAGTTTTTAGAAATGAATTTTGCCGTGATTAGAAAAAAGTCATAAGCACCAGAATGCAATTTTTGGATTAATTTCATGATGTGATTTTTGAGCTCTGTCTTTGTAACCTACCAACGGTTTGTTTCTGAAGCATGTTTATAAACAAATCGGCTAACATTATTGTCACATCTCCAGGATGTAGCACTTTTCCTTTGTTTAAAAATCTTAGCTCCATTTTTTCTACGCCAAAAAGGGAAATCTCATGCTTGCAGAACTGTAAATCAACTAAGTTTAAACATATTCATGCAAGGCCCGCTAATATTTGCGTGTAGTGAATAAAAGATGCATTCCTATGAACTAGAATATCAGTTTTTGCCAGAGCTTGCCATAAGAAAGTTAAACTGAAAGAAAAAAGAGACTGCAACAATTCATACTGTGAGTGATTTAAGATTTTAAGTTTATGTTGATTGATTTAGGTATTACAAGGACTATCATAATTTACAATGTAATATGTGTTAATGAAAATGTTGTTTCAAGTGAATTTGTTTCATATTTTTGGTAAATAATATCAAAGAAATGTCATTTTATGTTAGCAACTTCGTTTTCGTCTTCGGGCGTTGTCCTAAGCAAAAGAGTGTTAAGTGTTAGTTAAGTCTATTCACGAAATATCAAACACTTCTTGATATTCTCTGCACTTATGAAAATAACAACAGTTATCTAACCGGCGAAGACATTTTTTTGAAAGTGCAAAGCTTTTATTACATCATGCCAAATCAATAAAATGAAAATACGAATTTCCTGAACACTACAAAAATGGAGCTAAGAATTTTGAACTAAGGTTTTGCATCAAACCCTTTTATGATATATATTCTGCCTGAAATTATTTTTCATCTTTCCAATTAGTAGGAAAAAGCAGGAATCAGGAAATAAAAAAAAAGTAAATAGCACTATTTGTCGTGGGAAATCTGAAACTTGATATTTTTTATATGTATGCCTAAACTATATACGCCAACACTCAATAATATTGTAGTTGTAAATGGTAAAAGTCGCGAAATAGTTTGAAAGTATAGTAAATGAAGAATTGTCTATACATCCTCATGTTAAATTTTATGGATGAAAAATAGCTTCTTTCTATTTTTTCCATTCAGCGTTCTGCAGGCTCAGACAGACCTTTTTCAATGCTTCTTTTTTACAAACAAAATTTGCATTAAAACAAATGGTTTCATGAACGTTGAATCTGACTCTATAATTTGTTGATATACATGTGCTTAGCGTTTTTTTTAACTACGATTTTTTATACTATCTGTAAGTGTAACGAGGATTAAATAGAAATTAGTAACTGCGACAAACATCAGCATGCCAAACATCATTATTATATATAAAACGGTGGATAACTATTCGGCTTCCCTCCATCGATATTTCACCCCTCGCCACTGATATATACATATGTATATCAGTGGCGTGGCGTTCATGGAAGCAAGGGAAGCATTGCTTCCCTTACATTTTACTGATATATATTTTAAATTAATTTATTTAAAAATCGCGAGAAAAATCATGTACAGGAATTTTCTAAATAAATTTTCCCAAAAACTCATAGTGAACATCTTGCACGGCTAAGGTGGTAACACCACCGAATGAAAATATTGAGAGAACAAGACGGGTGGAAGCAACTAAAAAATTGCTTCTACGAGCATTAATTTCACTTCATGTAGACTGCATTGTGACGTCATTCAAAAAAATATGCTGGTACTGGCTGTTTGGAAGCAATGCAGAAATTGCTTCTTAGGGGAAATTCTCGTCTCAAGCGAGAAACTGAGAGAGAAGCCGCGTACGTATGGTTGCTGTGGAACTTATTGTGACGTTCCCCATATAATTTGCTTGTGCGTATTTTTTTTTTTTTTGAATGAGAATGTTTGCTGTAGTACCTACACACTATGTGAATTTTTGAATGAATTTGAACTACGAGATGTTTTAAGGGTTGCCAGAGACTGCATGAATGTAGTTCGGTAGTGAAATTTGTGCTATATTTTATATATAAATTTGGTGAAGGTATTTCTAATTGGTGAAGGTAATTATTTCACCAATAGTTTAGAGTATTATTGTAATTAAATAGATTTGAATTGTTTAGAATTGAGTGCGTAGAATTACTTTCTGGAATCGCATGATTTTTTAATTTTATGCTTAAAATAGTGAGAGTGCAATCAAAAGGTTAATGTATTTATTTGTTCCGTAAATAGCATGGATTATAATTGCATAATTAGTGACCTTTTTAAATTTCCTTTTGCATCTCGATCTTTTGCGGATAAAAAGGAACTCATTGTTTTTTACTCTAATGCAAATTCACAGAGAAAATATTTTTGAATATTCTATCAACAATAAATCAGAAAATAGTTTAAAACAATTTTATAAATCAGTTTTTTTTAGTTCTAACATTGCAAGTAATGAATGCAAAAGAGAATGTTACAAGAGCGCCCACAGAGCGCAGTTTTTCTTGCTTAAAAAGGATTAAAAGGTATAGGACAGGAATAGGACAGATGAACAGTGACTAAGTGACTTGGCAATACTTTCCATAGAATAGGTTTTCTTAAAATAATGTTTGAGCGAGTAAAGTTTTTATCAAGACGTCATAGATGCAAAAAAAAAAAACAAAGGCAAATTGCATTAAATTTAAAACAGAAGTATGCATGAATTTTCTCATGAAATTTGATTTATAATAGATTTTTTTTTGAGCTGTCACTTCATTTATTTTAAATTTACTAGATTTTTTTTAAAAATATAAATATATGTATATGTTATTCTTTATGGGAATGTTGTTACTTTACTGTTATTTTTTATAAGTACTAGAATATTGAAATTTTCTTTATGCGTATAAACATTTAATTTGCATAATCACTGTGGTTGTTATTGTTGCCATAGCTATATTTGCAAATGCTTTATTTACATAGCTTGCTGTTGCAACATCGCTAATTTATATGTTTGCCAATATTTAATTTTAGCAAATATATATTTAATGAAAAAATAATTATATATTGGTAGCATGCGAATTAGTACTGATAACAATACAGTATAAGTACTCTCACGTCCATGCTCGTAATTCATGGAAGCTTTTGTATTTGCAATGTTAAAAGTAGCTAACAAGAGGGGCTCCATTAATACGTAACAAATTTGAAGAAAACATAGCCAAAGTCAGTCATCGAAATGAACTAATTGCTTCCCTAAGGTAAACTATCACGCCACGCCACTGATGTATATATATATATAAACTATGTTGCACAGACGGCAAATTCACCAAAAATGCGAATTTAAATTAGTAAAAATTGTTACGGGTTGGCTTGAAAATCCTGAATATATTTCGAAATCTATGACCATATTTTTTGCCTACCCCATTTTCACCCGCAAACATTAAAAAATATCAATAAAATATTCCATATTAGCAAGCAAATTATCCCAATCTGGCAGCACTGGTCAGGAGGAGATGAGCGAGAATGAAGAGTAAAAACACAATGTTCTTAATATGTTCAAATTGTGATGAGTAATTTTGCAAGCTATTAAATGTATGAATGTGGGGCAAATTATTTCAATGGATAAAAATTTATGCATGTTTGTTGTTCTGGAAATAGAAAGTTAATTACTCGAGCAGGATAGTTTATATGCTTTCGAACTACTAAATACAAGAGTCTTTATTATTTCAGCAACAAGAAGCTATAAAAATTTAATATCTTATTTTTCGCCATACTTACACTTCCTCTCGGTAAAATCTTAGAACATAAATAAAAAAGACATCACTTTTCCCAAAAACATTTATAGGACATCATTTTATTTCCATAATATATTGCACAAATTTTCTCCTCATGAAGGATTTAAAAAACGATTGAAAGACTGATAAACAATAAACATGTTGTCTTCTTGGAAGAATTGGTTTACACAGCTGTTGAAAAATATTTATTTTTTTAACATGCACTTTAGTCTGTCTTTCCATCGATAGAAAGCTCTTAGTCACACGCATGATGCGTAAATTTGAAACATTTATTTAAGTTTGCTTTTAGAATGGATATCCCCGTATAATTTTCCCGTTACAGATTGTATAGCTGTGATGCTAATAGCGCTTTAGTTATTTTCCTGTTACATTTCAGAGAAACGAATTTATTTGTTTCACATACGTCTTCGTATGTCAAGCTCTCGGAAACTTAGCTGGAATATTGAATTCGATTATTTTCGCTTATAGAGCATGATTAGTTCAACATTTTATTTTTAAAAGCGATTCTTTTATGTACATAATTCTGTTGTTTTGCCGGTTTGCATGTTGTTGTGTGTATTGTGGAGTTATACTTAGTCTTAGCATGCTAAATTTAATTTCTACATTGAATGATGTTCTGCTAATGTTACAGTTGGATATTCACAATGTTTCTTCCCGCACTTGACTACTTTCTATATTATATTCACGTTCACATAAACATCTCTTATTTTTTTCTCTAAAAATAGTTGACATTACAACTTGCCTTAGCCTTAGAGCTTGCTTGTTTGTTTTTGCTATTTTTTTCTTTTTCGGTTTTGTTTAATTGATTTTGTTCATCAGTCGTCTTCGTATGCACATACATATGTATTTATGGTTAAAAACGTTTAGTTTTTTTGTTGCTTTTGTTTACTTTTTAAATGTTTTTGTAAGTAATTGTTGTTACCGTTGAATTTATTGCGATTGGAAGTTTCATAAATATTGCAAATATTAACTAGGTTTAAATGTACCTTTTTGGTTCTCCGCTATTTTGGAATTCAATTCGTTATTGACAGGAACAACATTTTGGGCTCAATAATATTTTTCCTGTCAAGAAAACTTTGTATATTTTGATTACAATTTTATTGTTTCATTGCTATGGTTTTTCGTTGAAATCAGATGCTACATGAAAGATGGAAATGATTTTTGGAAAGCTTAAGTTAAAATGTTACATATATTAAAAGCTAATATCATGGTACGTTTGTCTGCACTTCTATTCAGTACTTGACATTTTTCGATGAGCTATGTAAGAATAAATTGGTTTATAGTCTTAGCACCGGTAAATAAAATATTTAGCAAGTAAATACATAAAAAGTTACATTTTAAAAGGCGCACATTTTACACACTCTTTGATATTAACCCTAGAATGATAACTGACGTCGCAGAGGCGCCTACGAAAGCTTAATACCGTTTTCTCAATTCAACCGTCGTGTGTACGCATTTGTCCTTCTTAACCAACACAGTCGTAAATCAGCACTCTCCAAAAGCGGCTGCTCGCATGCGGTAAGTATTACAGTTTTCTTGTTGTAACAGGTCGATGCGCTCGAGACGCGTATGGTTATCGTTTGAGTAACTTTAAGCGAAGTTTCAATTTTAAAGTATTTTGGATTTTATGTGGACTTGGAACAAATTTTATTATGTTTTCAGAAAATATTATTGTGGTTATCACCATGGCACATAGTAAATCCTTAAGTGAAAGTGAAAAAGTAAAATTATTAGGCATATAAGAGGAATGTGAGGTCAGTGATGCTCAGCAGAGTAATAGTGAATTAGAAGATCATTTTAGCGAAGACGATGTGCAAAGTGGCTTTGAAGATGAATTCATTGATATTATTCCTGAAGATGTACAAAGTACAGGGTGGCCCAAAAGTTTCTCCCCACCTATTTCCCTATAGTCAGGTACAGAGACGTACCCTTTATGAAGCTAATTTGAGTTACCCGAGTATTAAGGATCTTTCTGCAAACCTACCTGTGAAATTTTGTTGCCCCCGATCCTCAAGGATCCTTTTTCATTGCTATGTTTATCGTAAGTAGTGATTTTACTTAGAACAATTTTTACACGCTACCTGAAAAATCATATTTTTTTGAAGTATCTCCTAGAGTACTTCGGTGCTTCTTCATTATGGCTTCAAATAGGATACAAACAAGGATTCAAATCCAAACTCTTGGCGAAATAGGAAAATCCGTTTCCGAAATATCAAAGACTCTAGGCGTTGACCGGAAGGCAGTACGATTATGGCTAGAAAGGAGGAAAGGCGATATACTGGACAAAGGACGTTCCGGTAGACCGACAACTCTTTCACCTACAACAAAAATAAAATATAAAATAAAGCCATTTAAAAAAGGACAGCGACCAAAAGGATAAATCAATCCGAAAATTACCAACAACGGCGAAAGACAACGTCTCGGTCAACGGTACATTAAATCGATGAATTGGGGAAGACATGCCTACATGAGACGAGTAAAGCCGCTTCTTACTAAAAGAATGTCACAGATAGACTTCACTTCTGTAGAAGGTTGCAAAGCGAAGGGTTCTGTGAAGATAGTGCTCTTGGAAGGTTTAAGAGAGCTAACGTACTTTTTACGGATGAATCCCCAATTATTTTGCACCCAACGCCGAATAGGCAAAATATGAGAGTAAGAATAAGTTATCCCAGTACTATTCAAGTCATACAAAAGCCGGAATTCGACCTCAAAATAATGGTTACAGTTGAGCAAAACACAACCGCAGATGGATAATATTACCGGAACAGCATTTTATCAGAATACACAGCATCTCAAGATGACAGAAGACAGTTTCCACATAAAAATTTGGTAATTCTTATGCAAGATGGGGCACGAGCGCATACAGCAAAGGCAACATTGAGGCAAAATCGATGTTTTCAACTATTTGGGAAGATTGGCTTGGAAACTCTCCTAATCTTAACCCAATCGAACACGTTTGGGCTGGACTTCAAGAAAGTGTATTTAGGCATCCGATGCCGAAGAATAGACGACAATTAATTGCAAGAGTACAACAAGAATGGAGCAGCTACACCGAGGCTGAATTAGAAAATTTATGTGATAGTTTTGGACGACGTATTTTAGAATGTATAAATAATCACGGTAGATATACGCATTATTAGAAATAAGAATAAGAATCTGTTTTATGTAAGCATCACAAATAAATTTGAATTTCTAAATTATGTTTGTTGGTTTGCTTTTTATAACAAAAAGTTTGTGGCGAGAAACTTTTGGGCCACCCTGTACTTTTGATGATCAAGAGGAATCGTCCCAAACTGGCTCTTTACCAGCACCGTATGATCGGATGGATATCGAACGTGATCGGCGTATTATTATTCCAAGTCGAGCAGTGATGACAGATAAGAACAAGCATCGTTGGTCTACAGTTAGGGGTCAAAGGCATTCAAGAACTTCTGCCATCAACATCATTCGGAGCCGAACTACGTGCCGAACTATTTATGATCCCGTTTTGTGCTTTGATCACTTCATCACTGATGAAATAATTGAGGAGATCGTTAAGTGGACTAATGTACAAATAACTGCAAAACGCCGAGAAAGCATGACTTAAGCCACTTTTAAAGACACGACTTCACTAGAAATCCGGAGTTTTATTGGGATTCTTACACTGAGTGCAGCAATGAAAGACAACCATTTGTCTACTGAAGAACTATTTGATAGTTCATTTTCAGGAACGAGATACGTAGCTGTCATGAGTAGGGATAGATTCAACTTTTTAACAAGATGCCTCAGGATGGATGATAAGTCACTGCGGCCTGCTGTTCGTCAAGTGAGAAATCAGTGAGAAGAGTGAGAAAAAAAGATCAGTGAGAAAAGTTTGTGAATTTTTCATAAGCCAATGCCAGCTGAACTATACACCAGGAGGACATGTAACCATTGATGAACAATTGCTCGGATTTCGCGGACGATGTCCATTCCGGATGTACTACTGTGATCAAAAAGTAAGGTGAAATTGTCATTTAAAACTCCCGGGCATTAGGAAGGCAAGTACATTTTTTTCCTAGGTTGGTAGGACTGTCTATAACATTTGCCAAGCGTCTGTTTGTCAAAAGGTTTAATTATCTCCGAGTTACACGTGTTTTTGTAAACAACCAAAAGTGAATTTTTCGATTTTTACAAGGGGCGATTTTGTTGAGCAAAGAATTTGCATCAAATTTTGTTTGCGGAGCGAATATTCTTGTGCGGACACGTTAAAAATGTTGCGGGAGATCTTTGGTGACCAAATTTTGGCACAAAAAAACGTTTATAAGTGGTACAACGAGTTCAAAGCGGGCCGAGAACGCATTGAAGACGAACCGCGCTCTGGACGACCATCAACGTCTACCGAAGAGGGCCACGTCCAAAAAATCAAAGTTTTAGTGCTTGCAAATCGTCGATTGACAATTAAAGACCTCGCTGATAGTGTTGGAATATCATTTGGCTCAGCCCAAACCATTTTGAAGGATGTTTTGTGTCTCAAACGCGTCCAGTCTCGATTGGTGCCAAAATCGCTCAATTTTTTGGGAAAAAAAAGCTTCGCGTTGATGTGTATGAAACTTTGGTGTCTGACTATCAGGACCACTTGAAATGCATCGTTACTGGAGACGAGACTTGGATTTACGCATACGACCCTGAAACTACCGACCAATCTAGCGAATATCGTGCAAAAGGTGAAGCAAGACCAAAAAGACCACGGCAAAGTCGATCGAAAATCAAGGTCATGTTGACAGTTTTCTTTGATTATCGTTATGTGGTGCACTATGAATTCCTTTCGCCAGGCCAAACTGTCAACAAAAACTATTATTTGAGCGTTATGCGTCGTTTGCGTGAAGCTATTCGTCTGAAACGGCCGGAATTATGGGCGAACAAGTCTTGGTTCCTTCATCACGATAATGCACCATGTCATACTACATTGGTTCTTCGCGACTTTTTTTCACATCGTTCCGCAACCACCGTATTCGCCTGATTTGGCTCTGCGCAACTTCTGGCTATTCAGCAAACTCAAAAGGCCAATGCGAGAACGCCGTTTTGACACGATTGAGGAGATAAAAACCGAATGGAAGAAGGTCTTGAAGGCTATACCGGAAAAAGAATATTCCGTCTGTTTCGAGGACTGGAAAAAGCGTTGGCAAAAGTGCGTTTTATCGGGCAGGGATTACTTTGAAGGGGATGAAATTGATTTGGAAGAATAAATAAAGAATTTACATTTTATAAACAAATTCACCTTACTTTTTTATCACAGTAGTACATCCCGAATAAGCCTAGTATAAATGGCATAAAAATTCCTATGTTTTGCGACAGTGGAACCAAATACATGCTAAACACTATGCCATATATTGGAAAGGCCACAAAAACGAATGGGGTACCCCAGGGAGAATATTACGTAAAAGAACTGTCACGGCCCATTCACGGTACAAACCGAAACATTACATGTGCCAATTGGTTCACGTCAGTTCCTCTTGCTACATCGTTGCTTTCTGAACCATACAAGCTTACACTTGTAGGAACAATCAGATCAAATAAACGTGAAATATCTGAGGAGATGAAAAATACCCGCTCTCGACCAGTAGGAACATTCATGTTTGGTTATGATAGATTTTTGACACTTGTTTCTTACAAGCCAAAGCCATCTAAGATGGTTTATCTTTTGTCTTCATGTGACGAGAAAGGCGTGCTCAATGAAACAACCGGTAAGCCAGAAATAGTGATGTTCTATAACCAAAGTACAGGTGGTGTAGACACATTTGACCAAATGTGTTCTGCAATGTCCTGTTCTCGTAAAACTAACAGATGGCCAATGACAATGTTTTATGGCATTTTAAATATGACTTTCGTGAATTAATAATATGCAAGCGAAGAACGAGAAACCTTTGAATCGTAGAGAATATATGAAAAAACTCAGCGATCAGTTGACTGCACCGTGCATGAACAACGGACTAGAGGTTCCATTTTCAAGACATGTGAGAAATAAAATTACAAATATTATCTCTAGACCTACTGAAGAAAACTCAGAAACTAATGAAGATGAACCTTTGACAAAAATAATGCCGATATTGTGATTTTTGTGCCTGTAAAAAAATGAGAATGTCCAAGATGACTTGTGTGACATGTAAAAAGGCTGTTTGTGGTGAACACAAGAATGATGTGTGTAATGAATGTCTATAAGATACTATTTTTGATCTCACTCACTTTTTTCATTTTGATTATGTTGTGATTTAAGAGAGAAAACCGTTGATTTATGTATTTTTTTTAAATTTTAAATGAGGCTTTTTATAAAAACTGTTGATAGTCGCATGTATTTTTAGATGTAAGTTAAAAAGTACTTATAGTTGTAGAAAATAAAACTAACATGAATGAAAACTTTGTTTAATTTCTAAAATACGACACAAACTTTATTGTACAGTAGAAAAAAAATTATTCAAAATAAAATAAACCTTCAAAATTATGCATCGAGTATCGTGCGCCCAGCCCCGGATCTAGGGGGGGGGACAAACCGGAGCCCGTGCCCCGGGCGGCAGATTCAGAGGGCGGCGAATTCAAGCTTGGCAAACGACACTCCTCAGCATTATCGCAACTTTGCGATGACAGACGCGCAGTATAGTAAAATAATAAATAAATAAAAATAAAAATTGTTTATTTTGGGCCTACTAAAAGATCCATAGTAGGCTTATATTATAGTAGGTTAGTATGAATAAAAATACAAAGCACTTCAATTATAAACATAAAAAACACAGATAAGTCCACTTCCCTGTGCCGAGGGCGATTAAGGAAACGAGCTGGTTTTCGTACAAAGAATCTCCATAGTGGTGAAGTGAATCTATCAGCTTTAGTAATTAGGATGCTATTGGGACTGTCCTGTGTTATATGGGTTTGCGATATAGTTTTATTGCGAATGACGGTTGCAAAGCCATCATTCTGGTACTCCACAAACATCCCTGACGCACTGCAGAAGCGGACCAATCCCATCATAATCCTGAAGATATTATTATACTGGATGCGCAAGGTGTCCAGCAATCTTTTGGCATATCTGACACACAGCTTCCGTGTGTACAAGCTCTGGCAATATTCCTGGAAAAGCGTTATCTTAACTTGCTTAGTACAACGGGAAAATCTGCGAGTCAACATATTACCTCTGAGTGCCAAAGCCCTGCGCTTCGTTTCAATATCAGCATCGTCTTTAAGGTCGTCGGGAATGATATGCCCTATAGTACTTGAAGCACATAAATTATTCTTCTGGGGGTACGTACGCATAGATAGGACACCAATCGCGCTCGTACGGTGGCTCAAGGGCAATGTGCAAGTAGATCGCACTCACATTTGAGGACGGTTAGCGTCCTTGCGAAAGAGATGCAGATATATTTAGACAGATCGTGCGTATTGTTATGGATGCTGTATTGTATCTATCAAAAAACTTTCTTTCTTTTCCTTGGGTCCGACGAAACCCCCAGCGACCTCATCACACAAAATCCTTAGCCTGGTCAAGGTAACTTCTTGAATTTAATTGTTCTGCTCTCCAAACATAATTCAACTCTTATGTTTCATTTAGAACACTTAAAAAAGGGACAAGTATCATATTTATCAAAGACAGTACAGAATGAAATTATTGACATAATGGTAAAAACAGTTAGAGAAGTTAAAGAAGCTTAATAATACACAATAATGTTCGACTGCATCCCAGATGTCCCGCATATAGAACAAATGAGCCAGATCATTCGCTGTGTAAAAAAAAAAACTGGTGATGTGTGTGTAATAAAGAAAAGTTTCTTTGATTTCATAGAAGTTACTGGAAAGCCAGGAGAGTACATTTGTCAATAGATTATGGAAAAATTGACAGTTGATGGCCTAGATATTAGACAATGTCGTCGCCAATCTAATGATAATGGGTCCAATATGACAGGCACCTATAACAAAGTGCAAGCCAGGATTGCCGAAAAGATGAGCTGGCGGAGTTCGAACCGTGTTTGGCTCACTCCTTAAATCTTGTCGGTGTGCATTCTGCCTCATCATGTCCGGAAGCAATAAAACTATTTGGAGTAATTCAAAAAGTATATTGCTTTATTGTAGGCTCCAATACTCGGTGGGATATTATGAAATAATATGTTAAAACCAATTTAAAAGGAAGCGGTCAGACGAGATGGTCAGCGAAATATGTCGCTGTGAAAGCCCTCTTAAATAATTTGACGGAATTGGTGAAATCCTTGGAGGAAATTGAACAAACTTCTCATGGTCCGGAAGCAAAGTACGAGACAGGCTATCTCTTAAATGCTTTAAAGAATTTGAAATTTATTCTGAACTTGACGATTCGGGCAATTATTCTCCGCGAAACCAATCGAATAAATATTGAAATTTATAAGGAAAATATGATTCTTGCGTGTTCCGTCTCTTTAATGGATGGCCTGATGAAAACTTTGCAAGAAATGAGAGACAATCCAATTGAATATTGGATAGAAGAAGCTAAAGAAGTTGCTGGAAAAATTGATGTTGAATCTAATCTACTAAATAAACGAATTCCGAGGTGCAAAAAACAATTTGATGAGATGTGTCATGACAAAGCACGAAAACTTCAACCTGTTCAACTCTTTGCTAAGGCAACAATGATGGTGTTTGATAGAATCTTATCAGAAATTAAAAAGAAGATTGGTAGTGCTACCACTTTGAATTTGAATTTTGCGTTTCTCAATGGTACTGAAATTTTGGATATTTCAACTGAAGAACTTCAAGAAAATACGAGCAAGATTTAAGTAAAGTTGAATTCTGCGAAGAACTCTACGTTTTTAAAGAGACATAAAGGTAGAAAAAATGCCAGCGCTCTCAATCTCTTGCAACAGGTCTATACGCATGATTTGCATGATGCCTTTCCTAAAAATTTTATTGTTCTGCGCGTTGACTCTACGCTTCCTACTACATCCGCAAGCTGCCAGCGAAGTTTTAGCAAAATTAAACTTATTACAAATTATCTACGATCGTCCATAAGCCAGGAACGTTTATCGAGTCTCGCAATATGAGCAATAGAAAATCGAACTGCTCATGAGATTAATTATCACAAGGCCATAGATTTGTTTGCATAACAAAAATCTTGAAGAGTAAAATTGTAATTTCAATATGCAACATAATAATTACTTTTAATCTCACGTTTAATTTCATACCCTATCCTTTCCTATTCTAATTAAAATATATGTCCGACACGTTTATGTACTTTGAAATAAATATTTGGCTAACAGAGCAGCGCTAGACTGGTCGTAGTGGCGTTCTTTGAGGGAGGCCTATGTCTATCAGTAGGCTGAAATGATGATGATGATGATAAAGGTAAAAATTTTGGTTGACGGGGGCGGCATTTTTCAATTTTTACCCGGCCTCGAAAAAATTCAAGAGACGTATGGTTATATTCAATGCTATTCCCAAGAAAGTTATCATTCTAGGGTTAAGGAGTATGTCTATGATTTAAAAACGCATCAGTAACTTAAAAACCGGCAAATCAGATCGTATGCATTTCAAAATACTTGTCGATGTTTTTATTTCGTAGCTGCTGTTTTAGAAATGACATGATAGTGAAATGATTCACATTAAAAATTCCTTAGATTAACTTATTATCTGAAAATATAATGACTCTTTGATTCGTCGATTTAATCAAAGCACTGAGCATTTGTGAATTGCTATTGTTTTATTCAGTAGAGAACATTGACTGAAAGTGTAATGCAGTTCGAATATGTCTTAACTATTTTCCTCCTCCGCAACACCTTAAATCCACAACACTTTCAAAATTATCAAAATGAAAATTTGCCAAGCACATACAAACATTATCTACTCCAATTTTACCTTTAATTCAATTATAAACTCCCCGTATTGTTTATTAAAATCTAATGTCACTTTCAACTTAACACCGAAACGATCACCTGTTGAAAATTTCAAAAAAAAAAAATATCTTATTCATCAATTATAACAACTTGACTAGAAATACGTACGCTAAACGCTACCCGATAATCAAAATAGACATTGTCAATAAATTTTTAACTTACATATACAATTAATTTGTAATCGATTCAACTCTCATTCACACAATGCAGCAGCTTTTTTTCTTCTTCTCAATTTTCCAAACATAAAGTACATATGTACAAAATCGATTATATGTTACATCTGTGATATTTCTAAATATTTTACGACTTAATAACATTATGTTTTGGATTGGTTCGGTATTACAAAGATATAGCACCATTAGGAGAATTTAACTTAACTACAACAACAACAACGAAAAGATTTCATTTCATCGATAATTTTTGTAAAATTTGTTTCCAGTTCTGGCTTAAGAGTTCGGGAAGACTAGTATCCCCGCTTCAAATTTAAGGACTGGCTAGTTGAGTTTTTTCTTTGTTTTTATTTTTTTTTATTTTAACATTTATCTCCGACTAAGATTTTCATAAACAGTAGAAATACTTGTTGTTGACTATTTACAATATTTTCTTATGATTTAGAATTTACTTTCTAACACTATGCTAAATGATTGCTCAAAACACTTGAGATTATTCGTTACTTCAGTTTGACATAATTCTTGTCATTTGATGCTTGACATGTTGATGCCTACATGCAATAGATAATCGCAAAACGCAGACACGTTGGTACAAACTATTGCAAAAACATGTCCAAAGCACGTTATTTTATGCAAACAATCGGGTTTGGGTAAGATGGCAACTATTTTTTTTTTGATTTTGCGAAAAGAAAAAGCATTTGAATAAAATTTGCTATGAGCCTGATTGGAGGCAAATTTCTAATATCGATTATATTTCAATTCAATAAATCACCAATTTTCGTTCGAAGTGAGAAACAGAGCCATCTATAGTCTGTGGATTTATGCAACAAGTTTGAAGCGAATGTAAAAAAATTCGCTGGTGTCAAGCGGATGATCGAGCACTTTGGATTTTAAGTAATTAGTTTATACTGGCACGTCTGCGTCTGGCATTATTTGAAAATTCAATTTCGCAATTATGAACGTGTTTAAACTGTTGAGGTGAATTCGATGACAGTTTCATGGTGAATTTCTCGTTATAAACGTGCCCTTCGCGCATAACGCTACATGGTGTGTACAGTTTGAAAAATCAAAATTCAATTTGTGATCTTTCTAATTATAAAATACTACTTTTTATTTATGTAAATGAATTTTTTTCTTAATTATAGTTATTTACATTATTTCCAGCCGATATATACCGATATATGCCAAACTTCAATGCAAAAAAAGAACGAAAAGAACAACGAAAACAATTATTACAATTCTTGAAGTGTCAAGAAAGTCTTTACACAACTGTTTTTGTTTGCATTACTGCAACGATGCGGTAAATTTACCGTAATTTTTGTGTTGTAAAGTTCTATGAATTTGATCAGTAGTGTGTGATTAATTTTTAGCTAGTACGCATAAATAAGTGAGATATTGTGTTTTAAAATGCCAGGCAAAAGATTATCCTTTGAGTTGGTTCAGATGATATACTATAATCACGAATTAGGTAAAACTGCGCAGGAATTGTCGGAAATGTTTTATGTAGCACGAAAGACAAACACGTTATAAATCGTGAATCTTCAGACACGTTATAAATCGTGCTGAAAATGACGATAGATTGGAGCCAAAGTGTGGAGGTGGCCCAAAATCAAAAATATCTAAACGTATAGAGCGCCTTATGATAAGGAAACTTGATAAAAACCCCTGTATTTTGACCAGAACACTTGCTATGGAACTCAAGGAAGAGTGTGATGTTGCTGTTTCCCATGAAACAGTACGACAGGCCATCCTACGAAATAAGTTCTCATCAAGAGCTGCACGAAAGAAACCACTGCTTTCTGCACTAAACATCGAAAAGCGTTTTTCCTTCGCTATGATGCACCTCTCTCAACCTGTTGACTTTTGGGACGACGTCATATTCTGCGATGAGACGAAAATGATGTTGTACTACAATGATGGACCGACTAGAGTGTGGCGCAAGCCTTTAACATCGTTGGAAAATCGAAATATCATTACGACTGTAAAATTTGGTAAGTTATCCGTTATGATTTGGGGGTGCTTCTCAAGCAGAGGAGTAGAAGACTTGGCATTCATCGAGTCAACTATGGAAACCCAACAATATTTGCATATCCTTAAAACATATTTGGCAAGCAGTGCGCAGAAATTCGGGTTTCTGCATAAAAACAAACCAAATTTTAAATTTTACCAAGACAACGATCCCAAACATAAGGCGCACATGGTGCGAATGTGGCTCTTATACAACTGCGGAAAAGTGATAGACACGCCAGCCCAGAGTCCTGACTTAAATCCCATCGAAAATTTATGGGCGTTCTTAAAAAAACAAGTCGCTAAAAGGCAACCCAAAAACCGAACTGCCTTAAAAACTGCGATTCTCGAAGAATGGCAAAAAATACCAACCACGTATGACCTGCAAAAGTTGATTCGTTCAATAAAAAATCGGTTGCAATGCGTGGTGGATGCTAAAGGTGGATATACCAAATATAAAATATACCAAATAATATTAAATATCCTGTAAATATGTGAATATTAAATACAATAGTAATTTGTGTAAAGAGTTTCTTGACACTTTAAGAATTGCAATAATTGTTTTCGTTGGTCTTTTCGGTCTTTTTTTGCATTGAAGTTGTACTTTGTTTTGTATATATTGGCTGGGAATAATGTAAATAACTATAATTAAGACAAAAAAATCATTTACATAAATAAAAAGTAGTATTTTATAATTAGAAAGATCAAAAATTGAATTTTTTTCCTATGTGTAAACTCATTCTAGACAGACTGTACATGCACAACAATAATTTTTAAAATAGCTCTGACGCTCAGAATTGGAATGTGACTTGAGCAAATATTAAGGAAAGCAATAATTTACCTTCATATCAACGGAGAAAAATTAGTTGTTCACTAGAAATCAAAAATTATTAATTTGTTTCAGTTGATAGAACCAATTCACCTCAACACCTACTCACCGTGTTATTAATATTATTATTATGTTAACCCCTAGTAAATTGTTTGATTTTCCTTCACTATAATATTAATAATATTTTGGTTCATGCACAGTGGTCTGTCGAATAATTGTTCGCCTGTAGAATAGTGAATAACCAAAAATTTATACCGCAAATGAATGAGTGATAAGCTCTCTTGATGAATATTTCCATGATTGTTCGTCCAACGTTCAATCAGATTCTTGTCATTATCAAAACCTACAACTCATCTCAAGCTCATCACTTTTACTTTCCTGCTAACGACGCACACAACGCGTTCGCCTTCGTATGCTGTTGCGTCGTCCGCACAAAATCCGCTTGAACGCATGTCGAAATTCCGGACTGAAAATCGTATAAATTATAGGATTCAACGTGGAATTGAAATAACCGAGCCAAAGTGACAGACTCATAGCAAGTGGTGATATTTCGCAATGACAGGTCGGTAATAAAATGGCTAGTATAAAAAATGGCAGCCAACAGCATACGAACGCCCCGGTTATGATGGCGAGCGTTTTCGCAGCTTTTCGTTCACGTTTCGAATCTACAGACGTTTGGGTTTTCTTACGAGTGATCGTCGGCCGAAAATTCGGCGTTGTACCTGTGGTTCCGTACGTGGAAATGTCTGCTGTAGGTGGATCGTTTTCAACGCGATCCACTCCGTTGCCGTAGCTTCCTTTCTCCGGGCTCGTGTGCGTCGAGGAGATGTTGGTGAAGGCGGTTGTCGTTTCGCTGATTGTCGGTAAGGGTCTCCCAATCACAGTAACAACGGCTGCAGCAATACCACCTGAGCCTCCTGCCGCGGTCGCCACCAGTCCGCCTCCGGATGATGCTGGAGTTGCAGTTACCTTCCATCGGAAACCAATGGCCGTTAGTGCCAAACAGGAAGACTTTGCCAAGGGTTCAGGATGGGTCTGAGCAGCCTAAGGGGTACGTATACTATGTACGCACTATGTTGAAGGGTGCAAGTGATAGGTGGTGGGATAGGCTTTGTGAGTGGGACTTATAGGGATAAGTGCTGGGGAAGTAACGTACTAGGCTGAAATGCTAGCATCAACTCAAGTGAATCTCGATGGAGTTCGGATGACAATGACAAACATATTCATACTTCTCCATAGAAATTCATTTGAATAAGACGCACTTGCATAGCTATTTTATAGTTATTACGAATTATGCGATAAAATATTGAATAAACACTACAGTAATTCCGTGCAACAGCATGTGTCCTAAAATTGTACATGCAAACTAAAAGAACTTAATATAAACGCTGTGTGGTTCAGTCGGTCTTTCATACGTCCAGCTAGTCTGTTTATACATCCAATGCACATATGTTAGACAAAGAATAAAATGTCCACAAACATCCATAACACCAGATAATTCTATAAGCTTGTAGACGAAAATCTGAAAAGTCTTACTTGTAGAACGCTCAAACCCTTGTCGAACAGAGGACATGCAAACGAGCTATTTCTTTTTTGAGCACCTGTGGCACTCCAAAATGGCGATATGTGATCCAAACCATTCCTTCACGACAGCTTATTTCTATAAGTTCGCAGATTATTTTCTTTGTATTTAAAAAGACGTGCATAGTCTCAGGAAATGTCTAATTGAGATTCCTGCATGTCAAACATTAGTATCAGGAAATTTCCCAATGGGATTCCTATATACCAGCATTTTAATGTATTTCGTAGTTTATACATCAAATACAAACATGGCTCAAGTCGAAAAACAATTCCAGGGCCAAAGTTTGCAGTCGAGAACGTAAACAAATTACCGTTTTTGTTTTCAATTGCTGATTAGTTTCATGTAGTTTGGAAGATAACGTGGCCGGGGGTCGGTTGGAGACCATGACCGGATCTGGTTTCCCGGTGAGGAAGTGAAAAGTTAAGTTCGCGGCAAAAATGTTCTTTAAAAATGTAGCAATTTCTCGTAAAGTTATCCATACCCACACTTCTTGTTGTGTTCGAAAAATGAGAAATTCACTATAATGCGTATAGATACTCCGTGTGAATTATGTGAAAATCCTGACATAGAATAGAAGTTTTTCAATACTGGAAGAGAAGTTTTTCAATAATGGTTTCTGTATCAAAAATGTCGTCGAATGTGAAATTCTCCGCAATTTTTTCCCAGTAACAATGTTTCGGTCTACATGAAATTTGTGTTTTTGTCGTTCATTTCGGCTGCGTGCACGGAAAACATCGTGAAATGCGCAGAGCGTTCGTTAAACTGCAAAAATCCTAAGTGCTATGGATCCAAATGTATCGATCCTTTCTTAAAACACTTAGTAGCCAATGTAACAGGACTGTGTTCGAGTCTTGGTCTGACTATGTAGCCAGGCTTCGAGGAGGACATTGCATCCGATAAAAGCATTTTCGAAGCGGGATTCGCGAAAATTAGACAACTCCTTGAAGGGACTTGCATCCTATCATCCATACATTCGGAATTCATTTAAAAGCTGGAGCGAACCTAACAGCGCCGTCCAAGCAGTCACCAACATCGATCAAAGCAAAACTTTTCAACACAAGAACATGATGAAAAGGAAATACTTGTTGGTCACTGGCTAACTCCGAAATGTCAGGGGAAATTCAAACCATACATCGTCAAAGAAACGTGGTAAAAATAGTCGAAGAAATCAAATCCCGAGGACGGAACTGACGACCTGTATGAACTCCTGCAGCCGCCCATCAAGAGCAACAACTTTATTAATGGAATTTATTCTGAGATGTAATTTGAATCTTATACGAGGGTTGATCCAAAATTAGTGATTATCGGCTATTTCCAGTTGGCATAAAAAAAAACAAAAAAAAATGTTTACTACCTCTTAAACCCACTAAGTCAGCATAAAAAATCATAGACCACGATTCCAGGGAGGTACATTCATGACGGAAGTGATCTGCACCAGCCTTCAACTATGAGGGAATGACCAAATAGTGTTCGTAGGCACCTATGTCCAACATACTTTCAGTTGTTTGGTGCTGATTCAGGATCTCGACTGCATCTTCCTTTGGGTTGATCATTCTCCGCGGTGATTTCAATGCCAAGTCGCAATCAGGGGGCAATAGCATCGAAAACCACTACGGCGAGGCAATGAGGAAATGGCTTACACAGTTCCCAAGCCCTATCAAACCTATCTTCCCACAGGAACCCACTTTTCGACGGTCTTCATCCATCGTTGACTTCTTCGATGTGTCCCTGAGCTTCTCTCACAACTCGGCATTTACGAATGCCAAGTCCACGATGCTGAATCTGATCATCAGTTGATCTTGCTATGCATCAAAAGGAAACGTGACCTAGGCTTTTTAACTCTTGATCCCGAGTTTTTCATCCACTACGATAAAATTAACTGGGACCAATTCGCAACAAATATTGCAATTGAAATTCAAAACCTTGACTGCTCCCGAAATCTTCACTCACAGGAAATTGACGAGGCCCCCGACAAAAATCCCTAAAAAATCCACAAGCTTTGCCTTCCGTAATTTACCGGGGAAACCTTTAAGACGACGTCTCACCAGAATCTACCACAGATATCTTAGCACGGAAAATAGCCAATATAGATACACTTCTGCGTTCATCAAACGAAATAGAAAAAAGAAATTTAAATAACGTCTCCAAAAAATAGTACCTGATAAAGACATGTTTCAGGAAATTTATAAAATCACAGGCCGGAAAAGAAGACACTTCTAATCGCAACTCACTCCCCGATAATAGAGCTACCGCTGATGCTATCGCTGCCGCCTTTTCTCTCATCTAGCGTGATGAGAAGCTTAGCTCAGACTTCAACTTTGCTTCAGTCGTCAAGACTTGTGTCTCTAACTTCCGACAAGAATATCAATCATTGACCCTTTCTAGGTTCAGTCCTACAAATCTTCAAGGCCAACGTATCTTCGTGAATAAGGAAACCTTTCTTACCCTGGTGTCGACCCCCTCCTCTAAAAAATCTTCTGGAGAAGATAAAATTTCCAAATTCATCTTAAAAAGGCTCCCCCTACTTGCTTCTTTCTTTCTGTTTTATTCAACTCTTGTCCTAATATTGGATATTTTCCCACTGCTTGAAAGCGTGCGAAAATATTTCCTATTCCAAAAGCGTCAAGATCTTGCGATGTTCGCAACGCCTGTCCAATTTCTCTCTTCCTAAACTTGGGAAAACTACTCGAAAGCATCATTAAAACTCATCTGAACGACTCCATAGAAGAGAACCATATCATACCCAATAGACACTCCACAGTGGACGTGCTAATGGTTCTCAAAAGTGCAGTTGAGGAAAGCATCCAAAACAAAAAGGTTTTAGGTCCCTGTCTGGTTGATCTACAGAAGGTCTTCGACTCCGTTTGGATTCAAGGACTCCTGTACAAATTGATCAATTTTGGTTTCCCAACATGGCTAATTAAATTCGGTGATAACTTTCTATGTGGCAGAAAGGCTTTCGTCACCTTCAATGTGGCTCTTTCTGACGAATTTCCGATCAACTCAGGTATAACTCAAGGTTCCGTTCCCGGTCCTATTTTATTTAACAGATATCCCAGGAATTTGATATAATTCTCCAATAGGCAGTGTTCTCACTCCCAAATTTTCCGCCGTATCGAATTTCGTCAAAAAGTGTATCAATAGTGGTAAAAACGTATCAAAAAGTTCCCAAAAGTATATTTGGTTCGAGGTACTGAAACTTTAAATAATAATACAAAATAAACTTAGTTTGGAGCTTGAATAATATAGAACATAAAAAATTTCAAAAATTACTTCCGCTCTTTGTTTTCATCTGTATATTGCAATTGATATTGAAGCCACACAAAATAAAATTATTACAAAATGTGGGTTTTTTGCGAATACGTTCAAAATTTTCACGAAATTAATACGGAGCGCAGATTATTTTTAGACAAAGTCGCTATTTTAAATTTCTGAAAAAAAAAAATGTTTCTTCGGCTTAAAAAAGAACAATATAGATATCGGAGATATCGGAATAAAAGGATATGTTTTGGGCAAGTATGTCATGTAGTAGCATCCAAACATTGTTTGGTTTCTTCCTTCCCAAAATTCCTCCGATCTCTTTTCAAATCTAATCAGTTCTTTTTTACATTACCATCCAAGTTTAATACAGAAAAAAATCAAATCTCCGGTAAAGTATAAGGTACAGCTATTAAAGTCAACACGAGAAAGGTGGTAGATGAAATTGGTTCACCTGAATTGTTTTCAACCAAACTCAGTTAATCCCAAAACGCTTCAATATTCATTTTCTCGTTATTATTTCAATAGCTTGAAAACTTAAAATCTTCAGAGTCATCACCACATATTAGATATCTTTCGTAGATCAGAGTTTAAAGTAAATTGGAATTGGCAGTTATTACTACTAGAGAGAGGAGATTTGGTTGACACATGGCAGCAAAAGTAAAAAAATTGAATTTATTTACTGGATGACAAAATGTATAATTTTGCCATAATTCAGTGAGTTGCTGTATCATTGTATCAAAAATATAAGTTAAAATGTATCAAAATGATACAAATGTATCAAAAGTGGGAACCCTGCCCATAGGTGTTGCTGTTAATATATACGCAGATGATCTCCTCTTCTGGAACTAGCAGCATAGCCCGCACTTTGTAACAGCAGAGTTATAAATGTACGCGAATCAGCTCATTGGCAGGCTCGCGACTGCACTTCTGTTCAGTTGAAACGCCTCCAACACTCAGAAAAATACCTCAATTTTTATTTTTTTTATATTATCAAAGAAAATTGGTAATGATTCTGCGCCAAAGAAATATTTACTCAATCCAAAGAAAGGAATTTCTTCATTTCAAAGAACTGATATTGAACTTGCCCTGAGCAAAATTTGGCAAAGTTTCAAGGAAATGTTTCCATAAATCTGGCATCAAATGGGTTCTCCTACGATTACCGAAGTTGAGCAATGTTGGGGTTATTTTTTTTTTCCTCCTGCCTTCCTTCCACTCTCTCCATCACTCAATCAGTATGCACGGTCCGTGTGCACCAACATATTATCAAACATATCGTCTTAGTACTTCTCAGACAATTGAAAATTGGTATAAGGGAAGATACAATTGTTATTAATTTTAATTACACTTCATACTTTAAGTTATATGTTTGTTCTCATTGACATGTGACCAGAGAAAAGTCTACAAAAAATTCTGGTATTTTCTTCATTAAGGATTTGTGTTTTTGATGTGAGTTTTCAATATGTCTTGAACTCTATTATATTTTTTGTTAACTTGACCGAGTTCGGCAATGAATTGTAGTATGCGATAGCCTGCTGAACTGGATCCATCCTTAATCTATCCGTTCTTGGAATTGCAAGAGATAGATTTCTAGCAGCTCTGGTTTCTCAGTTAGTTATTTCTAACACAGTGCGGGGGGTGTTAAACCACTTCAGATTGTTGTTCAGGATGTTAAAAATTAATTTTCCCCTTTCAAAATTAATTATTTATTGCATATTTAGTAATCCTGTTCGAGTGTACACAGTAACTGTTGGTGTTAGAGTCGGCATTCTAAATATAATTTTAATTGCTTTCGAAATAAGTCTTCCAATTTTGCTTTGATGTCTGACTCCATAAAATAGTTCCGTATGTGATAGTTGAAAGTATATAAGCATTAAACATTATCAACTTTGTTCTAGTTTCCACACTGAAAAAAATCCACATGGCGCCCAGAGCCATGTAACATAGCGCATTATTTTTGGTCCCATACGCTATGTATATAGTACTCTGAGCTATGCAATATGGCTCCCAGCGCCATTATGTTAGAATCTACATAGCGCGTGGTTCTATGTAACATGGCGCAGCATTTATGGTACCACACGCTATGTACATAGTGCCCTGAGCTATGCAGTATGGCTCCCAGCGCCATAATTACATGGCGCAGAAATTATAGCCCCACACGCTATATTACATAGTGCCATGAGTATGTGCCATATGCAATATGGCCTCAGTTGAAGAAGATAACTCCAATTATTACTCGCAGCCATACTGTGTGAGGTGACGTTTAAATGTGAGTATCAACGATAGAAGCATTGTGGCCAGATTTGGCTAATTCCCGCTAATTGTGCTATCTAAAAGTTAAATTGGCGGGGGAAGATTTTTGATTTCGCGGGTTGGTGGATTTAGGGCTATATAATGTATTTGAAAAACTAAAGTTGGGCTATATATTGATTATGAAATTTGGGCTGTATATTGTTTTGAAAATCGATAATTGGACTATATATTGTTGTTGAAAACTCTATTTGGGATATACAGTAAAATTTAATCGGGGCACATCGAACCACCTGAATAATCGAACTACCTGAATAATCGAACTATAAAAATACCGTGCATACAATTTCTTGAAGAAAATTAATTCTGCACTGAAAAAACACATAGCGCCTGACGCCATGTACTATAGTCCTCTACGCCATGTACCATAGTCGTCCACGCCATGTACTATAGTCCTCCACGCCATGTACTATGGTCCTCCACGCCATGTACTATAGTCCTCCACGCCATGTACTATAGACCTCCATGCGTGGACGACTATAGTACATGGTGTGGAAGGCTATAAGCATAGTGCCTGCTCCTATGTACTTTTCGCCATGTACTATGGCGTGTGGCGCTATATTTTATCACAATCCCCAAATTCAGTGCCAGAACTCATATTTTCTTAGGACTGCAATCATTGGTCCTACTTTATGTCTGATGTGGTTAATGTGTTGTAACCATGACATTTTCTCATCTAAGATTAAGCTAAGATATTTCATTGACTCAGCTTTTTCGAATTCCGTTTATCTTATTTATGTTTATTTTTTTGCTGGAAAATGATGTACTTGGTTTTGTTAACGTTTATAAGCAGTTTGCTATGCCTGAGCCACACTTGATATGTATCTAAATCTCTGTTAATTTTATACTCAAGAGATGGTTCATCCTTTTCAGAATATAAAAGAAGTGTGTCATCAGCAAAAAGGACCAATTTGCCAGACAGCTGGAGATGTTGAATGCAATTCACATATAGAATGAATTATACTGGTCCAAGAATTGATCCCTGCGGTATGCCTATATTGATGAAACGCTCTCGACTGATGCATTGTATTTGTTTTGTCATAATCCGCCTATCCAATAAATAATCTTTTATTATCGAGTTAAATTTCTTACTAATGCCATATTTTTCGAGACGTTGAAGCAAAATTTTCTGGTCAAAGGCCTTCTTGAGATCGACAAAAATGGCTATTACATAGTTACTTTTATCTAATGAGCTGTTAATGGTTGGACCGCATCTAATGTGGCCGCTATTGTATTGCTGTGTTCTTGGAAACCGTACTGTATTGTAGTCAAAATTGCTGCTTCATTGATATGTTGCACTGTACGCGAATTTAAGATTCTCTCAAATATTTTGCTCATTACACTGATAACGGCGATTGGGCGATAATAAGAAGTATCCGAAGGATCACCTCCCTTAAAGATTGGTGTAATTCGCGCCAACTTAAGGCAAGTAGGAAAAGAACCCGTCTTCAAATGACTATTAATAATTTTTGATAGAATCTCCGCTATTTCATTTTTAAGCATTTTGACGTCTTTGGATGTTAAATTGTCGATGACGGGTCGCTTGAGAACATCGCATGTCGTTGGCATGCAAAAACTCTGCCTCTCTTCATTTGAACAGCGCGGATTACTTTGAAGGGAGTGAAAAAAATTTAAAAAAAATATTTTCACGTGTCAAAGCAATATTTTGACCTCAGATAAATATTGTACTTGCAAAATAAGTAATTTTTTTTTTGGAGACACATGGGAATCTTTCTGATAAGTGCCACAATTTGTTCTTTTTTTTTCTGAAGCGCTAGTGTTATTTATGCCTTAGTCATCACGTAAAGCTATACTATGACACTTGATGGAGCACTGGCCCAGTCGCCGGCTGTTAAGACAACTCAAGACGAGCAAATACAAGCATGAACCCGGCGGAATTCGAACCCGCGAGCAGTAGATCGCTGCTTCGGACTGACGCGTTAGCGAGCTAAGCTACCAAACTCTTATTTTTTGTAATGAAAATGTTAATAGAAATCATAAAAACTATCCATTTTTTGATCGAATATTGAAGCGTGGTTGTTGTTGAAACATGTAAAAATATGTTCGCATTGTAGATATAATTTACTTAATTCGTAGATATAATTTACTAGATTTGAGGAAAACTACTTACTTGAAATAAGGTAAAGTAAAAATTGTATTCCGTTGAATGTAAGAAATTTTTACACAATATTGATACAAATTACTGACATCAAATAAAAGTTTATTTGATTTGTGAAAAAATTTCACATCACGTAAATAAGTAAATATTATCTTTGTTTCTGAGCTTGAGTAGCCTAATGGGTAGAGCACTGGCTTCTTGCGTGTGGGGTCCCTGGTTCGAATCCAGGTTCGGACGAGGGTCCGCGCACCAAACTTTGAGTTCACCTAGCTCTGATTAGGTACCTGATTTAAATCAGGGGTAAAGTGAGTCGTGGAACTAATCACTCCACACTCGTATCCACAATGATTAAAATTGTAATGAAGCTCTCTACCAGCTTCAACCCCTAGACCCGTACAAGGGTTGTCGTGGGATTGATTTACTTATCTTTGTTTCTCGGAAACATATTTTTCTGAGTGAAGCATCCCCCATAACTGATTATTCGCTACACGTCAAAAGAGAGAGAAATAGAAGCATGCATGCAAGTGGAACTAAAACAAATTTGATTTTCACCTACTTGCATTGTTTATCACTCGAAATGTTTCAATGAAAATTGAAAATACCTCGACAATTTTCGCTTTCATTAATGATGACCATAAATACGAGTATGGTAAAAAAAAAGTTATCATAATAACATCCGTCTAATTATACATGCACGTACCGCATGCCGTCGGCATTCCATTTCGATTTAGAAGTTCTGATGATGGATTCCGCTCTATTTGCATACGTAAACAAGCGTGTTTGGCGCAATCATGCCACACTCTTGTTATGTTCATTTATCAAAATACAAAAACACGAGTAGGTACACAAAGATTCTGTAGCGAATATCGATTGATTGGCTTCAGCAATAAAAGCTCGATTTAGCTATGATTTATACATTTTGTATTACCGATAGTGTTTCAACCATTGTTTGGTTTTCATCGGCGAACAAAACTTTGGATATTGCCCATTATATCATATGCAGATTTGTAATGAAATGATAGCACAGTCAACTAGTAGACAATTTCCGATAGATATTACGTAGCCATGATTACCAGAGCTATTAAAATATTGTAAATGTTTCATCCCTCGAAATGCGACAAGCAAAAGTTCTGTGTGCATAGTAAAAATTAATATACATGTTGCGCCTGTGTACAGGGAAGTAAAAAAAAAGTTGTAAAAACAAAGTTAACCCGAAATTTAGCAGCAAAGCCAAGCTTTATTCCACACGGTCTCAAATAAAAAAAAATCCCCTGAAAATGCCAACCCTCAAAGTAGTTTCTTCATCAAATATTCTCTAATCAAAATTACTTTGAAGTAGAAATACTGCCAATGGGAACGACCACAAACCAATCAATATTGAATTAAACACCCCAATTATAAATGCTATCGTGGCAAAAATGGCACATAATACGAATCATCGAAATCAATATAACAGCGTCCACAATTCGTTTTGGTCAAGCATCAACGATTACGATTTTCAGTGCTCTATTACCATGCTGCCGGCTATTTTCCTTAGCAGACCACCAAATTCAAAGCAGGGCAAATGCAGGAAACTGCCGTCCCGTCGTATCAATATAATCGTCAAACAAGTAATAAATTCGTTAGTGGCGTGAAACGGTCGGCGATAAAATTGTTTTGGAACATTGTCATGAAATTAGTTTTAAAAGTCAGCAAAAATTAGAACAATTGAATTTGGCCCGGGTTCTCAAAATTGTAAATGGCCACTCTTAGATCATTGCATAACCACCCTTCGTTGGGGCGCACCCTACAGCACTATCTCTCTATTATGTCACATATATTGTTTGTCATTGTCTTGTCTAGATTCATGTCTATAGCCAATAAGCTGAAATTATAAGGAAATCAAATGAAATTTCAAAGCAATCAAAGCAAGCAGATTTTCCGAAAAACATCCCACGCAATGCAAGGACAAACTTGTTCCAATTTGTCGAAAACTTTATCAAATAATCATTTAACGAGTCGATTTACAACTGACACACTTTAACTAAATACTCTTATTTGAATCCATATCCGAAGGTAATTTCAAACTCAAAACTTTGTCATTCTTCAACACACAATAGCCTCTCGGACATTGAATTCTGTTCAAGACACATCTTTATCATATTTTGCACCCTTCGGATCGGTACGAATTTGCAAAACAAAAGGTTCGGCTAAACAATAGTTCCCTTCCGCATTGCATTGTGGCCCGTTTTCGAAACATCCTGAAATGCCAAAATGACAACAAAAGCTCGCCGCATAGCTAATACAAATAACGGTAACGCAGCACAGACCAGCTTTGTGCAACTATACTGGTAACGACACAACCATACATTTTTCCATAGATCTAATAGTAATAGAAGTTGAGGGGTACTTACAAATGCTTTAGGCATTAAATGAACTATGGATTTACCCTGCATGTGTAATAGAAATGCCTTTATGTAGTTACGATTGTAATTTGATTCGATTTAAATTCAAAATTTTGCTAAAGACACACAAAGACGAATACAACTACACAGATGACTTTATTCTGCTAGGTCAAAGTGCTTTTGAATTTATTCTCGTCGGGTATGGCTTGCGGGGAAGACCCCATTTACAGCGGTGATTTATTCATGTGAATGGGATGGGAAATATTCTGGTGTTCGTATAAAAAAAATCATTTAACTGGACAAAGAGACAAGAGCAAGTACGGGTCACTTCGGAACAATTTAATACTTTCCATTCCTCAGATGGTTCTTTGCATTCACCGCAAACGAATCTCAGCTGAATAGTTCACTGAAATCACAAAAACAGTCAAATAAAACTAAAAAAGGAGTTAAAAATTTGTATAAATATTTATAGTGACATTTTATAAGTTAGCTCAAAAGACTCATAGAATTTCGCGTACGCAAGTCAAAATATTCAAGGTCAACAGTCACGAAAGCCAGTTTTTTGCAAACATTTCGTTTCCATTGCTGTAAATTGCCTTTATAGTTCATATAAAAGCTGTAGAGCATAAAATTCCCTACATGTTTGATCTGAAGCAATATTTCACGAAATCAACCATTCTTAAGATAGATCGCAAAGAGTGGGAAGAGCTTGGCCGTATTGGTAATAACACTAGGCCACCTGTTGAAGAAACTATAATATATAGTAATTATTAACAGAAAACCGAAGCTATTTATTAATTAATAAATGATATTTATACGTTTTATTTATAAATTCTATAATATTTACTTGATTTTAATAAATTAGTAATAAGATGTTAAAATGAAATAGTTTAAATACATTTTGATTATATTTTCAAATCATTAAGCCACGGTTTTAGTCAGCCGGTGATTTGTCTGACAGAAAGCACGCTAATCGAAAGGGGTATTCAACGATGCCATCTCAGCAGTGATTAGGGCGGTAGCAAGAGCGGAGGAGGCATGCTACAGCAACAGAACCGGTTGTTCTGCTTGTGCCGTTATGCTGCCTCCTCACTGTGGGCCATCATGTGGCCCATTGTGTAGACGGGCGATGGCTTGCAGTGGCCGACGATGGCGAAGCATGGAAATGGCGATGGCCGAGGGTGGCTTTCGGAGCGGTTTTTCGCACACATCAAAGCGGGCCATCATGCGCAACCGAAAAGTCATGACTGGGCCATCTAGCGGCCCAGTGTGTGGAGGAAAATTTGTGATGGTGACCATAATTGTGGCGATCATTGCGACCATTGCAGTGGCCGATGATGGCCTACAGTGAGAAAACAGCATTAGATCTTCAAAATGATTTAGATTCAACATGTTGCAGAGATATGATCTGGGCCTTCGAGAATAGTTTGCACATTCCTGACTAATTGTCGATCATGATGATGTGGGACTATTTTAAAGACCGATGGCTGCTGCTCGACACCGATTGAGGTGTTCGAAAAAAGCTAATTAAAAAAGGGCAGTACAGACCTTACTTCTGGAATATCATTTGTGACGGACTGGTGCACATGAAAATGCCAACGGATATGTTTTTCATGACAGCAGTATGACCATGTGGCAGCAGTAATTACTTCTAGAATTGCAAAGTTGTCCCAATACAGACTTAATCCAGTCAAGACCATGACCTACAGCTGGCGCTATCGAAGATATAAATCGTCATGTTGACAAAGTGGACGATACCGTCCAGACCTTGGGAGGCACGCTGGACCCTAAGCTGACCTATTTAGACCACATCCGTAAGGTATGTGATAGGGCTCTGAAAGTTGTCGGCTCGCTGGGAAGGTTAATGGCGGTTAGTTAAAAAGGTGGAGATCCACGAAAGCAAAGGTTCACGGATGCCATAATGCTTTGGTCTGACAAGAAGCAGATTAACAGTGTCCAAAGCTCTGACGAAATCAGTATAAATGACATAATCTTGATTGTTGCTGTCAATTACAGACGCAATTACATGAGTAAACTCAACAAAGTTCACAGCAGTACAGTGGCCTTTTACAAAGCCACCTTGTTGCAATGCAAAGAGCTGAGGGCATCATAGATACGATTGAAAACAAGGCGTTCCGAAATTGTTACAAGGCAAGGAAGAGTGGATATAGGACGATAGTTAGAAGAAAGGTTACGTTCACCCGATTTGAAAATGAATATAATATTAGAGGGCTTCAAAAGAGGACGGAAATTTACCAGTACAGAGACTGCATTGAATAAGATATCCAGAAGGACACAAAGGGAAGACGCAAGATTTTTCACGAAAAAATTGGGAATGCCATCCAGACCAAGGGAATAATTGGAGTCAAGTGAATTTCAACCTCAACAGAGAAGAGACAAGCAGGGAAATAAAAAAACAGTCAGAAGCAAAAGTGAACGGGTTAGTGTAAACAGAGGGAAAAAACATAGAAAAGAGATTGCAAATGTCAAGAGGGTTAGAACAGTCAGGAAGAGAAAAAGTGGCTTTTAACGAGGGGACAAAAGACCAGAAACATTAAAGGTTATTCGAGTTGAAAGAAGATTCAACAAACAAGGAGTAGTTGAGCAATTCTCATCTTATTTCCTTCTTGACCAGCGAATGTAAACGGAGGAAGATAGCATATTCTTGGCCAGATTGAGAATTCAAAAATTTCAAACTCGCAGAATTTCTATCCTTAAGGGCACTATTTACCCTCGCAGTAAGCCAAGGAGGATCACGGTGGTTGGGAGAATAGAAAATAATAGTGTATACCGATATCAATTTCAAAAGCATAATGTAAAATTTCGAAACATTAGAGTCAATATCAAGACCTCAGAAGTAATTAAACCAATAAATGGAGTCACTATCAACAGACAAGCAGTCAAAATTAGTTTTTTTTTTTAAATTAAACTGACGCAAAGTGCGATGCGAGAAGTTGAAGAACACATTAATAGACAGGGGAGGATGATGGGTGTCAGGTTGCCTGTAGGGTATTGGAACAGAGGACAGCAAAAAGAAAGAAGACTCAACGTTAGAGAGAATGATGTCAGGGATCTTGTTATTAGCATTAGGGATTCAGTTAAATTTAGAAAGTGAGCAAGAAAAAAGAAATGATGATAAGGCAATAGAAAGGTTGTTGGTAGACAAGAAAGGAGGAGTCCCATTGTACAGAAGGCATTTTAAAGTCTCCACAGATGATGACAGTCGAAGTTGCTGTTAAGATATATGGAAAATTCAGAAAAGAAGTGATCAAAAATCGAGAAGGGCGTGTTACGAGTGATATATCGTCGGGTGTACGCCAAAACCATGAATGTGCTTTTATGGATAATTTTTGGTTTTGCATGTCACTGTACGTGGAATTCGTATATAAACAATTTGCCAAAACTGGGAATATGAAATTCCATTTTATCACCTAAAAACTAAATATTTGCAAAATGCATAATATTCTCTAAATAGGGAAAACCAATAAAATTTACCTGGTCCTTCCATGCTTTTGATAGTGGCGAAGACACTATGGACTTAAATCCTTTAATTTCATCTTACAGTTCAAATTATTCATCTGTTGTTATGAAGTCAGATGAAAGTGAAACGGAGAACGCTCTAAGTTTCTCAAATATGCCGAAGAAAAGAAAATTTAATAAGGAGGGATGACAAATACGAGGGCAAGAGGTGAGGCCTACGTTGGATCAAAGGGTGCTCAGCGGCCGGCTGAGCCTATATTATGCACACCTTGCAATGGAAAGGCAAAACATGTCAACTGCAGCAACATCAGTGAAGAAAGCAGAAAAATCTTATACGAAAAATTTCGTGGAATGGCTAATATCCATGATCAACGGAGTTTTATTAATATGCATATTGAAAACAAACCTAAAGCACGAATAACGAGGAATTTGACAGAATCGCGAAGAAGCTTGACAGGGAGTTCTTACTTAACGATTGACAGTCAAAGAGCAAAGGTATGCCGCATGTTCTTTTTGGCAACTTTCAATATTACGGACTTCCTCACAACGAGCGTTGTTGCAAAAAAGACCGCTCAAGGATGCTTTGAGAAAGATAAACGGGGCAAGCATCCGCCTCACAATAAACTGCCTAGCACTGAAGAAGAGTACAAAGAGAAGCAAATTGGTTCTTTTCCTGCAGTAGATTCTCACTACTGCCGTCAATCGACAGGCAGAAATTACTTAGATATATCTCTAAATGTGCAAATAATGCATAAAATTTAGGTAGAGAAATTCAAAAAGAACAGTTTGAAACTGGTAAGCATAAGCAAATACAGGCAAGTTTTCAGACGATTCAATTTAGGATTTTTCAAGCCAAAGAAAGATCAGTGCATGTTCTGCTTAGCTTACAATGCCTTTAGTTCAGAAAAGGGAAGAGAAATTAAATTTTGAATAGTACAAGGCGGAAAACGAGTCCGCTCGTTTTAGATAAGGAAGCATTGCAATCTAATATAAAAATAATAGCATTCAACTTTTATCTGCAAACCGTATTCATGACACCAAAAGCGCCAAGCGGCGAAATTTACTATATGCGCAAACAACGGTTTACAATCTTAGAAACCAGAAAGTATTGTGTTAAGTATGGGATGAAACGCAACGAAAAAAAAGAGCCAATGAAATCTCCACATGTATTTTCAAATAGATTTCAAACCAAAAGGATGTTGAATCCACTATGATGATGTCAGATGGGTGTGGTGGTCAACAGAAAAATTCAATATTCGCAACAATGTGCCTGAAACTTGTCCAAACTCACTTGAGCTTAAAGACCATTGGGCAAAAGTTCTTTGAAACTGGACACACACAAATGGAATGCGATTCCATACACTCAAAAATAGAGAGAAAACCAAGTTTATTCCAGTTTACAAGCCAGTAAGTTGGACGCAAATAATAAGGTCATCCAGAAACAATCCTTTTCTTTTTGAGGTAAACATGTTGACGATGATTTCAACTACTTCAAATTGGTTTCACCAAACTTAACAATATTAAGCAATATCACTTAGCGTAGAGTTTGCTGGTTGCGTTTCAAAAAATATTTTCCAAATACTTTTTTTTTATCCAGAAATTCGTGAAAAAAAGGGTCGGAAAGTTGCGAGCCTACAGAAGGTATACAGCGCATGCATGCCTATACCAAAAGCTAAATACAAGGATTTGATGAAAATGTTTGAAGACTTCGCAATTGTTAAAGCTTATCATAATTTTTATAAATCTATAATATGTAACAATTCAGAAAGGGACTGTTTACCGGAACCAGATCCGGAAGAAAACTCTGAGTACAAAAATGAACAAATGTTTAACTTTTGTTAAACTGAAGTTAAATTTGACTGCTCTATTTGTCCTGGTCTTATCAAACTTTTATATTTTCAAAGAAAAATAAACAATTTATGTTGACCAAAAACTTGATAAGTTTTTATGTTCAACAAATTTTCAAATGAGCTCACGCCAAAACCAGGAATGTGCACACCAGATATAACCAAAATCAACTATTAGGTATAATAGTATTAGAATATTATCTCCCTTAATTCAAATAAAAATGGTTCTTATAATTTAAAACTGATTTATAGTATTATGTCAAACTTTCACATTGATGTTACTCGAAATAAAATGTTTGCACATTCATGGTTGCGGCATAAACCTGACGCTATATAAAAATATAATTAAAATGCATTTAAACTTTAACACTATGATGACTTATTTATAAATAAAATTTATAAACATCACTCATTATTTAGTAAATAGCTCTGGTGTTTTACCAATCCTAATATTTTTACTGAATAATCAACTTTATAAATCCTACTATCTAATATCTTCCACAGTTGACTTGACATTATTACCCATACTTTTCGCAAACTATCTGAAGAACGGTTGATTATATGAAATACTAGCTCAGATCAAATTTGCAGGGAACACTCTACAGCTTTTAGATGAACTGTCAATGTAACTTGCAGCAATAGAAACGAAATTTCTGCTAAAAATTGGTTTATGTGGCTGTTATCTGTTATCTTGACTTGCGTCCACGAAATTCTATGAGACTTTTGAGCTAACTTATAAGATGTCACAACATATATTTATACAACTTTTAAACTTATTATCTTTCATTTCAAGGTTAAATTCCGATTTGACTGAGATATTACTGTGAAGCAATATTAAAATAATTGTAAAAAGCTTCATACGAACACATGAATGTCAATGATTGCAAACTGTAGTGTCGTTTGTGCAAAGCAGACAAAAATGTTAATCGTAAAAAAGCATTAATGAAAAACGTGGGATTCATCTACAAAGTTGAGATTGAAGTATCTATGCCATAAACTTTGTTCGTATCACGGGGAACGAAAGTTGGACTAAAAGCGAGGATATATGCTTGTTAGGGCCTTATTTGAGAAACAGAACAAGACAAGCACACTTCACTTAACAAACGCTCACACAAATCAGTTCCTTATAACCGTCTACGAACACAACAAAACCATACAAACACTTCCAGTATTTTATGCACAAACAAAGTCTAAGTACTTTTATGCACGAACATTAATTAATCGTTCTACTCGATATCGATTAATTACCTGCTGTCTTCGTCGTATTCTTTTCCGCGCTGTCTGAAATATCCGCCAGTACAGAACCAGAATTACCGCCAGCGGAACGTAGAAACTAGATGCCGTTGCGAATATCTGATAGCCTACATCTTGCGACACAATGCACTGAAAGTCCTTCGACACACGTTCATCCCACTTGGGGTCCTTCCAGCCGAGCAGCGGCGCTATCGAAACAAGAAACGATAAGGCCCAAATTATAAGTATCATGACACCGATGCGGCGTGCTGTTCTTTGATGAATGTAATCAATATTCGTAACAGCCCAATATCTGCAATATGAGAAAAGTCAATCGTGTATTAGATAAACATTGCTCGAAAACTGCTACAGATATATGTATTAATGTTATTTTTAGATAAGACAAGTCTCAAAAGAAACACAGTCAGGATATATTGAATAAAATTAAAAATGACTGGACATTTTGTCGACTTACTCCACGTTCTTAGAAGATCTTTTGTTGTCTTTGCCACAAGATTTGAATTAGCTTTTATTAAAAATGACTTATTTACTTTCTTTGGTCAGATTCGGCTCCTTAGCTTCGTTATAAACCGATTACCTGACTGAAAAATGTATATAAGCTGTGGCGCCCAGTGTGGGCTAATAATCACACTATTTCAACATATGGACTACACTTCGTACTACGTTGGGAAAAATGAAATGAATTTTTTGACTAAGCTTCTGCAAGTGACATGAGCAATATTATTTCAACTGCAATGAAATGTGACTTATTCTTTACATTGAATATTTGCTCATTTTCAAAATTCAGTTGATTGTTTATTAGTAGCGCCTTCGAAATTTAGAACAAATATACGATTTTACAAATGTCCAAATTGTGATCAACAAGAAATCCGATTTGATTGTGTTACGTAGCATAAAAAAACGGGCACCTCAGCTCTGTTTAGCTAAGAGATTTATAAGAGCTTAGGTTTCAATTAATTAAATTTCCTGTCGTAATACCAAATAATATTTGACTGTAGATTTCTATAGTATAATCCTATTGAATATAATTACACGTAAAGCGATATGAATATAGACAGGTTTATAACAGCCACACTTTCAATTTATTTTTTTAAATAATTTAAAAAAAAATAATTAAAATAATTGAATGATGTCAAGAAATATATTCTTTATTTTATTCACCTAGAACCGTAGGAACTAAAAATTACAATCACGTCTATGATTAAGCTTTAATAACCTCCATAAATGAAAAAATATGCATTTTAATGTGATTTAATTCCAACAAAATATTAATTTCACATAATAAAATACATAAATACTCACCTATCTAATGCTATCGCAACTAAATGTAAAATAGATGCAGTGCAACATAAAACATCACACGATGTCCACATGTCACATAGTTCTGGTCCCAGTTTCCATTCTTTCGAAACCTCATAAACAGCACTCAGCGGCATCACCAAACACGCAACTAATAGATCTGCTACAGCTAACGATAATATTAAATAGTTGGCAACGCTTTGCAAGTTACGTTCAAGAAGTATGGCTGCTATCACAAAAACATTGCCTGTCAAAAATAAATTCAAACTATTTTAGTTGCATGCTGGAAAGTACTGCACAAATATAATGGTTGGACTACAATATACGGTTATTCAAAAATAAATTCATTTTTATGTTGTGTATGTAAGTTTGATTGCCAGCAAGCTTCAGTAAGCCAGGATAACGGGACTGTACTTAGAATCTCAGTTGATAAATGATTACCCATGCTAAATTTGTTTTTAAGAGTAATTACGGAATTTCGAAGAGAATTTGTGTTAGAATAACTGCTCAAAGATTAATGCAAATATATATATATATATATATATATATATATATATATATATATATATATATATATATATATATATATATATATATATATATACCATTTGCAAGTCACCTTCATCAATAAGTAAACATATTTTTTCATTTTTCAGTAAAAAAACAAAAACCAAAATTTTTCATTACAAACTTAAAGATAATTTCACAAAAACATAAAAAAATTAAATAGACAAAAGTAAAGCGCGGGCCACAATGCTCCAGCACATTCCATTCCGATCCAGCACTCTCCAGCTCATGTCCATTCCAGCAAACTGAACACATAGTCTTCATTCCGTTTAGTGTGCGACAATTTACTTGTAGTTTTAAAATTTCAGTTTCACGTGATAATTTTATTATGGATAGCAATTTTCTAAAGTTATTTGGAATGCTAATATGCTTTGTACCCTTGTATAAAAAAACCCAACGCAAATTTTTTTTTAGTATTAATAATAATACTCTTCTGATCCAGAAAAGTTGAAAGTTGGTCAACTCTTCCTTTCCATTCCATTCCAACCATATGTGCTCAGTCTCATAAATTTTCTATGCCATCAACTTTGACGTTTATTCTGGAATAGAATGGAATGGATCATTGTGTCCGGCGCTTAAGTTTACGACAGTCAATGCAGGCTGACTTATACACAAAAAAATTCCAACTAAACCTAACGGTATTTCTTCAATCTTTGTTTATTCGCTCTTATTGTCATTCAGTGCATGTGCAGCTGCAACTTTATTAGTGTTTTATCGCTAGTTTCGAACCGTAAGGACTACAAAATGCCATCACGAAAAGAAATTTTTAGTGATATCCGAAATTTGGTCGTCCAGTGTAAAAAAGACAATAAATCGTGCTCGGAAATTGCGAAATTAGTCAAGTTATCAAAATCAAAAATTTTGAAAACACTGGTTCCATTGAAAATAAACCGCGAGCTGGCCCACTGAAAAAGCTTTCGCGCATAGAGACATTAGTTACTTTTTACAAGAGGTGAACAAAAATCCGAAAATAATTGCTCCAGATCTGGCGAAACACGAGGCTATGGTAAGGGAAAAGGATGCAAATCACTAGAGCATTAAACTCTAATGGGTTTCAAAGCAGAACACCACGTAAAAAAAAATCATTAATATCCGCCAAAAACCGACCTCTGCGCCTAGAGTCCGCCAAGGCCCATATTGACAAGAACATTGATTTTTAGAATCGAGTCCTCTTTTCCGATGAGTCAAAATTTAACATTTTCGGAAGTGGTGGTCGCGGAAGTGGTGGTCGCGTTGGTTCCTACTGTCAAGTACGGTGGAGCTAATGTTATGGTTTGGAGAGCTATAGTTGCATCTGGGGTCAGCAAATTGACTTTTATTAAATTTACTATGGACCGCTATGTTTACAAGAACCTGTCGGAATAACATTTGAAGCCATCAGTTGAGAAGCTGTGCCTTGGAGGGAGTTGGATTTTCCAACAAAACAATGATCCGAAGCACACAGCACTTTTCGTCACGAACTGGTTGTTCTACTACGCTCCCAGGCAGCTTAATACACCTTCCCAAAACCCGGATTCAAATCCAATAGAGCATATTTGGGAGCTTCTGAACCGGAAAATTCGGAAATTTTGCATAAAAAATAAAAATTTGTTGAAGGAAGCGCTCATTACAGAATGGGATAAAATTACAGCCACTGAAACTGGTAAATTTGTCGCCTCTATGCCGCGTAGACTGCAAGCAGTAATTAATGCTAAAGGAGGTAAAACATACTTGGTTACTGGCCTACAAGTAATTTTAAAAATTCCGATACGTTTAGTTGGAAGTATAAGTCAGCTAGCACTGACTACCTACCCAGTGGCGGCTCGTCAGGGACGGCAAGGTCGGCAGTGCCGACCCAAAACTCCTGACCATTTCATGCAAAGTGAGATCTTTAATTTTATAAAATATCCTGTGATTATCAAATCACTATTTAAAAAAATATTTTTATGATATTTACCTATATGTTTTTTATTTTTCAAAACTTTGCTGATAATTACACATTGCGCCTGCTTTTTTACTCTGTGTAATATTTGAATATTACCAATTTCCTTTGATTGCATGCATTTAGGCGTCATATTTATCCCGGGTCGGCAAGCCGATGAAATGAGATCATATTGCCTTGCTAAATCAAATTTGCTGGCGGCTCGTAGACGATAATTCCATTCATAGGTTTACATACTACAAGCTCAACTATGGGTCGGCAAGCCGTACTCAGATCATATCTCACTTTTCATGTACATGCCTTGTATTCGCTGCCGTCGCGATCGATGCATGATTCTTTGCCGTGTGTATCAGCGTTAGCAACTAATGAATAGGAGCGGGCCGAATTGTGCTATGAAATATGACAATTTGATTTAATAGCATTGTTCGGTTCGTAACTTTTCTCTGCTCCGAAACACTGAGACGTATATTTTCATCAACTGGCTGGGTGGACTTTTCGTTGGGCCGCTGAATTTTGTGGGTCGGCATGCCGTGCCTGAGATTTCTCTTAGCATATATGCGGTGCTTTGATATGTTATGAAAATGTTGTTTTGGCATAACAGGTGCTTAAACATAATTTTGATTTGAACAATTTGTTTTATTTTTGTTGTTTCGGAAGAAATTTGGTTGGAATGAAATATATATTTTTGTAATAAATATATACTTTTTCAAATTTATATTTGTCATAATTTCAACTTTGGGTTGAAAAGTACTTGTTAAAAATAAAATGAAATTAGCAATTTACGATGAAGCTGTTGATTAGATATGACACCGCATCGATTTGATAGATTTTTACTATTATAACGGATATATTAAATATGTGCACCCAAGTTTTGTTTAAATGTTTTTAAAATTCTTTTGTCAGCTTTGCTTTAAAGATCGGTGAATATATAGACACCGTCAAAGATGCAAAATAAAATATATCTCTCATGTCGCGACTTTGTTGTAGGTTTTTAGCATATTCGGAAAATTATTGTTGGGTATGCTAGCATATTCTTGCAGCATGGTATTTTTGTTTTAATAACTGCCGACCCATTCGAAAGTACCACGAGCCGCCACTGTACCTACCGTAGTCTTTTGTCCATTCAATTTTTGATGTTTTTACACTCAGAAAAATTTCACCACTTAACACTTTTTTAGAATTACTTTAAATCAAAAGTTGAAATCACTTTGAAACAAAAAGCGAATCTTATTCGAATTCCACTGTATTATAAAAATTTTATTTTCAAATCAAAATTTTTCATCATTGAATTAAAAAGAAACGTATATGGCGCCAAATCATATTTGAACATTTTTGATTCAAAAATGTATTATTATGACCTTCAATAACAGAAAAAGAAACTATAGCAAAATAATCAACCAATACAAATTCACATCACGGTATCCCCATCATCTATATGCGAAATCGAAATTAAAATGCTCAAGCTATTAGTCTGCGCTCCATCAAACAATCTGTAGAAGGTTACACCACTAAACCGGCGGTATGAAGATAATCAGGTCAATGTCAGTACTTCACGATACTGAATACTATTTCAAATCTCTTAACTTAGCCATAAGTACAATGCACCAAGCAAACAAAACGCGTTAATTGGCCATAATGAAGGAGCTAGCTCGAACAAAGTAAGATAGCATAAAAAAAATCTTCCAACTAAGTGGACCGCATTGCAGAAGAATGAAAATTCTCACTTACTCTGCATACGTGAACAGTATACAAATTTCATATTCTGGATGGCTTCGAAATAATGTATACACTTCTCGTACGCTTTGCTTTAATTTTCGCCTTCAAGCTTGTCAAATTTTAAAACTGGGCTAACCTTATCACTCGTGATATCACGTCAAAGGATATAATTTACAATCATATTGCAATATGCAGCGATCAACCGTGTGCGTCCATAAATTTTCCACGAAATACATATTATCATTATTATTTCATTTAATAGTTTTTTCATTTAATATTCATTACCAAATTAGTCCCTCGGAATTCGCTTCCACTATTATTTTAATTATTTCACTTTCAGACCAGGCATGCTTGCATACTTGCAGTTTTCGAAATACTCCTGCTGTTTTTCCCCTCTCTTTCTTTTGCAATATGAAATATTTTGTACTTGTAAATATGTATGTAGTATGTCCGACTAAAGTTAATTTATTAATCTGGTCAACAGATATTCTGCCGTACATTGCGTCCTCAATTTTCATTAAAACGTAAGTCCTCAGACATTAACCAAATGATATGGTACATGAAAACACAAATACTCTAGTCTGACCCATGATAGTATGACCTATATTAGTAGTTGCATGCACGTATGTGGGTGTGTGTACGAATGCCTCTCTCCACAAGTATGATGCTCATAGAAGTTTCACGTGCATTATGTATGCATTTTTCAATGTCTACAAGAGTTACGGCTACAGTACTGTTTATCCAGCGCTTGGAGTTTGCTCATGTGGTAATTGGATGTAGCTAAAACATACCTTTCCTGCCCTGTGGGCTTTCAGTGTTCCGCTTCTGGTTTTTAGCAAAATTAACTTTATCCTTGATCTAGATGGGGCTATGGAAACGATGCAACCTTTGTAGAAACTACATCAGCCAGACGCGTACTCAGACTTTTTTGGCTTGGCAACAATAAATTCATATGGTATAGTGCAGATTCTTGGTGCTACGAGGGGTGATCTATAAGCAGTGATATTATTTCCAGTCCGCATAAAATTAAACAAAAATTTTTTTACTACCTCGTATACCCACTTAGTCAGCATAAAAAACATATAAATAGACCACGATTCCAGGGATGTACATTCATCCAGAGCATGATGAAGGACATTATGGAGAAAATGGTGCAGGGGATGCTAGCAACATTCCCAGCTCCCAAAAACAGCAATAACAAACATTAATGTCCATTTTCGAACACATTTCGATTCTCACTTGGAATGCTAATTCCATAATCAGCAAAAACTGATGCAATTCCTATATGACTATAGGGTTGACATCATGCTCATCCAGGAAACATTCTTAAAACCAGCTGATCGCCTCCATATCTCTAACTACATTCTATACCGTAGTGATAGAATGACAGGTAGAGGTGGAGGCACTGCAATCCTGGTAAGAAGAGGCATTAATCACATCCACATACTAGCTCCTATCCTAACGCAATTGAGGAAACTATTTGAGCACGAGTGTCCTGCTTTTCTCGCAGGAGATCTAAACGCCTACCACCACCACTGGGGAGACGTGAGAAGTAATCAAGCTGGAAAGCTGGAATCGAGCTACAAAGGTTCATCATGGAAAATTCCATAAACCTGCATCTCCCCAATGAACCCACACACTTTGGCACAGTTCATAGTCATATCCTTGACGTAGGATTGTCGCAAAACTTCCATCATAATCTGCGACTGACTGTCCTCGATGAACTACCATCCAACCACAAGCCGGTACTGTTCATCATAGAAGATGTCTTCATTGACGAGCCCATTCGAATGATGAAGAGAACTAACTGGAATGCTTCCCGAGACGCAATGGCAAATGAAAATTTCGAAGAAACACTCGAAACCGCCAGCATCATAGACAGAGCAATCAGCACTCTGACAGCCAAAATCAAGCACGATTCATACTCCGACAAAGGGGAGCAACACTTACGAACTCCCAAGAGAAATATAAAATCTCGTAAGAAGGAGGAGTAGAATGCGGAGAAGAGCTAGGCGTACGGGTGACCCTAGCACTAGAACAGAAGCAAACCGGCCTACAAATACCATCAGCTGTCGGATATCGCAATTCCGCATTGAGAAGTGGGGTGACTTTTATGACGAAGTAAAAAATAAAATCGTCGTGCTCCCCATGCATGGGCCACATGGGCTAAAATTTGACGATGCTGATAAGGCGGAGGCCTTCGCTGGGGTGTTGGAGCTGCAATTGCAAGAAAACCGTTATCTGGAGGATGACCTTAGCGAGGAAGAGGAAGTTTCTGGGTCTGTTGATCGGCTCCTTGCCTCTGTGACAGCAAGTGACTTTCGAATCAGACCAACTGACTTCGGAGAGATCAAGCATATAGTAAATGGGCTAGACAAGCGGATATCACCTGGGCCAGACTCTATTGGCAATGAATGGCTAAAATATCCTCCCGACAACACACTGGAGGCCTTGACGGATATAATCAACGCTATCTTTCGAACGAAGAGCTTCCCTGAGGTCTGGAAAACACCGATTATAACAGTTGTGCCTAAACCAGGCAAAGACCTTCACTTCCCACAAAATTTGAGACCAATAAGTCTCCTGTCCTCTGTAGGTAAAATTGCTGAGCGTCTTCTTCTCTACCGGCTTAATGAAATCATAGAGAAAAAATCCATTATGCCGGAGGTACAATTTGGCTTTAAGCCACTACATTCTACTGAACTCCAGCTTGCAAGAGTGATGCAGCATATACGTACAAGGCACAACCAAAGAAAATCAACGGGCTTGGTTATGTTTGATGTGGCCAAGACTTTCGACAAAGTCTGGCATGCGGGACTAATTTTCAAACTGCATGCATTTCAATAACCAATACCTTTCATACAACTCATTGCATCATTTCTCCAGAGCAGAACTTTTTTGTGTTAGAATTAACAATCATCTCTCGTCAATGCGGACAATAGAAGCTGGAGTCCCGCAAGGTTTACTACTCTCCCCCATATTGTATAGTTTATACACATCAGTAGCCTTGTACGCCGATGATACATGTATATTTTATACCTCAAAGCACGCAGAAGCTATATCTTTGAACCTGCAAACCTACATATATATGTTATTGGATTATTTCCAGAAATGGAAAATCCAAATTAACGCCGAGAAGACGCAAGCCATCTTCGTAACGAGACGACAAAGACAACAACCACCACAACTAACAGTGGACAATCAGACGATAGACTGGTAACGGACAGCAAAATACTTGGGACTAACTTTTGATGACAGACTCTCATGGACCACACACATAAAGAACAAGAGACAAACAATTAATGGAATATTCAGTAGACTACAACCATTGACCAGACCAAACAAACTGAATATGACGAACAAGACGCTATTCTATAAACAAATAATAAGACCAAAATTGATTTACGGAAACACTGCGTATTATCAGACTTGCAAGACAAATAGACGCCAAGTACAAATCTGTCAAAACCTCGCTCTGAGAAAAATATTTAGAATTCCATGCCATGTTAGAAACACGGACATACACAGAGAACTGCGAATCGACCCGATCGACATTTACATACGTGACAATGCACTAAAACTATTTGACAGACTAAACGGCCATCCGTGGCATCTATTTGAGCATAGCATTGGTGATGAGGTCAATTCCCGGAGAGATTTTTGCGCGTTGAGGGCCGAGAATGTTAACCGACGAACAAAAGAAGAAACCGTTCGACATTTCGAGGGTGAGTCTTGAAAAGTTCCAAGCAGGTCAGGAGAATTTTTTGTCACGTTTCGTGAAGAGACCTGCATCCACGATTTTGATCCAGAAATGAAACAGCAATCGATGACGTGGAAGCGACTTTCTTAACCAACACCGAAGCAATTCAAAGTGTCGAGCTCGGCGGGGAAAGACTATGGCATCAGTTTTCGGGAATATTTGAAAAAAGGAGCCACTATATCAGGCTCTTACTACGCAGGCCAAATGAAAAGATTGCGGGAGTCTATTGAGGAATAATGACGCGGCAAACGGCGAGCCGGAGTGCTGTTTCATCAAGACAACGCAATGGCTCATAAGGCTGCAGTTGCAATGGCTGCAATTCAACAAATAGGATTCGAACTGCTTGAATGTCCAACCTATTCACCAGATCTGGCTCCCATTGACTTTTACTCCTTTTCTCGGCTCAAGTAACACCATTGGGGCAAGAAATTTGGAGATGATAGCGAAGTGTTTGGGCATTTTGGTAGAATAAAGCTAAACAATTTTTTTCTAAGGGTATCCTGGGTTTGAAAACAAAATTGACTAAATTTATTAACTTGTTAAAAGACTTTGTTGGAAAATAATTATTTTTTTAAGTTTCATCACGTTGGTTCATATTCATTATTATTACTATTTGATCAACTCTCGTACTCCGTTGAATGCCCTTTTATTGTCTAAAATCATCCATATCATTGGAATATTTCTACAAGTGCTGAATGGCCAATTGCAACAGGTAGGCGCCTTTACGAGCGTCAGCAACAAAATTGTTAATTATGGAAGCATCGCTCATTTATTCAAATTCTTTGGAGACTTAAATAGCAACCTGGAACTAAACATTTCTCCCAACGTTTATTCATAACCAAAAACAAGTTTGTATTCCAAACCGAAAACAAATCTGGAAAAGGTGACCCACTAGTTGCATTGTGGTAATGCACCTTACAGGTTGTACAAAAGGATCGAAGCGTCAATTATAGTACCGTGGCAGGGTGGTCAGACTTCTTCCATTGAAATCTCCCGCAAAAGTGCAGAATTGCTCCCCAAATTGGAGAAAGCTCCCAAATGCGTCTTTTTCTGGAAAATCCCATGAAGCAAAAGAACGAAGTACAGTCTATGATTAAAATTCTATTCAATTCACAGAGTTAATATCATTTAGATTATTTTTGAAACGCATTCGTGTGAAACATTCTGCTTTGCGGCAAGGTACCACGTTTCATTTGATGGCAAAACTCTCCTTAGAGGAAAATGAATAGACTTTTACCTCATTTACTTTGCCTTTTCTCTCTCCAAACAATTCCCTCTCTGATTCAGAAATATCTTCCTGAAAGTCGGTCCACGATGCTTTTACCTATTAAACTCATTTATCTCTGACATACTTCACAAGGTGTATGAAATTTCCCGGATTAGTTTTCGGAATTCTCGGCCGCAACACTTTTAACTTAATTGAAATTTGGCTTCTTACAAGTGGAAAGTTCAAATACATAGAATGAGTGAGTATGCGGTGAATGGGGCAAGAGTGAATGCATGCATTGCCCAAGATAAACAGCCGATTCAATAAATTTTCAACTTTTCGAGTCGGCAGAACTCAAAAGTTATACTCGTTTAACTGTTCTGGTTTCTAATGCCGAACTGTCGGAACGAAAATGTTGTAAAATGTGTGGAATAGTGGTAATGCTTTTGAAATTTGCCAAATTGTTTGATGTTAGTCCTGAAGTTTCAAATAGTTTGCAAGAAAAAGTGTACAATCTATATATGTATTTATTAACTACATTGGTTTGTCAAATTGGCCAAAATTTCTTCCACAACCAGCTTGTTTGAGCACGAATGGTAGAAAGTTCACTAATATCTTCAGGTTTGGTAAATTCTTATCCAAATACTTCAAATATTTTGCCTTTTTGTTTCCCATCTATTTTGAAGTATTTCAATTCAATCTCTTCATATTCGAGCTGATAAATTGTGAATATGGTTATGCCTTAAATGTTCTGCTTCTAGGTGTGTATTTAAAAAAAATTCTACCGTATAGGAACCGCTAGAAACACTGATTTTCGAAACAAAGTAGAAGAATCGTACGCATTTTGAATGCGTATTGTACCAGGCGTGCCGCTCTCGACGGTGCGTCACCTTGTCGCAGTGAGGAGGCTCAGGGCAGTGGCTCACCAAGCCAGATGCGTTGTTACCTTGCTAAGAGGGATCTAGGGGAAGGATACTCCGAAATTAAAATCTTCAAATAATGGAGGATAAATTAGGAGGAAAAGTTACGGTGCAGGGAGTTGGATGCCCAGTCATCGTTATCCATCAACTGCAATGCTATGGTAGTTGACTACTTGGCCACATAAGCAGATATAATTACAAGTGGTCCTATGCAAAACGCGTGGAGGTGGCGAACCATTTTAGGAAGAGCTCCAAGCTACAACGATCACCTCCCCGAACAAGAACTAATGGGGAAGCTAGCAATTCCGCTGGCCGCCATTCAAGTCGCGCAAAACTAATCCGCTCGATTGCCAGAGTACTCGCAGACTCGGATTCGGAGAACATGGTTTCGACCGAAGCGGACGAATCACCGGAGCGAGGCAAAGTGCTGGTTCCCAGCAGAGGAACAGGTCCAAGCCGAGCAAAGAGGGCAAGAAAGCGCTAGTGGAATATAAGGCGATGTTGCTTGTTGTCGACAGGCGCGGCAGCAAACCACCCTTCGGCTAAGCTGGGCTCAGACGACAGTGGCAAAAGACTGTGAGTATTTCGCTGGCAAGGAAAAGCTGGCATTTAAAGGCTTTGTTTTCGACAACAAAGTGGAGCAGACCATGTCCAAGAGGTTGGCAGAAAAAAGGCAGAGGTCCGCTGAGGACGTAAGACCTGCGACCAAGAAGCGAAAAAACGGGACCAGTCGACAAGGGGTCCAACAACCCTCCACCTCGAAGGCGTAGAAGGCCATGAGGGCCAGTGATGTGGTAAAACAGCACTTCATCGTGGCTCTGATCGAACATGGCAATCCCTTCGATCAATTGTCGCTTGAGAATTGGGAGACCCTAGAGTAAGGCCTGCTCAATGCGATGATAAACCGGATGAAAAAGCAACCTGAATTAGTTATACCTTCGTCTGGCGGGGCGGGCTGGTTCAGAGGTGCAAAAATAATCAAGTGCAACGACAAATTCACTTTGCGCTGGTAAGCAGCTATAGTCCCGGAACTACCGGGGCTATGGAAAGGAGCTCGATTGGAAATTGTGGACAGAAGGAGCATCACAACACTGCGAAGTGAAACCGGAGATGGCTCTGAAGTTGTCGCAAAGGCAAAATCCGAATGTTCGAACACAGGATTGGGAGATCCTGGATGTTAAGAAAGTGGTAGCAAAAGACGGGGGACAGGTGTTTATTTTTCAAATAAACAAGCGACTGAAGAAATGCCACCCGAAGGACGAAAACTTTAACACCTTGGAGACCGGCGAAATCGAGAGGGATTTGGGCACTCTTGACCTGCAGGGTACAACGGCCGATCTCCAGAAGGATGACGTGCAGATCAAGGAGGATGCCGCGGCCAGCACTCAAAATACTGCAGATCAGTCTGTACCGCAGTAAGTTGACCTCGGCCGAACTACTGCTGACACTCGACGAAGTTAAATTTGACGTGGCACTGGTTCAGGAACTTTGGATTTATGTGAAGGACCGAATTACGGAACTGGCGTCATGGCATTTCAATCTTTTCTTCCCTACCGTAGTAGCAAGAATAAGAACGGCAGTCCTGGTGAAGAAGAACATTCACGCTTATCTTCCATCTAATTTCAGCACGAACGATCTGACAGTAGTGACATGCCAGAAGAACGAAGAGAAGCAGGTGCTCCTAACATTCACCTATATGGCACATGACAGAGCCACCTCGCCAGCGGAGGTTCGGCAGCACACCGTGGAATCACTCGGCAGCAACAAATTGCTGCTCGTGGGACCGAATGCTAACGAGCATCACACTGTCTAGGGCAGCATGGACATCAACGATAGAGGTGAGTCCTTACTCACTTTTATAATTAATTATAATTTAGTCGTAGCAAGCCGAGAAAATACTCCTACTAATAGATATCCTCGCAGTGAAAACCTGCTAGACGTTACCCTACACAATTGCTCAAACGGGCAATTAATAGAGAATTGTAGGGTCTTTGAAGGCCCATCATGTTACATTGGCTACAGTTTAAAATTCAACTTGGATCGTACTTCTTGACCATTTCGCAATCCCAGAAATACCATTGGGATAACTCCAAATGGGAAGTCACCAGCGGTTTACACTCTCCTCCCAGGATTAGCTCTGTAGCTGACTTGGAAGTTACGGTCAACACACTCACGAGTAAACTAGTAAAAGCTTTCGCACGGTCCTGTTCCAAAGTCTGTCTGAAGTGCAAACCAAATCCACCCTGGTGGAACAATGACCTGGCTTATCGCAGAAGACAGGTACGGGAACTCTTCAAATTAGCCAAAACAGCTGATTGCAGGAAATTTTGGGACGAAAGAAGGACGTCTTTAGGCTCTATAAATCGGAAATAAGGAAAACCAGATGAAGCTCCTGGAAAGCTGTGTAATAGAATTGAAATCACCTTGGAAATGGCGAGACTTAGATATATGCTGGCTTAACGCCCTGTCGTGTCTAGCCTGGTATGTAAGCCAGATGGAGAGTAGATAAGCAACAGCTCGGAAACGTTGAGGATCATCGTAGATACTCACTTCCCGGGCTGTTTGGATGAATCCACCCCTTTCAATGGTAAGGAGGCGTACGACCTGCATGACATCGTAGGTATTGGTGAAGTTGTTACCAAGATAATTTATAGGTTCAAGCCTTTCAAGTCCAAACCAAATTTAGAAAGTAGAATTATTAATCGTTGTGCGTAGCCCATCTAGAAACTTGCATTTGAAAACTTGCTTTTGAATAAAGTTTGTGGAAGTGAAACAATCCAACACTATTTCCTACAGGTGTTATCTTACTGAGGCCACCACATCAATAGAATTCGTCATTAATCTATTTCTTGTATTAATATTTAAATTATTGAATGTTCACAATCATTAACAAGACCGTTACCATTCATGCATATATTAATACACGTTGTAGATATTGCTGCAAATAGCTTGCTATTTTTACTTTTTGGTTTGGTATTTCTGCATCTCGTCATTTTTAGCAGCCAGATGGCCGGTTACATTCGAAAAATAAAAACAGGCAACAAAGCCCCAAAAACGCGTTATTCCAGGTTCACTGCATCCTGTTCCAAACGCTTTAAGCAGAAAACATCGTTTAGTGGAAAAACAATACACATACAACAAATATCCACGATAATATTCACGGGAGCGTATCATTGCTAAGACCAAACCTTGTGTATTCCCGGGTCCAACAAATCACCATCGTCTCGCTTGTTAGTCCTCTCATATTCATTCTACCAAATATTTTCCGGATACATCAATCCTGATAGAGTTATGCGAGCTGTTGAAAGCCCCGGTGGCAATTTGATGTATGCGAGCGTGATGAAAACCTACAGCAAGCGGATATGATATGTAATTAGGTCAAAAGCCCAACAAATCGATAGTGGAATACACCGTAGCATAAGCAAGTCAATGCGCTGAATGAATAACTAGAACCTAAAAGCCTCGATACGATTATAGAGGAACACTGTGAATAGTTATACTTGAGTACAGTTTTGGCTTTGATCTTTTGACAAGAGCTCTGTAACTAAAAAGTTCGTGTTCATTTCTATAGATTTTTTGGCTTAGTAGCACTAAGATATAGTGTCAACAAGTCCCCTCACTCAATTTTGTGTAAAATCAACTTAATAAAAATTTAAACAATCAATCAAAGTTTTTAGAGTTACTAAGTTAGGGAGAGCTCATAATAAACCTACATAATGCTCAAATCCTCCATGAAAATGGATAATTGAAATATTAAGGATTGTAATGTGTGTATTCTGTTTGACTGAAAATTGTTGCTAGCGTCATGAGATTTCAGTAGATGTGAATTAGGAAAGATAATGTGATTTCAGCAAATCTGACGTAGTGTAAGCTCCTAAATAGCTTTGTGGCAACATTATTTTTATTTTTATTCATTGCATTTACAGAATAACGTTACACAAAACATACATTGTACACTTGCACGCTTTAGTTTTGTTAAGTTCTAGTAAGTATATAATAAAATGCAAGGTTAGGTTATGTTTAACTGGCTGGCACAGGGCCACACATAGACCCATTTGGTCCGTAGCGATACCAAATAAATGGACCCGGAGAAGGAAAGTTCAGTCCAAACGGCCATCGAAGGCCCCGGACTTTTTTGCGAACTGAAGTATGTCCTTCAGCCTCTGCTCCGCTCTATGTGAGAAATCCACCAGCCAGGGCTCACCGAAGCAGCGTTGCCTGGTTTTCCCCAGTGCTGGGCAGTGGCACAGAGGGTGTTGGATTGCTTCAGAGACTCCCGGCTCTTGACACTTTCTACTCTCTTGTTAGGAGCCCCATTTTCATGGCATGAACTGCCACAAGACAGTGGCCAGTAATGATACCGACCAGCCGCTTGCAGTCAGTCCGCGTTAAATCGAGCAGGAACTTAGTCGCTACGTGATTGTATGAACCCCACATGATTTAGGTTAGTTTGCAGGTGTGAGTTGCACGCCATCTGCACATCGCACCTTGCATCATATTGGAGTCGATAGAGTATTTGACCGTCTGGATTGGAGTTGGAATGAACACCGATCCTGGAAGGGAAGGCTAGCACCGTGCTTGGTTAGCGCATCCACCCTCTCGTTTCCTTCAATGCCCTTGTGACCAGGAATCCCGAAAATTCTGACTCTACTGTTGTTGCCCAGTCTTTTCAGGGCCTGAATACAGTCCAGTACACACTTCGATTTGTGTGTAAGACATCAGAGCTTTAACCGCTGCTTGACTGTTTGTAAAGATGTTGATTTCCTCACTTGTGGTATATCTGGCGTGTGCTAGGTCTGCGGCTTTACGTATCGCAAAAACCTCCGCCTGAAAAATACCACGGTGCTTAGGAAGCCTGAAAGCTGCTTCCATAGTTGCATCTGCAGAATAAATAAAATGCGAAATGCCAAATAAAACAGAACACGAAAAGAATTTCAGTCTATAAATTTAATTAATTAGTTAAAAATAGGTATATATGCATCAATTATTATATACATACAATATCATTGAATCTTGATATTTTTTAATCTTGAGGAACAAACTAATGACCCCAACAAGAAGCGTCCTTATTGTCACAGTAGGCGCGCATCTTCGGGAACGTGACATTCCGAGACTCGAACAAAGCTAAAATCTACTAAATCAACTTTGCAGTGGGAACCGGCAAAAAGGAAACAGTAACTGGCAGCATCTTGGATTCTACTCGGGAAAGTTAAAAATTGCACAACGCTCAATCTTGCGCCTATGACCGCCAACTTTTTGCAGCTTATTAGGGATTGCGTCACTGTCATTATCTATTATCTGGAGGGTCCAAGTTTCATTTATTTACTGACCACAAACCTTTTATATTCGTTTTTGAACAATACCATGCAACAGTCATTTCAACGTAGACATCTTAGACTTATTAGCGAGTTCATTACTAATATTCGGCATGTCTCTGATCACGAAAACATTTTTGCTGGCACTCCTTTAAGTCTTGAAAAGTTTGATCTTCTTAGTTCTTTAGACTATCAAGCAGTAGCATGGTCCCAACTATTGGACCAAGATTTTGTAGCATTCAGAAATTTCATTCGGAATTTCTGGACGGTAAATTTTGATGCGCACTGTAAAAATGTGCATCGGAAACAACAAGGTACCGTAAGGTCTTGTTTTGTTTCAGAGTGCTGTGATTGCGGTACTCGGTGAGTCGGGTGGAGAACGAGGCAAAAGCCAGGGAGTCAGACGGGAAGCCTGGACGGATAGGAATAAGAGATTGTGCGCGTATTATCGATCGTGGTTCGACAAGCAAAGAAGAGGTTTCAATTTGTAGCTATCTTTTCCTAGAACAATCTTCGATCATTCAGCATCATTTCGTAATCTAACACCTAATATCGCGCGTGCTGCAGAAATCCTTCAAACCATTTCGTTCGAACTCAAAGATGTTTTCCGTCTTGAGGTGGTGATAAATTACTCATAAAAGCCGAGAGAATACAAAACCAACCGTGCTATAACTGGATTTGTGCGAATATAATGCAAGTGCTTGGTGAAAACTTGTAGTGTTTGTAAAAATAATGTCGAAGATTATTTCATGTCCCCTGTATTTGTGAGTTACCTTCGACAATAGGAATAAGTTCCATCTCCATGAGAAAAACACGCTAGTGGAAGATCTAGGGAAGAAGAAAATTTTGGGAATAAGCGGCTGAAGTGGACAAGTTTTGAATTGATAAGTTGGACAAAATTAAAAAATCAGATCTTTGAATGTTGGGTCCAAGATAGAAAAAGAGGAATTTTGGACGATTGTGTGAAAAATTGTTAAAATTATTGAGAAATGAAAAGTTAGATTGGGATTGTTGTTTTCAAGATAGAAGAAGAGAAAGTTTAAACATTTGCGGGAAAGATTGTAAAAATTTATTAAGAAAAAAAGTGAGAAGTTATACGCTGGATTGTTGGCAAGAAAGGGGATACAAGGAGTAATTGTAACAAGATAGAGACTGGACATTTTAAAGCTGCGGTATACAAAAACTTTCTACGGTAGACCGGTGAATGGAGATCAATGTTGGGGGTCTTTTTTTGCATTCAAATTGCTGAGTGAGCTACACGAATTCTTGAAATCAAAGCAAATCTAAACTGAAGATAAGTAATAAAAAAGAGTTTTTCTTGACGAATGGTGAACTCAATTTTACGATATTAATTTGTTTTTTTTAAATTTAATTAGTATCATACAGCAAGAAAAAAGAAAAGTGAATAAGAGAATTCATTTTACTCAATAAATTAAGTTCAGATTCATAATTCAAATTAATTCTTTTTTTAATCCAGAAGAGTAAGGTACGAAAAAATAGATATATTTCTTCTTAATAGCGTGAATCTTTATGAGGAGATTCTTTTTAGCTCACATTTTAATTGCTTTACTTTTTATATTTGTGTATATTATCTACCTTATATGATTGATGTATGATCGGTGTAAACCAGTCCCAGCCGGGTTTGGGTAATGGGTAATGGGTCCCACATCAAACTTTTAATCTATTTTAACAAGAATTCGTTACAGCATAAATATTGCTGAATTTTTTTTTTAGTTGATTTGTCCTATTTTACTTTTAGCTAAACCCGTTGTTCATTGTTATTTATAACTTTATATGAAAAAAAGGGAAATAGGTTTCTTTTTTTTAAAAAAAAAAACAAAGTAATGATTCCTTTTCGGAGTTTTCCTTCCCTCCTCCTACTGTGTGTGTTTTCCAAAGTTGATGTTGTGTGCATGCCGTAGCTCCAAGGACCTCTTCTGCTCTAAAACCCACTTCGAACTGAGCTGGCTGGCGGGGAAAAGCATGCTGGGCAAACGAAGAAGAGCTCCTTAAAAATTATGCTGCACTGACGGTGGCTCGACAGAGCTATGTTTTTCAACAATTTTCAGACTGAAACCAACGATGCTCATCGAAAAAGTGTAACAAGCACCTCGCGGGTAGTCATCGATTCAGGAATAAAACCAGTCAACCGGAGCAGTCCAGCGCAACAGGAAGAAGTTAAATGAAGATAACATGTTCGACTTTTCAGAAAGTTAAAAAAAAATACTAGTCTGAACGATGAAATAAAGCCTAGACACTATTCTTAATCGAAGTTTGAGTAACGTAGTGGGTAGAGCGCTGGCGTCTTGTGTGTGCGGTTCCTGGTTCGAATCCAGGTTCGGACACCAAGCTTTGGGTTAATCTAGATCTGAATAAATACTTGAATTAATGAGGGGAAAAGTGAGTCGTGGAACTAATCACTCCTCACTCGTGTATTCACATTTGTTGAAAATTTTTGATAAAGCTCTGTACCAGCCTCAAGCCCTAGATACGTACGAGGGTTATCGTTGGAATACTTTACCATACGTAACCATTACATATTAATAAAATAACCAGTTAAATTCAACTTAGAGATAAGTGAATCGTACATATTTTGAAGACACTGAATAAATTTATTCTATTCTAAAATTATACGGACTACTCAACGCAACACTATCACAAGACTAGAGGTAAAAGTTTTTTAAACTAGTTTGGTTTCTGGCTCTTCACTGCTATGATTAAAGAGTAGGAAGAAACTCACCATCACCGGAGTAGGAAGAAAACTGGATCTTTGCAATGAAGAACACTGGACGACACAATTGGCCCAGTCATTTTAGCATAAAAAAGGGGTCAACCTCGAAATGGGAGATAATAAGCTGAATTTTTGTATATACCTTCATTTTGGGGTCCTCAAAGTTGCCTCAAAAGTCTCATAAAATCTCGTGTCTGCGTCGAAAGTTATTCAAAGATGAGAAAAAACAGTTTTTTGCGATTATTTTGGTTTCTATTGCTCCAATGATGTTAACACGTAGGATCGAAATGGTAAAACATAAAATTTGCGATAAATTTTACTTAAAGCATTTTTTCAAGCGCTCAACCGTTCTTCCGATAGAGGGCGGTAAGCGCGCAGCACTAAGCCATATGTACTGTAATGCAAGGTCAACCGTGAAACCTTCAGTTTTGAATTATTTGTATTATTTATCAGTAAATACATTGTATTTAATAACATTTTACATATATTTAATTTATTTTATATATTTATTTTATATTTAAGTTAAACAGCTTTTTATCTCTCATTCCGAGGTTGATTGCTCAAATGACTGGGCTAAATATCGAGAACGAATTTTGCTAGTTCGTTTTATTTGTAGTTTAGAAACGTCGAGGCCAATATGTATGTAAAAAAAACTCTATCGCATTATGTGTCTATTGCTTATCCCAGAACTAGAAACTCATTGCTCTTCTTCTATACATATTGTATTTGAAATTAACTAAATTAATCTAAATGGCTCTAATCTGATTTCATATTCTATACGTGCATGCTTTTGACAGCTCATGCAAATCTCTTAACATTGAACTACGTCACAAACGAATCTTTAATCATATAACGGTATATAACTCATCTCGTATCCACACATCATTGTGCATGTAATCCTTGACAACCAGATCTCAACCTGTGAATAAGTTTCATCGTTGTTGTCCCTGTCGTCGTTGTCAAACGAATAAATTTACCTCGTCGTCGTCGTCGATTCTTGCTCCCTATCACAAAATTACTTAAATTAAATGAAGAAGATGACGTTGAGAGAAAAGAAGCAGAAGAACATGGCATTTAAATGACGTCACTATCATCGCACGTTCACATCAAATCTAGGAAATTATTCATACTGGTCCAACCAAGACCAGTGAACTCTATGGCCAGCATCCGTAAATCTCCGTGATGCAAGGTGGCCAAAACTGGTCGGCATTGTTCCTACTTCCAACATTGGTTGGTTTTTTTGGGGAAGCAGTCAAAGAGATTTGTTACCACCTATCGAACTTCGTCCACCAGAGGGGACAGTCAGCGTTTGACTGGTGAAAGATGAATGTCTATCAATTGTGTTAAATAATATGTTTATCATTATTAGACGCAATTTTTGCATTAATTTCTAGATGAGGTCAGACTGGACTGGAAAAAACGGTTGGCCTCAGCATACTTCCCAGGAGATGAGGACCAGGTCCCAAGTAACAATATCAAGGGACTCGTAGGTCACTGCAGAAGGAAGAACAAAAAGCTGATTGGATGCGATGCCAGTGACGTCAAAACTAGAGGTGAGGTACTCTAAGACTTCCTCTTAAACAGTAACTTGGCTAAAGCAAACAAAGGCAATACGACAATGTTCCTGACCGCTAACACTGCCCTGATTCGCATAAACGTTCTATCTACATTTTACCGCTTTCGAAATATTTAACGATTTGTTTTGATTTGTACTGGAGATATATGGAGACTTCCACAAAAGATAAGTTTTTACTTCCACAAAAGATAAGTTTTTACTTCCACAAAAGATAAGTTTTTACTTCCACAAAAGATAAGTTTTTCAAATTTTGCAAAATTATGTAATAGTGTATATAGTTTTCGAGTCCGGTGACTCAAAAATGACAAAAATGTAGATAGAACGTTTATACGAATTAGGGCAGAATAGGCAAGAGGTACTAGACCTTATGTTGGTGTCAAGCAGTGCCGTGTATTTAGTGAAGAAGTGGAATATACGAAAACGAGCTTCGTTCTCTGATAACAGGCATATAAACTTCCAACTAGGAGAATATATCGTAAAGTACAGGTAGCCAAAGTTTACGGACTAGGAAGACTATCAAAATGGCCCTACAGCGGGACTTTATGGAGGACATCAGGTCCATAATCGAAATGTTGAACTTCAGTGATCACATAAAGACCAAAGCAGCCTTCAGGAAGAGGTTCAAGGTCACAACTCCATCGAGGGACAAATGGGAGAATGACCCTACTCCCTCGTACAAAAGAGCGCAAGTATGGTATACGGATGGTTTAAAGATGGATTGTGGAATAGGAGCAGGGATCGTAGGTCTCAAGTGCAAAATGCATTTTTCTCTCCCATAGGACCCCACCATTTATCAAGCAGAACTATCTGCCATACTTAGAGCCTCACAAATAATAAAGATGAAGAACACTAAAAGGGTCAGAATTAAAATCTTATCGGATAGTCAAGCGGCTCTCATGGCTATCAGTCGCGATCAAATAAATTCAGCTATACTCTTAGAGCTGAGAGAGGCCCTAAATGCAATAGGGGCATAGAACAGCTTCGAGTTGATATGAATTCCCAGCCAGGAGGGGCACCAAGGAAACGATTAATACCAAAGCCAAAGAAGGAGCAAGAATGCTTTTCACTTGTCTTTCACAGTATTGGGGCTTTGCAAAAGCAGATAGAAACAAGCAAGATGGATAGCAAGAAAAAGATCGGAAGCTACTGGCTTAATCTTGAGGGTTTAAAACACACAAAAAAACCTTAGGTTCGATAACAAAAGAGCAAAAGAAGCAGTGGTTTTCTGTAAAAGTGGCATAAGAGCTCTATGTGGAGGACTGACAGGCTACCTTTCCTGCAAAAATTATCTCCACAAAATAAGTAAGGAGTGAGACGACTTCTGCAGATACTGTGGGGAAACGAACATCACCTCACACTCTGTCCAGCACCAGCGAGTCGAAAATTATAGCTCTTTGTATCCGCTCTCCCTTTCATCAGGGACATAACAAATGTACCGTCCAGGAACCAATCTAGGCTCATAAGAAGCCTGGACATCCTATAGGACATAACGCGGAAGAGGCACAGTAGACCCACGAGGTCGCAGTGCTAGGGGCCTTCTGGACCCACTCCAGGCTATCAACAAACCAATCAAAATAGGTTGGCTGCTGCATTCACTTAAGTTTATGCTTTTGCAGTAAAATGTAAAGTAAATGTAAATAAATTTAAAGTAAATGTTAAAAAAAACATTAGCCTGACGTGTTAGTTGTTTAACGTTTCTTTTATTTATAAATGACCTCCTTTCCTACACTTTCAATCCGATTCATAGTTTTGCCGATGACAGCACCCTTGACTTCGCATACTCTTTTGACCGAGTAGCCGACTCTCCTGGAAATGCTACTTCTGTTAGTAGAGATCGCATGTTTGCATCGCTAAACAGGGACCTATTAAACATGATCGCTTGGGGCTCAGCGAACCGTGTTGTGTTTAATGCGTCCAAAACCCAATGCTGTCGTCTTTCGCTTAAGCCTTACCCTCCTCCTACAAGTCTCCTTGATGGAGTGAGTATTTCCACACCTTTGCTGAACCTGTTAGGATTTAACATCTCCAGCAAACTAAGCTGGACTAGCCATATTTATCAAATTGCGAAAAATGCCATGAAATGCTTAGGATTCCTTCATAGAGGCAAGAAATACTTTACACCATCAGACATAGCGCACATCTACAAGACTCTCGTAAGACCAAGACTTGAGTATAACTCCCATATATGGCTTGGGGCAGGCCGCACCGCTTTAGCGGAACTAGACAAAGACCAACGCAAAGCTTTCAAGCTTACTGGCGATAAAACTATTACCTCACGTATTGAATCCTTTAAGCACCGACGCAATGTAGGTTGCCTTTCTCTTCTTTATAGCTATTATTATTGTCTTTGCTCTAATTAAATATCAAGTCTGCTCCCTTGTAGAGCACCTCCTACGCGCAACACCCGAGCCTCCCAACGCGCTCACTCTCACACCCTTTCGATCAGTGCCAGTCGTACCGTCAAATTTCACGATTCTTTCTTATCTAGGACAATACGATTATGGAACAGTCTAGCATCTACTGTTTTTCCCGCCAACTATGAGCCACAATTGTTCAAGCGGATCGTGCATTGCTATCTCCTGCAAACTCAACCCTTCCTTTCTCCCCTTACTTAAATTTCCTTCCGCCAAGGCTGTGCTATAGCATAATAGGGCATCCCCTGAGCCTTGGCATCATCATAGAAAAAGAAAATGCAACCGTCAGTCTGTGAGCCGCAGTGGTTTGTGCAACCGCTACAGACAGCGGCCACAACTACCGGTTGAAACAATTTGAAACTGTTACTCCATAGAGTTATATAATACAAGCTGTTGTGGTTTTCAATGCTACTACTCTAATCCTCACTTGATAGAAGTGCAAAAAAGGTGCTTTTGTATGTTTGATATCCATGGCGGTTTGACATGAATATGACATGATGGCAAGCACATACAACATATACAAATATATGCATTTATACATATTATATATATATATATATATATATATATATATATATATATATATATATATTAACAAGTGAATAGCGATATGTTTCTATTTTATTTATATAATTATATTTTTATCTTTTATAGTTTATATAGAACTTTTTTATATTTACAATCATTGTATGAGATTTTATTTTAAAAAATGAATGAGATAAGCTTTTGTTTAGCAATATTGCTTTAAATTCAAAGCGACAAGTTCAACCGTCTACATTTAGCTGCCACGATAAAAGTCACATCATGGTCAATTAATAAGGAAACAAATTTATCTTCTTATCGAAACAAAAACACATTCATGGAACTCTTCAAACAGTTTCAAAATAAGCAAAAATAAATAATTTAAAGCAAATTAAATAGCAGCGAATTAACTGTATTTTATTATCCGATTCTCTTTGAATTTGTTTATTTTTTCAGTGTCCGAACGGACTAGAACCAATTGAAATATTTACTGTTCCGTCATTTACAAAAAAAAAGTTTAAAATGTGCCTAACGACATCTTTTTTTACACAACGTTTTGCTTGTTGTTTACAATACATTAGATTATGTTTACAATACTTTAGATTTGAAAAAAAGAGAATTTTATTGAAAAATTCTCGGTTAAAAATTCGAATTAAGCAGAATTTTATGAAAATTGGTTTTTCCTCAACGGAAACAAAAATGTAATTAAAATGGCAAACGTTTTATGTGTGATGCTTGAAGTTTCAAGAAATTTGTTTTATTTTTCTTATGGAAAACTTAATGCCTTCGGGTGCTGAAAATCAAATTAATAAGGTTTGCGAATTTTCGTCTTTGACTTTGAGCTGATTTTTCTAGCAAATGTCGATGCTGATAATGATTACGCTTTAATAAATTTCATGAATCAAATTAATTATAGCATTTGGATTGGCTTTAGTGTTTTTAGTAAAAAGTTCGTTTGACTAGCCTGACCGCTTTCCTATATAGTACATATTTCTATCACGGTTATGAGGCGACTTCTTTAGAGTCAAATTATAGAAAAAACTCTGTCCGTTTTCACCGAGCCTTTCCACACTGAAGATTCAAACTACACGATGACGCTGAAAAGCAGGGCTATAACAATGCAGCGAGAAGTATTACATTTTGTAGTTTAATAATAAATTTCACTGTATTTTAAGATACGATGATTGAATGTATATTCATATTTATCTATTATCTTGTTATACATTTGAACATTTTCTGCAATTAATCCTTTACATTTCTGCTTACTACTTTTACTAGGTAGAGTTTTTGAAAAACGGTTCGGCTTGATTGTTGTTTTTAGTTGCAACAAAGTGCTATCGCTATGTGCAGAAAGATTTTAATGTGGAAAAGATATGTTTTTATGAATTAATAGTTTTTCTATGTCAAACATAGCAACAGCACTTTATTATAATAGCGCGGCATAGCAACAGCATAGCTAAGAATAAAGATAAATGTATAATAAAATGCATACCTATGCTACATATTCATATTTCAATTTTTCTGAAAGTCTTCGTGGTACTGTAGCAATTATATATTTCATACAGGAGAGTTCAGCTCAAAAGCTCCCAACGCAGCTGTCCGCGTTGCACGGTGTACACGCAGCAGCACAGCGAAAAACGCAGCGGTAAACGCGCTCGTATAGTTTGCTTCATACAAATCCATATCTTCCGTTTTCAAGCTCAAAGGTCAGCGGAAAAATGCAAATATAGCTCCGCTCGTGTAGTTTTGCTTCTAAGAAAAAAATTCAATTTTTTAGTAACCACCATGCTTTGTAAAAATCCTCTTTAGACAAGAATGGTAACCTATTGTTAGCTCCAGGAATTTGGGTTCGCCAAAACTAACGATCCGATAATCAGATCAATATGAAAATCACAGATTGCGTTGACCTGAAGTAGGACCATGTTTGGTAGTGGCGCTATCTTGAAAAAAAAACTGCTTTTTGCCCTATAAATTCCGATTCGGGCACAAAATTCTAACGAAATTCAAACAGACTCTGATTCTCCCTCGAGGTCATATTCAGTAGAAATTTGTCTGAAAAATAAGTTTGGAGCCAACAGAAAAATAAAGCTTTTTACCCTATAACTTCCGGTACAGAAAAATCCGGTACAAAAATCAAAAAAGGGTTACCACTTATGGTAAAGTTAAGTAATCCTACGAAAACCCTCGTACGGGTCTATGGGTTGAAGCTGGTAGAAAGCTTCATCACAAATTTATAATCAATGTGAATAGTTCCATGACTCATTTTACCCCAGATTTAAATTAAGCATGGTACTGTGTTCGATTTCACGTGAAATTGGTTTCGGCGAAAATTTAGCTTGAATATAAGCAAGAGTTGTACTCTGTTCTTAAGGTGTTATGACACTACATTATTTTGCGCATTAATCATCTCATTATTAATCCGAAAAGAAAAGAGATCGAAATATTTAGTGTGAAAGAGACAAGTAGGTGAGTGCAGTCAAAACAACTGTTCGTTTTGACAGTGACGATTAACTGTTAAATAAAAACAATTCAATCGACTTAAATCAAGGCTAAAATGTGTCAAATATTCTAATATGACACATTCAATTTCCGACTTGTCAAAATTTCAGCTGCTAGCAGCTGAATAATGCGAAGCCGGCCGCATTATTATAGCACACCACATTAATTATGGCATTAATATTTAACAGTTTAACATTATTGGCTAGTGAGGCCTATTCGCTCATACAAAATGCACATATCCATGTTTATTCATTGTCTCTCTCTACTCGGATTATTAATGGCATTATTAATGTAGTGTCATAACACCTTTAGCATGAAAAGTTGCTTTGAAATTACTTTCGCTTTGAAAATGCAGATGGCACTGACACATGTCTCCAATCATTTCACGCCAATTAAGTTTGTGCAGTTCATTCTTTCGAGCTAAAAAGTGACATTTGGTGTTTCAATTTGAAAATTGAATTGTGCAAATGTCTTTCCAATAAGAAAATCGATCGAAAATTGAAATTCTTGACATTTTATCCGTCAGAAATGAGCAGTGTCTCTGCTTTTCTCCATTGCCAAAATTTTCGCTCGAAAGAATGACCAGATAATGGAGACATGTCAAAATTTAGCTTCACGATTAACTCAGTACCAGCCTTTAGATACCTAGTTAGAGCTAGGTGACCTAAAAGCTTGGTGCACGGACCCTCGTCCAAACCAGGGACCCCACACACAAGATGCTAGTACTCCACCCATCAGGCTACTCAAACTTACTCAAGCTCAATAATTACCGTTTGCCAGCTATGGTAGTTTAATTTTTTGTCATTTTTTTATCAAGTAATGTTATCATTAAATTTTCAAACGGTAATTATTTTGTAGTGACAATGTGGGAGCACATGGTACACATCCAAAATACACTATCTTTGCACATAATACACAATACACTACAAAATTTTACTCTGACACCAACATTATCACACGGTAGGCTAAGATTCAAAAGAAACAAAATATTATATTTATAAATGATTATTGAATACGTATTTTTTTAAAGCGTGAACTTTTTTTAAAAAATCAATGAGAAGTTTAAGAAAGAAACAGTCTTCTAAAAACAAACCAATATTAATATTTCGATATTTGAACATTTTTTGAGTGGTAACCGTAAATCTCTTTGAACTATGAACGATGACTTCCAATGCAGTCATCGGATTGAAGTTCATAGGGAGGGTTAGCCCCAATGTGAGGCAGTAAACGGTTGCCAGTACCAGGTATTTTCGTTTTTTCCGTTCGCACAAATGCCAGCATTAAATATTCATATGGCAAACATCTTCAATGAAAATAAGTGACCCATGTTTAAATTTCCCAAGTTTCGAGAATTGTTCGGATGTCAGCCTCAAACATATTTTCATCCCTGTAATTTTTAATGAAATCATCGGATGAAAACGAGATTTATAGCATAGGTTGATTTTGACGTCAATCAGTTGTAGACGCTTGTGTTTAGTTTTAGTGCTGGTAAAGTGTTGCAAGTACTGAGGATTTTAATTTTTTTTGTTAAGAAATACTGGGGGCCTATTATGAATCAAAATCCGAAATCGGAATTCATACGATATCGTATTTTCGTATTATGATTTGCTGTCTGCGCGGGAGTCTGCCAACTTCGGATTGTGATTTCCGAAGGCGAGTCGTCTAATCCGACAGCTCTTTTGTGGTCGGATTTTTCGGCGGATTCTGGCGGATTTTTAATTTTCGAATTTCTTTGTTTTTTTCGGTAAGATTGTGGCATGAATCACAATTGACGATAGACGATATCGACTGTCGAAATTTTCAGTGTTTGGAACTATGAAAACCGACAAACGATGATAACAATCGAAATCATTTTACGACTATCAATGTGTCGTCGACTTGTGGCATGAAAGCTGTCGATATATCGTCGCTGTGAAATCAAACCGGCATATCTGCAAAATACACATTTTTCACTAGAGCGCTTTAAAGTTTTCGCATGTGGGCTATTTCCACGTGAATGCAAAGCGGCAAAACACCATTAGACGGGTTTTTATTCAACCTTACGATATGCCGGTGCGACATAAAAATAGAGGGGAAAATAAGGAATTTTTTGATACCAAAAACTCAAAAACTCAATTTTTGCAGATATGCTGGTTTGATTTCACAGCGACGATATGTAGTTATTTTGCATACATGTAGTAGCCTATTGTATTCGATAGACGAAAAACTGTCAAAGTGTTGCAAAATTCAACCATGGAATTGTATTTTAATAGGAAAATTTCGATACATCATATCGTTCAAGTTGTGGTGCCAACACTCTGAATGCGACTATCGTTGTCGTTTTTATTTGACGATAAGCGATATCGACTGTCGAAATCTCGTGATTCATGCCCTGGAATTCGCGTAGCTGATAGACACCGTGTGTTATAAAGCATAATTTTGTCACAAATTTTAAAATTCATAGCATTGCATTTATTGCTGCGCATGGAAACCGCTCTGCTGTGAACCGAGTCAGAGTTGGCTGGGTCCTGTTGAAGCGTCCGAGCTCAGACACGGCAGCCAGCCGAGTCCAGCCGAAGTAACGAGACGAGCCGAACGAAAGGAGTCAAAACGAAGCAGCAGAGATCAGTCTAGTAGCCGACCTCAGCCGAGTCAGACAACCTACGCGCAGAAAATACGTTTGATAAACAAGCCACGCCGAGTGCCGCCTTTAATATACTTTTTCAAAAATAGAATATTTTTAGTGAGGTCACGTGTTTTTTTTTGCATCAATACCAACAGCATTCTTATAAGATTCTCCTTAACTACTGTACTTATTTCGACTTATTATTTCCGACTGACCATGCTTGGGCAACGCAAAATACATTGCCATAGAGTCAATGTTAGCAAGAAATATTGAAACTCCGTGCCAGTTTTTTTTAAATTTAAATAGCTATTTTGACACTTGATTGGAAATATATTGGAAATCTAGAATCAAATTAGCCCATTCTAGTGAAGCTGGCTGCAGTTTAAAATTAAGAATTAATTCCGATTTCGGTATAGATTATAATACGAAATTCCGACCATTGGCGAGTCGGAAAATTTTACAAATTCCGATTTCGGAATTTGAATCATAATAGGGCCCCTGCTATCAAAGCTTTGGAAGATAAGCATCCGATAGTGAAATTAAGTAGCAAGGACTTGACTTTTCTAAATTTTCAAGTTCAAGCAAAACTGCATAGAATATGGAGCATAATGAGCATAGAGTGTACACAACACACAATATCTGCGCGACACCTCTACTTTTGTTCGAACATTAATGTTTCTAGCCGGAACCTAAGTCTTAATCGTGCTCAGATTATTTTCCATATTTTTTGCCCCTTATCAAATGGAATAAAGTAAACAAGTCATCGACCACAATCAATAAAACATTTCTTTCAAATGAAAAGCTAATACACACATGTGGGCTTTGTCCTGAATAACTGGACGATATACCTATATATCAGCAGTTCAGACCATCTGTCAACCCTTGTCCAGCCTCCACCCCGAAACACCTAAGTAATCATACCTGAGTGGTGACATGTGAAACATTGTCCCTTTCAAAGCTGCAAGCATTTGCTTCTCATTACCTAGAATTTTCCAGCCCGGTAAATAGTACTTTTACACAGATCACAAACTCCCTATTTTCATGTGCCAGCTTTTCAGCTTAATATTATATCCATTTAACCGTTTTTCTTTCGTGAGTCAAAGGGATAAGACAGAAATACGGTTTCGATGACATAAATTTATGCGAATACATTACTGAGTATGTAAATGAACTTATTTTACTTGTATTTATGTATGTAAATCAATGAACCTGTAAATTTCGTGCGGCAGTAGAAAATCTATTATCTTGATATTAGTAGAACTTGGTTGAATTTGTTTCCTTCCGAAAAATTTTCGTGTTTCGGGTAGGTACTTTTAGATAGAAGCTGAACTGCTGTTTGCATTAAGCCTTATTCTTTAATGCAAAATCTTTGAAATATATTTGCCCCGTATTTGGAGAGATGGATGTGTTGAAACAGTTTGCTTCAGGTTAGTAAATGTGCGGTATATTTTTGCAGCTGTAGAATTTGCAGCGTCCTTGTTGATTTTCTATAAGTCTTCCGAAAATCCGGGCGATTAAATAGACCTTTTTAAAACCCTCGCTCTTTTTAACGCACTTTAGTTTGGTTTTAGTTCAGCAAATTACTAAAGTTATAAAAGCTACATAATCTTTATTTTGGAGTTATAGGAAAAGGTTTCTTAGAAAAAAAGCTCAGGGGTTTATTTGCGGACAGATTACGATATTAAATAAAATTTTGTCGACTGACATAAAATGCCAACGGTTTATCTTAAATGCATAATTGACTGTTTCTTTTATTCACGATACACTGCCGTCCTCAGCATAAACTCCTTATCTGACTTTTTTTTGTGGAAGTATGTTAAAATCAATATTTAAAAATACCCTATCTACAAAAAAACGTAGCCATTACTTAGCATAAGCACCCTATCTACCGTAGATTTAGACCAAAAGAGAATACAACCAACCCCCCATACCAGGCTAATTCCAGACCAATCTGATTTTCCTGAACTTAGAAATTACGAAAGTGTTTTGATTTTTGTAAGCGATTTTTTTAACGTAAATTTTCGTGGTTTTTGGAGCAATCAGTCGATTGTAGATGGTTCAAATTCTACAAGAAGCCAAGGGTCAAAGGCTAGTCAAAGCTCGATGGAAAAAAACGTAAAAAGTACAAAACAATATATAATACACTAAATTGCAAACACAATCAGATAAAATTTGTGTATTTATGTTCATATGTCATTTTAAAAGAAGAACCATATGTTTTCGTATTGATCCGATGACTGTATTAGAAGTTATAGGAATACAAAGAAATTTAGGGCTAACACCCGCAAAAGTTTTCAAATTTGTTAGATTGTAATATTTGCTTTTTATTTTCACTACAAGATCACTAAGTTTTGAAAATTTTATAATCAAACCGCTTACTAAAGATATGCCAAAAAACACAAAAACAACCATAGCGGGTTGTTTTTCCAATTAGATTTCTGCTGAGTATTGTCTACAATAAGTTAAATTTGCCAAATGAATTTCATTATGATTCCATGACTGCACTGGAAGCTATAGGGCAAAGAGCTTTATTTTTCTGAGCAAATTTTCAAAATTTAAAACACTAAAATTACCATAGCAGGCAGCTCAAGCCTAGTTTTTCAACCTAATTTCTGCCATACGTGCCTTGGAGTAAGGTCCAGCTACTGTATGAATTTCGTCAAAATCTGGTGGCTGAATCAGAATTTATAGTGCCAAAAGTAGTTATTTTTCTTAGTGATTTTTTAAGCTGGCACCACTGGCACAAAATTACCCACATTTCAAAATCGCTTCTATCAGACCTGGTCCTACTTAAGGCCAGTATATTCTGTAAGTTTCAACTGTGTCTGATTATCGGGTCCTGAGTTCCCGTAAACAGAAGTTTTTGATGCTAAAAATAAAGGTAAATTGGGGAAGGGCTACCGTTCTTGTCCGACATAAAATTTCCAAAGTTTTACTTTGATTGTGTAGACAAAGCATAAGATTCGTATGAATTGCTTTTTTTCTTTAAAGCGTAAATTTTTCAAGAAAGTCGATGGTTTGAAAATTTTTACTTTCAGCACATTCATAAAAAACTATATAATTATACAACTTAGCAACATCAATATGTTGTGCAAGTTTTATAATGATTCAATCTTCAAAAGCGGAAAGTCATCGGGAAGTCACGAATTTGGAGTGGCCTTCATTGTGGACAGAAAAATGAAACCGCAAATAATCGACTTCAAGCCTGTGAATGTAAGATTGTGTGCGATCCGCATTCGTGCAAAGTTTTTTAACGTTTGGCTCATTAACGTTCACGCCCCTACTGAAGATAAGGATGAGGCAGTGAAAGATAATTTTTACAACCTTCTGGAAAGGCTATATGATTCAATGCCATCAAATGATGTGAAAATCCTGCTGGGCGACTTCAACGCAAAGGTTGGAAAGGAGGAAACACATCGCGGAACCACCGCCCAATTTAGTCTCCACGACCTATGCAACGACAATGGACAACGACTTGTCGACTTTGCGAGTAGCAGAAACCTCATCGTAAGCTCCACGTGTTTCCCGCATCGCGACATTCACAAAAGGACATGGGCATCCCCGGACGGCCGCACCTTTAATCAGATTGATCATATTCTGATTCAGAAAAGGTGGCCCTCCAGTATTTTAGATGTGCGAACCTTCCGTGGGGCCAACTGCGACTCCGACCACTACTTAGTGAAGACTCGATATCGATGTCGAATATCAATGTCGTATGAAGCCAGAGCAAGTTCAAGACGCAAGTTCGATGTCGTCAAGCTTCGAAATAAGACGGTGGAAGCCGAGTATAGATCTGCTCTGGAAATGGAACTAGCTTCCACGCCTAACACCACGTCTATCAACGAATTGTAGACTACGATCAAAAGCGCAGTGAATGCAGCAGCCGAAAAAGTAGTGGGATACACAGCCGGGCAACGCAGAAATGAATGGTTCGACGGAGAATGTCAAGCCGCGTTGGACGAAAAGAATGCGGCCTACAAAATTCACATTGAACGACCGACTAGAGCCAAGAAAGAAAAATACGACGATCTTCGGAGAGTAGCTAATAGAATAATTAGACGTAAGAAACGAAAGCATTTTGACACCATGCTGAATAACATGAATGACAACTTTATGGCTAACAACACTCAACAAGCGTATAAAGTAGTGAGGCACTTAAAACAAGGCTTTAAACCACGAACTAGTCTATGTAGGGCTGTCGACGGAAGCATCATAAGTGGCTCAGAACAGGTGAAGGAAAGATGGGCGTCCTATTTCCAGCAATTACTAAACGGAAATGTCCCCGCACCCGACAAATCGCCATCACTAATTGGTACATACCCTGACAGTGCCACATCTCACCCTCCTACACTAGATGAAGTCCGGCAGGCCATGGACCGCTTGAAACCCAACAAAGCACCGGGCATCGATGGGATCCCCGCGGAGCTCCTGAAGACAGACGGGATTTCCGTTTTAAGGGCTATCCATGGATTGGTGACCGACATATGGCAACAAGAAACGATGCCGGATGAGTGGCGAAAAAGTGTTATATGTCCCATTCACAAGAAAGGAGATAAACTGCTATGCGAAAACTACAGGGGCATATCACTACTTTGTACGTCGTATAAACTTTAGAGTTAAGGATTTCCCATCACGCTGAGAAAATGTTTGGTGAATATCAAGTTGGTTTCAGACGTGGAAGATCGACAACTGACCAAATATTTACGGTCAAACAAATTTTGGAAAAATGCTGGGAATTCAACATTGATGTCCATCAAATATTCGTCGATTTCAAACAAGCGTACGACAGCATCAACCGAACTGCATTGTATAACATCATGCTGCAGTTCGGAATCCCAGCAAAGTTGAACGGCTGGTGAAAATGACCATGACCGACTCCACGTCACAAGTGCTGATCCAGAATAATATGTCCAACTCGTTTTCGACGAATACAGGACTAAAACAAGGGGATGGATTAACTCCGGTACTCTTTAACCTAGCGCTTGAATATGTCATCAGAAAAATCCCCGTTGACACGAGAGGAACTCTATTATTTAAGTCGACACAGCTAGTAGCTTATGCTGATGACATCAACATTATGTCACGTTCGTTCAATGAAGCCAAGGAAGTATTTGTAGCTTTAGACGAAACCGCCAAGGAAGTTGGTCTTCAAATTAACGAACAAAAAACAAAAGTTATGACTCAATCAAGGAAAAGGACGCCAATAAGACAAAACATAACAATAGGGGACCATAATCTTGAAAATGTGGACAACTGCGTGTACCTAGGGACGAATCTCTCGAAGGATGGGAATGAGCTTGACGAAATCAAACGACAGACTCAATTAGCCAATAAGACATTCTTTTCGGTGCTTTCCATTTTGAAATCTCGATGCGTACACAGGAATACGAAGCTTTGCATCTATAAAACAATTATTAGACCTGTGCTATGCTACGGAAGCGAAACCTGGACAATGACCCAGGCGTCTGAAAAAGCCTTGAATACGTTCGAGAGAAAGGTATTGCGAAGGATCCTCGGTCCAATACGGGAGGAAGATGGATGGCGAATCCGATACAACAACGAGCTGTATACCATATATGACGAGCCGGAAGTCTCTACCGTCATACGACTACAAAAGTTACAATGGGCTGGCCACGTCGAACGAATGAGCGATAATCGAATTCCCAAACGAACTCTCAAGGGGCGAGCGAGCGGAGCCAGGCCAGTCGGTAAGCCACACAAGCGCTGGGAGGATTCGATCGATGCCGACAGCAGGTCACTTCTGGGAGCATCGAACTGGAGGACGCGGTCACTGAACCGAGACGAATGGAGGCGACGTATTAAGGAGGCGAAGGCTCGATTCGGGCTGTAGTACCCCGATGGTGATGATGATAATGAATCAATAGCTCGCTCTCTCAAAAGTTATCGCATTTCAAAAAATTTCAAATTTTCCTAGTTGAAAAAGGGTTAAAAATTTCCAAAATTATTTTTTTTTGAAAACTATTATTTGATTGAATAATAGGCATATCTAAAATATCACTAAATTGGCCTTAATTAGCCTTTGGTGAAATCTGGACCTATTCTGCATATACATTGTATCCTGAAAGTTTCAGCTTAATCGGATGGCGGGTTCCCGAAATATAGTCGCTGAATTTTTTTGATGATATATACATATATCGTCGCTGTGAAATCAAACCGGCATATCTGCAAAAATTGAGTTTTTGAGTTTTTGGTATCAAAAAATTCCTTATTTTCCCCTCTATTTTTATGTCGCACCGGCATATCGTAAAGTTGAATAAAAACCCGTCTAATGGTGTTTTGCCGCTTTGCATTCACGTGGAAATAGCCCACATGCGAAAACTTTAAAGCGCTCTAGTGAAGAATGTGTATTTTGCAGATATGCCGGTTTGATTTCACAGCGACGATATGTATATATATATATATATATATATATATATATATATATATATATATATATATATACATATATATATGCATAAATATGGGTATGTATATATATACATAAATATCTGCATATACATAAATACGTATATATATATATATATATATATATATATATATATATATATATATATATATATATATATATATATATATATATATATATATATATATATATATATATATATATATATATATATATATATATATATATATATATATATATATATGGAAATATGAATTAATGTTTTTCGAACATCAGTCAAAATCGGAAGTTTGAATTTTGATGATGAAGATCGACCATGGAAAGGGATTTTTTTGGAACTCGACAAGAATGTTAATAACTTTATAACGATTTGATATTTTTCCGTAAAAATTAAGGATAATAATCTTCAATGTACACTTAATAAATTCTTTTATTTTCCCGCAAATTCCTTAAAATCATCTATTGTTTTACACCAATAACTTCCGATGCTATCATCGTGGGTTGGTGGGTTGGCCCCAACGCGAGGTAGATTTGAAATTGATGCGAGCAAAGAGTTGCCAGCATCAAAAGTTTTCGTTATTTTCGTTCTGCCAAATGCTACCAATAAATATTCATATAGCAAAACATCTTCAGTAAAAAATATGTAAGCAGCCTATGATTAAATTCCCCAAGCTTTAGAGGGTTTTTCGGATTGCAGCTTCATACATCGTTTTGTCCCTATAACTATCGATGAGTCATCGGATGCAAACGATATAGGTGATATACGAGATCCTGCTTTCAAAGCATTCAATAATGAATACAAGTAACTAGTATTTTACTTTCCTAAAGTTTAGAATTCATGCGAGTGACAGCCCTGAAAGCATTTCTACCCCATGAGTTTTAGTCTTCGGAACAAAGTGGTCAATGACCTCCAAAACATGTTGGTTATCATAATAATCTGCACGTTTTCTCTACTTTTCTTCGAAACTGAGTGTTCTTAGCGGTTCCTATGCGCTAGAGTCTTTATGTATATGAATAATTCTGTTGAATTATATAAATCTTATTTTTAAAGTGTACTTTGAAATCTTTGTTTCATCCATTCGATTCATTAAAAAAAAACTTACCTATAACCGTTGCCAAGATAATCACTCCAAGGACAATAGCTGTCGTCATCACGATCAGCAAATGAAGTGTTGTCTCAATTTGCACGGGAGCAAAACTCTCCGAACAGTTTCCGCCGGTCGAGTTCCCAAACAACGTGACAACACTGCCATTTGCCGCTATCCTGGTACAACATCCATTCAGCGTACTGCAATTCCATAGCTCGGTTAGGAACTCATCTCCGACCAGACTCCCGAGCCTGCTATCGAATACGCCTCCGCTACTGATTGTTACGTCCGATAAATCATCCGTGAAATTCTCGATCGCCGCAGTCGCCGGCGATACTAAGAATATTGAAAAATTTTCGAAAACTTCAGAACTACTATACCCGTAAGAATTATTTGCTTCATATTCTAAAGCTGTTGCTGTGAAGATCGTTGATGATGAGAATAATGACTTTGAGGAGGACAAGGCTAGAAAATCTTGAGTATTTTGTACTTGAGGCTGGTGAGCTGTTATTGTGGTGGAAATGTTTGATGATATAGATGATGCTGTCGATGTAAAGTACGGTGAGTTCAATATGTCGCTAATAATAGCTTGATCATAAGTCGATGAGAGCAGGATCGATGGGTCCGAGGTGACTGAAAATGACGAAATACTGTCGGGCGGTGGCCCAACAGCATTGATGGCTGTATCAATTATCTGTACCGGGAAATCTTTGACCGTTACAAGATCGTTCACAGTTGTTCGCTCATGACGTTCATTTATGGCAGGACTGTCGAAGGATGATACACTTGATCGAATCTTTGAAACGGTTGTCTGTGTAACGGCTTTAATATTTTCGAGGAGTGGAGAAGGATACGTGGCTGTTGTTGTGGTTCGGATTTCGGTTTTAGTTTCGCCGTTCCAGAGCCATGACCACCATGACCACAGAAGTTTGTCCATGTCTTCTAGACATTTAGTTCTGCGTGTGGTATGCCGTTACACTCGTTAAAACTTTGACATTTTATATGATCGCCAAACTAGCTGATGTAAGTTTCCATTTCATTTTCCTGTGGGTTCTTCGTTGAGTTACGTATATTGTCATAAATCGAAATCATGATCTGTTAGTTGAAGTTTTGCCGCAGTTGCATTTAATTGCTTTTATCTGCAAATATAAAGATAAATTTTCATTACGGAACAGTGTGGTGGAAGTTTAAATGTGCAATACATAATTCAATGTGAATTATAGGCAAAATCATCGCAGAAAGAAACCTTTTAATACCAAAGCTATTACTATTTACTCTGCAAGGCAATTGGAATCACAAATCATACCACCAACCCTGCTATTTACAATTTGACAGATTTCTTTCATTACTTTGCCGAAGTGACTAATTATAGTACATTCTGAAAATAAGAAATAAATACCAAATGTTTTCCGACAACCGACTAGTTTTCCCAAAATCTTCCGGTTAATCAACAACAAAATGTCTTGTTGTTTGATTAAGTTGATGTTATGTAGTGCAATGTAAAATCAAAAACTTTCCACTTTACACATTTTATATAAATGACTTTTTTAAAATAGTGTCCAAGTTTCCCATACTGCTGTGATTATTTTCTACCGTTAAGCTCAAAAATTAGTGGTTGTACTTGTTGCAAGTCAATGTAGCGGATTTCACAAGATGCTACTCAACAGTGACGATTTATTTCTATGTCAACCTTAACTGAATAACAATCCTAACAATGCAACAATATAATAATGTAATTGGTGCGTCTTTTCCTGGAACTAAAATTTATAGCGATAAACTGAGTATGTTTACAAGCGATATGAAGCTCTTAACAAGAAAATTTAAAAACAGTTTTGTTATGTGGCAATTTAAATTCACGTCATAGTGCGTGGAATTGTACCAGGGTAAATTCAGCAGGAAAAATACTTTCGAACCTAGGTTGTACTAGAAATTTGTGTGTTCATTGCCCATCCCAGCCTAAATATTATCCTCCAAAAAGCTAAAAATCAGCTCTAGACATCATAATTAGCAATGGTCAAGTAACTATTGCTAGTCCAATAACCGCAAATGAACTGAGTTCATCATAATTTGCTGTTTTTTTTTTTCATTCCTGGCAAGCACTTTACGAAAACCGAAGATTAACTTACATCTAATTTCTGTCAAACAAATTGGACGGAACTTAAAGTCACACTGAGCTCGATGGTTGACACTAGGAGGAAATCAATAATATCTCATAAATTGACGTATTAATAATTAAACTGTACGACTATATTTGGTTCGCTACCGATTCTCGTCCACATAAAAGCACACGGAAACCATATCTTCCTGTTCATATCGACAATGAAACCAAAGTGATTATTAAAGTGAGAAAGGTAATTCAGCGGCAATGGCAAAAAACAAGAGATATGAATACGAAGAAACTTGTAAACCACCTTCCCACAACTACTAAAGACCGTTTGTTTCAAATCGGAAATGAAAATTGGAATAGAATGCTTGCAGTCCAGGGAAAAAACGTAAGAAATATCTGAAAACTAAATAAAGTTTTCAGACGCAATATCACTAAACCATCACTTAAGCTAGCCGACGGAAGAACTGTTTTCAACGACAAGGATAGAGCTGAACTGATCTCGAAGCACTTTGAATCAGCCCATCATACCTCAGATCATCTGAGAAGCTACCTTGCCCACAGCTCAGTTGACACATTTCAAAGGGAGCTTGATTCATTGCAGTCTGGTTTTGAGCCAGTTCATGTGTGTAAACCAAAGAAAGTTAAGTATTCTTAAAGACCTTCAGGAACAACAAATATCCTGGATTCGATGAAATACCGGTTAGTGTCTTAAAGAATCTTCCTAGAAAAGCACTTATACTGCTACACACTATTTTTAATTGCTGCTTTAAACTAAGCTATTTTCCTATAGTATGAAATAAGGCACTGGGAGTACCGATCTCGAAACCAAACAAGGATCATAGCTCTACCAAAAGCTACCGCCCAATAAGCTTACTAAGCATTCTAAGTAAAATTTTCGAAAAAAAAATATTTCGAATTATGAAAGCCGTTGACAATAACAACATTTTAATGGATTTTCAGAGTGGTTTTCACACTGAGCTCTCAACTAATCATCAAATTGCTCAAGTGTATAAGGTAATTCAAGACTCCTATCAACGGGAGGAGTCAATGGGTTTTGTAGAACTTGATAATGAAAAGGCATTTGATTCAGTTTGGCATGGCGGTTTAGTCTACAAGCTGAATCAGATTAAATTTCCTTCATGCATAACGAGAATAATAACTTCATTCCTACTTGACCGTTCATTTGTCATAAAAATCAAGAACTCGAAATCATTTGAGCACCGGACCACATCAGGTATACCACAAGGTTCCTGCCTAAGTACAACCCTTTTTCATCATCAACATCGGCGCTACAACCGGGTCCGGTCCTGGCCTCCGTCAACAGTTTTTTCCATCGTTTCCGATAGCGAGCCGATGTCATCCAATTTGACAACCCTAAACTCCGAGCGTCCTGGTCAACGCTATCCCTCCAGCGCATGCAAGGTCTCCCACGCTGTCGTCTGGCGTAAAATCTGCCACAAAGGGTTTTCTGAGCAGGACCCTTTTCGCTCATTTGATTGCTTAACAAGCAATCAAAACTACCCACTTGACAACAAATCGATTATATTCAAATTAGCTATCCACCGCGTTATCACGTATGGAGTGCCTGTCTGATAAGACTGTACAAAGTACCATCTAAGACAAATTCAATTCATGCAAAATAAAATTCTCAACATGGTCCTGAACAAGCCTTTTTACAAAACTCCGGTGCAAGCTTGTCACTGTCATCCCCGTAACTGAGCAGGTGAGCAGAATAGCAACCAATCCATAACATCAGATAATACACGTTATTTTCTGACTAATAATATTGAGGCTCCTTACGAGTTTCTATAGCGTGTTAGGTTAAGTTAGTTATGTAAGTTTAGTTTTAAGTTTCCCGAACAAGGTTTGTTAAAATTTGTTAAAATAACGAAATTCAAGTAAATGTATCTTAGCATCTGCATAGCCTATAATATAACTATAAAACATTAGTGATGGGTTCAAAAACGTCAAACAGTTTGCAAAAAAAAAACGTTTGGCTGCAGAAAACGAACGAACAGTTTTTCCAAATAGCGGCAGTTTTTCTAAAACGAACATTTTTTTCTAAAACGAACAGCATTTCTAAAACGAACCGTTTTTCAACAACGAATAGTTATTCTAAATCCAATCGTTTTTCTAAAACGGACCGTTTTTCTGTAACAAATCGTTTTTCGTTTTTCTAAAACGAATCGTTTTTCGTTTTTCTATAACGAACCGTTTTGCATTTGTTAAAACGACCTGCTTGGCAGTGGAAAACTATTTAGCTACGGAAAACAGATTTTCAGAGGCAAACTATGTATGTATGTACATATATATAATGCGATGTTGTCAGACTTATTAGGTGCGTATTTTTGCAGAGCTGGTTAGCTGGTTGTTGAAAACAACAACAGTTGCTGTTGTTTTGAATGATCTCGACGGCAGGGTTGCCAGGTCTTCTGGCTTCAATTACCGTACAAATGTTCAAAATTACCTGATGTTCACGTTTTTACCGTACACCATTACTTTGTGTTTGTGTAAACCTAAATACTTGAGTTTTTGATAGAACATTCATGTTCTCCATGAATATGATTCTTTTATTCGTTAATTATAATATAGTTTTATTAGGGGCCATGTTTATCATTTTGCAACTTGTGAGCAAGAAGGAAATAGAACGCGGCTACAAAAATACTCTAGCTTTTCGGTCGAAATATAAAAACAAAATAATGATTGAGAGAGAAAAGGTGAGTTTTCAATCAAAAAGTATAATATATTCGAGGAACTATTTTATAATTAACAAAATTTACTAACATGTTTTTTCCTATACGAAAAACATTAATTGATTCAAACGCTTTTTTACTTCCATGAAAGTACAATAAGCTGTGTATACATAATAGGCAAGTACCTAACTATTTATAAATATCTTCATTAAATTTTTTGTACATACTTTCTCGAAGAATAAATTTCATACAAGTGGATTCACCGATAGATTCTGACGTTAATATTGTTGCATTCAGCGTTTCTAAATTCATTTCATTCCTATTTTTCGTTTTGATCAAATTAAGTTTCGAAAAAATCCTTTCATTATCAGCGTTTGAATGAGGCAAACAAACAAGATCTAACTCTAATTTGGACAGGACAGCAAATTCTTGTTTTCCAGGTTAATCTTTAATTTTACCTAAATTGTAATAAAAGCAACAAATTTCATAGTCAATCGGCAATCGTGGGAAAATTGGAAGTTTTATTTACTCATCATCTAAGTTTAGAATATCTATTCCTTTACATATTCGTATTCTGGGACAAAAGCTGCATAAGTATTTTAAAGAGGGGTAGTCGTCTGTTTTTGAAACGTCTACTGCCAGCTTCGGCTTTAAAATATGCATTCCAGCCAAGAGTGGGTTGCAAAAACCACAATGCTTTTTCATTTCTGCGCAAGCAATCTTATCAAATAGGATGCGATTCCGGATAAAACTTTGATACTCCTGTTCGAAGTCGGTTACTAAATTTTGATATTTAATATGCCGCAAATAGGAAGATAAGTTTTGGCTAAGTGAAGAAATCTTTCGGTCATAGAATGATCTATATCTTCAACTTTTACGGAGTTAGTAAAAGTTAAAAATAATCAGCACTATATCTTTGCAAATCAGCACTATATCTCGGTTGAAACCCGTGAAGATTAAATAAAATTTTTCGGATTAGAAAAATTAGGCATAATTTTTGGCAAATTCTAAAATGCTAAGGGTGCATCTACACGAAGTATAAGAAACTGCAAGTGCGTTAAATTTTCGAAATAAATTTATGGGGTTGCTTGGAAAATTATTTGGTGGGGTTTTTAAGAATATCAGGCAACAGAAGCTGGCACAAACATACATAAAATCAGCCATTTATAGAAAAAGCCAAAATTACCGTACGGTAATAGTTTATTACCTTTAACCGTACGGTGCTTGAAATTACTGTACAAATACGGTAATTACCGTACACCTGGCAACCCTGCTCGACGGCATACGACCATGTATGTTGATTCTTGACGACCATGTGTACTGATTGATGTATGATTATACGGTTGGTCAAGTGGATAATATATTGGATAATTCAGTTTGGAAGCGCTTAGTCCTAGCAATGAATGTTTACGATACGATGATGGAAAACATAATGCATAAAATATATGTAAGAAAAACATAATACGTAAAAATTCATTGTACTGAATTAATTGAAGATTATTCAAACTATGAACGATGTTTCTAAATTGAACTAATTTTGTCGCACAGCATAAAATTTTTTCTTGTCTTCTTGTTTTTTTAAACAGTTTTACAAAACAGTTGTTTTTTTTTTCAAAAAAACAGCACATTTTCGTTTTTTGAACACAACAGAAACGTCCATCACTATAAGACATACATAGCTGTAAAAATGTAAATCTAAGCCCTAATGTGCCCTAATGTACACTGAAATTTATATCAAATAAACGTAACTTCAACTTGAACAATATAGTAGAGCACAATATAAAATAAGCTAAATATTCCATTATTATGACACCCAATCGTAAGTGCCATATAACCACATTTGTTCACAGAAATTCGAGCTAGAAGCTCATATAATATCAAAGTTTCCTATATTTCAAAGAATGGTATCCATAAAATTTATTATCCTGGCAAATGATGTCCGTTCATGATTTCAAAACGAAATTGTTCTAATTCTGAACCAACACTTATTTAAAACAATTTTAGTACACTTCACACCCAGGAAGTTGTTATCACTTCCGTGTCATTCGAGCGAGATTTTTACTACAAACGAGTATGTGCATGAAAACAAGTTCATTCATTGTTCAAAAAATGGACGCTAGTAAACACTTGCTTTGGTTCAACTGTAAAAGCTACAACTTGATCTTGATACGTACATACATACAGAAATTGGCCGTAAAATTTCAAACTTCATTCGAATGCTGCACGCAATTCGGATAAGTACGTATTAGTGGTCAACCTGTAGCACGTACTTGTAATGACAGCCAGCAATTGCTTCCGGTAGAATATGAAAATGAAAATGACAGGAAATTGGGAGGGAACATGGAATGTGAAGAAATTTTAGCAGCAAGAGATTTGAGCAAAATGCTTTGAAAAAAAGTACATATGTATGTATGTATATGAAAAAAATGTATTTTAGCAAGCAAGAGGACAAGTATAAAGATTATACTTTGGAAATGAACCCAGCATGAATAATGAAAAGAAAAGTACGCTAATAAATTTTGATACGTTTTGCCTTAATACAAAAAAGGTTTATAATGGTGGCAATATATTTCCCCGACAGCTCACTGACAATTATGACCGAACTCTACAGGCAGAATAATGTCGTCCTACTCGGCGTTTCCAAACTCTACGAATTCAACTTAAAAACAATGTGGACAGCTTTGTACTCTTGGCGATGATTTGATTTGGGTCACTACAAAATCCACTTCCTTATGCCGTGAATCTGTTTTTGATTTACTTGAATTAAAAATGGAGCTCAGTACTCTTGATCCATTACGCCTCTAGGCCACTCGCAACAATTCACAAAAAAATATTAAATAGTACCTACAGTGGGTAAAAAAAGTTAAGGCACGAACACTTAGTAAGAATAAAAAACCTATTTGTAATGCGACTTTAATAATAAATGATTGTGTTTTTGCATTTAATCAATTTTATTTAATTTGCTTTAAGAACAATATAAAAAAACCGGTAACGAAGCAAATTCCACAACATTAACGTAACATTTTTCAGTGAAGTACCAAAATAGCGCAAAAAAAAATTTTCCTAATGTTCGAAGAAGAACATTAGTATTAAAATCACTTTGGCCAAAAATTCATATTTCTATATAAATATATAAATATATATATATATATATATATATATATATATATATATATATATATATATATATATATATATATATATGTATATATATATCATCAAAAAATTTCAGTGGAAATATCTCAGGAACGCGCCATCCGATTGAACTGAAATTTTCAGGATACACTGGTGTATTGGTGTATATGCAGAATAATGCCAGGTCTCACAAAAAGTCAATAATCTTTAACCCTTTGGCACCGGCGGCCATTTTAGTGATATTTTAAATATACCTATTATTCTGCCAAAAAATTACTTTTGCAAAAATAAAGCTTATGCAATGAATTCGGAACGTGTTTTAAATGTGAATATGATAAGGTTTTTGAAATTTTTAATCCTATGTGTGCGCTAGGCGCCTAAAATGAGATTGGAAAAATTTGAATTTTTTTGAATTTCGATAAGTTTTTACTAGATTATCAAATCATTATGAAACTTACAGGACATATTAATGTTGTTAAGTTACACATTTACATGAACGTACTGGCAACCCTGTAACTACGGCAGGCACTGAAAGTGAAAACATTCAAACCATCGAATCTCCTAAAAAATGTCCGTTTCTTACAACACAAACCAACTTGTATACAAATCTTATGCTTTGTCTACACTGTCAAAATAAAACTTTGGAAATGTCATGTCGGACAAGAACGGTAACCCTCTCCCAATTTACCTATATTTTTAGCATCAAAAACCTCTGTTCACGGGAACTCACGAGCCAATAATCAGATACAGTTGAAATTTACAGAATATTTTGGACTTAAGCAGGACCAGGTCTGATAGAAGCGATTTTGCATTGTGGTCAACTCTGTGCCAGTGGTGCCATCTTGAAAAATTACAAAGAAAAAAAACTGCTTTTTGCCCTATGAATTCTGATTCAGTTATTTGATTTTCATGAAATTGACACAGTAGCTGAACATTACTCTAAGTTGTGTTTGATAGAAATTTGGTTGAAAAATTCGATTGGTGCTGCCAGCTTTGATAATTTTTGTGTCTTTGGTTTTGAAAATTCGCTCAGGAAAATAGAGCTTTTTTCCCTATAACTTCCAGTGCAGTTATGAAATCAAAACGAATTTCATATGATCAATGGAGCTTATTATAGGCATTATGCAGGCCGAATCTGGTTGAAAAGCCACGATAGGGTTGCCAGCTATTGTTGGTTTTGTGTTTATTTGCAATATCTTTATTAAATCGCTTAATTGTAAAATTTTCAAACTTTAGGTAATGATGTTGTAGTGACAATAAACAGCATATATTAAGTTTTCGAAAATTTGAAAAATGTTGCGGCTGGTAATCCTAAATTTCTTTATACTCCTATAACTCCGAATACAGTCGTCGGATCGAGACGAAATTCGCAGGGTAGGTTAATTTCAACGTGAAGCAGATGTAATATATTTTTGGCTTTGATACTGGCAAAAAGTTGCCAGCACGAGTCGGTTGTGCTATTTTCGTATCAATAAATGCTTACAGTTAGTATTCATAACGGAAACATTTGCAATGAAAATAAATAACCAATGTTTCTCAATTCCCAAAGTTCTGAAAATTTTTTGGATCGCAGCCCCAGACACCAATTTCAGTTACAGTGCTGCAGGCACTGAGCATTTTCTTCATTGCTTTCAAAGTTTTGTGAAATAAGCAACTGATAAGGAATATAATTAACAAGTGTTTTGCTTCATAAACTTTGAAATTCATGCAGTGGTAGTATCTGAAACCTTTCCACCATATGAGTTATAATGCATTATTGAGACCAAAGTAAAACGTGGCGTTTGAAACAGTTTGGCTGTAATAAGCAGCTCGTGTGGTAGAATATGCACTCAAAATCTGCACGATTCATTTACTGTTCTTGCATACATGCAAAACTTTTAATTAAATACGAAAACATCATCATTTATTATTAAAGTCGCATTAAAAATAGGTTTTTTATTCATACTAAGAGTCCGTGCCTTAACTTTTTTTACCCACTGTATATGTACATCTTAAAGAATAAAATTTTTTTTCAAACGTTATATCCTGAATCGCCTTTGCAAACATTCTATCCACTCACCGGTAAGTGCGTTGAATTTTTAAAATGTTATGGCCCACACACATTCTCTGCTATACTCTCCACAAAACTCTCTAATTATTTCACTTGAAACAGATAAGTAGCTATTTGAAAAGCCAGCTAAATGAAAAGATACCATTTCGCTTTCTTACGAAAATCCTATCTATCATCGATGAATTTCTCGGAAAGTTGACACGGCGAAAATACATTTTATTGGTGATCAATATTATTTTCAGCTTGACGAAAAACAGAAAAGCGACAAAAGTACATGAAATGTGTGATGGCTTTCGACAGTGACATTTGAAACTTTGAAGTGATGAAATTCTCAAGAGAAATTTGTCGCATGGCGACGAGATATTTGGATTTATTGGTATTTTTCAATGGCATTGACCAAATTGAAATATCGCAGAACATACACAGTGCCCAGAAAAAATTATATTACAAAGAATTATCTCTTAAAATATATTTCTTTAAAATTGATAGCTCAAAGCGTAGTTTTTTTTCGGTACTATTTTTCAATACAAATTTCGTTCAAACATAAGTTTACCCGCTAAAATTTTAGCCCAAAAAATCATTGTCACGTAATATGTAGTTGCTACTTAGTGCAATTAAATCATTTGTACGTGCATTTGCAGATCTGAAATCGTGAACTCATGTCAAATTTGTGACTGCTTGCAAATCATAAGATAATAATTATGAACATTAAGTATAAATGATGAGATTTTAGGTACATGCATTTCATTTTAGAATTCATGTCTAGGCAGCAAACATGCGAAATTAAAAATAGATTTAAATCAGCCCGCCATGTAAAAAAAGATCGCGTCTATCATCAATATGTCCCCTTCAACCATTTGAAGGGTTATAGATACAGTGCGTGAAAAAAATTAAGGTACAAACTCTCAGTAAGATTAAACAAGTTATTTTTAATGCTACTTTAATCATAGATAATGGTGGTTTTGCATTTAGTTAAAAGTTTTCAAATTTTTCATAAATCGATTTTTGTTTTTTGATTGAATATGCTAGAATGAAGCTTTAAAAACATGATTTTAATAATATAAAATTGAAATTATGTAAAAAAAATTGTATGGCCATCGAAGCGCGCCAAGGTCATTTTTTCTATGATTTTCGTTGACTTCGCTATACCGCTTCATTGATTTAAGCTAAAGTGAAGAGAAAGATAAGTGAGTCAACTCCTTCAAAAGAAGCAAAACAAAGTTAGCCTCGGCAAAAAAAAACACAAAAAAAATTAGCTGAAAGAGATGCTTCTAAAAAAAGTGTTGAGACTCCAAAAAAGGTCCGAAAAAAGTTCAGCTGACACTAAAATTAATGAAAAATTTGTCAACATATTATGGCCTACCTATACGACGAAATTATAATTCGGTTGAAAACATGCGCAAGGAAATTTGGGCAGGATATTCCCAAAAAATTTCGACTGATGAGAACCCTCAACACTCTTATTGTCCTGTAGTAGAAAAGGCTTGGTGTAACTGGCGCAAGGCGAAGGCAGCTGGCGGTAATGCTTTAAAAAATTTCAAGTATCTTCCACCTTTAGATGATGAGGTACAAGAAATATCAAAGCCTATTTATGAAGACTTATCATCAAAAGATTTATTAAAGTGCTGCTTGGGCAATTTTATGCAGAATAATAATGAAAGCTATAATTCTTGTATTTGAAATTTGGCCCCTAAACATACTTTTTGTGGAAAAAAATATCATAAATATGGCTGCAAATATTTCTGCATGTACATTCAATGAAGGATTTAAGGCTATCTTGAAAATGTTGCAAGTCATGGGAATTAAAATTGGCCAATGTGCGCTGGAACATGCAGAAAATAGAGATGCTGCAAGAATCTAAAGAGGCCAGAGCTGCTCGAAGAGAGCAAAAGTCTTTGGAAGAGGAAGAGTATGATAGAGAGGAAGGTACATTATATGGTCCAGGCATCGCAGATTAAATTTCGTTAAGATTTATTACAAAAAATATTGAATTTTAACTTTAAACGTGATTTTCTCGAAACAACTTCTTTCAAGTTGGCGTGCATGATTAAGAAAATTATTTTTATCCAATCGTTCTGAAATTTTAACACGTTAATCTGCACATGTTAATGCTCAGAATGAACTACGGATGAAAAAATCAGCATTAAATTTTTTTAGTTATAACCGATTTTTGGGGGAAAAAAATCTCGATTTTCGAAAAAAAAATGCCGCCATTTTGTTTTTTTCTCAGCCTCTTCTGAGGGCAGTTATCGTGCACGCCAGGTTTTTTTAGTGTTTTTTTTTTCCAAAAAAAAAATTGTACCAGACGACAGAGGGCCACAACAATTTTTTAACAAGTTTTTTTTATGTAGTATAAAGCAAGTAAAGTATGTGTACAAAGTTTCATTAAGATATGTTTTTTTATTCAATTAAAAACTAGCCTTTGAAAAAAACAATTTATTTTCAATTTGAAGGTGCTATGTCTCCTTCAAGAACAATATCGAAAAAAACTGGAAAAGAAACAAATTTCACAGCACTAACGTAAAATTTTTCATTGAAGTACCAAAATAGCGCAAAAAAAGCTAAGCGTAATTTTATCTGAAATAATTTGCAATTCCTGGAATAAAATACCCTTAAATGTACTTAAAATCATGAAAATATGATATTTCTATTCAGTATAGCTTGAAAAGTGTATTGTAAAAGTAATTTTATTGAGAGTTTTGTTAAAAATGAATGTGAAAAGGAAATCGGCAAGTGCAGAAATCTATGAAAGTATTTTGCGACGTTGGAAAACATAAATGGCTTATTCTGAGATTGGAATACAAATGGGAAAATCAAGATATACAGTGAGAAATGTAATAAGAAAATATAATTCAACCAAATCGTTTGAAACAAAGCATCGGTCAGAAAGGCCTAAACTCTTATCTGAGCGTGAAAAAAGTGGATTATCGGAAAAATAAAGAAAAACCCTAAATTAAGTGCCTCAGTTTTACGAATTAAGGTGAACGAACGAGTTAAAGAAAGCGAGTTTTAAAGGCAGAATGGGCCGAAATAAACCTTATGTTAGTAAAAAAAATGAAATTGTTAAATTACGGTTTGCTTAAGAGTAAAAAGCCAAAATCTCTCTGGAAGTCCATAATTTTTGTTGATAAAGTAAAAGGATATCATTTGCCAAGTCGACGTCTAGCCCATAGTGGCAGAGGAAGTCTGTGCCTAAAATGGGTCTAGAGACATCGGCAATGATGAAGTCCCATGAAAACTCACGACGGTCTCAGTTCTAGTTTTATCACCTTTCGTCCATGGGTGTTGATGGTTGACTGGTTTGCCGCGGCAAGTCGTATACCAGAAGGTGGGAAGTTTTCCGGTCGCAGGTGCTGGAAGCACTGAAATATCTGCGCCTGTATCAATCAAGTAGTGTCGTTTAGACAAGTTGTCATGAATCAGGGGCGGCTCGTCGATGTACGCAAAGGAAGCAGTACTTCTCTTGCTAAACCACAAAATTGATTAAATAATCAATATGTAACAATCAAAAGATTTACAATCAATATTTAACAATCAATGGAATAACATTTATTTTCTTACAAAAGACAAAATTCCATCGCTACTACGAATCTAATGGTTTTATTTTATAACAGTCCAGCTACAGAGCTTCCACGTTAAATTTACAGCGAAGCAACGAAAACTCAAACGTTTTACTACAAACTACAAGCACTGCATACCATTCAATTCAAAACATACAGTTCATTGAGATATACTACACAGAACACTGAAGTGATTTTGCTTCAATGCTCAAACTCGTGGTTTTCGCATGTGTTTCTATGTTGAATTTCTGAAGTGTTTTGTTTAGCATTTATAGTTTACATTAGGTGCGCTTTTTTATGTCTTCTTCGCAAAAAAACGTACCTGTTTATAACAGGTGCGACTTTTGACTTGAATTATTTTGTATTGTCAGTATTGATACAGTCGGTTATATAAAAGGATAGTTTTAAAAATAAACTAAAACATAAAGCTCGTTAAAGTGAGAGCGTATTGAATAGATTATGTTTCAATAAGTTAATATTTACGCGTTTAATATGGATATAAAATTGATGTGATTGTGATTCAAATTGATGTGATTGTGCCATAGAATATTTACTGCGGTAGTATTTTTCATTGAGGAACTTATTGAGTCTTAGCAACCAAGACCACTAATTTCGCTCAGTCAACTGTTTGCAAAATGTAACTATATTAGGCACTTTTATTGCAAATTATATGAGGAATTTATTTTTATTGTGGTATTGGCTATCTAATTTAATTTGCTAAAAGATGCATTATATCCTCTACTTTGAGCTATTAAAAAATGTTCACCATATATTTAGCCTGTAATATGCTTTCAATTTAACTTTTTTCATAATTCAAAGAAAAGTTAAAAAAAATTAGTAATATTTTTTGCTTTCAAATACTATACACAATTTGAGCTTTTGTGAGATTTTTTATCTTAGTGAGTAGGAATATCACTGAAATAAGCTGTTGACAATCAATCGTTAACTTTTAATGCAAATATGATCAGCATTGAAAAACTTTATTCATTTTTTACACGATATTTCAAAAAAATCGCATGTATAGTTTACTATGCGCTTCTTAAGTATGCTTATCTATATTAAATGCTTATATATTTTGCTTGTGCTTCCCTTAGTCTCGAAACCACAAGCCGCCACTGTCATGAATTATATCACGTCGGGGTCACCAATTTTTAGGATATTAGTTGTGACTATCTTGCTGTATAATTCAAACATCTTCTTCTCTGACTCAGCTCAAGAATATATTTAATTATATTTATAAATTATATTTATATTTATAACATATTAAACTTCATTAATATCTATAAGCAATAATCTAGCTTCGTAACCAACAATAGACATTACATTTTATTTTTTCAATCAACTCTCTTTTTCTTTTTCTTGGCAAATCATTTTAAACTTAGCCTACCAATTTTTATATTTTCGGTGTGGTATGTTTGGTGTCAAGTAGTGTGGTGAGTAGTGAATGTGAGAAGGATATGTGTATGTGTTCGTGTATCCACCGGCTATTGGTAGCTGCCCAAATGCTATTAAAATCCGCCTCAGCCATCAAACTTAAACCCGATCAACAATTTATGGCTTCATATCAAAACCAGAGTAGCATTGCGAAAGGTAAAGTATAACAATGGGCTTTCATAGCTTTAATTCTTGAAACTTCTCATAATTTTTTATTTGATTTTTTGTTTTTTTGTAACTTTATTGCCTTTCGCTATTTCTTCTGCCACTATTTATTTTTTTAATTATAGTATTCTTTGTTTTATATTGTACTGCCATCGTAAATCAGCTTTTTTCATTTTGAACTATCTTAATGCAATTTTATGAACTATTTAATGATATCTCTGTTTTTGTTATTGGACTCGCTTCTCTTAAAACGAAAGTAAATAAATAAATAAATGATGGTCCAAATGGTATTATAAGCTATGAAGCCGCTTGAAAAGTTTTGTCAAAGATTTTGTTTGAAGTTTGAAAGATGAAGCAGGACAAAATTTTCATGAATGTACCATGAGGAAAATCTGTGCACAAAAAAGCACATGTTACTTTTTGGATGGTAGGGTGATTTCCTAAAGATCCTTGTACAGAAATTTCACCTGTTTTTTTCACCAGCACAAAACATCAAAAATTAAATAAAAAATAATTGAACTACTTCGATTCCAAAGTTACTAAGCGTTAAGGAGATAAGATTTAAATCTTGAGCTGCCGTGGGTATTTTCGTAGTTTCCAACAATTTTCAATGAATCTCGGCTTGTTGTGGTGATCGATATTTGAGTCTCAAAATAAATTGGCTGACAAAATTATCGAAAAATTAACCAAGTCTCTACACAATACGTCTAATAAACCTTTCGACGTGATTTCTATATGTCGCGGTCGTTATAAACGTTCAATCGAAAGTTCAATCTAATGTTGAATTCAATTAAATAAATTAAAGAGCACACAGACTTTTTTCAAACTTATATTGAACCGCTAAAAGTACATAGGCAGACTACCAGAAAACTTTGCTGTTGTACTACTCGATTCGATTCAATAATGCTAGCATGAGCTAAGATTGTTTTGAACAATGCCTTTAAGCTACGGGATATTGTATACGGTTTAGCTCACTGGTTACGGTTGCGTCTTTCGTGCTTTTACCGTCAATAAGCACATTACCTCTAATGAGAACTCTCTTTGATCTCGTAAATATCCCTCGAACGCAAATGTATTTGTGACTGAACTTACAGACCTGGCAGGCAGACAAGCATGCAGCAGGTGGACTTAACTGCGCATAGGATTGCGTGGATACAGAAATACCGAATAACAAGAAGCGAAATCCTCCTTGTTCGCTTATATCAATTTCATGCGAAGAATGGGAACAGGCAAACAATTCAATTATAACTTCGCATGCATTTGTACTATTTAAGTTCGTGCAAAATTTTCTCAACAGCAGGCACATATGAGTCCCATTCCTTAAATTTTGAGCAATGTATTCACAGATTCTCTTGCTTGTCGTATAAATTTTACTCATTTTGGGAGGTTGTACTGCGAAAGATTTCATAGTTTAAATAGCAACCTTTTCAGTTTAGTGGCTTGACGTTCGTAACAATAAGTCAACAGTGTTTATGTATATGAAGTTCAAGAGGCACCTAAGCTCAATACTGGACTGCTAGTCCACATGCTCGATAGTTTCGCAAGTCTACACAACATACCGACGGAAACATGGTAAAATTATATATTTTGTTGTATTCAGGTAAGACGCCTACCATCCAACCTTATTTAGAATTCTCCTTCTTTTTTCCAATGAAGCGACTTCAAGAGACTCTATCTCACAACACCTAAGCTTTTTTTTTATAAAAATAATAATAATTTTTTTATTCATTAAACTGGACATAGATAGCTTAACTTAAGGCATATTTAACATAAAATATATTATGTTTAGCGGCTCTTCTGTTTTGGCCTACTGGCTCTTTTTCGATTGTAACTATTTTTTTTATCATTTATTTATTTTCCAGTTTGCACTAAATAAAATATTACCCAGGTTGTACATTACTTAGGGTTGGCGTCGATATATAATACTTAGCCACTCGCTTAATTTACTAAACTAAATAAAGCTTTTGTCATAGGTTAGCCTAATTAGACCTAAACTTAACCTAGGTCTTAATTATCCTCTCCGAATCGTCCGAAGGCCAACATAATTGACCAGCATGTCCATGAGCCGCCGTTGTCTTGCTATCTCTGCCGGAAATATAAATGGCTCATTAGAATCACTCGTTCGTCCGATACCCCGGATCAGTCCGTTTTCATGTCTGTAGAACCTTGTCATCAGTTCCACAACCTGGTCCTTAAGTGGCTCAAGACCTGTCTCCTGATATAGGAGGGAGTTTCCAGGCCACTTTTTAGTTACCGGGTTATAGTACCTACTAGTACAGAAGCGTAGAATTCTCCGTTCGAGCATCTCCACTTCTGCCATGATAGATGTGGAACAGGTAATCTAGGATGGGGATGCGTATGTCAGGATTGGTCGAATGAGTGTTTTATAGCCAATGGATTTAAACTTTGCCGTCATGCCTACCTTTTTGGCGAAAATATGTCTGATGCACTCAAATGCGGACCTGGCTACTTTAATTCTATGTCGGACACAGGAGTTACATTTCAAGAATTCATGCATGTCTCCTCGAAGGCAGCGCAATATAGGACTAGGAGTGATTCTAGAAGTTCCGAAGAAGACAGCGACTTTTTTGGCTTTATTGCGGATGGTTTCAGATTCAGGGTTCCTGAATACAGTCTGCTGTGTTTTGCTACTAGTAAGCTTGATGCCCCATTCATCAAAATAAAATCTAAGGTTGATCAGCTTAATCTTCAAGGCTCTTCGCTGCTTTGAGCGGATCTTGGCTCGACGCAAATTAGAGCGTGTCATCTGCATATTGTAGGACTTTAACTTGAGGATAGTCCATTGGAAAAAGAAGATCAGTAATGAAAATGATGTATAAAATAGGTCCAGTGACAGAACCTTTTGGCACTCCTAATGTCACAGGTCCCCGCAGTGAATTCGCTCCATTAACGCTTACATAAAATTGTCTGTTGCTAAGGAAGCTTGCGGCGAGTCGTATAACTATTGCCGGACATCCCAAGTTGATGAAATGTTATACAAAACCTTTGTGCCATACACTATCGAAAGCATTCTCGATATCCAAGGCACAAACAACCATTGGAGTGTATCGCTCATTCAGGTGTGACACAATCAGATCGTACAAGTACGAGATAGCGTGCTGGGTCCCATGCTTACGCCTAAAGCCAAATTGACAGTGCGGTATTATATTAGCGCGCTCCCGGTAGGTGGAAATCATTTCCAACTAAATATTCTCAAAGACCTTTTCTAAATTAGTAAGCAAAGAGATCGAGCGAAAATTGCTGGCCTCATTATTTTTGCCTTTTTGTGAATGGGAACAGTCTTAGCAACTTTCCATGTGTCGGGAAAGTAGCCGCTGTTCAAGGCATTATTAAAAACAATGGAAAGTAATCTGAGCATATAGATCGAAAGATGTTTAACAATAAAGCTAAATACCCCATCATGCCCAGATGACTTTTTACTTTTTACACCGCCTAGTAAGTGCACCAATTATTCACTATTGACAAAGTGAAACTGATCACCTGTGAGTTGCAGATCATCCGATGGATTTTCAGATGAAAATTTTACCAGCGGCTCGTTGTGACTATTGAGAAACGAATTGACTTCTTCGTGTACAATTTGACTATTAGAAGCAGATTTAATTGCGATTGAAATGTTTCTGCAAACAATTTGGTCGGCATATCAAAATTGTACACAGAAAAATTGCCGGTCGCTACCGCTATTTTCCGGTTCATATTTTTACCAGAAAGCCGATTAATTTCCTTTTACATGTTGGGGTGTGGCGGCAGCCAGTCGCTGTACAAGACACTAAATAACACCTCTTTCCTTTTATTTGGTTCAACTAATAGACAATTCCATTCGACGTACCATAGAGCACCCTAACCCCATCATCCAATCACTTCATCCGAGACCTGAATCTTAACGATCAGACCTTCATCTAAGGAATAGCTCATAGACAATGAGCTACTCACTCACTATCACAATTGAAGTTCACAGTAGGTCTGTTCGCGTACTGCAGCAGCAACAGATTTTTACAGCTGGCTTCTTTTTGCTGCAAATTTGGCTTGCAGCAAGAGTACAAAAACGACTTTCTGCGAATCTATTTTAATATATTATAATAGATTCAGGTACGCGAACAGACCTAGTGAACTTGTTTGTTTTTCATTCACCTAATCCAAACATCTTTTGCATTCCTCATTCTCTCTAAAGAACACTACCCGACTTTTCTCCTTTCTCTTCTCTTCAAACACCCATATTAACTAAGTGATCAAGCTTAGTTACATGACATATTTTGTAATAAACAAACTCTCGAAAAGGTAAGAATTCAGAGCCACAAGCCATCAAAGGCAGTTCCAGGTTACCTATTTGGGTAATTCCATTGAAAATCGACCAATTTTCAGATAATTTTTGAACTGACCTCCTTGGAATTTGGAAATATTTTGGTATCTAGAAGGTCTGGTGAGCTAATTATCGAAAATGAAATATTTTTGAAAAATATGGTATATTTGCGGAAATATGGCCTCTTGAAGTTTTTGAGAAACGTCGGTCCGTGTTGCATTCAAAAAATTGTATCAAATCTTCTACTTTACGTAGAGCCTTCAAATATAACTTGTTCGAAAGGAGAAGATGTAAATTTCTTAGGAAAAATAGTGCGAAAAACATCCTCGCCAAAAAGGATAAAAAGGATCATTACAGTGTCCTTTATCCTTGAATATTTCAAAATGCACACCTTCGATTTTCTTAATTTTTTTTATATATTGTAAATAGTTATATAATCTACAAATGCGCAAAATTTCAAGGTGGAGCTCGTAAAAGTACAGTCGTGAAAAATTTTTAGAGGTTTGCAATACTGTAACCGCTGAAGAAAATTTATAGAAAATGGTACCGAAACAAGGTAAAACTTACAAAATATGGTACGAAACAAATGAAAAGTTCTTATAACTAGCCAAGTTTATATTTCCAAGCTTATATTATACAGAAGATTTATTTTTGATTCTTTAATCATTAATTTAACGTTTTGATGTATAACACGTACACATACAGATTGTGTTCGCGATACTTCCGCTAAATTGAAGTATTTAGGCAGTCTGCTGTTTGCATTGCTGCAGTAGAATGATTTTATGAGACCAGCGGCTTTTGAGGAAGTATAACCTCGTCTAATTTTTTTTAATCATATGTATATGAGGTTGCGTCAAGAAATTCGGACACTGCTTTGGCACGTAAACACTTTGTTTCCTTTTCTGTAGCTTTTGAATATTCTTCTTTGATATTATTTACTATAGATAATTCTTTATTTGTTTTTGTTTCTTCTGTGGGTAGTTCCTGCATTATTTTAAATACACTATTGTACAGTCTAAAGTTTTTTAACTTTCTTCTTAAAATGTCCATTTTACAAAATTTTTGTCTATATGAGCCCACGACTTTCCTTAACTTCAACTACCTCTGATCTATACCCTGAAAACATCTTCTTGGAATCAAAGTATACTACAGGCATTGCAGTTAACCCTAATTTTAAGTTGTAAAAATATGCAAAATAGACAAACAAAGCAAAAATTAGTGCTAAGTCTTTTAGTTCGTAAAATCGTAAACAATAATTACCCATAAAAAAAACATAGAGCTATCATCAATTTATTTCATATCATACATATACATATTGTAAGTTTCACCTTGTTTCGGTACCATTTTCTTTGGTGGTTATAGTATTTTGTTCCTTTAAAAGTTTCTTATAAATGTTGCTCCACTCTGAAATTTTGCACATTTGTAACTTACATAACTGTTTACAATATATAAATTAGTGATTAAAGGATCAAAAATAAATTTTCTAACAAAGTTCCGATATAAGATTGGCTAATTATAAGAACTTTTTACCTCTGATGATATGCTCTCCTCGACAAACAGATTGGTATTTTGGTAGCTGCCAGGATTGCCCTGGATGAGCCGTTATTCTAAGTACATGTGAAAAAAATTGTGTGATGAAAATTGCGTCAGTGGTATTAGTTACGTTATAAACTAGATTAGAATCTTCTGCGGGTTTAAAACAACATTGCAAAACAGTTTTTAAATCTATTTTGAAAACATAAAATTATTTCGTACCATATTTTGTAAGCTTTATCTTGTTTCGGTACCATTTTCTATAAATTTTCTTCAGCGGTTACAGTTTTCTACACCTTTAAAAAATTTTCACGATTGTACTTTTACGAGCTCCACTTTGAAATTTTGCACATTTGTAGTTTATATAATTATTTACAATATATAAAAAAATTAAGAAAATCGAAGGTGTTCATTTTGAAATATTCAAGGATAAAGGACACTGTAATGATCCTTTTTATCCTTTTTGGCCAGGATGTTTCTCGCACTATTTTTCATAGGAAATTTACATCTTCTTCTTTCGAACAAGCTATATTTAAAGGCTCTACGTAAAGTAGAAGATTTGATACAATTTTTTTAATGCAACACGAACTGGCGTTTCTCAAAAACTTCAAAAGGCCATATTACCGCGAATATTAGATATTTTTCAAAAAAAAATTATTGGTGCACATAATTCAACTACTTATATTCGCAGTGAAAATTTCATTGAAATCTGACGATAGCGATAAAATACCGTTGGTCGATTTTCCGTGGAATGACCCATTTCAATTCTTCCTCACTTCACTGCCATAAAACAGTCACTTAGAAACTGTCAGCGGAATATGACCACTCCAACTGAACTCACGGCAAGAACACAACACATAAGCTTGAGATCGTACTGTTTATCACTGAGTTTGACAAGCATATTGAATAAAAAGATAACTCCTGTAACTCTTATTCAAACATTATCGATGAAAAAATAAATATTTTCAGCTTGTAAGCTCTGTATGAAGTTAACCTTTAAAATCGTGAAAGATATTTTTACCGCACTATAAATACTACTCTGTGAGCTTACTAGCTTAATAATATAGGACAGCTTAATAATATAGGACAGCCCAAACACTAATTGAGGGAGAGAGTTATGTAGTACTTCAGAACGGTCGCTAGCCGAGTAATTATGTAGTACCACTTATCCTATACTATTGGCGCGTTTTTTTGCTCCTCTATCCAGCGGAGAGTAGAATGAGAGTAGAGTAGACGCATTGAAAACAACAACAACACTCCTACACCAGTGAATTCACTGGTGTTGTTGTTTTCAATGCGTCTACTCTACTCTCATTCTACTCTCCGCTGGATAGAGGAGCAAAAAAACGCGCCTTATGTCTTCAGTACACTAATGTTTTTCCCATTATTTCAATACCTACAGAGCTTACTATGCGCTCGTTAAATTTTTCGAGATTCTACCGGAGACACAAGTTTTAAGTAATATGAGAAAAAAGTCTTCCACCTGTCAAATATGCTCTAAGATATTGATTCCTACATCCTCCAATCGCATTTTAACACCATTTCATCAAATTTACATCAACCCTTGTCCACTTCATGGCCATTGGTTTAATTTCTTGGTGCCAGGACGAAAAACATGTTCAACTCAGCGATTAAAGTAACCATTTTCAGCTTTTGAATTTTCCAGCGATTTCCAGTGAATCTTGGCTTGTTTCGGAAAATGTAGTATGGTCTTGATGGCCGGACTGTATGATGGAAGGGCGTAAAGTCGTAAGCTTAGCCGTGGCTGCTTTTATCATCAGGCTACCTGCTGTCTTCTCTCGTTCGTTCTTCAATGAGCGTTTTTACACGACTTCCCAATTTGGGATTGGGAATATACCGTAATTCGTGAGCTTTAGCCCGATTTCCATGTATGTGTGCGCAGACTGTGTACGTGCACGGAAGCTCTTCAGGAGCTTGATTTGCGAATACCGGTTTTGTACGAAGCGTTCATATGTATGTGTGCCGGACCAAATTATATGGCTACACGAAGATCGGATTAAAACCGGTTTGAAATCCCGATCTCGTGTAACCATAGCAATTTGAGCGGCGATCTGGTTTACAAACACATAGATTGTGATTTGTTTTCAATAGGGCGTGTCCAAAAGGGAAATTTGTAATATCGTGGCTTCTAGCGGCCGCTGTTCACTTCGTCGAACAGTTTGGTGGCCATCCACCAAACAGCATGTATCGGAATGCAATATCATTCCGATAATGCATCTGAGCGGAAAGCACGTGCGCTGTATCTGAGCGTTAAATGCTGGATTTGATTATTTTATTTAAAATGTACAAGCAAATGGCATAGCATATTGCCTACCATATATGGCATGCCAGCAAATATTGCATACCATAGGCCGCCTCTATTATCAATTTGAAATGTTATGCCATGGGAAATCGCTAATGGAGGCGGCCTGTAACAATTAATTAATGGGCTAAAAAACATGCAGTTTTAGCGAGTATATTTAAATATTTTGGATTAATTTTTGATGTATATGAGTGACTCTCCATTTCATCAAAAAGTATTGTAGAGTTAGGCTTGTAAGCACTGAAGCACAATCAAATAGATGCCGTTAAGTGGTCATTAGTCAGAGAACTCCTAAGCTGCGATTTGATTATTTTCATTTGAGAAAACGTTGCTTCACATCGATAAAAATGCAAATATCCTCATTGCCACCAATCTCAATAATGGATATTTTTTATGGTAATAAAATAAAAAAAATAATTTTCATTTGCGCGGGCAATGGTTAAAATTTCTAACTCTAGATTCGATGAATTCAATTGTAAAGTATGCGCTAGATTTGATGAAATATCCTCGTTATCGAATTGTCTAAAAGGAAATGAAATAAATTCAAAAATCGGTTGAAGGTTATTGAGATTTGCAAATCGTCTCTCGAATTCTTGTTTAAAATTTTCCAGTTCAGGACAAAAAATTTCAATATAACATGCACCAGTAGGTCAGGTTAGGTTGTACCAGTTGGCACAAGGCCACACATGGACCTATTGGTACATATTGCTACGAGATAAATGCGGCAGGAGAAAAAAAATCAGTCCAAGCAGCCATCGAAGGCCCCGGATTCTTTCGCGAACTGATGAATGTCTTTCAGCTTTCAGCTAGATTCACTAGTAAGTTTAATATGTTTTTCAAAATATGGAAAATATTTAAAAATTTTGCCTATTTAATTGTGAAGCAAAAGGTTTTAATTTTACTTAAAAAACATTTACCGAACTCAACAAGTCAACAATGTTTTCTTTTTTCTTGTAATTGTAAATTTAGCGAGTTGTAACGGCCCATAAAATCCGTAAGAAATGCTAATACCTTTACCCATACTGGATCTTCCAATTGTTCATGTTTTTCTCCCAATGTGTCCAAAAATGCAATAATTTCAGGCAAAAGATTTAGAAATCTTTGCGAAAATCTTCCTGTGCTAAGCCATCTAAAGTTTAGTACAGTTTTCGATTTCACGTTAAATTTTCATGCAAATTTTGACGTGAAATTTATTTCGGCGAAAATTTAGCTTGAAAATAACAAGAGTTGTACTCACTTTTAAGCGTGAAAAATTGCTTGGAACATGCTTTCGCTTTGAAAATGCAAATAGCTCCAATCGTTTCACGCTAATTTAGTAGGTGCAGTTCATTTTTTAGGCTAGTACTGAGTTAATCGTGAAGCTAAATTTTGACATGTCTCCATTATCTGGTCATTCTTTCGAGCAAAAATTTTGAAAATGCAGAAAAGCGGGGACACTTATCATTTCTGACGGATAAGATGTCAAGAATTTCAATTTTTGAACGATTTTATTATTGACAAGACATTTACACAATTCAATTTTAAAAATTCAAACACCAAATGTCACTATTTAGCTCGAAAGAATGAACTACACAAACTACATTGGCGTGAAAAGATTTTTATTTTATTTTATCTAAAATTGAGATTAACTTTTGTTACGCTGTGTGTGACAATTTACTATCTCGGTAGCAGGGAGGCAAGGTGTATAGAACAGAGAGATTTAAGGAAATAAAACAACCGTATACGAGATTTAGTGAAGCAATTAAATGATATAAATTTATAAATTGCACAAATCGAGAGCATAGCTATCTCGGATTTTCCCGTTGGCTTCTCCGCCACCAAGGCTCTGCGAGCTTTTGTGTGAACTGAAACTGCGTGGACTGTCCGATTGGATCTACCAAGGCCCGTTCCAAAATGTACTGAATAAATCGTAAACTAAATTTTTAGTTCACATTTTAAATTAACCTACTAAATTATTAAAAATGTTTGTGATCGACTGTCGAACTGTTTGCGATCGACCGGTCGATCGCGATCGACCGTTTTCCCACCCCTGCTCTACTGCATCATTCTGCTAAATTTTAAATACTTATCTTTTGTGGAAGTATGCTAAAATCAATATTCAAAAATGACCTCTGTTCTTGATCTCCTGCTAAAATTGTGTGCTGTATGGTTATACAGCTAACTTAAAAAAAAAACGAAAATATTTGTTTATTTGCAGTACAAATCAAAACACAAATCATCAAATATCTCGAAAGTGCTAAAATGTGCTTAGAACATGAATGCGATTCACGGCCGCGGTGCCGCCAAATGCCTAAACCACATAACCATCATCTCAAATGGTTAATGTAACGTTGATGCATGAAGTGGCGACGTCGCTATTCACCAGACACGCACCAACTAATTGAACAGCACTCGCCAGAAGCATCAATAAAACAAATTTCCCTGTTTCCACGCGCTTCAACGAAGTAAACGGTGAATTTCAGAAGCCGCCACATTGGAATTCCCTTACATGAATACGCTTCTACGAAGTGAACTGCACTCGTAATATTAGAAGTGTGCCCGTTTGTGCACGCTCCTGCGAAATGAACAGCATTTTTCAGAAGTCGCCATGTAAAGAATTTCCCTTTATGGAAACGCCCTTACGAAATGAGCACCAATCAGCAGAAGCCGCTAGGGGAAATCTTCTGCACGAGCATGCTCGCACGATGTGAATAGGATAAGTCAGAATCTGCCATATTGGAAATCTGACTACACGGACGTGCTGACACGAAGCAAACAGCCTTGGTCAGAAGCCGCCATATCGGAAAGCTGCGTCCATGCACATGCTCGAACGAAGTGAACAGCAGTAGTCAGATGCCGCCATAATGAAAATCTACGTGTACGTACACAGAATTATCGTGTACACACAAATACAATAACATGCAGAGAAAGCTCACGAATTTCGGTATATTCCCAATCCCGAATTGGGAACAGCTATAAAATCGCTCACACCGGGGCTCGACTAGCAATTTACCCTGCCATATCCGATGGTAGCGACTGTCAAATTTATGGTATGCCATCTGTGCGTGGGCAATTTCATGACATGCAATTTCATTTCGAAAATGCCTCTGAGCGGGAAGGACGTGCGCTGTATCTTGTAATAATTTCACTATTCTGCATCAAAATTCAATTTTTTCGCAATTTCCCGCCATTTCATATCCTGTAGACTATTTTCATTGCTCAACGAGAGCTAAAAATCCCTTTTAATTCAGAATCCCTACATTTTCTAATCAGAAATAAAGCATTCGCACGGTTCAGCGCCATTTTGAAATCAAGAACTGTCAAAATATTGCCAGGCAGATTGCCGAGCAAATTGCATACCATATTGCCTACCATTTATGGCAGACCATAAAATATTGCATACCATAGGCTGCCTCCACTAGCAATTTAAAATGTTATGCCATGGGAGATTGCTAATGGAGGCGGCCTGTCAATGACAGTGTGAAGGACGAGGCTGGAGTCTGATTTTCCGCGAAAGCTCCCTCTGCTTGGGCATTGAAAGTCCGTGCGAATGAGAAATGCTTCGAACTGAAGATAAAATAGAACCTATAGCCTGGTGACGACGACGGGCACTGTTTAGGAATTAATTAATGCTTCCTTGCGCGGCGCTCTAAAATATTTAATGTGCTGATGGTAGGAAACGTGCCACCTTCAATTTCACGAGACGAGAACGCGTGCGGTGCATTAATGTTGGCGATGGTGAGATTTTTGTGGTGGATACAGTTTCAACAGCAGAGATTCGACAGTGAAAAATAGTGTTCGAGACAGGTCAGTTGGGAAAAGTTTCGAATTTGAGCTCAAGAGAGATATATTAAGTATACAGGGTGTGCTGAAAGTAAAATTAATAATGAAAATAAACATGTCTTCTTGGCTGATGGTCGTTTTCGAAGGGATGGTTGTTAAAAGTGGACGTCAATGTTGCCGAAAACGAGAGAGCGAGAAAGCGGAAAGCGACAATTTCGTATTCGGAATGTTAGGCAGGGGGACATGCACATTCTTCTTATTCGTCTCTAGACCTGCATGTAAATGAATTTTTTTAGAACCAATTTATTTAAATTACTACGGTACTGAATTTGAAAGGAAATATTTATGGAGACAAATATAGACTCGGTTCCATTGGGATTCAGGGAGAATCTACTTTGAAAGCAGAATGAATATGCTAATTTGGATGATTAATTCATGTACATGAGCGTATCCCTGGCAGTAGCATTCAGCTAATTAGTAATCAAGCTATGTGGCATTGACTTTATCAGCTACATTCATCTATCATAAACATATGTGTTCATTAAAACACATAATCATATTACATTTATAATTCAGAAGAACATACTTAATTTGACAGTTATATTATTGATGATACTTGCCTATTTAATATTCCAAACATATTTCAAATTTGTTCCTCAAAAACGTTCCGAACTCAACAATACGCTACAGAAGTGAAAATTCTTATAGATGAAACCTCACAAACTCTACACATACATACGTATGTAAATGTAGCAAGCATAGGCTGTCGATTAATTTCGTAAAAAAGACGAAATTCGTGAAGAAGACATATGTACATACATGTTATAATTAATTAGCTCCAGCTAGATCGTTCACAGCCTGAGCACATGCCTACAGCCTTTTCTGCTGTTGCGTCAGAATATGACTCGATTAAAAAGCTTTTGGATGAAAACTCAATTACTTGAATGTTTTCTTTTAATTAGCGCGTATGATTATCATCTTGTAAGTGAAAATCCATTTTCAGAAAATGAACTATTGACAGATGTTAAATTTTTCGCGTAGACTTTTCATTTTTAGCACATTCAAGTGAATTACTCCTACATAGAGTTTCATAGAATTCTCCAATTTGTATAATTTGTTTCTTTGCAATTAATGCAAGTAAAAGACGGTTTGTTTTCAGCTTACATCCGAAAATGACTAAGATCGCAAATGCATTTTGTTTTCCGGCAGTAAGTAACAAACGTTCACAAGTTCGGTATAGTCCAGTCATTATGCACAAAAGGTGGAACAAAAGGCGAAAAAAAGTCCAAGCGAAGATTTCTCAACGGAACTACTTTTATCATTTTGTATGATATCATAAATAAATCCTTTTCGCAAAAAAGACATTTATACGAAACACGGACAGACTTTTCTTGGTCGTTCAGAGTTCATTGTTATGATTGCCACCAGTCGTTGTGTGGAAGTTGTAAAGAAATGATTTCAAGCAAAGTTTTCTATGCTAATCATGTTTCCTGTTTTCAAATTGTAGAAGCAATATTTGGGTTTCCGTTTTCACGGCTAAAGCTGTAAAAGTAAAAATTGAAGTCTAAAAGAGTACAAGTGCACACATCTATGATTCAAGATGCATTTGAAATTCAGTCAAGCATATAATTTAAACTATATAACGCAGAATAGAGAAAATATTGAAGCTTATTGCAATATCCAATAAAGCTGACCTAATATTGAGCAATACAGAGAGCACATTATTTAAAAAAAAAACCTTTAAAAAATTCTTCACTTCAAATTAGTGATATTGAACTTGTGCTGAATAAAATTTGGTATGGTCTCAAAGAAATGCTGCCACACATCACAGACAATATTCTTTTCTTCATTGATAGTTTTCTTCGAAATAAGCAAATATTTTACACGTGGCTTCAGTATGTTGACAGAAGTCATAAAAACTATGCATTATTTCGTCGACAATTTTCTTTGAATCAACCACGCAATATGGTTGGAACGCAAACAAATATTTCACTTGATTTTGATAAAATTTGTTCAAATTAAAGAATTAAATTAAATTTTATTTCGAACAACAAAAAAATGTTAAAAAATGTCAAAATGTCAAGAACAAATAAAAGCTCACCCGCCTGACACGTTTGCTATTAAGGGCCATTCAGACAAGCGTCCTTGCGTCCACGCGTCCATGCGTTTTTAGATTACACGAGTCAAGTCAACTCAAATCCAGTTTTTTTGGAGGCGGGGCTAAGGCGAAAGTGGTCGGATACGGTGATTGATATACCATTGACTTAATTGTTTTACTTTCGCTCTTTGTCATTTCGAGATGATAAGTGGATGGATGGATTGATAAGAGGATGGATATTACACGTTTCCAACGATGATTTTTTTTTATTTTCATATTATTTGAATTATAATAATTATAATAATTAATATTTGAAAACATCGTCGTGATCAATTTTAAAACATTACTAATTCCCATTCCTCAATTTTTCCCCATTTGTTTTTCCTTCCAAACAAATAAATTGGTAGCAGAAAATTGTATATATTTATCCATATGACTATATATACCTTCATATAAAATTGTTTGTGGCTAGATATTCGTATGCATTCTAATTTTTTCGTAATAGTCCTGCACGTAAGGATGCAAAAAAAATATTATCCACATCACCATATAATAAAATAATCATCCACAAAACATATATTGAAATGATCATCAACGAATCATCCACACATGCCGCTGAGCGAAAGAAATCATTATAAAATCTATCCATCTACCACCTCCTTCGCTTTAGGTCCGCCTATATAAACAAAATCAAATTGACTCGTGTAAGCAAAACACGCTAGATCGTATGGACTCCTGGGCTCATGGACGCATATCTGAATGGCCCTTTAATGTTAAAATTAAGTTGGCTTGATAAGTACGAGGGGCATTCAAATATAAACGAGCCTTTTACTTTTGAGGACTTAGAAAGCGTGAAATAAAATAAATAAATAAATAAATAAAGGTAGAGGGAGAACCCGTCTAGATGACTCAATACCAACCCGGCTGCCCGACCGGTTTGTTTAGTTATGCTCACAATGAGTGAAAGAGAGGTTCAGCCTTCAGTTGCGCAACGCATTATAACAAAGTTTTTAATGAACGAGAGCGTTAAACCAGCCGAAATTCGAAACCGAATGCGTGCACAGTTTGGAGAGAATACACTTTCATGACCACGAGCCAAAGCCTTGTGTGCGAGTTCAAAAAGGGCCTCTATGAAGTGGAGAAAAGAAGTAGAGCCAGGACAATCAAAAACCAAAACTCACTTTTTTCACTCACTGTCAACGGTTTTTTGGGACTCTCAAGGAGTTTTACTCGTTGATTTCCTTCACGATTGTCGCACAATAAATTTTGCTTACTACTGTAAACTTCTTGACCAGGTTCGAGCTGCATATCGGTCAAAAAAGCGCCGTCAGCTCATCTCAGACGTCCTACTCCTGCACGACAACGCAATACCCCACACTCTAAAAAGTGGGTATAAAATTAATTCCACATTAGATGTGCATTTTTTGCTTTTACGCCAAATCAACTGAATAATAAATAGTATTTTGTAAACCTTAGCAAAAAGAGTGTAAATTTACTACTTCGCTGCTCACATTTACACAAAAGCTGTAAAATTGTATCATTTGCTCGAATTCAACTTATTATTGATGTAACATTGTGACTGCACGAGTCTGATATTTTGCGATCGTTGCTTACATTTGAATAGCAGCAGTTAAGTGCAAAGTGTAGTCTTTTCTTTTCGTATAATAAGTTGAGAAGTGTAGCTATAAGCAAATTAGAAGTGTAGCTATAAGCTAATTAGGTGTAGCTATAAGTGTCATAAATTAATGTACATATGTGTATATATAAAATTAAAATAAATTATAAACTTAAAGGAATTGCAACAAGTGTTTATATTCCACATTTAAAGTTACCTATTTACAGTCTTTTGATAATGATATTTAATTTTGGAGTAGTAGTGTATGTTATAGCACTTCCCTATCTTAAGTGTGTGGCTTTTGGATCATAAAACTTTTTCAATTGCAATTTTATTGAAATTGAAACTTAGCTAGAGGCTTGCTGAAATTCCTGCTTAAATACTGTATACTTCCTAAAATTGTTCGAAATAGTTTTTGATGTCATTTGTTTGATAAAACAATCTTTATTATAGTTTTTGTAAGCAATTTTAAGGATATTCACGAATAAATGGTGTAGTAAATTTTATATTATCCTATTATCCTCGTAAAAAGTAGCCTTTGCTACATAACGCCGCGTCCACATTGGCCATGGGAGATGGCATAACATTCGACTTGCCATGGAAATGGAAAATGTAGACGGTACATGGCATACCATATTTGATGGCATACCATAAATGTCAAGCCATATGGCAAGACATTTGCATGGCCATGAGTATGGCCATATTCTGACAGTTGTTCATTTTCAAAATGGCGATGTCGAGGGAAATAGTGTTACAAATCCTAAACAAATACAAAAAAAAGATTGCTTATGGAAATCTATGTTCGCCTCTTCCTCAATTTGCGCCTTTCCTCACATTCTGCTTCCTCTAACCTTCGCAGTGCTCTCAAACACCGGATAGCGGGCATATGTTCACTGCTGAATGATATTTTCAAAATGATATGGCATGACATGCCGTTGCCCAGGCATCAGATGACATGCCATAAACTGACATTCGTTGCCATTGCATATGGCAGAGCTCATGGCCAATGTAGACTCTAGGTAAATTTCATGCGTATTAGTCCAAAATTTACGTCTTTTTAGTAGAAAAAAAAATTACACATTTAAGACGTAAAATATTCTTTGTACGCACTTTTGTAAATTGACATCTATAATAGTAGGAAACCAGTTTCCTACTGTTGTAAGGGTAAAATTCATCCAAAATTTGTTTGAGTGCACACTGCAGCCCTAACAGCCCAAAAATTTGATGAAATGCATTAGACTACACATGATCATCCTCCCTTCAGCCCTGACCTTCCACCTTACGATTTCCATATGTTTGGGCCTCTCAAGGAAGCACTTGGAGGGAGCGTTTTGCGAACGATCAACAGATTGCACAGTTTTTGCGCGATTGGTTGGATACCCGCTTGAAGTCATTCTTCGAAAACGGCATGAGCCAACTACCTGTTTGATGGGGAAAATGCATTACTACGGAGGGTAACTATGGGGAAAAATAACTATAAAGTGTGTTTTCTTCTTAAATGTTCTTCTTTAAACAAATTAATTTTGCATAAGGCTCATTTATATTTGAATGCGCCTCGTAGTTTCAGTCAATGATGCCTCCCAAAATTTTCGCGGCAAATAAGATTTTGGAATTTTGACGTCCAGAGTTCCAAGTATTCGTTTAAAATTTAAGCGGTCTTGATAAGGAGGTAGATGTGAAGGGTCATCCCAGGAAGACCGCGCTGACAGAAGCGTAAGAATCTCTTTTGGATGGACTCAATTTGGTCAAAATAAACTATTTGACATGGCACCCATACAATACTTGCGTATTCGACAAAAGGTCTAACTAAGCTGAAAAAGAGGGTCTTAGTTAGAAAAATGTCGTTGAATTCCCTCAAACGTCTCCTGGCAAAACCTAAGGCATTGCTAGCTTTCACAAAGATTGAGTTGATGTGATCGTCAAATTTGAATGATTAATTCAGCGGTAAACCTAAATAGAGTACTTTCGCTGATCTATTCAAAAGTGAACTCAAAAGTGATTCATAGATTAAAGGATTATTTTTGCGTGCATAAGATATAATCGTACACTTGTCAGGACTATTAAGGAGATTCTTATCGGAACGCCAGCTGACAAATATATTTAGATCCTGCAGCAAATCAATATAATCTTTAAGGTTTCTCACAACTTTGAAAATTTTAGCGTCATCGGCATAAAGCAAAACAGAAGATGACCGCAGAATAGAACCTACATCATTAATAAATAAGGCAAACAGTAAAAGACCTAGTTGACTAACTTGTGGAACACCAGACGTGGTTTTAATTTCAAATAACAAGGCACCGCGAAAGGATACTCGTTGTGTTTGATTTGTCAAGTAAGAATCAAACCAATTTAAAAACAAGTTAGAGAATTGAAAGGGATGAAGCGTGGCTAAAAGTATAGAGTGACCAAGCTTATCGAAGGTTTTCGTCAAATCTGTGTAGCCACAGTCAGTTTGGAGGCCAGTTTCGATTGAGTTGATTACCTGGCGAAAAAATTCAAGCAAGTTATTTGTGGTTGATCTACCTTTCATAAAACCGTGTTGATACGGAGCCATAATGAATTTGCAATGAAAGGCTACAATATCCTTAACTATGGCTTCAAAAAATTTTGTGACACGCAATAGGTCGATAGTTGCATGCGTCATTACGACTTCCTTTCTTTAATATAGGAGCGACCGCGGAGTATTTCCGAAAATGAGGAAATATGTCTGCTTTTAAGGTTGCATTGAAAATATAAGACAGCACAGGTAGTGGTGATGACACACAATATTTTATGACTAAGTAAGGTATGCCATCTGAGCTAGGTGTTATATTATTGGCTTGAAACAATTGACTTGAAACAAACCAAGGATAGTAATTCATTTGTAATGTTGATGTCGTTGTTAACAGAAGTAGAGCTCGGAACTTCGAAAGTGCCGTCAGCCGAAGGGCACCAGTTGATTCTAAGTAGGTTAAAATCACCCATTAAGACGATGTCGTCGTTATTGTCCGCAAGGACGAATATGAGCTGCATAATATAAGCTGCATAAACGAAGCCTGAACGTCATGCGTGGAGTTTGGAGGCGTGAATTTAACACTAAACAATGTTTTCTCTGTCGTAAGTTCGACTTAAGCACAAATAAACTCATTATCTGTATGCTATATATCTTTTAGAGACACTTTGATTTTTTTGTGAAAGATCAGTAGAACACCACCTCCGACAGGAGCGCCAGCTAGATCTCCATATCTATCTTGGCGGAAAATAGTCTACTCCGAGTTAAAAATTTCAGTATTGTGTATATTTACACAAAGCCACGTTTTGGTGATCGCAATAACATCAAAAGCTTCAGAGCTCCAGAGTTCATAGAACTTATTAAGTTTAGATCGTATCCTACTTACGTTGGCGTAGAGTACTGAGAAGAGTTCGTCCCGTTTTTATTCCAGCGGTTGATTTACTTATATTTTTGTTGACGAATTCATGCGCAACGGAGCTCAGCAGCCAGAAATTGCTATTTACGAAGGAACCACAGCAACAATCTGGTGCTATAATTTTAAATGACGATACACGATGCCTGTTCCCTTTCTTCATAGCTAAAAAGGCTTAGTGATGAAGGATTTTGTATGCTCAAGGATTCAAAATTTTTCCTTACGCCATCTGCGGTGGTATCAAGGGCAAGCTTGGTTACAAATAAAGCTCTGGGTCCTGCTACCTCTAAGGGTGCAGTTGAAAATATTAAAATCATCTAAATCGATGTTGGCATCTACTGCTTTTAAGTTCGTTTTGTAAGGTTCATTAGATGCGGAGACTAGAGATTTCGGTATCGCATTAGTAGTTGATTTTGAACCTTTGATGATTTTTTGATTGCTGCATCTGTTGTTTTCGAAGTTGGTTTTTGTTTTGTACCAACACTATCAGAAGTAGGTTTCTCATTTCCCAAAACCATCTGGCTGGCAATAGATCGTGATGCAGGTTTTGCGGGTTGAGAGATTGATGTAGGCAAGTACTTTTAGTTGGCTTGAAAATTGGTACCGTTTTTGGGCAGCACCCACAATGCTCATTGGGAGGATCCGAGTCCGCATATGCTCTTCGGCGGCCAATAAAACAATGTTAAAGCATGCCACAAATCATCCTTAGCGCAATTCCAGTGGCTACACCAATACTGTGCTGAATGTTTGGATATACTAATAAGTTCATTAATGTAATAAAAAAGTACCTCAGAGCAAAACTTAGCTTTCCGAACTCAAACTATTAATGACATACTTTTCCCGCACAGTCTTCCTTAGGTAAATTAAAAAGTGTCATAGTTTAAAAATAACGTAATCCCTCGACAACCCTTGCTAGGTCTAGGGGTTGAAGCTAATAGAAAGCATCATTCACAAATTTACAATCAATGTGAATGCGAATGTAGTGCAATAAGTTCAACGACTCATTTTACCCCTTGATAACTCACATACCTAGTCAGAACTTGGTGAACTCAAAGTTCGGTGCGCGGTCCCTCGTCCGAACCTGGATTCAAACCAGGGGCACCACACACCAGAAGCTAATTTTCTACCCACTAGGGTACTCTAGCTGCTAAGCTCTCATATTTTAGTCTCACCTTAACTCGGGAAAGTGGATTAGCACAAATGAAACGATCGCAGACACACACGCACTTCACTGACACGAAACGAAAATTGATTTTTTGACTAAACCGATGAAAGAAATAAATTGTTAAGCAGTCATCAGAACCTTCTTCACAACAGCATTCATCCTCTAATCTAATCAAAAAACGACAAGCTACTTACAGAGACAACTCGCACGAATACTATCATCTACTAAAGGACATTTGTGATTTATATGGCACAGCAAAGAACATGAATGTGCCGAGGAATAAAAGTGTATTGCTCACCAACGAATATGCCAGTACAAATCTATGGTTCGATTAACAACAACTCATTCGCAGACCATTGACAACGAAAGGACGTACAAAAAATCACTTAAGGATAACTGGCAATAAGATGGATTAAAAAACGCTTTTAGAATCACGAAATAAGCAAATTCAAGAAATATCTGGAAACTGCGTACGTAGTCGAACTCAATAAGAACAATTCAACCCTCCGTTCAGTCACCCATTTCTATCTGCAGGAAGAACATACAAAATATCTGACGATTTGCTTTACAGTCGAAGACATTCAAAGTATATTGCTTCTCAACTCAACCCATTCAATCCTTTAAAATATTCAAAATATAAAATCTTCATATTTCAACCGAAACTTTCACGCTTCGCAGAACACCGTTTCAGTTCAGAATAAAAATAAAATACATAATCGTCATTTTTCATCTCGTTTGCAGATCGTATACATTCACTACAGACAGGCGGGGTACTAGTCCTCAAAAGAAAACTCCACTCGGCCTCCGTTGCATGCAATCGAACGTATACTGTGAAAATCTCGATAAAACTTGGAAGGAAGAGAAAAAACGAACTCGGAATAATGTTTAGCGAGTAGCGATTGGGAAAAAGCGTTTCCAAATCGAGGTCGATTGATAATTGAGAATGTAAATATTTGCCGTTTGGGTTCGCAGTTGGAACAAGGTAACACATAAGTTTGAAAATGAATATCGATGCATTTCCGAACGGAAATACTCGTGAAATTTCCGGAATTTCGGTTACTGTTGTAGCTGATTTCGTTTCAAGAAGCTTAGGGCAAAGTCCAGTGATTGAATGACGCTATTAGAATGGATTTCAAATGCAAAGTATTTTTTTTTATCGAAATCGTGAAATTGATTTGTCGTTTGGCTTTCAGCAGTTTAATTCATTCGGGTTCAAAATATAGTGTCAGACGCAATAGTACATGGCGAAAAATACATAGGGGTAGGTACTATGGGCCTTTCCGAATTCACGTCTTCGTCCTCATCTTCAGCTTGTTATGACAGATTGTGACGTCAGCAGAATAGCTAAGCTATGCTAACAGTGTGAAGCAGATGAAGACGAGGTGTCCGAAACCTATGGCTTTGCTCCGTAACATTCCCTCAAAACAGCATCAGGCCAACGAAAAGTCAAATCAGAACGTGACTTCGTTAACTGTTATACAGGAGAGCAATGACAAGGCGTAGATAACTGAATTCGGACAGGTTCGACTTGATCTGACGTCACATTCTGTTATAACAAGCTGAAGGCGAAGACGTCAATTCAGAAAGGCCCTATGTGTTATTAGTACTGTATACAGCGGACGTTTAGTCCGCGGACTAAACACCAAATTCCACCTAAATTTTTTAGTCCACGTGTTTTAGTCCAGTGTATACAGCATATACACTCGTGGACCGACCTAAATTTAGGTCGGTCCACGATTTCAAGCGACCTGACCTAAATATAGGTCGTGGACTATAATCGTTATAAACACACGCGACCTAAACATTGATTTTTGCGCGACTATTAATAATGTATGTATGTTGAATATAAGCTCATAACATTCCCCTTTGACACAAAATCATTGAAATAAACATGTTTGAGAGACAAATGAAATGATAAAAACAGTGCATGAAGGAAAATTAAACTAAATGACAGCTGTCATATACGAACGAGGACTAAATTCCACCTAAGCAAATTTTAGGTCGGGTTCGTTGTAAACATCTGAGGACTAAGTTCATTTAGTCCGCGCTTTAGGTCAGGTCACTTTTGGTCCGACTGGTGTAAACCGGCACATTGTTCTCCACGCCATATATTCTAGCACACCACGCCATGTATTTTATTTGCCTCCTTCACTACACTCTCTTCATCACTCAATATGCACGGTCCGTATGCATAACAAATCATAACAAAGTAATTCTTCCTAGTACTTCCCAGACAATTGGGGTATTGAAATAAGGGATAGTACCATCCTGCTTTTTATACACTGAGAAAAATTTTCTTGGTTAATTTTCGTATAAATTTGTAACACTCAATTTGGGGAAAAAATGCATTCTTTCGCCGTAAAAGTTCGCATATTTATATTCAACCGCGCTATATTTAAATGAATTTTCATAGCAACATAGCAAAAGCAACATTAAGAATATCTTACTATCTGTAATGGCTTCCGACTACATATTAAAAGGTTTTGTTTACAGAAAAGTGTATGGTTGCTTCCCTCATAAATAACAACAAACTTTACTTTTCTTTATATGCATTGTTCATATTATTAAAATAATTTCAACCATACAATATGGTATCCATTGCAAAAGGTATCGTAACGCTTCTGATCTAATGTTGTATCTACGGTCTAAGTGTTGTTTCCTATTCTATCATAGAAGTTTCATATGTCACATAGCAAAATTGTATTCGGTTCGCTGTTCGATATAATTCATATTCATGTTATGCTGTAAAGTCCTTAGATAACGTATGACGCTATATGTACGTTGTATGTAAGCAAGTGTATGTATGTAAATGAAACGCATTGCGATACAATGCAGTGCCGACGCAGTGAATGCATTGTAAACCACATTGAAAGCAGTCATATATTTTTTCTTTTCTCTTTTCTTCCTTTTATATCATATAAAAATGATTTTTCTCGCACTTGCTCAATTAATTTACGGTCCATTTTCACTTTAATGCTTCGAAACAAATTATCACCAAAATTTAAATTGCCAACTGATGCAGTGTGCAGTGTTTTTAGATATCAACTTAAAGGATGCAGTGCAGTGGCTATGGTTACTGGTAATTGAGGCTATGCTTACTGGCAATTTTTTCACGGAAACATGGGTAATTTTAACATGCATAGTTATTGGAATCTAAATAATTTAATATATTATCAAATAAGTTATTGTAAGAAATACTATCGTGTATCTCTACGTTCGTCAAGATTCTCAGACGAAAGTCCTATAGTCCATAAAACTATGTTAAAATATTTCAAAGCGTTCTACTATGCAACTATGTCTAAAGATACTATAAATGGTCACTGTCGATATATACCCTATACACTATAGGATAAGTGATACATAAAATTGGGTAAAATGTATTAAAAAATTTTTCCGTGTAGTTAGTACATTAGGTCATGTTGTGTACATTTGATTTGTCTTCAAGACGTGCGTCCAGAAAATAGTTTACGAAAAACTCTGGATTGTATTAGCAGTGTGCTCTTTCGATGTAAAGCTTTAGATTTTCTTAGACCTTTACTAAGTTTTCAGAATGTTTAAGCAAATTAGGCAGAGTATTGAAAAAATTTTGAAAATATGAAAGTTCGAAGAATATCATCTGGCCATTTTAGCTGTTTGGTTAAAATCTTGTAAATCAATTTGCAGTATAAGTTTGTGGATATTTGGAAGACCAGTTCTAGCATATATCGCCGAAGTTGGGTTTTATGAATTATTTTGATAGCTTTGGTCATGCAATCACGGAGATTGTTCCTCGATGAGTGTTTTCTCTTCAAACTTTGGCAAGGCATTGTTTTGTCAAACCTTGATTTCCAGATAACCAGACGTGAATCTAGTCATCCAAGTCGTCCTTCTGAGGTTTTCTCTGTTCCGAATGCACGTACGGAAGTCTATTTCCATACGCCTTTGCTGCGTCTACCCAGAATGCACAATGCCCTTAAGCTTGGTCCTCTCCCGGAATCTTTTTTACTATTCAAGCATGTATTGAAAATGTTACCTTAAATTGCTATTTACCTTAGTCCTAATTTTAGTTTTCACATTATCCAATTATTTTTGTTATTTCTTTTCCTTTTTTATGTTTCATTCCCCTTTTTTTTTGCTTTCTTGACGTTGTAATTGGAATTATATCTGTAGCGCAAGAGATTAATAAATAAATAAATAAGTAAATAAGTCTTCCAACACGCTCGATATTGTGCTTGGAAGTCTGGCCCCACAACAATACTCCATATGCGATTAAGGATACAATAGGTATGTTCCCGTACTTTCAGTCACTGAATTTTTTCAAATGAAAAAAATGTGGTGGGGAAATTCATGAAAGTACGGGAACGCTCTCATTGCATTTCCTGAAAATTGACAACCAAAAGTGTCAGTTTTCGGTTTTTGGGAGAACAATAGTGATTGTATAGCCATCCTAAGCGGTGATAAATTATCGCCACAAAAATTTTCGACCTTCATAACAACATTAGGCAAAAAATATATTGCTTACCGCGCACATTTGAAAATATTTACTCGCGCCTCATCGTTTGACACTTTTCAGTATTTTTCAGTAGCTCAGACCCTACTGAAATGTACTGAAAGACGGGAAATTTTCAGTTTTCAGTAAAACGGCGTACGGGAACGGCTTCATTGCAATTAATTGCGATTAATCGCAATTAATTGTAGTGCAGGAACAGACCTAATATTACGCATAGTATCTCATAAGCTTGGTTTGCGAGGGGATAAATTGAAACCTTTTTATTACGCCTATCATATGTGCCACTTTGCATCTGATGTTGTTGATGTGGTTGATCCATGTAATTTTATCATCTAGCACCAATCCAAGATTTTAATCGAATTTACATGTTCAAGCTGTACTCCGTTTATTTGGAGGTGGAGGTTCACTGGACGTTTGTTCCTCTGCTGAAACACAATGTATTTGGTCTCATGGGTGCTAATAACTAGTATACTTTGCTGAAGCCAGTTACAATATCGTTCTAAATCTGCATTTATAGTGTTCTGGAGTGTCAATTCTTTATCCCCGGGATAGAGAAGAAGAGTATCGTCCGCAAACAGCACAATTTTACACAATAGCTGAATGTCCTGTATGCTGTTCACTTAAAACAGAAAAAGAAGTGAGCTGAGAATAGATCCTTGTGGTGCACCGATATTCATTTCGCATTCTTGGCTGACGTATTTTTGGCTACTATTCACCTATTTATTATGTAGTTTCTGGCTAGTGGCTTTATTTTATCACCAAATCGGATTTAATCGTTCTAGTAAAATTCCATAGTCGATGGTGTCAAATGCTTTTTGTAAATCAACGAAAATAGCTGCAGTATGATTTCCATTATCTAGCGTATAGTTTATAAAGCGCACTGCGTGCAAGATCACCGCTAAAGGCCCCTATTTACGAACAGTCCAAATGGCCTGAGTCCATTTGGCTTGAGTCCGTTTGGTTTAAGTACAATTTAACAAATCCACTCACGATAGAGTCTCGATCCAGTCAGTCCATTCCATTTTGTGTCATTAATTTAGAAAAAACGGAGATAAACTTGAAGAAAAAATTATTTTTAATTTATTAATGAATTTGAAGCATATGAAGGAGTTTTTTTGCAATTGCAACTTGCATCTACATAAAGAAATGAAAACCAAAAAGGAACTGGAAAAAAGGATGGCTTGCCAAACGAAAACAAATGGGTCACGTAAATTTGGTAAAAAAAATCACACTTGAGGCTTCTGATTTGCAAAATTATTTAAGAATGGATGAAAATACATATAACACGTTGCTACGGTTGGTCACCACATTTATCAAGCGAAAGGATACAAATATGAGGTAAACTATCACTCCTCACGAAAGATTGACCGCTACTTTGCAGTACTTAGGAAGCGGTTGCAGGCTTTGGGTCAAATAATATAATATACATTCATGTGACCTATATTACTCGATAGCTTCGAAAACAAAATCATGGCCACCACTATCCATTATGCTGGATTTTTCGATTAAATAAAATTATCACAGAAACAGTCAATGAGCTTGTCACAGGTCAGCGTGTGAAGCAAGACTGCCACGTTGTTTGGACTGAGGCTTCAACACACACGACTACACTCTAAAAAGTGGGTCTATAATTAATGCTTTGATAATTGGAAATATATTCATTTTTTCGTTTAAAATAACGAATCACAAATTTTTTTACACATTGGAGGTGTATTTTTTTGCTTTTACGTCATATCAGCTAAATAAATACACAGCTTTTTGTAAATTGAAGCAAAAAGAGTGTAAATTTGCGCCAAAACCATAAAATTGCATCATTTTTTAGAGTAAAATTACACGATTTGGTCGTAAAAAAATATTCTTTTTAGGCACTTTTGTAAATTTGCATCTATAATAGTAGGAAACCAGTTTCCTACTATTATAAGGGTAAAATTCAACCAAAATTTTTTTGAGTGTAGTCCATTTTATGGATTGTTCAAACTCGGTCTACTATTTCTCCACACACGGTCGAGCCAAAAAATGGCCCGATGGCCTGAGTCCATGGACTTTGGATTGATTGGAAATCCAATTTGATTCCTTGAGTCCATGAGTCCTTCCGAGTTCTCCCGCACACGGTGAGATTTTGGCCTGGCCTCAAGTCATTTGGACTGATGGACTGCTCGTGAATAGGGGCCTTAACGTGCTACTATGTTATTAAAACTCGTACTGAATTGAGGTCAGGATAGAATTTTCTTCTATAAATTGTAATGTTCTTGAGTTTATTACCTTCTCAAATATTTTGCTAATGATGCTGGTGACAGCAATGGAGCGGTATCTAGATGGATTTGCAACGATCACTTCCTTTGAATACAGAAGTGATTTTCACTAATCAGGGAAGGAACCAGTTTTTGGGGGGAAATATATTTATAATGTAGTTATTCAATAGTTTGATGTCTTTGGACGTGATGGCATCGAGGCTTGGGGATACTGCAGCTTTTAAATTATCTATCATTTCAGTAATTTCTTTCAGTGATGTAGTGCATAAATGCACGGATGTTAAAGTATTCACCTTTTTGTTGATATCTGGACCATATGTAGCGTGGTTCTGCAGTGTAATATTAATGCCGATGGATGCAAAGTAATTATTTAGATGTTGAGTCACTAAAGAGGGATCTTTTATCAGGGTCCCATTTACATATAATTCATTTATGCTTGTTATATGCGTTGCATCCTTTGAAGTTGATTTCACTTGTTTGATTATTTTCCAACATTTAGCACTATTCTCTAATTTATTGGCAAAAAATCGTTTCTTTACCACTTGCGTAATTTTATTTGACTCCTTTTTTTTGATTAGATAATCTTGTTTTTTCATCACACAATCTTGATTTGTCATGTATCTTTTGTAAGCAGTTTGTTTGTGTTTAGCAGCATCAATAACTTTCTTAGTAGTCCATGATTATTACCTTTTACGTGTTTGGCTGATGCCGCTTTTTCGTTTGCTTTCGATATTATATGGATTAAACCTTCTATAGTAACATTTGGTCTCATTTTTAAAACATCAATTACATATTTCACGAATTTTTTCTTATCAGTTGAATAGATGGCTATCATCCTGGGTCGTGTTTTTATCCTTCCGCATTCAATAATCGTTATTTCTATGATCTTGAGGTCTGATCCGGGCCAATCATTATCCTCGTATGAGATTCAATCTACAGTCTAAAAAGTGGGTATATAATTAATACTTTGATATAGGAAATATACTCATTTTTTCGTTTAAAATAACGAATCACAAATTTTTTTAAACATTTGATGTGCATTTTTTGCTTTTACGTCATATCAGCTGAATAATACAAAGCTTTTTGTAAATCTAAGCAAAAAGAGTGTAAATTTACTAGTTTGTTATTCACCTTTGCGCCAAAGCCATAAAATTGCATCTTTATTTAGGGTAAAATTACACCATTTGGTCGTAAAAAAAATATTCTTTTTTCGCACTTTTGTAAATTTACGTCTTTAATAGTAGGTAACCAGTTTCCTACTATTATAAGGGTAAAATTCAAGCAAAATTTTTTTGAGTGTAATAACTGGGGATGTTTTATTATCACATGATTTATCAAGGCCTTAGAAGTTTGTGTTACTCTTGTCAGCTTGGTTGCATTGAAAATAATTCCATTGTTATACGCAATTATACTTCGATATGTGGTGTTGATGAGGCCAAAAGGTTGATGTTGGTATCGGCTATAGTAATTAATTTGTCATGTAGCGAAAGAAGTTCATCGATATGTTGTAGAAAAAGCTATCATCATCATTAGGCGTTTTGTCAAATGTTCCGATTTTAATTTGTTCCTCTTTTAGTTATAGTTCCGCTATAATAGAACTGTATTAATCTGTCATCATGATCAAGCTAGATTGAATTTGGGATTTTGTTATAAATATAGCTTCGCCTCTACCACGCCCTGATTGCCTGCGCCAAACGTAACCATCATATCCATTTAGCCTCTTCATTTTGGTACATCCATACTTCGATTAAAATTAGTAGGTATATCAATATAGTTCCCGGAAGAAGGGTAGACATTTATGTCATCTATCTTGTTCCGCATGCTCCTGATGATTGCACATCCAATATTTAATATCTCAGCTTCATTGATGGTATTTGTATTAATAGCTATAATTAATTTTTTTTTTGTTTATCAAAATCAACCTTTTTTAATTCTGGGCATTCAAAACTTTCAGCGCGGTGCGGTACATGTAAATGTTTTTTAATGGAGCAATTTACGCATTTTATTGATGTAGCAGTGTATGTACTGGTCCGATGGTTTCCGGCACACTTCGCACATGATTCTTCCTTTAATGGACATGTTGTTGTCTTTTGGTTGTAGCCTTAGCATTTGAAGCATCGCATGATGTTGTGGTCTTCATCAACAAAATAGGGTCCAAAGCCAATATTTATATATTGGTTGGCCAATCCTTCGAAAAGTCTTCCACCTACTTCTATAGAGGCAATCCATTTTTTCGATTTCAGAGCTTGCCTTGTGCAGAAAACATAGAGTCTATCGTTGGTATCAATTGAATAATCAAGACTCAATATTTCATTTTTCAACTCTTTTATGGTAATCTAGGCAATCTATGTTTGGTCGCTCGAACATTATAATCATTTCCCAGGTTTTTTTAAAATAAAATATCAGTGTTTGTCTGGGTATCAGACTTAATAAGAATGCCCCCATCACGCAGATGTTTTGTATAATGAGCTGGGGTTTATACCACCCAACGCCATGTTTTATGGCCCTACATCCCACGTGCATGTAGATGCACTTCTAAATGGAAATGTTCACTATTGCAAACAAAAATAACACGACTCGAGCAACTGTACATTGCTTCATTACGCGCCAAGAATATCTTCATATGACTCGGGAGGACCGGAGATCATGTGCATAGTAGAAACCGGTTCCCCATATCTGTGGCTAAGAAGCAAAAGACACTACATTCATTTTTGGTTTTTGAAAAATGTTAAATTTCTTGAAGGATTTTGTTCATTCTGTTTAAGATGTATTATGATATAAGTCTATTATGAAAAAAAGTAAAATAATTCTTGGATTTATGGATGATAATAATTTATGAAAAATTCTTTGGATTTATTTAAAACTTATGGTCTCACAGGCTTATCATTATGAATTGAGTGTGAAATCTTAGGAGATTTCAGACATGAGTCCATGCGTCCATGCGATCAAACCAGTTTGTTTTAGAAGGCGGGAGTGAAGTGGAAGTACAAATCAACGTATCCGCTCTCTTGCACTTCACTCCCACCTTCTAAAAAAACCGGTTTGACCGCATGGACGCATGGACGCATGGCCTCATATCAGAAATCCCCTATGATTTCACACTCAATTCAGAATGATAAGCCTGTGAGACCATAAATTTTGCCCAATGTTATATACGAGTACGCGCTAAGTAGATTCTTCCATTACGGTACTGGGAGCTATATTGCATAGCTTAGAGTACCACGTACCTAGCGTATGGGGCCATAAACAACGCATTTTTTTTAATAAAGGACTTTAATAAAAGACTGGGTGCTAGTTGGATTTTTTTAGTGTTCAGTATTGAATTACTAAATTTTGATCCGATCCTGTGCTGATTATGTCAGTGAATCATGAGCAGAAAGTATTCCGAGAAAGACTCGAAAAAGGATATTCTACAGTTGGTCGTTTGGTAGCTTCACCGCAAAGTACTACTAATCAGCTTTTATTGCTAGGATAATGGGCTGTATTCGACCATTGTGTAAAGTGAGCCCTTCAATTTTTATTTCTCGCAATCCCTGAAAGCAACAATTTTTACATCAACTACTACTACTTTGCCAGTGTATTGAACATTCTCATATGCTTCATTACAATACACAAACCATATTGTCTAGAATAATTAAGTTCCTTTCCTTCGCTGACTGGTTTGATCGCTACTTTCTTTGATTATATTATACTTTCAACGTTGCAGACCTTTCAAACTAGAAAACAGTTTGGGGTGCTCTCTTATGTTCTATCTCAGACGAGTTATTGATTGTTTGCAGTCACGCAATCTGAAAAATACATTTAACTTCGGGGGCACTGTTCCTTTTTAAAGCCCTAGCGATTTGAATTTGGCTACAACAAAAATAATTTAACGCAAAGCGTGACAGTAAGGTCAATTTTTTTGGCTTAAACTTAGCTGGAAATGTCGCCGTAGTGGTGCTAAGATTTTCATGTGAAAACTACCTTTGCTAGGAAAATGAGAATGGCACTAACATGTCATATTTATTTCACACCAATTTCGAATGGCTCGGACTTTCGAGGGGAAAAGTGAAATTTGACGTCAAGAAGCGGTTGGATTTGAAAATGGAATTAAGCTGATGTCTTCGTCACAGCAGATAATAAAAGAATCAATCTTAATTTGAAATGCTTTATATTGTATCCGTCAGTCATCAGCAGAGTCTCCAAAATTGGGAAAATTTTGTCTCCAAAGAATGACCAGAGACTGGCAAATTGTTAGAACGTTGGTTGGCTGACAGGTGGCTTATCTGTTCTATGTTCTAAGCGGGGACAGAGTGAATACTTTCGAGCACAGAAAACTATTATGTATCGAGTCAGTATGCATTTGGGTGGAATAATATTTTGCTCCTGTACTAGACAGCAGTTTCGCTTCTTTTTTTATGTCCTACAATTTGATGATCATACGAAATACTGCTCTTTTTCACCGTTGGAATAGAAAACATCTCTTTAATTCTTCATTTATTGGAAGATTTCAATATCTGTTTAAGGTTAACTCATACACTACGCCAACTATCTAGGTGATATTCACAAAAACCATCGCTTCTTTATTGCAAGTAAGATCGTAACTTCAGCTTTAACTACGAAATGCCATAGTACACCACCCAACTTAATACACAACACACACTTATGTAGCCTTGTCAACAACTCTGAACTGCCTATTCAAAACATTCAAGTGTCAACTTTAAGCTTGATAGTCCCAGCAATATCAGTAAACTATCGAAAGTATCTAGCCTATGTTTACTACCTATTCCTCGTTTACGAACGATTTTTCACTTAACGTCTCGTCATTCTTATAGTGCTGTCCTTGAAATACCAATTTTATTATCATTATCCACAACCAGAAGCTAGTCACATCGATTTCGCTGAGCAAATCAATCTGTTATAGTCCTTTACATGAAAAATTTAGCAGGAAAAAAACTGCAGCATCAGCAGCAACAACAATGGCAGATGTTATTGGCGAGAAAACAACATTACCAGCAAATCTTGAGTTTTATCACTTCATTGATTTCACAGCTAAAGCAAAAATTTAACAATTATATTTTGCTAATTTCAATAGCACTTGGATTTTAACTTTATCGAATATTTGGTTCCAATACTAACACTGTTGAATTCGGAACTCCTTTCAGATTTGCTCGGCCAGCATTTCACTCTGCTTCGAATTAGAGATGCCACTAAACTATAATCTCCTTTGATGCACAATATTAGCGGGCGAAATGTCTGCACTATTCATAGAAAAAAAAACACTGATTTGAACCACACACGCTCAACCTTAACGCCACGGATATTTCAAAGATATCCGTAATAATGATACGCCAAACTGGCTGAGTGATCCTTTATCTTATTTAGTCGCTTCTCGTGCCATTATTCTTCGAATAATGTTCCATTTTCGTACATTTATCGACCGAACACAACACTCACTCACCCGCCCTCACTTCCTTATTACTCAACTGACCAGCAAAAACGTAAATATCGGCAAGCAACAGAGTAAGTTAAAGAGACGTGATATGTCCTTCAAGGATTTTCACGGCGAACAGAACAGATCCTATTTCACTCTACTAGTTAAATAGTAGAAGCGACTACGATACGCGTATGGTGTTCCGAACCACCGTTTAAGACACTTTCCCAATGGAAACTGAAGCTGAATAGCCGATGAAAATGGTTTTCCCCAAAAGTCACTTGAACCATCGTCGTTGCCGTTCCCTATCCCTACAGTCGGCTCGTTCTAAATTCTGCCAACGATGTACACGGAAAGCTTCGCAGCGCGATTTCCGTACGTACTATACGGGACAATAAGAGTGGAAAATTCAATTATTTTTCGATGCACACGAGCTTTTCTGTGAACGGACTAGATTCGCGTATCTGTTACGGTGATGCGTATACGTATGCGTGAGGCTTGTAGATGAATATGTGCAAAAACACAAAATATATTAAAAACTATTATTATACTTGTATGGCTTATCCACACAGGAAACTCTATTCAAAAAAAATTTGTTTCCTACTTCTTTAAAAAAAATAACAGGACAAAGATGATTGTACCATTAATACAGTTAAGTATTTTCATTTTCGTTATATTAATTTCAATTCGATGCGGACTTAAAATCGCGGCTCATAGATATATTGTTACGAAGTTAAAGTCCTCAACAGCACGCTTCCATTTGATCTGGTCACGACTGTAGCGAAAGCTAAGACCTGCGCTCGAGTCACCTGTCCTGATAATGTATGTGCTGGTATCATTCCAACGTGCTCATGAGCTAAACTGCTTTTAGCCAACATGAAACTATAAGAAAAACACGAATATAAAGAGTTGACGGCCACCCGATACATACCATCAGTTTGGATTTCTGAGCAGAAAGTTTGAAATACTGGTCTTTGCAGTCCAGCCACCCACTCTTCTGATCCTGAGTGGAACATTTGTTGATTCCTTTGGTCCGGAAAATCGTGCAACAGTAAAAAAAATCGCTTTGATGGGCCAGCCGCCTGGAAGATGAATAATTGCAATAGAAGTAGGTGCCCGACCTCACTGAGCAGATACCGTTTTCGTATGCAAATGTTAAATTGAATGTAACCAAAAGTTTTGGGAAGTATGTGAATGTTCGGAAAAACCAGCAAAATTCCTCAAACATCAAACCACTTCCAGTTGAGCATTTTTTACAATGCGATTATTTACATTGCAGCTCGTTAAAATTCATGTATGAAACAGTTGTTTTTTCGTGGTACAAGACAGATCTGTTCTGAGTGATTCTCAGTGGTTTCTCAACAGAAATCGGATAGCACTTTCTTATGTTCTAAGCTACAGTAGCTCACAGCTTATTTCAACCAACACGTAAAAAAAACTTTAACTTACTATAAAAACTAAACTAAAGAAGATATCAACATTATTTAAAGGCAGGTTATTAGTCTAATGTTTAAACTAATCAAATATGACTTCTTTTATTTATTTTCATTTGTTTAGTATTCTAAAACAACGAAAAACGAAAAACGCAACCAAAAACAATGCCACAGCTTATTTCAACCAAATACTTTGTAGGTGTGCAATGATCCGTTATCTTGCAATGCAGCAATTGTTTCTTTGTCTATGCTTTAGTCATTATATTTGTAATGTGTTCAGGTTCAGTTTTGCTGAATTCTTTGAAAAGATCGTGCAGAAAAATTTGTTTTTCGAACTGGGGCTACGTCCGACATTTGATCAGCGAGAACTTGTTCTCAGTAATTTTAAAAGTAACCATTCGCGCAGGAAAATGTGTGAGATGGTTAGACTAAGTGATTCTACAGTGCAGTGCAGAGTGCAGAGCATCATATACCGATTTGTCCACGAAAATAGAACGCTCGATTAAAGGAGAAATGCCCTCAACAAAATTTTCAATCAAACGGACGAGTGCTTTATTGTTTGGAAAATCCGGGAAAACCCAAGTCTATCGGTTCCGAAAATTGTAAGTGAAGTGGAAGCTGAGTTGGACAAGTCCTGCCACCCGGGAACTATTCGTCGTGTGCTGCGAGAGCATGAATTCAATGGTAGAATAGCGCGTAAGAAACCATTTAAAGTGCCGAAAATCAGAAGTGCCGTTTAAAATTTGCCAAGGAACATTTGCATAAGGATACTGGATTTTGGAATACCGTTATAATCGCTGATGAGTCAAAATTTAATATTTTTAGCTCTGATGGAGCCTCATATGTTTGGCGTAAGCCAAATACGGAACTGCAAAACAAAAATTTGAAAGCTAGAGTCAAACACGGAGGTGGCAGCGTTATGGTTTGGGCTTGCATGTCCGCAGCGGGTGCTGGAAAGTTGCAATTTATTGAGACTACAATGGATAAGTCTCATTATCTCGAAATTTTGAAGTCCAATTTAATTGAAAGTTCGGAGAAACTGGGCATTCGCGATGGCTTCAGATTTTATCAAGTCAATGACCCGAAGCATAAGTCGGGTATTGTACAGACATGGCTGGTTTAGAGTTGTCCGTATGCTATGCAACCACCGGCACAGTCGCCCGATATTAACGTCATCGAAAATTTGTGGGTCATTTTGGATACAAACATCCGAAAACGGAAGATATCCAACAAAAGCGATCTCAAAACTGCATTGGCTGAGGAATGGGCCAAAATTACCCCACCAGTGACACAAAAGCTGGTCGATTCAATGCCTAAGAGGCTAAAAATGGTTGTTGACCAGAAGGGTGGTCATAATAAATATTGAAATATTTTTTTGTGACTTGCTACTTAATTTAAACATTGATTCTGTTACTTGGTTGAAATAAGCTGTGACATTGTTTTTAGTTACTTTTTTCGTCATTAATTGTTATGACCTAATGAAATAAAATAAAAATAATAATAAACTGAACAAATGATAATTGTGAACACTAGTCTAATAATCTGCGTTTAAATAATGTTGATAACTTATTTCGTTTAGTTTTTATAGAAAGTTAAAGTTTTTTTTACGTGCTGGTTGAAATAAGCTGTGAGCCACTGTACGTCTGATTGTAAAAATAATACGTAAGAGGATATGAACGTAATAGGCCAGGAAAATAAAACGAAAAAATGGTCAAACTACTAAATAAATCCAAGTATAGATTTTTCGACGGAAATGTGTTTATTGCAAGATGACAAACATAATGTGGAAAGTCCATTACAAAGTCGTGTGCGCAGCAAAGGTTATTCTAGGTCACAGGTCACGAAAATCAGTTTTTCTTAAATGTCTCGTTAACTATTGACTTAACGTGAATTTATGCCAGCATCAAATTTACTCAACATTAAAATGTGCACAAAAGCTTCATACATCAAATTCACGTACGATAAGTAGTTTTCGAGATATGAGGCTGAGAAATGTTTGAGCCGAGTGCATAATCCCTTATCGTTTGGATATAGTGGTCAGGGGCGGATTTCACCATTTCGCCACCCTAGGCCTCAGAAATATTTGCCGTCCTTTTCGTGAATTATATATATATAACAATGTCGATTCCCTAGAATACTTCGATAGATTTTTTGTCGATTCCCTAGAATACTTCGCTGTTTTTCGTTACGCCCGAGCTCACAAAAAAGGAATATCAGAGCAAAACCGGCACCGGTTCGTTCGTAAAAGTTTCCTATTATTGCGCCCTTGCCACACAAATAATTATTAAAATACACACACGGTAAAGAACCTAAAAGTACCTAAAAAAAAAAAAAAAGAATCCAAAAATACCAATTTTTAACAGTCCAAAACCGTATGCACCTTAACATCGCATATGATTCCAACGTCTTCGCTCATATTTTTATAAGTAAGTTTACTATTCCGTTCAAAGTTTGCTTCCGCACTTGACTGGAGATCAACTATGAACTCGACTACTGTAAATTAATGTTCGATATGTTATTAGTGAAGGATGAACCCGAAATATTTTGACCTATGATGTCTTAGATTTCATTTTATAGAAACTAAGTTCAGTAATGAAGTACAATTTAAAAAAACACGACAAAAATAAAGAGATTCGCATGTAGTTGATATACCCTGTACCATAATAATAAAAAAAAATTCTCTGAAAAATCAATGCACTCAAATATTTACCTCTGATAAGCTTTTCCTAAATTGAAGAGGTATTATTTGGGTTCTTTTTTAGGCCCTTTTTAGGTATTTTCAGATACTTTCTAGGTACTTTTTATAGGTATTTTTGAGTTTCTTTGGTCCTTTACCCTGAGTCTACATTGGCCATATGCGATGGCGACGCTCATCTTGATCTACGGTTTGGTCCTCTACCGCCGACATTATATGCCTTTAAGACTTTTATAAAAAATAATCTTTTGTTTACTACTAATTCAATGTAGTCTTTTTTCCTTTTCTTTTTTTTCTCTATTTTTCTTATTTTGAATTTGTACTTTTTCACTTTGATTTTGTTTATTATTGTTCTTTATTTTGCATCATTATCATCTCATTATTATTTTGTTCATTCTTTCGTTAGTGAATTATTTGTATTTCATATTTTCTATATTCAGTAATTGGATTTTATATATTGAATAATAGTAAATAAATAAATAAATATATGCAAACGATAAGGGATTATGGACTCGGCTCAAACATTTCTCAGCCTCATATCTCGAAAACTACTTATTGTATATGAATTTCATTTATGAAACTTTTGTGCGAATTTTAATGCTGAGTAAGCTTGATGCTAACATAAATTCACGTAAAGTCAATAGTTAATGAGATATTTAAGAACAACTGATTTTTGTTACCTTTGACTTTGAATAACCTTTGTTGCGCACACGACTTTGTAATGGACATTCCACATTATGTTTGTCATCTGACAATAAACACATTTCCGTCGAAAAATCTCCACTTGGATTTATTTAGTAACTCTTATTTTCCTGGCCTATAACAGTAATCCCATGTTTTCAACGAACCATTGACATCGTTATCGTTAATTTCTGCTATCCACCTCCTCCCGATGGCGCAATGAGTGGATGTTAAGTGTGATGAAAAGCACTTTAGCATCCGCTGTACAAATGCTTAATTCTAATCAGTACAATCTTTATTTTCCATTATATTGTAGTAGCAATGATTCGTACTACCATAAAAAAAACACTTAACTGCAAGTGAAAATTATGGTTCCAAAAGATTTGAGAAATATATGTGCCACACTTCTATTCAATTAATTAGGTGTCTTGAGGCTCACATACCAGATTGTTTTTGCTCCTAAATGCTAAATAGGCTACAAGGCTGATATGAGCCATATAAAATGCTTTGAACCCGATATCAAGCGTACGAATTTCGATACTTATTTCAATTTTTTCGCTTTGGCAAATATAAATGGAATTGAGATGTGTTATTTTTCGAAAACTTAAAATGTCAGCCATACTGATTTAGTGAGCCTGTATTGAAGGTTTTTTTTATTTTATATGTATTTAAGTATATTTCTGTTGCATTATATTGTTTATTACTTCAATATCAAAATGTTATGTTCTTAGGGAATATTTCAAAACCAGGAAACAGTCTTAAGCGTCAATGACACTCAACGTAAGTGAAGTAGATTGTCCCGTAATTATTATTTAACGATTTCCCGTCCCGTAATTGTTATGAAACGATTTCTGAAACGTCAAAAATATTTTTTTGTATCCAAAAAAAACACCTCACAGACTCGTCTCCTCAAATCTATTTATAAATTTTACCAAACCTTCACAAAATGCCTACGCAAAAATTTAAGGCAAAGCTTCTTGTAACGCTAATTTTTGTCAGAAGCGAGAAATCTTTTCTGCTCATTAGCTTAAATGTCATTATCTCAACATCACGTGTTTCAGCAATTTGCGGCATCCTTTTGTAATGAAACTCCTAATTCGACACCAGCAGCAGACGCTGAGATACCTACTCAGTCGAACAAATGACCTTGCATATTGTTCCGTAAGCAAAAACATTTACAAAAGAATCATCCTTTCTTTTGGTTTGAGTGTGAATCCTTTTGCACCTAAGCTTTTCTGTCTGAGTCTGGAGTGGATTTGTGTGGCGAAAATGGTGATATGAATTGTTATTTGTAGTAATAAAAAATGCATGTCGACATATATCTATGTATAGATTTGCTATTTTAGTCAATTTAATTCATTCTATCGATCGAGTCTACCTTAACATATTTATCTTAAAAGCAAATAACTTATGCTGGATTGGAAAAAATAGCAATCGAAATTTCTTAGGACCAACTCGACCATGAATAGTGATGATTTACTCCTAATTATTGTCCAATAAGTGAATAAGTTTATGTTCTCATGCTTTTATTTAATTGGATTACCCACACTGGGCGCAGTTTACATTCAAATGTATTTCTGTTCATAATACACTTTGCGATGATTTATTATATATTTCGAATCAACTTCTTTTTTGCGTTGAATTTTCAGAGGTAATTCCATTAACTCTCACTGATACGAAATTGAACCATTTTACAAATTTAATACATTAAGTCGTTTGTCGGTGACTAAAAAAGCTTAGTTATTTCGAAACAGCATTTCGACCTGTCTGTAATGTTGTTTTCTGTTTTCGTGATACAAACTTGAATTTCAAACCCCATTCAAATACCAATTCTATTCAAACAAAGACGCTATACACTGGTAGAATGTCTGTAACCAATTGGCGTGATAGGCAAAACATTTTTTTTTTTTGAACGGGTGTCGAAAAACCTTCATAGATATCCTGCGAAAGATGCAAGATTATGTCAGATTCGTACTCACTAAAAACCATCACTCCCTACCACAGGAATCCGAGCCGGAAACCCTTTCGCATTACTTCGACTCGGCTGTACAACTAGCACCTATCATGTGCCCCCACGACTAATTTCGTTCTGTCAGGGTTAGTCTGTGAAGCAACCCCTTTTTCTTTTCAGGCGCAATGCCATCTCTACATAAACTGAGACACGTATCCAAGCATCTTCTGAATGCAGTAACTCCATCACAATCGTCTCCGACGTCGTAAGGCCGATTGCGGACCAAAGAGCTTCCCGTTCTCTTCTGAAGCTCCGGCACTTGAAGAAAATATGCAATGCATCATCAATTTGTTCAATGCAGTATTTGCAGTATTCCGTCCTGACTTTCCCCATTCTATGAAGGTATTTCCCAAAATAGCCATGACCTGATAGAAATTGGCTCTGGTAGAACTCCAAAGCAACTAGAGGTAACGACTAGAGGTAAAGACTAGGCGAATGTTTTATGGCGCAAATCTGCCTAGTCGTCCATGCTCCTGTTGTGTTCGCAGCTCAGCGTTCTTCCCAACGCTCAAGAGCTCACCCTTGTGCTTGAGCGTCTGTTACCTTTCTTCCTACTTCTGAGCTATTCAGAAAGATGTCCCTGGGCTTGTTTGGCAGCAAATCGACTGGGATCACTCCTGCTATGATCAACACGGCGTTACCTGATACCGTACGGTAGCTGCTGGCGATTCGCAGCACTCCTCTGCGTTTAACGCTTGCCATCCTCGATACTTTGCAAATTTTAAAGTGGTGGTCCATATCTCTGCACCACACAGCAGCGTTGAATGAGCCGCCGTCATATTCAGTTTGCCTTTACTCGCACTACGACCGTAAACGTTGGTCATGAGTCCCCTCAGTGAGACTACAAACCCCAATGCCCTTTTGCTCCCGAGATACTTCGTCGATTTTGTGGTCTCGACTACTTTGGAGCCGACCGTCATGGGTATGATTGTTGGTATCCTTCTCTTCGTCAGCATGACAATATCAGTTTTCGCGATCGCTAGTTGGGGACCATGCTTTTCCATCTAGCCTTCATCTCTTTTCATTACTTGATTTAATTTGAACTGAGCAAGGTGGGGATTTCTGGAGGTGATGACAGCTGCTACATCATTAGCGTAACCTACCAAGAGCACATCTTCTGCCATTTCAAGGTGCTAGAACCCGTCGTACGCAGCATCCTACAGACCTGTCCCGAGAATGGACTCTTTTACTGTTCCGGCAGTATTATTTTTCCGCATGTTTCTCTGTTTCATCTCGGGTTCTTCAGAGAGTCTCGAACTATGACTAACAGGTAGTCCTCTACCTTTTCGCCCTTAGTTCTCTGTGGCAGCTTGGGATACCTCTGCTCTACCGATAGATCGCTGAGCTGTACGCCTGCATGCTAAAGCTCGTCGCCTCAATTCCGCTATCACTTTGGTCCATCAATAAAGCTATTGCTTCCCAGGAGGTTGTCTACGAAGTGACATCAAGACTTCGCACGCTCGTTTGATTTCATTCATGGTAAAGTTCACCAGTGTATTGACCCCTGCCAGATCTGTCGCTGGCCCCACTCGATTTACGATACCTTCGCCAGCAAAGCTGTCACCGAGTGACTCCAAGAGCTTTCCCCTATCTAGTTTGGAAATATTCCAGCCAAGTAGCTTTCGACTGGAGCTTTGCGAGTTTTGGCTTTCCTCTAATGGCCAGAAACTGGTGTAGCTATGATCCCTTCCAGAGTACTCTTCCATCACCCTCCCATCCCTCGTCAGCGCTGACAATGCTTCCAACACGAAAGTTATGTCAGGTATAGACTATTCGAACCCCGGTCTGCGATACGTAGCTGTTGAGCCACTATTTAGTATAGCCATGTTTAATCTAGCCACCATTTCCATTGTTAATTTTCCCTCATGTGTTCTCTTTTAGCATTTTTCAATTCCAGCATTTTGGATTTACTTCTCCCAAGTCGCAACCGCCACTTCTTTCTCAGTTGTAAGACTATTTAGGTCAAGGACATCAATTTTAGCCTTTGAAACAAGTTTCTTAAACGTCTTGAAACCCCCTACCACCGTTTGAATGGCCTCACCAAATCTGACGATAACCTCGCATTTTGTGAGTGTGACGAGCACTCCGCCGTACACCTTGTTTCTTATTTGACGTTGTTTCTTATTTGACGTGCCCCTACTTTGCTTGGGCTTACGCCTCCGCAGATCTATCGAAGGATTTCGACGTAAGTTTTTCCAGGGGTGGGCTTTATCATTACTTCTTTCTTCTTAGCCCTAGATGCTTGAGTTCTCCTTCGTTTGCGCTTGCCGGAGTCAGATAGTTTTAACTGCACTTTTTCAGTGATTTTGATCAGTGGCTCCTGTCTCGGATCGTGGTATTGCCATATATCCGCGATTCGGGCCAGATTCACGACTCCTTGCCCATTTTCGTGCCCTAGCATTCGCAGCACGGAATGCTAGGAGTTTCAGCCAGCTCTTTGTTTCCGCGCTCTTTGCGTAAATCTTCTTTACGGCCCATTTCTAGCTCAGCCTTCTTCCAGTTTTTCCTACAGACCTCAATCACTTAGAGAGATTCTTGATGTTCCAAAGACCATCTTTCATCTGTCGTGACATGTTCTTTGAAGCTCGAGATGCTGTTGCCATGGCCTTAAAGATAAGCCGGCATTTCCTCAAAATCTCCTCTTCTTGGATTCTTTCTTTGGCTATGTAACTTGGGGAAGTACGGATCATAATACGTAGTGAAGTGCCTACTATAACGTATTGACTTCGTATGCTCTTTTGACCAAATATCCGTTCAGTGCGAGGAGTTTCACCCTTCGCTTTTTCGGTGCTAGTTGTGCTTGTCACCAGTAAAGGGCTTTGGCTGCCAGACAATTCAAACACCCTCGGTTCTATTCTCAAAAAACTCTTTCCAGCAGGTGGCATTTTTTGTACTTTTGGTCTACCGACGAAGGGATTGACGTCTTTATTCACTGACGCACTACCGTAAATTACTGTCATGTTATTTAATATCATGTTTAATGGGTCCCCCCTCAGCCGCTATCTCAGCCCTGATCCACAGCCGAACTAATGATCCCGTGATTATCTACGCAAGCAAGGAGACCACGTAAAGATTGGCACGTGCCTTTATAGGGTCGTCTGTTCAGAGCCAGATCAGCGCTAATCAGGAGTACAACTCAACTGAACCTATCCCGCCAACTCAATGACACGAACTTCAAACGTACTTTGAGGCCTGCTAAGGTTTTAACGGGACGGAGGCGGCATTATATTAGCCTGGGGCCATATGCACTCGGATGTCACTTCGCTGGTACTACTCCACAATATAACAGAATTTAGTACGTGTGCATATGTTCGTTTATTGTTTTTCGATAATATCTAACTGTTAGTAATTTCAATTTCGCCTTTATTTTCCCTTGCTGAAGCAAGTTCTCTGTAATTCAAAATACGATATTTCGATTGAAAAGTAAAATCTTTGAATTTATCTCGATCTCTCGGCCTTATAACTTCGAAAGTAAATCGTCTAGCAGTCAATAAATGTATCCGTTTTATTTCGCCTCAAATGCATTAAAATGGCTTACGACTTACTCCATCAATTTTACTATTATAAATACAAAACCTGCTAAAAGCTAGCTACTTTTTTAATAACTTGTATATTATATTTTTCCGGGGCGATGAACCCAAACTTCTGAGCATTCAGCGCATTTTCAATAAATTTCTGCACTATCCATTGTCTTTCCTTACAACTATCGCCCTCCATTTTTTAATCACGACGTACACAGGCATCGATTTTACTCTTTACTTTCTCTTCATCTCATACACTAACTTCGTACCTGACATGGTTGTGCATTAGCATTATAGGGTTATCCATGGGCTCTGGCGTACAAAAGTTCGCCAGAGCCCAGGGATAACCCTATAATGCTAATGCACAACCTCTGCCTCTGGAATCTCTGCCATAAAAAATTTAAACATTTTTCAAATTCGAACAAGTGGCACAATTTCCCTGATAGTATTATTTTCGTATTACTGTAGGTGTATATATATAATTCAGTATTATTATTTCGGGTCATCCATTTGCAAAATAAACCATTCATAATTAGATTAATCAAGAATTATGACTTGGATATTATCATTTATCACACAAAAACTTCCTACTTAGGTCTGGTCCCTGCACACAATTCGTATTTGTACTTCGACCTACATCATAACTTTCTAACTAACAACACAAACCATATATCCATTGCACCTTCTAGGGCCAATGTTTAGCAACTAGAATCATCTACGCTATAGTTATTAGCTTGCCACCTTTGAACTGTCTGTCCTATTTTTTAAACACAAGCTCACTAGTCCCAATGAAGAGCGCTCGTTTTTCATAGTTAAAACACAGATTAATTCTCCTCGGCCCAACACTGTAGTAGCCCAGGGCTAAGAGCGCACGGATGCAATGCACAAAATGAAGGCAAAAGGATATCTTGCGTGGCACGTAACCATTGTACTCGGCTAAATTTTCCTATGTTTCTTTGATGCGAAACTAGTCCCAAGGTGATTTTCGATTGTTACTTCGGCACGGCTGGAATGAATTTGTGGAATCTAATGACTTTCACACTAGCTTACGCACTGCTGCGACAAATATTGACTGAACGAAATGCTACACAAACATTAGTTAATTTTGATTTATTGTCCGTGTACATTTTTGGCGTGGCATCTATTTTTAGTGGAATACGTACGTCAGTAAGAAAATAAATGGCTATATGGAAAATAAATGGCTGTAATCAATGTTAATATCCTTGAACTTGGACTTAATTATATAAAAGAACGTCAAATTCGATGTAAAGCTTCGAGTGCACAAAATGAATTAATTCAGGACAAACGAAGTTAGCAAGTTTTCAAAATGTACTCCAGCTAGAGTGGTTTACCCCATCAAGAACTCCAAGTAGCATATCTATTGTACCGTCAAATATCTTTAGTTTCCTAACATAATTATAAACAATCAACCAGAATTGACAAGAGGTCATTTTTATCATCCATGTAACGATGAAATCCAACGTTACCTCTATCATGGAAATTGGCCACAGCTCTTTCTTTTCTGTTAATTTTCGCCATTTTTATGTATGTGTGTAATTACAGTCCCTGGCCAAAAAATTATGAACACCTAAAAAAATTCACAATTTTTGGATTTGAGTGCATTTCTCAACGTTTAATCTTTATTTTATCAAAAAATCGTTTACAGAGATTATAGAAAAATATGTTTGAAGTAAATTCACTTTTTTATAACTAACACTTAATTAATATTTAGTGTTGCCACCCTTAGCCGATTTAACCGCTTCGATTCTCCTCGGCATACTTTCTATGCAAGCTTTGATGCACTCTTTGATTTCGGGTGCCTCATGCCATATTTTTTTCAATTAAAATTGGACGGCTGGTATTCTTTTCTTTATAAACAAGCCGCTTTAGCTCATGCCACACGTTTTCAATTGGGTTCAAGTCCGGTGAGTTTCCTGGCCAAGGTAAAACAGGGATATTTTTGTCGGACATGAACGTTTTTACACTTTTGGCTGTGTGACATGGAGCACCATCTTGCATGAAAGTGTATGGAACTGTCCAAAACCCGATTTCAGCAAAATAAGGCATAGCGACCGTCTCCAAAACCTTTAAATATTGGTCTTGTCGCATCGTTCCCTCGACAAAATATAGGGGTCCGTCGGCTGTTATGGCTCCCCATACCATAACAGAAGGTGGATGTTTTACAGTCTGTGTAATACAGGACGAGTCATATTTCTCTCCTGGACGCCGTCTGACGAATTGACTGGCTTCTGTCAGGCATTGGAAGGTCGATTCGTCAGTGAAGACTATCTGAAAAATATTGCAAAATTAAAAAAATTAAAAAATTGGTTTTAAATTGAAGAAATATTTAAAGAGCAATGAAAAATACCTTTTTCCAGAATTCATCGGACTTTTGTGCATACTCATTAGCAAACAAAAGTCTCTTGTTTTTTTTATTTTCATTTAAACGAGGCTTTTTTGCTGGTCGCCTGCATCGGAAGCTTGCTTCTTTCAACCTTTTTCGTAAAGTTCGCTCCGATATATCCACGCCCGCCTCGGAAATCATTTTATTGAGGTCACGTAAAGGTGCCCTGCGGTGTCCAGCAGCAACGGAAATAATTTTCCGATCACCCCTGGGCGTAGTCTTTTTTTTCTCCCACAATTTGCTCGATTCGAACCAATGGGAGACAGATTTTCTGTCATTTTATTTTGAATGTGCTTAACAGTACCCGGCGAAACACCCTCCAAACGAGCTATTTTTCTTAAGGAATGGTTTCCCGATCTCAGGAGTGCAGATATGGCAGATTTTTTCTCTGCAGTGATATCTGCTTTACGTCCCATACTAAATTTTCATAAATAAATAAATATTCGTAAATTGTGTCCCTTTTTGGCTAAACTAAAATTTCAAGTATCAAGTATCAATGTTTATTTCACTAAAATATGAAATTTCAAACGCAACTAACAAAATATTCACAGAAAACAATACGAAAACAACACACTCACTGATTCTTGTACACTTGAAAAACTGGCAATTTTCACACCTTTTGCCAGGCATTTATACTTTTTGACCTGAAAAAAGGATCAAACCATGATAAATTCACGGTAAACTAATCAGGTAATCCCGAACATTCAGCAATTAAACGCCACATGCGTTTTAACTAAGAAAGACTTAAGACAATGCAGCAAAATGATGAAATTTGCAAGTGCTCATAATTTTTTGGCCAGGGACTGTAGGTATGTAAGTCGAAATAGCTTTCGAGCGACAGAGACTTGTCGACAGACGCACAAATGCACAAAAGACGCGCTTTGTGATGCAACAGTTTATATCTCTCGCATAGGGCAGCCGAATATTGAAATGCGTGCAGCGTGACCTGACGCGTGTGCCAGGCGCTGGTCACATCACACGCGTAGCGCTGCTGTTCTATAATACGTGTGTGCTATAGAGCAAAGAGCATTTTTTTTTCTTATCGATTATTCACAATGGCACCACCACTGCCGCAGGGTTGCCTCTGATCCCACTAAAGACCTATAAATCCTGTAAATTTCATGTTAATATAATTGCGTCATGAGTTCTAAGGAACATAAATTTCGGGTGCTAATCAAGGAATTGATTGAGTGGATGTTTCCGTTCTCGTGCACTTAAAAATTCTGAAAATTTTGTCCTGGCTTGGCAGGCAAAGCCTGAGTAATGATCAAAAATTTTTAAATTAATCTAAAATCAAAAAAAAATTAGGTGGTTCGTTGATTTGAAGGTTTTCTCCTTACGTACCTGGCGCAGTTACATGGTTGCCTGAGCACTTGTCAAAGTTCACATATGCATATTTCTTGAATTCATCAAAGTGTTCTGCGAATTTCATAATGATGTAATAAATCTGTACGAAGTTATCGCAATCCGAAGTTTTACAAATTTTCTTTTGTAGTTTGAAGTTTTTTCTTTCTATTTTGGGGTCGAAGACTTCCAAAGCTGTATCATAATCCGGCTCGAAACATAATTAATTTAACCTTCCTATACGTGTTTCTTGCAAATATTTATTTCCTACACTGAAAAAACACATGGCACCAGACGCCATAATTTATGGACTTCTGGCGCCATGTACATAGTCGATTTCGGAATTGTGATAAAATATAGCGCCACACGCCATAGTACATGGCGAAAAGTACATAGGAGCAGACGTTATGCTTATAGCCCTCCACGCCATCTAATATAGTCCTCCACGCCATGCACTTCATGCAAACTAAAGCACCATAATAAAGGTCTAATAAAAAATTTAACTACTAAAATATTTGCGCGCGTACTTAACACCAGATATGTATACCTCCATATCATTACTAATGTTCGAAGAACATTAGTATTAACATCGATTCGGCCAAAAATTCATATTTCCGTATATATATATATATATATATATATATATATATATATATATATATATATATATATATATATATATATATATATATATATATATATATATATATCATCATCATCAAAAAAATTCAGTGACTATTTCTCGAGAACGCGCCATCCGATTGAGCTGAAACTTTCAGAATACATTGATGTATATGCAGAATAGGTCCAGGTCTAACCGAATGTCAATTATCTTTAACCCTTTGGCACCGGCGGCCATTTTAGTGATATTTTTAATATACCTATCATTCCGTACACAAATAATTTTTGCAAAAATTAAGTTAACGGAATGAATTTCGAACGTGTTTCAAATGTGAATCGGATAGTGTGTTGGAATTTTCTAACCCCATGTGTGCGCTAGGTGCCTAAAAAGAGAACGGGAAAATTTAAAAAATTTTAAATTGCGATAACTTTTGACATAGCTATTCAATCATTATGAAACTTTCAGAACATATTGGTATTATTTAGTTGCATGAGCATGTTGGCAACCCTGTAGCTAAGGCAGGCGCTGAAAGTGAAAACCTTCAAATCATCGACTCTCCGGAAGAAATGTCGTTTCTTGGAAAAAAAAAAAGCCACTGGTATATAAATCTTATGCTTTGTCTATATAGCCAAAGTAAAAAATTTTAAATTTTACAACGGGCACGCCTATTAACCCTTTCCCAATTAACCTATATTTTCAGCATCGAAAATTTCTGTTCATGGAAACTCACGATTCGATAATCAGAATTAATTGAAATTTACAGAATGTATTGGTCTTGAATAGGACCAGGTCTGATAGAAGTGATTTTGAAATGCGGGCAATTTGGTGCCAGTGGTGTCATTTTGAAAAATCACTAAGAAAAATAACTGCTTTTGGCCCTATAAACTCTGATTCAGTCATTTGATTTTGACGAAATTCACACAGTAGCTGAACCTTAGGTACTTACTAGACAACGTTTGGTAGAAATTTGGTTGAAAAATTCGGTTGGAGCTGCCAGCTATGGTAATTTTGGTGTCTTAAATTTGAAAAATTCCTGAGGAAAATAAAGCTCTTTGCCCTATAGTTTCCAGTATAGTCATTGAATCATAACGAAATTCAAACGGCAAATTGAACTTATTGATGACAATACTCAGTTGACATTTAATTCCAAAACAATGATAGGGTTGCCAGCTATGGTTGTTTTTGTACTTTTTTGGCATACCCTTAGTAAGCGATTTTTTCATAGAATTTTCAAACGGTAATGATCTTATAGTGAAACTAAACACCAAATTTTAAGATCTAGAAAATTTGAAAACTTTTGCGAATGGTAACTCTAAATTTCTGTGCATCCCTATAACTTCCAATGCAGTCATTGGGTCAATACGAAATTCGCACAGCAGGTTGACTTCAACGTAACATATTTTTTACATATTTTTTGCTACGGTGCTTGCAAAGGCCTGCGAGCACTAGGCTTTTTTGTTATTTTCGTTCCAATAAATGCTTGCATTGCATTAAGTATTTTCATCGCAAACATTTGCAATGAAAATAAGTAAACAATGTTTAAATTTTCTAAGCTCTGCAAATTTTTCGGATGACAACCCCAAACACCTTTCTATCGCTGTAAATTTCGATGAAGTCACCGAAATTAAAATAAGCTTAGATTCTGCTATTACTTAGGGTGTATTAGTTTTAAGTAGGAAAATTAAGTAGTGGTAGAATACACACCCAAAATCTGTACAAACTATCTACTGTTCTTCGAACATTATTTTTACTTTTATTTATTTTTGGACAGTATTATTTTTTTTCTTTTTTTTTGATAACCTTCTGTTTTTTGTTGGATTATCTCTTTTTTCTGTTTTATTTTTATTTTATTTTTTTAATCTGTACTGAACGTAAGTCTTTTGTATTGGAGAATTATTATATAAATAAATTGATAAATAAATTGCCACTTATTTTAGAAATGTGAAATACATAAAATGTAGAACTTAACGTTGATAAATCATTGCAAAAAATTTTAGTAAGAAGAAGAAACTTGAAAAATTCGGAAACGGAAATTAATCCCTCAAGATATTCAAAATATATTTAAATAAAAACAGTTATAGAGAAAAACAAAACCCAATTAAATGAAATAAAGATGAGTTGTTAAAATTTGAGCCTTTTCGGCCTTATTACTAAACGAACGCCCGTGAAGATCTTTCTTTTTCAGTATTCGCGTTAGCTTGGCTGGCCTGTATTTCATAGTGCTATCGATATTCCGTTTTTAAGAGAGGGACTTCGGCCACTTTTTACTATTCTTTATTTAGGCCAAAGTCAGTGGGCAGGGTGACCCCGCCAACTTCTGAGATCACAGCCCCAGCAGCAGCAGAGGCCTGAGGCTGTCTACCTCTACTCGGGCCTGCTAATTGGAGGTATATTCCACTGTTTTCGATTTCTTTTTTTAGTGTTTTCAGATGCTAGCAACGTGCTTTGACACGTCTCTGCTGGGTCTGGCTTGCCACCCTATACCTGAGAGCTACTTTTGGTCGATTACGGACAATTGCTCCTTTTCTTTTTTTCGTGTTTAAAAAGCGGCTAGTATAATTTCATTGAAAGATGAATTATACCTTTACTGGAAGCTAATCCACTCCATTTTCAATGACCCACTCCAGCCACGTAGAGCTATCAAAGCGTCAGATCAGCATCCGTCGGGGTCGGATTAATGGGTGTTCCGCTAATGCAGTCGAGGAGCCATCACGGCCATTTCTAGGGTACCTGCTCCCGGGCCACTTCTCTTTTTTTGCTGACTTACCCTCTTGATGGTTTGCCATCACTAACCGTCTTGGCAAACACTCTACTGGACCGGTTCAATTGAAGCGTCTGTCCAGTATCCCATTATTCATGCGATTGAAAAAGAATTGCAATCCGCACCCACATCTACTGGGCTGGTTGGCTGGTTGACCACCGATAAGATAAGACACGAATAAACCCACTCTCGAGAGTGAGACCATCATACCATTTATACCTGCTAGGAATGCTTGTTGTAAAATACAAATCTGATACAACGTTCGGAGCGATGTAGTCAACGTCAAATGAACTGAAAACCCTCTTTCTAACAAACTATAATGATAAATTTAAGTCTATATCTTTATGATACATGCATTTGGGACAAAGGTACCGTGAACGAAAAAATGTGTAACAACTCAGTCAGTATCACCTCAGTCTGGCTCGTCGATTTTCACCTACAACTGAAACTTAATTTAAAGTTTCATCAACTAGTATCACCGTATCGGATCTCTGCCAACAGTGTTGGCCCAACACATTCCCAAAAGTACAACAAAACAACACTGTTTGTATAGCGAGTAAGCTCTTTTACTTAACCGCTTGTCAGTTGAATACAAAAATCCACCTGACGTTATCTTGTGCTACGGTTCAATACCGTTGCACCTTCTTAGCAATAAAAGACGGTACGCTTCGATTTACTGTCAATGTACAATCACTTTATTTCTTGCACTTACTTAAATACCAAATAATTGCTTACATGACTATTCGCTTCCGATTATTTCATGCTACATTCAAAACAAACTTTACATAATATTATGATACACAATTAAATCAGGTCATATTGCATTCAAACAAACTTGAACTTCAATTACTTATTTATGTACATGCACGAAGCACAATTACAGCTACGCAAAATGTTTATGCTGCAAGGCCGTTACTGCAAGCTGATATTTGTAAACAAACATTATTGCGGGCAGAATACTATTTGCTTATCCGCCGCTTATAAAACTAGAACAGAAAATACAATTACTTTTCGATTTCATGATATTGGCATACATTTAATATTAAATAACCTGACATACTGAACTAATATGATAATTCAATTACATTACTATTTTCTATGTCAATCACTAAAAAACGATGATCGAACATTCTCCCCCGCGTTGAACAAATTGATCAACCATCACTCCTCTGGATCAACGGAAATAGTAAACGATGGCGTTGGTTGGCTTCTGGGTCGAGGCGCTGGTGTTGGTTTGCTCATGGTGGCGTTGAAAGCTCCTTGCTTGCGTTTCCATACTAAGTATGCGGCTATGATGATGATACAAGCTAGTCCTGTGTAGGCCAGGGTAAAATGGTGAATGTCCGTTGGGTCAAGATTAGTATGAAGATCTTCCTGCAGCAATAGATTGTGTACATTGGCCTTTAGCTCCGTCAGATTCTTCATCAAAAATTCTTGAGAGCTAACATGAGTGATGTTTCGGATAATGTCTTCAGTAATGTTTCGGGTCGGAACAAATGAAGCATTGAAATAACTTGAGAATAACTTATGTGCATGAATAGTTACACGGTCCTCCTTCAAAATACAGTCATCGCGCAATTGAATAATTCCCGAACCCTCAATGGTTTCTTGAGTTACGAAATTGCCACAAGCAATACTTAAGTCTGTTCTGGATTCCATAAAATAAATCCAGTGGTTGGGAGTTAGCAGTTGAATCCATCTAGGGGGTTGCTTTAATTGAATAGTCTGACATCCTCCCTTGGGCAGAACATGACTGATGAAGCTTAATTCACACTCGTTTACGCCTGATCGTGTTTGGTAAAGAGGATGCAGCTGTTTACATATGTAATTTAGAGTAGCCGTCCGGGAGCATGCTGCTAGTTCCTGATTTGAAAGAGAATAATATTGCTCACGATTCCAGGTCGTTATCAGATAATTTGACGCCGTTTGGATCATTAGAACTGTATGATTCACTTTTGTTGGCACTGGTACTAGATGAAGCAGCTCGAATCTTTCATCCGAAAAAAGTGGTAATTTGATTCGGAAAATAATTTTGCTGTTCATGATCCGTCCTTCAATCGTCAACAAACTGTAAAGATCCAGTAAATTCTCCGGCTTGACTGGTAAGTGTAAGTGTGGTGGCAAATTTTCCTTGATAGCCCTTAGCTCTTGTAAGATTTGTTGATTTGATAGCAACTGAGGATTAACCTTGCCATGATGAGTATCAACCAGAACATCTAGGAGAAAGGATTGAATCCTTTGGATACTGTGGGTCCCTAAGAACAATTGCACTGTGGCGGATGAAAAGGCCTGTACTGCCTCATTGTCCCACAATTCTCTGGCAATTTGGTTTGTTCGAGTCACTGTCTTGTTTAGTGCGAGGTGAAATTCTTCTAAGGCGTGCCCTGTGGATTTTTCCATGTGCATCATTATATTTGTCGTAGAATCTATGATCGAAGTTTGGTTTTTTAAAAGTTGCACAAGATGCTCATCATTATGCTTTAAATTATCAATGACGCCTTCCATCCTTGTTGCATAATCAGAGTCTAAAACTCCAAACAGATTGTTAGCGATATTTCCCACTACGTTAAGAGCACCTCTTTGTTTTCGATGCGGGTTAGTTTTTGGTGGCGGCCGTAATAGCTCGCTATTGACATCAATCTGATGCATTAGTTGGTCAAGTTGCATAGTTGTGCGAGCACAGGGCCAATTGTGCTGTATCTGTCTGCAAATATTGTGGAGCGTTGCCCATCCTCTCCGGATCGATTGCAACTCTTCCCAATAAGGCGTTAAGTTGTAATGAACTACCAGGTTCCATTCGCTTAAAACCAAATTAACAGCTCCTAAGCTTTCGAAATAAATGCCTTGAGGTGACTCAAATGGTGTGATCTTCACTGGATTGCTCAGAACTGGAAGTATCAAATTTGTCCATAACAGTAAATTTATTGGCGATGCCGTTAGTCGTCTACACTTTGCTTTTGGTTCGCCTGTTTGCACCAATGATGGTTTTCGGATGCTTGGGCCTGCAGATAGGTTATCAGTTGGCTTGTCTTTACCGATATGCATGGTTGAGTTACTTTCCGGTAGCGTGTCGACTTCTTCGACTTCTTCGACTTCTACGGGAAGAGGGGCGAGCTTGTGAATTGGTCGTCGAAATATTCCAGCAGCTGTTCGTACATCGGCTACTCTTATTAAACCGTCGGCTCCCTTTATTCCCTTGACAATTCGACCCATTTGCCATTTTAGTACAGGAAGGTTATCTTCCTTTATCACGACGAGCATCCCTGGCTTTATATTTTCACACCTCTGCTTCCACTTGCTTCGTTGCTGGAGTTCAGTTAAATACTCAGTTGACCACCGTTGCCAAAATTTTTGTCTGATATCGTTGATCTGCCTCCATCGACAGGCTAGACTTGAACGATTTTCTTGAGCTTGCACATCTACTGAGCTTGTCAGTGGTTCGCCGATTAGGAAATGGCCTGGCGTTAGGGCATTTAAATCAGTTGAGTCGGCAGATAATGGCGTGAGAGGTCTCGAATTGAGTATCGCCTCGATTTGAATGATGACAGTCTCCAATTCTTCATATGTAAGAGATGAAGGCGTTATATTTTTAATCAGCAGATGCTTGGCTGATTTCACAGCGGCTTCCCATAATCCGCCGAAGTGAGGAGATCTTGGGGGAATGAAATGAAAGTCTATCCCCTTTGGACTGCAGAGATTATTAATTTTTTGTTGCGCTCCTTTTTCATAAATTACATCTTTTAATTCCGCTAATTGGTTTTTTGCTCCCACAAAATTAGTAGCATTATCGCAATATAAACTGCGGCAGTGTCCTCTTCTTCCGATGAAACGCTTAAGCGCACCTATAAAGGCTTCAGTTGTTAGAGCAGTTACTAGCTCCAGGTGGACCGCCTTTGTTGTAAAACACACAAACACGGCCAGGTAAGTTTTCTGCGGGCGTTTTCCTCTCACCTTGAAATGCGTCCAGAAGGGTCCTGCGAAGTCCACACCGGTGTTAATGAATGGCCGTGCTGGCTGAATTCGCGTAGCAGGAAGATTACCCATAAGTTGTGACATTAACCTAGGCCTCGCCTTGGAGCACCGCACACAGTTGTGCACAACTGATCTTGCCAATGTCTTTCCCTTCACAGGCCAATATCTTTGTCTCGCCATTACCAATAATGCCTGTGGTCCTGCGTGAAGGTGCTGAATGTGAATATCTTGCAGAATTAATTTTGTGGTGTTATGCGCATAGGGCAGTATAATTGGATGCTTAGCATCGTAGGGAAGATTAGACTCTTCTAGTCTCCCTTTTACTCTTAATAGACCAAACTCATCCAGAAATGGATTTAAGCGGCTTAGTGGATCATTATTATCCAATTGTTTATTAGCTTGCAGCAATCTTACAGATTGTGAATAAGCATCCCACTGGGCTTCCTTAATGATGACCTGCAGGGATCCTTCCAATTCCTTTGCTAACAACTGTGGTTGTAAGTGACGCTCGGAGGGTGACCGCACGTTGTTTATAAATCGGAGCATGTATGCTACAATGCGTTGCAGCTTCTTTATAGAGTTTCGATGATCGATTTGGTCTATGAAACGTGTAGTGTCCTTTGATATTGATAATACTGTCTTATTTTGTTTTTTCTCGTGTTCGATGGTAGTATCTGCCCGAAATGCTGGCCAATCTTCTTGCAAACCGTGCAAAAACATGGGTCCAAAAAACCACAGATTACAGTTTTTTAACTTATCGGGCATAACACCGCGTGACACCAGATCCGCTGGATTGTGTTCTGATCTAACATGTCTCCACTGAAATGGCATCGATAACTGCTGTATAGCGGATACTCTGTTCGCCACAAATGTGTGAAACAATGAGGCGTCAGCATGTATCCAATGCAGAACAATTTCCGAATCCGTCCAGAAGTAGCACGCGTGATCCGCAATTCTTAATTCACGCTTGAGTCTGTGGCCAAGCTCACTAGCTAACTTCGCAGCGCAAAGCTCTAACCTTGGCAATGTGATCCTTTTAAGGGGCGCTACTCTCGATTTGCTACAAAGAACATTCACCGTGCGAATGCCGTCTGCATGAAAAGCACGAAAATATGCTACCGCCCCATATGCCTTTTCGGAGGCGTCTGCAAAAATATGAAGCTGAGCACTTTGGGGAATCTTTCCTCTTGCAACATGACGCGGTATACTTATTTCATTCAATTTTTCCAATTCTTGGCGATATTTAAGCCACTCCGAATGCAAATCCATGGGCAATGCTGCATCCCAGTCAACCTTGAGTCTCCACAGCTTTTGAAGGAATATCTTGGCGACGACTGTCACCGGGCTTACCAGTCCTAATGGGTCGAACAGTTGAGAGATGTCAGCCAAAGCGGCTCTCTTCGTTACCCTATTTGACTGGGTCGAAAGTGCTTTTATTCTAAATTCATCCTTCTTGGGTGCCCAAATTAGACCCAGAGTTTTAATATGTCCTTCGATTTCTTCCGCCGCGCTCCATGCTAAGGCTTGATCCTCAACTGGAATATTTTGTAGCAGAGAAGAGTGATTGGCACACCATTTGCGTAACTTGAAATGAGCTGATTTTAGAATTTGTTGTAATTGCTGCTGCTTCTCGATTGCATTCGCAAGGGTATCTGCACCTGACATAACATCATCTACGTAAAAATCATGTTTGAGTGCCGCGGCTCCAGACGGATATTGACTTGATGTCTCGTTTGCAAGCTCCTGCAAACATTTCGTTGCTAGATATGGAGCAGAGGTTGTGCCGTAAGTTACTGTATTAAGCTCGTAGCACTTTATGCTTTCCAATGGGCTATCTCGCCATAATATCAGCTGGAATTTTCTATCTGGTTCAGACATATTGATTTGGCGGTACATTTTCTCTATATCCGCAGTGAAAACGTACCGAGGTAGCCGAAACCTTAGCAGGATCGTGAAAAGATCGTCTTGAACAGTTGGGCCAGTACACAATAATTGGTTGAGGCTGACTCCTGACGAGGTTTTCGCAGATGCATCGAACACGACCCTCAGCTTAGTTGTAGTGCTTTCTGGTCGTAGTACACAATGATGAGGTAAGAAATAGCGTGGCTCCGAAATCATGTTTATATTCACTTCTTTCATATGACCTAGCTCCTTGTATTCATTCATAAATTGGCGATATTGCTGGTACAAGCTTTTGTCTTTAGCAAGTCTTCGTTCTATTTGCAAGAGTCGCCGTGTAGCAATCTCCATCGACTCGCCCAGCATATCCGGATCTTTAGCAAACGGTAATTTGACTACAAACCGTCCTTCGTTCGTTCTTTTAGTGGTCTTGGCAAATTCACTTTCACATTTTAATTCTGACCCTGTCATATGACGATTTTCGCTACCCGCCTCTTCTAATTTCCAAAATCGTTCTATCTGTTCATTGAGAGTCCTTTCTTCAATTTCAGAAACTCCACAAGTCACGAGTGTTGTGATGGTAGTTTCGAATCTTCCGGCCACTATCCACCCGAACACTGTGTTTTGAAGCATGGGCAACCTTTTTGCTATTCGGATTTGACCGATAGCAAGCAATTTGTAATAAATCTCGGCACCTAAAAGCAGGTCGATATCACCAGGTTGATCAAAGGTCGGGTCTGCCAGACGTATATTTTTAAATATGGCTTCCCGTGTGGCGATATCCAAAGGGCTCGTAGGTTGCACCGATGTTATTTGCGGAAGCACAATTGCATTCACTTTCGTAGCAAAATTTGTTATCTTGGATTGTATTGTTAGGCCAACCTGGCGACGTGCTTGTTGGCAAGCACCGCCTAATCCTCGTATTGACAATCTTGTTTGCGTTGTTTGCAGACCAAGCTTTTGGATTGCAGCTTCAGTTATAATATTGATTTGAGACCCGCTATCTAGCAAAGCTCGTAGTTCTTGCGGTTCTCCATTTTTATTTATAACCCGCACAATGGCCGTGCTTAGCAACACAGCATATCCTTCGGATGAATAGCCTTCTGTTGATAGAGACACTGATTCGTTTATTCTCACATCAGGTTTAGTCCCTGATACACTTGCAAGCTGATTAGATCTAATTGGCTGCGCTTCTCGAGCGCTCTTTGTGGTAGATTCGAGGTTGCACTTTTCTTGCTTTTCCAAGTGTAAAAGTGTATTATGCCCTTTTTGGCATTTTAAACATGCTCTTGAAGTACATTGTGAGGCGAAATGCCCCTCACTTAAACAATTCAAGCACAATTTCAATTGCCTAGCCCTATTGATGCGCTCAGGAATTTGTAACTGCTTGAATAATACGCAAGCGTTTATCTTATGATTTCCGCCACAGTTTTTGCATTTAATGGCTGGAAGTGTATCCTTAACTGACATTAATGCTGCAGTTCGGGTCGTTGAGGGCTTATTTGGCGTTCGCTTATCAGTGCCCAATGCTTCTAAAGCCTGGAAACGTCGTTCAATGAAACTAAGAAAATAGTCAATAGTTTGTAAATCTCGCGGTGAAGTTAATGATTGCTCGTACAAGTTATGCGTTGCCTTGTCCAATTTCTTAGTCAGGACATGCAGCATCATTGGGTCCCAGGTTGCTATGTTAATCTGTAAACTCTTTAACCCAAGAAGACATTCAGCTGTAACGTCATGCATTCCTTTCAATGCCCCTGATGACTCGACAGATATTGCGGGCTGGCACATCAGTTTGTCTAAAAGGGTGGAAACCATGAGTCGCTTGTTGTCATAGCGGTTATTCAAAATAGACCATGCTGCTATATAATTCTCGTCAGAGATTGGCAAATGACGGATTAAGCGCTCAGCTTCACCAGCAAGGTTTACTCTAAGGTACCACATCTTTTGTGCATTACCTAATGGTTGTTCATGAATCATCTGCGTGAATAAATCATGGAATGATTTCCACTTAGCATAATCCCCATCAAATTTGGGAATAGTCACTTGTGGTAATTTAAGATGAGGTTGAACTGATGAAGTTTGCAATGTACTGGAGTTGCATTTTTCTAAGCCTGTCTCCAGAAAAACTAGAATGTCTTGAATGCGTTCTTCGATCGTAAAATACTCCTTATCAGTGTAATCGACCGATGCGGAATTCGGTGCATATTGTTCAATGTTTTGATGACCATTCCGCAATTCATCCCAATATCTTCCGACAGTTGCTATCTTCATTTCATAGTACTGTCTCAGCTGGGATTGCTCTACGGAATTAATTCCGTTTATAATATATTCAAGAGCGCGTATTCTTGAACGCTGCTGCCTGATGAGGCCTGCTACCTCGATGCTACTATCACGTAATGAAGGCTCATTAAAGTTTGCAGTCTCGCGCTTTTTTGCTTCTTCGTCACCTTTGTTGCTTGATGCGCTTGGTAGACTGTGCATGAGGGTGACTATCGAATCTCTTGCCTTTAAGTATTCAATTTCTACCGCTTGAAAATATTGTTTCCTGAAGTAAGGGTGCTCAGGAAATTCGCACGAAAATTCCTTTAGTTGCTCATTTGTTTTGTCGAATGTCTTCCAGATTTCTGATAATCGACCCAACCGATTAGTGAGGTATTCGTTGGTTTTTCTACTCACTGAATCTTTCTTATAATTTGAAATGATTCTTTCAAGCTGTAAAATGTTTGTATAGCGAGTAAGCTCTTTTGCTTAACCGCTTGTCAGTTGAATACAAAAATCCACCTGACGTTATCTTGTGCTACGGTTCAATACCGTTGCACCTTCTTAACAATAAAAGACGGTACGCTTCGATTTACTGTCAATGTACTTCCAGATTTCTGATAATCGACCCAACCGATTAGTGAGGTATTCGTTGGTTTTTCTACTCACTGAATCTTTCTTATAATTTGAAATGATTCTTTCAAGCTCTTGGCCCGTTTCATTCTGTTTGGACGTTAATTCCAAGAACAGATCCTCCTTTGTTGTCATGGTTTCGCTAATAATTCGATCCCAGAGTTAGCAAAAATACGTTGATTAAATTGACTAATCTGTGTTGCGGCCCAGATTACGCCCTTAACTTTTCAAAGATTAAAATGAATTAATTCCGAAGATTAAACAATCTGCCAGTCTGTGTTGTGGCCCAGACTACGCCCCTAATCTGCCTAACACCGTCTTTTGTAGATAAAGAGGCAGTGTTACACTGCAAAAGATTGGGATAATCTCTTAGTCAATCCCAACAAGATCAAAAGGAATAAATACCGAACGAATTCTCTTAAAATTCTGATCGGTCTGAAGTCCTGTCACGGTCGCCAAAATGTTTGTATAGCGAGTAAGCTCTTTTACTTAACCGCTTGTCAGTTGAATACAAAAATCCACCTGACGTTATCTTGTGCTACGGTTCAATACCGTTGCACCTTCTTAGCAATAAAAGACGGTACGCTTCGATTTACTGTCAATGTACAATCACTTTATTTCTTGCACTTACTTAAATACCAAATAATTGCTTACATGACTATTCGCTTCCGATTATTTCATGCTACATTCAAAACAAACTTTACATAATATTATGATACACAATTAAATCAGGTCATATTGCATTCAAACAAACTTGAACTTCAATTACTTATTTATGTACATGCACGAAGCACAATTACAGCTACGCAAAATGTTTATGCTGCAAGGCCGTTACTGCAAGCTGATATTTGTAAACAAACATTATTGCGGGCAGAATACTATTTGCTTATCCGCCGCTTATAAAACTAGAACAGAAAATACAATTACTTTTCGATTTCATGATATTGGCATACATTTAATATTAAATAACCTGACATACTGAACTAATATGATAATTCAATTACATTACTATTTTCTATGTCAATCACTAAAAAACGATGATCGAACAAACACTCACTAACAACTTGCCTTCGAATATTAAACTCGGTCCGACACCAATGGAATGACATTAAACAATTTTCATGCTACAAAGAATGACAGCGTAAAATACTATGGGAATACGAACATAAAATCCCCAACAACAGTACCATCAGCAACAAAGGGAGCCACAAAAGAACCACCAGCAGAGCAAGAGCTTAGGAACAAGCTGTCATAATATTTTTTACGATAGAATGTTTGTTGATGCTTTCACAGGCAACTTATCAATTTTCATAATAAGATTTCTACATCCGATTCGGCGCATGGTTTTAAGACTTCTCAAATAATGAGAAAGTTATTAGCTTCTAGTGATTCCGAACAAAAGAGAAAAAATATCGAGCCGTGCATGTTTTAGGGAAAAATAAGCCATCCGCAAAAAAAAACTTGTGAGAATTTGATTCGTGCTTTTCGCATGGATGCGAAGATTATGCAATAGGACCATAATAGTAAGACTGTAATAGCAATGCTGCGACTGTCATTGATTCGTTAGAGTATCAATACTAACAACATAGATTGTATTTTTTCAATTGTAAATAAAGAAGAAAATTGTAATAGGAACCAGATCTTAGGAAAGAAATTTCAAATCAGAAAGAGTCTTGATTGGACAGCATCTTGTGAGTTACGAAATAAAATGTATTACCAAATCAATCATCTCAAAAAAAAAACTCTAGCGCTTAGGAACCGCTAGAACCACTAAGTCTTGAACAAAAGTAGAGGAATATTGCAGATTTTGGGTGCATATTCCACCACATATGCTGCTTACTCCAGCCAACCGATTTCACAAGGATGTATATAGCTTTCATCTAAAGAAAGCACTGAAATTCATAGAGTGGAAAGATTTCCGGGTTACCGCTTGCATGAAAATGAAAATTTAATAATTAGTAGTTTTTAAAATCGTTGTCACTTATATTCATTATCGGACAAAAAACTTACAAAACTTTGAAAGCAGCATCTCTTATAACATAAATGAAGAAAGTATTGCAGTCCTTTGCTTGCACCAATGTCAAAAGTATAAAAAGTCTGCTTTATGTTGAGGTTAAACTACGCTGTGAAATTCACTTCGATCAATTTTGAAAGTTTCAATTTAACAAGAAGAACAAAGATAGCCTTGTAGACACGTGAGAAAAAATCGTCCACATCATTACCTCTCCTGAAAATGTTTTTCAGTTGAAAAATTATGATAGGATACTATGGTAATTTTTGTATTTATTGCTATTTTAGGGCAAATATGTGTATTTTGAAAAGTTTAAAAATGTTGGGGGACAGTAGCTCTAAATTTCTTTTTACCCCTATCACTTCCAACGCAGTCATTGGATCCGAACAAATTCAGTCTGCTGTTCAAAGTGGTACATGACCTTTGAAACAGGTAGGTTGCAATAAGTAGGATGTGTGGTAGAATTTGCATTTGAAATCTGTACGATCTCTCTACTTTTGTTCAAAAATCAGTGTCTTTATCAGTTCATATCCGCTAGAGTTTTCCATTTCACGACACACACTTCAGATTAGTCAGCCTGGCTCAGACAATGGACCCTTCTTATCCTAAGTCTAAAACATGTAGAAATTAGCTTTTTTTTCGTCGTCAACGGCCAAAAAAAATCTTCAGAAGATATCCGGGTCAGCAAACCACGGGCTATGTAAAAAAAATTCCATCTACAGGCCACGGAGTTCCGGGTTGGAATCTGCTTTCGCATTACTCCAATCTGGTCGTGCTTGCTCACCTATCGGTGCCTACTTATTTCAGAATTTTCCACAGCCTGTGAGTCGTTTAGGCAACCTTCTTCTCGCTTCGTGCGCAGTATTTTTTCAACATATGTTGGTTGAGTCGGTACGCCAGTTATCTTCGATACGCAGCATGTTTTCCACAATTGACTCTGGCGTGACCAATCCAATCGTGGACTCGAGGCTGCTCCTCAAACTTGCGAACCGACTGCACGCAAAGAGTGTATGGTAAACATCATCATCCTCATCAATACGATACTGACAGTACGGTATACGCACCTTGCCCTTTCTATTAAGATACGTTCTGAAATAGCCATGGTCCGCTAAGAATGGGCACAGGTAAAAGTTTACTCTCCAGCGATTTTTGTTGCTAACACTTCAACGTTGTTTCCAAAGTTGTAGAATTCGCGAACGTGCGTGCACTAGAGCCCATATTCTGTCCGGCTCAGAGCGTTTGAGGTACTTTTCTTTGTGCACTCGCGCAAGCAAATCTATCGAAATTACGGCCACTACTTCCAGCACTGCGTCTTCCAACACCGTACTGTAGCTACTGGTGCCACACAGAGCACCTCTACGCTGGACGCTGGCAATAGGCGCTCGAAACACTTTTGGAGTACATCCGCCCAAATTTCCGCCCCGTAAAGCAATATGGAGTTGGTTGTCGCCATCAGCAGCATCCGTCTCGTTTTGCCGGGGCCACCGATGTTAGCCATCAACTTGCTCAGCGAACCGAAGGCTCTCAGAGCTTTGTCACATACCTTACGGATGTCGTGCCAGAAGGTCAGATTAGTGTGCAGTCCACTGTCATCGGAATGACTGTCAGTATCCTCCGTTTAACGATGTCGATGATGATTTCTGTCTTCGAGAGTGCCAGCTCTAGGCTATGGTCAGTCGACCAAAGTTCCACACTCTTCATGATATGATTAAGTCTGAATTGAGAAAACTCGGGAGTTCTAGAAGTGATTACTGGTGCCACATCGTCAGCGTAACACTCAAGAAACACATCCGTTGGAATATCCAGGCGCAGCAGTTGCACCAGGGTTGCGGCATCACTGGGAGTGCTAGACCGCATGAAACCAAGTTTGCGAGTAGCCAATTTGTACTCCTCACCCCACGGGTCTAAATTGATCTCCTCGCAAAGATCATGCCTTTTGAAGCGCTTGCTCCTCTTGGTGACTTTGGCTAATTCCTTTTTTGCTGTCGTGTGGGCTACAGAAAGCTCGGTTTTTCTGCCTACATGTCAAAACGATGCGTCGCAGTTCATCGATTTCATCTTTCCACCAGTGAGCCTGCCTCCATCCACGGAAGGGTTGCCATCGGGGCGTTGAACCACCTCATGCTCTGCGAATTAGACCCGTTGTACTAGAGGCAGTAGCTTCGACTGCTTCACGAATCAGTGGGACCCTAATGGGTGGAGCTTTTTCCTCCAGGCTCAGGTTTATCGACGTTACCATCTCAATTCCGTTTAGCCTGGCTGAGCTCTAACCAAGTGTTCTCCAGAATGAGTGGTGCTGCCTTTGTTTGCTGCCAGCAATGTACAAGGTGATGTAGTTATGATGTATGTATGTAGTCCTGTGTTATAGCCACTCACGAGGGCCGCCAATCCTTTCGATGCCAAGGTGACATCGGGAATGGATTCCGCGCCTTCGATGTATTGGCGGCGTAGAACCCGTGTTTAGTACCAACAGGTTCACCATCGACAACATCTCTACTATACGCCACCCTCGAGTGTTTTCGGTGGGCATGGCCCACTCCAAATCACTAGCATTGAGAGTGTCCTCTGTCTTATCTCCGAAGATAAATGATCTTATTCTTGGTTTATTTATCTTACTTTATTTTATTTGTCTACGTTTGATATTATAAAAATTTGTTCAGTTACATAGGACAGTAAAATTTTAATCAAGAATTTGAGTCTACGGAAACCTATCCAAAATAAAATTACCACATTGTACTAGAAGCAGCATCGATATCATTAAAATTCTTCATCATTTGGTTGACTCTGATTTAAATTTGAATTATTTTAACGCTAAATTGAGTTTCGACCACATTATGGTGAATTGCTAATAATTTCAAAAGGACGCATTTATACAGAACATATGCAGATACTCCTCCGAAGAAGAAAAAATCAAATCAATTAAATCACTTCCGATCTGTCAAAACGTGCCTATCACTGCATATCTTTTACTTTCTTTAATCTCTTTCTTGCTTAAATGAGCTGGTACCAAGAGTAAAATTGTTTTATACTTGCTATAAAAAATATCACTCTGAAAAATAAAGGCACAGCCTGTCGTACAAACATTAGTGTAAAGGCAGCAAGCACTAGGCAGCTGGGTACAGAGAGATTATATATAGGTCAAGCGTTTACGACTCAGCGATAAAATCTTAATCTATTTTAATTTCGACGTAATTTGCTTATAAAATTAGCAGGAAAATGTATTTCCAATTAATTTTCAGAGCTCGATCATCTTAATAACATATTAATGACTTTTATTTTATTATTCACTTTTTCTCTGGCCGTTGTTGACTCGACTCGATATGATGTTTCACGCAACTACGCCGTAAAAATGTTCTTTGAATAGATTCAATTAGATATATGTATATATTTGATCCTAGGTAAAAGAGAAATTACTTAACGGATTTACGAAATCAATTTAAATTTTATGGCTTTTGTGACGGATTGAAGCTTTCGCCAAATGGATTTGAAAATAATCTGCGTTGAAGAAGATTCGGAATACGTGCTGTCGAAATGACGCAATGTTAAGAGATTTTCTTACGAATGTAATTATATTTCACCGTAAACTTCACCAGTTTCCCCTCAATCAAATAAACCAAGAAAGGATTTTGGTTATTAATGTGCATAATATTTTTTATATTTAGAAAGCAGAAATTTGTTAAAAGGTTGCTATAGCGCAACAGCTGCGTACTACGAGTATTATGGTCGTGTGAAGCACAATTGTATCTGAGCTTCATCTTACTCCAGGATGACAAAGTATACTCTGATTGAGCATATCATGTTTTCCTTCCCAAATCTCTTTCGCCGTTTAAACAGGTGCTTTCTGCTACATTTAATGCCCGGAGCTAAATACGTGGAGTGAAGGATATCTTCCTGGCTTCATACGTTTAAGCACTTTCAGTTCAAATAATCGGATTTGTATTTTGCATTCATACATACATAATTCTCGAGAAAGGTTAAATCGAGTAAGGCGAGATAATGCGATTCCGTTGAAGACATCCTCAAAATCTGGCTGTATTTTTCCATTTGATAGTAAACGTTCCTCTGCTATTTGAATTTCAAATGTGCAAAGGCATGTCGCCTTGTCTTCGTTGTTGTCGTTGCGCTGAACGAGAGATTTTATGGTGACAAATATTTTACATTCTTGGTGATGAACGACAGGAGCAGTCAACCAGAAAACGGTTGCTTTGCTAGTAGAGTGAAAATGATAAGAGAACTTAGTATGGGCCGAGCCTTTGGCAATGAACAAATATGATACTTTCCAGAACCTCCAGGCAGATTGGTTTAGTTTGGTCGTCGCTCGGATTTCACAGCATCTGTGTACCAAATATTATACAATATGCTTCCGGTGTAATTGAATTTCTACGCTCATTTGCATTTTTCACAACATGGCTGAAAAGACAAGTATCGTTATATTAATTCAATTGAAAATTCCATGTCATTTCTGGTAGATAGGTTTCTATGTTTTACTTTGGCTGTGGTCACCGTAAACTGAAGTCGCACCACATTGAGCTTTCTCATGCTTTCCGTATTTTGTTGCATTGATTTACATAGTATGCAGTAATACGGAAGTGATAAGAGATTTCTTTCATTTTCGGGGCATGAACCACTATCTTTTTCAAGTTTTGCACCCTAGCTTATTACTCATATTTATTTAATTATTTATTCATTTATAAACGGACAACTGTTCATAGAAATAATTATACAGTAGCTGAAGTATGTGAAATTAAAGTTAAATTAATATTAGCAAAGATATTTACTACATTAAGTCTAAAAAGAAAAATCGTTTATAAGAACAGATCCAATATAAATCTTTTTGATCTACCCTTATTTACATTAAATATATCCAGATGAGAAGCAACAACGTTTCCGATAGCTTTTGACTGTTCAATTTGTGAGTTTTGTGCATAATTGGTTCTGCAACTCTGCTCTGAATGTGGAAGAGGTCATTAGACCTTGTACTTCTTGCTGGTACCCTAAGTGAGATTTCCTGTAAGATATCAGCAGCATCAACGACCCCGTTAACTATGTTCGCCAAAAACGAGGCATCATATTAACATCTACGAGTCTCGAGTGTATCCATTTTTAAAAGAGACAAGATGTTAGGATACTCAAATGCGCCAGTAGAGATGTTAAGTTTATACTCAATATAACGTAAAAATTTGCGTTGAACCTTTTCGATTGATAGGGAATGAGTTTTACAGTAAGGATTCCAAACGACAGAATTGTACTCCAATTCACTACGAACAAGCGAAAAAAATTGAGATTTTAGTGCTCGAATATTGTTAAAATTATGTGTATTCCTAATTATAAAGCAGAATGCCTTGTTCAGTGATATCAATAATATGATCCGTAAAACTCAAGGAAGAATCCACTAGAATTCCTAAGTCTTTAAGCAAATTAACTTAAGAAAAAGGTACTCCATTGATGGTGTAAGTATGTTGAAACGTTGATCTAGTTTTTTTAAAAACAATGTATTGACATTTAGATAGATTGAGAGACAAGCAATTTTGAACACAATATGTGTAGAAACTATCCAAATTAGACTGCGGGATCCTTATGTCGTCATAAGAAGAAACTGCCCTAAATATTTTGCAGTCGTCAGCAAAAAGTAAGAATTGTATATCCTGGAAAACCATATATAAGTCATTGATAAAAATCAAGAATAAAAGTGGTCCCAAGTGTGAGCCTTGAGGAACACCTGAAGTAGAAAAAATTTTCCTAGAGAAATTATTATTGATATTTATAACCAAAGACCTATTTCTTAAATAATCATTCAACCAACATAGCAAAGAGCCGTGAAAACCAAAATTACTAAGCTTCTTATAGAGAAGCTTTAGAGAAGGCTGTGTGTATGGAATGGTCTTGCGATGCATTCAAAAAAGATTTGTAAATATAATTATGATAAGATATAAGATTAGTAGAGGTTGACTTACCAGTTCAAAAGCCATTCTGATTAGGTATAATAAGTTGGCGAATAAGAGGATAAATGTAATAACAGACAAGGCATTCGAAAACTTTAGGTATAGCAGATAAAATATATATGGGACGATAGTTCTGATTTGAAAACAGGTATTTACATTTTTGTCGAATCTGCAAATGTTCAAAAGAAGAAACGCAAATTGCTTCGTTTGAAATAACAGAAAAACTAAGGAATTCAGTTAATTACGATTCAAATATATTATATATATTATTTAAGGAATTCAGTTAATTACGATTCAGATATATTATTGAAAAATCCGAAGCAGACCGGCATTGTAAATTCATGCATATTCAATAGCTTACCATCTTTTCATGTTGTTTCAAACACGACCGTTGACATTATGCATGATCTCTTTGAGGGCATATTTAAGAACGACATGAGTTTAATAATTTTATATTTCATTGAAACAGCCAAATTTTTTTCTTTGGATGATTTAAATAATAGAAAGCAGGGGTTTGACTATGGAGAAATTGATTCAAGAAATATGTCACTCCCTATAAAACTAGAAGCGTTAAAGTCAAGGTATATTCGGATGTCTGCGGCTGAAATGTGGTCTTTCGTCCATTTTTTTTCCACTAATGGCTAGGGATTTTATACCTAGAGGCAATTCAGTATGGAACTTTTTTTTAAATTTGCACAAATCATTAGATCTGTGTTTAAGATCCACTTTTAATTTAAGTGACTTAGATGAGCTAAATGTAGTATTTGCTACACATAACCAAAAATATTGCGAAATTTTCAAAGAACCATTGAAGCCAAAAGCTCATTTTTTAACTCATTATATGGCAATAATTGGAAGAGTTGGACCACTTAAAATGCTTTGGTCACTGCGAAATGAGGTAAAACACAAAGAGCTTAAAAAAATATGCATCATCTACGTCTTCACGAGTAAATCTTTCTCATTCCTTAGCAATTAAATTTTCTTTAAAGTTTGCCCATTTTATTTTTGAAAAGGCCGAAACGGTAGATATAGAAATATTAAAAGGAAAAGAAGTTAATGCATCAGAAAAACTATATATAAGAAAATTTGAAAATTTTCGTTTTCCTAAAAAAATTATAGTTGCTTCAAGTGCTATTATAAATAATTATATATATAAAGAATTATATATATAAAAATTATTAGAATTATATATATAAAAATTATATACATAAAGACACTTTATATAAGGCAGGATATTTTGTATTAAAAAAGAAATACTCTCTCGTGCTTAAGGGGGGAAATACATGTAAAATCGAAAAAAATGCTAATTTCAGATTGAATTAAAATATATATATTGTTCATTCAAAAAATGTTTAATATTAAATCCTTAAAATACATGTTTTACAGTAAATGAAAATGTTTTTTTATAATTTTTCAACACAAAATGGCGGCGATGCGAGCGAATGAAAAAAACACATCAAAAACTGCCTCGTACAACTTAACGCCTTTTCCGGGGAACTTACAACATTCAGAGAAAAAAAAATATGCTAATGGAATATGTAATTCATAGGTGAACCAATAAAATTTACAAAAATATTTCAAATTTTTACATTAATTTTAGATTAAACATAAAAATCGATTATTTTTCAAAAAAATCACACTTTAAACATTAATAAACAAACTATTTTTCTGAAATTACAATAACATTTAGGTTCAACGAGGAAATAATACTCTTTTGTAGATGTGGTATAAATTTGAGCCGGATCGATTCAATATTTTTTGAGATATCTTGTACGGCAGTTGAAAAAGTACTACTTTGAGAAAAACGCGTTTAAAGTTTTAAAGCTCCACCGACCTGGGGAACGCCGCGCTGCTTTTAACTGACTATAACTCGAGAACTAATACGAATATCGCTTCAGAACTTTTTGGTTTATTTTAAAAGCATTTCAAACATTTTGATGTAATAAAAAAAATCGATTTTTTTTTAGCAGTTACATGTATTTTCCCCCTTTATAGAATTTATGAAATAATTTTTCATGAAAATAGGATGTTATTAGTCTGTGAGCGATTTAAAATAGATTTAGACAAGCATTTGAATTCTTATATTTTACAAGACAACTTACAATCGTTTGATATTTGTGACATTGATAACTTTTATTATTATCCTTGTTTGATTCATAAGCTCTCGAATGGAACTTTAGCTTTAAGGTTCAAAGCAATTTAAAGAACATAATTATTTTTACAAAGAACTATATTTGGATGTGTTATAATAAAGAAATATAAATAAAACATTTACAACGAAAACTGTTTCTTATTAAATTTTGAGCTTCGTTTGGAAAAGAGAACGAGAGAAAATAAATTTCTAAATTGGTACCAAATATAATACTTTCGATTACTAGGTATTGTCAAATTCATTGCTTTTGCGGTTAGACACATGTAATCTTTTTAACAATACAAGGTGTGATTTTCATTTTTCTTGTAATGAACTTTGGTTTAATGGTTTTTATTAATCTAATGGTGAATTTAACAATAATGTAGTACATAAGATTAACTACAGTACTGTAAAGACTAATGATTAAATTAACAACTGTGTCATCAACCAAAAATTAACTATAGAGGAAGTGGATTTGATTACATTTTTCAAGCACTTTCATTACACTTTTCTCTGTATATATATATATATATATATATATATATATATATATATATATATATATATATATATATATATATATTGTAAACATAAATGCACACATACATATATATATATATATATATATATATATATATATATATATATATATATATATATATATATATATATATATATATATATATATATATATATATCTACTCCTATCCTAGTTGACCCACTTTCCAACCACTCTTTGTTGCTTGTAAGCTACAAAACACGCTTTGTAAATACACATGAATATGCTTTAAACATGAATACATTTTCAAGGACTTGACTATTATCAAAAGCACTACATGTGTCGGTAATCATGACCATATGAAAAGTGCTTGCTATATGAATCCACTCAGACGAGATATTTTCACTTTAATGTTCCCCATTCAGAGAACAGTCGCTTGCTCATTGAGGCTTTAAGACGGTAATGTGTCTGCCGCTTTCACTTTCGAGCAAATGGACTCGTAAAAGCTCAAAAAAAGAGAAAGTCAGCAGATCCTTTTAACGTTCCTTTTTCCATTCAATGTATGGTTTTCGCTCAGGTGCTTTGAATAGAGTAAATATATGCATGGATATCGGCATTGATATTTCTTATATGATATCCTCTTTGGTTCGAGTGAAGCTTAGATGTTTAGTTTCTAAGAAATATTCATATATGTCTAAGTAAAGTAGGTTCTTCTTCCTATTCGCATGCAGAGTGCAAATGGTTCTACGAATTGGAACAACCTGAGAAGTTTGACCTAAAACCATCTGAAAAACACAAAAGCCTCAGAGAGACTCGACAGGTTAAGTTAACAAATCACTGGCCGAGTTCAGTAAACTCCAGGCTGCAATATATCGTTCGATTTGAGATGCGCAGTCAGATTGCCAAAACCCAGTGCAATGACGGTGGATAAGAGTATCATAAAAAATCTATTTTCTTCATAAAAGCCAATATAAAGTGCATTTGTTTACTTGACACTCCTTCCATGAGCTCTGCGAAAGAAGACGTCAAGAAGACTTCCATTGCGTATTTATTTATTCGCTGCCGATAATTAAGCCTTGATTGCTTTAGAGATTGATCTGTTCATACTCCAAACATTCTTGAAGTTAGGTGTCAAATCTTTTCCAAATCTCCAGCTTTTCCCTAATTTTTCCGAAGCAACATGTCAAATTTCTCTGGATTATACGCTCGACAGCATTAAAAGCATTGATTTTTTGAGCTAATTGTATGTCATATGATAAACCTATCTGTAAACCAAAGACACAAGGAGTGCTTTGATTATTTTTGCCTGTCATTCCGCCTGGTTAATATAAATGGATTAAATTGCCCATGTTTAATTCATGCCAGCAGACCATAGGTGTACATAAGTTTAGGGACGTATATATGTTTATTTATCTAATCAACTGATCAGACAGAAACCATGTGAAGATTGCAATAATCGAGAACAAACCGTAGTGTGTGTTCACATCAACATGAGATGTTTCCGTAAAGCAGGGCTACGTGGAATAAAAATAGAAATTCAGAAAGGATTCGCACTGACCGAACACAATCTCATCCAACGGGTTGGGATTGAAGTCGTCAATATTCCGCTGCGTTCTAACACATACCCGATTGAATTTCAATGACACACCTGTAAATCAAGCTTTTTCCTCAAATATTGCCTTGGTGGACTGTTTCCGGACAAATAGGCCGAAGAAAAAGAGAAAGTAGTCACACCGAAAACTCGCACCCAAATCGATACTTTCTGAAATCCTGTAAATAGGTACATACTATATATCAATCGGGCGAAAAATAACGCAAAAGTGACTGGCAAAATGAACGACTCAATCAGACAGACCGACAGACTGGCATGCCGGATAGCGGAAAGTCCGTTACCAGCAACAATTGCCAGTATCCTCGCAGTCTTCTTGCCGCATGTGGATGTGTGATGATAACAGAAGAAAGGTGCGGAGCACTGTGGCCAGATTGGGCTATTTCCCGCCAATTGGGCTATCTAAAATTTGAATTGGCGGGATATTTTTTAATTTCGCTGGTTGGCGATTTTTGGGCTACATATTTTTATGAAATACTGTATTTGGGCTATACAATAAAACCTACTAATCGGGACATTGTATGATCGAACTACCTGAACAATTGAACTATAACATCACCGCACATACCATTTCTTGAAGAAAATTGACTCTGTAATCGGGCAGCTTCTAAAATTGGAGCGTGTTCATTAGAACTTTCTAATCGGACCAAAAACAATATGAAAAAGTGTAAAAAATTAGTTTTTCAGAAAAATATCAACTGTTCAAGCTCAAGAAAATTTTTCGTATAATTTCTGCATAAGTTTCTGCTGAAAAATTATTTAATGTGTATAATTGTTGAAGATATATCTATCCTATCACCGTACTTCGTTCTGTCTGCTAGGTTCAGTCGAAATTGCAATATGGCCTAGCTTTTTGGGGTGGAAACTTTTTTCTTCGATTAAACCTGTTGTCATCTTGCAGAAAAAAATAGTCAGGATAATAATGAGAGTTAGTAGATACGAAATATATTTTCCAATTTTTAATATCCTTTTCCAATTTTTAATATTGCCTCTAAGGTATTTATTTGTTTATCGTGTGTTGAGTTTTTTTTTTATGTTAGAGGGGACCACATGAGAGGTAGTGCTAAAGTTTAATCGAGTAGGTTGCAAGCAAGAAACCAAATTTCAGTTCCTTTTCCTAGATTGGAAGCTTATAAAAGGGCTTCCAAGTTCTGCGCACCAAAATTGTTTAACTCCCTTGCGAGCTCAATATCATCTATAGATAACGTGAATCAATTTCTAAAACATTTAAAATTTTGGCTATTCTCTAGGCAAGACATTGAATTATTTTTTATTTCGTACTGTAGTGGGATAAGCTTGATATATTTTTTTAAACGTAATATAGGAGCCATTAAAAATTTTAAATCTAGTAATATTTTCATTACCTGCCACCTATTGCACCTTAAGTTATACTCAACACAGCATTAGCTAGGAGGTACCTATCCATATGCATAACTAATATTGATTGAATATTGGATGTACAAACTATTTAGCCAGCTAACTTATTTAGTCGTAGCTGTAATATTAATTTAAATAACGTTATTGTTCACTATTTTATTGTACTTATTATGCACTATGGAAATAAAATTTATTATTATTATTATTAATTCGGTACATTACAGATAGCTTGAATTTTTTTGGTATTCTGATAATAATAAAATATTGATTTAATTGAGCATTATTGTATGTTTTCCTTTTATTAGCAAGTATCAATGTAATTAATTTCATAATTATGATATAAATATATAAACGTTTGTTCAGGCAACATCGAAACAACTGAAAAAAATCTGATATGAGTGAAAAATACAACGAACTAAGTGTTCGCAAAAAGTTAGAAGTAATACAGTCATGCGACAAACAATTGCTCATCCAAAGAAAAATTGCCGATGGCTTGAAAATTAGTTAGAGTCAGGTGCAGCATATTTAAGAAACAAAAACCAACTAAAATGGACATTAAATAAGGTTGGAATTAAACCGTACTACCAGATAGCAAAATGGTTGTATCCATGGTCTTTTAAGGCACGCTCCAAAACTTTGCCAACATCCGGCCAGATACTTCATAGTAAAGCCCATTAAATCGCTACAAAACTAAAACTTTGTGATTTCAAGGCATCAAGCAGAAAGCTAGAATCCGTTAATAAGGACTAGAATATTCACTACGGCACGTTTTGTGGCGAAGAAGCTGATGTTGATTAAGACAGTTCAGGAATTTCAGTTACAGCTAAAAATGCTGTGTGATGGCTCTGATGTTTCAAATATCTAGTCGTATAACCTTGATGCAACAGAAGCAACACCACAAAAATCTTTATGCCCTAAATTCGTAAAAATGTACAAATGGAAAACCTTCAAAGGAACGCGTGGCAATTGCAGTGCTGTGTAAGCGGCGAAAAGAAATATTTGCTGGTCATAGAAAAAGCCTAAAGGACAAGATCGTTGGGAAGAATTGACATTAAGCGAAGTTAAACTGTACTGAGCGTCCTTCAGACCCAACAAATTAGTTTCTATATTTGAAGTCTCTGCTGATTAAGATCTGCTTGGAATAAAGTGCCTCCACTTACAATTACAAAAGGGTTTTTGGAAATCTGGGATACCTCGCAATCTGAGGGTCCAAAGCGGAATCGTAATGAAAGTTCAAATTCAAGGTGATTAGAATTCAAATATTCCAGCAGACATTCAAAATTTGGCAGGATTCGATCAATTTACGACCACAAACAAATCGCTCCCGGAAGATTGGGCAGATGTCTTTTTTAAAGGGGCATCAACCGAAGAAGCCATAGCAGCTTTTGTTAATTCCAATAGTGAATTCAGATCGCAGTCAGTCAAAATTCAATATTTAAAAATTATTTCTTATATTTCAAAGCACGCTTCAATTTTTTCGCGAAACGTCGCTTGGAGGCCCTCAAGTGGCAATGTTGGACGTATGTCTCCTTTTGAAGGTATTTCAACGTCTAAACATAATGTTAACGGCTGATCGTCTAACCGAAAACAATTTTTTTTTCAAAACTTGCGTTCATAGTTTTGAATGTATGAAATCGGATAAAATATTTAAATTTTACTCATTTTAAATAAAATATTCAGCCATTCTAGCCATTAAGACTGTTTCTTGTTATTTTTGCAAGCTTTTATTTTCTGTGAAAATTCTAGAAAAGTCCTTGGATAAAATAAGTACGCTTCTATACTTCTTTTTTCAAGGATTTTTTAAAATTTCCACACAGTTCCTGTAATTTATTAAAATTTTCCTGCTCTCCCTTTTCAAACACGTTATGAATAAAATTTAATCTGTCTATAGCATTCGAAATTTTTGCTGTTTCAAACGACTTCTGTGCTACCATTAGAGCATTTATGTTACTTTGTACGAATTTTACGGATTTAAATATTATAGTTTAATCAGCTTAAGTGAATTGATTTAGTTATAAATCTTGTGTGGCGGTATTTGGGCTATAAATGAAAAATCTTGGCTATTTTGGGCTATGAAAATTTGAAATTGGGCTATATTTTCTCCCAAAAATCTGGCCACACTGGTGCGGAGTCTCAATTTGTTAATGATTTAGACAAAGCGTTATAATCTAATTACATGCTTTCTGCCACTCATATTTCTCTAAATGCTTTCAGTGTGCTCGTTAGTGTTATCCGTTTAACAGGTGTCAAGTGCTAACATACCGCGTAAAATTCTTTATCATCTTCAAAATCTGAGAGCGTATGCACTGAAAATTGAGTGGAAGTGAGGCGATGCTACAGCCGAGTACCATAACAATAGCAAATGAAAATCTGAAAATCTATTGTTGTCGAGAACGAAAAAAAGAAAACCAATCCAACATATGCCGCTTACATACACTACACATACACGTATGTATGTATATTCGGCACGAGATATCTGATAGTGGAATTAATAATAGCACAGGTTATATTTTATCTTACCTGCTAAAAGGTCGGAAATATCTGACAAGGTCCATGACACTAGGGGCTGGTATGACAATTTCCGATGTGTTGTGATGTTTTAGCTGGTTGTAACTAATTTATTCCAAAGCTTTTCGAAAAAGTGTGAAGTAAAAAGTATGGAGTACCTTCTAGGATGTCCAAATTTCAAATTGTAAGCATCAGACATTAAAAACCTGCTACTCTTCATTACTACCACCCTATGTAGCCATGAAACTGTTTACAAATAATAGCTTCTTTAGTTTGATTTAATATTTATGGCCCATAAATTAATCGATATTTTCGAAGGCATGGTTGAAAAATATGTGTATGATAGAGGTCACTGCCATGGAACGGTAAATATTCGAATAAGTGGGCTTTTACTCTTCACAGAAGATGGATTTCAAACTTATCTATTAATAGCATCGATTTGCCATTTCAGCACAATGGAACATCTGGGAACAGAGTCGTTTGTTATAATCGAACTGAAATATATGTATGTTTACCTACATCTATGCACTTCCATTGAGATTTTATAATCCAACAAACCGATGACTTTTCATCGCTTTCAGATGAATTTCAAACCTTGAAATAACTTAATTTGTATTTGCGATGCGTGTATTTGTAAACCGAATTATTTTAGTCTGTAAATCACATAATAATGCAAAATCTAATCTGATGGAAACTTAGAATATTCGCTACATTTGCGGGAACCTGCAGTATATAATTTTGTAGCATTAAGAGTTTTGCGTGCTTTAAAATTCATGATCTGTGTGGTGACTTTAGAGTATAGACAAACGCGAATTATTATAAGCAAAGATGACTAAAGCACTTTCAACTCTCCCCAAAATTTTTCGGTATGTACAGATATAACCCTAGCGCCAAACATGACCAAAAACATTTCACAAATATTTCCAAAATATTTTGGAAGTATATACACATAGTCACAAAATTGAAGGCACAAGCAATAAATATGAAAACTCTTAACCGTATATAAACTAATGTCACTTTATTATCAAAACTTTTTTTATTTTTTATCAAATTGAAGACTTAAAATACAAAAATGAATAAAAAAATTTACTAAATTCAATTTTTTAAAGAATTAAGTAACAAAAGAAAAAATTAACAAAAAAAATCAAGGCACAAAATTAAAGGCACAAACTTCAAGATCACTAGAAAAATATAAAATAATTTATTATTAGTAGTTAGTTGGATATCCGTTGGCTTTGATTACTGCTGCTAGTCTTCTAGGCATACTTTCCACTAACTTTTTTGTTATGGTTGGGCTAATATTTGGCCATTCTCTTGCTATTATTGACTTCAGCTTGGATTTATTCGCAATTGAAAATTTTCGGATTTGTTGCTCAAGTACCGACCTCAAATGTTCTATTGGGTTAAGGTTTGGGGACTGAGGTTGAGTTTTTAATTGTTTTGGCGTATTATAAAGCAACCACATCTTTACAATATGTGCGGTGTCCTTTGGATCATTATCTTGTTGAAACCAAAACACATCCGATAGTCCTAATTTAATAGCACTTGATTTTAAATTCCCTTTCAGGATATCGAGGTATTGAAATTTGTCCATAGTGGCCTCAATAAATTCCATGCTGCCGACTCCTCCTGCAGACATGCAGCCCCAAACCATCACATTACCTCCTCCATGTTTTACGATTCCGCACAAATTTACTTTGTTTAGCTCGGTATTCGCTTTCCTCCAAACTATTCGTCTGCAATCAGAGCCAAATAGGTTGAACTTACTTTCATCACTGAATATAATGTTTTTCCAGAAATCTGGACCTTCATTTACGAAAGTTTTCGCATACTCTAACCGTTTTTTTCTATTTGCTTTTGAAACAAATGGCTTTTTACGGGCTATTCTTCCATTTAAACCATCGTTTCGCAATGTTCTTCTAACAGTTTCCTTGGATATTGGTTTTTGGATCATATGAGGAACTTCAGCCCTCAAATTATTAATCGGCTTCTTTGGAAATTTTTCTGTTTCCCGTCGAATGTATTCCTCATCTTTAACTGACAGTAACTTTTTTTGTCCACGTCCCATATTATTAATTAAAGTTCCGTCATTTTTCCATTTGTTGACTACAGTTCTTACTGAAAAAAATGATCTCCCAACTATTTTTCCTGCTTCTCGATATGTTTTACCTTCACAAACAAGCTTAATAATAATTTTTCTTTCCGCAACTGTGGTTTCCTTTCTCCGTTTATCCATTTCAGCTTTTTTTTATTTATTTATGTACAAATACTTATTTTTTTTTTTTTGAAAAACAACACACTTAACTCAACTAGTCACTAACGTTCACCTAAAACTCAATATTTGTAAAGAATGAACAGTAATCGCATCATAAAATTCTACGAAATATCTTGTTAGATGCACTTGTGCCTTCAATTTTGTGTAGTTCGCAAGTGGTACAGTTGAAACCAAAATAGCAAACTTTGTAATAGATTCGACTTTTTTTGTATTGATTTGGTGTACATTTATAAAGAAGATTACGCATTAACAGAATAAAATGCCAATTCGATAAATTTACTACAATTGTAGTAACATTGAATAATATTTTGGCATTTATATAGATTGTGCCTTCAATTTTGTGACTATGTGTATGTATGTATTTTCGACACATTTTTTAAATATCTTGTAAATATTTCCGACACATTCGAACGAAGAATCAATTTGCTTTCAGCACTTTGCAGCACTGCAACTCATAGTCTACCCCAACTGCTTCACGTAAATATCAATCTACCCTATGAATAGTGCTGCCAGGTCCAGTGTGTTAAATTTCGGGACGGAAGGTAAAAATAATCGGAACTTTGGCTTTCAAATCGGGACAGCTACAACGACTAATTCAAAAAAACCTGAATTATCATTTATTTTACCATTGCTTAATACAATTAACGAAACAAATGAAACTTAATCTAGATAAACTTCTTTGAGATATAACAAAACTCAAGCATAACTGTGCTGACTAATCAAATAGAATCTTAATCAATTTACATAATTTATAATTTTTAGATACATTTTCAAGTATTTTTTTAAGTTATTTATGCATTATTTGCATTATATTTAGCGTTAGATTTCGCTGGTTTCAATAGGTCTTTGTTTTTTATCGCATAATCATAAAATTCACTACACGAAAGCTTAAAATTGGTCTTTATTTGTATCTTTGCTCTGACATGCTCGAGAGATAATCTGTTTCTTCTCTCGGACCAAATTCTATTAGTTGAGAAAATATTCATTTGTGACTGGTATCGATGAAATATTTTTTTTGTAGAAATATTTTTTGCAGATTGGGAATATCTTGCGTTTCAAATAATTTGTGTCATTTCTGTGATGTCGTTAAGTATTTGTTCTGAACTGCCGCTTTCACTGCATCTTTGATGATAGAAACTTCCTGATAAAGATCATCCATTTCGAAAAAATTTACAATATTAAGTTTATCTATCATATTAACAATTGATGCATAAGTTAGAGAGTCATCTCGTAGAGAAAGTGGCTTGAATAAAGTCAGTTTGTTTTCCTTGTTGAAATCGTATCTTGTTTCTTGATATTTCAGAACATTTTTGTACCAAGTACAAAATGCTGTTTTTATTGTTGTTGCTATTTCATTCGGCAGATTTTTAATTAAATTTCCGCACGTAAAGCCCAAAAATTCATCATCAATTATTTGCTTCAATTTATTAGTCATTTATTATCGTAACCGTCGAAACACAATAAGGTCTCGTCTTCAAGACTGAATACTGCATCGTGAATGACTTTTAATGCATTTTCGAAAAAAGCCAGGTACTGTTATGTTTCGCCACTATTAAAATAAATCCAGAGCGCATAGGTCACTCATGTTCGTCCATGGTTGTGACACCGGGGCTCGATTGGCAATTTACTCTGCCATTTCCGATGGCAACGACTGTCAAATTTATGGTATGCCATCTGTGCGTGGGCAATTTCATGGCATGCAATATCATTTCGAAAATGCCTCTGAACGAGAAGGGCATGCATTGTATCTGAGCGTCAAATGCTCTTAAGGAGTTATTTGAAGTGCAGAGCGAAGAAATTCCCCAATTTCCCAGCATTTCATACTCTGTAGACTATTTTCATTGCTCAACGAAATCTAAAAATCCCTCTGAATTCAGAATCCCTACATTTTCTTATAAGAAATAAACCAGGCCAACGGTTCACCGCCATTTTGAAATCAAGAACTGTCAAAATATTGCCAGGCAGATGGCCGAGCAAATTGCATACCATATTTCCTACTATTTATGGCAGACCATATAATATTGCATACCATAGGCTGCCTCCACTGGCAATTTCAAATGTTATGCCATGGGAAATTGCTAGTGGAGGCGGCCTGTGAAGTAGTCCTTTAATATATCAAATGATTTCATGGCACGTTCTACAGCGGGTGGGAGAAATAGCCATCGCGTTACTACATGTCGCAGGACTGGACCAAATTCAGATTCGCGCATTTCATAAAATTCTTTTAAGACTTGTTTTCGTTTAGCGTAGCATGAGAAAGGGCTATGCATTTTCAAAACAAAATTCTCCAAATCAAATTTGTTTAGTCCTTAAGCATATTTTACACTGTTGTGCAAAATATGAGCAGGAGATCCCACTGCGATAATGTTGTTATTATAATTATGTAGTAATTGGAACACTGAGTTATGGTGTCCAAAATGTACATTTGCATTGTCTGCACAATAACTGGTAAGATGTTTAGTATCAATACTATGCTCCCTCAATAATTTTTTAAATTGTTATATATGGCTAATGCAGTTTCATTTGAGTCTTCATAAAAATCAAGTACGCATGTCTTAAGGTTAGTAGGTGGCAGTGGCGTGGCGTGACAATTTACCGAAGGGAAGCAATTGGTTGACGTCCATGGTTGATTACGCTTTCCGCAAATTCGTTACGTGTAATAGAACCCCTGTATAAAAGCACCTAGGAATTACTAACAGGGACGTGAGAGTAGACATTATGTATTCTTATGAAAATAAAAGTTCACAGTATTTCACACAATAAGAAACCATATCAATATTTATCAGTAAAATAATAACATTCCTAGAACTAGAAACATAATATTTTTGAAAGTGGCCAAACTTCGAAGAATTGAAAAGATTTAAAAATCTGAAACTTTTTAAGGATGAAAACCTTGACTTTATTTTAACGATTATGCTACCAATTATTTCGACATAAGCACTTGTAAAGAATGGTACAACATTCTCATTGTTTTCAATTATGCACCTTGCTGTTTAACGACGTTGTGGTGTTTCACAAATCAACCATAAATCGTTCCCAATTCCCGTGAAACTATTTCTTGAAGATTGTATTTGATCTTCAAATTTTGCCATTTTGTGAATATGATACAGTATATTACATTGTTAGGACTGAAATATATCGATTAGTATGTTTTTTTTACATTAAACATTCAACAGAAATATAAACTAAGAATCTTTAAGTAAAATAAAAAGCCCACTCTCACCATTAACGATCTCTCCACCTCAATTAGCACTATCATTTTCAGTTATATATTCCACGAGTTATTTTAATTGCTCTTTATTATAGAAAAATTGTTAAAAATAACCAACCATTAAAAGTCCAACGTTTCGGAGCTAATTTCGGAAGCATTTTTTGACGAATAAATACAAAGCAAATAAACTTATTGTCGTTGTTGAAAAACTAGTAATAGATTTGGAAAATTCTGCATTCGCGTATACTATTGCACGATTTAGATAAAATCAAATTTAGTCGATGTTCGAAGAAATGAATATATATTGCGTTTTTATACATTTGTTTCATACATGTTTGCAATCCAGTTGTTTTGGCAGATATTACAGAGGCTCCTCAAAATGCAAAACAAAGTTAAATGAACGGGACGCATTTTGGTTATCAGAAACATCAGTGAGATTTATGAAAGTATCTTTAACTGCACCGAAAGAAGTAATCCAGCCGAAGGTTGTTGAAAGTTGTGATCGATATGATATATCGGTTGTTTTATCTAATATTATTGCTATGAATTTACTTTTCTGAATTTCATTACAATGATATCGTTTAGAAACTAATGAGATCATTTTGAATATAATTTGATGTTCCGGAAAAAACATTTGCTTGGTCCAAGTGAGCTGGCAATTATCGGTTATGTACTGTCAAAAGATTTATTGTTTTTAGGTGATTTACCCCTATTGTAAGAATACACATTTTCATTATGACTATGTAATTCTTCTTCTTGACATCCTAAATGACACACAATGTTTATTAGAATCTTCATTGTTTCTCAATTTCTCCTAACTGTGAGCAATATCACTGAATTATCACTACTCAGCAATTCTTCAAATCACCGGAATCAAACTTGAAAAGTAAAAGGACTATTTGTACCAAGCCTGTTCACAGCTTTAACATTATTTAAATAACAAAATCCGATATTTCGCCAAATGTCTGAAACGCTCGAAAATAGTACACATGACCAGCAAAATTATTTTTGTTTAATATTACAACCGATAATCCGTTCCGAGTTATTCATTTATGAATTTTCCGATCAAACTACCGAGTAGGTACATCTCTTTGTTATAGAGACAATTTACGAATTCGGTTTCGATTGATCCTGGTTGATGATGTTTTTTTTTCAGCAAATTACCGAGATCCAATTATATAAAAATTAGATAAGTTGACGAATTCTACAATTTTGACCCACAGAACAAGCGAACACATTCACCTATTTCAACCTTTCTCTATTTCAAATATCAATCAAAACTATCATGCAATTTTACACAGTAATTTTACACATTTAATTCGACACAATTCTAGTCTACAGCTTTACCTATTACTACATTGAAATATTATTACCAAATCATATAGGCTATAAGTGACTAAAAACCCCCGCCAATTGAAAACACCTTCATAAAAGTTTCTATACAAAATAGAACACACAAAAAATAATGTCATAATATAAATCATAAATAAAACACATAAAATAACGACTTATCGAATCCACAACATCTGGCAATGCTTGCCACATCTCGTAATTCAAATTCGCTCACAGCAAGCATTTTTCATTCACAAAAAAATCTGTACAAGCAAAGCAAAATTATAACAATAACAATTTACCCTGCTACTAGTGAGGGGAACGCAGGAATAAGTTCCACAGTAGTCATGCGTTCGCAGCTCCGCTCTGAGTCTCTCTCTTGATAAGATAATTTTTTTTTAATGACGTCACAGTCTAGTCTATATGGGGTCAAATAAACGCTCGTAGATGCAATTTTTACATTGCTTCCAAGTCGTGGTTGTTCGTTCATTATTTTCATTCTGTGGTGTTACCACATCAACTGTGTGAGATGTTCACAATTTGATTTGAGAATTTTTTTTTATAAATGTTTATACGCGATTATTTCACGATTTCGAAATAAAAACTATTAATTTAAAATTAATGTCAGCCAAATGTAAGGGAAGCAATGCTTCCCTTGCTTCCATGAACGCCACGCCACTGGTAGGTGGGCTATCAAATCTTACCAACAGTGGAAACATTTTTATTGCACCGTGATGAGAATCATCTGTAGCAACACCATAAAAAGACCCATTTTAGAGGGCATCAATCGCACCTTGAGAAGACGCCGGACCAAAAACTTATGCGCAATTCCACTGGCCTTAGTTCTTCCAAGTGTAAGATATGTAATGGGCAATTTTTGAATCGCAAAACAAAGCACTATCAAGCTTAGCTTCACAATTCAGAGAATTAAATCACAAACGGTGCTTAATGGAAAGATACATTTTTATAGCTTCAGTATCTATAGTTTTTTACTAATGTTCGAAGAAGAACATTAGTATTAAAATCACTTTGGCCAAAAATTCATATTTCTATATATATATATATATATATATATATATATATATCATCAAAAAATTTCAGTGAAAAAATCTCAGGAACGCGCCATCCGATTGAGCTGAATTTTTCAGGACACATTGGTGTATATGCAGAATAGTGCCAAGTCTCACAAAAAGTTAATAATCTTTAACCCTTTGGCGCCAGCGGCCATTTTAGTGATATTTTTAATATACCTATTATTCCGTACACAAATAAGTTTTGCAAAAATAAAGTTGACGAGATAAATTTTGAACGTGTTTTACATGTGAATCGGATAATGTTTTGGAATTTTTTAACCCCATGTGTGCGCTGGGTGCCTAAAAACAGAACGGGAAAACTTGAAAATTTTTAAATTGCGATAACTTTTGACAGAGCTATTCAATTATTACCAAATTTTCAGGACATATTGATATTATTTAGTTGTAGATTTGTGTAGCTTTTGATGAGCGTGCTGGCAGCCCTGTAGCTAGGGCAGGCACTGAAAGTGAAAACCTTCAAATCATCGTCTCTCTTGAAAAACTGCCGCTTCTTCAAAAAAAAGCCACTCATATGTAAATCTTTTGCTTTGTTTACATAAACAAACAAAAAAATTTGATATGGTATAACGGGCACGCCTGGTAACCCTTGCCCAATTTACCTATGATTTTAGCATCAAAAACTTCTGTTCACGGAAACTCACGATCCAATGAGCAGAATTAATTGAAATTTACAGAATGTATTGGTCTTTAATAGGACCAGGTCTGATAGAAGTAATTTTGAAATGCGGGCGATTCTGTGCCAGTGGTGCCATCTTGAAAAATCACTAAAAAAGATAACTGCTTTTAGCCCTATAAATTCTGATTGAATCGTTCGATTTTGACAAAATTCACACAGTAGCTGCACCTTATTTAGTACCACGTTTGGTAGAAATTTGGTTGAAAAATTCGGTTGGAGCTGCCAGCTATGATAATTTTGGTGTCTTAAATTTGAAAAAATAAAAATTTGGAAGTGAAAACATTAAACCATCGAATTTCCAAAAACTGTCCGTTTCTTACAATAAAACCAATCTGTATACAAATCTTATGCTTTATCTACACGTTCAAAGTAAAACTTTGGAAATTTCATGTCGGACAAGAACGGTAACCCTTTCCCAGTCAACCTATATTTTTAGCATCAAAAACTTCTGTTCACGGGAACTCACGAATCAATAATCAGATACCATTGAAATTTACAGAATGCATTGGACTTAAGTAGGACCAGGTCTGGTAGAAGCGATTCTGAATTGTGGGCAACTCTGTGCCAGTGGTGCCATGTTGAAAAATTACAAAGAAAAAAAACTGCTTTTTGCCCTATGAAATGTGAATAAGTTACCAGATTGTCATGAAATTGACACAGTAGCTGAACCTTACATTAAACTCTGTTTGATAGAAATTTGGTTGAAAAATTCGATTGGTGCTGCCAGCTATGGTAATTTTTGTGTCTTTGGTTTTGAAAATTCGCTCAGGAAAATAAAACTTTTTGCCCTATAACTTCCAGTGCAGTCATGAAATCAATACGAATTTCATACAATTAATGAAACCTGTCATAAACATTATTCAGGCCAAATTTGGTTGAAAAGCCACGATAGGGTTGCCAGCTATTGTTGGTTTTGTGTTTGTTTGCAATGTCTTTTCTAAGCGGTTTTATCGTAGAATTTTCAATTGGTAATGATATTGTAGTGACAATAAACAGCATATATTAAGCTTTCCATTATTTGAAAAAACTCGCTGCAGGTAATCCTAAATTTCTTTATACTCCTAAAACTTCGAATGTAATATAACAACGTGAAGCAGATGTGATATATTTTTGGCTTTGATACTGGCGAAAGGTTGCCAGCACGAGTCGGTTGTGCTACTTTTGTATCAATAAATGCTTACAGTTAGTATTCATACCGGAAACATTTACAATGAAAATAAATAACCAATGTTTCAATTCACAAAGTTCTGCAAATTTTTCGGATCGCAGAAACAACACCAAACACCAACTTCAGTTACAGTGCTGCAGGCACTGAGCATTTTCTTGAGATATATGAGATGCTGCTTTCAAAATTTTGTGAAATAAGCAACTGATAACGAATATAATTAACCCGTGTTTTGCTCTCATAAACGTTGAAATTCATGCCAGTGGTAATATCTGAAACCTTCCACCATATGAGTTATAATGCATTCTTGAGACCAAAGTAGAACGTGGCGTTTGAAACAGTTTGGCCGTAATAAGCAGCTCATGTGGTGGAATATGCACTCAAAACCTGCACGATTCTTCTACTGTTCTTCGAACATTAGTGTTTCTAGCGGTTCAGGTGCGCTAGAGTTTTTTTCTTCTTGAGTGGTTATTTGATTAGTTTTTAAAAACGCTTTCTTAGATGTCGTCATATTTGCACTTCTTTCTTTTTTTGTGCTTATTACAATTTTGATGCTTTTTGGTGTCATTTTTCCCGCCATGAGTCTTTTTGACACAATGTGCAATGAGTTTTTTTAATTATTTGGGACTGATTTTATGAACGAATAATTTCTAGCCCAAACATCTGAAAAACTACACATTTGTCTGTGTTTTTTCTTTTTCGCCGAGTCAGAACTTTTTAAGGGATTTGTTCTTGCTACAGACTCTGTATGTAAACTTATTCTGAAAAGAAGTAATAAACCTTATGAACACATACAAATGATGTAATAAGTGATCGTCGAATTCATGGGTCGAATTGATGTAGGTGCGAAGCGCGGGGGGCGGGCGGTTACAAGTGATTTTTTGGCACTTGTATCTGTATGATATCTGTATCTCACCAAAACAATGCGCGAAGTTCAAAAATTTTATGCTGACTATTTAGTCCGCGTTTGATGAAAAAATATGAAAATATCAAAGCAAAAATATTTTTATGTAGCTTATAAATGATTTCGTTTTTCCTGTCAAAACTATCATAGTATCGAATTATATAGTATCGAAGTACAGACTAAGGGGGTAATAGAGAAATCGGGATATTTGGCGTCCCGATCAAGGGTAAATCGGGATATGTCACCAGACCCCTAAAAATCTGGACGTCCCGCGCAAATCGTGACACCTGGCAACTCTACCTATGAATCTTGTTTTCATCCGATGACTTCATTGAAAGTTACAATGATAGAAGGATGTTTGGAGCTGCCATCGTTAAAATTTCCAGCATTTCAACAATTTAAGCATTGTTTACTTATTTTCACTGTAGATGATTGCCATACATACATTAATGGTGGCATTTGTTATAATAATAAAATAACAAATACGCCTGTTACTGACAACCCTTCGCTACCACCAAAACCAAAAATATACTACGTATGCTTCACATTGAGGTCAATCCACTTTGTCAATCTCGTTTCAATTCGAACACTTGATTAGAGAGAATAAACTGTTCTTGAACATCCGCCTTATATCAGCGGTACAATATGCTAAGCTTTTGCTTGCAATTCTTAGCGAAATTTTCGCGCTCTTTTTAGTCCTCTAGCGGGTCCGGGCCATTATCCGCCAACGCAACCAGTTCACTTCAATCGACTCAGAAGTTTTTGGTGTATCAATTTGGGCAATCTCTTCGCCTTGGTTAACTGAATCAAGAATTTTTTCCCACCTTCAAGAGGCATTCTTCCCAAGCTGAAAAACGAGATGCTTTCATCTCACTTGCCCTTCGCTTAGCTAGTAATACGTCCACTTAAGTTTGCAGGCTTAAATATCGCTACTTTAGTTCCTCTAAACTGGGTACCGCACTATTACTTGGAGAGCGGATCAACATTTCATCCGACAAACGACATTTGATCGCAGGGCTAGCTGCTATGGATGTGAAGTGCATTAGTTTCCATTTAAGTCATGATCAAAAGGTAATTCGTGGTCACCTATGTCCTTTATGGCTTCAGTGGCTCTGTACTGGCTCAGGATCTCAACCGCATACTAGCGACAGCATCTTCACTTGAGTTGATCATTCTCGGGGTAATTTCAAAACTCGGTCGTAATCATGGGGCAATCACGTCGACATCACTTACGGCGTGGCCATAAGGCACGCCGCAATATGCAAGCCTTATCAAACTCATCTTCCATCAGGAACCTACTTTTCGACAGTCTTCATCCATTATTGACTCCTTTCTAGTGTCCCCGAGCCTGGTCAACTCTCTCCCACAATTCTCTCCCAAATGTCAAGTCCACGACTCTGAATCTGACCACCAGCTGATCCAATTGTCCATCCAAAGAGAACGAGGCCTTAACTTTTTAAGTGTAGACCCCGAATTATTCATCCCCTGCGATAAGATAAACTGGGACCAATTTGCAACGGATGCTGCAAATCAAATTCAAAACTGAGTTCTTTATTGCTCCCGAAACCTTTGCTCACAAGAATTAGATGAGGCTCTTGAAAGGCTTAAAATCCCCAAAAATTCTACAAAGTTTACCTTCCGTGACTTACCGCACGATATCATTCAACTCCATTATCGGCTGAAATCTTTAAGGCGACGTCTTACCAGAATCTTTCACATATACCTCAATACCGAAGATAACTCATATAGATATACTTCCGCCCTGACTAAAGGCAATGATATCCTGATCATGGTCAAAACCAAAGCCCATGTCAGTAAGAAATTTAAAGAACGTCTTCAGAATATAGTACCTGGCAAAGATATGTTTGAAGAACTTTTACGGCCGTTCGCTCCTTGATGGTAAAGAGACTGCAGATGCTATTGCTGCCGCCTTTTCTCGCAACTCTCGTGTTGAGAAGCATAACTGTGATCCAAATTTTGCCTCAGTCGTCATGAGTTCTGTCTCAAATTTTAGGCAAGAAAATCAATTGTGAATTCTTCCTAGGTTCGGCCTTACGAATCCTTCCTGAAACCCCCAAAAACATGGTTGTTTCATAAATAAAGAAACTCTTCTAGCTCTGGTGTTGACCCTCTCTTCTATAAAGTCTTCTGGAGTAGACAAAATATCTCATTTTATACTAAAAAGGCTTCCTACTTGTTTCTTTGAGCACATCTCCATTCTATTCAACTCCTGTTTAAACATATGTAGGTTATTTTTGCACTGCTTGGAACCGTGCGAAAAATTTTCCCATACCAAAAGCGTCAGAAACCAAACTCAAACGTGGGGAACACTATCATACCCGGAAGACAATTCGGCTTTAAAGTCAAACATTCTACAGTGGTCGCGCTAATGATCCTCAAAAGGGCTAATGATGAAAGCATGCAAAACAAAAGGGTTTTGGGTGCCTGTCTGATTGATCTTCAGAAGGCCTTCGAGACCGTTTGGATTGAAGAACTCCTGTTTAAAATGATCAATTTCGGTTTCCCAACATGGTTAACCAAGTTTGTTGAAAATTTCCTTAGTGGCAGAAAGACTTTCGTGACCTACAACGGGGCTTTCTCTGACGAATTTCCAATCGAATCAGGTGTACCTCAAGGTGCCATTCTCGGACCAATCATATTCAATGTCTTTATAGGAGGATCAGACTTCTCAGAAATCTCAAATGACTTTTTCACAGCTCTTCTAGAATCACACCATAGCCCACGCGTTGTAACAGTCGTGTTACAAACGTACGCAAATCAGCTTGTCGCATATTATGCAAAATGGGGCTTGCACACAAATGCCAACAAGAGCGAGCTAATATTCTTTAGAGACTCCCACAAAGATTACAAGAAGAGAATCAATCTTTGATTAAAGCTTAACGAATGCATCAGCTGTTCTGTGATGGATCGTTGTTTTTTTTTGTGCCATTGTTGTATTCTGTACCGGACCAAATGACGCAAAAAAAAACGATCCATCACAGAACAGCTGATGCATTCGTTGAGCTTTCTATAGGTTGCTGTTTTGGCTGTGGTAGCGCAAAACAGCTGAAAATAAAGGGAGAAAATAACGAGCATAAACTACCACAATCGATAGAAAATAGAAAAAGAACTAACAGAAAATTACCCCTTTTAACTTTCTACAAAATATGGGGGCTTTTTCTGATTTTCTAACTACCAAAATATTCAACATAACCTTGAAAAATCCAAATCCACCACACAGCAAAAAAGGCAACTACTCATGAGCTTTTCTTTTTTCTATCAGCACATTCTACGGTTCAGCATGTGAACTACCTCTGCAGAACAGAGTTTCTGTACTAGTGAATTCACTGGTACAGGAGTGTTGTTGTTTCCAATGCGTCTGTTCTGTTCTGTGCTGAATAGAGGAGCAAAAAAAAACGCGCCTATTGATGAATTTAATCTGATTACAAATATATTTTTCTTTCTTTACAGGGGGGTCTATTAGGATATGAGTTCCATTAATATATCCTGTTATATAGAGAAATAATTATATATACGCATATACATATATGTATATAGGTATTAGTGTTGCATACAATTCTATAAAATTATATAATCTATTTCATTATCAATTTTAATTTCAGCCACTTTTACATAATATATATATACTGATTTAAACTTAGGAGTGTTTTTTGATATATCGTCAGTCGGGCTTCATATTTCGCATAGCGTAGGAGAAGAAATGTTCAGCATTCTGTCGATATGCCAACGATAGCAACGTATCCATATACGTAACGAAAACAATGATGAAAATGACTTAGCCTTTAAACTAGAATACTGCCAGAAATATTATAGTCTAATACACACTTTGATGTAGTGATAGAACAAAAGGTGTGAAAGAAATCTATCTGCTACACAATGTCAACTCTATTTCATGTGCATAGGAAAATATAAACCAGTCGCTGAACACAGTGTAGGCTTCGATTCGCATTATTTAAATCATGCAAATTAGCTAAAGCATATTTAGGTGAAAACTCAATTTGAAATCGCTACGTTTTAAATGTTACAAATCAGTCTTTCGGAGCGCCCAACGTGGGTTAAGTTTAAGGCAGGAATTCCAAAGATGTCACGTACTTATTCGTACTTAAAAATATGTTTGCTATTTTCGACAGATATTTCGGCAATTTAAATTCTGCACCTTGGATATTCAGATTTAGTCCAATGAGCCGTATATAGGGATTCCAATCCCGAACCATATTTTCAATCCCGGGATTACGGGATTAAAAAATCTCAAATCCCGGGATCCCGGGATCCCGGGATTTGAAATTCATAATACAACACAACAAAATAAGTCAAGTTTCTAGTAAACAGATTATATTATTTGCCATCATTTCAAAACTACAACAATAAGTAAGCTCAAAACTGTATAAAAAATTGCATTATTACTTTTTTATATTATTGATGCAAATAAAAACAATAATTTTAATTATCCAAAACGTTGACAGATATTAAAAATTACATCTATTACAAATTACAACAAAAAATCACGACCAAAAACCACAAAAACAAAACACAACTCTTAGAATTGAGATACATAATAAAGTAACATATAAAAAATTCGGCCAAAATTCATTGGGTTTTTCGAAAGTACATTGAAGCAATAGCAAAGCATCTAAAGTATCGTCTCCAAGCCTGCTTCTAAATTTATTCCCGAAGTTGGACACTGCGGAAACGGTCGAGAAATATTGGTACGCCTGCTCCAAACTATGCAAGTGCCACCACTTTCGAAACATTCATTTCTTTTGCAATGGTTTTAATTAGATTAGTTTCTTGCGGCATTTCATGATTGATTGTTTTCATACTTTTGCAGCTCTTCTTGTAGCGTTAATTGACGACTACCTTGTTCTGATTCAAAATGGGTATCTACTGGGTTCTCTTCATTTCTTTGGCTACCAATCATAGGGTTCAGCATCTAGATCATTGAAGTATTTTTTTTTTAATATTTGCGTTGCTTGATTTCAAAAATAGAGATTTGATTTCACTTGGTAAATTTTCGCTGGTACAGTGTGGATTCTGGAGATAGCTTAGCATACCTGATAGCTCGGTACACTGACGCTCTTTTATTCGGTCCAATATTGCAATTTTCATAGCATTCAGAAGAATAGACCGTTTTTCTCCTAACAGCCTAAATACAAATCTTGATGAAGTATTAGCAGTGCATAAATTTGCAAGCTTGCGACTAAAGGCCGTCACAGCCAATTTTACAGGGAGTAAAACTTCAATAATTTTCTGAATCGAATCAAACTCTGTTGCTTCTAATTGCTCTGCATATTGCAGGCCTATTAATGTATACTATTTTCCAAAATGGGAAACTATTCGAGCATTGTCAAGAGACTATTTCATCTTGTTTTACAATCCATTTAAAGGAGACAGTTAAATGCCTTGCTCGGATCCGGCATAGTTTTAAAGATCGTTATTATTTTTCGTTGGAGCTTTTTTAAAATATAAAACTACCTAACGAACTTTCTTTATGCATGCGCTGATGTCCTTCGTCTGATCTAGCGTGTCTTACAGGCGACCGGTTTCAACGCAGTTAGCTGATTCAGGACCATCCAAATCTTCGTGGTCGTCGTTCAGACTATCGGCTGCTTCATCCACTCTTTAATCTGGAATGGACCTCATATTATAGCGAACATCGCAAACTACCAAGTGGATGCTATGCGCCAAACAAATATGTTGCTCTGTACCAACTAGTCTGCCTACTTTTCGCATTTCGTTTGACCCATCAGTTACTATCGTAACAATGTCTTTTCCTAGAGAAACATTAAACTCATATCTAGGTAGTTTCCAGCTGTCATTGATATTCTTACTCCCACCAAGCTCCAGTAAGAATTTACTAAGTAGATGTTTATATTTATATAGCGCCTATTTGCAGTCAAGGTCCATTCATCAAACATCAAACTGAACCGTTCATCGGAGATACTAGCCTCTTATATCTTATTTTTTATTATTTTCTTTATCCTGCTTGCATAGCCAACATCCTTTTTTTGATTGTTGTTAAGGATTTTGGTAAATCTGTATATGCACTCGCTAGTATTAATTTCCTCAAATCATTCGATGTAACGAATGCACTAAATGCGAAACAGTCCATACTTATTTATTTACAAACCCCTTTGTATTCTCTTGTTAACTGTTACATCGGTTTGTTTTGCTCTATTCTTTACGCATTTTGATGTGAGCTAATTGTTTTCTCATAAATATGGATTCTATTTGCACTTTTCGAGTCTTGCTGTAACTTGATTGCCGATAATGCTTGACTCCCGGCCCCGAAATCCCAGCCAATTTCTGATCCCGAAAATCCCGGGATTAGAACTCATCAATCCCGGGATTTTCGGGACCAGAAATTGGCCGGGATCCCGGGATTGGATTCGCTAGCCGTATACTCCCATGGTACTTTAAAATAAAAGCTAATTAGCGCAACCTATGCGAAGCTTAATCATTCTCTGCGTGGATAAACTTTATCTACTTTGAGAGCCGAGGAGATTTTTTTAAAGCCCATTATTTTAAGAGAGAGTCATTTACATGTTCTTCTAACCTACTAATTAAGCTTCATATTTTAGTGCATTGGCAGAATTGTGGTCAATCTTCTTCAAACTTAAGCTTGATTTGCAATATCTGATCCAAACAAATATCGTATGTTCTATGATTTGCGCAAAATTTAACTTGTATATATTCCAGCATGTGGGTTTTGAGAAGTGTTTGAGAATCGGGTTTATACTCCTTACTGCTACCTTGGCACCATGATTTCAGCCCCGTTTAGGATCCTTGGTTGCTCCTGACTGCTGATATTTAATCCATCGGCAAAATGCCTTTTTCAACTTCTTGTCATCCTAAAACAAGAAGGATTGAAGTGATAAGATATTAATGGTATTCTTGTTCTCCTATTGCATTAACAAAGGCTTTAAACCTGATAAGATATGCTGGAAAACTGACATTCAAAATTAGTTTTGTGGTTTCCTCTTGTGTTTTGTCTTGTGGCCTTGTATTTGGCTTTACGTCTAAATATAATAATTCGACCTACATCAATAATGACTGCTTGTACAAATGTCCAATATTGTACAAATCCAGACTCTATTAATTATCTGCATGACAAAGGGTTGAAATATGCGTGGTAGCTTGCTAAATAATTTAAAAGTGAAAAGATTAAGATTATTATGAATATGAGAGAGAGTAAATTCTTTGTCAAAGTATATTAATGTTCGTGGTTTTCAATTTTTTTTAATATTCTAACACCATTTGTTTGCATCTTCTTGCATATTTATTTTTTGGTTTAAATCAAAAAAGATAATACTCCAATCGACGTCGCTAATTGCAAATCTCAAAATGCTGATAGATGTCGCTTAATAACAATTTGCTGCTTTTCAATCGGTCGCTTACCTTTACAGCCAGTGTAAAACCCGTTTGTTCATTTCAAAGCGAAAAGTTCTGTTCAAAGTACTAAATGTTGCTTTTATGGGAGAAAATTGGCTAAATTCGACTTGATGCACCACAAAGCCGTTAGATCAATTTTGCCGATAGATATCTGGCTAGTATGTTTGTGTTTCTGTGGTTGTGTGTTTTTTTTTCGGGTGTTCTTTGTTTGTTTGTTTTTCTTAAGTATGTTTTCTTCTTGTGTGTTTTTTGTATAATTTTGTGCGTTTTTCTTCCATTTTTGCCCCTATTCGCCCTCTGGTGGTAAAATTCTACCAACCTCGTGATTTTCGTCTCAGATGTTCTCTGTGGCATGGAAAAAGGGCATCAAATTGATACCATCTACACAGACTTCAGCAAGGCCTTTGATCGTGTTGATCATGATATTCTTCGAATCAAACTACAGAAATTTGGCATCCCTCACCTTTTTTATGCAGATGATCTGAAAATGTACCACACAACTAAATCGAAATCAGACTTAGTTTTCCTTCAATCGAAATTGCTTTCTCTTGAGCAGTGGTGCAAACAAAATAATCTCGACATTAATGTCAGTAAATATCAAGTCATTAGTTTTTCCCGCAAAACCAGTAATATAAATTTTGATTACCGCCTCAATAATGTTACAATCAATAATGTTGACAATGTCATCGACCTCGGGGTTACTTTGGATAAAAAGCTGCGTTTTAATTTACACTATGACAAAGTCTTAAGCAAGGCTAATAAGCAGCTTGGATTTATCAAAAGACGTGCGAAGGAATTCAAAAACCTATGGGTCACGAAGTCTTTATACATAGCTCTAGTTCGGCCATTGCTCGAATATGCATGTATTGTCTGGCACCCTACCTTTGATGTCCATAGCGATAGGCTCGAATCGGTGTAGAAGCAGTTCTTGCTATTTGCGTTGAGAGATCTGTATAATCCTTACAAATTTAATAATCTACCTTCATACAGATACAGGCTAAGTCTCTTAAATCTATCAAGTCTATCTTCGCGGAGGATAGTCATATGCTCCTGCTTTACTTTTGACGTTATTAGGGGCTTGATCAATGTTGTGTTCCTGTCCAATAAGATCACCTTCAACGAATCAGTAAGGCAGACGAGGCACACACGTTTACTGAATGAATACCGACACCACACAGTTTACGCCAACAATGAGCCAATCAATAGATGTTGCAAAATATTCAATAGCTTCGCAAAATACTATTCCCCTACCATTTCCAGACCTAGGTTTAAAACTGCTCTGACTAAGGTGCTCACGTCATGAATGCCCTATCCAATTCCCTACCAAAGATGGTTATATTTTTAAAATTCTTCCATTGCTGTGTATTATACAAATTTATATAAATTGTTAGATATTAATTGTAAGTGTTTTGTACGCCTTGTTTGGTTGAAATAAATAAATTTCCCGGCTGTGGTGCATCAAGTCGAGTCGCTAAATATCATATCCAGGATTGTACAGTTGCTGGAATTATCTTGGCAATAGCCACTTGAAGGGAAAAAACAGCAATGAAGAGGAATAAGCACTCTAATTTAACAACTTTTCAAGTTGGCGCAGAAAATTTTTTTTTCAAAAAAAACCGCTGGATTGAATTTTATTTTGCTACGCAAACGTATGTACTCGTACTTGGTGTGCGAATTGGCTAAACTCGACTACGTGCCCCCTAGCCGTTAGACAATTTTACCGATAGATATCCAGCTAATATGTTTGTGTTTTTGAAGTTGTATGTTTGTTTTCAGGATGTTTTTTATTTGTTTGATTGTTTATCACCATCGTGTTGTCTTCTCGTAGAGTTTCTGTATGTTTTCGAGTGTTCTTCTTCAGGAGCTACCACCAAAGGACGAGTATGGATCAAAAATTGAAGAACAACTAACAAAAACGTACAAAAAATCAATCGTCAATCAAAAATCAATCAGACATCAATCGGTAAAATTGTCTAAAGGATATGGGGGGCACGTTGTCGATTATTACCATCTTTTCTTCTATTTTCGACATATTCAAATTCCAACGAGCCAAAATACGTACATTGCATCTCATGTCAAATGTAGAAGCAGCCTTAATAACATACATATATGCATCACTTTCTACCCAACACGGGGCAAACGTCATAAATGCTTTATCTATCTCAGATTGTCTCGCCACTTTTAGCTTTTAATCGACAAATGTCACAGTTTGCTGTCATTCGGTGAATTGGTGTAGTTGTGGCGGTCTTTCGTCTTTTTTGATTTCCACGGGCAATCCAGTGTATCATGAATTCCTTTCGATACCTCTTAACGGTGTTTGAATCCATTCTAACTGTGCGTAGTTCGTTTCCGATATCGTTTTTGAAAATGCGTTTCTAGGCACTTCTCAAAAAACGAGTCTTGACGCTGTGAGAAGTCTCCCAATAAGTAAAGTCGCAGTTGATCTTTTACTAGTCCTTAGAATTGGATTTATCAATTCAAGAAACGGTAAATTGCAAAGAAGAAAGTGCTTTTCAACTTTTTCATGAACGAGTGTAGAGTGCTGCTTACGAAAGGTGTCTTGCAAGTTGAGCACTGTAACGTTGCCCGTGCTACATCATCTGTTTTAACAACTTTCAGTTTGTTACGTCAATCTGAATGTGATTTTTTTCGGGAAAAGGTAATCGAATGAAAGTTTCGTGGCTGCGGCACCAAAAACCACTCTTAAAGCACACAATGGTATCCCATACACATGTGACATTGTTTCAAGTGCAATCACTGTAATTTTTTCGAGGGCTTGAAGAAGCAAAAAATTCTTAGGAAGCTTCCATTGTGAGTTCTATCCGGAGAAAACTTTAAGTGACTCTTCCTATCTAGTCGCTGTAACAATATATTTCGTGCAAATTATTTTAAAATAAAGAAAAATTATCTCGCCCCAGTTGACCGACGGTCATATTAAAGTGTCCGATCCCGACACTACAGAGACTTTGTAGACTGTAGTCGTCGTCATGGATTTCCTAACGTATTTTTGTGTATTCCTGTTTTCGGTTGTGTTTTTGGCTGCAATTAATAAATCGGTTGGAGTGCGACGAGCCTATGTACAATTGCTGTTGAAAATATTTGAGGTAAGTATTGAAAGGGATAATTAAACATAAAAAGAGTTATTGTTCCACAAGAATGTTTCCGGACCGTCCTTTAGCGAAAGAGCTTGAATCCCAGCTGGCTGCTTCTGTTGCTCTGTTTGCTGATGATATTATTATATCCAGCTAGTGGGATTTAACATGTTCATTATTTAGCAATAATAAATTCAAATGCGTTCATTTACCACTTGTTAGGCGCGAATATGTATGTATACCTTCTAGCTTTTATTGTTTACATTGGATATAAACTGGACTTTAAAGAGTGCATTTGTGCATTATTTAAGCAAATTAGTTAATCGTAGGGAGAAAATAAGTATGTTTTCAATTTAATGGTATTCGTGTACATTTTGCCAGCTATTTGAATCACCAAAGTGCATAAATTTGAAAAATAAACATCCACATCAGCAACTACATGTCATTTCAGCAAATGGTAGTAGTTGAGCCAGCCCTTACCAAATATTGGTAAGATGTCGCTCAAGGGGCGAACATTTTAGGTATACGGCACTAGCAAGTCGAAGATGACTCGATAATAATTGTAAATTCTTACCGTACTGCTCAAAAATATCTAATGAAATCGAAAGGATTAAACTCAGACTCGACTCAGAGTCTCTTAACATTATAAAGCTTACTTAATTCCTTATAAAATGTAGAATATTTGCACAATTCTACCTTCAAGTTCAATAATATTACTCGTTTAATCCATTGCCATCTCATTGATTGTTTGCCAAGTCGTTATGATGAATAAGCTATTCTATTATTTTAGTATTCCAAGCATCGAATCCTTCAACACTAACACTACTGAAGTACACGATAATATGCAATTTTGTAGATGTTGGTCAACATTCCATCAACAGCTTTACCACAAATTTTCTTTCAGATCAAGTGTGTATTAACATTTACAAAAAAAAATGGTTGAACTAAGTGCATTTTGAATGAAACAAAGCGCAAAAAAAGAAGACTTCGTGCTTTCACAAGTAAATTTCTATAAGATACATACATATGTATATCCATAGCCATATAGATCGCCACACGCTTGTAGCGATCCACTCCAATCATACCGAGGTACAACAATATATCGGTTGTTGATTGCAAAGTGTTAATCGAGGTAACCGCGTATGTATGCATCAATGAATAGATACCTACGATTACCATACGCAGTCGTCTAGTCAACGTTTTTAAACTAGCTTTGTTATGTTTCGATTACTCGATTATAAATGGAAAAGTAAGAGCATTGAAGTAACATAGACATGAAAATGAACTTCACTGTTTAAGGTTATATCGAGTATAGTACATGGTTCCGTTGACCTATGCACTAAAAATCTATAATCCAGCATTAGATGTAATGGAAAATGTAATGATAGGGGAGCAAATCAGACTACAGTAATCCCTTGACTTACGTCTCCCTTGTTATACGTTTTTTCGACTTACGTCGTTTAATACTTTGAGATCAAACCCTTGAAATTACGTCGTCCTTCACTTGACTTACGTCGCCGTTTTCATAGAACAGACGTTTGCTCATATGAAAACTTTTCCCCTGGCAAAAAAGGGAATTCCAAAAATTTGTGAGTGCGATTTTCGTAGGAAAGTTTTCGTATTTGGCGTTCATACATTATATACCGAGGTTGTGTTGAGCAGTGCTGCCATATTAGGGATTTTAACCCTAGATTTAGGGATATTTTAAGGTCTTCAGGGGACAAACAGGGGGAAAAAATATTCAGGGTTTTGTTTAGGGTGTTCTGAAATTTCATAATGCATTTTTTTCGGAACGGAGGTTTCGATAAATAATAATTTCAAAATACTTCATCTCCACCTTTTTCTGATAGAAGAAAATATAAAAAATCAATCTTCAATCATACCAATAAGCGGATATTGGTGATGCTGTTTCAAAATTTATATTTCTACCTTACCGATTGACGACAGAGGCCGCGATTGCCGTATCCTATATCTCTATCTATTCAGCTGAGTGACCGATACACTTTTTCGCAGGTACTTTTTGTAATATGCTGTCGTCAAATCCATGATGGGGTCATTTAACCGCCCTCGCTCTATTATTGTTTGATGAGTATTGCATTTAACACGGGGACATCCCAAAATATCGGAATAAGTCATATTCGTTTCTCCAAGGTCGCTTATTGATTAATTAACCGATGAAATCTACCCATGGTACTGCCTAACTGTCTCTCGCGACTCTGTCGATAATAAACCTTTCGGGACTAATTTTTTCTATGTGATAGTAACGCACCCAGTAAAAAATTAGTCCCAAAAGATTGGGATGAGTGAAGGAAAGTTTCACCTCACCTTAAAAAAGTTAGCTTCATGTGACGAAAGTCTTAGACATATAAAAATTAATATTTAAATAACCTGGCTTATAAGAATCCCGAAAAATTTCCCGGAAATGACGTCACTATGGCTACTTAGGGTATTTTCAGGGTTAAATAGGAATTGTCTGGGGGTAAGCCGCGGTGCCTATCTGGCAGCACTGGTGTTGAGGTGTTTTTGATTACATTGGTACATTTCGAAAAAATTTCGTGTTTGGTTGGTGTTTTAATAATTGATCACGTTTTGTGCTGTTTTGTATTACATACATATACATACATATCTAAGTACAAATAGTATTTTGAATGATCTAAGGTACGTAATGGCATTCAGATAAAATTGAATATGTATTTATCTATGTACATATGTCTTCTCTTTGTCTACGTATATACAGACATATTATACTGCATTATGTACAATTCGAGTTTTATCGTAATCAAAGGGATAGAACCAAGCGACAACATTCTGCTGTGAAACCGTATCCGAAGAAAATACGAAAAACAGTGACTATTGGCAAGAAACTAGAAATTTTAAAACGTTTCGATGAAAGTGGAAAATCGACAGTTATAGCAAGTGCTATGGGACTTCCCTTAACAACTGTTCGCACCATTATCAGGAACAGAAAAAAAATAAGTGAATCAGCTAAAACAGGGGCATCCATAATTGGTACAATAATTACCAAAACAAGAGCCCCTGCATTGGAAAAAATGGAAGAAATGTTGATTATTTCGATCAAAGACCTGAATCATCAAAATATGCCGGTGAGCACGTTAACTGTTAAGGCGAAGGCAAAAGCTTATTCGAACAAGTAAACTTGAATCAAGAAGACACTTCCGTTGCCAGCAATGGATGGTTTTAAAACTTCAAGAAAAGAAATAAAATTCACAATGTAAAAGTAACCGGTGAAGCGGCTAGTGCGGACTACGACGCAGCGAAGATCTTTCCAAACAATTTACATGATATTATTGAAAATGGAAGATATTGCGCACAGCAGGTGTTTAATGTTGACGAGACAGGCCTGTATTGGAAACGCATTCCCTCAAGAACATTTTTTTCGATTGAAGAGAGAAGAGCTCCTGGCTTTAAGGCAGAAATATCCAGGATTACTTTGCTTCTTGGAGAGAATGCATCAGGTGATTTGAATTTGAAACCTCTTGCTGTTTATCAATTAGGAAATCCAAGGGCTTTCAAAAATATATGCAGGAAAAATCTACCGGTTATTTGGAGGTCTAATAAAAAGGCCTGGGTTACTTCCAATATATTTCGTGATTGGTTTGATCAATATTTCTGTCCGACAATAAAGAAATATTTAGAAGCCAACAATCTTTCTCATAAAGCGCTACTAATCATAGATAACGCTCCAAGTCATCCCATAAATCTCAACAATGATGCCATTAAGGTGATTTTTTTGCCTCCTAATACGACCGCGATTCTTCAACCAGTGGATCAAGGTTTTATAGCATCCTTTAAAGCCTATTATTTGCGACGTACATTTCACCAATTAATTGAAGCTACTGCGTCGGGGGACAACAGTGAAATGTCAATTGAAAACTTTTGGAGCAAGTATGATATTGCAAAGGTAAAGAGCAATATAAATGAATCATGGCTAGAAGTTTGATCCGAAAATATGAACAAGGTATGGAGAATAGTATGGTCTGATTGGGTCACAAGTACAACTAATGAACTTGATAAAGAACCCATTGAAAAGGATATTCTTGAATTAGCCAGACAAATAGGATTTACAACAGTTGATCAAATCGACATTCAAGAATTATTGATCTGTGGAGACGAGTCACTAAGTAATGAGGAGCTTGAACAAATTCTGGCAATAAAACACAAGCAATATCAAAGAACCAAAGTGTAAACAAGCAAAAAACATTTAAATTAAAAGATTTTGCCGAAGCATTCGAACATTTAGATAAACCGTTAAAAATCTTCAAAGAAAATGATCCCGATGAATTAAGAAGTGCAGAAATTTCAAACGAAATCTACACTTCTGTCAACGATTACAAACAGTGGCTCGAAGAACAAAGTTAACAAACTTTGTCCCAAACACGAATTTGGACCTTCTTCGCCAGTAAACCAGTGAACCCACAAACAGTAGAAATAGAAGCTATTTCTTCGAAAGATGATAAAAATTAATGTGTTGCTTTTTAGTGCTTTATGCAATTGTATATGAAAATAAAACTTATTTAGACGAAAACAAACGACTTTCTTTAAAAAAATGAATTATGCACAAAGGTTGCTTCTACTCTCGAGTTACGTCGTTTTCGACTTACGTCGCAAATTCTCGGAACCTAACTCCGACGTAAGTCGAGGAACTACTGTATATCAAACTTAAAAAAAATGTACAGTCAGATCATCATATTAATACTACTAAACGTACATCAATAGTTTTATGAAGCGAAATGCTTATATGAATTAAAATTATAATAAAATTATAATTAATTTAAAAAAAAAGCAACTTGGAAAAAAAAACAAGTTAGTAAATGTTTTTGAAATTTTATTATTTTTGCTAGAGTGGAATCTCCTACAAAGGAGTCAAAACAAAAAGAAACAAATTTATTTAAATGATTCATAAGAGACTTATTCGCTCTTTTTTACGAAATAATATTTTTTTTCAAAACTAATTTTGCCTCTTATCAATTTAATGTCTGCGACCAACATTCATATCTCCGTCGATGGAACTTTTTTCATCATGACTGACCTGCTGTATCAGCAAGTAAGGCATGCGCCAAGAATCGCCTGACATGAATCTTACGATTTCTTTCGTTTTAGCTTATTTTTCACAATTCGATGGTCACATTATCATTGTTGTCACTGGAATTTTACTTTGAATCGTACAGAGTGTGATTAGACTTTTTATGTTATTGGCATAGGTAATAAGCGAAAAATAGACTTCGCAATTTGTTGGTATTAGTAGTTCGTAGTTTTTTTGAATTTCGAAGAAAATTTGTATTTAAATGCCTTTGTGTCTGTACAGTGTATATACAGTGGCTCACATCTTTAATGATGTGAGCACTTTTACGTGGATAACCCTTAAAAACTCAATGAAAATAACAATCCTTTTCTTGGAACAAACAAAATATTTCAGCTTTTGGTTTTATATATTATTTCCAATTAAAAAAACAGTAAAAAAATATTCCAATCAGCACAAAAAAATTAAGGGGACGTAGCACCTTCAAATTGAAAAAAAAAATGTTTTTTTCAAAGGCTTGTTTTTAATTGAATAAAAAAACATATCTTAATGAAACTTTTTACACATACTTAACACCTTTTATACTACATTAAAAAAATTATTAAAAATGTTTTGTGGCCCCCTGTCGTCTGCTACAATTTTTTGGAAAATACACCAAAAAAACCTGGCGTGCATGATAACTGTCCTCAGGAAAGTATGAAAAACCAAACAAAAACTTGATTTTGATCAACATCAAAAATTCGAAAATCAAGGTTTTTTTTCCCCCAGAAATCGGTTATAACTAAAAAAAATTAGTGCCGATTTTTTCATCCGTAGTTCATTCTGAGCATCAATATGTGCAGATTAACGTGTTAAAATTTCAAAACGATTGGATAATATTGTTTTTCTTAATCATGCACGCCAACTTGCAAAAAGTTGTTTCGAGAAAATCGCGCTTAAAGTTAAAATTCAATATTTTTTGTAATAAATCTTACCGAAAATTAATCTGCGATGCCTGGACCATACAATGTACCTTCTTCTTGCTCATACTCCTCCTCTTCCAAAGATTTTTGCTCCCTTCGAGCAGTTCTGGCCTCTTTAGATGCCTCAGTCGAGTCTTTTTCCGCCTGGTTGATTCTTGCAGCATCTCTATGTTCTGTATGTTCCAGCGCACGTTCGCTAATCGTAACTCCCATTACTTGCATTATTTTCAAGATAGCCATAAATCCTTCATTAACTGTACATGCAGAAATATTTGCAGCCATATTTAGCACGTTTTTCCCACAAAAAGTATGTTTGGGGGCCAAATTCCAAACACAAGTATTATAGCTTTCGTTATTATTCTGCGTAAAATTGCCCAAGCAGCTCTTTAATAAATCTTCTGATGATAAGTCTTCATAAATAGGCTTTAAAATTTCTTGTACCTCATCGTTTAAAGGTGGAGGATGCTTGAAATTTTTTAAAGAATTACCACCAGCTGCCTCTGCCTTGCGCCAGTTACACCAAGTCTTTACTCCAACGGGACAATAAGAATGTTGAGGTCTCATCAGTTGAAATTTTGTGGTGATATGCTGCCCAAATTTACTTGCGCATATTTTCAACTGAATCAGGATTTCATCGTATAGCTAGGCCATAATATGTGGCAAAATTTTTCATTAATTTTAGTGTCAGTTGGACTTTTTTCGGACCTTTTTTTGGAGACTCTACACTTTTTTTACAGCTATTTTTTTTTGTTTTTTTTTTTTTTGCCAAGGCTAACTGTTTTTTTGCTTCTTTTAAAGGAGATGACTCACTTATCTTTGTCTACACTTTGGGTTAAGTCGATGTAGCGATATAGCGAAGTCAACGAAAATCATAGAAAAAATGACCTTGGAGCGCTTCGCTATATATACTCACAAATTTTTTTTTTTTTTGAATTTCAATTTTATATTATTAAAATCATGTTTTTAAAGTTTCATTCTAACATATTCAATCAAAAAACAAAAATCGATTTTTCAAAAATTTGGAGGTGCTATGTTGCCTTAAAGTTCATTATAAACACAGAATATCACCTAACAGCTTAAATGTTGTTCTCTCAAAAAATGTCCGTTACTTCAAACTCATAACATTTTTTTTATTCACAAAATTATTAAATATTTAGTTGGATATCCTGATAGTTTCAGTACCGCTTTGAGGCATTGAGTGGCATTGAGTGCACCGACTTTTTGGTGTACTCTGGTGAAATGGCCTCCCGTTCCTCTTGAAGTTTCCTTTTAAAGCCCTCCTTACTGCTTATTGGATGTTTTCTGATGCCATCTTCTAGCTTTGACCATAAATGTTCGATAGCAATTAGATCTGGCAACTGAGCAGGCGTTTTAATATTGTTTGGGCAATTCCGAATAAACCACGTTTGCAGTAGTTCTGAGGTGTGCTTCGTAAATTGTCCTTGATGTGTAATTTTTCCGCACTCAACAGTAGGATTATCCTTCAAGATATTCAAATACTGGTATTTGTGCAGGTTCCCCTCAATAAACACCAGGTTTTTCACTCCGGAAGATGCCATCCACCCCCCCTCCATCACGTGGCCACCACCGTGTTTTACTGTACTGCATAAATTCCGTGTTGGAAATTCAGCATATGGTTGTCTCCACACATAACCCCTTCCATCGCTTCCAAAAAGGTTAAATTTGCTCTCATCCGCGAAAAGAACGGTATCCCAGAACGTTGTACCTTTCATTAAATGTTCAGAAGAAAATTCCATTCTTCTTGCTTTTTTTAGCACTAATATAGGGCTTTTTCTGAGTACTCTTCCGTTAAAATTTGCATCCCTTCAGATCCTTCTTACGCTGCCTGGGTTACACTTCTTATTAAGAACTTTTTCCGCTTCCTGCGCTAGTTTTGGTACGCTCAGATTGGGATTTTTTTCACCTGTCCTTCAATTTAGCGAGAATCAGAAGGGGAAAATATTTTATTGTACGCTGTTCTACCCTTATTTTCTATGGGATTTTCATGAACAAACCGTTCAATTATGTGGTGGATTGTAGACTTTGATTTCCATTTGATTTTCGTTATATCTTTCCGAGTTTTTCCTTTTTTTGTATGTCAATAATGAGCTCACGCTCTTCAATTGTTGTTCGCCGATCCATTTTCAAATAAACTGTTTATTCCTACTTCGACTGATCAGGCCAAACGGCAACAAAGCTTCACTAGAAATCCTTATCGCACTTCATGGCTAGAATAACAATGAAAATGCAGAAATGCGTAACGCACACCGTTATATGAATGCTCTTTAAATGGCGCATAATTTACGCTGTGAGGTGAAATTTGGTGTTTAAAATGAACTTTTATTTTTTTGTGCTGATTGGAATATTTTGTTGTATTTTTCATTGGAACTAATAAACAGAACCACAAGCTGAAATATTTTGATTGTTTGAAGAAAAGGTTTTTGCATTTTCCGGGAATTTTTAAGGGTTTTCCTCGTAAAAAGTGTTCACATCATTGAAGGTGTGAGCCACTGTAACTATTTAGTTGTCAATAGGTGGATCAGTGGCGTGGCGTGACCATTTACCGAAGGGAAGCAATTGGTTCATATCCATGGTTGATTAAGCTTTCTGCAAATTTGTTATGTGTAATAGAGCCCCTCTATAAAAGCACCCAGGAATTATTAACGGGGACGTGAGAGTAGACATTCTATATTGTTATGAAAATAATCGCTCACAGTCCTTCACACGAAAAGAAAGCATATCAATATTTATCGGTCAAATAATAACATTCCCAGAACTAAAAATAATTTTAGAAAGTGGCTAAATTCAGAAGAATTGAACAGGCTTAAAAATCTGCAACTTTCAGGATGAAAATCTTGAGTTTATTTTAAAGATTATATTATCAATTATATTCACATAACCATGTGTAAATGTTCAACATTCTGGTGTTTCGCAAATCGACCATAATTCGTTCCCGATTCCCATGAAACTATTTCCTAAAGGTTGTACTTTATCTTCAAATTTTGCAATTTTTTGAAAATGGTACAGTATATTACTTTGTTTGAACTGTTAATAATATATTATAATGTTTTAATTTGTTTTTTTTTTTTTAGAAAAAAACATTAAGCAGAAAAATAAACCGAAAATCTTTAAGTAAAACAAAAAGCCCGCTCTCACTATTAACGGTCTATCCGCCCAAATTAGCACTCTCATTTCCAGTCACATATTAAAAGAGTTCTTTTATTTGCTCTTTATTATAAAAAAAAATTGCTAAAATTAATTTTTAATTTTTTTTTAATTTTGGACGCCTTTTTTGAGAAATAAATACAAAGCAAATAAACTCATTGTTGTTGTTGTTGTTGTTGTTGAAAAACTCGTAATAGATTGGGAAAAAATCTACATTCGCGTATACTATTGCACGATTTTGATAAAACCAAATTTAGTCGATGTGCGAAGCAATTAATAATTTTATACGTGTTTGCAATCTAATTGTTTTGCCAGATATTTCAGAGGCTCCTCATAGCTTTGAAATTTAAGACAATATGCAAAACAAGATTAATTGAACGAGACGCAGTTTGGTTATCAGAAACATCTGTAAGATTCATGAAAGTTTAAAGAAAGTTTTATAGAAAGAAGTAATGTTACCAAAGGCTGTTGAAAGCTGTGGACTGTAATAGTATTGCTATGAATTTGCTTTGCTGAATTTCATTACAAAAAAACTACTCGTGAAATCGTTTTGAATATAATTTGATGTTCCGAAAAAAACATTAGCTTGGCCCAGATGAGCTCGCAAGTATGGGCTATGTACTATCAAACATTTTTTATGTTTAGGTGATTTCCCACTATTGCAAGAATCCACATTTTCATTGTAACTATGTAATGCTTGTTCTTGATACCATAAATGACGCACAATGTACATTAGAATCTTCTTTATTTCTCTATTTCTCCTGACTTTGAGGAATATCACTGACTATTATATTGATTACTCAGGAATTCTTCAATTCTTGGGTGGAATCCGAACTTGGAAAGTAGAAAGGACTGTTTGGAAATGACCAATGCTTTTTGTATCATGCCTGTTCACAGTTTTAACATTATTTAAATTACAAAATTCGATAGTTCACTGAACGTTTGAATCGTTTGAAAATAGCACACATGGCCAGCAAAATTATTTTTGTTTGAATTTATGAGTTTTTCATTTATCAATTTTGCAATCAAACTGCCGAGTACATCTCTTTGTTAAATAGACAATTTACGAATACAGTTTCGATCGATCCTTGTTGATGATTACCTTTTTTCAGCAAATTACCGAGATCCAAAGAAAATTAAAAATTGTTGACCCACAGAACAAATAAACACATTCATCTATTTCACCTTTTCACTATTTCAAATATCAATCAAAAATATCATGCCATTTTACACATTCAATTTAACGCAATCCTAGTCTACAGGTTCACCTATTATTACCATGCAATATTATTACCAAATTCTATAGGCTGTTAGTGACTAAATGCCTTCACCATTTAAAACCACCTTCACAAAAATTTCTATACAAAATCGAACATACAAAAAATAATGCCATAATATAAATGATAAAAAGAACACATAAAATAACGTCTTGTCGAATTCACAGCCTCTGACAACCCTTGCCAAATCTCTTAACTCAAAATCGCTCACAGCAAGCATTCTCCATTCACAAAAACTCTGTACAAGCAAAGCAAAATGATAACAATAACAATGTACTCTGCTACGCGTGAGGGGAATGCTAAAATAAGTTCCACAGCAGTCATATATTCGCAGCTCCGCTCTGAGTCCCTCTCTTGAGAAGAACATTTTCCCTAGGAAGCAAATTCTTCATTGCTTCCAAACGGATCGTATAAGCACATATTGTTCAATGACGTCACAGTCTAGTCTATATGGATGGAGTCAAATAAACGCTCGTAGATGCAATTTTTACGTTGCTTCCATGCGCTGGTTGTTCTCTCTCAGTCTGTGGTGTTACCACATCAGCTGTGTGAGATGTTAACAATTTGTTTTCGGAAAGTTTTTAAAAAAATGCTTATATATGTTTTAATCAGCCAATAGAAAGGAAAGCAATGCTTCCCTTGCTTCCATGAACGGCACGCCACTGAGGTAGATTTGGTTTTTTCAAGGTTATGTTGAATGTTTTGGTAGTTGGGAAATTAGAAAAAGCTCTCATAATGTGTAGAAAGTTTAAAGAGATAATTTTCTGTTAGTAGTTTTTATATTTTCTATCGATTTTGGTAGTTTATACATGTTATTTTCTCCCTTTATTTTCAACTTTGTTACATTCGAAAACTGCATACAATTTGACAAGTTAGACTCTTTTCGTCTGAACGAAGATGGCGTCGCAATTGTGATCTTCTTGAAAGTACTTGGAAGTAATAATTACTAAAAATGGACCACGGCAACTATTAACACGATTGTGCACCTATCATTTTATGGAGCAAGATGTCGAAATCGGAACGTGGAATTTGAACTTGCTACCGTGTAGATAAAATGTATCTGGGGAAAAAACACCAGATAACTATTTTCATACATATTCATTCAAGATAAGATCGATTAGACAAAAATAAAAAATAGTGTAGGCACAGAAAATTACCCAACGCTAACTCTAGGGAAGAATCAAAATACATATAGTGATATCAGACCAGACCAGAATATTGTATTTTAGCATTATATACATACATTATATACAAACAAACAAAAATTCACGGTCTATGAAAAAGCTAATTGTTGAAAAAGTAACATTTCTGCTGTGCTATACAATAATTTCAAATAACGAATCAGATAGTCTCGAAAAATCAGAAATAACACATAATATCTTTATTGAAGGTTATAAACGCAAAATATTCTCTGAACACATGTGAGCATATTTTTCTATACACAAAAGTAATTAAATAGTGGTTATCTGCAACCCTTTCAATGTACGTAACATATTTTATCGACTATTAGTCTGCAGTATAAATCAATTTTCGCTCGATAGAATGTCGTATATCATAGCTAAGCATGATTAGAATTGCGTCAACCCTGATCTCGTAACTATGTACGTGCAATTTGCGTTAAAAAAAATATTGAAATTAAATGAGAAGTTTATCGACGAACCATCGTAACAAATCGGATCGTTAAAAGCGAAGTCAAAGTGTTCAGCAAGTAGTAAATATCTAGCCACCGGGTCACCAAATCTTCACTATTTATAAGTTGCACTAGGCCGAAATACTTAATTTTATCAATGAGTTAGGCATGTAGCGACGCAAATGCATGAGAAACGCAAAACAACCAACGTTTGCTTCGTGAATGCGGTCGGCTTCAAGCAATTCCACCTTTGGACGATGATCGATTTGATTGTTTTTCATTTGGGATCAAAGGTTGATTCGATGGCCTGGGCATTCTTATTTTCTGTTTAAACTGATTTTACGATTAGCTCCAGTTATCTGAAAAAGAGTTATTCTAAAAAAATACACTTTCTCCAGTTGCTATGATTTCACAGGCGAACTTTGCTTCTTGCATTGACTTATTAATTGGAAAAAGTATAATTTAGCATTTTAATTAATTCAGATTGCGATAAGGACATGTAAAACATCCTTGAAAGCATAAAACTGCAGATGCAAAAGGCAGTGTTGTTTCTGTTTAAATGCATTCCAATACTCTCCCAAGTGCAAGCGTGTGTAGCGGCTTGATGTAACTTTCGCGCATCAGCAAATTGATACGGGGCTAAATTTTGCAATTGCAATCAATTTCGCGATTTCTAATTCAATATGCCTACCACATAAATTCAATCTAATGCTGTCGCTATACAATCTCAATTATGAAGTTCGATCACCTTCATTCGTCCGTTCATGTCTGACTAGGTGGTTAGATGTGTGCAAAACCGTTCAGATAATGTTTGATAAAGCAAATTAATCTCAGATTTTTATTACAGTTAGTGATAATGGTATCTCACAGAGCACTGTGCAGCTTAATAAAATGTAGTACACCATGTTATTTCCATATTATTAAGTCATTCATAACAACAAGAAAAAAACAAATTATCGATAGAAATTTTCATGAAATTTCATTGCCAATGATATTTGATGTTGTTTCTAAGCTGCTTAGAAATAACAGTATAATTATTGATGACATACGAAAAGTGATTGCGAAGAAAATAGTTGAAGATTGCAATTTCTGGATCGCGAACTATACTGCCCTACTAAGCGCAAAAGCGGTCTCGAAAAAAATCTAAAAATTGATTTTTATACCATTAGAAAGCTTAAAACAATATGCATCTAATGAGCTAATTCTTTTAATGGTATCTTATTTAAAACATATGGAAAACACCTTAAGAAAGTTTTTTAAATCTAAGTACCCGATGTATCCAAAAGCGGAAGACCGCTCACCGAGAAAAGTGAAGTAAGGAGAATCCTCCACCAGCTCCAAACGAACCCAGTTCCTCGTCGCCTATCTCAATTTTACCTTAAACCACTAAGGAAATTATTTATTTATTTATTTATTAATGTCCAAATCAACAGAACAAATCCAATTATAGATTAGACATAACAAAAAAAGAAAACAAATATACATATATATATACAAAGAAAAAGAAAAAGAAAAATTAAAATTAAGTGAAATTCAGAAAGGAAAAGTAATCAAAAGCAAAATCGACCAAAAACAAGATACAACAAAAGATTAAATTCTGACATATTTCATGTATCTGATAGAACGTTATTCTTTAAAATATTTTTAAACATTGCTAGTGTTCGAGGCAGAGGACCAAGGTTAAGGTTATTATGCTGAAGAGGCAAACGCAAAAGGGGAGAAAAGAAATAGGTGTCAGTACGGGCAAATGTAACATTAAATTTGAAAAATGTTCTATTAGGACGGCCCGAATCTCTAACAGAAAGGTGAATGCTGGGGTCCACCAATATACAGCCGTTGAAAAGTTTAAAAAGGAGGCACTCATCGAGGAACACTCTACGTGACTCAAGGGAAGGAATTTGAAGGATGGAGAGGCGCATACTGTAATCGCAATACGAAATATTGAACTTATAGAACAATGAGCGGGTGAATCTGCGTTGCACGGATTCAACCGCAGCAATCAAGTATGCGTAATGTGGACACCAAATTTGGCAACAGTATTCAAGAACGCTACGAACGAAGGAAAAAAACAGATATAGAGGAGTGGAAAGATTAACAAAACGTTTAGAGGATCTAATGATGAAGCCGGAAAAAACGAGAAGCCTTGGCAGTGACGTGTAAAATATGTAAATCGAACTTCAACTTGGAATCGAAGATCACGCCAAGGTCCTTGAAACTAGCAACAACATTGAGAGGGGAGCCGAGGACAGAGTAGGAGAAGAGAAGAGGGGTTGTTTTGTGGGTGAAAGACATTTGATGACACTTCGAAACATTCAAAGTGAGAGAATTCGCTGCGCACCAGGTACCCAAAGTATCCAAATCTTTCTGTAATAAGGAACAGTCACTAGCGGATTCTATCACTCTGAAAATTTTGAGATCATCAGCGTACAAAAGACAGGGTGAATTAAAGAGGGAAGGAAGATCGTTAACGAACAAAAGGAACAATAAAGGACCAAGAATAGATCCTTGCGGAACTCCTGAGGTAGGAAAAAAGGGTGTAGAAGAGCAAGAGTTAACAATCACAACACAAGAACGATCACGAACGTAGGAGGAGAACCAAGAAAAGAGGACACCAGAGAGACCAAACCCTGCTAACTTTGACAGAAGAACAACATGGTTCACAGAATCGAAAGCCTTGGCAAAGTCTGTATATAGGACATCTACTTGCTTTTGCTTGAGGTATACGAAACAAAATTACTATTACAAAACTTCAATTATCTCGAAACTCGCTTTTATTGAGATACCGCTTTTGCGCTTAGTAGTGCAGTATACTAGTTTTCCGTTGATTATGCAGCAACGGTAGAATGCTAATGTTCAAAGAACAGAAAAACGCTTGCCGTTCTGGATATAACAACTCAACAAATAGCTCGAATGAGAAAATATTATTAAACTTTTAGGTGCTATACCTATTAAAAAAACAGTTTATTTTAATATTCCTAATAGCACATTCAGAGATTCTATTATTTTTCTTAAACTATTGATAAATCGATTTTTTATATCAAATTTCACTTGACAACTCTATTTTTTACACCAAAGATTATTATTTTACATTTTTCAATTTAGCCTCCAAGTTATTTGTGTTGACTGCACTTGAGGAAAAATTTAATATATGAAGCTTTTGTGCAAATTTTTATGTCGAGCAAATTTGATGTTAACATAAATTCACCTAAAATCACTAGTTTTTTTTCCTCCTAACAAGTTAATACATTTAGTCTATATTTTTCCAAACCCAGGGTACCCTTAGAAAAAAATGATTTGTCTCTACTCTCCCAAAACTGTTCAACAGCGGCCATCACTTTGCTATCATCTTCAAATCTCTTGCTTCGAAGGTGTTCCTTGAGTCGAGGAAAGAAGTAGGTAGGTAGGAAGTCACTGGGAGCTAGATCTGGCGAATAGGATGGATGTTCAAGCAGTTCGAATCCTGTTTATTAAATTGCAGCCATCGCAACTAAAGCCTTGTGAATCGGTGCGTTGTCTTGATGAAACAGCACTCCGGCTCACAGTTTGGCGCATCTTTATTCCTCAATTGGTCTGCGTAGTAAGAGCCTGATATAGTGGCTCCCTTTTCCAAATATTCAACCCTAATAATTCCTTCAGCTTCCCAAAAACTGATGCCATAACCTTCCCCGCCGAGCTCGACACTTTGAATTCCTTCGATTTCGGTGAAGAGGGTCGCTTCCACGTCATCGATTGCTGTTTGGTTTCTGGATCAAAATGGTGGATGCAGGTTTAGACCATAATCACGAAACGTTACAAAAAATTATCCTGATATGCCTGGAACTTTTCGAGATTCACCCTCGAAATGTCGACTCATTTCTTCTTTTGGTCGTCATTTAACATTCTCGGGGGACCCAACCAACAGAGACCTTCTTCATATGTAATTCGTTAGCAACGATTCTTTCAACACTGCCATACGAGATCCCTGTGACCTCAGTTACATGCCTGATGGTCACTCTACGATCTGCCAACACGACATCTTCGACTTTTTTCACGTTGTCTTCAGTGAGGGACGTGGATGAACGTCCTTCGCGGTATTCATCTTCAGTGGATGTTCTTCCCAGCTTAAACTCCTTGGCTCAGCGTGCAACGGTGGACTATGGAGGAGCAATGTTCTCTCTTCGACGGTTCGTATTCAAATGAATGTACCTCCCTGGAATCATGGGCTATTTGTATGTTTTTTTTTATGCTGACCTTTTTTCTTTCCAGTCCATTTCACGGCAATTTCTTCAAGCGTATGAATCGGAGTTATATTTTCCCTAAGACACTCATTTAACTCTCTTGGGTCTAAACATATTCTAATCTTTTTATCATTTGTTTCTACTACCGCTTTATTAGAAACCCACTCCGGTGGTTCATTTACCGATTCTATTAAACCCTTACTACATCATCTATTCAGCTCCTCTAATAATGCTTCCCTAATTGAAATCGGTATTCTACGCGCAGGCTTAACCACTGGTTTTGCCGAATCTATAAGCTCTGGCTTAAAGTTTTTATGAAAAAATCCTAAACCTTCAAATGGGTGCTTATGTTTCTGTACCAATTTCTGTTTTTCTTGTTCTATACTGCACAACCGTTGCACTAGATTTAATTCAATACATGATTTTAACACTAAAAGCGACATTGTATCCTAATCAACAACGAAAAATTTTTGTTTAGTTGCTTTTTCTTTCACTTGAGAATTTAAATTTATTTTCCCCATTGTTTTCAATTGTATCCCGCCATACACTCTCAACTTTTAATTCGATCGTTGTATACATTTATTATTAAAATTCTTTTTCATCTATCCCTGAATCTAATGTAAGCTTTATTATCTTATTTTCCACTAATACATTTTCATACCACGTACTATTACTTAGATTGTTGTTTCACATTTCGTTCTAAATTCTACCCGAAATTTTAATATTCAACGAATTTACCTGCTGTTTATTTCTACAAAGTACGGTAAAATGATTCAATTGATAACATTTTCTGCATGTTTTGCCGTATGCCGGGCAATCGCCCCGTCGATGCTGTAGTCCACAATATTTACATATATTGCTGTCAACATTTACATTTGTTGCTGTCAACATTTAGTTATTGTTGGTTTGCCTCATTTTCGGTCATTTTGTTTAAAATACTTTTGCTAAAATGAGATATTAGGAATTTATTAGTATAATCATTATGTTTTCTTCGCAGGTTTATTAAATTGGTCAGCACTTCCTTCGCGTATAGGTCCTCCGTTCTATTTGAAGTAACTTTTACTATCCCGTTTTGCGACTCTTACGCACTAATAACAGTCTTCAAATGGTCCTCTTCCACATTCTATTGCCATCTTCAAAAATATGGTTCGTTGTAAAATTTTTGTTTCTAATTAATTAATTTTATTTTATTTTCTTGTTAAAATAGATTCTTTCTTTTCTTTTTTACTCTACTTAATTTTACGTTATTAATTAATACTTTATTTTTTTTATATATACTTATACATAAATGTTTGCTCATTAACATCTTATTTTTTTTTTTTAATTTTTTTTTTTCTATTCTTTTTATAATGGATTCTTTGTTTCTTTGTTCTACTTTATTTTACTTTATTTAATTACTACTTTAATTATTTTTTATATACTTATACATATTTATATTTACTCATTTACTTTTTATTGTTTTATTTCTTCATTGTATCCTATCTGTTATTGGACAAATTTCCTGCTAAATTGATTATTCGTGTTTGTAATGGATTTTTTCTTTTTTGCTTTACTTAATTTTACTTTATTTTATTCCTACTTTAATTATTTTTATATACTTATATTTATATTTTCTTATTTATATCTTATTATTTTATTTTTTCATTGTATCCAATCTGTAATGTATCCAATCTGTAACAGGCAGTTGAATTGAATACGCAACAAATAAATAAATAAATAGAAATAAATGAATATACTGCAAATGCTTCTGTTTTATGCATCTCTAATGACTGTTGTCCGGCTGCTTCTGCTGCTCTGGCTAATTCTATCGCTTTTGCAAGGTCAAGCGAATAGCATTTTTTATTCAACTCAAATGCCGGCGATATTCTGTTCCGAATCAGTCTGGTTTCTTGGTCTTTGTAGTCACATTCTCGAGCTAACTTCTTCAAGTCGAGCAAAAAGTTATCAAATGGCTCTGCATTTTGTTGAATTCTCTCGTAAAAGATAAAACTTTGATATACATCATTTCTTTTCGGTTTGCAGTAAATTTCGAAAGTTTCTACAACTTCATCATGCTTTATCCGTTCATTATCGCAAAAATCAAATGAATTGAATGCTTCTACCGCATCACTACCAACTGCATTTAGAAATATTGCTACTTTCACATGTTCCGTTCTCTTTTCCAATTCGATTGCTGTCGCAAATATCTCAAAATTCTGACGAAAAATACGCCAATTTTCGGGAATATTGCCATCTAATTTCAATTCATCTACTTTCCTGAGCGCATCCATTGGACGATCAACTCGAATTATTTTGATTTCTTTCGGAGGCCTCCCGTGTGGTCTTGGAAGTATACGGTTACTTTTCCGATTTTTTGTAACTCCCATTCAATTCTTATCTTTATTTTAACTCACTATTTAGCACTTCACTTGTATTTGGATTTGTATGTTACACACACTTATTTTCCTTTTTCACTGACGTTTCAACTATCCACTCTTCCTACTATTTTTGTGATACCGGCTGCGCTATGTTGTGAGCTATGATCAATGCGCAGAGAACTTCTGCATATGTAATTCGGTAGCAACGATTTTTTGAACACTGCCATACGAGATCCCTGTGACCTCAGCTGCATGCCTGATGGTCACTCTTCGATCTGCCAACACGACATCTTCGACTTTTTTCACGTTTTCTTCAGTGAGGGACGTAGATGGACGTCATTCGCGGTGTTTACCTTCAGTGAATATTCTAGTTGGTATACGAGGTGGTAATTTTTTTTTTTAATTTTATGCGAACTGGAATAACCGATTATCACTACTTTTGAACCAACCGTCGTACAATAAATAGTTATCAATTCTAATTGCGCTTCATGTATTGTTAAATGTTTATCCTCATTGACATGTGTCCACTCTACAAGTCTGCAAAAAAAATTCTGGTATCTTCTTCATTAAGAATTGTTGTTTTTGGCGTGTGATTTCAAGTACGCTTTAAACTCTATTATGTGTTTCGCCGATTTTACCGAGTTCAGCAATGACTGCTGTATTGGACATGGACATTTATTACCAGTTTGCTACACTGAAGCCACACTTGGTATTTTTCTAGATCTCTATTAATTTTACTCTCCAAAGATGGTTCGTCCCTTCCAGAATATAAAAGATGTGTGAAATCAGCGAAGAGGACCAATTTACCAGACAGATAGACATGTTGGATGCAGTTCACATACAGGATGAATAGCACTGGTCCAAGAATTGATCCCTGCGGTATGCCTATATTGATGAAACGTTCCCGACTTATGCACTGTGATTGTTTTGTCAAAATCCGCCTATCCAATAAATCCTTTATCATCGAATTGAACTTCTTGCAAATCCCAGAATTTTCGAGGCCTTCTTGAGATCGAAAATGCTGCTGGACCGTATCTAATGTGTGTATTACTGTGTTCTTGGAAACCGTACTGGATTGGTGCTAAAATTGATGTCACGTTGATGTGTTGTACTATACAGGAATTTATGATTTTCTCAAACATCTTGCTCATTATACTAGTAACGGCGATTGGCCGATCGTTTGAGAGATCCGAAGGGTCACCTCCCTTGAATATTGGCGTTATTCGTGCCAACTTAAGGCAAGATGAAAATGAACCAGCCTTTAAGTGTATGTCAACAATTTTTGTTCTAATCTCTCTTATTTCATTTTTAAGCATTTTAACGTCTCCAGAGGTTAAATTGTCGACACCTGGAGAAACTCTAGTTTTTAGTTTGTCTATAATTCCTACTGTTTCGTTTGGCTCTGTAGGCCTTATATGTATACTGACATAGCTCTCAGGTATTGTACTATTACTTTGCTCGAAAGCATTATGTAGTTGTTGGATGATGATAATTCCAATCATTGCAAAATAATTATATGTTTCTGTACCAATTTCTGTTTTTCTTGTTCTATACTGCAATACATGATTTTAACCCTAAAAGCGACATTGTATCCTGATCAACAACGAAACATTATTGTTTAGTTGCCTTTTCTTTCACTTGAAAATTTAAATTTATTTTCCCCGCTGTTTTCAATTGCATCCCGCCATACGCTTTCAACTTTTAATTCGATCGTTGTATGCATTTATTATTAAAATTATTTTTCATCTATCTCTGAATCTAATTTAAGCTTTATTATCTTCTTTTCCACTAACACATTTTCATTCCACGTACTATTACTTAGATCGTTATTCACTGTATTGATTTTAAACATTTCGTTTTCTATTCTACCCGAAATTTTAGAAACTAGTGATGGGCAAAACCAGCACACTTATTAGGTGTTTTCGCAGGTTTATTAAATTGGTTAGCACTTCCCTTCGCGTATAGGTCATCTATTCTATTTGTAGTATCGTATGCTCGCACTGACACTTTCTTTTACTATCCCGTATTGCGACTCTTTCGCATTAATAACAGATTTCAACTTGGTCCTCTTCCACATTCTAACGCCATCTTCAAAAATATGGTTCGTTTTTTTGTTACTAATTAATTAATTTTATTTTATATTCTTGTTAAAATGGATTCTCTCTTTTCTTTTTTGCTCTACTTAATTTTACTTTTTTAATTAATACTTTATTTTTTTTTTTTTTTTTATATATATATATATATATATATATATATATATATATATATATATATATATATATATATATATATATATATATATAAATAAAATTAATTAGAAATAAAAAAAACAAAATAAAACTAGAATAAAATAAGAAGTTACACATTAACTTCTTATTTTATTCTAGTTTTATTTTGTTTTTTTATTTCTAATTAATTTTATTTTCTATTCTTTTTATAATGGCTTCTCTCTTGTTTTGTTCTACTTAATTTTATTTTATTTAATTAATACTTTAATTTTTTTATATACTTATATTTATATTTACTCATTTACTTCTTACTATTTTATTTCTTCATTGTATCCTATCTGTTATTGGACAGATTTCCTGCTCATTTTCTGTTGTCCTTTAATTAATTTTACTCTATTTTATTCCTACTTTAACTATTTTTATATACTTATATTTATATATTCTTATTTATATCTTATTATTTTATTTTTTCATTGCCTGTTGAATTGAATACGCAACAAATAAATAAATAAATAAATAAAAATAGATATACTGCAAATGCTTCTGTTTTATGCATTTCTAATGACTGTTGTCCGGCTGCTTCTGCTGCTCTGGCTAATTCTATCGCTTTTTCAAAGGTCAAGCGAATAGCATTTTTTATTCATCTCGGATGCCGGCGACTATTCTGTCCCGAATCAGTCTGGTTTCTTGGTCTTTGTAGTCACATTTTCGAGTTAATTTCTTCAAGTCGAGTAAAAAGTTGTCAAATGGCTCTCCCATTTGGTTGGATTCTCTCGTAGAAGATAAAACTTTGATATACATCATTTCTTTTCGGTTTGCAGTAAAATTCGAACGCTTGTACAACTTCATCGTGCTTTTTCCGTTCATTATCGCAAAAATCAAATGAATTGAATGCTTCTACCGCATCACTACCAACTGCATTTAGAAATATTGCTACTATCACATGTTCCGTTCTCTTTTCCAATTCGATTGCTGTCGCAAATATCTCAAAATTCTGACGAAAAATACGCCAATTTTCGGGAATATTGCCATCTAATTTCAATTCATCTACTTTCCTGAGAATATCCATTGGACGATCAACTCGAATTATTTCGATTTCTTTCGGAGGCCTCCCGCGTGATCTTGGAAGTATACGGTTACCTTTCCGATTTTATATAACTCCCATTCAATTCTATCTTATCTTTATTTTAACTAACTTTTTAGCACTTCACTTGTATTTGTATGTTACACACGCTTATTTTCCTTTTTTCACTGACGTTTCAACTATCCACTCTTCCTACTATTTTTGTGATACCGGCTGCACTATGTTGTGAGCTGTGGCCAGTGGTTTAATCGAGAAAAATCCGTCTTGCTAGTTTGTAGAGATGGGCATAAGAGATCATGGCTCACCACTGATCGCTCTTTTTTACAGTATTACGCCGTACTTTCATTACACTAGTCGCTGCACATTTCATTAAGTTTAACCGAACGAAAGCTTTCGCTCGCTGACTATGCAGTGCTTTTTTCAGGCGCTGCACTGTAAAAAAGAACGATCAGTGGTGAGCCCTGAGCTCTTTTGCCCATCTCTACTAGTTTGAGTAATCCTTTATTACTGGCTTTACATATATTACACAACTATTAACATCTTAGTGTAGCATCAGTTTGCAGTGAACTTGGTTATTTATCTTATATAACTATTACTACAGACATAACCCTCTATATGCAATATCACTCAAAATGTTCATGCATAGCACTAAAACAACTAATCCTTTTTCTCTGCATTTCAGTACGGGCGACAAAACATTGAAACAGCCAAAAAATTAACTCGTCCCCAAGACGACGATTCAGACGAAGAGATCGAATCGAAGCATGCAAAAGACGGAGACGACGAATCAATAAGCAATACTTTTGATGATGTCGATTCACAAACAAAGAAGAAAAAAATACCGAATGGAAACGGATTTTTATCCGAGCACCAGTCCAACGGAAATAGTTTAATAACACGTGATACATTAATCCTTTTACCCAATGGAGACACAACAACCAAAAATAAAACACCTGCCAAAAAAGATAGCGATAGTAAAGAAAGTGCCCATGATGAAGTAAAAAAGGCAGATAAGGTATGATGTGGAAAATAAAATTGATGATTCTTTTTTTTTTTTGGTTTGAAGAAAACCTCTAATAAGTTTGTTTTCAAAAATAATCTTTTCTGCTAAGATCATGCGTCTAAAAACAGATAAAACTAACAAAATCGGACATTATTTGAGAAGTTTCTGATCTATTGTGTCCACATTCCTTCAAACCAAAAACGATATATTATTCATGATATAACCTCTATTCAATATAGAGGTTTTATCATGACTTAAAATAAGTTTGAGCTTAAAATAATTCTCGTTGCAGGATGAAGAAATCAGTTTCAATCTTGCAAAGTGTCTAGAGTACATCAAAACTGGTGTCGAAGCTATCATTGAAGATGATGTAACGTCAAGATTTGAGGCAGAGGAATTAAAAAACTGGAACCTCTTGACACGAACGAACCGATACTATGAGTTCATTTCGTGGCGTCTGACGATTATATGGATGTGCGGCTTTGTCATACGATATATGATTCTCATGCCATTACGAGTATTCATATGCTTCGTGGGCGTAAGTATTCAGGATGAATAGGTGCATTTTAATTTTTCATTAATCTAATTCCATTTCTTACTCCTGGGCTATTATTTTTTTTTGAATGAAATTCGAAACGTCGAACCTTTAATATTTGACTAGGCTCTACTTTAATCAGTCTATGAATTTTGTTTAGGTGGTCACATCTGTGATTTCTGGTTCATTAGTTGCTTTGATTCCGTTTCGACGGATTCGCAGACCGTTGGCCGAACTGGCCTATATGATGACATTCCGTTTTTTGACTCGATCACTATCGGCAGTTATTATTGTCCATAATCCGGAAAATAAACCGAAAAATTGTGGATTTTGTGTTGCCAATCATACTACACCGATTGACATTGCAATTTTATCAACAGATTGTACATTTTCACTGGTGAGCGATTTGAAATTTCGTATCTTGATTATATGCGGTGATCGTCAATTGTTGTTCACGAGGGAAATGTCGTGCTTGTTATTTTGTTGCATTTGATATTGATAAACGCTTGATCTGCGGTATTTTAAAATTGAGAAATTTAAGTAGATCACGTATGCCTTGTTTGGGTGATGCGGTATTAAAACGATTTTTGTTTCATTCGTGAATACAAATGTGAATCAATGTTTTGGTACCGGGAAATATTTTATTTCATGTATTGTGTTTGTCTTCTATATTCTAGCCAACCGTTTACAGAATAATATTGTGATGCAACTTTTTTCATTGAATGTTTGCCTTAAGTTTGATTTGAAATTTGCTGAAAAATCCAAATAGAGATCTATACGGCCTCTTAGAGCTGGGTCAAGCGCATAGTGAATAATATATCGTGATTGCTGCCCAAAAGGGAGAGTATTACTTTTAGGAGTGGAATAATGTATCCCACCCTTCACCTTTATGCTTATTTTTTTAGTATGTATTTAAGTTTAGAAGCCAGTTTTGGTATTGTGAGTATTATTATATATTGGGGCATTTCACGTGAAGCGAACAACGAAAAAAAGTCGAGGTTCTGAATTTCGTTCATATTGTGCATAATGGTACTTCTAGAACAGGGTTGGGCAAACCTAATACTGGTATGATCGACATTAATTTTTTTAATTTATGCGCCATCGGCTTCAAAAAATGGGTTAAATTAAAAACAAATAAAAATTTAATTAAGGTCTTTATTGATATTAATATATTAAATACATTGTATTACTACTTTGTGCAATGTACTTTATTAATAAAACCGGCTTACCAACTACATACGTGGTCAGATATCCCGACACCAGAATGAAGAGATGCAAAGCATCGAGCCTGGGGGTAACACCCTATGGCGGCTGTCTCGATACTTCAAGACCAAAAGCAAACTTCTAATGCCACCAATCAGCGGCACTCAAGGCCTAAAATACACCAGTGCAGATAAAGCTAATGTTTTTGCAGAATCCTTGGAAACACAATTCAAGGAAAACATCTCATCCGAGAACGACCTAGAGTATCAAGAATGCGTTGAACGAGCGGCCGCAAATCTTCTCAGCCTTGCACCTCGGGAGGTAGAATCGTTAAGATGTACTGACCTTGGGGAAGTGAAGATATTGGTGAACGGACTGAAACGACGAAAATCACCTGGGATAGACAGCGTTACCAACATGTGCTTGACTCACCTACCAGACAATATACTACAAAACATAACAGACATAATCAACGCCATCTTCCGTTTGAGGAGGTATCCAGATGCGTGGAAAGCAGCCATAATTATCGTTATACCGAAACCTGGTAAAGACTTAACATTCCCCCAGAACTGGAGACCAATCAGCCTCCTGTCATCAATAGCAAAATTGGCCGAACGCGTTCTCCTTTCTCGCTTGAGCGAAAAAGTCTCCGAGAACCACATTCTTCCGGAAGAACAGTTTGGCTTTAAGCCACTTCACTCCACAGAACTCCAGCTAGCAAGGGTGGTCCAACACATCCGAACAGGGCTTAACCATAGAGAATCGACCGGGCTAGTTATGTTCGACATAGAAAAGGCCTTTGACAAAGTCTGGCATGCAGGACTGATTTTCAAAATGCATGAGTTCCTAATACCCCTTTCTCTTATCCAGATAATTGGATCTTTTCTCAAGGGCAGAAAATTCTGTGTCAGAATTGCCAAACACTTATCATTCGAAAGGCAAATTGCAGCTGGAGTTCCCCAAGGATCTCCTTTATCTCCCCTATTGTATCATATATATACTGCAGACATCCCTAAACTGCCCGTAGCTCAACTATCATTATTCGCCGATGACACGTGCATCTTCCACTCGTCCCGGCAAGCAGAAGCCGTTGTTTCACAACTGCAATTCTCCATAAATACGCTTCTAAGGTACTTCCACAAATGGAAGATTAAGATCAACTCAGTCAAAACTCAGGCAATTTTCATTACGCGGAAGAGGAGACAGACACCACGAAAACTGGCTGTGAACGAACAACAGATTGAATGGCAACGGACAGCCAAGTACTTAGGACTCACGTTCGAACACCGACTAACTTGGACGACACACATACAAAATAAACGCAGCGCTTGCAACAGACTTCTCCATGCCTTCTTTCCCCTCATTAAATCTCAAAGACTGAACAAAACCAACAGATTACTTACATACAAACAAATACTAAGACCGGCATTATTATACGGAAGTCTTGCATTCGGACAAACCTCAAAGACAAACAAACAAAACCTACAAGCCTGCCAAAATCTCGCACTGCGGAGAATTTTCCGAATTCCATAGTATATTAGAAACGTGGACATACATAAGGACTTTAGAATCGAAACAGTAGAAAAATACATACGCGACAAAGCTTAAAAGCTCTTCGACAAGATAGACCGACATACTAATAGCACCATGGACATTCTTAGATTCCCGACCAGGGCACACGAAATATACCCTCACCTCAGAAAAATCACTAGCTAGTGCAAACCATCTGCACACTAACTAAATCTAAGTACCCGATGTAGCCAAGATTCATAGCTGAGCGCAAGACCGCTCACCGAGAAAAGTGGAGTAAGGGTGAATCACTTCACCAGCTCCAAACGAACCCAGTTCCTCGTCTTTATTAATAAATATTTTGGATTAATTTTTGATGTATATGCGTGACTCTCCATTTCATCAAAAAGTATTGTAGAGTTAGGCTTGTAAGCACTGATGCACAATCGAATAGATGCCATTAAGTGGTCATCAGTCAGAGAACTCCTAAGTTGCGATTCGATGTTTTTCATTTGAGAAAACGTTGCTTCACATCGATAAATGAAAGCAAAAAAAATGCAAATATCCTCATTGCCACCAAACTCAATAATGGATATTTTTTATGGTAATAAAATTCAAAAATAATTTTCATTTGCGCGTGCTATTGTTAAAGTTTCTAACTCTAGATCGGATGAATTCAATTGTAAAGTATGAGCTAGATTTGATGAAATATCCTCGTTATCGAATTCTCTAAAAGGAAATGAAATAAATTCAAAAATCGGTTGAAGGTTATTGATATTTGCAAATCGTCTCTCGAATTCTTGTTTAAAATTTTCCAGCTCAGGACAAAACATTTCAATATTACATGCACCAATAGGTTAGGTTAGGTTGTACCAGTTGGCACAAGGCCACACATGGACCTATTGGTACATAGTGATACCAGATAAATGGGCTAGGAGGAAAAAAATTCAGTCCAAGCAGCCATCGAAGGCCCCGGACTTTTTCACGAACTGAAGGATGTCTTTCAGCTTTTGCATTTTACATTCACCAGTAAGTTTAATATGTTTTCCTAAATATGAAAATTATTTTAAAAAAATTTGCCTATTTAATTGTGAAGCAAAAGGTTTTAATTTTACTTAAAAAACATTTACCGAACTCAACAAGTCAACAATAATTTCCTTTTCCTTGAAATTGTAAATTAAGCAAGCTGTAACGGCCCATAAAATCCGTAAAAAATGCTAATTTCTTTACCCATACTAGATCTTCCAATTGTTCATGTTTTTCTCCCAATGTGTCCAAAAATGCAATAATTTCAGGCAAACGATTTAGAAATCTTTGCAAAAAGCTTCCTGAGCTAAGCCATCTAAAGCTTAGTACTGTTTTCGATTTCACGTTAAATTTTCATGCAAATTTTCACGTGACATTTATTTCGGCGAAAATTTAGCTTGAAAATAAGCAAGAGTTGTACTCACTTTTAAGCGTGAAAAATTGCTTGGAACATGCTTTCGCTTTGAAAATGCAAATAGCTTTGGCACATGTCTCCAATCATTTCACGCCAATTTAGTATGTGCAGTTCATTCTTTAGGCTAGTACTGAGTTAATCGTGAAGCTAAATTTTGAAATGTCTCCATTATCTGGTCATTCTTTCGAGCAAAAATTTTGAAAATGCAGAAAAGCGGGGAAACTTATCATTTCTGACAGATAATATGTCAAGAATTTCAATTTTCGCACGATTTTGTTATTGAAAAGACATTTACACAATTCAACTTGCAAATTCAAACACCAAATGTCACTTTTTAGCTCGAAAGAATGTACTGCACAAACTAAATTGGCGTGAAAAGATTTTAATTTAAAATTTTATTTTATCTTAAATTGAGATTAACCTTTGTTGCGCTGTGTGTGACAATTTACTATCTCGGTAGCAGGGAGACGAATGCAAATGCAGGCAAGGTGTATAGCCGGAAGCAAAAATATAAAGTGTGTACTTTAAAACACAGAGATTTAAGGAAATGAAACAACCGTGTTTGTATACGAGATTTAGTGAAGCAGATTTACTAAAATGATATAAATCTATAAATTGCACAAATCGGGAGCATAGCTATCTCGGATTTTCCCTTTGGCTTCTCCGCCACCAAGGCTCTGCGAGCTTTTGTGTGAACTGAAACTGCGTGGACTGTCCGATTGGATCTATTAAGCCAAGGCCCATTCCAAAATGTACTGAATAAATCGTCGACTAAATTTTTAGTTCACATTTTAAATTAACCTAGTAAATTATTCAAAATATCTGTGATCGACTGTCGAACTGTTTGCGATCAACCGTTTGCCCACCCCTGTTCTAGAAGATATGAATGTGGATGCACAAGTTTTTGTTTCTATGAGGTTTAGTTGCCAAGTTATGGGCTTCTGAATAATTGACGAAATTGATAAAAGCTTTTTTTGGAAGCGGATTCTGAGATTCAAAACAAAATCTAAAAAACATTAAACACACTGATTGGTATAGAAAATTAGCTGTTCTTTTTAATTTTTAAATTAGATTTGAAAAACAATTTGTTTTCCTGTGTGGAACCGGAAGTAGACACTTCAACTCGTAATTTGAATAATTTGGACCAGGTTAATTTTGTTTATTTTTATAACAAAACAAAGCTTAAAGTATACTTATTTTATCATAAAAGTTTTAGAATGGGATGGCCAGTAGTTTAGGAGGTAGGTGAATTTTAATACATAAAAGTCGCATGGAGCGTGGTACCGGCAGTTTGATTATGATAGCTAGTGGGTGTGAAAGCAAAATATTTGTAGTAAAACTATTATATATCACTTGTATCACTCACATATAGAAGATAAAATATTAAAAATTGCTAATGCTGATTTACTTAGTGAAAAAATAGTTACTTGTGTATGGACAAATGAATTTATTTCACAATTTTTACAATTTTACTCTCGTTTCTTAAACTAGCTCTTTTTTTTAATAACTAGAGGTGTTTCTACGATCAGTTTTTTTCCTACAGATTCAACATAATTTCTTTTCGGCTAATATTCTTGGAATTTTTCTTAGGTCTTTAGCCTTCCGATGAAACTTCAAATCGAATGGATTGAAACATCGATAGCCGCACGAAGACATAATACACATAATTAAGACTCTTTAACTTATGAACGAAAGTAAAAGTCATTGCAAGCGTTGAACAGTAACTCGAAAAATAACGGAAAATTTGAATAGGCTTGGCGTCAAATATATTATATACGCGTCATATTTTAATTAGGTCTTTATGGGAAAAGAAAACCTTTTTCAAGTAAGAGATGGCGCTACTAATCACATTTCGATATAAATTTTTGTTTTTGAGCCAACTAGCTGTCCTAAGCAAGCTCTCGGTACCACGCCTCATGCGACTTGTATGTATTGAAATTCACCTACCTCCTAAACTACTGGCCACCCCATTCTAAAACTTTTATGATAAAATAAGTATACTTTAAGCTTTGTTTTGTTATAAAAATAAACAAAATTAACCTGGTCCAAATTATTCGAATTACGAGTTGAAGTGTCTACTTCCGGTTTCACATAGGGGAAAAAAATTTATTTTTCTAATCGAATTTCAAAATTATAAAGAACAGCTAATTTTCTATACCAATCAATATGTTTAATGTTTTTTAGATTTTGTTTTGAATCTCAGATTCCGCTTCCAAAAAAACCTTTTATCAATTTCGTCAATTATTCAGAAGCCCATAGCTTGACAACCAAACCTCATAGAAACAAAAACTTGTGCATCCACATTCATATATTCTAGAAGTACCATTATGCACAATATGAACGAAATCCAGAACCTCGACTTTTTTTCGTTGTCCGCTTCACGTGAAATATGAAGATTATCACTAGTTTCTCTTTACTGCTTCGACTTTAGTATTCCTCATTCTAATAGCCTACTCTAAATGTTGAAAGTCACCGGGAACAAAAGCTCGTTTAGCTTGTTGCAATGGATTCCAAGGCTTAATAAAAGTCTTGATTGCCTACAAGGCTTGAAGTTTTCCTAGTTGTGACTAAGTTCCTGAATAAAATCAGAAGCACAGTTAGTAGTGATCCTAATAATGTTGCACTCGGAAACGTTTAATGTGGAATGTACTCTCATCGACTCAAAGGAGATGTAATAACACAGCCTGGGTTTGTTTTCTATTACATACCAAAAACGCAATTAAAATTTCAACGGTTAGCTGTTCTATTTTTTCTCACTACTAAGTGACATCAATATATATCAAATCTTTTTAATTTGTCAAATGTTGATTTTAACAGTATTCCTAATTTCAAATACATTAGAAAATTTATAACAAAAAAAAAAACAAAGAAAATTATAAAATATTTATCTCCCCGTCAACCAAACCACAAACATATTATGTACAATCAATAGGTAATATGGCTAACAATTTGTACAGCCCTAGTTGGTTCAATGCGCGAAGGCGAAAACAAACGGCAAATGGTTAAAATCGTCTCCGGTCACTGCTTTAACTTCTTGTCCAGTGCTATTTCAGCCGTCGTAACCTACCACAATATGGAGAATCGGCCGAAGAATGGAATCTGCGTTGCAAATCACACTAGTCCAATTGATGTTCTAGTTCTCATGTGTGATAATACCTATTCACTGGTGAGTGTGTGCGGAAAAGCAGTGTAAAATATGTAAAGTAGTTTTTGCTACACCTGTTGCATTTTCAGCAGATTGAATTTTTCTACACATTTTTCTTATGTTTTTGATGGCTTTTGATAAACGCTTTTGCCACTAACCCACTAAATGATGCTTCAATAGTAGAAATTAGTTTTCCTTACGTTTATACAATGTACATAGAGTTACTGAAGTTTTATTATTCTTGTATAAATGACCGCTATTAAGAACGTTTGACATCAACAGTAGATCAAGAAGATCAAGTATCTTAATACGCTAATACACTTTATATTATACAGCATACACAATGTTCTTTTGATATCCGAAGCACTACCTTCATATCACCTGTAACAGTTATGTTAGTAGTACAAAGTAGAAGCAAAAGTGATAATAACCCTAAATAAAGCTCTAGTTTATGCTCGCGCACAATGTGAAAATGGTAAGTTCCAAACTTAAAATGTGCAAAAAAAAACTTGTATATTTTTCATTCGCTACACCACAACTCCAAAATCGATAGTGCGATGAATCTAAAGGCCGCAAATTTTCATACTTGATGGGATTGTTTGTTAAAACTATAGAGCGACGTGTAGATGCATATGCTACATAATAAATTGTTTGAATGGATTCATATCATTAAAAAACCAAATATGAAAATATTTCGCATGCATAATCTGGTGCTTTGGTGATTATATTTATGTATATCCTAATGTATATCGTTTGCTGTGCATGTTTGTTCAATGTCAATAGTGTGTTTCCATGTGAATTGTACACTTTCAAAGTGTCTAAAACTGTTTGCTTCAGTACCAATATCTTCTACTTTAGATCGGCCAAAGACATGGAGGATTCCTGGGAATTCTACAACGCGCATTAGGAAGAGCTTCGCCACACATTTGGTTTGAGCGCGCTGAAGCTAAAGACCGACATGCTGTGGCAGAACGCCTTCGACAGCATGTATCTGATCCAAATAATCCACCTATCCTTATATTCCCGGAAGGAACTTGTATTAATAACACATCTGTGATGCAATTTAAGAAAGGTAGCTTCGAAGTGGGAGGAGTTATTTATCCTGTCGCAATAAAGTGAGTATGATTTAATATGTCTATGGGATCTGAAAATGGAAAAGCGAGTTATCGTTTCATTGAACATCATTTTCGAAACAAAATTTTCAACCTCATTATCTTACTTTTTAGATATGATCCACGATTCGGCGATGCATTTTGGAATAGCTCGAGATACTCAATGATGCAATATTTGTACATGATGATGACTTCATGGGCGATTGTGTGTGATGTCTGGTACCTACCGCCAATGTACCGCGGCGAAAATGAATCCGCAATCGACTTCGCGAATCGTGTTAAGAGTGTTATAGCTAAACAGGGTGGACTGGTGGACTTAGATTGGGACGGCCAATTGAAACGAATGAAGCCAAAGAAAGAATGGAAAGAGAAGCAGCAAATTGAATTCACAAAACGATTAAAAGGCGAATAAAAATATTGTGTCACTGCTGATAGTAGTAAGCGAATTTAATAAGGAAAATATCATGTGAAACCGTATTTATCATTGACCCTGGTGGACAGTGGACGTAACAATAACTATATACACATGCCTCTTCGTAGAAGCGAAAAAATTTAAATAGATTTAGTCGTTTAATTCGAAAAACTTTTGTAAATACTTTTCCTCCAATGTTGTTTTCTAATGTATTTTCTTTCTATTTTATTATAAGAATGTAAGTTTAGTGAATCACACTGATAGTATACCTTAGAGTGAAAATTCCTATTATAATTAGTTGAAAAAAAAAATCATAAATTTTCTGTTTTCACACAAACATAGGCAATTAAAATAATTTTTTTGGTACGACCTATAAGTAGTTTGTACATCTGTGTACAAAGATGGCAACTAAAATCAATTTGTATCAATATTAGTGCGAAGAACCCCTTAATAATTAACTTAAACTATCAAGAGAAATATCTGTTGGTCCGATTTTTATTTGTTTTTCTAATATATCTACACATGATAAAACATTGGTATGTTGCTATGACATTTAAGCTTTACGATGTTTAATAAAAAAAGAAACTTTTCATTACATTTCGTGTATTTTTCTGCTCCGAAAATCATGAAAACATAAAACCCAAAAATACTTGAACATTTCGTTAAATTTGTTTGTTTTCAATATTCAAAGAAAACCACTTACATTTTCACTCTATATTTATTTACATCATGGAGGTCACAATCAACCCGATCATCAAAAACAATCAGCAAAATAGTTTTTCAAACATTGCAATGATTTAATAAATATTGCAGTTTAACCAAAAACCATGGCAAAATATGCGAAAATGGCAGTGTGATATTTAAAACTATTAAGAAAGAAAGACACAATTGCAGACGCGAACAATATCTTCATTCATTAACTGCTACATTCATAATGTAATAATTGCATTCGTAGAAGAGCAATTTCTCGGTCTTTTTCCGACAGTGCATTTGTCAGTTCTAATATTTCATTACTTTGTTCTGCAACACGGTCTTCTAAATCCTGCTTTTCCCTATTGATTGTTTCCGTATTATCGTGAAGAACTTTGATTTGATTAAGTAGTTCAGTGATTTTCTTATCATGTTGCAAAGAGTTATAGCTTTCTGCAGCACGGAATGCTCGTACGTTTTGCTCCAAGTTAATTTTCCAAAAAACTTCCATGAGATCTTTCGTATTTGGACGGATAGCCTCGTCGCTCAGAAGGCTGTAATTTGTAAATTCAATATTAGATTAATACGTCAAACTATCATCTAGTGTTTAGGTGGTGGATAATATTAACCTTTGTAGCAAATGAATAGATTTCTTATTCAAAAATGATGGTAGTGTTCCCTTTCGAGCGCTTTCAATTGTTCGCACACGTTCCATGTTAGTTCCGAACTTAATTAATAATTCTATCAGTACGATGCCTAAGCTGTATATATCGCTCTGCGAAAATACGATTGTTCAAGTAAATAATTTTCAACAAAGTAAAGACTTTTACTTACCTTTGGATTACATTCACCATTGAGTTGTTCGGGGGCAGCGTAGAGTGGTGTACCCAAAATTATTCCTTGGTGTCCATCCTGTAGCGGGCAAGCTAATCCAAAATCACCAAGTTGTGCGGTTATTCGGCCATCTGAATCTAATTCGAGGAATATATTGCTCGGTTTGATATCATGGTGAATTATTCCCCGCGAATGTATATAATTGAGTCCGGATAAAATTTGAAAGAAGATATCGTGTACTATATCCAAATGCGAACGCTCGTTTCGCTTGTTGAAATATTCAAAATAGTATTCTTCGAGTGAATTGCAAGCGTTTCTATTATCCAGCCAGTTTTTTAATGTCATTTGACAGAGCGACATTTGAATGTAGAGTATGGCCAAGTTCTGCTTCCTGCATTGGCTTTCCTCTAAGGACGCGCTGTCATACTTGCATAAGATTTGATTACGCGACTTCGATTTGTCAGTGTCCGCTGAATTGTTTTCCGATCGTTCGAATTGAATGAAGCTCGAAGTATCGTCGTTTGTTGGTCGACGCAAGTCCAGATTGTTTAGGCTGGGTGCGGCCGAACTGGTATTGTTCGTTTCGAATTCACTCGCATTGTACGTTTCCGAGTCCATCAAGTTTGACGAATTATTATTTGACACGTATGGTTCTAGCCACGCCGCCTTATATTGAACGACGTTCGGGTGGTTGAGGCTGGCTATGGTCTTGACTTCGGCCAAATGGCATAGTTTTATAGTTGTTGAATGTATTTTGATTTGTTTAATGGCATATTCGATGCAGTCTAATTTATGCCGTGCTTTAAACACCCTTCCGAATCCGCCTCCTGAAAATACATGATTTGATTCATTCACCTGTTTTCCTAAGAAAATTCTGGGAGAAACCCACCAGCTATGTACTCCACTTCCTCGAACTCACGGTGATATCGTGACCAGCATGTTTCGATTGGATGCGTTGTCCCCACTGTTACGGTCGGCAGTGATTTCGGGATCGTATGGCCGCCAACTGCACGAATAATTTTATATATTTGCATCTGGTATTGGCTTCGCATCTCTTCGAATTCTTTCATTGCATATGAATCGTCAATGAGGTTGATTTTAGACAATTGTTCACAAATCACTCGATATGACTCCTCCGACACTTTCGGATCTTTTTCGAGACATACACAAAGAAGTTGTACGAGTGATTCGATTAGTAAGCTGGTTGATGTTGTTGGATGACCTGCCGATATTTCGCTAATATTCTTTTCGTCTATATAGCGCGCGGAGGAATTAGTTCCATCACCGCTACCGTTCTGTCCATGTGCAGGTAGCATCAAATCATCGGAGATGCTTGAATCTAAGCAATAAAAATGAACTCAATATAGAATTTCGTTCTATTGTAAGGTATTTATTTGCAAAATTGAGAAGCATCAACTTTCAATAAGTGTTGGACTATGTCGACAGTCCCTATCGGAGAGGGGGAAACGGGTGAAGCCAGTGTGACTGACGTAGCTTAACATTTTGAAAGGTTTTTTTAGGTAGAGGCGGTGAATGGAACCGTAAAGCCACACCTGTAAAGAAGTCCTGTGCGCATGGAGGGGGCGAAGGATGATCGGATGACTCCATTTTGGTGGCTAAAAAGTGAGAGCAAGAAGATGGAGGTGCATTTCTAACTTAGATAAATAAAAAATCGGGTTTTGACCGCTACTCTCTGTGCGTTCACCTCTCCCCTCTCAGCTAAATATACTAAACTATATGCCACCTAAATATAAAATTGGACATGGTCAGCCACAGCAAATCCATCCCTTTTCATCTCCCTCCGATAGACGGCCCCATCATCTAGATATTAACTCTTCAAAAGAAAAGAAATATCGAGGAGTAATCTTGGACAATACATTTTTCTGGATGAATCATGCGAAGCTTACTCATGCTGTAAATGTTTTCAAACAGTCCAAGAGAGCTTTTGTCGCCACTTGGGTCTAAAGCCTCATGTAGTTATGTGGATCTACGTAACAATCATAATGCCGAAACGTACGCATCGGTGGTGTGATGGACTATTGTGAAGCTATTGTATGTTCGTAAAAAGTTAACAACGCTGCAAAGGACTGTGAGCCTGGATATCTGTGGTGTCATGAGTACTACTCCGGGTGCGGCCTTTGATGCGCTCATCAAACTGCCTCCTCTCGACAATTTCATTCAGAGTATGGCGATGAGCTCTCAGCTTGGCGTATGGGTAGGAAAGGACGATGTGGGCACTGCTCTATTAAGGGTTCGATGCGTGAGATCTCTCCGATTCACGCGATGCCTTCGGACGCTCGAGTGCCCTTCCTCAACTTCGGGAGAAGATACGATGTAATCTTCTTGAGCAGAAGTGACTGGGATGATTCATATGTCTGTACGAGGGGATACTCTGATATCTTTATCACGGACGGCACGAAAACAGATATTCGATTTGGAGCTGGTGTCTATCAGCATTCACCGAATGACAGGTGGGTATTTTCTTTCGAAGAGCATGTTTCTGTTTTTCAAGCAGAAATATTTGCTATTTTGAGAGCTGCCTGCTGAGCAATTGAAGGAAAGGGCACGATTGAAATAGTCGCCAGATTTAATAAAATGCATTTGATCTGGGTACCGCGGCACTTTGGTGTTGAGGAAAATGCGTGAGCAATTCGCAATTCGACGCTTCCACTACAGGGTCCCGAACCCACCTTGGGTGTGCCGATCACATCTTTACATGCTATTCTTCGGAAGAGAGTAGTTGATGTTCACAAAGAGAAATGGATATTTTCTGATGTGATCGGGCACACAAACGTTTTCTTTTCAGAGTAGGTACAATCATGCGATTGCGAGATTCGTACTCAACAAGAGCAGAAAAGTTTGCAGAGCTGTGACAGGCATATTGAATAGACACAACTGTCTAGGAGGACATATGTACCGAATAGGTGGTACACAGGATGACCTCTGTCCATCCTGCCAAGTAGTAGCTGACTCTACGGAGCATTACATCTGTGAATGCCCAGCGTTCAAGCGTCTCAGAGATCAATTCTTTGGCTGTGATGTGGCACATATGCAGAAGATAGCCTCTTCTCCCCTATCATTGATTTCGTTAACAACAAGTAACGAAACGCGAAAAAGGATGCTTATTATAAAGGATTCTTGGTAAGCGACTGAAATGGTCATATGCATTAAAATGTGTCGACGATATTAAAAAATATTAGCAAATAGCCTTAAAATTGTTAAAGCGAGAACTGGTCGATTAAAAATGGATCCAGTGAAATGGAATTCAGTCTTCCGCTATGAAAGTACTTTCGCTTATACGAATGCACGGTTATAATGATGGTCCAGGGACAACTAATTTGAAGATTTCATATTGCTTAAAAACCTTGTTTATTGGTTGAGTCACGGTGAGAGTGAATGATAGAAGACAAAAAATTGACGAATTTAATGTAATTTGCCTTAAACCAAATGTAGGATTTCTTTAATTTTAGTGATATCAAATGAGGAAAGAGGTACCTTAGAGTAAATATAAGGTATGTTCCCGTACTACGATTAATTGCAATGAAGCGTACTAAAACGGTACGATTTAGTACGTTTCATTGCAATTAATTGCAATTAATCGTAGTACGGGAACAGACCTATTATGTACAATTCGAAATTATCAAACAAAGCTACGTAATATTGTGCAATTTTTCCTTGAAATTTGCAATACAATTAAGTTCTAAAAATTGTGTATTTAAAATTTCATCAAAATTCCACGACGGCTGATCCGACTTAAATGACACATTTCCACTTATTTATGATTTGATTGCAATTTTGAGTAGACCTTTTAAATTATTGCATTCAATTAAAAGATAGCACATACTGGTGCCCACATTTGATAATCATAAACCGCAAAAATAATGTTCACGAATCATTTCCACGAAATAGGCATACAACTCACCACCGTCGAAATCCGATATCGTTTTAATATTGTCCCAGTTCATGGTGTTCACATCGTCAATGCCTATCAATCTCATAATCTCAATAATTCGATACTTTCACATTTGCCTCTCGTGAAATGTTACGTTTTGACAATTTGTTGTTTTTTTGAAAAGAAATAAAGAAATAAACACCTCAAGTGAACAAATTTATTCGAATGATTCGAATATCTAACTTCGTCGACAGCACGACTACACACGAAGCGTGGCACTACGATTCGTAGAAAAATCAAATCAGCTGGGGACATTCGGGTGTTTATTTATAGCGGCTGCTGCAAAATATGACGTTTCCATCTACAAGTGGATCGACGGCGATAACATAGCAAAGGCTGCTGATCCTTTTAATTATATTTGTGTTAAACCATGTCGAATAGCCACCTATTTTTAAAGTCCGGATTTCCTAAGGCTCCGTTACAAAATGGCTTGGGGCGGTATATTGGTCAGCTTAAGCGTGTGACGTTAAAGTTCTGCAAAGAGAGCGGTGCTAGTCGCGGAATGAGGTACACCTACAAACATGTAAAAGTACTCGAATTGACTGATCCTTTCACTATGCTTTAGAGATTTCATCGAAAACAACCTAATAGACTTTGCAAAAGCCAATCCTGGCGTAGTGGTTTATGTAAAACCTAGACGACATCGGACACCGGTCCTCGTCGGGGAATATTGTATGTCCTATACTTGGAAAGAAGGACCCTTTTGATCTGGTTCTCATATAATTTCAGTGACTGGTGGACGTGAATGGATAAATTGCCGAAACCATTCGCAGGACGAAGTGACGAAATGGATAAATCTGCTGTGCACACAAAACGGTCCTGCTGGCTCATTAAGATTGCGAAAAATGTGGCATACGGACGTGCCTTCAATTCAAGGGCAATGGACACCATTCGCACTAAAGGACCCGCCGACTAATCTAGTGGTTTTCCCCAATGAGGAACGTTCTGGGCCGTTATTTGTCGAAAAGACGGCAACAGAACAGCTTATGGAACTGTTCGACAAACAATGTCTTGAAAGTGAAAAATTTGATGCCAATAGGGCTAAATGATCGTAATTATTAGTGCTTTGAATTAAAGCTAGTCAATGATGAAATAAATGTTGCGTATTAAGATTAAAGCTAAATTCTACCAAAAATTACATTGATATATATAAAATTATACCGGTTCATGGTCACTCGGCTCCTCTAAAATATTTTTGGCTCAGAAGACGCACTACAGTCAGATTAGGTAAATTTCCGCAAGGACGCCAACTCTCCTCTGCGGACTCAGGTATTCGCATTCGCATCACATGTACAAGTAGCATATCTAAAATTACTGCTTAAGTAGCTTGGACCCTCTCCATAATGCTACAGTTCATAGGTACGTAACTACCGAAATGAGCTGCCTCATATGCTTAGGTACTATTTCAGACACGGTAGCTACAAAGGGATACGGTGCTTGTATAACACAATTTTACACTGGAGCTGGTAAATCCGTAACCTCGAATTATAATAGAAATCATAGATTTTTTCTTTGATTTGGTTGCCTTCTCCAATGAACCGGGGTTGGCTTATGACCTTACGGTAAAAGCCAACGCCATCGAATAGTTAGAAGACAGAATGTTTTTCCCAAATGATTTTGACAGATTTACGTCAATTTGCAGAATAGGCTATTTCAGTGGGCTATTTGTACTTGATGTTGCGGAAAGTGCTTTATTTTGTTTCTACCGGAGCAAAAGGCAGGTTGCGGAGCTATAATCAAAGTAAATATTTAATCAAGAAAAGTATTAATTTAAAGAATGAAATAAAGGGCAAAGCGCTCCATTTAAATGAAATTGTAATAAATATAAAATATTATTCGAGGTGTGAAACTCGTGTCATGACGGATTTTTCTGTAAAACAAGCTTCTATTCTCTGAAAACAAAAGTTACAGCTGAGAGAATGTCATATTTATTTTTCTTCTGAATGTAACGTAATCTCTTAACAGATTGTTAGTTCTCAAATGATGCCGTTTTCGCTGGTAAAATCAATAGAGCAACTGTACGTCTGATGGTACACCAATTGCCTAAAATAAATCAGCAAATTTTATTAATCGACGTTAAGGATTAGGTACCTTAAATGTCGTACCTTTTTAGTGGAAGATGGTCGCACTGAATTTTTGATGAACACAATTACGTGATTTCATTGCAATATTCGAAATTGTTCGTATCGATTGAAGAGTGATTGCTATTGTATTGACATTAACTATCATATTTAGTTGAATTTATTAAAATTTCCCAGGAAGGAAAAGAGGCAAGAAGATTACTTAATTTTTGCTAAATTAAATACAAAATATACACAAATGAATTCATCATTTGATTACAAATATTCCAGATTTTATCACAATGCAAAAGAGACGTGAATCCACATGCAATAAAAATCATATAGTTTGGATGGATCTTGAGATGACTGGTCTAGACGTTGACAAGGATATGATATTGGAGATAAGCTGTATTTTAACCGATGATAATCTTAATATCATAGCGAAAGCACCAAATTTAATCATACACCACCCGGAAAGTGTTCTCACCAATATGAACGAGTGGTGCATAAAACAATTTGCTAAGGTATTTTAACGGAAACATTCTTGCGGTTAAACATTGCTTATATGTCTTAATTTTCGATTAGACGGGTCTAACAGAAGAATCACGAAAATCCAATCTAACGACTGCTGAAGCCGAGAAAATAATAGTTGATTTCCTCAAGGGCTATATTCCCCCGAAAACTTGTCCATTAGCTGGAAACACTATTTATATGGATCGAACCTTTCTGAGAAAACATATGCCGACACTGGACGAATACTTGCACTATCGTATCATTGATGTGTCCTCAATCAAAGAGTTGTGCAAACGTTGGAAACCACAATTGTACTCAGAAGCTCCGGTGAAAAAACGGAATCATCGTAGTTTAGATGATATCCTAGAAAGTTTAGAGGAGTTGAAATACTACAAAATACATATGTTTCCACGAATAGAAGCTAAATGAAAAATTTGAGGATTTTTTTACTGGTCAAATATCCGAAATATACAAATTTTTAAATGAAATTATTCTTTTTTGTACTTTCTGAAGGGAGTATAGACTAGTTCCCTCAACACCTTTGTTCATTTAATTTTTATGTATGAGTTCGTCGCCGACATACACGTAAATATATGCATGTATATATGTCTAATTTCGAAATATGCTTGTCCAATTTTAGCAAACTATCATTTGCCATACTGAACAATATTTACCATACTGAACAATATTTACCATATCAGTATACTCATGCTTGCACGCTGAAAGAGGTTTTTGTTGGCGAAGTACTTAGGAGTATGCCCTTTTTATTTGTACAAAATTTAAACTCGATCCCGACACCCCAAGGATAAAGTGGGATCAGGTTAAATTATTAATTCTTCCATTACATTTCAATTTAAGAATTCATCAAAAATTATCCCCCCGAGAGGAGAGAAAGGATGTATGTTGGGGATCATCTAATCACACACCAAGCAAAAAAAAAATTTCTTAAATGAAGTACATGTGATGGTGCAGTGGGAGTGATATTAACGGTTCATCAGTTGAGGTAAGCCAGCTTGTTAGTCGTGTGCAATCACCATCACCCAGATACAACAAAAAAGTTTAAAAATCATCTAGATCAAATATCAAGTATTTTATTTGTTAAATTGGTTTGAATTTATTGATTTCAGATGATAGGTAGCAAAATAGTAGAAGTATACACGAGAGCTACTCTTGGCGTTAGAAGGTTGTAGCCAGAGAATTGTAAATTGGTTGTCTTTCTCCGAAGGATGGCCTTTCTCTAGAATTGGTAATACGTGAATAAACGCGTCGTAAAGAAGCAATCTGTGTTGTTTAAGAGTTAAATAAGTGTAATCAGTATTATTTAAAGTCAAACTCACCATACAGGTGTTATCGAAAACCGATGGCTGATGCGTATCGTTATAAGCCAACCCAACCCTCGTCAAATAGGATTTAGTATAGGAAAAAAGCTCTTATTTGAGCAGCTTTAATTAGCACCGCCAGACAGCATCTCTTAACCAAATTGAAACTCATTACTCTGTGATTTTACTTTCAGAATAAATTCGAATTCTATCCCCTCCACATATTGAGCCTTTTCACACATGAGTAGTTCCTGCGGCAATTGCCCAGCGTTTTCAGTACAATACACTGATAGAAAAGTTAAAACTCATTGACACATATAAACTAGGCCAATTCAAATCGTTTAGACGACATAGGATAACAAATATAATGTGAAAATAGTTTTTTTTTCATTAGTAAATGATTCACTCTTTCAAGGAAAGGAGGGTTGGTCTTAACTTATGGGGAATCAACCATCAGATTCGACTTTTAATTTAAACATTTATTCACACTGTTTGAAACTTATTTTTATTTTTTTCAAAATTGCGCCTTTATAATTCCAGAGAAAAGCCATCCTTCGGAGAAAAACTGCCAAACTGCCGAACCAAACCGCTGCAATTGCCTGCATGGCTGCAATCTACTCCTCACTTGCAGGGATGTCAGATGTCAACCGAAGAAATTTCCCATTCTGATGTGAAAGATTTCCCAGAATCAATCTTTTTTAATGCGATCACCCCTGTATTACTTGATGATTTACTTGACAGCATATAAATATTTTTCGCTTTAATATGCTTCTATGAATGCTCTCATGGCATTCCCTTAAAAGTTACAACCAAAAGTGTCAGTTTTCTGTTTTTGAAAGACCGATGGTGGTTATAAAAGGTCTGTTCGGTTACTCCATGCATTGCGATGCATTGCAACCTGGCCGTCATATATTGCAATAGGTCTGTTCCCGTACTACAATTAATTGCGATTAATTGCACTGAAGCGTACTAAAACGGTATGTTTTAGTACGTTTTAGTACGCTTCATTGCAATTAATTGCAATTAATCGTAGCACGGGAACAGACCTAATGCATCGCAATGCAAGGGCGTACGCGAACGACCTATTGCATGGGGTACGGGAACAGGCCTCTGGTTTAGGGGGACTTGCCGCAACTGCCGCAACCTACGCAACCGATCACCGCAACAAGCCATTTTGGGAAATGGATCTCGTATAAACTAAGTCTGGAAAACTACTTCCAATGACAGCTGTCAGACGGACAGATCGTAAAATGACAGGACTTTGGCAGAAATTCAACGCCATTTGTGAATGTGTTTTCCGGCGCGAGCTATGGCCAGCTGCTTTTAAACGCGAATTTAACCTTGAATCCGCATTAGAACAACGAATTTCATGTTTTTTTTTATCCAGAAATACTCGCTGCTATCTTTGGCTAAAGTAGAATGAACTAATATGTAGTGCTTCAACAGGAAACTTGTATTATATAAAAATAACCTATAAGCACTCATTGGAGGTAAATGCCATTGAGTCGGCATGTTAAACTCCTCTTTGATGACTGCATATTTTCGTCATTAAAGGCTAAAAACAGACTATAATGTCTATAAATTACATTCAAGTGCCCAATTCGGGCGTTCAGCAAGTCGATGCGACGCAAATGAACACATTTCGTAGCTATGTGACGATGTTGGCCGATCCGAGCGGCAAGGATGAAATCAAATTGCAGGCGGCTCAGGAACTAAGCGAAAATTTCGAATTGATTGTGCAGAGTGCGGCGTATCCGTCGTTTCTGGAACATTCGATGAAGATTTTCATGAAAATCTTACAAGAAGGTGAACCGCAATTTATATCGGAGAATACTACTCAACATGTAAGTTTGAGTTAATTTTTTCAGCTGAGTAAGATTCCTATTTTATAAGCTAAACCAAAAAACAAGTCGTAATAAGGCTCCACGGATATAATTTCGGCTTCTAAATTGATTATTAAAAGTTTAACGTTGCCCTTAAAACAATAAATACGAAGTCGACAGATAAAGCAGCGAGAGAATAAGATGCCCAGAAGTAATATTGTGAAAAATGATATAGCGGCAAATCTCATTCAGTCAGCTTTATTAAATAATTGATAAACCGGTAAAGTGATGATTAATAATAAAGTTACCTCCTCCTTTCTGGTAAGAAATCTATAATTCTAGACAACCTCAACCCGAGAAAGAAAAAAAGTGAAACATATAAAAATGCAGTAATTTCGCTTCATTATTATACTCTTGCCATTGTCTGCAATATAGTTTATTGTAGGCATTAACGTTTTAGAACCCAGCTTTCGATAATTTTTAGCGCAAAAATTCTATAATATTCTTGCAGGTACGCAAACTCATCTTAGAAATGATTCATCGCCTTCCTATATCGGAAACCTTGAGACCATATGTAAAAGCAATAATCTCGTTAATGCTCAAACTGCTTCGTACTGACAATGAGGAAAATGTTTTGGTCTGTCTCCGAATCATAATCGAACTACATAAGCATTTTCGACCATCATATAATACCGAGGTGGGTAGTGAAGTAGATGAAAAATAGAATTGTCAGGCAACTCAATGCAACTACTTTCAGATTCAGCACTTCCTAGCTTTCGTCAAGGATATTTATAAAGAACTGCCGAAGCATATGTCAAAAATATTCGAACCATCCACACCGATTGTTGTGAAAAGTTTGAAGGAGCTCAACTTGGAACAGCTGCTGTGCGAAGCTTACACAGTGAAAAAGATACAGATCGAAAAGACAGAAAATGAAACGGTCTCGCCAACGGTAATTCAATGTTTCATACAAACCTCACCCAGGACCATTTGTTTTGTTTTTAGTATAACTTACTGCCGAAAGGCTTGCTCTCGTTAAAAGTTCTGCAAGAACTTCCAATCATAGTTGTCCTAATGTACCAAATCTACAAGCAAATGGTCCATCAGGAGGTAGAAGAGTTTATACCTCACATAATGGAAACAATTCGCCTAGCTCCATCGTTTGAGCTGATGTAAGTACTTTTAGGTGTGTAATGATGTGGATATTACATAATCGATTTGCTGCTTTTCAGGCAATCGCCGAATTTCAATAAGGAAATCTTTGTTGATTTCATGGGAGCTCAGATCAAGACGCTATCGTTTTTGGCGTATATTATTCGATTGTTTCAGGTAACTCATAATTTAAGATGAGCCCATGTCCGAATATTGATATTTCTTGAATAGGAACAAATATCCAATCACGCCACGTCTGTTGTCAAAGGCATGCTTAGTCTAATGCAGCTGTGCCCGAAAGAAGCGGCTAACTTACGAAAGGAATTACTAGTTGCAGCACGTCATATCTTCGCAACAGACTTAAAATTAAGTAAGCAAAGCTTCTATCTTAAAATATATCATTTTACAGCTAGACCACGTATATGACATAAAATGATATCATTTTGTCCAATATACCAGAATTTATTCCGGTTATCGAAAAACTATTCGATGAGGAAATACTAATCGGCAAAGGAGTAACTGTCGACACAATCCGACCGTTAGCCTATTCCACTCTTGCTGATCTGGCTCATCATGTCCGTCCCCATTTGAGTCTACAAATTTTGGAAAAAGCCGCGATCTTATTTTCAAAAATAGTCCACGACGAATCTTTGGCCACTAGCATCCAAACAATGTCATGCAAATTATTATTGAATTTAGTTGACTGTATTCGTTTGCGAAGCGAAGCTGACTCTCCGAAAGCCCGGGATTTATTGATAATGCTACTGAAGGTGTTTGCACTTAAATTCCGAACCATTGCGAAAGTTCAGCTGCCACAAATTATGACGAAGTGGTCTGTAATTTGGACATAGCATCTTTTTGGTTAAAATAAGTCGGTCTTTTTATTTTTAGGAAGTCAATCAAAGGTGAACAGACAGGTACTTCGCCATTGCAAACGACAGCCAGCACAGCAACGAACACAATGTCAGACGGATCTTCAAAGGATACCTTATTAGTAAATATTTTTGATTTAACTGTGGTAGGAGTCGAAATGCTAAAAAGAAAACGTCTTTAGGACACCACCCCGGCGGAGCAAACTTTCAAATTAGCCAGCATTGGAATACCGCCACCCAACAATCTCAGTGTTTCAGAGTATAGGAGTTTAGTAAAGACATTGGTTGGCGGTATAAAAACCATCACATGGGGTTGTGCCAGTTGCAAAGTATTCCGTTTGATTCTTATGCTCTTACTGAATTGAAATTGAGCTATAATTTTATCATTTATATAGTCTCCCCTCACTGACATAATACCTCAAGGACAGCAAACAAAACTATTCCAACCTGAAGAAGTGCTCATATTTATCGACCTAGTTCAATGGGCTCTAGAGGCGTTAGACATCTATACAATCAATGTTCCAGCTGTCGGTCAGAATTCAAATCAATTGAAAATAGCCGGCCAAGTGCCACGATCAAAAGAAGAAAAAGAAGTTCTGGAACATTTCAGTGGAGTCGTAAGTACTATTATTACTGTAATTATCAGATTACACCAATGCTAGTTTGTTTCTTCAGTTCCTTATGATGAACAGTCAAAACTTCCAAGAAATTTTCGCATCAACAATCGATTTCATGGTAGAGCGGATCTACAAAAACTCAGCGCTACAGGTCATCGCTAATTCTTTCCTTGCTAATCCAGCAACGTCGCCTCTGTTTGCTACAGTTTTGGTCGAATATCTACTCGAGCGTATGGAAGAGATGGGCTCGAATTTGGATAGGTCAAATTTGTATTTGCGGCTATTCAAATTGGTGTTTGGAAGCGTTAGTCTATTTGCAGCTCAGAATGAGCACATGCTACGGCCACATCTGCATAATATTGTGAATCGCTCAATGGAACTCGCAATGACGGCCAAAGAACCCTACAACTATTTCCTTCTGTTGAGAGCGTTGTTTAGGTCTATTGGCGGTGGCAGTCACGATTTGCTTTATCAAGTAATTTCATAATACGGAATCAAATCGACTCGAACGTGTTGATTGATGTGAATTTTAATCTTGCAGGAATTTTTACCGTTGTTGCCGAATTTGCTGGAAGGTTTGAACCGACTGCAGAGTGGGTTCCACAAACAACACATGAAGGATCTTTTTGTCGAGCTATGTTTAACAGTTCCGGTTCGTTTGTCGTCCCTTCTACCATATTTGCCGATGCTTATGGATCCGTTAGTTTCGGCGCTAAACGGGTCCCACACTCTGATAAGTCAGGTAAAGCACACGTGATTTAAAAGAATTTCCTGATTAATTCTTTGAATCGAAATATTCTAGGGCCTTCGAACGTTGGAGCTATGTGTGGATAATCTACAACCAGATTTTCTATATGACCATATTCAACCGGTCCGCGCTGATCTGATGCAAGCTCTCTGGCGGACACTTCGCAACCAAGACAGCGCTGCCGTTGTTGCGTTTCGAGTTCTGGGCAAATTCGGTGGAGGCAACAGAAAAATGATGATTGAACCCCAGCGCTTAGAGTATCACGACAAAGATACGTTGAGTCCATCTGTAATAGCTTATTTCCAAGAACATCGTAAGCCTATCGACTTCCCAGTCGATATGGTCATTGAAACAGCTTTCAACGCTCTTAACTCAAACGCCACGGATCCGTTCTATCGAAAGCAAAGTTGGGAGGTGATTCGCTGTTTCTTGGCGGCTTCGATTTGTCTGGAAGACGACAAGCACACTCTGCAAAAGCTATTTATGCATCCGAGCTTTGTGGAGGGTAGTATCGGAACATTCCGGGCCGCCCAATACAAATCGCAGGAAATCCAGACACGTAAGACACATCAAACTGCACTGACCGGAATGATCGTGGCTGCAGCGACAAAAGAGCTACGGGAATCAGTTTTTCCAATAATGGTTGCCGTTGTGCGACATTATACAATGGTGGCAATTGCGCAGCAAGCTGGTCCATTTCCATATAAACACTACGGACTAAATAGTAGTATTGATCCCTTGGTTCTGATCGATGCTTTAGCAGTTTGTATGGGCCACGAAGAAAAGGAGCTGTGCAAACCAGGTCAACTTTGCATTCTGCTCATTCTCGAGACGGCAACTCAAATAATGGGCAACAAAGAGCGAGCCTGTCGGCTTCCTTTGATGCAATATTTGGCGGAGAGAATGTCTGCTCTGTGCTACGAGCGACCGTGGTACGCGAAAATGGGTGGCTGCAAAGCTCTCAAATGCTTGTACAAGCACATGGCAATGCGTTGGCTTTATCAACATTTGTTTGTATTTTTGAAAGCGTTCATGTTCGTCATAATGGATTTAGCCGGGGAAGTGTCGAGTGGTGCAATCGACGTGGCAAAAAATTATTTAGAGAATATGTTGCGAATTTGCATGGAGCCGTTGAAGGATTGCAAGAATGACGAGCTATTAGCTACGCAAAATAAGGCAACGTCCGAAGTCATTCATGAACTTGTACGTCAGGTTACAAGCCCAAACACCTTGGTGCGAGAGCAAGCAATGTCATCATTGCGGCTGATTGCGGAACTGCAAAACAAAACGGTAACCGAGGTAATGGATCCACATCGCGAGGTGCTGGTGGATATAATTCCGCCGAAAAAGCATTTGTTCCGACATCAACCTGCGAGTGCTCAAATTGGTCTAATGGACGGGAACACGTTTTGCACAACTCTAGAACCGCGATTGTTTACTATCGGTAGGTTTTGTGACATTTATCAATTTATTTATGAATTTATTTATGAATTAAACTATGGTTTCCAGATCTGAGCAACAACTATCACAAACTCTTTTTCCACGAACTTATAACTTTAAGTGAGGCAGAAGACTCCACGCTCATCAAACTGGATTGCTACAAACATGTGACAAATCTAGTTCCATTACGCAAGAGCGCACTTCGAGCACTAGCCGCATGTCACTACATTACCGATGGCGAATATCGTGACAAGATTCGTTCAATACTGTTCAAAGTTCTCGAAAAAAACAACCCCGAGCTACAAGAAGCTGCGTTCGAATGTATGCAGAAGTTCATTTCTGGTTTCAAGATCGACAAAGATGTCGTAAGTATGATTCTGTAGCTAGCACGCTTTTTTACTTAGTGTCGAACTTCTACAGATCTCCACAACTATGCGCCCGTTATTGATAACGCTCGGCGACTATCGGAATCTCACGCTAAACGGTACAAAACGTCTCTCCTATCTGACACAACTATTTCCTTCGGCATTCAACGAAAAATTTTGCGGCCAACTATTGCAGCTGGTTCAGAAAATGTCGGAGATATCAATCCAAACGCATAAGGGCAAAAATTTCTTGGCCGTGGCGAAAACAGGAGATTTTGAGCAGAAAATAACGACAATTATCGGTATATTCCACCAGATTCCAGCTGCATCGTCCAAGTTTATCGAAAGCCTCTGTCAATTGGTGCTGACTACCGAAAAGAGTCTATTGGTGGGTTTTTTATTTTTAGCAATCGTTGAATGTTCTCTTCATAATGACCCTCATCACAGATCGAGTCATCGTGTCCATATCGCGACCCATTGTTTAAATTCCTTGAAAGATATCCGACCGAAACGGTCAACCTGTTTATGTCAGATAATAATGTCATCAGCTCGCAGTGGAATAGGTAAGAGCTTTAACTAAGAATGCGTGTAAAACAAACAAGTATTAAAATAAAAAATTGGTATGTTGCAGGTTCATGATATACCTTTTAAAAGATAAAAAAGGTACGCCATTCCGTAACGCAATGCAAACAAACAAAGTGCGGCTCATACAACTGATAAATAGCAAGTAAATATTTTAGTCAGTTGATACCTTCGTAAGATAATCTTTTCGAAACATCTTCTAGTAATCAACAGTCACTACAAATCTACAGTCGACATCAGCGGTACGAAGCACAACATCAAGCTGTCCTGATCATCCACACTTTGGTTCAACTCAACGCCCAGTGGCTAGGTACCCAAGATGAAATCATTTCCGCGTTGAAGCTGCTTTGGCAAAATGATGTGTACAGCGTAAGATATTTATGAATTTTTGTCCATAAATATTGAAAAAGTTATTTTGAAATCACAGACCATAGAGCTGTCGGTGGCATGTGACTTGTGGCATCTGGTTGGCAAAATCTTGCTGTTCCACTTCTCGAACAACACGCATGAAATTGACTTGCTGTTTCAGTTGTTGCGAGCGCTATGCTTGCATTTCGTCCCGGACTTTCAATTTCTGCGTGATTTTTTGCAGAACACAGTGGCTCAAACTTATCCGGTAGAGTGGAAGCGCAAAGCATTCTTCTACTTTGTGGAAAATTTCAATAACTCTGCACTGTCAGAAGAGTTGAAAGCCAAGGTAAATTTTAAGAGTAGATGGCATCAGCAATTTCTTCAGTATCATGTCTTCATAGATTCTGACCACAGTTCTAATACCAGCTTTCGCTGTGAGCTTCGACAAAGGTGAAGGTGATCAACTGATTGGAGCTCCACCTGCACCATACCTAGAAGACGACAATAACGTAGTATCGGTTTTCATCAGCAAGGTGTTTTTGCCATTTTTTGTTTTGCTTGTTTCTTTGATTGACATATTAAAATTTTTTTGGTCAGGTTTTTGATCCAGAAAAGCCATTTGCAAATGAGGACTGCGTTCGGATCGCTCTTCTTCAATTCGCTTGTTTGTTGGTGGAAAGAGCTTCGCCTCATATTCATGACGGTGATGCGAATAATAAACGCCAGGGAAACAAATTACGACGTTTGATGACGTTCGCGTGGCCTTGTTTACTGATAAAAAATTGCGTTGACCCGACAGCCCGCTACCATGGTCATTTGCTCCTAGCTCATATCATAGCGCGTCTAGCTATTCATAAGAAGATTATTCTGCAAGTTTTCCACTCCTTGTTGAAAGGACATGCCCTAGAGGCACGACCGGTAGTACGCCAAGCGTTGGATATCCTGACGCCGGCTATGCCCCTGCGGATGGAAGATGAAAATACCATGCTCACACACTGGACCAAGAAAATTATCGTCGAGGAGGGTCATTCAATGCAACAGCTGTTTCATACGCTGCAGCTGATTGTTCGTCACTACAAGGTATAGTGCCAAAATTAACCCTTGCAGGAATTATAAGCTAACTTGTGTTTCTGTAGGTGTACTACCCTGTTCGCCACCACTTAGTACAGCATATGATCAATTACATGCAACGACTCGGCTTCCCTCCGACCTCTTCAATCGACTATAGAAAACTTGCTGTTGAACTGGCAGAGGTGATCATCAAATGGGAACACCAACGAATCAAGGAAGAAAATGCCAGTGCAGAAGGAGAAGACGAAATTTCGGGCGGTGAAGTGAAAGCTGGTGCTTCTGGAGCGGTGAAACGAACACTAAATGACGATCCGAACGATGTCAGGAAGAAAATGGCAACTGGTGAAAATATTCCGCAACCGGTGGCAGGCATGTTCCACGCTGTCAAAAGCTTTTTATCCCCTTGCTTCGAAATGTTCCATGACTAAAAACTACATTGTTTATTGCAGGAAGTTCGAGAAGCCAATCTAAAATAGAGATAGCAAGTCGGCCTATAGAAAAAGTTCATTGTGATACAGTTTTGAATTTCCTCATTCGCTTGGCTTGTCAAGTGAACGAAGTTCAACCCCAGCCTGGAGTTTCATCGCCTGGAGAAAGCCTATCGCGAAGGTAAGTCGGTAAAAGTAAAGTAATCCTACGAGAACTCTTGTTGGGTCTAAAGGTTGAAGCGTGTAGAGAGCTTCATCACAAATTTACAGTCAATGCATATACGAGTGTGTAGTAATTAGTTCCACGACTCGTTTTATCCCTGATTAACTCAGGCACCTATTCAGAGCTAGGTAAACTCACAGCTCGGTACGCGGTCCCTGGTCCGGACCTGGATTCGAACCCGGGACCCCATACTCAAGAAGCTAGTGCTCTAGGTGCTTCAAGTTAAGTCTGTAACATGATCTTGCTTGCGCGCTGTGGCACAAAGAGGGCTTAATTTGGTCTGATGGATTCTAAATTTTCAGTAGCTATATGCGTTTTCATCAAGTACATTATACAACTTACTCATAAATTCGCATATGATTCTATTAACTTACTTCCATTTGTAGATGTGTAATGCTCTTAAAAATGGCAATGAAACCAGATGTGTGGACGCAACCGTTCGACCTGAAGCTCAGCTGGATGGATAAAGTTTTTACCAGTGTAGAGACTCCTCAGGCGAACTTTGGGAACATTTGTACCGGCCTAGAACTCCTCACATTCCTCTTGACAATCCTCAAAAAGGACCATATCCTTGCAATTATTCGACCGATTCAGCGTGGACTAGCAGCTTGCGTTACTTGCCAGAACACACGTGTAATTCGGTTGATGCATGCGCTTCTCTCGCGTTTAATGAGCATTTTCCCGTGCGACTCGCACAACAAACACGAAGAACTGGAGATTCTTTATGTGACCGTGAGCAAAATGATCCTTGAAGGGCTGTCAACGTACGAAAAAACGCAACAATCGAATCCGTCTAGTCTTTTCGGAACCTTAATGATTCTGAAAGCGTGCTGTATGAACAATCAGAGCTACATTGATCGGCTTATCATGCCGTTTATACGTTTGTTGAATCGGCTGGCCAAGGACCATACGAATCCGAAGCCTGCCGCCAGTTCCACCCAAGCAGAAGGTGGAGGAACTCTGGCTCTGGAGCTATTGGTGCTGTCACTGGACTTGGTGAAAAATCGAGTAGTGGTAATGGGAGTGGAGATTCGGAAAATTTTCATAGGCCAGATTTTAGTGAGTCTCATTGAAAAGTGTACAGACTCAAAGGTAAGTAGTTTGAAGTGTTGAACATATTATACATGCAATTTACTGAATGCATTTAAGGTATTAAAATCAATTGTGAAAATGATCGAAGACTGGATGAAAACTAAAAATCCACCAGTGACCGTCACACAAGCACCGACTTTACGCGAAAAGTCCATATTGCTTGTAAAATTGATGCATTACGTAGAAAAGCGTTTTCCAGACGACCAAGAATTGAACGCTCAGTACTTGGAACTGGTGAATTATATTTATCGGGATGATCAATTGAAGCAAACCGAGCTCACGTCGAAGCTGGAAGGGGCATTTCTGGCTGGTCTGCGATGCAATCAACCACACATTAGAGCGAAATTCTTTGAAGTCTTTGATGGGTCGATGCGTCGTCGATTACACGATCGACTACTTTATATAATATGCTCGCAAGCTTGGGATGCCATTGGCCCACATTACTGGATTAAACAGTGCATCGAACTATTAATTTTGACAGCCAACACTACAACTCAAATTCAAAACTCAAATGAAATGCATTTGCTGCCGAGTATCTCGTCAGTCATAAACTGTGCAGATTCGGATGAGAAAAAAGATTTTGTGATCTATACTTCGATGAAAACTGACCAAAGCGAACAGTTCGACTCGATAGATGACAAAGAAGACGTTTTCGACATGGACATGAGTGTTGACTCGAACATATCACGGCGAGAGGATAGTGAACGACCTGTCGCGAATCGCCAAGCTGCACTTACTAGGCTTGTCAATCGGCAGGCTGAATTTCTTGAAGCCAATCGCAAAATACGGACAGAACAGCTATTGGTGGCAAGTGCTCAACTATGCCATATGGATACTGAGCTCGCCGAGAAAACTTGGCTAGATATATTCCCGAAACTGTGGTCTATTTTAGATGAAGGGCAGCAACAGGCAATCGTCCGTGAGCTCGTACCGTTCCTCTCATCGGGCACACATGTTATACAGAAGGACTGTCATCCTAGCGCTATAAATACTTTCGTCGAAGCATTAACCCACTGTGAGCCTCCTATTTATATACCACCAAATCTCATTACGTATTTGGGCAAAGCGCACAATTTGTGGCATCGAATGACATTGCTATTGGAGGAAATGGTGCTGGACTGGCCAGCAAAGAAAGATAAATACCAGGAATACTCAGATATTGATATAACGGACTACGATCTGCTGGAAAACACGAACTCAATAATTTATGATCCGCTGTCGCAAATGTATTCAGCACTGCACGAAGAGGATTTGTGGGCAGGGCTATGGTTGCGGTATGCTAAATACCCTGAAACAAACACAGCGATTGCTTATGAACAGATGGGCTTCTTCGAAGAAGCTCAGGGTGCGTACGACTTGGCCATGTCAAAGTTCAAGCAGGTACGTATCAAAGATTCACTGGTTATATTATTACTTTCATCGTTAAATGCTTTAGGAAGTAGCAAACGGTCCAGCTCAGATTGACATAAACAGCGAACTGATGCTGTGGGAGAATCACTGGATTCGCTGTGCAAAGGAGCTGAATCAGTGGGACATCCTTCTTGACTATGCTCAGTCGCACAAAGACAAGAAATCATTCCTGATAATGGAGTGTGCTTGGCGCGTGCCTGATTGGCCTCTGATGAAGCAAGCTCTCATCAAAGTTGAACAAACGAATCCCAAGCAGGATGGCTACAAGGTGAACTTGTACCGCGGCTTTTTGGCCATGCTCAATCAAGAGGAACAGCAATTGTCGAACGTCGAGCGATACGTTGAAACGGCGTCGCATCATTGTATGCGAGAGTGGAGGCGGCTACCGCATATCGTGTCCCATATTCATCTTCCAATCCTCCAGGCTGCTCAGCAAATCATGGAGCTATCAGAAGCGATGAATATTCACCAGGGGCTGAAAGAGATGAGAGCGCATGCTTTGCACGATATGAAGGCTATCGTGAAAACGTGGCGAAATCGCCTACCTGTGATAGCCGATGATTTGTCGCATTGGAGTGACATATTCACATGGCGGCAACATCATTACCAGATTATTACGCAGCATCTCGAACAGCAACAGGATCAAAACAATCCCACAATGCTAGGCGTGCACGCTTCGGCTCAGGCAATCATCCACTTCGGCAAAGTTGCGAGGAAGCATAACTTAACCGGGGTTTGCCAGGAGACACTATCGAGAATCTACACGATCCCGTCAGTTCCGATCCTAGATTGTTTCCAGGTATATTAGTAAAAGTATAATAATCTCCATTAATAATAACAAACTTTTCTTGTTCGTGCAGAAAATCCGACAGCAGGTAATTTGCTACATCCAAATGGCTTCAATGGGCGGTCGTGCCGAGCTAGATGAGGCTCTGAAAGTCATCGCATCGACCAATTTGAATTACTTCCCGCGAGAAATGACGGCCGAGTTTTATGCGCTGAAAGGCCTCCTGCTAGCTCAAATCGGTAAATCAGAGGAAGCGAATAAGGCATTCAGTGCAGCTATACAGTTGAATGATGGTCTAACAAAGGCGTGGGCACTGTGGGGCGATTATCTCGAGCAGATATTTACCCGTCATCCGCCGGCGAACAGGCAAATGACAACCGGAGTGAGCGCGATGACCTGCTTCTTGCATGCATGTCGCCACCAGAATGAGAGTAAGACTCGAAAGTACCTGGCTAAAGTATTATGGTTACTATCGTATGACGATGCTAAGGGATCACTGATGGAGGTATTGGAAAAATATGCGGTTGGTGTTCAACCATCGCATTGGCTGCCGTGGATACCGCAATTACTTTGTTGTCTTGTACAGTACGAGGGTAATGTTATCTTAAACTTACTGAGTCAGGTACGGAATCGCAAAGAAAAAACCTTAAAGATTTAGCAATCGATTCTTTTTGGAACTTATTTTCTAGGTCGGAAGAATGTACCCGCAAGCCGTATATTTCCCAATCAGAACATTGTATTTAACGTTGAAAATCGAGCAAGCGCTGTTAGCTAATAAACTACAGAGCTCTGGAACGGTAAGATATAGAAAAATCATTCTGAACAATATAATAAAAAAGCCTTGTTCCTTTTGCATTTGCTTATACGAGCCTATAATTCAGTGCAGCTATCGGTTACTATAATCATGTTTGCGAAATTCTCTTTCAAGCAGCAAACCACTGATGCAAACCAGCAAAGCACCACAAACACGAGCGCCTCTGTAGGACAGCAGCAACAACAACTGCCCCAGACCTCGGACGGACAAAATCAAAGAAAAGCAACGCTACAAATGTGGCGTTGCTCGAAAGTGATGCATGTACAACGTGAAATCCATCCGACCGTTGTCAGTTCGCTTGAAGGTATTGTCGATCAGATGGTTTGGTTCCGTGAAAATTGGTATGAGGAAATCCTACGCCAATTGCGGCAAGGTTTGATCAAATGCTATGCAATTGCTTTCGACAATCGAAAGGTTGTGAGCGACGCGACCATCACACCCCACACGTTGCACTTTGTGAAAAAGCTAGTGTCGATATTTGGCATTGGAATCGGTAAGTGAAAACACTATGTCCACACAATGCCATTAATTTGTTTGTTTTTTTTTTCTCGAAAAATAGAAAGTATTTCAAGTTCGGCTGTGTCAGCGCCTCTATCCGCTGCGTCAGACTCGCTGGCTAAGCGAGCGCAAGCAACCGTACAGGATCCGGCTTTCCAGAAAATGAAGGAACAATTCACAAATGACTTCGATTTCTCACAACCCGGTGCAATGAAACTGCACAATTTAATCAGTAAGCTGAAAAAATGGATAAAGGTGCTCGAAGCGAAGACGAAGCAATTACCTAAATCATTCCTAATTGAAGAAAAGTGTCGATTTTTGTCGAACTTCAGCCAAAAGACGGCTGAAGTGGAGCTACCGGGCGAGCTCCTCTTACCGGGACCGTCACATTATCACATTCGTATTGCCCGTTTCATGCCTCGCGTCGAAATCGTACAGAAACATAATTCAGCAGCTCGCCGTCTGTACATTCGCGGTACGAATGGAAAAGTTTATCCGTATTTGGTAGTAAATGACTCTGGGATGGCTGATGCGAGAAGGGAGGAGCGTGTTTTGCAACTGTTGCGAATGCTTAACCATTACTTGGCCAAGCAAAAGGAGACTTCAAGGCGCTTCCTGCACATCACAGTTCCTCGGGTGGTGCCAGTATCGCCGCAAATGCGCCTAGTAGAAGATAATCCCGCGAGTATTTCTCTTCTGGATATTTACAAGAGGGGCTGCAATAAGCTGGGCATTGAGTATGACACGCCAATCACGCGATATTATGAGAGACTGGCTGAGGTGCAAGCTAGAGGCTCGCAAACAACTCACAGCGTTCTCAGAGATATTTTGCGTGAAGCGCAAACATCTATGGTACCTAAGACTCTGCTGAAAGATTGGACTGTTCGGAATTTCCGTTCTCCGACAGATTATTGGCAGTTTCGGAAAATGGTATGAATAAAATAATCGACGAATTTTGCATCAGCAGATAGTAATTGCAGGTTGGAAAATTTATTTAATTTTTATAATTTCAGTTCACCCTACAACTGTCTCTTGCCTGCCTGTGTGAACATGCACTCCACTTTACTCGCTTGAATGCGGATATGATGTACGTGCACCAAGACTCAGGTCTAATCAACATTTCCTACTTTAAGTTTGACGTAAACGACGCCCTGGGGTCGTTGGAGGCGAATCGTCCCGTTCCCTTTAGACTGACACCGAACATTGCAGAATACCTATCACCAATCGGAATTGCTGGGCCTCTTACGGCATCGGTAATGGCAACGGCCCGATGCTTGGTTCAACCGAATTTCAAACTACCAACTATCCTGAAAGCCATTCTGCGCGACGAAATCATTGCAGTGTATAAGAAACAGGTGAAAGATGAGAAACCAGTGGTGGATACGAATGGTGAAATTGTATCGATCGAATCATCTGAAATCGAAATGGAGAATATTATTAAGCTAGTGAATAAGGCGGCCGATGATATCATGGACCGATTGAACAATATCTCGTACTTTGATAATGTCTCCTCGAATAAAATGTCTACACTCGTGCAGACTGCTACGAATCCGGATAATTTATGCCGAATGGATCCAGTGTGGCATCCGTGGCTGTAAAATTACGAGGATTGGGTCATATTTCAATAGTTTTCCATAGTTATTATGATTTAGATTAAGGTGTGATTTCTTATGATGAAGATTCAGTGTTATTTTGGAGATGAAGCATTTAATTTCAAGTATAAAATAAAGATAATTAAATCGAATGGATGAGTTTCCTTCGTTGTTGGCGGATGTTACATTTAGTGTTGTGCTACTCATAAAAGAAGCAAGACAAATGACGCATATAGAACTACAAAATGCCCCATCACTTCAAGGTACAAATTTGTACCACTTCATTTTTGTTCCATTGCACAGTAGTACCGCGCTGTAAGAAAGGCAGTCATAGGATATTCTCGGGATAATAGCTATTAAATATACGTGTAACTGTGTTTGTAAATTGGGATTTTTGAATAAAAAAGTTAAATGTCAATTAACACATTTTTATCAACAAGAAACCCATTTATTTTAGCATGAAGATAAAAAAATTCTTGAATTTACACGTGCCGCAATTTATTAATTTCATAATATTTTGACAACTTATATTGACTACATTAGCAGCCTAAAGTAATCAACAGATTACTTTCATAGTTTGTTGGTTGATAATAAAGAAACATAAAAAATTCGTAACAGTTACAAGATCTGCCTGACAAATCATATATAACACATATGGCGAAATTCTTTAATTAACGTACACTTATCTTATGTTTATATGTAATATATATAATCTTGTGTTTATATGTAATATATATATTATCTTGTGTTTATATACAATATATAATTATTGCATATATATAGATCTTTCATTAACGTGCACAATTTACCTGAATTGATATTGACAGTGATGATAAGGTTGCACAGCGCATCCGCTACTTCCGTTTATTTTGCACTCCAAAGGTTTGCACCGGAGTACATTGCTTCAATTTCATCTTACGACAATTGCAATTCTCACGATGAACCGAAGCTTAGTTTTTGTTAATTAAGAAATGTTTAGTTAGTTGAAATCTAGACTTTAGGAAGTCAATTCATTTAGCCTTAAGTAAGGCAATTACCGGGTTAAATAAATTTGTTAAATCTCAATAAAATCCGTGTTTTATTCGTTGAGTCTATTTTTTATTATCAAAACAATAAACGCGAATCTTAAGTCTAAACTGCTTAACTAGCATTACAGGACTCGGTGGCCGCTTCAAAGAGTTAACAAATTGACAATAATTAGTTCTCATTCACCTCAGACGGATATGTCTAAAATTTTTCATGAACTATCGACGGTTCCTGAATCCGAAAATTTTTGTTTATATGAGCTTTGCTGCGTGCTACCATCAAATTTGTTGTTTGAATCGGAAATATTATCTAGCACGTTCGTCTAACAAAGATTGTAAATTCAGTCGATTCCGTGATACATTGCTGTGATGGATAACAGCACTTCTTCACTTCCATGCTTTCTGATAGGGCGGCAAGACACTTAGTAATTCAGAGTGAATGTTCCGGTTTTTGATTTCCGTCAATTTAGCTTCGTTAATTAAAGAAAGGACTTCATCAGTGCTGATTTCCAAAGAAGTTGAGTTGGACCGGTCGGATTACTTACGTAAAGCAGTTGCTGCTGAATCACCAACCTTTGCGACGTTTTGATCCCTCACTGCGGGCCATGAAGTCCTGTCTGTGCTACTGCCCGCCCTTAGAAGATTGATCCACATTCCCAGGCTGCTCAGCCGCAGTGGCTTAACCAGTCACTGTACTTAGCGACCAGTTTAGTCACTTTATTTAGCGACCAGTATGCTACAAACCTTTGAAAACAGATAGAATTGCGATTTTCTAAGTCATCGGTTTTCATATCTTCTACGATTTTCAGAGAGTGCTTCAAGGCGTGAAAAACTTGACGAGTTCTCTCTACCTCGGGTTTAATACCCTTAGATTCGTAGATCCTATACTTAGTTCTGACAGCTTACGCAGAGCCCCAACTACTGCTTCCAGTCGCAGCTAGGAGTTAAAAAAAAAATTTCTTTTAACTAAAGACTTAATAATTTGATATAGGTTTCATGTATTTAAGTCTGTGTGAAAAAAAAAACATTAAGAAGGTATACATTTTTACTTTGGCTTAGCACCATTATTAATAAGCTATGAGAGCAATAACAATAATTTTTACATACTTAAAACATTATACATACCTTCAACTTGAAAATCGATTCGATCCATCATTTTTTTTATTCTACTCTACGGTGATTGTCGAAAAAATGACATCATTTTTGTTTGAATATATTAAGTGATGATGCTTCAATTGCAATTTCCTCTTTTTCTGTAGTTTCAAAATTCCCTATTGTAGATACTGACCGAGCGGTTTTTAGTTTTAATGAGAAAAGAGAGACAGAAGTAAAACGCATCTGATAGTTCCTGTGAATTAAAATCGTTGTTAATACAACCAATATTTCAGAAAACGGCTCGTTCAATGGATCCACTGATACATCTCAAGAAAATGTATTGCTCTATTGCGAATACGTTAAGTACTTGAATGAAAAAAGGGTTAAATTCAAGCGCTAAAATTTAGCGTGCACTAACTCATTATTACATAATGTATTCAAACAACGATTTCTTTTTTTGACAACCACCTTAGAATAGAATAAACAAAACTATTTTAAAATCTTGGGTGCTTTTGAAGATATCATATGGTGTGGCCAATCCATATGGTGTGGCCAATCGCGCAAACGGCTAGTCTGCACAGGCTCGCGCGTATCAATTGGACTATAATATTATTACAATTATATTGAATTCTTTAGTCGCGGCTGCCAAGAATTCTGGTTGGGACAAAATTTTCTTCATAATGTCAGTTACCATACAAACTGTAACATAGATCAGATTTGAACTACTGCGCTGTTGGATTTCTCATAAGCTGTCGCTTGTAACCTGACACTTCATTTGAAGCGGGACATTGTATCACTTCAATTTTGGAAATGAGTAACACATGCAAATACATAAGAATATGCTTATCCTACCTAACATTAGTTACTATAGCGACGAGTATGGCAACTGGAATGTGATTTGTGTTTGCACAATTGAGGTGCACTTGATGTAATTACATCTCTGTTTGATTTTTTTAAAGAAAATTCCATTTCGTATGGAGGCGGGATTTTCGCATCTTAAAATATGCTGGTAATGTAAAGAAGTTCTTGGAGTATTTAATGTTCCATGAAAAGCAAAAAAATTTTAACTATTTTACTCAGTACTATTTTTATTAATATATATAATATATAAATATTAGTCGTGTTTTCTCCATTTTCGTGTTATTGTTATTTACTTTTCTTTTCTGTAAATCTACATTTTTCAATTACTAGTTTAGCTTTTCTTTTTTCTTTTATTTACTCATTACTTCCATTCTTCGTCTGCTTAATCAAACTCTTTAGCAATACATAATACAATAATTCGAAATATTATTTTGTTTCACTATTTTGGACTGCATCTACCATTCTTTAAATTTTAATTATATTTTGATTTTGTTTAATAGTTTGTGGTGTTTCTGTTCACATTAATTTTCTACTTGAAATCGTTTTAAATTAAATTAAGTGCATCTGTTTTTGTATCTGCGTCATAATATTATGAATTTTCATTTAGAGAATGTCTGAATATGGCAGATTGCACATAATACAATTCGTGCTTATAAAAGTCTAGCGTACAATAAATAAAACTTCATCGTCAAATTAAACAAATTGACTTTGATTCTTAAAGTTCTCTTCTGTTCTTTTCTTCTTTGTTTCGGGCTCACATATACGCATATGTATGTTTAAGAAAAACTTGTTTAAAACAAGCAAATAAATTAAATGATTTATCAATGAAAAATTTAATTTTGAAACACAATATATCATTTTTTATCACCAAATAAATATCACAAAACGTAAATTTTTTGTTTATCAAATACGAATAAAACGAAATTTTTTTTTCAATTTAGAAATGTTTAGGCCTAGATGTGTGCGAAAGGTCAGTATTTTGCAAAATGTTAAGAAATAGAGCCTGTTACTTAAGATGTTGTTTGGTTTACATATGTATGTGTTAACCGACGCAACAAATTAGGTATATGCTCCTTTTTAAAACCGTTCATATAGTTTCTTATAATGATGCAGTCTCCAATTCAGTCACGACTGCCTTTTGCAAAAATCCTCTTTACACAATACTAAGTTCTAACCATTTTATTTCTTCAGCATGCTTTGTTATGAGAACAATCTTATAAAATCCTAAAGTGTTAAACTATTTGGAGTTTTTCCATGAAAATCATTAAAAAATAATATGGCGCCTCAAAAATCACGTTATCTTCAGTTTTCCATTCTCGGTACGAACTCTGGTGGAATTAAAGTCTCTGTTGAATACATGTAAAATGCATTCATAGCTTGTGGGTTTTTGATGTTACATTTGCGTGAGCAATCTAACTATATCTTTTATGTTCCTTTCCTTCATCTCCTCTTCCTGTTTACGTACAGTGCTAAAATACAAGCAGCAGAAAATCTAGTCCCACTAGCTTTTCATGTAAATTTTGTGCGGATATATCAACCTACTTTATCATATTAATGTTATTATCTAGAAAAGGTTTCCTAGGGAAGATCTCAGTTTGATGTTTTTTCTCTTACTGTGTTATTTTTTTTATATTTATACATTAGATTGTTAATTATTGCTACCAACATTATGGGGCCTAAAACTAACCGATAAAAGAATGATAATTGAATAATTATAAATAGGACATTGTTCGAAAATATCATCAAAGGGCCAATGAAAGTAATGTTTCCGTGTAAGTTCCTGGTAAAATGAATTAAAATTATAATATGATAGCGAAATAACTAAGTCTTTCGTGATCTGTTAGCACAATATTTTCAAAAATCGTGCGTAAATTAAAAAAAAAAAACATTTTTTAAAATCATCTACCGAACCAAATTGATGTTATTTTAAATGTAAATAACTTTATAACTTACTTGCTTAGTTTTCTTCTTTACACATTTTCTGTATTCTAATCTAAACTTGTCGTTTCTATGAAAAATGTATTAAGGGCTACATTGTTTTTGATTCGTTTCTAAACCTAAATTGTTATTAAGTTCATTATATAGTGAATTGCTTTTCTCATTTCATATAATATAAACATGGCCATTAAAAATAGTGTTTCATCCATTATTACTTGTATTACTTTGCCGCTCCTCTTCGTGATCACCCTTCTCGTCGGCTCGTTTTATCCACATTCAGACCGGACCAGGACTTGCAATTGTTCCGGTCAGAACCTTTTGATCCAGCCGGCCGTCGTGCTGCTGCATCATATGACTTTGCTGGATGATAAGCGGACCATGAAGGGCGCGTTCCTGCATAACACGCTCCTGAAGGACACGTTCTTGCAAGGCGCGTTCTTGCAAGGCACGTTCCTGAAGAGCGCGTTCTTGAAGAGCCCGCTCTTGAATCGCACGTTCCTGTAGGATACGTTGCTCCTGGATTACACGTTCTTGTAAGGCTCGCTCTTGGTTAACGCGATCCTGAATGATACGCTGTTCGTGAATTGAACGACTTTGAAGTGCTACTCGCTCGTGAATCAACCGCTCGTTTATGCTCAATCCATTAGCATCGCTCATATCTAGAATTTTTCGAAATTGTTTCGTTGAAAAGGTAGTATTTATCTAAATAATAGCTTGAATTATCAAAAATGATGGCAAATATGAGTATTTTCCACCATTTGGAAATTTAAAAGTTTAAAACCACCCAAAATTTTGAAAAATTTCGAAATCACATTTTTAATTGCGTTGGATTGACATGTTTTATCTAAGCTGCCTTTTTTTAAATTATTTCTCATTCTTGCGAAGAAAATAAATACAAATTTAAATCTTTATTCAAGCTCACTTATTGCATTCCTAGTTCCATCCTGACTGCTCATCGTTAATGACTCTGGTCTATCGTTCATAAGTCGACTATCACTTCCTACACCCGGAGAGGACATTTGCGATACAGCTGGCGATGCACTCATTTGCAGGTCTGAAACATATCTGCAAAAAATATATCACTTACAAACTGCACCATTTTATTTGAGTAGAACTATGTATATATGAAGAATACCTTAAGTCACAGACTTGCGAATTGCTTGATTCATAAACATCATTCGGTTCCGGAGTACTATTCGAGCCACCAACCTCACCAGTTGCTACACTGTTTATGGTCGCTATACTATTTGCTGTGATTCTATTATCTCGGTGAACTCGATTATGATGACTGAAATGATGTAGATAAATTTCAATATATTCTACCTCAAACGGCTTTTTGCTTACCGTATTAAATAACTATCACGAATAAATGTTCGTCCACAGACGTTGCACTCGAAGTTCGGCCCCGTCGAGTGTGTCCTTATGTGAATTGCGAATTGCGATTTGCTCGTAAACGTCATCGAACATCGATCACAGCTAAGTGGTTTTTCAGAAACATGTGACCATCTGAATTGAATAAAATTCTTGCTTAAGTGGCAGATTTCTCATCGTTTTTCAAGTTTATAATGATAAAAGGAACTCGTAAAAACAATTTTGTTTGTGAATTTTTACGACTTCCAAGAGACTTAATAATCTTGACAAAATTTTTAAATAAATATTAATTTTCACAAGTACCTATGAGCAGTAACATAGCTCTTGACAGCAAATGTCTTGTTACATATATCACAAGCATAGGGGCGTTCACCTGATGAAAGAAAATCATTGATTGCATTAGTAAAACAAATAAACATATACGTTCGAGATGCAAGAAACACACATCTAACCATAAAAGAATCAGAAAATGTTCTCAAATTTTCGTAACAGGCAAAAATTTTTAAATAAATATAATTTATGTCGTTTGCAACATAAAATAGCAGACATCACAAATTCTTATCGATTCTAATATGTTTAGAAAAGAATCATTTTTCTCCTCCATTCAACAAGGTACATTAATCAGGAAAAATGTTCAAGGACCTGCCTGTATGAATTCTTTTGTGAATATTTAATGTTGACTTTTGAGTGAATCGCTTCAAGCACATATCACACTGAAAAGGCTTTTCGCCCGTATGCATCCGCATATGAATATCGAGATACGTCTTCCGGTAGAAAGCCGCCGGACACTGATCGCACTGGAACGGACGTCCTTGCACTAATTCGGAGATAACACAGAGATAAATAAACTATATTTATCAGCGTTTTATCTTTGGCCAGTCTCATACATTGATTAGAACTAGCACTTTACTACATGAATATCTTATAGATAAATTGAATGAAACAAGTTGGACAATACAAGATATATATTGAATACTCTTCCTCTGCTTTCCAACACTACATTCCAACTTTTGCAGATTTCATTCGTAACCCCGACAGATTCAATGCATATCTTGGATTATTGAAGAAATACATTCCATTGGTTAGATAATATTTAATCCAAAGCCATGACTAAAGTGTGTTCTCTTCGTGGAAAAAAAGCAATTTTAATCTTCATCAAATTTCGCCTAGTTATCTAACCATTGGACGTTGCATACATTTTTGCAAGCGTACATAAAAAGAGCATCAGAATTGACAATGTAGATAACAATGCAAATATAGTAATTATTATTATTATTTATAAATATGATTATAAATACCGGATGTATGACTGAGCATATGCAAATTTAAAGCGCACTTCTGCGAGAAACTCTTTAGGCATGTTGTGCACTGGAAAGGTCTAAGACCTATAAAAATCACACAGAAAACAAAATTATAAAATTATTATTAGCGGATTTGTTTCAATAGAATTTCATAAAAATTATTTCATATTTATTTGTTGTTGTTCTGGTTGTAGTTAGCAGAGGAAGAGTTTAAAACGATATTGCTATTTATTCCTACTTTGTCGAATAGACTACTTCTTTGCAAACGAATAAAACTGAAGGTAAAATAGATTTACTATTTTTCTATCTTTCGTCATTTAATGGCCAATCAATTTAATTTCATAGCAATTATATGAGTATTTGTTTGGTGACTCTGAATGACCATTTTTGAAGTGAGATTATTCATTCAAAATGATTGGTTGATTTAGCCAACACATTCACATTTTTTTTTAGATTTTTCATTTTATATATCATATTTATTAACTATTGCTCTTAAGGGCCCAAATCAATCTAACAATTATTATTGAAATAATCTCATATCAATTTCTTTTATATTATTTCATTCAATTTGAAGCTGTATTTAGGTACATAGACTTAGAAACAAGGAGTTTTTAATGGGGTAATTTTTCCTTTAAGCCACACATTTTCTGATTCATTTATGTTTATAATACACAAAAGAAATTTTACGGAGAAACGTTATTCGTCGTGCTGACAATATTTTGAAATATCCAGAGTTCGATTTATTCATAAATTAAGGATATGTGCCTTTGATCGGCCATTCAAACGAATAACTAAATTATTTCAACATATTGGAAAGATCTCGGCTAAATAGCTGTCAATATTTTTATATAAAAACGGTTCAATAGGATATCCAGATTATTAATGCGAAAATTACATTACAAATAGAGGTTTGTTTTGTTTTGTAGGTAGGATTTAAAAAAATCCCATGCAACTCATTAACCTTAAGATTCATAAATGAAATCGCCTAAAATATAGGACAAAGCCATATGTCAGTGCAATCAATTGGTAACATGATTCGCATCCATTCAATACTATTTCCCGAAGAAATTGAAAGATTGCATTTTTTGAAATCACGAAAATATTGACTCAACGCACACCAGTAAAAGGCGTCGAAGATATAAATAACTATGTTGATTTTTTTAAATTTATTTTTTCTCATTCAAACATATTTAATTTAAAATTGCATGAAAATTTCAGAATCAATGCTACGTTTTCTAGTGTTCGAGTCCATTGAATCAACGAAAAACCTCTGGTTTAGATTTCATCGAAAAAAACCGCAAAACAACGGAAATTAGTGCATATAACCAATTAATGTATAGCTATGGTTAAACTTATTGGAGAATAAAAAAAAAATTGGATTTATATCATGTACATTTTTTTCGCCAGGAATTCTTGAATTTCCAATCATATAATCAGCACGATATTATTTTGCAGTAAATCAAAAAAATCTTATCTTTCTTGAACAGAGCAAGATTCATTCAATGATTCGATTGAATTTGAAATTATTCTTTTTTACGTAGAATTCATAATTGTATCGATAGCTAATTTTGAGATAGAACAAAATCCAACTTTAAAAATTTTTAATTTTTGTTTACGAAACTGACCTGTATGAATTCTTTTGTGTATATTTAACGTGGACCGCTGTGAAAACCGTTTCAAACAAATGTCACATTCAAAAGGACGTTCTCCGGTATGCGTGCGCTGATGTATATCAAGGTATGGCTTCCTGCAGAACGCAGCCGGGCATAACGCACATTGAAATGGTCGAATCCCTACTGTACTCATATAAATATACATAAAATTGATTTTTGATTGAATTTTTTGTTGTTTTTTGTTTTCAACAATATTATATTATAATGGTGAATTAAAGGAGAAAATTAAAAATAGTGTAAGATAAAACAACGAAACCTAAACAATAATTCGAAAAAGTATCGATAAAAAAGCATAAATTGAAATCGTAAAATCACGCTTTCGAAAAAATAACAGCAAAACACGTATGCGGAAGGAGGAAAATGTTTAGATAGTACTAACCTGTGTGTATAGTTTTGTGTATATTTAGTGAAGACTTTTGCGTGAATCTCTTGAGACAGATGTCGCATTCAAACGGTCGTTCGCCCGTATGGGTTCGCATATGAATATCGAGATAGGGTTTTCGGGAAAATGCTGCCGGACATTGTTCGCAATGGAATGGTCGTTCCTGAACTGAAATTTTAAAATTCCTTAGCTTTTGGAAAAAAGTGATAACGTATTCAACTGCAGCAACTACTTTAAAAGCTATTTTGTGAATAAGTTGTATCTTTCGCTACTTTTTTATGCACACGAACTGCATTTTCAGCTTACGACTAACATATTAATGGTTAAAAAAAACCTTATCACTAACCCGTATGAATTCTCTTATGAATATTTAATGTTGATTTTTGCGTAAATCGTTTCAAACAGATATCACATTCGAATGGTCTCTCGCCCGTATGAATTCTCATATGAATATCTAGATATGGTTTCCGGCAGAATGCAGCACTGCATTGTGTGCACTGGAACGGTTTGTGCATGCTCCAATAACCTGGAACAAGTAATAAACAGCGGTCGGTTAGAATAAACAAATAATAAAGTTTCAACTATTTGTTTCAACAGTTTCTTCAATTCAAGTTTGCCTATCGATACATTACAAAAGAACAGAAAACTTCATTTCGAAATCAAACTGATTTTTCAAGAAATTATTTAACGCAATCGGTAAACATAAACGAATGCATTTTGACTAATCATGAGAGATATTGAACATTGAACAAAAATCAATTCATCATAAATTTCTATTTTTTTTTTTTAAACAAATTTTATTGACAATAATATCGTTTCGTATGAGGTAAACAACATTTATGCGAGGAAGAAATTGAACGGTAATTCAGAAGAATGCTTTTCCGAACAATTATCGCAACTTTTCAAATGCATAACACACACATTTACCAGAAACATAACATGCATCGAATAAACCAAAACGATTTTCAAATGAAGAAAATTGAGGATTCAGGACTACTTGAAATAGAATTGCTATGACCGCTGTTTAAAACTTTAATTAGAAATGAAAGCTTTGGTGCAAACACAAATCATTCCAGGAGATATATTCATATTCTTTGATTGGACTGGTTCTTACAACGAATTCTATGTGCTAGAAGTTTTTTCTAAAAAAATTGAGATTTGAAGCTTTGATTTTGAATAATTACATGAAAATTTGAAGTAAACAATGCACTCGCATATACAGAGCTATTTCGATTATTCGCTAATTTATGTAAAAAAATCAACATTCTAAGGTTCTCAATTTAAAAAAAATTATTTGAAATTGCGATTGCGGCCATTATTCGATGCTTCCAAAGTAAATTTGCTTTGAAATCATATCATGAAATAATGAAATCGATTGACCTGATATTATTTGAGTGTAATTTGTCCGTTAGTCGTTAATATTCCATATTTATTTAATAAAAAAGCGAGACAGTCGTGTTTTTGCTGCTTATCAGCTTGTCCAATGCATTGTTTACAAGATCATAATTTAAAATACTTTGTTGCTTTTTATATTATATTCGTCGATACAATCATAACAAGCGAAACATTGAAAAAATTTGATTAAATGTACATAATATAAACAACCAGAAAATATAAACGCTCAAATCACCAAAGAAACTAGTACGAACTTGGAACACGATACAAAAAAGTACCATAGGAGTTATATTAACTTAATTCAATTCATTTCGAAAGAAAATCGTCATTAAAGAAATAAATTACATTCTCATTTCACTTGAAACTATCATATTTTGAACGAACCCGTATGAATTCGTGAATGCAACGTTAAAGCGCACTTCTGTGTAAAAGTCTTCAAACAGATGTCACACTGGAACGGTCGTTCGCCTAACAAATTTGTTTGACAATCATAATCAATCTTATTCATCGCTCGTATTTAAAGTAAATATTCCATAATCTCTTATCAAAATTAACAAAACTAATTTTGTTGTTTTCAAAAATTACTGAAATTTGATGGCTTTTTAAAATTCAATTTAAGCAAACATCAATTCATGAACGATTAATAATTTTTGAAAATACTTTAAACGTTATACAAAACAACAAAATTGGAATTTCAAACAAATCCTTAATTATATTTCCTAATTCAAAACAACATAAAATTTGTCAATATTTCCCACCTGTATGTATTCGTTTGTGGGTGTTCAAAGATGATTTTTGACTAAATCGCTTTAGACATAAGTCACATTGAAATGGGCGTTCTCCAGTATGGGTGCGCATATGAACTTCTAAGTATGGTTTCCGACAAAATGCAGCTTCACAAACCTTTAAATATAATTAGTACGACTAGTTGAAAGCTCTTAAAACGTTACTCTTAATTCAGGTAAGATTTTACCGTGCATTGAAACGGTTTCGTCCCCGAATGCAGCTTCATGTGAACATAATAACTGCTCGCTGATGACAGCATCTTCCCGCACACTTTGCAAGCCTGTGGTTTGCTCCTTGAACTGCTAGTGGTACTATTGGTTGTTGGCTGAGTAGTGATAGTAATTGGAATTCCATGAGGACCTGCTTGAAGCTCTTGCTTTGTACCATCCGATACGTTAGACAATGGGGTTGTTGACTGTTGGACCTAAAATATTCGAAATTTTATTAATTCGTTGAGTGCGCTGCAGGGGGTGGATTGATAGATCTACTCGCTAAGGTGCAAGGCCGGTGCAACGATCCAGAGCTGACCGGCTCGAGACGCACCGTGTGGAATTAAGGGCTTACCACGGGGTATACAATCAACGCTTTATAATTTAACTAATCCGTCGCTCCCCTATGCAATATCATGAAAATATATACCTTGAAGCTTTGATACGATCATAGAAAAAAATTAATTTAGCAGTTGAAATCAGTTGCAAATTTATAGATTTCAATTCAATTTGCAATTTTCTATTTAAATTTAATATTTTCTATTCTAATTTAATTGCCACTCATCTCATTCAAATGAATAGTTTTTCATCTATGTAAATGATGTAAGAAATAGCTGAATTCTTAAGCCCCGTGCAATCTATAGCTACTTTCAATTGTCCTGAGCAAAGCAGTACGATCTAGCTAAACTTAATAATTACCTCATCACTGGTCTGATCATTATCTGGAAGTCTTGGTCGCCAATCTTGTAAGCCGGCGGCGGCATTGCTCTGAAATAAATATGATATTTATCTTATATTTTTGAAATCCTTATCATTCTAAGGAATACTTACAATCAATATTTGCGGATGAATCACGTTACTTTTATTGTCGATCATTGCAATCACCGATTGTTGTTGGTGTTGGGATTGTTGTTGTTGCTGCTGTTGTTGTTGCTGCTGTTGTTGTTGTTGCTGCTGCTGTGATTGTTGATGTTGCTGATGATGCTGCTGCTGTTGTTGCTGCTGCTGTTGTTGTTGCGATTGGGGTTGTTGTGCATTATTATCTGTCCTAGCTTGCATTTGCTGGGCCATTTGTGGTGGTGGCGGGCATGTTGAATAAAAGGACATCGGCTCGGATTTGATTTGCTGCTCGAACATACTGATCGTAGCAAGCAAATCGCTTGTTGGGGGTACGGGCATACGCCCGACCCCCCAATGTGCCGGGAAACTAATGGTTTGGCCGTATGTCGACCGGCCGCCATTCGAAATTTTGTGCTACATTTATTCTTCGATACATGCTCAATAGCTGTTAGTATCTGAAAAAAGAAATGGTTTATCAATCCACTGCATTTTGATCTTTCAAAATACTTAAAAAAATGTGTTTTTCCCTTAATTCCTTAATAATAAAACACTTGATATGTATATATATTCTACATATATAAAAACAAAGTCGGGTTAGTTACACCATTAACTCAAGCATGGCTGGACCGATTTTTATGATCTTTGATTTGTTGGATTTGTCTCTGCCCCGAATAGCAGAATAACTATAAAAACATCGGAAAAATCCATTAACAAATTTCTCTTCTCTTCTCATATATTTTGTATGAGAAAACAATTTAAATCCGTATACAGTGCCATTGAGCCAGCTGTACAGACGTCTGCCGCAATTTTCTAGTGCCATTTTTAGAAGAAGTAATCTTTCACCACGAAGCCGTAATGCAATTAGACTTCGGAATAATCAATCCACTGCAGATGAGCAAGAAATCACACGAGAAAAGTAATCCGTAATCATACTCGCCGTAAGCATTCCGTATAAGGCATGGAAGCGTTATAGATTCACACCCGGTTTATTGGATGTCCTAGGCTGGCAAGTTATATACAAGGGGATCCTTGAGCTTTCAGCTTTATAGCTTTTTAAAAAGAACTTTTTGGAAAGCCCGACATTTTATTCTTGCATTCTCATCATCTATGGGGAATTTTTAAGAACAAAAATTGCACTAATTGATGTCACTCTCAAACATTGCAAAAAACTACTCAGACGTGTAACATTTTTCAGAAATCCTAGCCATTTGCAAATGGATTTTTAGCTTAATCCACTGATCTGGAACTCTTTTGGTGGCACTCTCGATAGGAAGCGAACAATAAATCTTGCAATTGGTGGGCTGCAAATTCATTGCCAGCAGGTGATTTTGCAGCAAGGATTGATCGGTCGACTGCTATATCGTTCGATGCAAGTTGGTTTACAGTAGAAATTCTCAGAATACTCTAGCCTACAGCGCATATTTGTTAGAATGCGGCAGCACATCATTTTACCAAATATTTTACCCTATCTTCATCTTTAAGTCTTCCTCTTTCTATTTTATTTAATCTAAGCTTGGCCGCCGGTGTTTTCTCACCTGTACGGAAAGCCGCAAATGTTTTCCCGATCCTCAAATCGGGGAGTGTTGAAACTGTTTCCAACTACCGACCTATTTCCTTTCTTTCCTGTTTTTCGAAATTCAAGTAAAACAGCGACTCATCCACAACAGGATGTATGGCGCCATTAACCATTTGCTTTTCAGGGGGCAGCATGGGTTTATTAAAAACCGTTCCACATCAACAAACTTGGACGAATTTGTCGATTTCGTTGCTGGTTTGTTGGATGCTATAGAACAAGTTAACGTCATCTACACGGATTTTGGTAAGGCATTTGACAAAGTAGATCATACTATGTTGCTGGATGAGCTGCGCAATTTCGGCATATCCGGAATCCTTCATTCCTGGTTCTCCTCCTATATTGTCAACTGTAATTGTCGTATTGTATTCATTGGTTCCGTTTCTTGCCCTTTTCATCCTGCATCTGGTTTTCCCTAAGGTTCCATCCTCGGGTTGCTAATGTTCGTATTGTTCATCAATGATCTTTCGTTTCTTTTAAAGCGTCAAGAATGGCAAGATTCGTTCTTCGTTGTTCCCTTAATATCTCCACTTGCGTCCGTCTATTCACATTGTTAGTGTGTACTTTGTGTGTACACCGTTTTGTGTACTTGTCAAATGCAGTCGAGTCTATCGAACGTAATTTTACTCATTTTCGTCTGTCTAAGTTTAATTTCCCCTACTGTCCTTACGATGAACGCCTAAAAATATCAAACCTTTCCCCGTTGTACTTCCGCAGGTTGTTCCTTCTTATATAACATTTATGTTGGCCTTTATTTTTAAAATTTTTCTATTTCCGAATTTGGTCGGGTTTCCGACCGACCTAACAGATCCGAATCTTTTGTCACCATCCCTTTCGCGCGTACTGAAGTTTTTTTTTCATTCACCATTGCTGAGAATGCGAAAGAATCATTATGATCATCAGTTTGGTTCTTTTTCCGTACCTTTCCTTAGTTTTAAGAGGCATTTTCTTCAAATTTTGCTTGAACCTGTTCGCTTTGTTATGTTTTAATTTTCTTTCCCTATATGTCGTTCCTATTTTTCATTTTCACTATTTTAGGATTATTTACTATTTTTCATTTTCATTATTATTAAAAAAGCCATCTCCGCAGTGTCCGATCCGATTGAGCTGAAATTTTCGGAGAACATAGATATATATAAAGAGTAGGTCCTGGATTTATTAAAATTAAGATATCTTTAACCGTTTGGCGGCGGCGGGCATTTTGTGAATTTTCAGATACCCCTATATATCTATGCAGAGTACATTTATGTTACAAGTAAGTATCAGGAATGAAAACTTATTATGTTTTATGCTTGTTAATGATAAGGATTTGGAAATTTTGAGCCCTGTGCGGGAACTGAGTGCCTAATAGTAGGGAACGATTTTTTTTTCAAATTTTGATTTATCATAACTTCTTACAGAAACATTGGATCATCGTTAAATTTGCAGAGCGTTTTGATGTTAACTAAAACTATACAAACATGGACTGTTAAGACTGTGCGGGCAACCCTATAGCTATGGCAAGCCCCTGAAAAAAAATCCTTTAACGCATCGACCCTCCTGAAAAATTTTTGCTTTTTGAAAAAAAATCAAATTATTGATAAATTTTAACTTTTGTCCACCACGTCAAAATGAAATTGGCGAAATTCTGCATTGCAAAAGAATGGCCACCCATCGCCAAATTACAATCAATTTTCGGCACTCGAAACTTCTGTTCACGAGAACTGACGACCGAATAATCCGATCAATATGAAATTTGCAGGACTGTTAGTATTAACTAAGACTAGGTCTGATAGAAGTGATTTTGAAATTCAGGCAACCCTGTGGCAGTGGTGCCACCTTGAAAAATCACTGAGAAAAAAACTGCTTTTTGGCCTATAACTTCCGATTTAGCCAACAAATTTTAACGAAATTCACACAGTAGCTGGACCTTATTCATAATTTCTTTAAATTTTGTTGAAAAATTAGGAAAGAGCTGAGAGCCAGTAAATTTACTCAGCAAAATAAAGCTTTTTTCCCTATAACTTCCGATAGAGTCATGAAATCAAAACAAAATTTATGTAGTCAATGGACCTAGAACTTAGTTAGCGGAGAAACCAATGGGAATAGCAACCCTTGATTTGAAGTGACCCTAAAAGAGTAGTTTAGAGTTATAGTGCACAGGTGTGAAATAATTAGGTAACATGGCTGGGTCTTGATCGACAACAGCATCAACGGCAGATTACCTTTGCTCGTGCGTAAAGCCACGCAAGAAGTTGACGGGGTTGATTCCATATTTTTTTTAAATCGTAACAGTTGGGTGAATCTTTAGTGTGTTTCTACTTTTAACTATTGTCTTTTCCTAATCACATTTTGACATCTCATTCCGATAATTATCAATAAGCATGGCGTCACTGTGTCTACGGACGCAATGAAATGTAACCGGAAAAGTTATTTGCAATAAATTAAATAAATAATCTAAACATACATACCTACTCAAAAGCATTCTTCTGAAATGTTTTTCACTCTTTGGAACCACTTAATCTATAATGAGAGACAGACAAAATACTACCCTTGGCAATTACTATATAAATATAGTAAGCATGCTTCAACAGTTGAGATTATACAAATAAACGTGATACTGTCTGTGTTTCTTACATGTTAACAAGTACAAACATACCTATATGGATCCCAACTTATCCTTGATGCATACTACAGTACAATAAATAACTTTCGCCCATAGGCATTCGAACTAAGTTTATCTAGATTGTAGGTTGGAAATAAACAGTAGGTCGCCATTGAGTACGAGAAATATCCACATTTGCTTGTCTTATCTTCATATCGACGTATCCACAGACCAATTCAGCTTTAAATCAATATTGGAGCGAAAGGAAAGTCTTTCATTCTACATGTCTGTCTAAATGTATATGTAGGCCTGCAGCTGCGATGATGAAAATCATGTAAAATCTTCGTCTGATTTGGAGATGTTAGGATATCTAACGGATTTTGTCCTTATTGCAGTATATATTTTCAAGGACGTCTGCGAAACGCTACAAATATTTTGTGATGTGCTACATCGATTTAAGGATACTTGCTTATGTCCGAATTATTTCAACATGCACAGGACGAAACGACGTACTGTTGACGTAAACTTAAGTTTAAAATGCATATTTTAACATTGGATTGCATACTAAAATGGATGTCTTAGTTGAATATTAGCTGCGGTTTTTCGCCTCTTTGAGAGCTGGTTAGGCTGGATAGCATTGAAAACAGCATCAAAATCCTGGCTTAGTAATCTCACTGATTATTGATTTTTGGGTGGCAAAACTATATCCACAATAAAATGGGAAATTGATTGTAGCGATTGGTGCGGCCACTATCTGTAGCGTTTTCAGCAACTAATAAACTTTCATAAGGTCTGTTCGCGTACTTTCAGTCACTGAATTTTACTGAATTTTCTTGACTCGTGTGGTGGGGGAAACTCATGAAAAGTACGAAAACGCGCTCATTGTATTTCTTGAAAACTGACAACCAAAAGTGTCAGTTGTCGGTTTTTGGGAGAACATTAGTGATTATAAAGTCATCCTAAGCGGTGATAAATTATCGCCACAAAAATATTCGACCTTCATAACAGCATTTACGCAAAAATATGTTGCTTGCCGCGCACATTTATAAATATTTACTCGCGCCACACCGTTTGATATTTTTCAGTATTTTTCAGTAACTCAGACCCTACTGAAATTTACTGAAATAGGGGAAATTTTCAGTTTTCAGTAAAACGGAGTACAAAAACGGCTTCATTGCAATTAATCGTAGTACGCGACCAGACCTACAGACTGCTAGTTTGATGAAATTTAAACATACATTTTAAATCATTTACATCTCAACGTGACAGAACTCCCTAAACTGAATTAGCATTACACGTTATAATAATGTTTTAAGAACGTTAACTTATACACTATCAAACACATGTTTGTTTTAATTAGTTAAGCATTAGTTAACGAGGTTTAGAGTAAGACTAAGCTACTGTGTGAACTTCGTCAAAATCCAATGACTGAATCAGAATTTATATGGCTAAAAGCAGTTTTTTTTTCTTAGTGATTTTTTAAGATGGCACCACTGGCTATTTGCAATAAAATCACTGTGAAACCAGCAACTTGGTCAAACTAATGTTGAACACATTAGCGGCCGTTGCCATTTCTGGTTTGTGAAAGGATATTTAAAATGAAAGGATATGTTATATTATGAAATATCCTATATTTCACATTATGTTACTATGTGTTTGTATTTTTTCATCATTTTTTACATCGACGCTACGAAAGGCGAGTTTAAAATGTGTGGTGAGTGCTTTGCAAGGTATTTGGTCAAATGAGTATCTGTCGTTTTTTTTCTATGATAATGCCAAAGCTCAGGGGATTACCCTTTTAAGCGAATGCTTAGTATGGCGATATGGACATATCAGAGAAGCCGAAATCAATTATTCCATTATTCTTTAAGTGCCACATTTTTTCTTATTTTCTGAAGCACTAGTGCTACGTCTGGTTGCCACTAAAGCTTTTTGATGAGACAATTAATGGAGCACTGGTATTATGCACAGTCGCTGGCCGAAGATAATACAAGACGAACAAATACAACCTTGAGAACGACGGGATTCGAACCCGCGGGCAGTAAATCGCTGCTTTGGACTGGCGCGTTAGCCATAAAGCTACCGACCCTCCCAACAGATCATAATTTGTAATTTCTGTAAATATTGCAGTTTTTTTATTAATTAACATAAGTTTGAAATGCTCGCGGTGTATTTTGTCCTTCAAGCTATCTTATAATCATATATCTGACTTATGGAATTAAGTGAATTCATCAATGAGATAAATCTAGAAAAAAATGCCAAATTGTTTTTAGCCAATTGCCTGTTTTTTTTTGACCCTAAGCAAACTAACTAAACTTCTTTTTTGAAACTCGCAATTTGTGATCAAATGCTCACAAATTCAAATACAGAGTTTTTCAATAAGGCCATAACAATTTTGTGTTTAAATAACAATTTCCTGTGAATGCCTGATCCGATTGAGCCCAAATTTTCAAATTGGTGTATATGTGGAATGGGTCCCGCTTTTACCTCCGGCTAATTTTCGTTAACCCATTCACGCCCATTTTAGTGGTATTTTAAATACGCTTGTAATTCTATCAACGAATAAATTTTCAAAAAAAGTCAAGTATTCAAATTATTTAATTATTTATTTATTTCACCAAACAAGGTATAACATTTTACTACCTTCGTAACACGATTTAGTCCACGATTTAGTCCTTTCTAGTGTTCCCTTAGATTCCCTTTCTCTCTCTCCTGCTCCTTTTGCATATGTGCAATCTGATCCTCATCACCCTCCTCGCCTGTTTGATGTTGACCTCAACTTCCAGGCAAGTAATAAATGTCCTTCTTTTCAGCGTTGCAACTTCTTCAAAGCTGACTTTCAGAAAATGTCTTCTGAAATCAGTCCTATCAATTGGTATTCATTTTTCAAAGGATTGGATGTTAATTGTGCATCGTCCAAGTTCTACTCTTGCTTTTCTAACCTTATTACTAATGTTCGAAGAAGAACATTAGTATTAAAATCACTTTGGCCAAAAATTCATATTTCTATATATATATATATATATATCATCAAAAAATTTCAGTGAAAAAATCTCAGGAACGCGCCATCCGATTGAGCTGAAATTTTCAGGACACATTGGTGTATATGCAGAATAGTGCCAGGTCTCACAAAAAGTTAATAATCTTTAACCCTTTGGCGCCGGCGGCCATTTTAGTGATTTTTTTAATATACTTATTATTCCGTACACAAATAATTTTTGCAAAAATAAAGTTGATGACATAAATTTCGAACAAGTTTTACATGTGAATCAGATAATGTTTTGGAATTTTTTAACCCCATGTGTGCGCTGGGTGCCTAAAAAGAGAACGGAAAAATTTGAAAATTTTTAAATTGCGATAACTTTTGACAAAGCTATTCCATGATTACGAAATTTTCAGGACTTGTTTGTTTTGTTTAGTTGTAGATCAGTGTACGTTTAATGAGCGTGCTGGCAACCCTGTAGCTAGGGCAGGCACTGAAAGTGAAAACCTCCAAATCATCGTCTCTCTTGAAAAAATGTCATTTCTTAATAAAAAAGCCACTCATATATAAATTTGGTGCTTTGATTACATAAACAAAAAAAAAATTTTGATATGGTATAACGGGCACGCCTGGTAACCCTTGCCCAATTTACCTATATTTTTAGCATCAAAAACTTCTGTTCACGGAAACTCACGATCCGATGAACAGAATTTAATGAAATTTGCAGAATGTATTGGTCTTAAATAGGACCAGGTCTGATAGAAGTGATTTTGAAATGCGGGTGATTCTGTGCCAGTGGTGCCATCTTGAAAAATCACTAAAAAAGATAACTGCTTTTAGCCCTATAAATTCTGATTTAATCGTGCGATTTTGACAAAATTCACACCGTAGCTGCACCTTACTTCAAACCACGTTTGGTAGAAATTTGGTTGAAAAATTTGGTTGGAGCTGCCAGCTATGATAATTTTGGTGTCTTAAATTTGAAAAAATAAAAATTTGAAAGTGAAAACATTCAAACCATCGAATATCCTAAAAAATGTCCGTTTCTACAATAAAACCAATCTGCATACAAATCTTATGCTTAATCTGCACAGTCAAAGTAAAACTTTGGAAATTTCATGTCGGACAAGAACGGTAACCCTTTCTCAGTTAACCTATATTTTTAGCTTCAAAAACTTCTGTTCACGGGAACTCACGAATCAATAATCAGATAGAATTGAAATTAACAGAATGCATTGCACTTAAGTAGGGCCAGGTCTGATAGAAGCGATTTTGAATTGTAGGCAACTCTGTTCCAGTGGTGCCATCTTGAAAAATTACAAAGAAAAAAATGCTTTTTGCCCTATGAAATGTGAATAAGTTACCAGATATTCATGAAATTGACACAGTAGCTGAACCTTACTCTAAGCCGTGTTTGATAGAAATTTGGTTGAAAAATTCGATTGGTGCTGCCAGCTATTGCTCTTCGAACATTAGTGTTTCTAGCGGTTCAGGTGCGCTAGAGTTTTTTTTTCGTTTTACTCCCATTAAATGTCCTCTCAAACCTACTGATGTACCTTGGTTCTCATTGAAAGTCTCTGATGCTCGTAAAGCTAAGGAAAAAGCTCGTGAGAAGCTGAAGAAGACGGGTTCACCTACTGACCTTCAGGAATTCCGTAGTTTGCGTTCTGATGCTAAAAAGTGCCCAAGCAGGCAATGCGTGATTGCTTTTTGAACATCAAGGCTTCAATCTGTTCTAATCAATCTAAATCCGTTTGGTCCTATATCCGTCCCCTCAAATTTAATTCCTCAGTTCTTGATTCTATGTATCTTGATGATGTTACTGCTTTCATTCCTCAGGCTATTTGAATACCTCGATAGCTCCCACTTTCTCCTTCTCCCTACCTCTCCTGAATTATCTATAGTTCGTTTGGAAGATGAAATCCTTATGCATACCTTAAATTCTAATGCTTGTTCCGGTCCTGATTGTATTATTAATATTCTTGTCAAATCCCTCTGGTGTATGGTGTATTCGTTATGGAAATCCGCCAATATTTTCCCAATCTTCAAATGTGGTGATCCTTCCGTTGTTTCCAATTATCGTCCTATATCCCTCCTCTGCTGTTTCAGAATATCCTTGAACGGCTTGTCTACAATAGAATTTATCCGTCTCTCCATCATTTACTTGCTCCTGAGCAGCATGGTTTTATCACGGGTCGCTCTACATCCACCAACCTTATGGAGCTCACTAATTTTGTCGCCTTAGCCTTCGATTGTTAACGTCAAGTTGATGTAATTTAGGCTTTTGATTCTGTGAATCATAACCTGCTGCTGCTGTTCCAAAAATGAATGGGTTCGGTGTTTTTGGTCCCCTCTCCTCTTTTGGTTTCAATCCTATCTTCATAGTCGTCCCTGCAGAGTTGATGGTTCCATTTCCTTTCCTATATTTCCCACATCCGGAGTTCCTCAAGGTTTTATCCTATGTCACTTACTTTTTTATCTGGTTTGTCAATGGCCTTCCTTCTGTTATCAACTCTTCCTGTCTTTTATATGCGGATGACTTAAAATTATACAGAGCAATCAAGTCTGCGAACGATTATCTCCAATTGCAAGCTGACTTGTTTGCTCTAAATCTCTGATGTCTAAACAACTTCTTTCCACTGAACATGATGTCTTTCTCATATAAAAATACCCCACACATGTTCTCTCTTTTTTTTGTCTGGTATTTCCCTGCCAGCATTTTAGAGACCTGGGCGTGGTGTTTGATTCTAAATTAAAATTTGTTTTTCATGTCATGAATACGACGTCCAGGGCCTCTAGGATTGCTGGCTTTGTCTTGCGATTTTCGTATATGTTTACCAACATTTCTTCCTGCATTCATTTATTTGTCCTCTTAGTACGCAATATTCTAGAATACGCGTGCCAAATCTGGTCTCCGCGCTTTCAGTATTTTCCATTCAATCTGTTGTGTTGGCCCATGCTGTTGAATGTTTTGCAGCATCTAATCTCATCATGCAGTATCTTTTGCAGCTCATTATCAGTATATGCGGTGCTATGCTTATGTTCAACTAGCATTCGTCGGGACCTAGTGACTCTCACGGGCTGATTAAGCATAATTTTTTTCTGTATCTAGTCGACATTAAAAGCGTGTCTAATAACATCGAAACTGAAGCAGGCAGATAACATTATACTTTTGGATACAAAAGGTGACAAGTTAAGAAGTCTAAGGCGAGATTCATATAACGGTAAATTGTTAAAGTCACAAGGATGGTAAAGACCTCTAAGAGCGAATAGCAAGAATCGCTTTTGAATAGACTCAAATCTCTGGCTGTTTATTTCGAAAACCGGGTTCCAGATAATGCAAGCATACTCAAGAAGAGGGAACTACATTTTGACCGTGTTTCAAGCATACATATGATAACATTTTGGAAATTTTCAACCTTATGAGGGCGGTAGGTGCCTGCTAGAAGTGGAGGAAATTTAGCTTCAAAGCACCCATTGCTGCGAACACACTTGCGGCCGTCATATGAACAAAATCGAATTCCATACCTTAATGTAATATGTGTATTGCATTTGAAATAAATTTCAGCCCGATATCTCTATTCTATAGTCTTATTTAAATACAAAATTGTTATGTCCTTAGTGAAAAACCCTGTATATTTGAATTTAAGAATTGTGAATAAGACAAAATTTTGTGAACCAACAAATAAGAAAACATTTCAAACTACTCCCGGATTCTCATATGAATTATAAACCACGAAAATAAACAAAAGTGACCAGCTTCGGCTTTGACAGACGGAACACACGCATTGGACGCAACGCAAGCTACATAGCTGCACCTTTAGATTTTTCATAAGGTTGTATGAAGAAACGGTGACTCATTTGAATTTTTAGAATTCCGGCAGTTCTAGAAAAGTCGGAACTTGATATGATTTCCCAAAATTGCTCGGTGTTTCGTAAACGACAAAAACAGTCCAACTAATGGCATTCAGGGCTTGTGGCAGTGAGCCTATCGAAATTTAGTTAGCCCTAAAATACCCAGCTCCCCAGCTCCCAGGAGGCAATACTCCAACTAACACCATCGTATCAAAGGGGTGCGAACGCTGGGTATATGATGAGTCGATTGGTATACGATGGATTCATATTATGCTCGGTTTCCTATACACACTATCTTTTAGCCTTCAACATCTCGTTTCAGAGTCGAAGCGAATGATTTATTGTGCCAAGGGTATCAAGCACCGTAAAGGTCCTGCGGCAGGTGCCAGAAGAACTCTGGCGCAAATTGCTCCATTCGCCAGCACGTCTCACTTCAGCCAGTATCTCACGAGCTTCCCCGATTTATCCCATCCGAATTGTTGGTGTTGTATCCTCACATTCGGCAGCAACCGCCGAACAGGTTACTTTCCACAGCCGTTGCGCTAAAATTATATTAGAATACGTTTTCTTGTCCTTTACGCCACTAGCACTGTTACTGTTATCGCTGGCGTGTTCGTCACTGCTGTCATTATCGTCATCGTCATTATCGTTGATGCTTGACGTTGTTGGTGCTGTCCTCGTTCATTTCGTCGGAAAGGTACTTTTTTATTTCTACAGGATTTGTAATTTGCGGGGCATTTTCAGATGCATCATTCTCGGCAGCAATCGCAGTGGAAAAAGCTACAGTCAAAATCGATTAATGGGTTTGCTTCTTTTTCAAAAAGCTGTTCGCTAAAGGTTGCTGGTTTGATAGTAATCAGTTCTTCCAAAGAGAGAGAGAGCTCCCGTTTTAATTTCAAGTTTGGAAAATTTGGGGTTTATGTTTGTTTTTTTTGAATGTGAGTTAAAATGCCACGAAGCTGATTTAGCGCGAAAATTTGGATAAAATTGTGTGCCGTTTGTTCGCACTTTTTACCATTAAAACGAATATTAATATGATCGAATCCTATTGAAAAAAGAAATAATCTCGAATTGAAAAAAAAATAATCGGTTTTGTAGAGGCGTTCGTTTTCGAATCCAATTATCGCAAGTCCGATAGCGAACAAGCAAGTGAGGTGATCAATCAGTTGAGCGAAGTATATCTTCGTTGCACTATTGTATATTTCAGTTATTGTTGATGGCTTTGTTGTTATTACATAGTGGTTTGTTTTAAGGTGCTTGTCTAGTTCTACTCCGAGATCTGTTTTGTAAATAAACAGGGTTCTCCAAGAATAATCCAGATGCGATACCTAATGATTGATGCGACTCACATTTGAACCAGTTACGAACTGAAAACCATCAGCTTTTATGAAATATTCTCTCTCACCATCGAACAAACTAACTTTGGCTTCATCCTTCCTGCATGAAATCTTGCCCAATGACCCTATGTAATCCACCCACCAAGGTATATGCAATTGTAATTTTTCTTATTCTTACAGTAAAAGTTCCACTGATTAAAAATACATTAAAAAGAAAAAAAGCAGGTCATGTAGAAACTAATCCACATTTCCACGAAGAACTCCTCAAAATGTCGAAACGTCAAATTATCACTTGGACATGAATTCAAGTTGTTTCCAGTCACTATGAATTACATGCGCCAAAAAACTAACTTCACGTCACGATGTTCATACGGAGCCAGATAAAGATGTTTGCAACCAAAATCAAAATTCCAAAATATTTCCCGGTCACTCGCTTCGCTGCGCACCAATACGAGCTTATCACAACAGCCTTGGATAACTCATGGAAATCAGGACACTGCACTTATTTTGTTTGAATGAAAAAAAGCTCATGAACTTGAAACTTTTCCTATATGATAATATGCATTGCGAGTACACAAGGCAACGTCCTTTATGAATTCGATTCATAGTCTTTTTCCGCAATCTCTACATATACTTATATACATTTATTTACCGTTATTGTATGTACACCACAGTATTATACAATTCGGGCAAGTACGTACGAGTATAGCTTGAAAAGTTGTATCTAATAAACATACCACTTTCTCCGTGCTAAAGTATGAAGACTATCCCAACATGGACTCGGAACTGTAATATTCCCGCTACCGCACGCGAACCTTGCTTCCGCTCCGTCCCTCGATCTGATCCGTTGCGAACGAATGAGGTGGGGCGGAATAGGAAAAAACGGAATAGGCAACGCGTGCACGTGAGCAGTAATATGGATTTGCATGTATAGCAACGAGACGACCAAAGCAAAGGCAACGTCGACGACGGCGAATCAATGAAAAAGGATATGTACGTCTGCAGGAATGTTATCGAGCTATGTTTGTACGTTTGTACGCGCGCGAGTATTTATCTTCCGCTTTTAAAAAAAAACGAAACTTTTTTTTATTCTATACACAAATGAAATACCTATCTCTGTACAACTGTACAGTACACAGGATTCGACTTGACTGCACAGGATCGTAGCCATAGTCCGTAGTAAAAGTAGAGCAGCATTCGTTCGGGATGGTGAAAGGAGTGCGAGGGGAGCGCGGCAGCGGCGGCAATTGCGAAAGAACCAAAAGAGTGAGGGAGAAATACTGCGCTGCAGACAGGAAAGGACGCGGCAGCAAGGACTGGCGGCCTGGTGAAGCTTTGTCAGCCACCGGTTATGAGGCCCAACGACCAAACTCATCCTCCAAACCAGAGTAGGTTTTAGTGGAGTCGGTCAAAAAGGGTCGGGCGCTCGCTGAAAGTCAACTACTTTGCAATATAGCGGAGTTGTGAGACAGCAAGCAGGTACAGCCAAATACAGAAGAAGTCTAGCTCAGGAGCAGTATCATTTTGCGAATAGGTGGTATGATAGGTGCAGCGATTTCGGGCGTGGAATAGAAATGGGTTGAGGTTTTATTAGGGGGTGTTGGTTTGGGGATAAGTGATGGCAAAATGCCAAAATTCGCCAGTGAGCCAAACAGTCTTGCCAGTGATTTATAGAGATTCAACAAAATGGAATAGATTTAACGAACTAGAAGTAGTTAATGCTTCTCTTTAGCTTGACAGACGAACTTTCTCCGGTATCAGGGTTCGCTTAACATTTGAAGTGTCGGACTTTCAACCATTTGGTTTGCTCTAATATTGAGAACCTACCTGAATCCAGATCCAAATTGCTTTAAAGAAGGTTAAACTTTTTCTGAAGGCATTTGAAACCATTCGAGTTATAATTTTTTTGGCATGCATAAAAGATTAATTCTATATTCAAAAATTCATTTAATTCATCTACGCACTTTAATTTTTGAAATAAACGCTAATTTAAAAAAATAATGCAAATCGTCACAAACACCTTTTCTTCGACAAAATTCAAAACGACAACTCCATCACAATATGCAACTTAAATCCCCTAAAAACGAAAAGGATAAGCAGAGGCAAGCAGCCGTTCGTTTATTCCCGCATAAAGTACTGTGGTAAAAGGCATGGGCGACGGCAGGGCGGATAAAGTGGAGCAGCAAGAGCCAACATGAGATTGAGAACGAGAGCTTCTACTTCAACGGAACGATGAAAACGATGGTGCAATTTCCCTGGCGAGAATCAGGGAAATCCTTTAGCCAGAGACGAAATGCAGGATGGAAGCAGACAATACCCAAAGGCATTACGGACTAGCAGCTGGGGACTACAGGAACATTACAGATGAGTAGATTGCTGTAGTAGAAGCCCAGACGAACATTTTGCCACTACGGGTTGAATTTCGCACCATAACCAGATAAAATAGAGGAAGGAGTAGATTGGGACTGGTGACAGGCAAAGGAATGGAAAGAAATATAGAGATTCGCTAGAGCAAATGTCGAAAGGCCGCCAGGGTAGATTTCTGCTTGGTTGCCTTTACCACTGGTTTGGGAACAGTTGTGATTGGCTAAGTTTTATTTTTCAGTAGCGCCACGCTTTGACCAATATTTCTGGAGGGAGGGGTGGTTGGCCGTGAGCTAGAGCTGGATGAATTTACTGAATGCTGGTAGTATGAAAAAATCCGTTGTCTGGCTCTATAATTCCCGGATGTGAACTTGTGATTTGAAGTTGACTTTTATTCGCCTGACGACGACGGCGACGACTTTGTATTGTTTACAGTTTGCTAAGTGTATGGAATTTAGAATACTTTCATTGATGGAAGAAATACGAGACGATGTTTGTTTTTGTTCTTGTAGGATCGACTGCATATACTTTCAGATTTCGATCAGATCGAATGACAACAACTCATATAGATATAGAGAATTTTGAGAACATAAAGAGTATTTTTGACTGCGAAGAAGCAAGTAGATTGTTAGTAAGTTAGAATACTTACTGTTAGTTCTTAAAGGTATTCAATTTGGAGCCTATATATCATTAGCTTATATTTATTTGAATACGAGAATGAGTCAAAAAGTTCACGGAATGTGTAGCTAGGTCATTAATGAAGGTAGTTTAATGAAACGTAATGAGGTAGATACTCAGATACTCAGCTCGCAAAAATGGTTGGAGTATCAGGTACACTGAAAAAAATCCACATAGCGCCCAGAGCCATGTAACATAGCGCATTATTTATGGTCCCATACGCCATGTACATAGTACTCTGAGCCATGCAATATGGCTCCCAGCGCCATAATGTCAGAATCTACATAGCGCGTGGTGCCATGTAACATGGCGCAGGATTTATGGTCCCACACGCTATGTACATAGTACCCTGAGCCATGCAGTATGGCTCCTAGCGCCATAATTACATGGCGCAGAAATTATGGCCCCACACGCCATATTACATAGTGCCATGAGCCATGTAATATGGTTCATGGCACTACAAGTATAACTCGCAGCCATACTGTGTGAGGGGATCTATAAATGTCAGCAAGTGATACTTGAGTATCGTCGATAGATCGACAACATTCTCAATCGGCTAAGGGCGCATATTATCGAATGGCTCCTTCGGCGACTCTAAATGCAGCCAGCGCCTGTTTGTTGCAAACAAGTGACTTCTCCGTGTGCTCATTTATGGTAAGTAGCATAGTTTTGACTGATTTGCTTCTTCAATGTACTATAGTCTTCCACGCCATGTACTATAGTCCTTCACGCCATGTACTATAGTCCTTCACGCCATGTACTATAGTCCTCTACGCCATACAGTATAGTCCTTCACGCCATGTACTATAGTCCTCTACGCCATACAGTATAGTCCTCCACGCCATACAGTATAGTCCTCCACGCCATACAGTATAGTCCTCCACGCCATGTAATATAGTCCACCACGCCATGTACATGGCGTGGAAGACTATAGTACATGGCGTGTAGGACTATGTACTTTTCGCCATGTATTATGGCGTGTGGCACTATATTTTATCACAATCCCTAAATCGACTATGTATATGGCGCCAGAAGTCTATAAATTATGGCGTCTGGCGCCATGTGTTTTCTCAGTGTACACTCATTTGATCATTGAGTATCAGATACACCCATTTATCCCCCTGTTGATGAGGGTTTACTTCGATGTGAAGCAATCGTAGAATACATCCACAGCTAAACCCAGCTTGTCGTAAGAGGCGACTAATGGGGACAAGTATGAGAATGTGTCCAATCGAAATCATCTCTGCAGGTGGCAGCCAGACTGAGTTTGAAAATCCACCCATGCTGGGTGTGCTTAGTACGGTAGGGGCTCGGATTCTGCAGGGACCGACCTCATGTACGATTGCAATGCAGGACTGGTTGCAGTGGAAGATCACAGGTTACCATCGTGGAAGATTCCACGGCAAGCAAGTTTTCGAACTTGCTGATAACATCTCCTCTGGTCACAGGCTCCGAAAAGGCGATTACAGCATCATCTGGAAGTCATGGAAATCATGTCTTTTGAAAATTTCAAATCGCCAGGCCTGGATGGCATCTATCCCGTTATGCTACGGGAGGGAATTGACCAATTGGGGCAGGCTTAAGAGAAATCTTTTGAGCATGCCTACACTCAGAAAAATGTCATTTAATAGAATCAAATTTAAATCAAAAGTTGAAATCACTTTGAAATAAAAAGCGAATCTTATTTGAATTCCACTTTATTATCAAAATTTTATTTTCAAATCAAAATTTTTCATCTTTGAATTAAAAAGAAACGTATATGGAGCCAAATCATATTTGGAAATTTTTGAATCAAAAATTTTCAAATATGATTTGGCGCCATATATGTATGTTTCTTTTTAATTCAATGATGAAAAATTTTGATTTGAAAATAAAATTTTTATAATAAAGTGGAATTCAAATAAGATTCGCTTTTTATTTCAAAGTGGGTTCAACTTTTGATTTAAAGTGATTCTAAAAAAGTGTTAAGTGGTGAAATTTTTCTGAGTGTAGGGTATGTTCCGTCACCTTTGCAGGAGGTTAAGGTAGTTTTTATACCTGAACTAGGCAGAGATGACTATTCGGATCCAGGAAAATTTAGGCCGATCAGCTTAACTTCGGTTATGTTGAAATGTCTGGAGAGACATGTTGAACGACTAGAGATGTGCAAAAGAGCTCATGACTCACAACTGATCGTTCTTTTTTACAGGAGTCCTTTTGCGTTGACTGCCCTCCATAACATGGGCTTCGATATTTTATATCACCCAGCCTACAGCCTTAACCTGGCTCCCAGCGATTATTATCTTTTCCCAAATTGAAAAAAATAGCTTCATGGAAAGAACTTTTCAAATGATGAAATGAAGGCCGCAATTTCGGCTTACGAGTACTTCTCCGACGAAGACAAAACATTTTTTTTAGAAAGAATACATAAGCTAATAGCCTACTATTGGAGACCTGAGGAATATGGTCGAGATATTTTTGGAAAATTGTCGGTCAGTTATTACCCCTTAATTTTTTTTTTTTTTTTGCTAAAGGTTTCTAAGAATTCCTAGAAACAGCAATGGCTTCCTGACTAGCAGGCATCAGCCAACGTTTACTCGATTGTATATTTTTAAACACAAATTGCGTTTTAACAGCGCTCACTTTTTTTAAAGTCACAAACACAAAAGCGCCCCAAACAACGCGACGACCACGAACGCGCAGTTTAATACACGTTGATTCACGTTTTGCCAATTCCAGAGAAAAACCGTCCTTCGGAGAAAAGCAAATTACTCAGCAGTTCTCCGGCTACAACCTTCCACCACAAGAGCCAAAACGAGAAAGTTATAATAATGTGTATACCGAAGATTTAATGGAGTTTGCTATGATCCAATAGTTATAACAGTTTGTGCTATGATGGCCTAATAAGAGCCTTCTAGTGGATCCACACATGACGTCAGCATGCTTGCACAAAATGTGATTCCGCATGCAGATTGAACGTATATGGCATGATTGTGGCTGTTTTTTCTTCAAAATTAAATAGAGTTTGATATTTTGATAATTGCGCAACCATGATTGTGTTATGTATGACGAAATTAGCTGATATTTGTAGAAAAAAATGGAAAAAAATAGAAAAAAATATAAAAGGATAATTGAAAATATACATTTTTTCATTCAGATTCCGTTAATTGAAGTGAAGGCTCCAAATTTGCCCAAGGGCTTTGATTTTAACGAAATTTTGTCAAAACCTGAGAAACTTTGGAAATCTTCAATGGATCGAACAGATTTTTTTTTCGTAATAATAATGGTAAACAGTTGAATTCAAAAGCGTGTTAAAATTCGACGTATTGCCAAAAACGAATGCTGGCGATCCTTTTTTCTTCACTCATAGTGAACATAGTGCGGATCCAAAGAATTTCTCGCCTAGATTCACTTTAAGCGAATCTGAAGTGAAGGATTGGAACATAGGAGCATGTTCTTATATGCTATCTCCACTTCAGATTCACTTAAAGTGAATACGCCAGCATTCGCTTTTGGCGATACTTGCCGTACTTGATATACAGGACAGTTCCTTGTGATTTACTTGAAGTAAAAAGTTATTATTCCGTTATTATTTGTTTTTGTGAAATATTTTGATTCTGTGTGATATTTTCGGGAGTAACTACAATAAGTTAGGCTATATTTAAAATGTTCAAAAGTGAAGAACTTTAACAAAGCCTACTTTAGGGCAAATCTACTTTACGAAAAGAGAAAATGTAAGTTAATGTAAAGTACATTATATTTTTATATAAGTGCAACTCATACACCCCATATCACTACCGAGTCACTAAGATTCACCAAAGGCGAATGTACATATGTAACTAGACTAGACGCTAGACATTCGAAAAATGTGATTCAAATGAAAATTTGGCGGCCTGGTTAAATCATTAGCGAACCGTGGATGAATTCGCTCGCGAATGAAATATTCATTAAAGTTACTCGCTAATGATTCGTTAGCGAATCACTTGGTATGTTGGGATGCGTCAATTGGGCTACTACTACAGCGACATATGTAAAACATTGAGGGTCCATATGAACACCGTGAAAAAATGGTATAACGTCGAAGAAGTAAAAGTGGTCGATCGTCGGTACTTTCCACAGAAACAATAAGAAAAATTCGAACAAAGAACAAGGAATGACAAGCTTATACACAACGTTTCAAACCTTTACTTTTCGATAAGAACATTCGAGATCAGTTGAACTTCCGTTAAAAGTTGAAAATCTTGAATTTGCTGATGACAATGTCCGTGAAGTAAACATCCTTTATACGGACGAGTCATGGATTCAACAGCACCCAATTCCTAATCGACAGAATAGCCCTGAAAACCAACGGTCCTGCAAATATTTTCTTAATACAGACCCCGTAATTCGACTTAAGGGGTAACACCTATGTAGAAATTTCAAAAAATCTATTTGTTTGTTTTTGCTAAAATGGCAGGGAAACATGTCTAGAATAACGTCTTAAGTTATTTTCAAAAATAAAATTTTTTTTCCCGAGTTATGAGCATAAACGTTGGACGCCCCAACGTGCGGTCGGGGCCTATGCGGCGCGCGTACGGCACGCTCTGCTCCAAAGTCCTTATACCTACCACAGGTATCCGTTAGCGACTTTTCTCATTAGTAAATTACCATTCAGTATGACAGGTAGTAGACCAACATTTGCCACAAAAAAGGCAATAAATCCACAAAGCGAAAACGAGAAACGTGAAAGAGCCGCCCTTCGTTTTCAAACTTTAAATGCGTTTTTCTCGAAATCACATTTTTTGATACGGCCCGCACGATTATTCAGCCAATTTGTATCCGATCAATTTGAAATTTTGGTGCAAGCTTCACAACATCATTTTCTAGGGAAGTACGTACGATTTTGTTGATAAATTGAAAATTTTCATTTTTACGGCTGATTTTGTACGATTTTTTTTACCAAAAAAATTTTTTTTTTGAAAACCGTACGCCAATATTTCAAAATTCAATATTTTTGAAAACCCGTACGCACTTCCCTTGCTTTTAGTTCAAACTTTAAGAAAAATTTTGATTTTTGTGTTTCAGACCATTTGCGACGACGAAAAGTTGCGGGCCGTTGAGGCATCTTTGAAAAATCGTCTGATGCTCGTAGCCTGGTACAGCCGCCATTTTGTATTTTAGGACGTTGTAAAAATTAATTTGTATACTTCAAAACATGTATAATAAAGCCATGTTATTATTTTTTCAATCAAATATAAAGTTTCCTTGGAAAAAAATGCAAAAAATCACCCTCGAAAACAGCGTTCCACATAGGTGTTACCCCTTAAGAGTCATGGTAGCCGATGAGCAGTCGCGGAAAAACACAACTTCGTTTTGTTGAGCAAGGAGTACCTGTCAATGGAGAATATTGTAGGGAAAATATCCTTCCCGTTTTTGCACAATGCCTTATTAATCACCATCAATTTATGGACAGAAAGGCAGTGATTTTGATGCAAGATGGAGCCAAGGCGCATACAGCTGTGAAAGCTTATGTGGCGATTTATGAGCACTTTTCTAATGTGTGGTTTGATTGGCCTGGTAATTCTCCTGATTTAAACCCGACCGAAAATGTATGGTCCAGTTTAAAGAATGTCCTTAGAGATACCAGGTCAAAACATAGGCAGAAGCTGATGGACTCAATGTTTCTATATTTCCAGCTAGTTTGCTGATGCGTGTTTCATTAAAAAAATTGATATCTCATTCGTAATTATTGCCTCATACGAATTGATAAACGCATCATTCCGTGCAAACATGTTACACGACCTTTCTGAAGCGTGAGCACGAGACAGCCGATCCAGGGGGTAAATTGTGAGCCTCGCAAAACCTAGGAGCCGCTAACTTAGCTGTTATTCTAACCGTGCGGCATATGGAACTCGAGCAGCAAGCAAGCTCATTGTTCGAGCATTCTCTACAACAAGCTGCTGCTGCTGTTCAAGTTCAAGAGCACACAGCACGAAAGCAGATATTACATTATGAAAGTGAAAGTAACTTTTTTTCTGCGCTCGCTTCTATGCTCTGTTTGTTGTTTATGGTTATGCGTTTCGTAGAGCGACTAAGCGACTATGTTTTCTGACGTCGCCATCATGCTATTATGGATAGTAGATACAGTAGATACGGCGGCTCGATGACGCGCACAAGCATATTTTGGTGTATAGATATTCATAAACAGTTGTCGGAAATCGGTTTTTCTGCATGAGACTAAATATTTTGGTCTGAAGAAGCAGCGCTGCTATCGCCAAGACAACACAGGGTATTTTATTCAATTTCCGTCGGTCCTCGACGTTGGTTTTGCGCGCATTCAGTACGATTCAGTGCATTTTAATTTTTCGACGGCATTGCTGCCGCCCATTCGTAACAATTGTTGTTTAGTCGCATTAGTCGATGGAAGCGAAGAAAATGCAGAGCTGCTGTAGATACAATAGATAGTACGTGTGAATACAAGGTTGGATTTTATGTATGAAATATTTAGAGTTGAAGACTATTGCACTAGGTCAGGAGAGCTTTTCAACAAAGTAATACTCACAGTCGAGTAGCAAGGTAACTTTAGGTGACTCTATCGCCTGCTTTCATTAGAAGCACATTGTAATAGCTTTTTATCTTTAAGCCTAGTATTACACCCGAGCGTAACGAAATGCCGCGGAAAGTACCCTTTAATCAGTAGTGAAATAAAATGCCGACATTGACACTAGCTGAAATTGCTTTAAGATTCTAAATTTCGCGCCAATATGAAAAATGGTGAAACTAGAGCACTTATTTCTTTTCATTCTCTCGTTTTGTTCCGCAACATCAACACTTAGCACTTTGAACCGTATTATTTAATGGGACTACAAACAACGGCAGGCAAGTCCCCTTGCCAGAAGCACATATCTTTATTATACGTTGCCTAGAATTCAACGGAGAGAAAGCTTACGCTACGCACCGTTTGTGCTATAGTTGTCTAGCCTTTGCACTCACCCAACATAAGGATTTTGATGCAGATCCGTCACGTGTGCAAACAATAGTCTCCTTTTCTGCGTTATAGATCGTTATCGTCATAAATAAGTTCAGGAAATTTACGGAGTCAAGTCCGTCTAAATATGTTCCCACTAGAATATACTGTGCGATTGGAATCCAGGCAATTTATATTATTCAAATTCAACTAGCAATGCATAAAATAGGAGAAATGGCGAAACCGAAATCAATCTGTCGGCTCATTTTCGAATGGGCGACATCGCTGATAAATGCTTTTTGTCGTATCGATTTTCTTACTTCCTTAACCTATAGTGCGGGAGATAAACACCACCATGACTAACCCTTTTTGTTCGTATCCTAGCTGTTTCTGCAACTGCCTCTTGTGTACTTACCACGTACCGGCCTTATTCACAAGAGCAGTTGTTGTAGGAAGGCCACGAGCAGTAGCATCTATCATCAGTAATCATCAGCAAGTAAATTATGAATCGAAGAAGCTCCGCAGGAGCAAGGGCACTATTGTAATTTCGCTTTTTACCGGGAGTTGATCAGTGGAAATCAATTGAGACTTGCTCTATGGAAATTGCAATTATGCTTGCATTCGATCTGTGAACCTCCGATTGAAATTACGTTGTTTGTAATTTTCTTTTCGTAATACTTTAATTTTGTTAAAAATTCATGAAACTCATGATTCCGTTCAAAACTGTGATATTAGTTTGTTCGATCATTTTAGGTTCAACACCGTATTTTAAGATAATTTACTGAAATTAGATTTTTGTTTCATGCTTCGAGAATTTCAAAAATATGTGGTAGATTTTTGCAGTATTTGTAACATGTTTAGTTTAATTATTAAACAAAAATATTGAGTATCGTCTAACAAATTAACGACTAAAAGGAAAAAAAAACTCGACTCCAGCCGTTAGACAATTTTATCAATTGTGTTTGTTTTATGTTTTTGTGCTTGTGTGTTTGTTTATTTATTTTCAGTGTGTTGTCCTTTCATGTATTTTTTGTACGTTTATTCTTCAATTTTTAATCCCTACGTGTTCTCAAGTGGTAGGAAGTGCTACAACTTGAAGAATACTAACAAAAACGTAGAAAAAATACACGAAAAGGCAACACACTAAGGTAAACAAACAAACAAACAAACAAACAAAAAACAACCACAAAAACACATCGGAAAAAAATGTCTAACGGCTACGGGGGAGGACATGTAGTCGAGTTTAGCCCTTCGTTGGTGCGTTGATCAAATTGGATTTCTCCGAATTTACATCAAATCAAGGGTGCCAGATTGTATGTATGGCTTGGCTACAGAGTTGAAGAGGAGACGGAAGCCTACCAGTTTGAATTTAAGAGGAACGCTATGTGTTAGTCCACCAATATACCGCACTTACATTTAGTTTGCGGCAGTTAAGTATCAATTACCGGCTTGGCGGCATAGCATAGCGTCGAGATTGCTTGGAAGTGCGAAATACCGAAAATGTCATCAGCCTTCGAGTTTTAGAGACCTCTCGCCGCCGCCCCACCCTCACTGCAGCGCCAATGTGACCAGTGCACTCAGGTCGCCCAGATCCAAGCACCGCGAGCCTGAATAGCACACCGACCATGCACTACGGCAGGGTCGGAATTGGCGGGGCCAAACGTGATTTTTCTTCGCAAGATGCGGTTTCTATACTTCGCCGCGACCACTGCATTTCGCCGAGATTAATTTGCTTGGTTTATCGGTGCCGTGGCTGTTCCGAGCACGTCGAAAAACATTGTGCCTTATTTTCCGGCTGCCCTGTTGGACTTTAATAGCAATGTCAAAATTAACCGTAGAGGGCATAGTGTGTTGGAGATAGTTAATCAGTCAGACGAAGATTGTGGCAGGATGCGAGCATCAGTTTTCACGAGATGCTTCCGTTGTATCTCCCGCACAATTTTCACAAGCTTATACGAGATTCCTTTGCATTTCCAGCATATTCCACTCAACAGAATCAGCTCGATAGAAACGTCTACCAACAAGATATGTCTGCACAAAACTGTTCACTTTTGGTCGCCGACCGCGGGCTTTTAGCCTAACCAGCGACGAAACATCTCTACCCCGGCTGGAGCTCTCGAGGCCGGAAGTGTGCAGCTGGAGATTGCTACAATTTCCTCGTCGCTCCTTCCCCCGCTCATGAACGCATCAAACATGCGTTCTTCCACTTATTTACATTTTTCCTATGCAATGTCCCACATAATCACTACAATTCGCCATTTACTTACCGAGCGGCAATCACAGCGCTAATCCAAGATACATGTGTCCGCCAGGTAGAGAGCCAGTACGGCGAATTTCGTTTCGTTGCCAGATGCACTTTGTGCTGCTGCAACCAAGTTGCAAGTTCACATTCACTCACAAGATTTTTTGTTGCAATTTTTATTCTTTTTTACTCCTCCTCGTCGTTTTGTTGCCAGCGACAAGTTTGCTATCGTTTTGCTCGTTTTTCTCCCGATTTGCGTGCGGGGCTTTTTCCGTAAAATCGCAAACTTTTCCCGACCACTCGTCCTAGATATCTATAGACTACATTTACGCGAGGATTCGAATCGATTAGACCTAATACCGAAACGCGAAAATAACTAGAAAATGATCGCGAAAAGATTTTCGCACTTGAGCGGCGGCCCCGGTTCAAGTCGCTCGGCAGCTTGAGTTGCTGGTTATGTTTAGCAACGACCGAAATGTTGGTGTTTTTTTGTTGCAACCGTACCGCGCCGCATCCCGTCCGTGCTTAATTCTTCGTCAAATCGACTGTTTGGTTGCGCGAGGGGCCGTCGCCGCTATGGTCAGGCACATTTTCAAGCAAGAAAGCTTTAAAGATGGCTGACATGCAGTTTTACCATGAAGCTAGAAAGAATCGCGAGAGCTTCACGGTGTCGACCGGCGTTGTATGACTGATGATGTTGATGTCCCATTCGCACTTGCCAACGTTAAATCGCAGCAAGGCGCAGCTCTCTCCCCTCTCGTAGTTTACTTAGGAAACATGATTCGCAACATTCGCTGATTTAGTGGCTTTTGGTGAAGCTTTCGCTGACACGACATCGCATATTCAGCAATTAAAAATGAGCGATTTTATAGCTGTTCCCAATTTGGGATTGGGAATATACCGAAATTCGTGAGCTTTCTCTGCGCGTTATTGTATTTGTGTGTACACGATAGTTCTGTGTACGTACACGCCGGTTTTCATTATGGCGCCATCTGACTACTGCTGTTCACTTCGTTCGAGCATGTGCATGGACGCAGCTTTCCGATATGGCGGCTTCTGACCAACGCTGCTTGCTTCGTGTCAGCACGTCCGTGTAGTCGGATTTCCAATATGGCAGATTCTGACTTACCCTATTCACATCGTGCGAGCATGCTCGTGCGGAAGATTTCCCCTAGCGGCTTCTGCTGATTGGTGCTGATTTCGTAAGGGCGTTTCCCTACAGGGAAATTCTTTACATGGCGACTTCTGAAAAATGCTGTTCATTTCGCAGGAGCGTGTACAAACGGGCACAATTCTAACATGTCGGCTTCTGATGAGTGCAGTTCACTTCATAGAAGCATATTCATGTAAGGGAATTCCAATGTGGCGGCTTCTGAAATTCACCGTTTACTTCGTTGAAGCGCGTGGAAACAGGGAAATTTGTTTTATTGATGCTTCTGGCGAGTGCTGTTCACTTAGTTGGTGCGTGTCTGGTGAACAGCGATGTCGGCACTTTATGCATGAGCGTAACACGAACCATTTGCGATGATGGTTATGTGGTGTAGACATTTGGCGGCAGCGCTGAACGTTCTGTCTATATTTTAGCGCTTTCGAGATATTCAATGATTTGTATTTTGATGTGTACTGGGAATATATGGAGAGTGCATATTTAAATATTGATTTTAGCATACTTCCACAAAAGATAGGTTTTTGAAATTTTGCAGATTTATGAAATAGAGTATGTAGTTTTTGAGTTCGGTGTTAATTCAAAAATGTAGATAGAAATGCAGATAGAAAGTTTGTGCAAATCAGGGCAGAGCGGGTGTTTGACTCAATTTCTGATTGATTATTGTGAAAGCAAATATATTTGGAAGATGCAAGCAAGCACATTTTGATAATTTAAAAATATATGCTTCAAAGTGTTCGCAGAAGCTGAGCAATTTAAAAATTGTGGTATGTTCGCAGGCATACAGCAGATCATTTTATGGTATGATATTTTGTTTCGAAGTCGAGTTCTAGCTTGGCAAGAAGCAATCAGACAAAATGATATCTCTCAAATTTATGATAGATTTTAACTACAAATTGAATTGTATGAGAAAAAACAGTGCGGTTATTCCATTTTTGATAACGTTTCATTCATTTGCACGTTTAATATTTTGTACTTTGGGGCTTGTTCTCGTCTGCGTAAACTCAATAAACCATAAATTTTGATTTGAAAGAGTCATCAGGTTAAACAAATAAACAATAGGCATGTTTTTTTGCTCCTCTATCCAGCAGAGAATAGAGTATACGCATTGGAAACACTAGTACAGAAATTATATTCCTCATTTGTAGTTCACGTGCTGAACTATAGAATGTGCTGATAGAAAAAAGAAACGCTCATGAGAAGTTGTTTTTTTCGCTGTGAGGTGGCTTTGGGTTTTTCATGGTTATGTTGAATGTTTTGGATATTAAAAAACGCCCTCATAATATTTAGAAAGTTAAAAGAAGTAATTTTCTGTTAGTTCTTTTTCTATTTGCAATCGATTGTGGTAGTGTATATTGGTTATTTTCTCCCCTTACTTTGAGCTGTTGTTCGTTACCACAGCTAATACAGAAACATATGTCAGTCTTAGCGAATGCACTGCTGTTTTATACTTGATCGTTGTTTCGCGGCATAGTTATATTCTGTTTTGTATCGCACTGGCTCATGGTGTTAGGAGACTAGCACAATTTGGCTCAAGTTTATTTACTTGGAATATCAGCATACTTATTTATTTTATTGAACTCAAAATTTATACAAAAGACTCGCAACTCATCGTAATGTATGAAAAAGCGTGTTTGTAAACTAAATATTAAGCTCTTAATTATACCGAATAACGAACTAAAAGAATACCGAACTAAAATTAAAAAATTCACTATTTTTCCGGGGACTAGTGCATTTACCCTATATAGAAACATGTACGGCTTCCATGCCTTCCTCCGGTTTTTATTGTCAAGCGACAACAAAAGTCTAATCATTTTCATAAATTTACACAACCATAATCGCAAATGGTCCATGTACTAACGGCCAGGGCTCACACTTTACTCAATTTGAAGTAGATTTAATTAATTTTTATTTTGAAAATGATAGCTACTTCCCAACTTCAGTTTCTTCGGATTCTACACCATTTTCGCTTCGAATTGAATCAAAGAGAGTTTTTCTTTTTCATATTTTTTTTCCTGCATCGAGGTTCGACAGCAACACTTTTCTAGTCTAATGCTGTTTCAATGCAAAGAACAACTTACTGCAAATCACTAACGCTAAATGTAACTCAAAAATAATGCTGTTTCGCAAAGAAATGCTGAAGATTGCAAATATAATTATGTTTTGAGTATAAAACTGATATTATGCTTTAATTGATTTTTTTAATAACTTCTAATTTGAGTTTTTGACGTTGCTTTCCGTTATAGTAAAAATGATAATATCCACCTACTTTATATGAAAAAATAAATAATGCTTTACATTAAGTGACCCCAATCGTTCATCTACTTAATTTCTTTTTACTTAAAATCTACTTCAATTTATTTTCAGCTTCTACTTCAAATGTTGTTCACGAAGTGTGAGCCCTGCTAACGGCAGCATAAAGTACCCAGGAAGCAATTTAGAAAGCGTTTCCTACAAACGATAGTTTATCGACAATCAACAGACATATCCCTCATACGAAACCGAGCTTGTTCGCAAATATATCAGCAAACAATAATTTTCCTTACGATTAGAGACAAATAATAATAATGCATGCCATATGTATGTACCCTATGGCCCATGCAACTCATTAAAAGGCAACATTACCTAGATATTTTCCCTAGATTGTTTATAATGTTACGATGTTTTATGTTCAACTTTGGCTGCCTTTTTTGCTTTATTCTTCCAGTCTTTCAAATTCACTCTACTATGCGTAAATAATTTTAACTTATTTTCAAATCGCAAAAGCAAATTTATTTGAAATCGTTAAAACTATCGCTAATAATTCATAAAAGTGTCACTTTTAACGAGTAAATAGGTCATATTTACTCGCTAAAACCGCATCTTCTTCAACTCATTAATGAATCGTTACAGGCCGCCTCCATTAGCAATTTCCCATGGCATAGCATTTTGAATTACTAATGGTATGCCTTATTTGATGGCATACCGTAAATGGTAGGCAACATGGTATGACATTTGTTTGGCCATCTGCCTGGCAATATTTTGACAGTTCTTGATTTTCATGCTCCGTTTCCTATAAGAAAATGTAGGGATTCTGAATTCATAGGGATTTTAAGATCTCGTTGAGCAATACAAATAGTCTACAGAATATGAAATTGTGGGAAATAACGAAAAAGTCGAATTTTGATGCGGAATAGTGAAATTATGTACTTATTTTATTTAAAAGAGAATGACTTCTATAGCATTCCCCTTTGTACCCTAGCAAATTACATAATAGTCACATTTTCTTTTTAAATTTCACCCGCTTATCCAAAAAGTGATTTATCCTGCATGTGAAGTATTTCTTCAATTTCTTCACTCTGCACCTAAAATAACTTCTTAAGAGCATTTAACGCTTAGATACAGCGCGCGTCCTTTCCGCTTAGATGCATTTTCGGAATGATATTGCATTCCGATGCATGCTGTTTGGTGGATGGCCACCAAACTGTTCAACGAAGTGAACAGCGGCCGCTAGAAGCCACGATTTTAGAAATTTCCCTTTTGGACACGCCCTATTGAAAACAAATCACAATCTATGTGTTTGTAAACCAGATCGCCGCTCAAATGTCTATGGTTACACGAGATCGGGATTTCAAACCGGTTTTAATCCGATCTTCGTGTAGCCATATAATTTGATCCGGCACACATACATATGAACGCTTCGTACAAAACCGGTATTCGCAAATCAAGCTCATGAGGAGCTTCCGTGCACGTACACAGTCTGCGCACACATACATGGAAATCGGGTGAAAGCTCACGAATTTCGGTATATTCCCAATCCCAAATTGGGAACAGCTATAAAATCGCTCAATGACTTCGAGTGTTGTGCTAATAGTGTGATTAGCGAAGGGGAGGAAATGCAGAGCCGCTTAAGCAACCCACTGACACGGAGAATTTGGTCGCGGACTTCATCTCAATTGATTTGCCATAGACACAGAAAGTAATCGCATCTTGAATTGCAATCTCATTCAGACTTCGTTTATGTTGAGGCGGTGCATACTTTGGAATGGTTCATTGTCTGTCTAATTGCAAGAAAATTGATAGCATACATTGTAAGCTTTGATATTTATATTTTTAGTAAAAACAACAATACCAATTATTCTATGAATATATATATAAATATATATATATATATATATATATATATATATATATATAAATATATATATATATATATATATATATATATATATATATATATATATATATATATATATATATATATATATAAATTTAGTCAAGTTTGTACAAATACAACTTAACTTAATTCATTAGAATACCATTTAAAAAATTAATTAATGCATCTATACCAACTGTGTTATGAATTATGTTATACCTTATTAATTAATAATGACTTCTGAGCAACTAAAACTGTTTAAGGATATTTTTAATGTTTTGAATTGGTTTTGAAATTGATCCCTGTTAATACAACGGCGGAAACAGTAGCACATAAACCATTATGGCCTCATCTGAATTAGGTGGGATGTAAAATATACCTATGTGAAGAAATCCTTTTTGTCAAGAAACTCGGATATAAGTATATTTGCTCAAACGGGATTTGTGAAGTTGTTTCGACCAGTTCACTTGAAAGAGATTTATGGATGGCAATAAGCACACTTCCTCCCCGAGTTTGTCCGGTGCAGCGGTAGTTACGGTCGGTTCTGTATATCGTCCATTTACCATCAAGTATTTCCTCGTTATAATGGGAGTTGTTCAACCAGGTTTCTGTAAAAGCTAGTACATTGAAATGGCAAGATTTGGCGTCAAGAAAAAGTTGATTAACTTTGCCTCTCATACCACCACAGTTGTGGCAAAATAGCTTGAGGCCAGTCGGTGGCAATCTTTTATTAGGAGCAAAACTTTTAGAAACCTTCCCTTGTCCTCTGGAGGGAAGAAGTATGTTTAGATGAAACGTGCGAGTCGTAAGCTTTGAGGTGTGCAGATAAAACAAATTGTTCATGAAACCGAGTAAAAACAAGATTAAGCTCATCAAAGTCAATAGGGAAGCCTTCTTGCTGAATCATATCTTTGAGATGAATTTTAGTCTTGCCCTCAAAACATGCACAATTGCAAGCATTATGCGTGCAAGTGAGGAAAAGACGCACGATTTCATATAACCTGTTATCCCGAAGTCGAGAGATTAGATATCTACTTTCCAGATCAGTACTTGAGATAATAGTGGCTGCTACATGTAGTTGCTTCAATGGATTTAAAAAGTTAGAAGTCGCACCTGAAACATTACCAGCAGAGCTACTAGTATTGACGATGCTGGATGTGGATGGAATTTGATCACCACCACGAATAAAATTTGTGCACGAAAATGATTGGAGAATTTCGGGATCTATTGTACGGAGAGTGGACGTTTTTTTCGTAACGGTTTCAAGTGACAATCCCTTGTTTTAGCATTAGACTTAGCACTAGGAGAACCGCATGATGAAATTTGAAGAAATTTTCTCTTTCATTTTTTTTCAAAGTTTTTGTAAAGAGAAGAAGGGCCTGGAACTGGGGTTACATTAGAAGAAGCAGTGGTTAGTTTAGTGCCAGAAATCTGCTTGGAAGCCACAGTGGGTAAAAAAAGTTAAGGTACAAGCTCTCAGTAAGAGCAAAACACTTATTTTTAATGCTACTTTAACCATAAATGATGATGGTTTTGCGTTCAATTAAAAGTTTTGCATGTTTACTTTACGAGCAATATCGAAAAAAACTGGAAACAAAATAAATTTCACAACATTAACGTAACATTTTTCACTGGTGATCTAAAATAGCGGCAAAAAAGTTAAGGCATAGCGCAGTTTTATCTGACATTAATTGTAATTCCTGCAAAAACATACCATTAAATGTACATAAAAGCATGAAAATATGATATTTATATTCAATCTAGCTTGAAAAATGTTTTGTAAAAGTAATGTTATTGAGAGTGTTATTACAAATAAGTGTCAAAAAGAAATCGGCAAGTTCAGATATCTGTGAATGCATTCTGCGACGTTGGAAAACATGAATGGTGTATTCTGAAATTGGAATACTAACGGGAAAATCAAGATATACAGCGACACATGTAATAACAAAATATAAATCAACCAAATCGTTTGAAACAAAGCATCCGTCTGAAAGGCCTAAAATCTTATCTGGACGTGAAAAAGGTTGATTATCAGTGAAATTAAGAAAAACCCTAAATTAAGTGCCCCAGTTTTCCGAATCAAGGTGAAAGAGCGAGTTGAAAAGAAAGTCTTTACTCAAACTATTCGAAATGTACACTGAAAGAAAAATCTTGGTAAAATCAACAATTTTCCTTAGTTGTTTTTGCGTCAACTACGGGCTATAGTTAAAACAACCATAAAAAAATAGTTGATTACTTTTATGCACCATGACGCGTGGCTGACAAACAACGTCCGTGGTGCAAAAAAAGTAAGCAACCACAAACAATGGTATTCCAACAATATACATAGTACGAGATAGGAAAAGACTATAGTATGTAATATATATATAGTTTATGTATATAGTATGTGGTAGCCAACCTAATCCTCGTACAACAGGATTTAGCAATGCAAAAGACAAAACAAAATGAATTTGGTTGATGCCTTGGTTGCATTGACAGCGACATTGTCGCTGCATTGTGATTCACCAAATTCAACTGCGGCATTCACGCCTCGTCCTGTGGCGCCGCTGCCGCAATGCCGCTGTTTTGTGTTTACAGTAAATTTTTTCACAGCACTTTGCCGCAGTCCACTGCGTTTACCACAGTGGAAGAAAGCGTCATACAACGTAATATAAAGGCTTCACTGCATAACATGCATATGAATTATATCGAACAGCAAACCGAACATAATTTTGCCATGTAGTATTTGAAACTTCTATGATAGAATAGGAGCATGAGTATGAGGAGTATGAAAAATCAATAGTTTGCCTTAGTTGTTTTTGCATCAACTAGGGCTATAGTTAAAACAACCATAAGAAAATAGTTGATTACTTTTATGCACCATGACGCGTGGTTGATAAACAATTTCATTCGGAGCATGAAAAACGTCCAAATGTTGAAACCATTCTACTTTGCGTAGAATATTTCCAAAGACGTTGCTCACTGAATTACGTTTGCTGAAATCAACTATTGCGAAGTAGTTTAAGTACCATAAAAACTGTTGATAGTTCGAAACGTTGAAGTTTTGAGTGAATTGATGAATATTTTTCTATTTATCAACTAATTTTCGTGGTTATGAAACAATTAAAACAGTTGATTTTATGAACGTTGAGATATTTTTTGCATAACTAGAACCAACTACTTTTATATCGTTAAATTAACTATATTAACATAGTAAAAAGAACTATTTTCCGTAGTTCGTTTAACTATTTTGAATGAATCGTTGCAATACTATTAAAAATAGTTGAACCAACCAAGAGTTTTTCTTTCAGTGTAATAAAGAAAGCGGATTTTAGGGGCAGGATGTGCCGAAGTAAACCTTACTTTAGTAAAAAAAATAAAATTATTAAATTACGTTTTGCTAAAGAGTACGTAAAAAAACTAAAATCATTCTGGAAGTCCATAATTTTTGTTGATGGAGTAAAAATTAATATTTTTTGATCTGATGAGTGGCGATATGTTTAACAAAAGCCTAGTAGAGAGTTTGAGAGGAATCATATTACTCCCACTGTAAAACACAGCGGGGGGAACATTATGCTATGGACCTGTATGGGGGCATCTGGTCCTGGAAATAGAGAATTTGTAAACGGTTCGATGGATCTAACGTGTTACCTGTGTATTCTTAAAATAAATATTAAACAAAATGCTGAAAAATTAGGCATTTTATACAATTTTGGCCTGTATCAGGACAACGATCCGAAGCACAATTAGGAGCAACGTCGACTTTGGGCTATTTGTAACTGTCCAAATGTTATTAAAGCCCCCACTCAGTCGCCGATTTTAAACCCGATCGAGCATTTATGGCATCATCTCAAAACCAGAGTAGCATTACGAAAGGTAAAGTGTAACAAAAGGCTCCAAGATGTCATTATTGATGAACAAAAGAAAGAATAGAACAAAATTTCACCCATATTTTGCAAAAAAAAAAATGTTGAAACGATGCCGAAACGACTGCGAGAAGTGATAAAAATGCGTTAAAGAGCTACAAAGTATTAGTGCTATGTAAGTTGATTTTTTTTGAAATTGATCACTTTAAAACTATTTGAATAATTTCAGATAAAACTGCGCTGTCCCTTAACTTTTTTTGCGCTATTTTTGGTATTTCAGTGAAAAATTTTACGTTAATGCTGTGAAATTTGCTTCGTTACCCGTTTTTTTTATATTGTTCTTAAAGTGAACATGCATAACTTTTAATAAATTGCAAAATCACCATCATTTATTATTGAAGTCACATTGAAAATAGGTTTTTTGTTCTTACTAAGAGTTTGTGCCTTAACTTTTTTTACCCATTGTGTGATTGGAAGATCAGGTCCAGTATAAGTAAGATCAATTTGAATAGGGTTTTTTGAGTGGACATTGTGGAAATGCTTAGTGCTGAGTAAGGCGCTTCGGGAATCAATTCAGTGGTAGCTCCCATGCCGGGATGGGAGAAGGAACGGCAAGGAGAATGCGTGGGATACATTTTTTTAAATTTTAAATTATTAGAACTTGCTTTTTTAAATTTTAAATTACTAGTGCAATTCCTATGACTATATGCCTTTGCCTGGTTCTTCCAGCGGCTGAAGGAAAATTTCCCGTTGCGTTTTGTTCATCGTGGAAACAGTTGAACTTTGCAGTCACTAATTAAGGTTTCTTTCTCCAGATATTCATACATAAAGGCTTCAATTGTAGAGTCAGGGGCTCCCTTTGCAAGAACATTTCGAAATTTAGACTACTTTGATTCAATGTGCGGCTAATTTTCGGAGTTTGGGCTGCATTGAATCGTTTGATTTTACTGATTATATTGACGATTTGATCTTGAGATGTACTCGTATGCCACAAAAACAAAAATCAGTGAAATTACACCCAGGCATGGCAGTCCTTTGAAGTTTTGGAAAACATAAAGCTTTAATTTTCCTAATCTGAGTGCTGTGGTTCAAGGAAATTATTGTTTTAGCAACGCCAACTCCCTGTGGAAAACAGTTTTCAAATCTTTTTTAATGATAAGAAAGGGAAAAACACACTTTATGCGAAGCAAAGTAAAAAAAAGTCTAGTGTATCAGAACCGCTAGAAAATTAATTTTCGAAGAAATTATCTGTGAGGGATTTAAAAATGTGTGAAGACGTTATACACTTCTTTATAGTATCATATCAACTAATTCTTACTCAAAGGAACAAATATCATTTTGTAACAGCATTTCCTATAACACAAATGATGAAAGTGTTCAGTGCTGGCAACATTTGTCCAACACAGTAGCAATAAGTCTACCACAACATGCTTGAGTTAATCAACCTATCCTTTGAATTTCGTTCTCATCCAAGGATATCATTGATAGTTTCAGCGATTAAAATATGTCTGGGGCTGCCATCCGAACAATTTCCAAAACTCGGAAAATTAAAATATCGGTTGCTTATTTTATTGTAAATGCTTTGCTTATGCATACAAAATGGAAGCATCTGTTGGTGCAATATTTACGAAATTGTCTGGTGCTGGCAATCATGTGCTAGCACCATAACTGCTTCACGTTGCGTTTAACCCACCCTATGAATTTCGTTTCGATTGAATGGCTGCACTGTAAGCTATAGGAGTGAATATAATTTTAGGATTACCACCGTGCAAACTTTTTAAATGTTTGAAATGTAAATATTTGTTGTTAGTTGTCATTGCAGGATCATTCCCATTTGGAAATTTTATGACAACATCGCTCGATAAAGAAATGTAACTAAATTGCGAAATTCATCATAGCTGGCAACACTTTCACGATTTTTCAACGAAATTCCCACAGAATTAGAAATGCAACAAGATATACTTATCACATGAATTTCATTTTGATTTCGTTACTGCATCGGAAGTTATAGGGAAAAACCTTTATATATTTCCTGAGCAAATTTACAATACTTAGGAGACAAAAATTGCCATAGCTGGCGACTCTATAATAATTTTTCAACCAAATTTCTATGAAATCTATCTTAGAGTAAGATTCACATACTGCGTGAATTTTGTTAAAATCTGGTGGCTAAATCGGAAGCTATAGGCGATTTTTCCAAATGGCACCACTGCCACAGTGTTGCCCGTATTTCAAAATCACTTCTATCAGACCTGGTCCTAGCTAATATCAACATGTCCTGCAAATTTCATTTTGATCGCATTATGCGGTCGTGCTGAAAATAGAGGTAATTTGATCACGGGTTGCCGTTCTTGTTTACCGCGGAATTTTGAAAATTTTTCAATTATTTGAATTTTCAGGAGAGTCGATGATTTGAGGTATTTTTGTTCAGGAGCCTACTGTAGCTACAGAGTTGCCCGCACAGTCTTGAAAGTCCATGTGTGCTAAATTCTAGTCTATATCAATACGCTCTGAAAATTTCACGATGATCCATTGTTTTTCTTAGAAGTTATGACAAATCGAAATTTGAAAAAAAAATCCTTGCCTACTTTTAGGCACTCAGCGCCTACACAAGGCTCGGAATTTCCAATTCTTTATCTTAAGCAAACTAAAAACCTAATAAGTTTTCATTCCCAGTACTTTTTTTTATCAAAAATTTACACTGATTAGAAATATAGGAGCACCTGAACATTCACTAAAATGCCCGCCGCCGCCAAAAGGTTTAAGATATCTGAATTCTATAAAGTCATGGATCTACTTAATACTAATTTACATCGAAAATTAGTAAAAATACTTATCTCTCTCTCCAAAGTAATTAAATTTTTGTAAAAAGTAATGTTTTATAGAGCCAATTTTTGCTTTGTCATTTGTTATGTTCTTTTTTAAGTGTACAACATTTAAAGTGCATTTGTGTGTTTCTCAATTATTTCTTTTTATAGTTGATATGACGTAATAGAACTTTTAGTTTCATATCGAAAAACTTCATTCAAATCCGAAGTGAAAAATATTTACTCCTATTAACAGCTCATTTTGAAGATTTTCTTGTGTTTAATTGATGAAAATGAAGCTATTACTATCCTTCTATTTTATATTTTGAAATTAAGCTATTTTCATTATGCTATTTGCCTGTAAAAGCGATATGTTATATAATTTTTCTGTAAAAATCATTGCTTCATTGAATTGAAAGTCACAATGAATGTTTCACATTTACCAACACCAAAACAAAGTATCTAGTGCACGATGAAGATACACGTTCTCTACTCTAACTGTGTAATGAATGCCATTGACTACACGTGCTCAATAATTTTATTCCTGCATATTTAAGTCTTTCAACCCACCACACTATTGCATTAGGCAACAACATTAAACAAATTTATATTATGTTGAAAATACATTAATTATAATATTACAACGAAAGTATTGACTCGACGCTAAACAACCTTGCAAAAGTACATGTGATTACCTATACAAGTACATAAAGAATAATTAACGGACTCATTCGACATAGTTAGACATCGAAAAATCTTAGCAATAATTACCGTGATTACGATGAAATCTTGAAAATCAGTTAAAAGTCCAAAATCACGTGAACTATGGCCGGAGTTCTCTCTATTGTGGATACATCTTAGTAACGTTAAAAGTATCTTTCGATGCAAATATATATCTGCCCGAAGCTCGTTTTTGGTTGATTATCAAACGGAAATTCGCATCAGGCTGAACTGCGTCTGTTATACCCGTGTTCCGGTTTCAGTTATTAGCACTTTTATCAAATGTGGATTATACTGTGAATTGAAGATTAGTGATCCTTGTGATAATTGAAATAAAGTGATTGATATTAGTTTGAAGAATATTTGAAACAGTGTGGTGTAAGTATCGACCATTGCTTATGGTTTGAGAATGCATTTGTTTTCCAAATCTGTTAAGCGGACGTTTAAACCGGGATTGAAGTGCTAAAAATTTTAATTCGAAGAAGGGCGTTCAAAATTCAAATATAACTGTGAATGTTTCTGTTCCTTTTAGTGAAAGTGGCACGTGTAATTGACTGTAATTTAAAGTGATATCCCTTTCCTGTGAAATCAATGATCTTGCTTGTTTGCTTGCAAATCTCCTCAATCAACATATTGAGCATAGCCAAACGCTCATTCGAAAATAATTGAGGTTCCCCATTTAGTCAAATCAGTGTTCATTCCCTTTCTCCGTTTCAGACCATGATCCAACCACGAAAACTAACACCAGCGCTACAGGCCAAAGCCAAGATAGAATTCAACGAGACTGAAGAACGGTTACGCGAAAGCATCAAAGCACTTCGCGAATGGCTCCTCACACAGCCGCACATCAACGCTCGAACTGACGAACAATTTCTGGCCAGCTTCCTCAGGGGCTGCAAACTTAGTTTGGAGACAGCCAAATGGAAAATCGATAAGTATTATACAGCAAGAGAGCAGTTGCCTAAATACTTTAAAAATCGTGACATTCACTCGCCCAGGACCCAAGAACTACTTCACAAAGGGTACGTCATTGAAATAGTAAGTCTCAAATCCGCTACAGACATTGGTGTTGCCTCACGTACGCCGAATATCGGCGGTTTCCATCGACGAGGTTGACATCCACGTCTTCGATGTTCGGTTCGGGGTACATTCAGCCTCGTACATCTTGCAACCGAAGGACTGTAGCGGACTTTAGAGACGCAAACACTACCTACCCAACATCTATAGACTGTTCCATACAAAATTATCCTTTTAGGTACATATTTACGTTGCCAAAGACTGACGGTATCGACGGCCCGCGAGTTTTAATATGTCGCTTAGGCTGCTTTGACACTGAAACTTGCGCACCTCGGGATTTCGTAGGGCCTTCTTCTATTATAGGCGACTTATTTCAGCTGATGGATGACCACTTTTTCGTCGCCGGCTACAAAATAGTCATCGATGCAGCAAACGCCAACCTAAGCCATTTTCTCCAGTATGAACCGCTGTTCATCAAACAGTTGCTTGATGTTTACCAGGACGGTTTGCCGCTACGACTCAAAGGTGCATTCTTGATAAATCTGGATACCATTCGTGAGAAATTCGTGACCATGATAAAATCATTTTTGAATGAGAAAAATCGCTCCAGGGTAAAATTCATTAGTTGAATTGGTGATATTAGGCCTGTTTCCGTACTTTCAGCAAACTGCAGCAGTAACAGAATTTGGCAGCTGGCTTCTTTTTGCTGCAAAATTTGGCTTGCAGCAAAAGTACGAAAACGACTTGCTGCGAAACTATTTTAATATATTATAATAGATTCAAGTACGGGAACAGACCTATTATTTGGTATAGCTCAAAGATATGATCATGTGCGAATTCAATGACCAAAATTTGATGGCTCTGTCGCCAAAACTTTTTCATATAGCGAGCCATATTGTTGACTTCGAGTCTATTACCAATTCGAAATAAGAGATTTCGTTGATGCATTTATATCAACAAACTACATTGCATTCTCTTCCTTCCACAGATACACATATTGAGCAACATGGAGCAGCTTTATGATCACATACCCCGGGAAATCTTCCCGGCCGAATATGGAGGTGAATCTGGAACTATCCAACATATCATTAGTTGCTTGATACAGCATGCAATCGAGAACGAGGAACTGGTGAAAGCGGAGGAACAGTTCGGTGTTGATGAGAGTAAAAGACCCGCAGAAGCAAAGAAAACTGACGCGGTATATGGAACTCAAGGTTCTTTTCGGACACTGAATTTGGATTAGCATAGTTATTAGTGCAAATGAATTTGTTTGATTGTGTCTGTTTGCTGAAGGAATAGTATTTTTTCGTTTCAAATACTGCATTGAAAAAAAAAAATCATTATGATAAGCGCTAAGGCGTAAGACGTTTCCAAATTATATTTCCATAATAAACAGTAGTTTGATTATGTTACATCGCTTTTTACGAAGAAACATCTGTTGGTGAAAATATTTTCTGGAAATTTGTGATTGCATCGCATTCCAGTTGCATCAAGTTTTACTTAATTCAACTGGAACAATGGGATAATTCCTGAAAAAGAAGACGTTTTCGATACACAAACGTTTTATCATGTACGAAGTTTTATCCTTTCGTACCAAATTTTAATAATAAAATCTGTAGAACACTATCTGGATTTTAACACCATGCAGCCCGGGACGGGTCTTCTATATCTGCACATGGTGCTTTGAATTCAGGCGCCATATTAATAGAAGTACAAAAGACAACAGAATAAAATATACGAGGGTTGATCCAAAAGTAGTGATAATCGGCTATTTCCAGTTCGCACAAAATTCAAAAAAAAAAAATTTACTACCTCATATACTCACTAAGTCACCATAAAAAAACATATAAATTGGCCACGATTCCAGGGAGGTACACTCATTTGAATACGAACAGTCGGAGAGAGAACATCAAAATGGAAATAACGAAATTAGAGCTGTCATTAAGTACATGTGTTTGAAAAAAATGTCTACCAAAGACATACACAGCGACTTGGTGGAAACATTAGGAGACTCTACTCCTTCATATTCTACCGTTGCACGCTGTGCCAAGGAGTTTAATCTAGGAAGAACATTCATTGAAGATGAACATCGCGAAGGACGTCCATCCGCATCTCTCACTGAAGATAACATGAAAAAAGTTGAAGATGTCGTGTTGGCAGATCAAAGAGTGACCATCAGGCATGTAGCTGAGGTCATAAGGATCTCGTAGGGCAGTGTTGAAAGAATCTTTGCCAACGAATTACATATGAAGAAGGTCTCCGCGTTGGGTGCCGAGAATGTTAACCGACGAGCAAAAGAAGAAACGGGTCGATATTTCGAGGGTGAATCTCGAAAAATTCCAGGCAGATTAGGAGAATTTTTTGTCATGTTTCGCAATTATGGACGAGACCTGGATCCGCCATTTTGATCCAAACAATGACATGGAAGCTACTCTCTTCACCAGCGCCGAAAAAATTCAAAGTGTCGAGTTCGGCAGCGAAGGCTATGCATCAGTTATTAGGACGCTGAAGAAATTATTATGGTGGAATTTTCGGAGGAGACAGCTACTATATCAGGCTCTTACTACGCAGACCAAATAAGAAGATTGATGAAGGCTATTAAGGAAAAAAAGACGCCACAAACTGAGAGCCGAAGCTCTGTTTTCTCAAAACAACGCATCGGTTCACAAGGCTGCAGTTGCGATGGCTGCAATTCAAGAAATAGGATTCGAACTGCTTGAATGTCCACACTATTTGGCAGATCTAGCTTCCAGTGACTTCTACCTCTTTCCTCGGCCCAAGGAACATCTTCGGGGCAAGAAATTGGAAGATGATAGTAAAAAGATGACCGCTGTTGAGGCGTTTTGGGAGAGTAGAGACAGAGAATTTTTTCTATGGGTATCTTTGGTTTGGAAAAAAGATGGACTAAATGTATTAGCTTGTTAGGAGACTATGTTGAAAAATAATTTTTTTTTTAAGTTTAATCACCTTGGTTTATATTGATTATCATTACTTTTGGACCAACCCTCGTATATGTAATTCAAGAATAAAACATTTTGCCTCGAAAATATCTAGATGACTATTTAGAGTAAAACACCCATACATCACATATAAATTTAAATCTGCATCAGATTTGCGGGGATGAATGCGTACTAGAAAGAATGTCTTAGAGCTGCCACTTGAAATGTGAGTCCCGGATGTGCTCCGTCTTTGTTAGGTTGATTGGTTCGGGTGCTGCGCTGGGGCCGTGATTGGGTGAATGAAGGCACCATTCTCGTGAGGTTAATGGCGTAAGGCTACTACTGCACCTATCCATCGCCGGTGACGCTCCAGTCAAATTGTCGGTCAAATTGCCTGACAACGATGTTCCTCCCTTTTCCTGCTACCCATTTACCTTACTGACCCGATAATTTTGTCAGCTAGCTGCTCGGATCTGGACATCTGCTGTTTTCCTTATTGTGAATGTGCATAAGAGCATGGATAGTGTTATGCTAGTTATCTAATGTAAGGTTGCATACACGCTAAACAAAACATATTTCTTTGTATCACCGCCAGAAATAGCTAGAAACGCCGAGAAAAATCTGTCTGATACCTGTATTTCAAAGAACAATAACAATCTATAGATAAAACCAGTGAGGTAGTAGAAATGGAGTGGACTTGCCCATAAGATTTACATTGAAGGGGATGGTAGTAATTTTTTGTCTGCTCATTGTCAAATCGGGTCAAATCCAAGTAGTTCCCCTCCAATTTGACAATGAGAGCGAAATGGCGTAAAGGCAGCTTTAACATGCTTTGTGCGCGAGAGGATTGAAGGGGCTAATGGTGGAAAGTTATACCGTCCGTGTCCAGGGGCTGGATAAAACGCATAATAGAGTTAGTACACAGCGATAGTTAGTACAAAGCGAGAGTTAGTACACAGCAAAAGTCTGATACAGTGGAATACAAATTAAGTGTATCCGGGCGCGGATATTTTTGAAAAGCGATAAAGTGTGAAATTGTAACGTGAAGTTGTAAAGTGTACGCGATTTAGTGTTTAGAATTATTTGTGTAATAAAAGTATAATTAGTGGTGTAAAAGAAAACTGTTTTATTTCACGAATGCAGAGAATATCGAGTCCACGAAAGGTGTTTTAACGGTAAAACCCAACATTGATAACAAAAATTACTGACGAAAGTACTGTTATATTTCCGATCAGATCTAGCGTGCTTATCTATGTATTCAGGTATTTATTCGAACACATTTGCATTGTTTTCCCTTATCGTGCTGTGAAACCCGAAAGGTGGAAATACATTAACGGCGATAATCAAAGGAATGTCTTCACGACAAGATATTTGGCACGTTCTAAGGAGTAGGCTAGAAAGTTATTTCGGGGAATGAAATAAAAATGTTGCACTTGTTTACTACTCGACTCTTTTGGACGAAATTGAAAATAAAAGAAGCAATAGTGAAAATGGTCAGAGTTAATTTTGGAATTGTTATAGCGCAAAGACAATAGTTTCGCGACTTTCATTTCGGTTCACCAAAAACCAATCATATTCTTTAAATCGGGTGAGGAATGTCGGAATTTATACATATTTGATACTATTTTGAGTGTTCTAGCGCAATCTGCGTTTGAACACTCAAAATAGTATCAAATATGTATAAACAAAATATTTCCTGGTTTGAAAGAAACAACCGGCATTATATTCAGCAATATAAATACCGTTATACATCAGTAAACCGTTTAATTCTTTATGTTTTGTTAAATTCCATTCATGTGTGTCAAAATATAGTTCTGGTTCTCTTACTTCGATTAAAAAATTTCCCTAAAACTGTAGCCCGAGGTTTCTTACAATTCTACCAATGGATGACATAAATATAAGCTAGTTGATTTATACATATTCGTATGTATTACGCTAATCCAAATTCAAAGTGCGAAATGATCCTTCGGCTCCAAATAAATCACTAATGCCTTTAGCTCCGGAAGTTCGTTTGCTCTCATCAACGCCGTACATATCTTCTTCTTTGATCAATGCCTCGTTCTGTCTCAGCTTCTCGATCCAGCCGTTGCCAATTTCTTCAATCGTACCGGCTTCTCCTCCATATTCCTTAGGCAGTAGTTTCTGTGGCACGTACTCGTAGAGTGATTGAATGTTGCTTAGAATTTGTATCTACAATAAATTAAGAAAGGTCAAGTTCGCTGCTTCAAATTTGATTCTGTTGGCAGACAAAGTTGGCCTTCTGAAGCCCATTACGGATTTCAGGGACTAAATTTCGTAACGAATTTTTCGAAAATATTTATGAAAGTATGAAGCAATTGAATATGAGCCAGAAAATGCAAATGTTCTACTCTTCTACACTTTAACTCACCCTTGAGCTTAGTTTCGAGGTCATCAATGCTTTCACCATATTCAAAAACTTTTCCACCAAACTATTTGCGTTGATAGTATAGATTCCGATAATTCGCCCGGGCAGTGCCTCTTGAATGAAATAAACCAGCTGCTTAGTGAAGATTGGATCGTACTGAAGCAAGTGACTCATGGTTAGTCCAGCCGCGTCAATCACTACTTTGTATCCTGAAACCAGGGTATGGTCATCGAAGAAAATCGATAAGTCTGACATCAAAGATATAGTCGACATCATCTGTTGCGGAGAGTATTCGTTCGTATCAAAGCAACCCATTCGGCACATTGTCGGTCTAGGGCCATCATCACCCTCTGCATGGGGCAAAAACACAATGTATCTGAAACGGTAGTTTTCCACTTTTCAATCGATCCAACTTATATTACAAGCTAGTGGGCCTCTTACCCTTTTCGTATTATTTCATGGGCCCTGGGTGAATGGATATCGCGGTTTTTAAAATATTGCGGCAATTGTGTTCTTGCTGTGTAATAGTTATCGATTTTTTTCTTGGTCTTCTCGATACTGTACTTACCGGCCCGAAGGAAGTTAAGCAAAGACTGTTCGTCGGTACGAGCGTTGATATGTGGTTGTTTGGCTAGCCACTCGCGAAGTGCGGCAATACTTTCGCGAATAAGATCATCGGTCTCGTTAAAATCCTTTTTGGTCTTTGCCTGGAGGGCTGGTGATAGTTTTCGTAGCTCTAACATGGTCTGGGGAAACAAGAGGACTTTTTAAGGTGAGGTCAAGAACATGAAAATTGGGAGAAGCCCGACAAATGGCAATAAAATATGCAAGGCAAAAGAATCTTGACCAGCATTAGGAAATGCAGAATACACAGAATTATTTTGATGGTAATGGTTTCAAAGTTAGAAAACTAACAAGTGACGCTACTTTAAACATGCTCGTGTAATTTCAAAAGATCCCACTCATATTTGAGGTACTTTCTTGCCTAACAAAGCGAAAAAGTTTCACAGAAAGTACGAAACACTTTATTATTGCCCTCGGCAACTAAAGAAATACCAAAAATATGGTGCAAACATTTCTCTCATTGACTTACATATCTTGAATAATCAATCATTGTAAAAGTTCTCATAATACTCACTCACCGAAATTTGATCCTTGAACACAACTTAAGCACAGCAACTAATCTCGAGTCACTTTCACCACCTGGAAGCACACCGACTAAACTAACTGACGATTTTCTTCCACATTTCATTCGAGTATTTTTTAGTATTTCACAAAATTTCTGCTGAGACTTGAGTACAGTCTGCTCTTTCTAACTCAAACATCCATAAGTCGAAAAAAAAACTCGTACCATTAAACAACTCTGCAGTTTCTCATCCCATCTTCGAACAAATGTTATTTTTCTCAAGATTTTCAAATCGAATTTTCACAGGAAAATTCGTTTGTGGAATTCAGTTTCGAAGCGCTAGAATCATTAAGAAGAAAATTTTCCCCCGTCTAATTTTCAACTAAACAGGTCATTACGAATATCAATTTTATGGCCCACCACTAGGTCTGTTTCCGTACTTTCAGCAAAGTGCAGCAGTAACAGAATTTTACAGCATGATTATTTTTGTGGTGGGGGAACATTTGGAAAAGTACAGAAACGCGCTGCTGCAACTTGCTGCAAGTAAGAAGAAGACACTAAAAGTGACAGCTGCGTTGATTTGAATTTCGAAAAACGTTCTTGCGGACCTTAAATCAGCCTTATCTTTGTAGTATGTATTTTGTAGTATGCAAAATAAAAAAAAACAATTGTGAGAAACATTGGTGTCATGATCACAGCCCACACACCAGATGAAGCCATCATATGCATTGGAAACACCTTGTGAACATATCCTTTTCCATCTACAAGATTATCATATTTTGCTCGTGCGCAATTATGAGTTCCATTAATAGATATAACAGGCTCTATTAATGGAGCCCATATCAATATTGATCCGCCTGCGAAACAAAATTTATAATTCATCTATATTATTATGCCTGCAAAATAAAAGAACAGCATATTCCCGCCAACAATACATTTCATTTTCAGTTGCAATGACTAACAAGTTCAAAGTACAAATCAGTTTTGTCCTTATTAAAACCTAGCCTCCACCGAAGTCGATCATATACAAATAAGTGCACACCATGCACTAAATATCCACCATTGGATATTTTGTAATAGCAATAAAAACGTTGTGCGAGAAATATATTCCGTGTTCATTGGAATATTGCACAGAAAAGATTTTTCTTCGCGCGCTCATTTGAATATATATACATTTCAAAGCCTCGCGCCAAGCCCGTCGTAGTCGATTTGACAAGCTGCAGCAAAATGCCTCAGCTCAGTTCGGCTGTAATTTTCTTCAACTTGCTGAAAGAGGGGAAGCGATGACGTCAACAAGATTTTATTTGCAGCAAAAGTACGGAAACGACTTGCTGCGAATCTATTATAATATATTATAATAGATTCAAGTACGGAAACAGACCTACTGTGACTTAAAAAAATCATGTACGCAATTAAATTCTAACAAAACCAGTGAATTACGTAAAAGTGTAGGACAATGATTTCAAGCCAACATGCATCTGTATCGCAAATAAAAGCAAACTCAACAAGATTTATCTTCTACCATGACCTTGAATATTAATGTACATTTATATGACACATATCTACGCGAATCTTTAACTTGACAATTTAACCACACTTAAAATACTGTGTGCAAGGGCTATCGCGAACATTTCGTTGAATTGCGCGTAAAAAAGAACGTTGTATTTTGACTACACATGTAATTTGGTGTAATTGCAATCTATGTGCGCAAGGTTCAAAGTCAGTCAATTTGACGAAATTCTTATGAAATCTGAATATCGTTTGATGGAGTTTTTAATTATTTATTTGCAAACATACATCGTTCTGTGATCCTAGCAACGACAATTGCACAATAAACACTTTCTATCATCAAATAAATCGTCTGATCGCGTAAAAAATACAATATCTTAATGAAAAGGATTTTTTTCGTAAAAATAATGATTCAATTGCGAACTCATAAAAAAAGTTTATTGGTGAATATATATATATATATATATATATATATATATATATATATATATATATATATATATATATATATATATATATATATATACACTTTTGTAAGGACGCATTCCTTGATGTATTTTGAGTAAAAAATCATTCAACAGGGTGGTCCGGTTTTCAAAATCTGCGGAGTTACAGGGTGGTCAAGAAAAGTTTTTCGGACCTGTACCCTGACTCACTTAAATCTTTATATCTTAAAAACTAATAATCATAACGCAAAGTTTTGTAGCTTGTTTTTTATGGAATCAAATTACCTTTAATTTGATGTAACGTCTTAAACTGTAACTGTTACAGATTTTGAGATATTTACTTCAAAACACAAAATTTTGGTACTTCTATCCCGAAAATTCTGTGTTCAGTGTCGTTTTTCTCAGAAAATCTCATGAAAAGAGGCCATTTTATTTTTATATTTTTATAGGCCATATTGTTGGCTACAAAAGTTGCATACATACTTATGACTTAGATTTTACCATTTCGCAAGTAGTAAGCGAAAATACATATCGCGTAAAAAGTAAATTTGCCGTAAAGTGGCCCTCGATGAAAAGAAAAGTTTAAATTGTTATTCGTACTTAAGTATTTTTACTGTCCATTAATTACTTTTTGAACTATCAATAAAATAAACTAAATTAAAATTAATTTCAACATAGATAATGCATCTGCCTGGATGTGACAGGTAAAATTGGGTACAGTTCTTAGCCTTTATTAATGGGATACGTTAAAAATTTAAGATCCCATAAAAACAGAACCACTTTCAAATTTTTGTTAATTTCAGTACATTACTCGAACTACAAGATATTACCAAAAATTTCAAAAATAAATTCAAAATGTTTCACTTCACTAATGAAGAATATGCAGATATTATGTACGTATATGGAGAGTGCCGGGGAAGTTCACGAGCGGCGCAATCTTTGTATCAACAGAGGTATCATCATCGACGGATTCCTGGATGGAGAGTGTTTCAACAACTATACACAAAGATTCAGGAAACTAGCAGCGTTCGGACGAGCCGAGTAAACGCAAATTCTGCGCCTGCAATCGCTGTACGGACCGATGAAGAAAACCTGCATGCAGTGGAAACTGGCCCATCAATCAGTATTCAACGCTTGGCGTTGCAGTTTAACGTGTCTACGTGGAAAGTTTTGAGTGTTTTAAAAGCAGCCCGTTTACATCCCTACCATCACACACCAGTGCAGGAGCTGCTACCTTTTGCTGCTACCTATTCCATCCTTTTGCCCAAAAGGATGGAATTCTGCAATTGGCTCTTTTTAAATTGTTTGAACACCATTCTCTGGACGGATGAGTCCTGATTTACCAGGGACGGTATCACAAACTTTCACAATTTACATACGTGGGCTGAGAGCAATCCACACACGAGAAGGACTTCATCGTTTCAGCATAGGTTCAGCGTAAATTTATGGGCAGGAGTGATTGGTAACGATTTAATTGGACCTATTTGGCTCTCGCCTACTTCAAATAGTACCAATTACTTACATTTTTTAAGACATGATCTGCAGGACTTATTGGAGGATATTCCGCTGCAACGATTGGCTTCCATGTTTTACCAACACGATGGTGCTCCAGCTCACTATGGCCGACCAGTCAGAGATTGGTTGAATTCCAATTATACCAATCGCTGGATCGGTAGAAATGGACCAATACACTGGCCTGCGCGATCTCCTGATCTAACAATTATGGATTTTTTTTGTATAGGGATGGATGAAGGCCCTTGTCTACACAACGGAAGTATCAACATTGGAAGACCTAAATACCAGGATCGATGCGGCTGCAACAGAAGTGAGACAGCAGCTGAGAAGTATGAATATGAAAAGAACGCTTGCGAAACGAGCTTTAGCGTGTATTCAAAATGCCATTTTGAACATTTACTGTAGCTCAAAAATTTTGAAATAAAGCGTAAAAACCTTTAATAAATTCTTTCAGTTCAAGCAAAGAGTGTAGATCGAAAACGAGGGCCACTTTATGGCATATTCAGTTTTTAAGCGATATGTATTTTCGCTTATTACTTGTGAAATGGTAAAATCTAAGTCATAAGTATGTATGCAACTTTTGCAGCCAACAATATGGCCTATAAAAAAATAAAATTCAAATGGCATCTTTTCATGAGATTTTCTGAGAAAAACGACATTGAACACAAAGTTTGCATGGTAGAAGTGCCAAAATGTTGTGTTTTCAAGTAAATATCTCAAAATCAGGTACAGTCACAATTTAGGATGTTACATCAAATTAAAGGTAATTTGATTCTATAAAAAAACAAGCCAGAAAACTATGTGTTATGATTATTAGTTTTCAAGATATAATGATGTAAGTGAGTCAGGGTATAGGGTCGAAACAGTTTTATTGGCCACCCTGTAACTCCGTAGATTTTGAAAACCGGACCACCCTGTACAATAATTTTTTGCTCAAAATATATCAAGGAATGTCTCCTTACAATAGTGTCCACCGAGTACCAAACACCCTGTATACGACACCGGATATAGTGTATAACCGGATATAACGAAGAAAATAGTCGGTCCCATGAAATAAAAAAGCCTAGCGCATCAGAACCGCTAGAAAGCTGATTTTCGAAGAAATTATCTTTGAGTGACTTGAAAATGTGGAAAAAAGTAATACACTTCTTTGTAGTGTCATATCAACCATTTCTTACTCAAATTAACAAAAATCATGTCCTGACAGCATCTTCTATAGCACAAATGTTCAAATGAAAATGCTCAGTACTGGCAACATTTTCCAAAGCAGCAGCAATAAGTCTACCATAGCAAGCTCGTGTTAAAACCAACCTATCCTTTGAATTTCGTTTCAGCCATTAAACTCTGTCTGGGGCTGCCATCCGAACAATTTCGAAAACTCGGAAAATTTTGACGTTGGTTGCTTATTTTATAGCAGCTGCTATGCATATGAATACAAAATGGAAGCATTTATTGGTGCAATATTTACGAAAATGTCTAGTGCTGGCAATCCTGTGTTAGCATCACAGTCACAAGTGTAACAAATCTGCCTCAAGTTAAGTTAAACCCACTCTTATGAATTCCATTACGATTGGATGATTACGCTGGAAGCTAAAAAGGTGAAAAGATTTTTAAGGCTACCACCCTCGAAACTTTTCAAATATTCGAATCGTTAATATTTGTTGTTAATTTGTCGTTATCATTGCAGGATCATTCCCATTTGCAAATCTAATGACATGATCGCTTAGTAAAGAAAAATTCCAAAAATTATAAAAATGTTCATAGCTGGCAGCCCTTTCATGATTTGAATCTTATTTACGGAAGCTATAGGGAGAAAAGCTTTATTTTGCTGAGCAAATTTACAAGATTTAGGAGACAAAAACCACCATAGCTGGAAACTCTTTTATAATTTTATAACCAAATGTTTTCTGGAGTAAGGTTCAAATACTGTGTGAATTTTGTTAAAATGTGATGGCTGAATCGGAAGTAATAGGTCAAAAAACATTTTTTTTTCTCAGTGATTTCTTAAGATGGCACCACTGCCAAAGGATTGCTTGCATTTCAAAATCAATTCTATCAGACCTGGTCCTAGTTAATACCAACCTGTCCTGTAAATTTCATAATGATCGGATCATCCGGTCTTCAGTTCTCGTGAGCAGAAGTTTCAAGTGCTGAAAATCGAGTAATTTGGTAATCGGTTGCCGTTTTTCTGAAACTCGGAATTTTGAAAATTTCAAATTGATATGATGGACAAAGGTATAAATTTAAAAGGTTAAAATTTTTGAGGAGGGTCGATGTTTTGAAGGAATGTTTTTCACATTCCTGCCGTAGCTACAGGATTACTCGAACAGTCTTGAAAAACCATCTTCAATTTCACAATGGAAGCTTTTGAGTCTTGAAACAGAAATTAATAGAGTGGGATCCGATGTAAAGCAATATATTCAAGGCCCTATCAATGAATCTTAAAGCCTTATGTACACAAAAGTGATTCTTAAGCATGGTGGAGGCAGTTTCATGCTTTGAGGTTGTATATCCGTTAAACCAACAGGGGATTTATAATGCATACAAACCACTATTGACTCAGCAAAGTATACCGGTATCTTAGAAAATGCAATGGTTGCCTATTCAGAGGAAAACTTGCTCGTTGTTGGGAAATAGGACAATGACTCCAAGTATGCAGCAAGATCTACTAAAACATGCTAAATGTCCCAAAGCTAAAAGTCCCACATAAATTTTGGATATGTAATTATTGTTCACATTTGTGTACTGAACTATTTTGATACATATAAATTCAGGTTAAACCAACAGTTAATAAAATTTTTGAGGAAAATTGATTTTTCTGACCTTAATAACTTTTGTTGCGCACACCAATTCATAAAGCCGTGTACACATAGACCCAACGAACGGCCAATGATAGTTTACACTAAGCCAACGAATACGCTGGCTCCTTGACCCTATGGCCTTGACCCTATTTGTACGCAGGTTAATAGACTTTCCAAATTTGTTTCGCATCTAATGATAAACACAATTCCGTTGAAAATTCTTCGCTTGCATTTATTTGACCCAACAACCCTCTTTGTCTAGAATGACTGTGCTATACGAGGACACTGGGCTTTAAGGAGACACTGGGTCTCTCATTCAGATTCATGCATCGATAAAAATAAGCATAGCTCGCTAGATATTTCTAAGATACAGTACGGAGACAAAAAATTTAAGTCTGCGCTATTTCAAACTGTGTTTATAAATAATTTTGCCACTGATTGTACCTCTTAGTGATATACAACGGTTGCTGCTACATTGTAAATACGTACGTAGGCATAGATATCATTCAGAAGGATCACATCTTTGAATTAAAATAAGTCTAACCCAACTAAATATTATTTTTCTTGCAACATTCCCAGTCTAGCGATGATTACTAGTTGATACCTAACCGCTTTCTTAGTCAAAGTAATTTCGCCATACCATTAAAATATATAGCCTTAAAACTAATGAGCATCAAAAAGATTTATGATTTCTTGAAAAACAAACCCTAGCCTCATCACGAGCCATAAATTGTCGTGCAGTTTCATATTAAGGCCCCCATTCACGAGCAGTAAATCAGTCCAAATGGCCTAAGACCAGACCAAAATCTCACCGTTTGTGGGAGAACTCGGAAGGACTCATGGACTGAAGGAACCTAATTGGATTTCCAATCAATCCAATGTGTGGGGAAATAGTAGGCCAAGTGTTGACAATCCATAAAATGGACTGGTCGTATGTGTTGAAGCCTCAGTCCAAATAACGTAACAGTCTTGCTTCACACGCTGACTCGTGACAAGCTCATTGACTGTTTCTGTGATTATTTTATTTAATCGAAAAATTCAGCATAATGGGTAGTGGTGGCCATTATTTTGTTTTGGAGGTTTTTTTTTTTTGGGTGAAATTACTGTATAAAATTTGAGCTCTTCATAGCTGCAACCGCTTGCTAAGTACCGCAAAGTAGCGGGCGGTCAATCTTTCATGAGAAGTGATGGCTTGCATCATATTTGTATCCTTTCGTTTGATTAATGGAGTGACCAACTAACTGTAGCAACGTATTATATGTATGTCTTTTCATCCATTCTTAAATAATTTTGCCAATCAGAAGGCTCAAATGTGAGTTCTTTTACCAAATTTACGTGACTCATTTGTTTCCGTTCGGCTAGCCATCCTTTTTTCCACTTCCATTTTGGTTTTCAGTTCTTTCTGTAGATGCAAGCTGCAATTACAAACAACTCCTCCATAAGTTTCGGTTCCATTAATAAATTAAAAACAATTTTTTTTTTTCAAATTTTTATATATTTTTTCCTAAATTGATGACAGAAAATGGATTGTACTGACTGGATCGAGGGTCTATCGTGAGTGACGAGCTGTATTGGACTTAAACCAAATGGACTCAGGCCGTTTGGGCTGCTCGTGAATGGGGGCCTTTACTTTCATTACTATCCTCAGTATGATATATTTTCGACAGACAAAAGAATTGCCCTTAGCTGTAAACTAAGATGGATAACGATCAGCCATTATTTTCAAAATATCATTGTCCGATCGTGTGTTCTTTGACGCTATACCTTTTTAAATGCTTGCGGAATCGCACTTACGCACTTTGGGAGAATTTTATATTGTGCAATTTTTTGGAATATTAAAGCAAAACACTTTGGATTGTCTTCAGTTATTCGGGAATAGTCAGCCGCTGTTGATGTGTTGGCCTGAGTAAGTGAGAATACGTATTTGCCGTGATTGTGGCTTGGAAGCATACTTCGTCTATAGTGAGCTCGACTTTCAGTTTTTACGAAGTTTTTTTTTTTTAAGTTTTACTTAATTTACATATGGTGTTGGATTGATTGATTTTCTACGACATTCAGGAATATATTTGGCTTTTTCAAAAGCATGAGATATTTTGAAATACATTTTTGTACGCTGACTATCCTGATTATATCTAGATAGAATACTATCAATGAATAATCGATTACTAAACTTCTTATTCATTTGTCATAACGTTAGTATTTTTCTAGCAAAAAAGGGGCCCATATATTGCTAGAAGATGTTGGAACTACGAAAATTATCACCGGCTCTCCAGTTGAGAGCACAGGCCGAATTAAACGAGACTGACGAACTCATACGCGATAGCGTTGCCGTTCTTCGTGAATGGTTGGCCAAGCAACCACATATCAACGGTTGTAGCGGCGAGCAGTTCTTTCTTAACTTTCTCAGGGCCTGCAAGTATAGTTTGGAGAAAACCAAAAAAAAAATCGACGCCTACTTTACTGTAAGAAGCCAAATGCCTCAATATTTTAGAAATCGGAATATCTACTCAGAGAGAACTCAGGAATTGATACGAAAGGGGTAAATAATGCAATATCCACTTATTAAAATTACATAGATGTAACCATAAACTATCACCCGATAGATACATGCTCGTGCTGCCAAATACACTTGGTGAGGATGGTCCGAGGGTGTTCCTTTTTCGACTGGGCTGCTTCAACGCCAATGAATATTCCCCTCAAGATATGATGACAGTCGTGACTTTAATATTAGACCTATTACTTTTACTTGATGATAATCTGTTAGTAGCAGGCTTCAAAGTGTTGCACGATGCGGCTGGACTAACGATGAATCACGTGCTCCAGTACAATCCAAACTTCATGAAACAATTTGTGTATAGTTTTCTCGATGGATCGCCTTGTCGAATGAAAGGTGCCTATGTTATCAATCTGAATAGCACTCTAGAAACATTCGTTCATTTCGTGAAGTCGTTTATGAATCCCAAAATAAGCTCTCGAGTATGTTCAATTAAAGTTGACATGTTTTCATATTTTGTACAAGTCGAGTAAAGTATTTTGAAATCATAATCATTTACGTTGCAGGTTCACATTGTGAGCACTAAAACACTCAACGAGCATATTCCTCAGAAGTTTCTTCCTAAAGAATATGGAGGCGACGCAGGCACCATCGATCAAATCACAAACAACTGGATCGAAAAGTTGAAAGAAAATGATGCCCTGATCAAAGAAGGAGAGAGTTTCAGTGTCGACGAGAGTAAACGACCTTCTGGACCTAAACATACCAACAATATGTTTGGAACTGAGGGATCCTTCCGGACTCTAAACTTCGACTGATGTAACCACTTCAATTTATCGTCATGTTTCGAGTTAGCCTACTTTATTTTCGTTATAAACTACAGCCCATTAAGATAGTATTCTGGTCTAGAGGCACGATTTTGAGGTGATTTTACGGACGCAGAAAAAAAAGCAAAAAAAAAGCCATAAACATTTTTGGTATATATTTTTTTACGTCTTTTATTAACATTTTAGAAGTACAAAAATGTATTCAAAAAATAAAAGAAATAAAAATTGATGTAGATACAGGCCGCCGAAGTGATGGCTCAAAAAAAAAACTTGTCTCATGGTTGACATGATGCCAACCTTCCTGGTGGTCTGAAACAGAAATTGTTGGTGAATTCTGTAATAAGAAGAATGTGAAATTCGTCTGACGTAGGCGAATTGAAAAAACTTTTTTTTTCTCAAAATGGCGTCCATGTAAAAAAAAAGTTGATTTTTTGCCTCATTTTTTTCAACTTTGGGAATTTTTAATAGATAGTAGAAAAAACAATTTGAAAAATCCTTACGTCAGGCGATAACTAATAGTGTAAAGAGGGTTTGTGCGAAAGAGAGATATCATGTCAACCGAATCGAGAAAAGTAGTTCCGAGATATACGCGTTTAAATCTTGGAGTCTCGTTTCCGGGAGTTAGTTGGCGAGTCACAAAAATAGCTGTAACTCCAAAAATAATTCGAATATCCGAAAATCCTTTTAAATGCTTATTCTTAAAGGTCTAAACTTTGAAAATATGCAAACGAAAAAAAATCGATTTGATCAAATTTCTAGACCAGAATACCCCCTTAAGTGAATGAATACAGCCCATATTATTTAATAGCTGAACCCAATGATTTTAAATAGGCCCGATCATTTTTTCAAGTGTATTTACATAAATCCAGCACCGATAAGTGAAGACTCCGCGTCTATTGCATTATTTTCTTGTATTTCGCAATGACATTTCTGCTGAATGGAGTCACAGCCAGCTTTTTTGAATGGTCGAATCTGTAACTGTGTCACTTTGGTGGATCGGGCAGTTCTACTGCTCGTGTAACTATTTCTATAGTTGTGCGAGTTGGCATTTTCGTTGAATTGGATAATACTTTTGACTCCAGCGAATCGGTCATCTAAGCATGGCTCTCTTGGTTGAAGTGCTCCGTAAAACAGCCGCCCAAAAGATGCTGGCTTATTGATCTAGAAAAATAAAATTATTCATTATGGGCGGTATGTAGCATAGCATTTAAAGCTATAATAGTAGACTCTCAAACACAATAATAGAAACAATGACAATAGCGCCGGAAAACAAAATAAAAAAGTATCAAATCACAACAGCAAGCATTTAGAACTTTTACTAAAATGGTGTCTCCTTTCGGACTACTCTTACTGATATCTTTATGACTTATCAACTAACCTTAGTCTTGCTCACGGCTCTCACTCGATAAGAACAAAACAGAAATGGCGTCTGATGATAAGCTCTACGAAAATTATCATTCGTCAAGCCATAGATCAGTGGGTTGATCGCAGCATTAAAGAAAATTAAATAGTGTGCTGTATACCAAAGTATCTGGAAACTGCCCAAAATTTGGTTCACATAGTTATTTTGGAGCATTCGGTTTCGTATGAAGACCAGTGCTGTAAAAGGCACCCGAAGAACTATGAATGTCACTACGACGATGAAAAGCATTTTTGCCACTTTAGTCTTGTATGAAACAGACATTGGATGTTCTCGTTTGAGAACTTGCTTCTCGTATCGACCCAACTGTGAAAAATTATGTTAGAAATTATAAAAATAAGATAGTCGGTTTAGAGAATTTACTCATACCTTGTAGAAAATTGCTGCGTAGCACACCAGCATAACACTTAATGGTAACCAAACCAGAGCAGCTATTAGAACATGCCAGTACACTGGGAGAATTGTAGGATTTTCAGAGCAGTAGGTTTCGAGGAAATTTTTCCATTGACGTTCCTGAAACAAAGCAATGAAATAGAGAGTAAGGAAGTAGGAATTCCGTCAAAGGAAAATGATGCAGTTGGCTTAGATCTTGCAACATTTACATACATATATTTTTCTAAATTTTTAGAGTAAAAACATGTTTTTAAACATATTTTTACCAGCTGGTTCTTACATTTTCAAACAAAATATTTATTTTTGAGTTTCAAAACTCACCTTATACGTGCGGTAAAGAATCAGCGGCGTCGCCAGCAAAAATCCAGTTATCCAAGTTACGATCATCACAAATTTCGCTCCTCGAATTGTAAGCCTTGTTTCTTGCGGCAATACGATTGCTGTTAATCGATCGTAGCTCACAGCACATAAGTTCAGGACAGCCGTTATCAGTAGGGATCCTTCAAGAAAACCCTCAATTTTACATCCGAATGCTCCTAACTTATAGTTTTGAAAGAAATCGTGATACATGAACATCGTTGGACAGATAATCAGTGTTGCTGCATCAGCCACAGACATGTTAGCTATAAGCATATTCGTTGGTGTTCTCAAAGCACGGTTCTTCACGATTATATTGAGTAGGATGGCATTACCGAGAATACCGAAAAGAATTACTGGCACAAAAGTCGCTACTTTGAGAATGATTTCGCCTTGCGGTATTATTTCCCAAATGTCTTTCGGAAAATCAAATTTACCTACGTCTATCTGAAAACGAGTTGAAAACAAAGCACATAGTCGTAAGAGGAGATGTAGCGGCTCACAATAGTTAGTTACTTTTGGTAACTGTCAATCTATGCGAGATAACGGTATTATCTAACTTCGTTACAGACAAGCAATCTTTTTAATTAAGTCACGGCTGACATGGTAGCGTGTTTTAATTATCAGCCGCACATGTAATTCTATAAACGTAATGATTTACATGAGTTCTACCTCAAGACACTGAAAGTATTTTCTTTTTGAAATGATTAAACAAAATGCCGTTATACTTTTAGCAAGTTTTTCCTTTTTTTTCAAAATAAAAATCCTCTTACACCATCACCATCCATAATATTCAGAGTAGACCCACACTTAAATCACTTTTCTTTTTTTTTTAGTAAAATATACAGCCGATTCAGTACAGAATCGAAATGCAAGTTTTCAATGAGACACTTTTTCACATCTGAACGCTAGCTTCCTATGAGATATACAAGCTACTCTCTGCCTTTAAGGTTTGATATGAATGCCAGTCAATAGCTTTAACATAAGCATTCTAGCCAATAGTGTATTCAATGACGTCAGTTTCCTTTGATAACCATAGCAGGAGTAAAATGGGGTAGAACTTCCGCGCTAATCGAAGATGCCTATTTCATTTAATTTTTGATATCTAGATTCTCTGTATCGTAAAACGCCAAAAGTGGGTTATCTGATTTGCATTATGGAATGCTTTTATTTCTCGTCATCTTTCTACGCCAAAGTTCCTCCTTATCTTAATTGAACACTTGCATACCGTTTATCAAAGCTCCGGACGAGTAAATTGAATGTAGTACTTACCGCTACATAGTTCTTAATTCATTGATTACTAGTCAACGGAAGCGTTCGATTAACTGAATGTATGGCGTATACCTACAAAATTTTCGAGTAATTTTCAGAGATACCAAGTACATAGAAGGATAGTTAATTTAAACAGTGCGAACCGTACCAGAAGGAAATTGGGGAGTTCTTAGCACTGAAAGTGCCAAAGTTGGTGAATGAAGTTAAACATCCTTTTCGCAATACTTAGTCAGTATAGCGCCAAAAATTTATGTGCTTCTCTTACTACTTGCGAGTGGAGAGACAGTCAACCAAACTTTGCTCTTACATTACTAATGAAACTTTCTGTATTCTTGACTTCAGGTGTGGTATAGGATGATCATTATTAGTTTGGTACATAAGTATAGAGCCATTTAAGTTTTACGTGAGAAGGTGAATTTCAGGACTCTATCTCGCACGTTATGGGTTTGACCAAAACAAATTCAAATAAACAATGATCGTTTTATTACAAACCTATATATTTATTCTTTTCGAAAAAGTCATGAAAATATAAAAATTTGAATATTATACAAAAATTTCGAATCGAAAATTACTCCAGCCACCATTAAATTCGAAATCACGCGACAGTTAAACAGATCATCAGCCCAGTATACAACGTGGACTGATTTAGGGATTGAGATTGAAACAATGGAAAGTAAACGGGTTATTCAAAGGTTTCGACTCCACCGTTTCAATGTCAATCCGCTTTGAATCCACTTTCAAGTCACGTTGTACACTGGGCTATAGATTCTTTTCTCATATCACTCTCTCATTGCTGTAACACACATTTGTAGAGCACCTGATTACAGAAAAAGATGCCTGTCCCTGGTGGTTTCCATATCTATGAGATTTTATCCAAAGTATGATTAGAGCCCATAAAATGTATATGCATGTTAGCATTAATTTGATGACAATAAAGTCTTCTCTACAACGCAAGTATGTTGACATATAGTCTGGTAGCCATTAGTTAAAACCGCTAATTGAATTAGTATCAGCGTTTATCGATAGAGAAGAGAAAGCACGTTAGCACCTTAAAAACCTTATTGCCAATATAAAATGTTCCAAGTGAACGGTTTTGTTCCAAGTGGGCAGTTTTGTTCCAAATTTACTGCTACTAATTTGAAATCGTATTTGACTGATTTTTTTCTCAAATTCATGCTCAGGATATCGATTAGGATCATGATTCGCATTAAAAAATAAACAGTCAATACTGTCGTCAATAATGCTGTCAACTTGATACTTATCAATTATTCAAATGTAATTAAATAGAACACATTGGACTAGTTTTCTCATTTTAATCTTTTGATTTTATTTCTTATTAGCTTAAATAAAAAAGACAAAAATCAAACATAATATACAATTCTTTCTGTTATAATTATCGTTTTCATTTTTCGCGCACAAATGCATTTTCTCAATTCATTCATAATAATTTCATCGTTATTTTTATGTACATATATTGTGAATCATTAAATATATTATATTTTATACACTTTTTGACAATATAATTCTGGTTTTTTGCATTATCAACTAATATTTACACTTCATTTATCTACTCTATTTAGTATTATCATAGTTGTTTTATCAATATTATCTAAGTCCGGTATCGTCCAGTATCGAAATGCACAGTTAAACGTCTTGTATTATTTGCGAACCGATTTGTTATTTGTATGTAAAAAGGTTTTTATAAATGTGAACTATGAGTGGCATTAAAGAAAGTGCAGAATCAGAGTTGAAATTCACGCCTACGAGGTCAATGCGTTCAACCAAATTGGATATTTCCTTTCAAGAGGCGGACCGCAGGACTTCTCTCGCTCATCCAGAAGGAAAGAAAATAGCTCCACGTCGTCGAATGAAAGCCAACAGCAGTGATGAAGAAATTGAAATATAAAAGATTCGCCCAAACAACTCTCGAATGCCGAACCTGAACATTCTTGCGGCGAACCCACGAGCGGTGAAAAATCTAAATCGCAAAAGAGGAAAACCAAGGAATCGAAGAAGCAGAATGCAAAAGCCAATCAGAAAAGGAAGGAAACTAAGAAGCTTGCCAGTAATAGTAGTAGTGAAAAATGAAGACTTGGTGAAGAAATAAGTTTTGGTGGAAAATCAAGATTTGGTGGAAAATGAAGATTTGGTAGCAAATGAAGAATCAGCAAAAAAAAAAGAAGACAGTGGAAAGTGGATTCGTATCTGCTAGTAGCTAGGTGGTTCTATTATCTTTCCTACTTCAAGATTTCGACACGAGCAAGCCACAGCAAATTATTAATCTAGTCTCTCCCGAATTGCCGCTGAGACCAAAAAATGGAAAATAATGTTACGAAATCACCTGAAAAGGATGATGCTAGTGCACAGTCAATCGATGAGACGGCGAAAAAGCCAGCTGAGACAGAAGATGAAGTAAATGAGACTTTTGAAATGTCTCAAAACGAAACCCCTTCGGAAATCAAAGTCCAAAAATAAATTTCCCAAGAGAATAAGTATCCAATAGAAACACCTAATCCTGCCGATTGTGTAGGGAATCTGTCATATCGAGGAAGTTGATTGGCTCATAAAACGGAAGAAAAAGGCACCAGCTGCTGAAGTTACGGGTAGTGAGAAGAAATTGAAACAAAATATTACTGTTCGCTAGTTGAAACTGAATTTGAAAAGAAACTTTTGAAAAAGGTTGCTGCTATCGCGGAACATGGCGGTAACTTGTCGAAGACACAAAAATGAGATCCAACTCCAACCTTACGTGTGAAACTGCCACACTTCAAAGCCATACATAAACATCAGTTCGACAGGATGGAATCAAGTACCGACCATGTCCCACGGAAAAGTGGAGCGAGCTAAGGTTTTATCAGCTTCGAAACCAAAACCAGATACCGTCCCTTCATCAACCATGTCTAAAAAGACGCCCAACAACTCTTTGAAAAAGGATCTGAAAAGTTTGAACAACGCATCAAAACCAATTCCGCCAAAAGATCGACAAAAAATCGAACTTTCCAGAATAAAAGTAACGAAAGACATAGCAAAGCATTAATACCAGTTTTGACAGAGAATGTGAATAAAAATGTCAGGGTTCTTAGACTAGTAAGGAAGATTGAACTAAAAAGGTTCGCAGTAGGAACCCCCAACAGAAGCTTGAGTAGCCTAGTGGGTAGAGCACTGGCTTCTTGTGTGTAGGATACCTGATTTGAATCCAGGTTCGGACGAGAGCTCTGAGTTTACCTAGCTCTTGATAGGTACCTAAATTAATCAAGGCTAACGAGAGTCGTGGAACTAATCACTCCACACTCGTATTTACATTGATTGTAAATTTGAGATGAAGCTATCTACCAGCTTCAATCCTTAGACCCGTACGAGGGTTGTCGTGCAATTATTTTACTTGAGGAATAAAAGTAAATCAAATCAAAACGCCACTGAAAAAATCATCGAACGCCGAAAGGAGCTGTTTCCTTTTGTTTAAGGATTGCTGGTCGTATTTTTATGTACCGGTTTGCTAGCACTTTTGTTTAAATAGGGTAAAACATGTATCACATGCACAATACAACTGCATTCATTTTTGAGTTCGAACTGAATGTGATTTAAATATTGTGATGAGGCTATGGAAATGTTTCGATTTGTCAGTAGTGTTGTTTTTCTCCGTTCTAGTACTGTGCAAGTAACATACCTTCTGCATTTATTCGTTTTCATTTGATTTTACTAAATTGGTGACATCTAATTTTAAGTAAAGATTCTTATATGATTTTGCGATTGGTTATTTACAATGCATTTGATATACCTTTAATAATAAGCCTCCGCAACGCACTAGAAGTCTTTGAATATTTGTTTAGTGAGTTTTGCGTTTTTTTTTTTGTGTGAATTCTGGTGATTTTACGCTAGCTCAGTTTACTTAAACAAAAGTTATTGACATGATGTTTCGGCCGCACAACGAAATTTATGTGAAAACCTTGAGATATAGTATTTGGTGGTATAATCGTTTGCTACTTAACAATATATATATATACACATTTAAAACGTTATAAACTAAGACTTAGTCAACATTTTTAAATAGATCTACAGGAATGTATAGATCTGAATACAATGAAAATGGCGGGAAGCAGTCCTTCGGTTTATTTGCTTGAAAAATCGGGTTCAATAAAATGTAGATTAAATATAAAGCTTTCGTTAAAACGGCACACTGTTATAAAGTATACATTTGAAAAATGAACAGATTGAAAATCAAAGCTGAAGCAATCTTTTCGTAAGTTTCGTTATTAATCATAGTTTCGGCTAAAGATGCGAATGGGAACCCGATTTTTTCAGTTCCATTTATTTTTTTTGACACGCATTTATATTTTCTAGAAAGCAGCTTTAGGAAATAAATATAACAGTAAGAAATTATTTGAAAATTATAGTCATTTCCTTGCGTTTTTTGAAATTATTTTGGATTCGGATTGCTTTTGCTTTTTACTGGTTCTTGGATTGAAAGGCTGACATTGTTTCAAAAAGTGGGAGAGGAATCGAAATTAGCTCGGTTTGTAAATACCATATAAGATTAATAAAACGAATTATTTTTGCATCCACAAATTCAAACACACTCGTTTTTCGCAAGCTGCGAGACAAGAACAAGACTACGACCGTCCCTACACTTTAAATAAACCAAACATCGCCTATACTTAAATGTCAGTTCAACGGTGCTCGACTTCGCGTCCTTACATTTAAATCGGTTTCTTCTATTGGCGCAGTTACAGTACGTGATTCGTTGTATTTTCGCAGTAGCTCTTCAGCTGTACAGCGCTGAAGTCGAATTTGCAACTCTTTTACATTATCAGAAGCTGCGTCGTCCTCCACACTCCCTCTAAAACTTTTCGCAATGCAACCAGACGCAAATGATATACGCATTCCTTTTGGAATTTTCTCATCACTCTCGGATTGTTTTAGTAAAGATCGAAGTGGAATATTGTCTTCAATAGTCGAAAAACCCGATGTGCTGGAACAATTCGTATTTTCATCATAAGACGCAGCCAATTGAAGCACTCGACTATATCCATTCAAATTACGACGTGCTGGAATATTACCGACTTTACTTCGTCTTGCAGTTTTCTTCATATTACTCTTAATTAAACGTTTGACTGGCTTCACCGCTTTCTCTACTACCTTTACGGACTTTTTCTTTAGTCGTTTTCTTGCTGGCTTGTCTTGAAAGTCTTCAAAAAACTGATCGAATTGATCAAGATCTAGCATATCGTAATACATGGATGAGTTGAACCCACCAAAATAGCTAGGTCTCTTTCGTAGTCCATAAGAGGCACTTTTGTTCTCTTCTATGCCTTTGACATCTTTCCCGACAGTGCTAAGTTTACTCACTGCTTGGGTAGCCAGATCATTTTCGACGTTTATATCTGCTGCCATTCTGCTATCTTTTTCGCTTTCCTCCTCGTCACTGTCTTTTAACTTGAAACACATCTGTTTTCTCCTCGTCTTAGTGTTGTACATCCGCAAACCGTTCCTTCGAGCTAGCCTCCGACTTGCCAGCCACGGCTTCCGTCCTAGCGAACGGTTCGCTGCAATCAGAGGCGCACTCTTTGTATTACTTCGTAAGCCTTTCCCAATGCAGCTCTCTTTTCTCTCGTTCTCATCACTTTCACTTTGCAATTTCTCAGTACCCAATGGATCCTGAGAAGTTGAATCTTTCTCACAGTTTTCTTCATTGGCATTCTTACATTGCTGAAATCCTACCTGCTTCGAGTCTTGACTTTCGTCGTCAATCGTTATCACTTCGGGACTGCCAACGTCGACAAAGTTATCATCAAAACGTGCCGATGACTCAACTCTCTTACTACGTCTGAAAGCACCATCAAACGTAGACGCTTCTCTACTTTCCGATAATTTATTTTTTTGCTTTATCCTGATCACAGGTAATATCTTCGAAATAGAATTATATTTTCGGCGAATAAATTGCTTCCGCTTTTTTATGATTTTTATAACTGGGGGGGTCAAACGCTTCGCTGGAATATTTTCCATTTCCGAATCTATATTCTGTGTTTCAGTTTGTATTTCATTTTCAGGCGATAGCACTCCTTCCGTTTTCACTATGCGTTTTCGATTATTCTTACGATTCCGACAAACAGCTTTCCATTCAGGATCATTGTCGTCGTCAAAAATTTCATTTACATGACTATCATCGTTCTCACCCAGTTGATCTTCCGTGCCAAAAGTTGCAACAGACGAATCTTCATGACTGTCGTAGCTTGAAGGATCTCTTTCAAGTCCGCCCACTTCCATAGTACTTACGCTGCTATTCAAATCAACAATTAGATCACCAGTATTTACAGTCAAAATCACTTCCTCCTCATCCATTTTTTCAATCGCACGACCATTCGAGCTCTGCGAATCTTCATCGAGCAGTTTTATCGAAGTTCCATTTTCACTCTCAGTCGAGTTATCTAAAATCACTTTTTTGTTTCCTACACTGTATCGTGGTTTGCGAGCATGGTAGTATCGTTTCCACTTACGTTTTTTGGTTGATTTTTTCTTAATTACGGCGGGCGCCAAATCTTCGTTGTTTTGCGAATCATCTGTTACAGTTTCAATTGGTTCAGATGCGGGCGAGAGCCCTGCCGGTTGAAGCATTCTGTATGAGCCATCTGAGCGAATAACAGTTATGCTTATGTGCGGCGGGTTTTCGCTCCTGGGTTTTTCAATTTCAGATACATCAGACAAGACAGTGTCCTGATTTTCATTTATTATTTCTGCTGATTCTTCAGTTAATTCCTCGATTTGGATATCCTGGTTGCTCTTTGTAAGCTGAGAAGGCTCTGCCCAACAGGATGACAAGACCACTTCTTCTTCGCAATCGTTTTCAGCACTCTTGGCAGTCGAATTTTCAGCTCTATCATCTTGTGATACAGATTTAATTTTTCTTGCGGTCGAAATACTTGGAAAGTTGGCAACTCCCAAAAACATGTTTTTTACAGTTTTCTCTGGGATGGATTCAAATAAAGGTTCTGATTCTTCCACATCTTTTACTGCATTATCTTCTTCAGGTTTTATCTCCTCAGGGTTTAGATGCGAGTTAGAAACCAGCTCAGAATCATCAATTGCATCGGCTATTTCAGTCACCGCGTCCTGTAAATTAAGAATAAGTTCATCTTCAGCAACTTCTGTAATGGCTTCAGATACTATCGTACGTTTTGGGCTAATCGTTTCTTCATTTTCATTAGTTATATCCTGCTCCACTTCTGAGAGGCTGTTTTCCGCCGCTACGGCGTTGTAGCCTTCTTCATTGTGTTTTATTTCGTTCTCATACACTAGCACGCTATCATCAATAGAGTCAGCCATTTCGTCGTCTTGCGTTTTTGATTCAACTGATGCTGGCAATTCAAGCTTTTCAATTATTAAATTATCGATCGTAATATCTGAATTTTTGTGTCCACTTTCAATTGTTTTCGCTTCTGAATGTTTCATGTCCAAAGCAGGCGTCAACGCGTCCTCACTACCGATATCAACATTATTTTCACTGCAGAGCGTGTTCAAACCAGTCAATTTAACTATTGTTTCGTCACTATCTCCAATTATTTCGGAATTAGCATTAAAAAGATTTTCAATAGCTTTGAATGGTTTGTTGTCAAAATGGCCTTCATCTTGTTCGTTCTTATCGGGAACATTCGAATGATGGCTTCCCTCATTAAGATTATTATTTATCAGAACGCTGGTAGAATTGTCTTCAACTTCAGTAGGAAAATAATGGCTACCATAGCTATACGAATTATAATCTGAATTGATATGAGCTTCATCTGAAACATTTGTTACTTCTGAAACGCAGTGGTTGTCGGTACTCTCTTCATTTGGTATTGTTCCAAAATCAATTTCATAAGCTATGTGCTCATTGCTTATGTCAACGTTCACCGGTTCCACTGGCAATGATAGTGATTCAAGGGCTAAGTAGGGTTCCGCATAAGGATGTTCATCGATAAATCTAATGGCATCTGGGACTTGATTCGTCGATTGTTTTTTATTTTCGATTTCGCCTATTACTATGTCCGTTGTTTCCTCTTTTATTTCATCTATCACTGCATTAAACTTTTCTACAAAGTCGATATCTTCATTTGTTGCAGTTTTATCTTCAGCTGCAACAATCGTCGCTTCTTCAATCTTAACATCATCTATAGCTACAATTGTCGCCTTTTCTTCCTTTTTAATGTCATCTATAGTTTCGATCGTATCGATGAATTCTATCAATTCATTTGAAGCTCTTTCATTCCCGTTTATGGTGTTCATTGTCTCGATTTTCGTAGATACATTACGTACAATATTATCTTCGGAGTCGAGATTTGCTATTTTCTCAGTATCAGGTTCTATGGATTCAGAGTTTTGATCATCAGTTTCTTGATGATTTACATTTGTGACACCTTTATGTACCATATCTTCTTCAATCGCAATTGGTTGAGTGACCACAGCGTGCAAAACTGGCTCTTGTTCGGAGTCGTCTTTAATAGAGTCCTCTTTAATGGCGTGTGGCTTCACGTCAGATTTTTCTTTTTCATTTACGTCTTCCTCTCTAGCTATATCTGGTGCAAGTAAACTGTCATTAAGATTATCGTCGTGATTTTGACCGACTTCTACAAGTTCAGCCGTTTCTACATTTTCCAACAGTTCTGTTTTCAAATGTTCTTCGCCCATTTTATTCACACCAGCAACAGACAACATATCAACGCTAATTACTTCCATCCCTTCCAAGCTATTCACACTAATTTGCCTCTCCGGCGATTCTAATCCCATTCGAGCAATCACATTATCTCCGTAGCATTTTTTTCCACAAACCCATCGAGCTTGTTCGTCAATGAAAATACTACTATTGTCTAAAATCACAAGTGGTCCAATATCCGGTTCCACATTCTCCTCAAGATAACCAACGAATTGATCTTCTAATGTCATACTATCTAGCTCTAGCTTCGACTCCGCTGTTTCGTCCATCGACCAGAATTCAGTTTCCGATAAGAAGTCTTCACCATCAGATAAAAGATCGAGTTCAGAAACTAAAATCCGACCGGATGTGGTTATTTTCAGGTGAGAAGGCGGAGGTATTGATTGTGTTCTTGCTTCTTCCTTAATTACAAGAGGCAAATTATCTTCTAGACCTTGGAATGATTTCCTAGCTTCTGACAAAGTTTCTTCAAGCAGATCGGAGAGAGTTTGACCAGGCTTCAGTACATCTGGAATTTCGACTTCCTGCTTTATAGGTTGATCGGTTGGTGTTGGGGTCGATTGAGCACTCATCTTTGAATCCACTTTGGCTGATGTCTTAAACAGCGAATCGAATGTTTGGTACGACTTTCTACTATTCAGAGGTACTTTGTTTTCAATCGATTTCTTCGAATCGGACTTCGAAAGCTTTGTCAGTTTCGCGATTGCTAGCGACTGGAATCCATTCAATGTTACAGGAGGGACTCGCTCTTTTTGCATTAACGAATTTAGCTTCAGAGCAGTTTCCGTCTGCGCAGTAGCAATCTGAGAGAGCGTTATGTAGTTTCTTAATAGATTAAAATTTGAATTGCTGTCAGTTTTCGCCTGTGGTAGAAACTGAGACGATGTCGATGGTGTCAACAAGTTATTCGCAAAACTCAATGGATTAAACACGTAGTTACTCCCTTTCAAGTAGGACTTATGCGAAGAAAGGAATTGACGGCTCGGAGTTTGAGCTGGCGGGTGTTGTTTATGTTCTTGCAACCGCCGATTTTTCTCAAGTAAATTTCTAACAGTTTGCGGTTTTGAAACTTTCTTCACATTGCGATTGTCAACTGATAAGGGAGTGTGAGTTGACGTTCTACTGAATGCTAAAGACGGCATATTGCTGAGCTTTGGGATATCTTGTGCTTTTGAGTTCAGTACACTGTCTGAGATCGGAGCAGTTGGCTTTCGTTTTGAGGTAGGGTTCGGTTTCACCTTTGTCGTATTTTGTGCCACCTGCACAAGATCATAGAGCTTGGATGGAGTCATGGCTTTCAGTTCATCGGGTGTTAGCTGTGCCAGCATTTCTTTCAATTTAATGTTGCTGGCATTTTTTTTGATAGCCCGGGGCTTTCGTGCAACTTGCGATTTGGTGGTATCCGACACACTAACTTCCCTAATCATAAAATCAGCGTTGCTCGCGTGATCTTGAGTGCAATTTGGAGCTTGGTCAGCCTTGGTCGAGCTCATGCTTAACGTTGTGGTTGAAGTTCGGAGTTTCGGCGCTGTGGAAGCGCCGCTCGCAAGAAAAAACTGCAAGTTAGGAGTATGTTGCGACGTTGTAGCTGTCGATTGTGCGAAATTTGCGTCATTTTCTGTTTTTATTGATGAGACAGAGAAAGGTTGGTCTTGGTTAGTCAATGGCTTGCTTGGCATATTGACTTTACCGATTGTCGCTAAACTAGCTCTGCTGTCAGCCGATGCAATACTTTCGCTTTTGATTGCCGATGAAGAGATGCAAGTTAAATTAGTCACAATTGTTTTCTTTGGAGGTTTCGAAACTGGAGTGATAGTCAGATTCGTTGAGCATTTCGATTCATGCTGGTTTATTCCTACTTGAACGTCTTTGAGATAGTTTTTGGGACGTTCGGTTTCATCTGTCTTTTTCGAACTGTACTTATCAGGGAAATGTTGATCCAGGTAGCTTCTAAATTGCGCAATGTATTGCACGCTTGGATGAGATGAATTGCTGTAGTAGCTTTGAACTTTAGCCGCACTTTTGCTGCCCGTAGAAGTTAACGAAGTATTCATGGCACTGTTCGAAGTTTTCGAAGTTGACTGGAGTAAGCTATTTGATACAGATACAGGGGTGATTGTTGTCGAGTTGTTAAGCAATACAGAGGGACCTACTGGCTTCGAAAATTCCATTCTACCCTTCGTACCCGATACCACTTTATCAGCCTTGTAAGTCAATTTCGGCGCCTTCTTCTTCACAGTAATCATATCTGCGGTAATACTTGTATTTAGCGGTATCACTGTGGGGTTCAATAACGTTTTTGTTGCGGTTGAGTAACCTGAATCGGCTGATGAGTTCGGACTTATCTTCAAAAAACTTGAACTAAAACTTGAGCTTCCGAGTTTTTGAGACTCACTAAAGCTACCAAACGGACTCTTCGTTTTCGTAAGTGGTGGTGCGGTTATTGAAGAGCTGTTACTTTTCAAAATCGATTCACGGCTAGAAGTGAGAACAGTCTTAAGTAATGTGTCACGAAATGACGAGTTGTTCGACTTCAGAAGCGATGAAGTGTTCGATTTCAAAAGTGATGAGTTGTTGGACTTAAGAAGCGATTCGCTAAAAGCCGACGAGTACGGTTTTAAAATTAAGTCTATCGACGTGGAAGCAGCTTGGTTTGACTTAGCACTCAGTTGCTTCAGAGATTTATTGTCCTTGATGCTCTTTTGGTCGACCGAACTCAAGCTGTACGCAGGTGATAGATTTGGAGGTGTAAGCTCCGCACCTAACCTAATTCCACTATTATTAAAGCTCGTACTGGCACTAAACTGGCCAGATGATGAAAGGTCGGGAGGCTGAGGTGATGCCGAATCGGAGTTTTGAGTCGAAGAAGAAGCCGCTTTGATTTTCGCAGCAGGCATAAGACTCATTATATAGCGCTGTTGTAAAATGTTCGAAGTTGCAGCAGCTACTATGGTTGCATAGTCTACCTTCTTTTCAACACTAGCACCTTGAGAGTTAAGATTTTTCAGTAGACCACATGTAATTGTATTAGACTTAACATCGGAAATGTGGCTGGTATTTTGACCATCCATTGTAGATTTCGTCAGCAATTTATGAGAGTCATTTACCGTTATAGACGTTGTAGTAGTATCTATAGAACTAGTACCTTTTGAAACTCCAATATCGCTTGCAGAAGAAGTCCTAGCTTTATTTGATTGTTGCATGTGATACAGCATGTTCCGTTGTAGCAAATGTTGAAAAGTCTGCAGTAGTTCTGCTCCTTGCATTGCTAAATTGTTCATTGTTTGTTGGGCAGCACTGATTTGTCCTGAACCGCTGCCACTCGTAGATAGCAACGAAGTACCTGTTTTCGGAAAAGGTCCATAGTGAACAACGAAATTTTTGCAAGAAATTATTTATGTTTAATGTTTAATGAAGAGTTGTTTTCCAAAGATTTTGCATGCATGCACTTTTAAAAAAAAAAATCTCATTTCCTCGAATTATTCAACTATCGTAACTATGCAATTTCACAATTATCGGCGACTGAAAATATTTTGACCGAAAAAATTAATACTGAAATTTTAAATCATTCATACAAAATCTTTTATTTTGAGTCAAATCGGGAAACCCAGAAATTCTAGGTAAAATTCAAAATAGGTATCGTGATTCTTATTTAAACATTTTAACACAATCATGTGCGCCCATGTACAGCTTTAAGGAAATCTGGCATTGTGTTTCGCCAGGAAAAGTAGCCAAGTTGACAACGAATGGCCATTATCGAATAGTTTCACATCTGCAAGGAGACTGGAGTACTGAAGAGACAAACTGATAATAATATAAATTAGGCTAGACCAAACAAACCTTGATGGTGCTTCTTTTTGCTAACTCGAGTATCAGATTAGTGCTTAGTGCTATATTTCGAAGCTGCATGATTAGATAAAACATACAAATCGTGCATAGGGATTGTGAAGAAAAATTTAGAAAGTGGAACGGCAGATGCTGAATATATGATAACAAGAAAAATCATAACCCTTGACAGAAAGCAGTGGTTAGTGCAGTTAGTGAGTCTAGAAATTTTTGTGTACCAATCGCCCCAAGAAACTCTAAGTAGCGATTCACTTTTCTTTCTAGTAACCAATTTGCCTAATTTTAGGGAAATGTTGCCCAAGTCTTGGGCATTAAACATTAACATATATTCTGGAAACAAAAGACTGTCGAGAGAAGGCACGAATTCGTACAAATAGAGCTATTTTAATAAAACCAAACAAATGGAACAATTGTTATTGGAAGCCGAATGGATAAACCGAAATTTCAGGTTAAATATTCCCAATGGTGCAGATGCTAAAGGTTTACGATTGACGAGAAAGAACAAAATATGCTTCTGATATGGGACTGATCACACTAAATAAACCAAACCAATGATAAGCAAGCAATTATGCCACAAATACATTAAAAATTGTAGATCTAATAAGACAATATCGAAACTTCCCATCTATTGCCTTTTTGTCAAAAGTGGACACATTTGTCCGTTTGTTGATTCACCGAATAGAAATTTAAAATCACGAAAAAATGTGCCACAGAATCAAAAGATAACATGAAAAATGAAACTGTTTTAAGCAATAAGCAGACAAGACGGAATTAATGCAAAATCGGAGTAGTGTGAACATAAATACGCAAGAAATTAAAAACGTATCAGTTTGTTTGAAACATTTGCTTTCATTCATTTAGTTTAATTTGATTTAAAAGTCTCTATAATATATTTTCATATATATAATAGTTATGTTATCATCTCTATACGATTAAAATAATTCTAAAAAATCACTAACAATATAATTACACGTTTATTTGTACTTGAGAAGTTTCTTTTTTCTTTCTCTTTCATACATAATCCTCGACGTAGAGCAAATCGTTTAATGAATTACTTAAATCAGTGCTTCGTGCAAAACCTTTGGTATACATTCACTTTTATTCTCGTTTTCATGTCTTTCATTCTCTCTCCCTGTCTCGTCACTATCTACTTCATCATTATATATTTACTTTAATCATGTGTAGAAATATTAATGCATCGATCATTATGCTTACCTAGCTTTGGCCTTTGAATATTCACGTCGGACAAGGACGAAGATGACGCCGTTGGTGATGGCAGTGAGGATTGCTCGATTTTATGAGGTGTCATAGTCGATTTTGCACTGCCAATGCTCGATAGCAACGATTTAGAATTGGGAATTGAGGTTTGCATTGAAAATGTATTTGGTGACAATAACGATGCTTGACTAGACTTGACTTGTAGGAAATTAGGTGCATTGAATTCCACGCTGCCGCCGACAGAGAATGGTGATGATTGATTCGTCGTGGTTTGGCCGATTTCATCAGACAACGGATCGGATCCTTTCTTAATAGGAATTTTCCCTTCGAATTTTTTCGCAGTACTGTAAACTTTTAGTGCAGGATGTTGATGCTGAAGCTGACGCATAAGATGTTCGTTAAGTTTTTGAAGTGTTGTTGGAGATGAGGGAGTTCCGGCTGCACTTGTTGCTGATGACGGTGCTGAAACTGAAGTAGAGTGGTATATAATTTAGTATGCTTAGAACTTTTATGGGTAAATGCTTCGAATCTCCCAATAATTTTCTAATACAGGCGAGCAAAAAAACAAATTTACTTCACCAGAGACATCATACCATCAAAGTTTTGGTGACAACGTACAAAAGCCAATAATTTGAGGGTTTTAATTTGCAATTGTGATGCAAAAAAATCATTTTAACAGGACTAAAGATAAAAAATAAAACGAACGCACAACACTGTAGACATAAAAGGAAAATTTTTTAAGGGAAAATTTGAAGGAAATGAAAAGACACATGTGACAATCGTGTAGCTGTCAATTTTTAGATTTTATGCTAGCCAAAATTTTAGTTTATAATTAATTTAACTTACAATAGCTTTAAATACATTCAACTATTTGCTTCAATATGCATTCAAGACTTTGATGGGTGAACCTAGCACATTCAATTTTATAATCCTGTTCTTAAAATGTATTCTACTACAAAATTATACTAATAAAACAAGATAAAACTGTTCAAAATAGAAGAGAAAATTAATACAATCCCATTGATTAAATAGTAGTTCAGCATCATACGCAAAAAAGAATAAAACATTCCTACAAAACAGATCTAACTGCACTGAGGATAATTTTGTTAACAATAATGCCAAAACAAAACAAGCGAAACCCAGATAAGTTCATTTTGCAGAAAAAATTAAACTTTTCAATACATTTTTTTAGAAACGAAAACTTCAAACCACTTCTCAGAATCATTCCCATTGAGAACGAACGAAAAACGATTGAGTGATTGTCCGTGAAAAAACGATTCAATATAACAGCAAGTCAGCCACATTACCTGTGCCAGATTCCAGCTCTTCATTTCCATCCCGTCAGGCTAAGAACAGAATTTTATTGGTATTGTTATTTGTAACTTCAGAGAGGTACAAAGTTGGGAATATTAAGGATTGAATCAAATACATGTTTAAATACAGGAATATACTCGTATTGCACGTAGCGTTGTTTAGCGTTAAAAATTGCAGGTTTCGGTATGTAGAAACGACTGCTTAAAGCACAGACATGGTACTCGGTATAGTTGGCATAGCCTTTTTTTACGATTTTTTAAACATAGATTTAGTTTGTTTCAGACATTCGCTCCAAATGAAACTAGAGGAACTTGAGGCAGTTCTAGAGTGTCCAGTTAGAGTTTCTAGTTTCAAATTCAAACGTCTAGTGCCCAATTTATAATTGAAGCGTTGTTAACACATTTCAAAAAGAGCCGAAAAAACAAGTCCCTATATAATTTTCAATGTTTGGTATGTCGATGTTAGCTATTCTGATTTTGAGAAATTTTGATATTACAAGTTGCGTGAAAATATCACAAAGCCAATGTTTAAAGCCGCTTCACGTGTTTTGACAGCCAGATGAAAATTTAAACTAATAACAGTCTACCGCCAGATTCCTTATTTAACCATCACAAAGCTTTTACTCTTAATTTTCATTATATTATGATATCATGAGAAAGAGCTTTGATATCTCTTTTTCACTGTACCATAATATATCGAACGAATTCAAGTACTAAATATCGAATAAAACTGGACAGACACGGAGGGTGTATCATTTAATCCGTAGAATTGGGGAAACTTCTGTACGTTACAATACACATATTACGACTTTTTTTTGATTTTATTATCTTGTGTGTAAAGAACTGTACGTCTGGACACCGGGATACGTTTCCAGCATTCCCCTATTGCTCATCGGTGATGCGTCGTGGCACTGCTGTCAGCAGTGCCGCGATGCTGATATGGTGTAGTTACAACGGCACAAACTGGCATAATCTACACGGACAAAGATCTTAACTCATGATTTGGAATTGATGCATCTGGGCTGGTGGTTATGGTACTCTGGACATACAACACCGGAATTGCAACCGAGTGCAAACGACTCAGGACTAATATCATACCCTTTTACTCTTTAAAACCTTGGTAGACCTCATATTAAGGCCGAAGTTCGCGCCATTACGTTGGCAGGACAGGTTCAGTTGAGTTGCACTACTGATAAGCGCTGATCTGGTTCTGAGCACATGACCCCATAAGGGCATTTGCCAACCTTTTTGTGGTCTCTCTACTTGCATAGACAATCATGTATTATATTATACATATTAGGGCGACGATTCAACCGGACTTAGCGGCTCTGAAGGGAGATCCATCAGACATAATTAAAAATAAACTGAACAATAAAATAAGCGAAATAGAAACAAAACTGGAATGGAACCAGTGATAAATCAAATAAATCCTTTCACTGGTAGACCGAAGATGCAAAAAAAAAATCATCCGCAGGCAGAAATTGCTTAGGTTCAGAAAAATACACGCGGCCTTTGAGTTGTAGTGGATACCTCTTCAGAAGTACTTCAAAACACCACTAGGGAACGAATTGAAATAGGCATCACAGAACATCACCAGTGGGTGACTTTGTAGAAAAAGCTGCACAGTAGCGACGGAATGCAAGATAGACAATAATTTTGGAATTAAAAGCAAAAAAAACCTAGGCGAAAGAAAACTCAATCGTTCAGAACAATGCTAACAAAGCTTAGTCAAGGGAAGAATTATACGGAAGTCCACGCGTAGGAGTAGGCATAAGCAAATCGGGGGCACAGATTCGCCATGTTAATAAAACGGCAGGTACTGATGTCACTGGCAAAGTCAGAGAACATCGCGAAATATAGCGACGCAGTTCAAACAGCTAAGGGGTACATTGTCGTGATTAAAAGGCTCGTTTCCAAAGCAAAGATACTGGATCTCGATAGTCCTAAAACATACGAAGTGACAGTAGTAATTCTGGAGAAAAAGATTGTATAAATTTCAGCATTTCAATACGTTCGGTAAATTTCACTACAGACGATATTCGGCTACCGTTGATGCCTGATGCCACATCAAATGTCACTACCGGGAAACAGAAGGCTTATTGGTCGACTGAGGAAATACCGAAAATAAGACAAAGAGCTCTTGCGTGCAAACGCAGCGATCTGTTGATGGACCAGAAGCCTCGCTACTTCCTGCGAGCGACACAAAGGCAACAACTAACTGGGAATAACTATAAAGCGGAGGAAAAAACAACAGCGCCAAACTCTTTACGAATAAGTGGTCCGGGACCCTATGGGAATGAAAGCACAAAACGATCACATTGTTTTTCACTCAAGAGAGCTGCGCAGCGCAATCTCCAGAATGACAAACCGGAAAGCCCCGGGCCCGGACAACATTCTAGCACAAGTTTTGAAAGCAGTGGTGGAGAGAGACATCCATCAATATTGCAAAGCAAAATAGAGACCCTAACACATCATCAGCGTACAGACCTCTCGGCATGCTTGATATTGCGGGGAAACTTGTAGAAGGATTGTTGAATCCTGTTGAATTTTTCTGAACATCGGCTAAAGACAAATATACGAAAAACTAGCGACCTCTCGAAAACCCAATCCGCGAAGTTCTTAGTGCGGTATAGTACGCAGAGGCCGCATGTCATCGGGCTAGCCCTATAATCTTTTTGATAACGCTGGACGTCCGTAACGCTTTGCATTTGACGAGATGAACAGACATGTTGGACTCTCTTCAGCGGCACTTTCAGATAGAGGACTACTTAATACCCATGGTACGGGACTATTTGAAGACTCTTCGTTAGCTACCAACTGCAGAACAGTTCGAAGAAACGAAAGTTTACGCTTGTCACACACTATTCTGACCCGTCACGATGCGAATAAATTGCGTGTGATTGTATAAACTCTTTCCTTGTTCCGTGCCGTGTCGATAAGTGTACGGGTTTTCATATAGCCACATAGAATTTATAATAAGTATCAGTTGTCGTCCCGCAATTTATTGTAAACATTTTTAAAAACATTATTATATATTGTGGCTGGGATCACTATGAAATAAATTTCTACTTGAACCAGTTTTTATCCGACCACGGCTACATCTCGAAATACTTTCCTAGAACGAGGAAAGTCAGGACGAAGTTACGTAAGTATTGTGTTAAGGGAAGTGATGACGTTTTGCAAACCTTTTTCAATTGCGCTCGCATCAGAAGGGAACTCTGCAATTGGCCCTACGATGCCGAAGACAATCGTGGAGATGACGTTACGGTCAGATGACGACTTGTCAGATGTTTCAGCATATGTGAAGCTGAGAGTCTATTAAAATTCTAAATCTGATTTAGGAATTCGTAAAATTTTATAGCTCGCCGATGTTCGGATTTTCATATTATTAACTATTCCGAAATCGGGATTTAATTCGCATTTGAAAATGCTAACAAATCCACTCGAATGAGCTAAATCGATTCCAGATTTTTAATATATTTCCAATCAAGTATCAAATTAAGGATTCAAATTTTAAAAATGGGTCGAATTTTCAATGTTTCTTGGTGAAATTGCCTGTATGGTACTTTACTTGCTTTGCCTAAATAGGAAGCTAAATAGGAAAATGGAGCAAATTTAATAAGTTCAAATAAGTTCAATAGTTAAGATTCTTTTAAAAATATAATATCAAAAACTTTAAAACTAGCGACAGTTGATGGCCAGGTTTAAGCTTCGCATATCAATCGAACCAAAAACCCAAATAAAACACCAGCAGGGCGCACTCGACCACAAATGAGCTACCGGTTTAAAAGACTCGCGTTCGGAATTTACATTCCGAAGTAGGCGGATTTTCATGCATATAGCGCACAATAATCTAAGCTAAATTAACAAACAACACTGCATGAAATACCAGTCAGTTCAATGAACCGAACAAAAACAAAAATGCGAAAAAAAATAAAATAATGTAAAAAAAATAATTGTTTACGATATCGAATGAATGATTATATCACATGAATTTCGATATCGGAATTTGCATCATAATAGGTCCGTGATATTGCACTCGAAAAAAAGGGAAGAATACATTACGGACTCCTGAAAGTCTGACAGAACGAAAGTAATCCAGAGAAACAGCCACCTGGTAAGTGCTAGTAGCACAGCCGAGCTCAAGTAATGAGAAAGAGGTTTCGGATCAGATTCTCGTGATCGGCAGGTTATGTTTTTCAGTCACTAAGAATCCCACATGATCCTATATCATTCGCAGGAAACCTTTTGAAAATTTTCCGACACCCGTTCAAAAATGAAACATAATATGTATATCAAAGCCACTTCTTATTGCATCACAAGTAATAAAATTCTTTAGCCGTTTAATCATTAGTTTCAAAGGCCTTTCATAATTTCTCTGCGAGTTTCAATACATTTATTACTAATATATGCGCTGAAATTCGTCGTAATTTCTTTTATAAGCGATATTTCATATTTACTATTTTAAATATGTAATATAAATTTCATTTCTAGAAAACCGGGACATTAATTTTTTTCTTGTTTTTTTCGACGGTAATAAATTTTCCGGATATTTGTTTATACTTTCTGAAAGTACCTTCTATTATTTAACCTGTTAACTGGGGAATAAATTTTTGCTCAACTCGTTTCACAATGGGGGCTTTTTTCTTAAGTTAAAAATTCTTCTGAAAAAAATTTCATCATGCCCATTTTCGATACAATTTTTTCATGGCGAAAAATGTCATGCCCATTGCAATTGTCTTCTAGGTATGACGAAATATTTCATCATACCCAGTTAACAGGTTAATTTGCTTTTTTTTTTTAATTTATTAAATTATATTTTTTACTAAACCAGCACATATCACAGATATAAAATCTTCGCCATATCTGTCAACACTACTAGATTACAGAGCTACGTTATCTTTGTTAATAAAAAAAAAACAATGGTAAGCTCTTTGTTGTTAAAAATGCTATAATACTACAAAATTGCAATAATAACATAATCGAAACCTCATCTACAATTTTTATTGTATATTCCACAAAATTTATTTTATTTTCCATCCCAAAAATCTTTCCATAATAACTACGCCCACGTCGCCTAACAAATCTCTTTTGCAAAATTAATCCATCTTATTTAGAATTGTTACTGCTAAAAATACATCTATGCATATAAACCTTAACCTCACATCGCATAAAACAACTCTCTTACAGAATTAAATCATCGAATCTTCAATTTTTATTACACACTCCATCCTCGAAATTATTCAATAAATGTAAACGATGTAATCGCGTATATGTTATAAAATCTCTCAGTTCTTCTTGCAAAGTATCTCGTGCGCTTTTGTTGACATCAAACACGAAAAGGCCAAAATCGATTACTGCTTTATTTTTAAACACCAGCGATTTTTATTTGATCATCCGGTTAGTATTGTTTGCAAATAGCTTAATTCTTTCCGCGGTTATGTAGTTATGCAATTTCAATCGTCAAGATATTCTTAAAACGAATACTTGCGAGCCTATGTATATTTGCACCTAAATCTAACAATTCCCACCAACGTTCTTTATTCTAGAAATATCAAGTATTTTCAGTAAAAGTAAAAAAAAATATGCCTTGCTTCATATGAAGATGCGTGTTTAATTTTTTGGCTCTTAGCATTTGTTGTTCTTATATTTTTCCTACTTGTAACACTAGCATTTCCTATTCACGCCGTTTTATTAATTTTATTAAAAAGTATTTTACATTTGGTACAATGTCAGTTGGTATTGAAAGTGGAAACTAATACATCGACTTTAAATTCGGGGTACGAAATGATTGCTAGAGAAGTGGCTTGCCAATTATTTTCAGTCGAACATCAAGGCAGTTACCCAAGCTATCCAATTAAAATAGATTCTTGTATAAAATAACTCAATTAACCTGACTCTTTTCGTTGTATACATGCAGATTTCATTATGGGAAATGAATCTATTCCACTCATGATTGTATGAAAATGATGATTAACCTAGCAAAATACACAAATGTGCTTCTTACCTTGTTCAATCATCATTTTCTTCCGTCTGTTCGCCATATTGTATTTCCGCTTCTTCTTTTCACCTCCGTTTTCAGAAGCCGCTGGCGTATTTGGTGATTCTTTCTTTTTACACTTTCCATCATCACCGTCTTTACTTTTCCTACCCTTCGGCCCTTTTTTGCCACCCTTAGCATTTGCTCGGCGGGCCGAAGTTGCCCAGTCTTCGTCATATTCAGCGTCGTATTTACGTTTTCGACGTCGTTTCGAAAACTCTTCGTCTTCTTCAACATCTGGAAAAAATCCAATTTGTTATTTTCAGTAAATTACTTCCTAAGCGATTTTATCAAATTCCTTACCTAAATCATCAGCAACTTTCGAAACAACTACACTATCGTTAACCTCAACGGCTAGCGGATCGGCTGCTTCATCTTCGGCATCCAAGGTGAGTGCTCCACTTAGTATAGCTTTGATATCTTCTGGTATATTTGGATTTTGTTGGATTTCTTCTAAGTCTAAATCAGGATTACGTTCCTTAAACGTTTTTTTCTTCGATGAAAAGTTACACTGCTTCTTCATACGTGAGATCACTTGTTTCGGCAGATCGCTATTACTGTGAAAACGAAGCACAACAGTAAAATAGGTAAGAATTAGCATGTCTCATTTAGATCAAGTACAAAAACGTACTAACTTTTTGTTGCATAGGATGTCATTTGGGGACGGTGCTGGCGCGGGAGCAATTGCTGAAGGCGGATCTTCTGGATGTGGGCCCAAATCGTGACCTTCCAGCCATGCTTCGTAACGATCTGGTTGAAATCTCTTGACGAATGTATCCATTGATATTTTTACCATGTCATTACTGAAAAGTTTGGACAGCGTTAGTAAAACTCTGAATCACTTCATTGCGGAAGTAAAAAATCAAGAAATAGAGTTTACCTGCAACTGCATTCTGTCGCACGTTTTCCATATTCTATCCATCTTGGCATTGCGAAATTTGTTGATTCTGCACAATTAAACCCATGATTAAAACCGGCATGGTAACCAAAAGGAAATGTTATCATAATTTCCCCAGCTTCTTGTGTTATCTTTAAAAACAATAAAACAATAAGTAAGCGACAATCCTTCCGATACCTCAATTTTTGTAACACTACCTTATTAAAAGGAACGTCGTGTTGTTTCAATATCTGTGGACTCATCAGAGTCATCTTGTGTCTTAAATAAGCATGACAATTCTCGTAACTCGCAGGAAAATAACTATTTGCTACTCTTTCCAATCTTCGTCCAAATTCCGGCGGAACAGCATACCACGTCTTTGGTGCACCGAAATGTAGGTAATTGATCGAATATAAGTCCATGTCTTCTGTGTGCCATGCAAATGTTGTTTTCCACATTCCGAAATATAAATAGGCGGTGTTGACTCCATCGATTTGGATACCATAGTCTGAATTAACGTAGTCCAAAATTGAACCCAAACGATTTATGTTCCATTCCTGCAATCGTAAAATAAAATTCAGAGTAAAATTTTACATTGCTTTTTTGCTGGCCAAAACTTACATTCACGTCAGGATCTGTAATACTGCCACTAACATCTGCACCGTAAATCGGCGCAACGTATGTAATATTTTTCCAATATTTTCTTTCGAGATCTTCGTAGTCAAAGTGTTTAGGAGTAGCATACCTGCAAATTGAATGGCGTTAAACTTTGAATGAAATATAGTTCTAAATATAAGCACCTCTCGGTATTCGCTATGTCTCTAAATTGTTTTAAATTTAAAGGCTTTTTCTGTATGTTTATTTGCTGATATAAACCCTGTTTACCAGTCACTACTTGGCATATGGGAGCTGGTATCGTAATATCAATGTCGTCAATATTGTAGCCTGATTTTCGGGGAACATATTCTTGTGGAGGAACGACCTGGCAAGAGAAATGCAAACAATGTAATTCAATAAATTGATAATAAACTTTAAATAGAAAACCAACATTTTGAAGCTTTTCAAGCATTTATATAAATTGAATTTAGTGTGATTGCCAACGGCAATGGTTAATATACATATCAAGCTAACTAAGGAGCCCCTACAGCTTCAGCCAAGAACAGATACAAGAACTAATATTTTCCCATGGCGAAAGCTCCAAAGCTTGGCGAATATGTTGCGAATCTAAAGCTGACGTCGCCAAAAGCACTATAGTAGCTTTTTGCTTAGCTCGGTGATGTTATTGCGACTTTCGGTTAGTTAATCATTACGCGTAGCTCACAGTAACCATATAACCTGGCGATAGGTAAAACGCTACGCTACCCTGAATAAAAAACCAAACATGCAAGATGAATGTAGGAGCAAATTTACGGTAAAGGGAAGCGGATGCCTAGTACCGGCGGCAGAGGGGAGTGAGCAAGCAGGGTCCCGGCTGTCGTCATCCAACAACTGCAACGTTATCGAAGTGGTCAGCTTGGCTTCATTAAGAGATATATCTACAAGGAAACCAATTAGTGATGAAGAAAACCTATTTCGGAGAAAATCACTGGTGCTACAACCAGCAAATAAGCTCGGGGGAAGTCTGCAAGCGCCTAAAAGCAAAACTCAATAGCTGATATCGGTAGCATCGGAGGCGAAACAAGATGCGTTCACTAAATTAGGTGAAATGATTACAGCGCTAGCTGATTTTACGAAAACACGAACTAACTTGCACACATGCAATAAAAGAACAGATCAGAGCCATTCGAGCTACTTATCATATGTCTCGCGTACAAATTGACAAGAGAAACTCTGGAAGATCAGATGACCGATCTGAAAAAGGCCACTTTGTAAAGGATTGCACGAAGGACCCAAAATGCTTATTTTGCGATCGCAGAAAGAATGATGATTCCAAGCACGTTGCTGGTAGTATATGAGATTCATCCAACTAAATCTCAAGCACTGTGCGGCAGCCCAAGATCTGCTCTCCCAAAATATTATGAGAGGAAGATATAGGTAACCATAGTAAGTGAACAATACAGGAACTTGTGTGAACATATCTGGGTTCGAAATAAAACCAGCCGGGCGGCCATTTGGGTTTGCGGAGGAACATCATTCCAAGAAACCATGACCGAAAGTGAGGACGGTTTTGTGTGGGCAAAGATAAGTGGATGTTACGTGTGCAGCTGCTATGCCTCTTGCAACTCGACTATTCTGCCCTGATTCGCATAAACGTTCTATCTGCATTTTAGTACTTTCGATATATTCAATTATTTGTGTTTTGATTTGTACTGGAGATATATGGAGAGTGCGTTTGTCAATATTGATTTTAACATACTTTCACAAAATACAGGTTTTTCAAATTTTGCAGAATGTTGTAACAGAGTATGCAGTTTTTGAATTGAACGTTTATGCGAATCAGGGCAGTATTAACCAACACCTACTGGATAGGTTAGTAATAAATGCAAAATAACATACACCCTCCTGGAACAGGTCACTCACTACAAAATAAACATTCTCGCTGTCCAGGAAACGAAACTGTTTGGTGCCGAGATTATGGACATGAGATCGTACACAATCTTCAAAAGCGGGAAGTCATCGGGAAGTCACGAATTTGGAGTGGCCTTCGTCGTGGACAAAAAAAAAAAAAAAAAAAAAAAAAAAAAAATGAAACCGCTAATAATCGACTTCAAGCCTGCCAACGAAAGATTGTGTGCGATCCGCATTCGTGCAAAGTTTTTTAACGTTTGGCTCATTAACGTTCATGCCCCTACTGAAGATAAGGAGGAGGCAGTGAAAGATAATTTCTATAACCTTCTGGAAAGGCTATATGATTCTCTGCCATCAAATGATGTGAAAATCCTGTTGGGCGACTTCAACGCAAAGGTTGGAAAGGAGGAAGCACACCGCGGAACCACCGGCCAATTTAGTCTTCACGACCTATGCAACGATAATGGACAACGACTGGTCGACTTTGCGAGTAGCAGAAATCTCGTCGTAAGCTCCACGTGCTTCCCGCATCGTGACATCCATAAAAGGACATGGGCATCCCCGGACGGCCACACCTTTAATCAGATCGATCATATTCTGATTCAGAAAAGGTGGGCCTCCAGTATTTTAGATGTGCGAACCTTCCGTGGAGCCAACTGCGACTCCGACCACTACTTAGTCAAGACTCGATATCGATGTCGAATATCACTGTCGCATGAAGCCAGAGCAAGCTCAAGACGCAAGTTCGATGTCGACAAGCTTCGAAATAAGACGATGGAAGCCGAATATAGATCTGCTCTGGAAATGGAACTAGCTTCCACGCCTAACACCACGTCTATCAACGAAGTTTGGACTACTATCAAAAGTGCAGTGAACGCAGCAGCCGAAAAAGTAGTGGGATATACAGCCGGGCAACGCAGAAATGAATGGTTCGACGAAGAATGTCAAGCCGCGTTGGACGAAAAGAATGCAGCCTACAAAATCCACATTGAACGACCGACTAGAGCCAAGAAAGAAAAATACGACGATCTTCGGAGAGTAGCAAATAGAATAATTAGACGTAAGAAACGAAAGCATTTTGACACCATGCTGACTAACATGAATGACAACTTTATGGCTAACAACACTCGACAAGCGTACAAAGTAGTGCGACACTTAAAGCAAGGCTTTAAACCACGAACTAGCCTATGTAGGGCTGCCGATGGAAGCATCATAAGTGGCTCAGAACAGGTGAAGGAAAGATGGGCGTCCTATTTCCAGCAATTGCTGAATGGAAATGTCCCCGCACCCGACGAATCACCATCATTAATGGGCACATACCTTGACAGTGCCTCATCTCACCCCCCTACACTGGATGAAGTCCGACAGGCCATGGACCGCTTGAAACCCAACAAAGCACCGGGCATCGATGGTATCCCCGCGGAGCTCCTGAAGACAGGCGGGATTTCCGTTTTAAGGGCAATCCATGGATTGGTGACAAGCATCTGGCAACAAGAAACGATGCCGGATGAGTGGCGAAAAAGCGTTATATGTCCCATTCACAAGAAAGGAGATAAACTGCTATGCGAAAACTACAGGGGCATATCACTACTTTGTACGTCATACAAGCTCTTGACAAAAATTTTAGAGTTAAGGATTTCCCATCACGCTGAGAAAATTCTTGGTGAATATCAAGGTGGTTTCAGACGTGGAAGATCGACAACTGACCAAATATTTACGGTCAAACAAATTTTGGAAAAATGCTGGGAATTCAACATTGATGTCCATCAAATATTCGTCGACTTCAAACAAGCGTACGACAGCATCAACCGAACTGCATTATATAACATCATGCTGCAGTTCGGAATCCCAGCAAAGTTGGTACGACTAGTGAAAATGACAATGACCGACTCCACGTCACAAGTGCTGATTCATAATAATATGACCGACTCGTTTGCGACGAATACGGGGTTAAAACAAGGGGATGGATTAGCTCCGGTACTCTTTAACTTAGCGCTTGAGTATGTCATCAGAAAAATCCCCGTTGATACGAGAGGAACTTTATTATTTAAGACGACACAGCTAGTAGCTTACGCTGATGACATCAACATTATGTCACGTTCATTCAACGACGCCAAGGAAGTATTTGTAGCTCTAGACGAAACCGCCAAGGAAGTTGGTCTTCAAATTAATGAACAGAAAACTAAAGTTATGACTCAATCAAGGAAAAGGACGCCATTAAGACAAAACATAACGATAGGGGACTATAACCTTGAAAATGTAGACAACTTCGTATACCTAGGGACGAACCTCTCGAAGGATGGGAATGAGCTTGACGAAATCAAACGACGGATTCAATTAGCCAATAAGACATTCTTTTCGGTACTTCCCACTTTAAAATCTCGATGCGTACACAGGAATACGAAGCTCCGCATCTATAAAACAATTATTAGACCTGTGCTATGCTACGGAAGTGAAACCTGGACGCTGACCCAGGCATCTGAAAAAGCCTTGAATACGTTTGAGAGAAGGGTATTGCGAAGAATCCTCGGTCCAATACGGGAAGAAGATGGATGGCGAATCCGATACAACAACGAGCTGTATACCATGTATGACGAGCCGGAAGTCTCTACCGTCATACGACTCCGAAAACTACAATGGGCTGGCCACGTCGAACGAATGAGCGACAATCGAATCCCCAAACGATCTCTCAAGGGGCGAGCGAGCGGAGCCAGGCCAGTCGGTAAGCCACGCAAACGATGGGAGGACTCGATAGATGCTGACAGCAGGTCACTTTTGGGAGCACCGAACTGGAGGACGCGGTCACTGAACCGAGACGATTGGAGGCGACGTATTAAGGAGGCTAAGGCTCGATTCGGGCTGTAGTGCCCCGATGATGAACATACACCGCACATTATAGCTGGCGAAATAAATTCGTGGGCAACCAAGTGGGGGCAGCCAAAGCACCAACGCTCGACGCCGCGTCCTTATGGAAACTTTCTCCCAGTTGGACGTAGTGCTAATGAATACCGCGTTCACGAGTCCATCAATTGCAGCAGATATGGTATAGTGGGTATCAGAACACAACACACACAGCGATCACCAATCCATCATATTGGAAACTGGATACACGCTAGGTACTCGATCTCAGCGAAAAGCCGAGAATGTTAGTAGAGGTTGGTCAGTACGCGAATCTGACGAAAAAACATTCACGGATATGATTGTAAGTTAAGTGGCTCGACGAACAGCTGCTGAGAAGGCTGGAAGAGTAATGGAGCTGATAACGCGTGCGTGTGACGCTTTAATGCCGACGCGAAAACTGGTGTCATATCGCATGCCAAACTACTGGTGGACGGAGGAGCTAAGCAGACTTTGCACTGAGTGCCTGAAGGCGAGAAGAAAGAGCCACCACAGCGTAAACCGATCCAACTATGAGGAGGTTCAGCGAGAATACCAAAAAGCGAGAAAAAATGTTCAACTCGCTATAACGCGTAGCCAAAAGCATGTTTCAAACAACTGAAAGTTGACTATGGGGTGGAGCGTATCGAGCCGTCATGTCGCGTATAAAGTGTCTGATCACCACAAGTTAGCTGCCCTGCTCTTCTCGAGAAAGTCGTAAGCACACTCTTTCCCCGTCATCATGAAAACTTTCGAACAGTCCGCAATGATCCGTGAATGAGGTACCCCCAGTGACTGAAATGGAGCTATTGGACGTTTGCAGTCGGCCAAAGGATCATAAAGCACCGGGTTTGGATGGTATCACCAATAAATGCCTCAAGACCGCAGTTAAAATAAAGCCTGATATATTTATCAGTGAGTTCAATGCGTACTTGACTGAGCAAACCTTCCAAAGACGCTGGAAAAAACAAAAGCTTGTCTTGTTGCCAAAGCCCAAGAAACCCGATGGCGAACCGACATCATACCGGCCTATCTGCCCACTGGATGTGATGGGAAACATGCTGGAACGCCTAATACACAACAGACTTCTATCAGTTGTGGAAAACAATGTAGAATGTCGGGTGACGACAATTCAGCTTCGGCTATGGACGCCATCAGGTCGGTTATGGAATTCGGAAGGACCGCAATTGACGCATAAGGAGCATCACGTAAATACTGTGCACTTATCACACTTGACGTTAAAACGCGTTCAACTCAGCGAATTGGAACCGAATAATGGAGAAACTACTTCAGCTAAGAGTTCCATCTTACCTTTCTGGGTAGTATGCAAATACTTGAGGGACAGAGCACTGTGGTATAATTCCGAAGAAGACCGAAGCGTTACGTTGCGACGTATCAGCCGGTGTCCCACAAGGATCTGCATTGGGGCCTGTAGCGAATTGACAAGGCCTTAGCACAACTCAGAACCAGACCGAAGTCCAGAATCGAGAAGGCTAAGGTGTAAAGTGGAAGGCTGTTGCCATTCAAAAGGCAATTCAAAAAAAAAAAAAAAGAATTGCCCCGAGAGCAGGGTACCCTAGAAATGGCCGTGAAGGCCCCTCGTCCGCAGTAGCGGAGTACCCTTTAACCGACCCCGACGGATGCTGGGGTGCCGCTTTGCTAACTCGCTGCGGCTGGGGTGGGTCCATGAAGATATGGAGTTGGTTTGCTCTCCAGAAATCGGGCGTATGTATATATATGCATATATATATATATATATATATATATATATATATATATATATATATATATATATATATATATATATATATATGCATATATATATATATATATATATATATATATATATATATATATATATATATATATATATATATATATATATATATATATATATATATATATATATATATATATTTATATATATATATATATATGCATATATATATATATATATGCATATATATATATATATATATATATATATATATATATATTTATATATATATATATATATGCATATATATATATATATATGCATATATATATATATATATATATATATATATATATATATATATTTATATATATATATATATATATATATATATATATATATATATAAATATATATATATAAATATGTATATATATTAAATATGTGGCACTTTTCTGTTTCCCCCCCCCCCCCCCCCCCCCCCCCATTTTTTTCACTTTTTGTTGTTGCAATGCTTCTAAATTGATTAGAAAGTAGTAATTAGCCAAAATTATTGTGGAAAAACACGTTTAAAAGAAAAAAAAAAATTTTTAAATTTTTTTTTAATAATTTTTTAATTTAAAAATTAATTAAATTAATTTAAATTTTAAACGAATGTCACATAACAGTGAGAATTCCCCCCCAACAACACATTAACTTTTGGAAAACTCATTCTGCCTCATAAAAATGAAAAAAAAATTTAAAATTGAAAAAAAAAATATTTTTTTTTAAATGCATTTTTCCATCTCAATTTTTGTGGAGTAACACTTTTTAACCCATTTCGAGCAGTTTTCATTAAAAAAAATTAAAGAAATGGAGGGGGAAAAACAGAAAGTACCAAAATTTATTCTCACTGTTATGTGACATTAATATCAAATTTAAATTAATTTAATTAATTTTTAAATTAAAAAATTAATTTAAAAAAAAATTAAAAATTTTCTTTTTTTTAAACGTGTTTTTTCCATCATAATTTTGGTTAATTACTACTTTCTAATCAATTTTAGAAGCATTGCAACAACAAAAAGTGAAAAAAGGGGGGGGACAGAAAAGTACCAAATATGTATATATATATATATGTAAATATGTATATATATACATATATATATATATATATATATATATATATATATATATATATATATATATATATATATATATATATATATATATATATATATACTTATAATGTGATGAACAGATATTTAAATCTATAAAAATTAACCGAATTCATTTGACCTTATTGTGAAGAAAATTTTTTAATCCCAAGCCTCATTTAATCCTAAAATTATTATATTGGTAATAAGATAGTGTATAATTAATGTATATTTCATTTTAATGCCAGCTCAAATATATTTGAAGCCGAATTAGATTATTAAATGCAATATCTGCCCTAAATCGACACCCTCTCGCTCTATCTCCTTCAAAGTATGTACACTCATAATGTATAAACATGTATCCGCTCGCACATGACTACCCTAAACATGCCAAGCCATCACATACATATACCAACATGCGCCACACCCATGAATTGGTAGATATGTATGTGTACATATATATATATGGCATCACTCTTCATCCATTAAGCACCGTGAACTTCAAAATATGTATAAAAACTCCATGCAACCAAGCAACAAAGCCAGTAACAAACGGCTCCATTATTACCACTGTGGCGACCGAACGATACCGACCGCTATCATATACATACACATTCATTGATATGTTGGTAGGTATGGTGTGGCGTCACTCTGTATTCCCATCACAGTTTCAAATAATTAAATTGAAACCTCACAGTACGAAGTAAACGTGCGAATCGCATCAAGATGCATTTTGAGTTCTATTTTTAAAACGAAAGCTCCCAACAATTAAGGTCACATTATGGCTGGGATGTCGAGTCAAAATATTTAGCAAATAATTTTTATTCCAAAACCTCCGCGTGCATACGAAAGCGGACCTGCATACCAAACCCTGATTATTGTGGAATTAGGTTAGAAATAGAACTTGAATCGTAGTTGCTTAAGAATTTTTAATCCGGTTATCCTTACTTTACTAGCTTCTCAGAGGAATTGGTGAGAGTGAGAGATATGCGTGTTGTATCTCCTCCTCTTCATCATATACGAACTACTCAAAAAGGCATTCCCATTTGGTTCGTGCAAGCTGCTAAAAGATGGCGCTGATTCACTAATGATGCTAAAAAAATAAATGCCAATCACGCAAGCAGGCTTTAGCGACAGACGTACTGATGCGCCATTAGTCTAGTCCGCTTGCATAATTGGCATGTGATGGGATCTCCAATTACACCGGAGAGGATCAATTCGGCCATGATTCTCGCACTTCCGACATCGCCGTCAATTTTATCGGTACTACCACTGCGGCGGCCATATTGGGTAATTGATTTTCACATATGTTTATGTAAATAATAAAAATAGAAATGCAAGACTGTAATTTCACACTTAAATTACCTTGGCAAGACCAGCTTTATGCGCTCCCTGTGATTCCATGTGTTCGACGTATTTGGCGAAATCTTTGAATTCCTCCCATGTTGGTCGGAAGACCATGATTCGTGGGATGTTCCTTGTGTCGCTCGACGCCATTTTGTTGCTGATGCTATATGAACAAACGGACTTGCTAATCGAATGGCGTCGATTGCTTTATGGTGATACTAAATGGGTTGATTTGCAGCGATGATGACGGAAAGCTTGGGCGTTGTTTTTCGCTGTTGATATTTTGTTTTCTCGTCGTTTCGTGACTAATCTGTAATTAAGTGAAATATTTAATGTTTAACCTCAAATTTTGTAGTTCGGTTGCTAAGATTACTTTTCTTGGCGATCATGTTGGTGCCTTTTAGGACTGGGATTTCACATCCTTTGACCCACATAAAACTAATTAACCTTCATTTATGGCAATTGTATAGTTCAAGGTCAATTTAGTGTGGCCATTGGTCCCTGCCCCTACGAATAGTTATAAGTTCAATTTTTATTCGTAATTCGCCCATACCTTCGTTCAAAGGTGTGGGTGAATTCGAAATAAACAAATGCGTATATTTTCATTGACAGTTCTAAATTAGCTATACGTTAATTTTTTACTTTTCATTCACTTTCTATAAACAACTTTTTTAGTAACTTCATTAACTGTTACCTTCGTACAAGGAGCTTCAGTTAGTTGGATAATCTTACATACTAAAACAAATGATTTGCAGCCCTAAAGGCTCGTACACACAGAGCCAACGAACGGCCAATGATAGTTTAACCAAATGTTGATTCTCAACGGGAAGTGATTGGGGCCAATGACTGGGGACCGGGCGTTGGATGCGGTCCGGGTTCCGTCCACACTAGAGTCCATCGTCGCTTTGATATTACCGCCGGCAGAGCGAACGGCAAAGCACGGTCAACGTTGGCTCTTCGTACAAACTCAGCCAATCCGGATCAACGAATGCGTTAACAGTCGAGGACTTGTACATTTACGGCGCAAATTACGTTGTTGACATAAAATGAGAGAAACGTGAAACAGAATGCAAGCCAAAGGAAGTGAATGCACATTGTTTTTTGTTCTAGGTTAGAGATGTTAGGTGTAATGTATCAGATGTTTTCATCAATCGCTGAAATTTACGGTGCATTAGTATTATTTTGGCCAGTTTGTTGCGATGAGCAAGGGTTGCAATATATTTTCCACTGCGATTCTTAATTTCCTCTGCAATCGTCTCGATTGGCAGGCCTTTGTGGAGACTAGCGTTGCGGAAGTTCCACGGTCCTCCATTTATAGTTCTTAGTATTATTGATTGAGACTTATGAATGATGTCAATTTTTGATGGGGAAGCTGTTCCCCAGAACTGTACGCCATAGATCCAAATTGGCATCGAGCAGGCTTCTGGACAAGCACTTTAAAGTTGAGAGAAAGTTTTCACTTACTATTGTGCATCCATTTGGAGGTGATGAATTTGAGCTTTAACTGATGAGTTTAGCTTCAATTTGCCATTCTCAGGTAAGCTTCCTGTCAAGATGCATTTCGAAATATTGTTTTGTTACTTTGTGGTACTGGTACAAAAGCAGCTGTAGTTGTTTTGTCACTTATTGGGAGATCATAATGCGAAGCTAGTATAAGTACACGTCTCAATACACTTTAGGTACAACAGCATGCACATGATATCAACAAGTAGAAAAACATTTGTATCTAACGTGGGGTATACAGACGATTAGGTAGGAGGAGAGAATTTCATGAAAGTTTTTTTTCCCCGGACTTTGTCCAAGGCTTGGGTAACGTCCAAAAAACGACTGAAAACGAGAACGACTGATGAATCTTACTTTCGAATGCTATTTTAATATCTGATGCAATTCGATGGACCTGTTGAATGGTGCAGTGATGTCTTCGAAACCTAAATTGATAATTCGGAATAAGCCTTGTATCTTCAAGTTTGAAAATAGTTTTATCACCAGAACTTTCCGAAAATTTTGGAGACGCTGGTCTTTTTGGAGTACTAGGTCGGGCACTTGGGAAGAGTCTTTACGAGGCTTACCGATCAATATAATTACGGCTGTTTTCCATGCTTCGGGAAAATGTCCGTTTCAGAAGATAGCTTTGAAGAGTTTTTAAAGTCTTGATCGATGGCAACTGTTTGAGGTTCATCAGTAATAAGATCAATTCTAGGAGATATTTTAGAGCAGGTTTCCTGGATCATAGTATTTTGCACCCCCTTCGGAAGTTTTGATTGGTCGTGAGTCTTGAGCATTGAAATTCGATGGATAGTCCCGTGATGTAAGGTGTGAAGTGTCCCCTCTGGTCCATGGCCCGTTGGCAGTTCTTAGTGGGAATTTAATTTTTTTGACGGTTTCTAAAGCGAATAGTCGGTGTTTTTAGTGTTGGGCCGATATATCAATCACTGATATTCCTCACAGCGAATGAAAAATTATTGTGAAAAATCATCAGTCAGAGTGATTGCATATTCAAAATCACAGCAAACACTACCATAACAAGCGGAATGCTAGCGAACAAAATCTCAGTGAAGGTAATCACAGAGAATGAAATCACAAAGAAGATAATCACAGAGAAGGAAATCACAGCGATCGAAATCACAGCGATCGAAATCACAGCGATCGAAATCACAGCGATCGAAATCACAGCGATCGAAATCACAGCGATCGAAATCACAGCGATAGAAATCACAGCGATCGAAATCACAGCGAATCGAAATCACAGAGAAGGAATTCACAGCGATCGTAATCACAAAGAACGATAAATGTGATTCTGTCTGCTCGAAATAGCAGTGGTCGTTGTGATTCCGATCGCTGTTATGTTCATAGTTGTCTTTCCGGTCGCTGTTATGTTCATAGCTGCGATTTCGTTCGATGTAATTTTGATTGCTGAGGTTTTTTTTGTTACTGTGCTTATCGCTTACTGTGATTTTTTCTGACATTTGAGTTTGGAATTTGTGTTTGTGTCGAATTTTGTGAGATCGAACAAATTGAAATTTTCAGGAAATATTGATGGAGATAAACAATAGGTCGATGTTTTTTTACACTAATATTCAACCTTCTGAGGGCGGGCATTTTAACACATTTTTAGACAGCCCCTATATTTCTATGGAAAGATAATTTTGAAAATAGCAAGTTTGAATTAAAAATTTATTTAATATTTATTAAAACCTCGTTCACATGTATAAACGAGGCTTTAATTTTTTTTTTTTTTGCTATACATAGCATCTTCTCCTCATTAGAAAATACGACAAAAGGAGAGAGAAGAGATTCAAGGCCATGTAACTAATTGCAATTTGGAGGAAACAGTTTTTCGCTAAGGCCAATAATTGGCGCAGAGAATTTGAATAGAATTCTTCACAACGGTGAATTTATGCGCTAAAATTAATGTGACGGCAGTCAATAAATATCTTGTCAAATGTGTTTTTTTTTCCCACAAAAGTAAAATGTATGTAGAATATTCCCACAATGCAAGAAAATACAGTACTTAATACTATGAAATCTACATAAAAACTGATGATGGCCGCTTACTTAATTCTAGCTAAATCTCAAATTTTACTCCCAATTTACTCTAAAAAAAACCGGTAAAATAATAGAGTTTTTATAGCGCCATCTATTACAGTCTAGCATTTGTATCTAAATTAAAATTTTACCCGAACTGCGTAATGACAAATAAAGGTTATTATTTTGTGATCACGGTTCCCTTCCTGTCTATACATTAGCATAGACTACGTATATCGATTCTAACGCTTATCAAAGCAGAGAATATTTGATACGGGAAACCGGATCGTTTTGTAGAATAAGCCACCGAAAACAAATAAAAATTAATGATCTCCAACTGCAAGTGGTCACATCAGTCAGGTATGCACTATGAGTGATGTTTTATGAGAATCAGTGCAAACTTTCGAAACCACTTAGTTAAAAAAATGTTTCTATCATTCCACAACACCAATTCCACTTTATGCCAAGTTTTCCAATAAAATTAAGCTTTGAAACCAATCGCGAAAAGCTCTGTTTATAATTTTTGTATAAACTGCATGCAAAAACTTTCCCAATGTACAAAAGATACACCCAAGCAGTAAAACGTTTCCATGCAGCAACGACATTCCAAAGAGCAGTAGTATAAGTCTCAACGCAGAATCGTCCCGCGCGCAACGATCGATATCTTTTGCGAAAACAAGCCATAGCAGTAAGAAATTTTACAAGCATGCACTAATTGTTCGAAATGGCGAAAGAAGCATGGGCATTCATACATGTGGAACGAATGCAGGAGACTTACGATAATGCCTAATCGCTCACAAGAGTTTATGAATCAGAAGTTTCACGCCATGTTACTGGTATTTTTTGCACTTTATTGCTTTTCTTTGGTAAAATATTTACTTAAATTAATTTTAAATTAAATAATCGAAGTTTTCCAGGACTTTATTATCCTTTTGAAATAGCGATTGCCTTTGAATCAAGCAAAAAAAATAACCACAAGGGAATGAGCAATATCGAAGGATTCATTGACAAATTTTGTTTTTCTTAGTAAGCTACAAGTTTTTCTAATTAAATGTCCGCCGCCGTACATGGATACGATTAACACAGCTCATAGCCGGACGAATCTATCAGCTACTAAAATCAACAAACGTTAGTCCTTACAATTTTCAAGTATACCACCAATTCCACCACCCCCACCACAGAATTTATCATTCGACAATACATACGTAGGTATATATGTATAGGCATTACATAATGTGCTCGTGTTGATACTTTTCTGAGACGCAAAATAAATAAAAATAGAAATACTTATGTTGCTCTTTTTATAACTAACGACTCCATCCGACATACTTTTATATTTCATCTTCTTTACGATCATTATACACCTAATTATGCCATTCATCATTTAAGCACCTTGATTACTTTTTCGCATACTACTAATTAAGCAAATTATATTAATTTCAACTAAATTTATTCAAAAATATTTACAATTTACAATTCATTATTGAACTACTCAGAGAGAGGGAAACAAAGAGAGGAACAAGAAATGAGAGAAATCAACCAACCCGCTAAGCTTTGGCAACTCATTAGTAGATGGCGCTGATGCACATACGATTTCAAAAAAAAATAGAATGCCAATTACGCAAGCGACAAACATGCAGGCGAACTCAATTAGTTATGTCACTTGCTTAATTGGCATTCACTTACTGGGAGGAGCATGCTTTGACGTTTCAAATTCATTTCAGTGTTGGGTTGCGTCCGTGCTTTGCCATCGAATTTACCAATGTGTCACTAATCATTAGTGTGTGTCTCACTAATCGTTAATGTGTGCTTCGCTTCCCAAGGAATTTTCGCCCAATGCTAGCAGGTATCAGCATTAGGCAAGCTGCATGCATACGACATCTATGAATTTTTAATGCATTTCTACAGGCCGAAATCGTTGAGGGGGAAGAGCACCGACTGCTAACGTGAGAGGTTCCTGGTTCAAATCCAATCGTGATCAGATCACACATCGAACTTTGGGTAAGCCTAGCTCCAAGTGGGCCTGATTCAAATGAGCATTTAAAGTGAGTCGTGCAACTAATTACTCCACATTCGCATGCGTTGATTTTTGAAGGAATACTTTTGATATAATAGTACCAACACATAATTTGAAATGTAATTGTAAATATATACCCAAAAAAAAAATATATTCAAAATACTTTCGGACCGTATTGATAAAGCTAAATTATTTAGAATTATAGTTTCAAGCCATACATAATCACCCCACATATGTTTCGTTTCATATTACATTTTTTGACACATCTTCACTATGTGTAACATTTGACACGAACCTGCTTTTCAATACTATAGAGAAATATTAGAAATTACGTGCTTTCGGGGAAAAATTCATTTAGTTCAGTCATTCTTCATCAACACACCCCAAACAAAAATTCCCCACCATATTAGCATGTTTGGGAATAAAAATATTCGCACTCCCATCGCCCATTTCAAGCCTCAAGTCGAACACGTATGTATGTACGCAAACACACTAATGCTCATTAAAAGCAGTGCAAACGCCATTTTTTTCTTTGTCTACTTCCGCTCCCGTAATTCCAGCGAATGCCAGAAAAACATCTCAAGCAACAGTCAGATTCAATGTAAATTCCCCTTTAATTGCGATTACGGTACTATGTATCAAAGAAATTAAGACATTTTTCATATTTTACGAGTTCCAACTTCTTTTATCACGTACAACAGCAGAAGAAATGCCATTAAAATTCATAAGAATTTGAACGGCACACCAAGTCCATTATTTCCGATCGAAGCTTTCAGCAGTATTCAGTACTCTTTCGAAATACACACATACAATTCGTTGAATCGCACAACGGAACTGGTTTCGAGAAAGTATTAGTGAATGTGGTACTGGTGAATGTGCTTTGCATGTGCTAAACGAGAATTGTGTTCACCGTGTCACTGCTGCCGCATCATACACTTAAAACTTGTTTGTGGAAAAGCTTTATCGCACACACACGCTCCAGCTGAAATTATTTTCTTTAAGAAAACAAACTATGAAGCTCAGTCGCTCGTAATAAAAACGGTGGAGAGGATTCACTAAAATGTTTAATTTCAAATAACAAATTGTTTTATATAAGGCACCTCCCTAATCCTGTCGATTATTTTTAGGAGCTTCCGCAGCAACTATATTTAATCAAAGCTGCTAGTAGTGCCATCTACTTTTGACTAGCAGACAAAGTTCAAGTTTTCGGTTTTCGAGGACGTATAAACTGAAAGAATAGACGTCCGGAGGGGCAACGACCATTTAAAGTGCACTGAAGGGAATCCGACCACTTTTATGAATATTGATTGTCATTTTCCCCTATTTGCTTCTTTCATGTCAATTTGACAAGCGTATCTGCATTTGTTGATACAACTGTTCGAACCGAAAAACGCACAAACGGTAAAGCGAAAAATCTTTGATATTTTTATGTATACTATACTTAAATTATATTATGTAATAATAAATTTTCGAAGAAACTTGAAGTGTTTTGTGCCAAATTAATATAACCCTATTCGATGTCTGGAACTTTTTTACAAGTAAGCAATGATAACATGAATTGTGTAAATCACCAGCTTTTCCTTTATTCGCAAGAATCCAACAAAAAAACTACGAATCCCGCCAAACTTTTGTTTACAAACCAACGCCATTTTGATGATAGCCATGCTGGTATTAGGTCTGTTCGCATGCTGCAGCAGTAACAGAATTTTGCAATTGGATTCTTTATGTATGTGGTGGGGGTACATTTGCGAAAAAAACCCCGCTGCAATATGCTGCAAGACGACTCCAGAAACTTCATCAGTCGGCGGTTAAATTTTGAAAAGTACTCTTGCGGACAGTTTGTAGATGAATCCGGCGAAATATAACAGAATGGAAGCCCAAAATAGAATTCTGAAGGGGAAACGTGTTTTGTTTAACTTTATAGTTGCTGATGATGGCGAATCATCAATTGATTGATACTGTTTTGCCTTAAATACTAGCAAACTTCCCGTAATTGTTCTAATAAGAACATCATGAGAAGACTATTATCAATTATATTGAAACAATTATTCCCATTTATACGGAGTGCGAGTTTAAAACGCACTATAGGCTAATCCGTGAAGAATGTCTCAAAACGTAGTTTGAAGAAAATCAAGAGCTCTATTCTGAGCATCTCACGTGAAGCGTGACTCTCTGGACCTTCTCGTATTCCGAGAGTCACATGAAGTGACGAGTAACGTGAGGTGAGATTTTCAGTCACTCGATAATATCAAGTGACTGCGAAGAGAAGTGTGGTAGAAATTTACATTTTGATAAAATCAAGAAGGAATTATGGAAAAATAGTAAGTAAATTTTATTTTGAAGATAATTATAAATTTTAATTTCAATAATGCGGCTAAATTCGACTACGAGATCTTCATAGCCGTTGGACAATTTCACCGATAGATGTTTGGCTGGTACGTTTGTGTTTTTGTGTTAACTTTTGGGGTGTTTTATGTTTGTTTTACAACATGTGCGATCGTCTGGAGAGGTTATTTTTTTACGTAATAATACTCCTCGAAATCGGAATAAAACAAAAATTCGAATATTCTACACACATCCAGAAACTTTCCGCAATTATCTGTACATGCCCGAGTCTAACAGTCTACCTTTTATGACCCGACAACCCGAGTTTACCTTTTATGTCCAAGCTACGTGAGTCTACCATTTATGACCCTACCCCTAATAAAACCTTAAACATCACAGCCAACACATAAAAACCAATTTTTATTATTCACCATTACATTTTCATAGTCCTTACATTTTGAATCTTGTAAAACCAGTTTTATTATACCTGTTCCACTTGTAAATACCTTCCTCCTTTTTAATTTCACTAATCATATGCTTACTCCTGGGAATTCCCTGTTTGCGTTAGATTTTCTTGACTTACATTTGAAGTTTAGTTTTTTTTTAAATTTATTTTACTCAGCCAGCAAATCAGCCTTATCTTGTACTACTTTTCCTAGTGTGCTAAATAAACATGAATGGTGGAAAACTCTGCTATCATAGACAGAGCCCAAATATCCAATAAAGGCAGCATAAATATGCGATATTTATTGGAAATAGCTTGTAGACAGACACTAGTGTGGACTTTTCGATCTACATAATAGCCCGTCCAGACTACGGATACTTAAGTATCCGCATACATAAGTATCGTCCACACTTTTCATTGATTTTCATGGCAAGGGTAAAATGTATCTGCAGATGTCGCTGCAGTGAGGACAATACTTATGTATCCGGATACATAAGTATCCGTAGTCTGGACGGGCTATAACATTCGATCCTTTTGGCGCAGGAGGAGCGATCATGCCATGAACCTGTTTTTTAGGAAAATAATTATATAGACGTGTATGCAAAGCACATATCTATATACATACACTATTGGACAAAACTAAAGCACCCCTTTGCGAAATATCAGTTGTCCTCTGATATTAGGAAAACTATATGAAAAATTATACGTGCATTATAAAAAAAAAAAAACAATGACAATTCAATTTTTTCATTAACATAAAATAAAATAAAAATATATCTCGGTACACGAAATTTGCCTGGGCAAAACTATAGCACCCCCTAGCTAATGACCAGCATCTATACCAAATGTAGGGTAGTTTTAGTATTTCGTCGCAAATTCTTTATTTTTAATAATACCAGCACATCTTTTTGGCACAGAAGATATTCAATTGTCAATGAACTATTCGGGAATATTTTCCCACGCTGTCTTAATAGCGTCGAAAAGTAACGTTTTTGTCCTGCAGTTTTCCCTGTTCATCCTCCTATGGGCAATTTCCCATAAGTTCGCAATAAGGTTGAGATCAGCAGATTGAGCAGGCTAATCCAAAACTTCTATCTTATTTGCTTGCAGCCAAGTCTTACACAGCTTAGAGGTATGCTTGGGATAGTTGTCCTGTTGAAATCTCCATTTTAGAGGAACCCCCTCTTCAGCTTACGGCAGCATTATGTTTTGTAAGATGTCAACGTATACGAAATGATCCATAATATCATCAATTCGATGAATTGGTCCGATACCTTGTACCGAAAAGCAACCCCAGACCATGAAATTACCTCCTCCGTGTTTGGTTGTGGGGATGCAATACTTGGGGTTGAACCTTTGTCCTTTTGGTCGTCGTACATGTCTTATTCCGTCAGAATAATTTTAATTAAATTTCGATTCGTCGAAAAATAATGCATTTTTCCACTTTTGAATACTCCAGTCTAATTGGTCCTCCACAAACTTCAATCTGGCCCTCCTGTTCTTCTCTGAGATGAAAGGCTTTTTTGCAGGTAGGCAAACCAGCTTCTTTAGCTCTTCTCCGAATCGTCCTTGCAAATACTGATAGTTTGAAATCATTTTTAATTTGATTAGAAGAGACCGTAGGTTCAACTAAAATCCTTTTTTTGATCAAAGAATCATCTCTTCGTAATGTTTTTCGAGGCCTTCCGCCAGAATTCACAGGAGAGATACGGCCCTCCAGCTCAAACTTTTTGATTAGCCGCGATATAACTGACCGATTGATCGTATATCTTTTACTAATTTTCTGTCGCGATTAATCACTTTTATAATCAAATATAATTTTATTTTGCCATTTTTAGTATCTTAACGTGTTAACACAAACAACAGAATATTTTGCTCAAATGCTGCATTAATGATGAAATTTCAATGATTTATATAAGGCAAACGCATTTCTCATGCAATAACTGTTTCCTGCTAACGATCCGTCAGTAGCGATACGAAATAGTCAATATATTTAAAGGAGTGCTTTAGTTTTGTCCGGGCAAATTTTGAGTACCGACAAATATTTTTTTTATTTTTTGTTGTTGAAAAGACTGAATTGTCATTGTTATGTTTTATTATAATACACTTATAGATAAATAATAAAAACTAAGAGCAATTTGTTTTCATCTAGTTTTCCTCATAATATTAGGGGATAACTGATATTTCGCAAAGGGGTGCTTTAGTTTTGTCCAATACTGTATGTTCACTTCAAACCATCGCGCCAAGCTTATCGTACTCAATTTGACAAACTTACAGCAAAGTACCTAAGCTCAGTTGGGCTGTAATTTTCTACAGTTTGTTGCATTTTTGTATTGTCTCTTGTGGTGGAAGGTTGTAGCCGGAGAACTGCAAAGTAATTTGTTTTTCTTCGAAGGACGGTTTTTCTCTGGAATTAACCATACATGAATCATCATGTGGCAATTGCGCGTTGTTGGGGCGATATTTGTGTTGTTTTAAGTGTAAAAGTTTATGTATGGTCAATACCACCAAACGGATGTTAAACGGGGAAAAACGATGGCCGATACGTTAGTGATAAGCCAACCTAATCCTCGGAGAACAGGATTTAGTATACTAAAAAAAACAAATACAATTTGTTGAAAGAGGGGAAGCGATAACGTCAGCAATATTTTGCTTCCAGAAAAAGTACAAAAACGACTTGCTGCGAATCTATTCGAATAGATTCAGGTACGCGAACATACCTATTGTAAAAACAAGGCAGACTGGTGGCTATAATAAGCAATTTCGGGATAGTACATTGTTTTGTTTGAGTGTTTGAAATGTACAAAAATGATTCGTCTTAGATTATCAGGCCTATAATGACTCTCACATTGAGTGAGAAAGTCGACTTATATGTTCAGTCGAGCAAAACAGATTTGCATATCATGAAAGTCGACTATTTGCATTCGACTCTGCCGGGCAGCTTCGCCATATCAAAATGCTAAAACTTGACGTTTTGATATGATTTTGTGGGCTTTGCTGTGAGGTGTGCTTGTGGTAATTGTGCCTTTGCTGCGAGTAAAATATTAATAGGTGTATTAATATTAATAGGTTAAACAAATTTTGTTAAGTATACTGAAATTCAAATGAAAGTTTGTTTGTTGTTAAAATCCTGCACATGTTGTTGAATTCACTATACTTAACAAAATTTGATCTGCTCGGGTGTGCAAAAAAAACGCACCTAATATGGATTTTTTTTATGCATGAAGGAAATAAAATGTAACTCAGTTTGACTTTAATGCGGAGAATAGTGCGTGACCACTCGAATCCATTGCGTAGGTATACCACGCAATCAGTAAAAAAAATTAAAATGCAGAAAATTTTCAGGTTTTTACCAAGTTATAAACAAAACAAAGAAGCTTATATTTACTTATTGGATGCAGTAAAAGATAAATTTGTAGGAAAGGTGCAGACTTCTGTAGTGAAACACATTATAAAAGTGGCGGGTGCATTACGATTTTCCGTAGAAAGAAACCAACGAAGCGTCAGAAACGACACAGGATTGACGTAATAGACAGTGGTAGAATATACACCGCACGTTTAGTCCGCGGACTAAACACCAAATGCCACCTAAATTTTTTAGTCCACGTGGTGTAAACACTCACGGACCGACCTAAATTTAGGTCGATACACGATTTCAAGCGACCTGACCTAAATATAGGTCGTGGACTATAATCGTTGTAAACACACGCGACCTAAACATTGATTTTTGCGCGACTATTAACACTAGAACTACCAAGACCGTCATTTTGACGGTTTTCAAATTACATGCTTATAAATTTGATATAATTTATATAATTGTTCTAGAGTTTTATTACGACTTTTAATAAAATATAAGAACAGTTAATTATCACTATTCAATTTCCCCTCACCGACTTTAATTTCCATAATCAGTATGACCTATACCTATTTATACCAGCACCCGTCAAAATGACGTTTATAATAATTTATATGTATATCATCTACACAATGATGGACATATACACAATGATGGACATATACATATTTACATTCATTACGTCGCTTCCAGACATTTGTACTGAATGATCCAAAGTGTGAGAAAGCCGTTATAACGCGGTTAGTTTAGAACTAATAGCTCTAACTGGTAAATGTATTCAGGACACAATCATTATCAGTTTTACTTCTAATGTGATAAAGTTCTTGGTGAAAAGTGCAATCTGTGATAACCTGTGAGAAGTCCATTCTCGGAAAAATTGAAATTTAGTTTTTGTAAACCCTATGCAACAATGAAACGATTTCCAGGAAGCAAAAATGTTTTTGAAGAATTCAAAAAACTCACTAATATAAATGAAGACTGTTCGGATACTAATTCAGGTAATAATGATTTGGACATATCTTGCGTGGAAAATAAAACTGAATTTTTAGATTCTGAAGAATCTTCAGATGAAATTGAAGTGCAAGATATTGAACAAAGTGAAGAAGATGAATATCAAAGTGAAGATTCAGTAAGCGAAGAAGAAATTCTTCAAAAGAGCCAGAAACGCAGAAAACGGTTGAGAATTTTTTCAGATACTGAATCGGATAGCGAAGCAGAAACCGAAGAAAAACCGCAAAAAAGCATTGCTGTCGACGGTACTGAATGGGAAGAATTAGGGAATGGTTGTGTTGGTAGACTGTCATCACATACTATATTCAAGGATACTTCGGGCCCAACTGGTTATGCGAAGAGAAAAATTATGCTTGGTAATGTTAGTAGTGCATTTCGACTTATAATTGATAATCGAATGATGAATCACATAAAAGCTTGCACTGAGCTACAAGCCAAAACCATTTTACAGAAGGACTGGGAAATTACTATAGACGAATTATATGCTTTTATAGCCATTTTATATGCTCGAGGAGCCTATGAAGCAAGAAACATGAAGTTATCATATTTGTGGTCCAAAAAATGGGGTCCTTCTTTCTTTCACGAAACTATGAGTAGAAACAGATTTTCAGAAATTATGAAATTCATTCGTTTTGACAAAAAAAGCGAAAGGAGTGTTCGTTTACAAACTGACAAATTTGGATTAGTTTCTGAAGTGTGGAAGTCCTTCATTGATAATAGCCAAGCTTGTTATAATCCAGATCAGAATATAAGCGTAGATGAACAACTGTTTCCCACAAAGGCAAGATGCAGATTTCTGCAGTATATGCCCAATAAACCGGACAAATTCGGAATTAAGTTTTGGTTATCTGCAGACGTGCGAAGTAAATATCTTATAAGTGGCTTTCCCTACTTAGGCAAAGATGAAACTAGACCATCAGGAGTACCTTTGAATGAATTTGTAGTTTTGAATCTTGTAGACAACTATGTAAATTGTGGGAGAAACATAACAACAGACAATTTTTTTACAAGTGTTCAACTTGCAAAGAAGCTATTGGCCAAAAAAACAAGCCTTGTTGGAACTATGCGGGCAAATAAAAGAGAATTACCGAAAATAGCTAAAGTTAGAAAAGATAACATGGCTCTTTTCTCCACAAAGCTCTACAAATCAAATGATATTGTTCTAACAATTTACAAAAGTAAGTCTCGCAAAAAAGTACTACTTCTTAGTACTAAGCATAAATTTGTAAAAATTGCTTCTAATCGAAAACAAATTCCTGAAACTGTATCTTTTTACAATAAAACAAAGTTTGGAGTAGATGTAGTTGACCAAATGGCCCGCAAATATAGCGTAAAAGCAGGCTCACGTAGATGGCCTCTGCAGGTATTTTATAATATCTTGGACTTGGCAGCAATCAATGCGTGGATTTTATATAAAGAGACTTGTGATGAAAAAATAACTAGAAAACAATTTTTATTTCAATTATCCGAAGAACTCTCCAGTGAATATAGTCGTTGCAGAAAAGAAGCCTCCTCCAAAAAACAAGAACAGGCAATGGATTGTACTCCAGAAAACTCAAAAAAAACTCCTTATGAACGCAAATCTTGCCAAATTCGATTGTGCAATAAAAACAGAGCGATTTATACTTGCAATGCATGCAACAAATATGTTTGTGGCAAGTGTTCATCTAAGATAACATGTACATGTAAAATATGTGCCTCATAGTTATTTCATACATGACAAATTTGCTATAATATAAATTGAAGTAGAAACTGTTTTTGTTTGTTTTTTTATATATAATTAATGAATTATTATATTAAGTGTTGTTATTGCTAAATTGCATTCTTTTATTTACTTAAACTAAATCACAAGTTACTATGAAAGCCATAATCAAAAATCCGTCAATTTGACGGGTTCGGTAAAACTAGGTATATATTTAACATCGGTAGTTCTAGTGTTAATAATGTATGTATGTTGAATATAAGCTCATAACATTCCCCTTTGACACAAAATCATTGAAATAAACATGTTTGAGAGACAAATGAAACGATAAATACAGTGCATGAACGAAAATTAAACTAAATGACAGCTGTCATATACGAACGAGGACTAAATTCGACCTAAGCAAATTTTAGGTCAGGTTGGTGTAAACACCTGGGAACTAAGTTCATTTAGTCCGCGCTTTAGGTCAGGTCACTTTTGGTCCGACCGCTGTATACCCGCACAGTGACCGAAATTATTTCGGAATTCGTTAAGATAATGGAACATCATTATCGCAAAAGTTGAGAAAGAGTAAAATGACAAGCTGAAAACTGGAATCGAAACTTTAGATTTAGCAACAAACATGTTTTCTAGTTGTAATTGGATGTCTTAATGGAACTCATATGGACGTTGTACCTTCCCGCAAAGAGACCTAGCATATAAGCAGTACAGTATATCTACAGTATCGCATATCTACCGTTCAGGTTATTTACAGTTCATCATATTCCTATTTATGATTTAAATTACAATACCAAAATTCATTAAAACCAAACAGCGTGGGAACTCCGTATAATGTATACGAACAAAAAATCCAGTGAACTAGCCTGAGATAAGCTGATTATAGGTCTCTGGATAGTTGGAAGAAATCGCATGGAAGAAAAAGAGATACAAGATAAGATTCGATTCGTTGCTCACGTACGGCTCACTACTCGCAAAAATACCAATACACCCTCAGGTCACTTTGATTGATATTGCATTGCGTAAATGGAGGCACAATTTCAAGGTCAAAGTGCTATTTTTTTCCAAAATAGGAGTTCATCCACTTATCTTTCTTACACTTGAATTGCAGGTTTACAGTCAACGCAGCCAAGCGCGACCTACGATGACTTACCACAAGGAACGCTACCACATGCCGAAATGTCAAACTCCAGACGAATTTCAGATTACAATTCAATTCGATTGTTGAAATCGAAATCTACAGGATTTCACTCACTAAAATCAATTTTATGTAACAGATGTAATGTAAATTTCAATTCAAATTTACATCGTCGCAAATTTCAAGGGCCATTTTTTTTAATTAATTATTTAATAATAAATCTGGAACACTAAATCTGACCTGATCTATAGCGCGGACTAAGTGAACTTGAGAAGAAAAGATCCGAACATACCTATATTAAATACACATATACTATGATTCTTCACGTACAAATCAACTCATCCGTCCAAGCCATTTTTATTTACACAAAACTAGTTTTTAGAAGGCGGAAGTGAAGTGGGGCAAGTACGTTGATCTGTACTACCTAAATAAAAGTACTTGGACTTATGTCTAAAAATCCTTTCAGTTAGTTTCTACTTTAGGTGAGTTGCCTTGAAACTGTGGACTGACCTAACTTTGGTCGGGTACTGAGTGATGTAAACTAATTTTGACGGCCAAATTTGAAATCATTTCAACTTGCACTGTGCTAGGTTGCGTCGTATGGACGACCACTGTATCCCCTACAATGGGAAGTCCATGGCACGAACTTTTCTGGCAGCTACAGTAGGCCATGTCGCAGCGTGTTTTTAGTGGTAAAAGAAACAGCTTCATCAATCTCGAATCTTCATCCCTTGCATGAAGTGATAATTACTACGTAAATTATTTACTACACAAAAACCAAACTCAGAGTGAATGCTCATAATGGCGGCCACTTTAAACTTTTTGTGTCTCAGCAAGAATTGACTCGTTAAAATGAAAGATAAATTGCAATGTTCAGAATAATAGCCACTGTGCCTGTATCGTACATACTTGAGAAGCCTTTTTAAGAGTTTGACCCGTGTTGTGAAACAAGAAAGGTTTTATAGGGGGGAAAATGTTCGAGCTGCCTGAATAAAGGGAGCACTGCGGCCGGTCTTTGGAAGAATCATCATACGAAATTCCTCATTTTCGTCCTTTACTTGCTTCGTACTGTTCTTTACCTCATTTCCATACGGGCAACGATTCGGTTATTTAATGTCAAGAGAGAAAAGTATAGCTTCTCAAAAGCCGGCCGGCCTGCGGCAAAGCGGTGGCGTAGCTTATGTTACAATAGAATCAAATTTTTCAAAACAGAATAACATTTTCTTCCACCATTTTGGCTGTTATCCTTACCTGTAAATACCCTTGATATATATATAAATAAAATTGAAAGTACACGGGTAATTGTTTAGTGTCGAAATGGGCAAAACTAAATTTTCATCAATATTGACGCTATTGTGAATGTCACATTTGCCAACGAAAACGCAGTATCCCAAACAATTGAAATCAGGATTTCACCCACAAGTGGCCTTATTACATTACCAAAGAAACATTAACGAAATTATTCGACATACTATCAGAATAAAACGTCTAAAAATTACCGAAAATATTCAATATTTCTGGATCATGTGCCTCGAACATTAGAACTCGTACGACTCGTACCTCCAACTCGGCAGTGTAAACAAGTATTCGCCGACCGAAACGCGCTATACATGGACTACGTGACAAAACTACATGCCAATTCACAATCACCAATCGCACACCAGGCCCCGCTCACTCTGAAACACAATCTCTCGTGAGCTGGGAAAGGTGCTTCGATATCGATTTTCCCTGAAATCCGAATTTCACAACTTTCGCTCCCAAATCTTTTAAATTCAAGGAGGATCATATCACAAGCACAAACTAATAGATCAATTTCCACCAACAACTAATTTAAGTTCAAGCGAAGGACGAATACAGAACAAGCCCGTCCGCAGAAAATCTGACAACAAAATGGTGGAACTCGCTAACTACACACATCGTCTACTCACTTTTCATCTTGCCCATATCGCCATCGTATGCAACCGGTTCGCATCGAAAAACACACTAGATTGCGATTAGAACACTCACTTCTGTTTTTAACACTATTTTTCTACTTTTCGCAACATTATACCGGTCTAATATTACTTTATTCACGCGACGTATTGTATACACCGAACTGCACTTGCGATTGCTGCACTGTGTAGAAATGACCAACCTCCGCGTTCACACTAGTACACGATGTGGGAGAGATTTTCTTGACGACTCGAAGTTGTGTACGTTTTGCTGCTGGGGTTTGGTACTTTATAGTGTATGTTTTAGTAGTAGAGGAATTGGTGGAAATAAAAGCCATCTAGGTGTAGTTAATTGAAATAGCTGTGCTGTTGTAATTGAAGTGTGATCGCTGAAGCCTGGCCGTGCGAGATCCCACTTTAATCCCGATTTGGGATTATACCAATTATCGCGTCGTATAAACGGGCAAAATTAGAAATTGGATTTTACGAAATTCAAATTGCTTATATCCATAGAAACTTGTTTTGCGGAATAGCTTACACGTACATAGAAATTCTACTGCATAAATGTTATAAGATACGAAGTTTAGATTACGTTGAATATTTCAACTAACGTACGAAGAAGACAAGAATGAATATGGAGAGGCATTTAGCGATAGCTGAACATTTTATTAACTCGTTCTTGTTTTTCCTAAGGCTTCGTTCCAAATCAAGAATGAATTCCACAAAAAGGATAGTTGATAACAGACCAAGTGCACAGCGTTTACCAAAAGTCGCCATGTTGAAAAATCATTTTCATTTACACGTTTCATATGCACACTCACACATACTCATCGGGCGTAAACCCAACTGTTCGGGTTTAAGCTGAGATCCGAATTTGACCGTTCATACGATTGGTATAATCCCAAATTGGGATTAAATTGGGTTCTCGGAAAAACTAGTTCAAACTTAGAAGGCCGGACGCGACTTGCAGTCTGACAGGCACTAATATACTTTTATTGGTAGAATTGGTCGAGAAATGTACGCTGACTGGTGGAAAAAAGGTACATTAAACCGTCATCTTGGTACGTTAATTGCTTGTGCGGTCAGCCTTCTATATGACGGCCAAGCTTTAGCTCAAAATTTCTTACAGAAAATTTTGAAATTCTTCGGCGTGTACAGGGGAAACATGTGAGTGCGCGATATTCTGTGTCGGTTTCGCGAATAAATTAGCGGTCGCAAATTCCAATATAGTGCTAGAATTAAGACCCACGTTCCAAGCTGCAATAGTAGCTCTAGAAGTGCTTCGCGGGGGATATCGTATTTCGGGTAAGTGAAAGGTATCAATTTCGTCTTTTTGAGTGAAATTATAGTTAATTTCATTTATAAAACACATTTTAATCTTCACTTGCCGGTGGCCGACAAAGAAATGTCAAATGACGTTCAAAATGGCCATCTCTCGTGGTTTTTGCATTGGCGGTGGCACAGACCCGTATATTCTCACACTAATAAGCAGAAAGTCGGAAATTGGACCATTTCTCTCATTCGATTTCTAATCTATTCTCTCTTATATCTGTGCCATAGCTTAAGAACTATATATAGCTCGGAAAGTACGTGAATTGCAATACGATTGCGAGAAGTAGATAGCAATATCTAAGTCCAAGTTGGAAAAAGACACAAAGTACCCCGCCAAGCAACTCTGCTACGATCAAATACGTTTCTCCTTCCCACAAGGCAATTCACATGTGCTTTGCCAAAGAGACTATTTTAACGAATGGCGATTTATGCAATATTGATTTTCTTAAAGTATTTTCTGAGTATTAAAATGGTAAGTGATAAGGTAGTTAACGCGGAATACTACTTTCGATACCATATGGCGAGTAAAAGGAATATCTCCGACACTTTTATGCAACCCAATACAGGGAATTTCGTTTGCTGCCAGTGAATGTTCGCTGCGCTTACTGTTTCTTGATGGGATTATTCGCACGCCAACACACTCTCACCTATCAGCTCACACGGATATATACATTCTCACCTGTCGTTTGACATTATATTTTCTCATTTTCGCATGTGATACAGTGAACATATTTTGGTTTTATCTCTTTTTACGTGCCAGCTGATGGTAAATCCTTCACTCCCAGCCAATCTCTTCCATCAATAAATCACGTACTTTCAGCCCCCTGTCTGTGCGTTGAACATTTCAGTTAACGTACGGAGAAGGTAAGAATGGATGTCGAGTGTTTTTTTTTAGGCTTCATTCCAAATCAAGAATGAATTTTACAAAAAGGATAAAAGATAACAGACTAAGTTCACAGCGTTCACCAAAAGTCGCCATTTGAAAAATTAGTTAAATTTACACATTTTCACCCACACATAATCATCAGGTGTAAGCCCAACTGTTTGGGTTTGCGACCGGCCTTCTATATGATGGCCAGGCCATAGCATAAGTACTATAGATAGCACGGAAAGTACGTGATTTGCGATACAAACTGCGATATTTTCCCACTGATCGCGAGAAATAGATAGCAATATCCAAGTTCAAATTCAAAAAAAGCACAAAGTACCCCGCCAAGCAATGCTGCTACGATCAGATACGTTTCTCATTCCCACTAGGCAATATACATGTGCTTTGACAAAGAAACTACTTTAACGAATGGTGGTTTATGCAATATTGATTTTCTTAAAACGTTTTCTGAGTATTAAAATGGTAAGCGATAAAATATTCAACGCGGAATACTACTTTCGATGCCATTTGGCGAGTAAAAAGAATATATCCGACACTTTTATGCAATGCACTACACGCAATTTCGTTTGTTACCAGCGAATGTTCGCTGCGCTTAGTGTTTCTTGATGGGATTATACGCGCGTCAACACATTCTCACCTATCAGCTAACACGGATATATACATTCTCACTTTTGCATATGATAAAGTGAACCTATTTTGTTTTTGGTTCTTCTTAGGTGCCAGCTGATGGTAAATCCTTCGCTGCCTGCCATTCTCTTCCATCAAGCAAATATCACACAATACCGTTCTTTCCATGCTACTTATTAGTACTTATGCTATGGCCAATCTTCAATCCTGGCCGTCATATAAAAGGCTGGCCGCAAAAGCAATTATCGTGCAAGATGGCGGACCTACTGTACCAGTATTTCGACCCGTCGCGGTACTTTTCTCAACCAATAAGTACCCCAAGAGCAAAGCAGCGAAGAGAAAAATCCGATGATAGATTTTACAACTGAAAATAGCATCCTATATGAACCAACAGTCCCTGGATATCGGTCAGAAATTTAAAAAACTATTTCTGTGTGTTAACGTTATTTTATTTGGAAAACGCACAGAATTACGTATTCGCGAAGTGCGTTTCAAATGGAAAAATACAACAATACATTTTGGCACAGTATCAACTTAAATTTCAACTTAAACCTTAATTGAACTAAATTTATCTTCAATTTAAATAGCAAGATTCATAGGTCGGCACCATATATTTAATGTTTATGAAAGCATCCTCACCGCCATGCATCTCCAGTACTTGAAGTGTTTCGTCGATCAAATCTCCTAAATTTAAGTTATTCTTCTGACCATAGTCGATTTCGTCGCCACAGTTTACTGAAAAAATCAGGAGTGAAAAATGTCTTTCAAAAAATTGAAATTGACTATTGTGCGGTATTGGACCTACTATTTCTCACTTTATTAAAATTAAACATTGGCAAAAGCTGACGGTAGAATGGAACCAATGCTGGTCCAATTAAATCAGAAGACATGACTAGCTGTTGAAGAATTTTTAGAGTAACACACATGACTTCTTTACTTCCAGTACTGAGTGCATCTAACGCCGAGAAAATAAAAAAACGTTAGCATTATTATTCCTATACCATTTCTTATAGCTTAGAAATATTCAGCATAAAGACCAAGTTTTAGTCTTAAAATACCAGATTTCTTAACTTAACGGCATTTCTGACTTTATGATTTTGAGAGTAATGTGCTCTGTTTTTCTCACCAATCCAGATACTTCTGCTTTCGCAGGTAAAAATTAGTCTTTAAGCCTAAGATTGAACAAGGAAAATGCTATTCGTATAAATTACTTTTGATGGGAATGATTAGCTGTGGTATGACTGAATAAATTTTGTCTCCGCCGTGTACTAACAAATCGATCACTCCTTGCCGGGCATACGTTTTATATGGATGCTTTGTTTCGGAGAGTCCATCGAAAAATAGAGGCAGATATAGGCTGTAATCCAGTTTGTCTATGTCGACCTAAAACATACAAAATAAAATGAGGTCAACAAATTGAAACGAAGCGCCGAGAAAGGAATCTGTAGGTGATAGCTTTTTATGTCGAACCGTTTTAGTCGCTGAAAAATCTGTTTTAAATGAGAATTATGAAATATAATCTAGCCAAGTAATAGTTTCAGTATCGATCATTTACTAGGAACGTAATACCACCAATGCTGTACTCACAGTCCATGCGATTTTATCACCACCCATCAAATATTCCATTTTAATAGGCAGGTCACCTCTGTCGTAATACATGCGAAAAGATGTTACTCTAGGTTGGATAACATGCTTTCCTAAAATTTAAAATTTATTTGCGAAAAATTTTACTCTCTAAATGATAAGTGTAAAATAATCGACTTACGTTTTTGTGGCTTCGGTGGTTCTTCTGTTACTACAATACCCCTTTGCAGTGATTGAATAGAAAAAGGTGGAACTATTCGTTTAGCACAACGATAGGGAATGCTACTTCGCGGTGCAAATGGTTGTCCTCTAATAGATATAGTAAACATTTTGAATTCTAGATTCCGATGCAAAGTAGAAGCGATGGCAGTAATGTATTGTTCTCGCAAAATTCAATCGTTCATCACTGAAGGAATCACAAGTGTGTTTCGACGAATTTCTTTATAAATAGTAAACAAAGCATGGTCGACATGGCAACGGAATTACAAAACATTGCAGAGTACTGACAGATCTTAGGGAATATAGGTCACTTTAAAAACGAATGTGTTATCCTGGGCAAAATGGTTGTGTCGTCGATCATAAAAAGTGAGGCGTGAAATGAGCCAAAGCCATCTGCATTTGAAATCCGAAAGCAAATTTTCTTAGAAATAAGCAACTTTTCACGGAAAGAAGCAACTTTTCGCGCCAAGCAGTGAAAACTAACTTGCTAACTTGCAAGAATAAAAATTATTGCCGAATTAAAATTTTACGTGAAATTTTGTATGAACATTTCACGTGAAATCGAAGACAATACAAAGCTTTAAGCAAACAATTAACTAAATGAAACCATTCTGTTTGTTTAATTTTACTTTGTGTAGCTTTTTCTGTTTTTTTTTTCTCTTTGATTTTAACAATTTTTACATAACATTTTTGTAATGCAAATCAAAATATCTTGGGGGAAAAACTAGGTTACTGAAGTCTTAAAATAATTCACATCTTAAGTATACATGTATGCTAATGTACTTATGAAAAAATGATTTCCAAATCATATTCTTGATCGTACACACATATCAAATAAATGTACAAATTGGCAAATAACGATCTAAAAGCGTGATAGTAGAACACACGTTATCTAGCTCCTGATTGTAGTTTGTGCAGGTTGTAATAGATTCCTTTTTGGGCTAACAGCTCTTTATGCGTACCCTGCTCTGAAATCAGACCACCATCGATGACGAATATAACATCAGAATCGATAATAGTAGAGAGTCGATGAGCTATCGAAATGCATGTTCGTCCCTCACGAGCAGCGTCGAGAGCATCTTGAACAACCTAAAATATATTTAGTTATAAATAATATCGAAAATATCTAAAACAAATTTTACTTTTTCACTTTCAGCATCCAATGCGGATGTGGCTTCATCGAGAAGCAAGATCTTGGGATTACGAATGAGAGCGCGAGCTATGGCAACACGTTGTTTCTGACCACCCGAGAGCTGTGTTCCTTTCTCTCCCAGTCTTGTTTCATATCCCTAAAACCGAGAACCAAGAAATGAACATATATATATATTCATTTGATATAAAAAAGTTTACTTACCAATGGCAGTGTTGATATGAAATTATGAATGTTAGCTTTTTTAGCTGCTTGAATGATTTCATCGTCTAACACGCTCCGGGAATTATCCCCGTACGCAATATTTTCGGCAATTGTTCTATCGAAGAGCGAAGGCTCTTGTGAGACAATTCCCAAATTTAAACGAAGTTGAGCCATTGTTATCGACCGGACATCTTCATTGTCGACATTGACTGACCCTTTAATAACATCATAAAAGCGTTCCAACAATTGAATGCAAGTTGACTTTCCACATCCTGACGGTCCAACCAATGCCACTGTTTGACCTCTAGACACGGCCAGCATCAGACCGCGCAAAACTTCCGTATTGGGACGAGTTGGGTAACTGAAGGTCACTCCTGTGTAGGATACGTTTCCACCAAGCTCGACATGTGCGTTATGATCTAGGCCAGGACGGTCAGTTACTTGCGGAACACGGTTGAATAAGGCGAAGAACTTGGCAGCAGCTTGGACACCCTTTTGAAAGTTGGGAGCGAAAGCCAAGGCATTGCCAATGGACACTGTACCCATGATCAGAGCTTGTGAGACCCTGAAAATATAAATATCAGTAATTTATCAGTTTTAGAAGTGGTGAACATTTCCTCCAGAAAATTTGCAAATGTGCAACCATTTCGATCAGGACTTACTTAAAAACGCTAGCGTATTCAATTCCGTCATTTACGACCAGCCAACCACCGTAGAACATACAAGCTGCGAAGGCGAAGAACATAAGTGACCGTGCCAAACCAAATACAAATCCGCGGACGTGAGTGTTACGTTTCGCTTTCTGTAGAAAATTAAATAATATTTAATCAAAACTAAACCATCTCAAGTTACAATGTATCATACATCGACTGCTGGTTTCAGTAGACTGAGATAGTTGTCATGGAACATTTTTTCCCGTCCAAGTGAGACTACAGTCCGAATACTTGACACCACTTCAACAGCTAGCTGTAGGAAAACGTTATGTTTTTAATCAGACACGCTGTGGCAGATTTCTTACTTTTGTCGAAGATTCCATAGACTTCGTCATTCCCATATTCTCCGATACCATAACCTTTCGTTGTAAATATGTAGCAATTAAGATAAATGGTGTAAAAACCAGAGCCAAAAGACCTAGCCTCCATTCGTAGAACATGGACAATCCAACACCTAAGCCCAGCGTCGCCAGCGATTGAAATATCGTTCCAATACGTTGCCCAGTAGCCTGTTATCACACATTATTATTACTACCTAAATAATTCTAAAAAAAATATATATGAATATACCCCTTGCACAGCAGCTGATTCACTTGACAAACGAGCGCACAGTGTTCCGGTACCATTTGATTTATCATCAAACCAACCAACTTCTTGTCTTAACATTGCACAAAAGGCCATATCGCGTACCCGTTCGGTTAGCCGCTCGCCAGCAATACTGAATGTGAAAATCTGGAGGAATGTAGCGAGACCAACAACAATGCCTGCTATCACAAAATACAAACTGTAAACATTTGTTTGATCACGGATGTAGTCTGCATTATCAGCCGATAGAACCTAAAAATATAATTATGCGCTTCCATGAGTCATAGAGTATATTTGCATTAAAATAATTCAAGAAAGTCAACTATTCTATAGTGAAAAATATAAGGTAGGGATAGTATTACCGTTACATAAATACAACCCACATTTCAAATTAAAACCCTTGTTTTTTGAAAAACAAAAGTACCAACCTACCCCTAAAATGTCACCGAATAATACTGCGAATACGGGCATTGCGAATCCCATGATAATAGATGAAATGACGCCAATTATAATTATTGGCAATTCTGGTTCGTTCCATTTCATAATGGCCCATATTGAAATGTCGTTTTTCTTTTCGTTTTCCAATTCGACATCCTGAAATGACCGGAATATATTTACAATATCAAAACAAAAAGTCAAAAAATAGTATCTTACAGTTTTTTCCGCTATTTCCATTTCAAACTCAACATCATCTTCATCATACTCAGGTATGATAGAATTCGATCGAATAGTGGGTGTAGAGGCTGTGGGAAAGTGTAGGCTGATGAATTAGTAGTCATGAATCCTAGCCGTCACGTGGAAGGCCGGTCGCGACTTGCAATCTGACCGGTATTAAGGTACCTATTGGTCGAGACAAGTACCCCAACTGGTCAAAAAATAGTACATTAAATCCGATATCTTGTATGCTAATTGCTTTTGCGACCGACCTTCTATATGAAGGCCAGGTTTGGATCAATGAGTTGTAAATATTTGGAATAAAACTACTGAAAAAGTATCAAAGGATCTTATCTTACGCAGCCTTACTGATATTAATGACTGTGCGATTGATATTACCTTTGTGGTCTTCTTCTTCCCCAATCTGCGTTGTAACCAGCTTATGATAATGACCCTTCAAGCTCATTAGTGTATAGTGGTCACCAACTTCAACGACGACGCCATTTTGAATAACGAAGATCTTGTCAGCATTACGAATGGTTGATAGACGATGGGCCACAATGATTGTTGTTCGACCTTTACTAGCCTGGACACAAAAAATGCAAACATGTATTTTTGTTGCATATCCTAGAATGGTGGAACTTACTTGTTCAAGCGCCGTTTGTACTTTTGCTTCGCTGGCTGTATCCAAAGCAGATGTTGCTTCATCGAGCAATAAAATATCAGGATTTCGAACTAAAGCGCGTGCGATGGCGATGCGTTGTTTTTGTCCGCCAGACAGTTGAGCACCACGTTCACCAACCAATGTTTCATAGCCCTGATTTTGAAAATGAATCATCATTTTTACCAAATATCAGCCTAGCGCACACGAGCTAATTGCTGCGATAGTGCTGCAGAGATTAAAACTTACGCTCGGTAGTTTTTTCACGAACAAATGAGCATTCGCAGCTCTAGATGCAGCTTCGATTTCCTCCTTCGTTGCATCCTCTCTACCGTATCGGATATTCTCATAGATAGTAGTTCCAAACAGCACTGGTTCTTGTCCAACAACACCGATTCTCTCACGCAACCAATTAACATCCAAATCCTTAATATTTGTGTCATCCAAATGAATTTCGCCGCTGATGGGGTCATAGAACCTCTGAATCAACTGTATACAAGTTGACTTTCCACAACCTGAGGAGCCGACTAAAGCAACAGTTTCACCTCGTTTGACTGTCAAATTTAATCCTTCAAGAACCTGTAAATAACCGCAACCATGTAGGCTTATGGAATCAAGCTAAATCAAATCTAGGAATACCTTAACATCTGGACGGCTTGGATACTGGAAAAATACATTCTTGAACGAAATATTGCCTAAAGCTCTAGGAGGTCGTAATCCTGTGGCGCTGAGAGGATCAATTGTAGGCACTTGTTCGATTAAAGCGAAAACTTTCGCACCGGCTCCTTTTGCAATACCGAATGCTTCGATATATGGCGATGCCATGCCTAAATTCATCGAACCCATCATCACTGAGAAAAATACCTACGCACAACACACGAATGAAATTAGAAGTTTTTAATATCAAGGAATTGATAGGTGACTCACTGTTATCATGACACCAGGCGTATATAGCTTATCTTCCGGAGCCCATCCAAGCTCTTCGATAACCAAACCGACACCATACCAAAATGCCAAAGCATACGAGGCATAAATGAAAAACCATAAAAGCCCAAATCCGATGCCAGAAAAGAATCCTTTTTGTATATTAATTTTCCTTGCATCGACTAGGTTTTGGCGGTAGCGTTCCTCTTCTTTCCGCTGTCCCCCGAATGCAATAACAGTCCGAACTGCACTGAACACTTCTTCAGCAACTGCCCCTGCTCTACCGTACGCGTCCATTTCTTTTTTAGCTAATTTTCCGGTAAACTGTAGAGATTTTAGGGAGTTAAAGTTACCCAGCGAGGAGGATGTTTTCATGAAAACTTACAATTGAGACAATTCCTATTGAGATAAATGTAACTGGCAAGCTACTAAGGCACACTAGCGCTAATTGCCATCCTTTGATAAAGGCTAGTGTTATCGAACCAACAAAAGCCACAATAAAATGAACGAACATGACCACTTTTTCGCCAAGCCCATCGCCAAGCTTGGTTAAATCCCTGAAAAAGGCAATTGAAAGAGTATCGGATCGGTCGATTGATTGATTCAAAGGGTTTTTATGAATCATGAATCAAAAGTTTCCTATGCAAGTGATGTGTATAATATGAAAAATTTAGAAAACAAACACCTATACGCGTAGGTACTTACTCATTCATCCGACTGGCGAACTCCCCGCTTTGATTGAAGTCATACCAAGATATATCCTGATTAAGTGCTGATTTCAAGTACAGCCCTCTTATCTTAAAAATCTGGAATCAAATAAGTTAACACGTAATAAGGGTGTCTTTCCTTTTCGATTTTCAATTTCCAACTACAGACCTGGTTATGAGCAGCATAATTGAAAACTGTGATAGAGAAGTAGCTGCAAAGCAACATAACAGCTCCTAGTACCGAATTGTAAATAGCGAATTCATTGATCGAGTCCAAAAATATATCTGTGCTGTTTGTATCTGTTAAATTTAGGGCCATTTTCATACCTTGTTCGATCATGGCCTAAAAATGCAAATAGTTGAAGCGAGATTGCAAAGAGAGTTTTGAATTGCTTACGTCTGCTAAATTTCCGAATATAAATGTATTGGCGGGTGCTGTAAGACCGGTACATATTCCACCGATGACTCCCAAAAATATCCATATTCGATCTTTCCATGATGAGTATGTATACTGCGAAAATAATTTTGCAAAAATTATTGAAGAAACTACAAGGAGGTAAAAAATAATCTTTTCGAGAAAATAGATACGTACTAATTTGAAAAACGATATCGGAGGTGCTTCATCCTTTTTCTCTTCTGATTTAAGAACTTCTCTGGAAATTCAAAAACAAATTGCTGTTTAAGTATAAGATAAATATAATACCCAAGTTAAATTTGAATTGAATTGAATAAGGAGGTTATTTGATTTTTTTATCTGTACATTCTTAACCTAATTTAGAATTAAATTAACAATAGGTGCGCTTTTTTTTGCACTCTTAGGCAGGGTAAGTTAAGGTAAGTTAAGCTCTTTATGACAGAGCTTTGGGTAAGTATATTGAATACAATAACAATCGCTGTCGCTGTAACTTCACTGCGCTTTGACGGTGTGAGTCGTTGCGAAATCAGTCTTATACAAGCGATTGTTAAGGTCGAAGCGACATTTTTGGAAAAGCAAAGGTGCGTTGGTTTAGAAGCGCTAAATAAAATTTTAGCGAGTGAATTGTAACGCGAGTAATTGTATAATAAAGTGGGTGCGGCGATTTAGTGATTAGAATTGTTGTTAAATAAATTGTGATTAGTTGTATAAAACGAAATTGGTTTATTTTGTAGACGCTGAGAATATCGAACCTACGAAACGTGTTTAATTGTAAATACACAACAATTGGTGTCAGAAGTGAGATTCTTCCGCGTTCGCGATTTAAAAAGTGACTTTGAGTGAAGTTGCGGACAGTGGATTTCCACATTACGTGAAAATTCGTAGAGCGCGAACTAAATTAAGAATTAGAAGTATCGGACCATGATTTTAGTGAAAAATTGTGTGGACTAAGTAAAATTGTAAGAATCTGTGTAGATTACAACACAATACCGAAGTTACAACAATAGTTAGATTACAAAAGAAGAGAAGTTAGTGAACGAACTAGCACTGGTAGAGTTAAAAGTAGAGTGCCGAAAACGAGATATTTCGATGACTGTGAACAATACAACTTTACTATCAATGCTATGGGAAGCGTTGAGCTCGGAAGGCAAAGATCCGGAAACGTTTGAATTCTCGAACTATGAAAGCAGTAAAGAGTGTGTCCAGGAAGAGCGAAGCAGCGTGGAGAACAATCCGATGATGGATTTACTGCTGAAAACGGCTTCCGTTAAGAAGCAATTGGGCAATATTAAGGATCAGCTAATGGAAGTTAAGCAACAGTTCCAACAGCAATAAGACAGTCGAGTGGCAGAAGTGAGACAACAGTTCGGCAAACAAGGACAAAAGTTGGTGGGGCTTAAAAAAGATGAAATTGGAGCTGCAACGTGTAAAAGCCATAAGAGCTTCTTGGACCATCTACAAGAACGAGTTTGAGGCAGTTGCAGAATATAACCACTGGAGCAAATAAAAGCGTGCGATACAACTGATAGTGTCATTGAGAGGTGCTGTGGTAGAAGTACTTCTAACAGCTCCAGGGGACAATAGCTTCAGCTCTTCAAGCCTAACGAATGCTTTGAAAATGAGATACGGCAAAGACCACCTAAAGGAAGCTCATCGTTCACAACTTAGAACACGTGCACAGAAACCAGGGGAAACATTGCAGCAGTTGGCTCAGGACGTTTGGTGGTCAACACTTCTGTCGCACTCCAGGTCGGATCCGGAACACCGAGATGTCAAATGGACGCTGAAGAAGTCTTTGGCCTACACTTTGATCTACGAATCAGCGAAGCAGGCGGCACGGAGCAAAGTTCGAGTCTGTAAAGTACACGGAAAATGCAGTGCCAATATCTCCAAGGAATCAAATAGAGGTGCAGCCCCTCAATGTTGCAGTTTCGGAGAAAAGAGTCACTTGAGGCGCAATTGTTTGAAAAAATAGAAGTCCAGTTGTTGTCAGGAATGTTTGCATCGAAGAACAATTACTTCAATAGCTAGCGGAATTCATCTGAGCCGTGACTGCTACGAGAAGGATGAACGCAGATACTGCTAACGATGCTCAGGAAAATACAAGTAAAGCGATGAGTCCAAATGGTCAAACATAACCACTTGTTCTTGGAAAACGGCTGGAGAAATCAGTAGAAAACAAGTTCGAAAAATCACAACACTGGTGACCTTGAAATGAATACCGTTGCCAGGTTATATTTTCGAGAGAATAATTTAAGTTTGCAGAGGAAACTGAACAACGAAGATAGTATCACCATCGACACTGGAGCTGCTCGGTCGATCCTGAGAGCGGGTATGGTGAAGTCCTGCAGACTTAGTTACGTTGGGAGGTACGTGATTCAGACGCTTACTGGTGAATCTACACGAGCTCTTGATGATCTCGTTCGGCAGGTACAGCTTGGAGATACGGTATTCCAGCATCAATTGCTAGTAGCGGAGATAATAGACGAATGCATAATTGGAATGAATTTTCAGGGCTCTCATGGTTTCAACCTGGATTTGGGAGAGTGGAAGTGTAAATGGAAGGCAATGAAGTACCATTAGCACGTCAAACACAACGGAAACATTGCCATCGAACAAAAGAACAAGGAGATCACATATACGAAGCAGCGAAACGAGTAGGCATTTTATCGGAACAAAGAAAAGTACAGTTAACCATACCATAATCCACAAGCAGTGAGGAAAGTGAGGACAAAGCAATACGATATGAGAGCGGATTCAACTGGGTTTCCGAAAAACGATTTGGTGTGGAACGTATGTCCTAAGCTGCAGCCAAAATGGGAACAATATCTACCGGATACATCAAAAGCACCATCTAGCTCTTCTTGCTTTGTACTATGAAACGACAAGTCTGTTCGGAACGAACAGATCTAAAGAGGAGGCAATGTTGCATGCATACCAAACAAATCATATTTCACCATATCAGTGCCAGAAATAACGAGAAACGTTAAGAATCATCTTCTCGAAATATCTCGTACATGTATCTCATAAAACGGAAACATTCTACAGATAAACGCAGATAAGAACCTTCCAGAAGCCAAGACACAAACAGATTTCCATGTGGCAAACAAAAACGAGAATATGCCAGAACAGTCTACCTTATCATTAAGTATAAATACTCACGGTGTGAGTCCTTTGCAAAGTCCGTTTTATGCAAGCGATTGTTAAGATGGAATCGACATTGTTGGAAAAGCGAATTAAGGCGCGTTGTTTTAAAATCGTTAAATAAAGTTTCAGCGAGTGAATTGTAACGCGAGTTATCTTTTGCTAATAATGCGATTTATAAAGTGGGTGCGCGATTTAGTGATTAAAGTTACCTATTGTTAGTTAAAAGTGTGATTAGTTGTATAAAATAAAACTGTTTTATTTCGTAAACGCGGAATCCACGAAACGTGTTTCAAGAGAAAAACACAACAATATATTCTTCAAATATGAGTCTATATTGTAGCAAACGTATATTTTACTATGAGAATATTCATAGATTGAAATTTGAATTGATTTAATTTACCAATCGTTTAATAATACATTGTTTGAATCAAGATCCTTGTTGTTGCAGGTCTGTCATCTAGGGATCAAATAGAGGATTAATATCCCACACAATAGTTTACACTTGTTTCATTTTCCGCATTGTAAATTTCCTATAACTTTCTCGGATAACTCTGTTAATTTTTCAGCAAACCGAACCTTAGCTGCGATGAACTAACAAATAAGTTTCTTATAAACTTATCACTTATTCATGCATCCCGATGAAGTACCTGCTGAATCAACTATTATGTACCACATAGCCACTCTGTTACTGATATCAGCAAGCTGGCACTTTCGTGGATAGTACCGTACGCTCAGTAAAAGCGAAATTGAAAACACGTCCAACACTTTACCGTCTCCTGCTTGGCAATTAAACCCGCCAAACGGATCCCTTACTTACAACAACAACGAACGTTGACTGAGAAACAAACACTTCAGTCGGACCCTTATTAATTTCCCACTAAACAAAACCATATGTACACATATCGACAGTTTAATCGATTCGACAACCTACACTCAGGTTGAAGTTTCTTTGTGAATCTGGCGCCTATTCAAACTCGCCCAAAAAACGAGGAATTTCAATACGATGTCGTTGCAATTATGTAAAAACTACGGCTACATACAATTTCAAATATACGTATAGGAACTATATTTTCAATTACTTGAGGCTAACCATGAACGGGTAGTGGCCCAGCCGTCAAGACCCGTCCGGATACTTCGCTAGTCACCCTGTGTCGACCGTGTCGTGAAAACTTTTTGCATCAAGTTCTTCGCGATACGCGAAAAATCTAAATCACCGCATTTACCGCAAACTTTAAATGAAACCTGCGTAGTACGTTTGACCGAAAGGACTTGCAATGACGAACTAAATGACACGGTCGCACCACGAGTCGGTTGCCTAGGTCCCGGAACTAAAGTAGTTTGCCAACTAGTTTAGTGAAGACAGATACGGTGTGTGCAATGATAAAGGCTAGAATATTTTATGTATTTTCGCAACATTTTAATTGTTGACAGATTCGTAAAATTATTCAAAGTAAAAGAACCCAAAACTTATAAACAGAAATCTTCACGATATTCACTTAAAACCAATAGCTAACGAGATATTTACGAAAAACTGATTTGCGTTAGCTTAATGGACTTTTCACATTATGCTGCTCATCTTACAATAAACATAATTCCTTTGGAAACATTGGATTTGTTTGGCAGAGGCCATTTTAAACTAGAATGACTGAATTTCTTTTTGTTCATTCTATTCTGGGATGCAAAACAGAAACAGGTCATTCAGATTTACTCTTTCAGCAACAAAATCCAAATACTAGGTCTGTTCGCGTGCTAGAATTAATTGCGATTAATTGCAACGAAGCCGTTTTTGTACTCTGTTTTAGTACGTACAAAAACGGCTTCATTGCAATTAATTGCAATTAATCGTAGTACGCGAACAGACCTACTGTTAGTAATATTATAACAGCACTGATTGTACAGGGCCATCCTGGGATTCATGTATGTGTGTGCATATGAAATTTCTCTTATTGAACTCACTGCCCGGCAGTGGGGTACAGGCGCGAAGGAAGTCGGAGTTTTGGCGCGGGACAGACGAGGTGGCGCTCGTCTGTTGAAAATCAACCCCCGCAACAAGTTCTGAATCGACCAGTTGCTTGAAAACTCAGAAGAGAGAGATTTTTCCTAAAGGCTATAATTTGAAAACGATTGCGTGGCCGAAGTTGAGTGGATATGACATAGTATGGAAGAAATGTGTAGGTAATATGGGTAAATTCAAATACAACGTTTAGGAGCACATGACGGTTTAGGTTAATCATAAGTGTAACGTTCCTGTCGCGCTATACTTACATACTATTGGCTTTTTTTACACCGCACGCTTAGTCCGCAGACTATACACCGAATTCGACCTAAATTATTTACTCCACATGGTGTAAACACTCAGTACCCGACCAAACTTTCATTAATAATATATGATGTTGAATATAAGCTCAAATCTCTCTCGTTTGATGGTCTCGTTTGGAACTTCTACGATTACTCCTAGGTAATCTCCAAAGTACCTCGGTGTTGATTTTCACGAATTCCTGAAGTTTAATCCTTACGTCATCGCATCAGATATATTTTCGCCTAAAAGATGGGTATGACCACTAAAGCTAAATCCACTTGCTATCAGACCCTGATGCATCCTATCCTGACTTTATGCATCCTCATCCTGGATTACGTTTGTTCAAAGACTGTCATGGCCGAAGTGAAGATATTCGAAAGAATAATTCTCCGCCTATGCACTGGTAGGGTCTACAACCCGGTAATTAAAAAGTGGCCCATGAACCTTCCCCTGTACCAAGAGTTGGCAATGAAATCACTTAGGGACCGGGTTTTAGAATTAACGACAAGATTTTGCGGAACATACGATTCAGTGAATAGAGCGTACAGGTGGCTCCAATGAGCCATTTATGCACCCCGCGCAGGCAGCGTGTCAACGGCAGCTCATGGATGCGTTATTTACTTATGTAGGCCTCCCAACGAATAGGAGGGGCTAGATTTAAGGCCTACTCTGTGTCAAAAATTGCACGTACAACACCTTATCATTAGTTAAAACTGATTTATCTTTAAAACAAACAAAATTTTCTTTATTTTTAATAATTTTGTAAGTTCTACACAACTGAAACGATCTAAAACAAAACAGTATTTGATTAAATTTTTTAAATTAAGCTATAATTCATATAAAAAAATTGCATGTACACAAAAAATTTCCGCATACATCCAAAAAATTAATTACGTTTTCTACGTCTAATAGCGTGTGTGGTGTCCTTTTGCTGAAATTGCATATTTTAAGCGACTGTTCATTGAATGGACTAGTTTTCTAGTAATTTCAGGTGTTATTTTTTCCCACTTTTCTAAAAGAACCTCTTTCAGGTGAGTTCGGCTTGTGATATGATGTTCCAGCCCTTTTTTTCCAAATCATTCCAAAAATAATCGATGGAATTAAGGTCTGGTGATTGGGGTGGATGAGGATGCACAGATTTCACGTTACAAAGTAACCACTCTTTTTTTAGATGCGAGGAATGTTTTGGAACATTGTCGTGTACTAGTGAAAATTCGTCGCTAAGTTCAACTTTTGAAGCACTGACTCTTAAATTAAGCTTTAATATTTCCAAGTACTGATACTTGTGCATAGCGCTTTCCACAAATACCAAATTTATAACGCCATTTGCTGCCATCACTTTCCATACCATAACATTTCCACCTCCTTGTTTCACTGTGGGTGGCAAATTTTTGGACTGCAACGCTGAATTGACTTTGCGTCAAACAAATTCTCGCCTATCAGAGCCAAAAAGATTGTACTTACTTTCATCTACGAAAATAACATTTTTCGAAAGTTGAAATGAACGGGTTTTTTTTCTTGCATTGCATCCCTTTTAACACTTTTTATGGAGAACATTTCGCACTTTTTGGGCATTCAACGATATTCCGTCGTTTCTTTTAAGGTTTCTTTTAAGGATCCTTCTTAATAATGCTCTCAATTTTCCCTCTCCAAATGCTCATCTAAAATTTTCTTTGCTATTAAAAATTTTTTATAACCGTTTGTATGGTCGAACGTGGTCTGCTAATGATCCTTGATATTTCAGCATAACTTTTACCTTCCTCCTTAAGCTTTACAATTGATTTCTTCACTTCAACAGGAACATTGCGGTGTGATTCGGCCATTTTAGAAAAAAAAACTTTTAACAAGAATTAAGGCACAGCTCTATTGAGTATTTACAACTACTACCTTCAATAAATGAGGATCGTGTGTAAATCTGCTCTGAAAACTAAGCACCGCTACTTTTCTTTTGCATGAAATCATAAATAAATCTTGTGTGTATGTACAATTTTTTGATATACATGCAATATTTTTAAGTTTATTATTGTTGTACTGTGACATTAAAAGCTAATATAACAGAACACTGTTTTGCTCTAAAGAGCTTTAACAGTATAGAATTTATAAATATCTACAGAATGAAAAACGTTTTTTTTTGTTTAATAAATAGCGATATAGGTCAGGTCAGATTTAAGTGACTCGCTGTAAACCAAGACATTGATTTTTAAACAAAACTTCAAAAACGTCTACCCTGTGGGCAATGATCTACATTCTTATTTGTGTGAGATAGGAAAGTGTTTTTGCCATAGAAACTATGTCATATGCTCGGATATCTAAAATTGAAAAAAAGCTTTAAGGGGGAAAATACATGTAACTGCTAAAAAAAATCGATTTTTTTTATTACATCAAAATGTTTGAAATGCTCTTAAAATACACAAAAAAAAAGTTTTGAAGCGATATTCGTATTAGTTCTCGAGTTATAGTCAGTTAAAGGCAGCGCGGCGTTCCCCAGGTCGGTGGAGCTTTAAAACTTTAAACGCGTTTTTCTCAAAGTAGTACTTTTTCAACTGCCGTACAAGATATCTCAAAATATATTGAATCGATCCGGCTCAAATTTATACCACATCTACAAAAGAGTATTATCTCCTCGTTGAATGTTATTGTAATTTCAGAAAAATAGTTTGTTTATTAATGTTTAAAGTGTGATTTTTTTGAAAAATAATCGATTTTTATGTTTAATCTAAAATTAATGTAATAATTTAAAATATTTTTGTAAATTTTATTGGTTCACCTATGAATTACATATTTTATTAGCATATTTTTTTTCTCTGAATGTTGCAAGTTCCCCGGAAAAGGCGTTAAGTTGTACGAGGCAGTTTTTGATGTGTTTTTTTTCCATTCGCTCGCATCGCCGCCATTTTGTGTTGAAAAATTATTAAAAAAAGATTTTCATATACTGTGAAACATGTATTTTAAGGATTTAATATTAGACATTTTCTGAATGAACAATATATATATTTTAATTCAATCTGAAATTAGCAATTTTTTTTCGATTTTACATGTATTTCCCCCCTTAACGCATCAGAACTGCTAGAAACACCAATGCTCGATGAAAAGTAAAGGAATCGTTCAGATTTTGTGTGCATACTCTACCACACGTACCCCTTATTACAGCCAACCTGTTTCGAAAGCCATTTACCACTTTGGTCTAAAGAATGCACTGAAGCTCATAGGGTGAAAAAGTTTTGAGGACTATCATCTGCATGAATTTCAAAATTTAGGAGATTAAGGAGAGAGTGGCTTACCTTATAACAATATGAGAGCAGCATCTCCTGTAACACAAGTGTTGAAAAAATTTTACTAGTATTGCAACCAAAATCCTACCACAACCCCTTCACGTCAAAGTCATCTGGCTTTGTGAATTTTGTTGTCATCTTATGGCTTTATCAAAATTTACCGGGATAGAAATATGTTTGGGGCTGCAATCCAAACAATTTCCACAATTAGGCATAAACATTGGTTTCTCATTTTCATTGTAGATGCTCGCCATATGAGTATTTAATGTTAGTACTTGTTGGTACGAAAATCATAAAAAAGCCACGTGCAGGCAACCCTATGCTAGCACCAAAACCAAAAATATATTACATCTGTTTCACGTTGAAGTCAACCCACCCTGCGAATTTAGTTTCGATCCGATGACTGCAGGTACAAAGAAATTTAGGGCTACCACCCGCAAAACTTTTAAAATTTTCAAAATCCAAATATTTATTGTTTATTATCACAACAAGATCATTATTCTTTGAAAATTTGATAGCTTCGCATAGTAAAGCTATGTCAAAAAATTATAAAAATTAGCAAAAAATTATAAAAATTAATTAAAATAAATTATAAAAATTATAAAAATATCTGGCGGCCCTATCATGATTTTTCAAACCAACCTCCTACTAAATTCGGCCTGAAAAAGCAGTTTTTTTCTTTGTGATTTTTCAAAATGGTGAAAGGTTGCCGCTCTTCTGCATAGAGATATTTCAAAAATTTTAGATTGACTCTGTAGACATAGCATGCATATGAAACTTCCATTTTCTTCTAAAGATCAAATAAATTTCAGGGGGTTATTGATTTGAACGTTTTCCGTTTAAATACCTGTCATAGCCACAGAGTTGCTGTACATTTATTCAAAATCACACACGTGTATTTCAGGCACATATCAATGCGTTTTGCAAATGTTGTGACAATCTGATGATTTTCTCGGAAGTTGCCTTCTTTTAGGCACTTAGCGCCCACATTTGATTTACAATTTCCAAAACAGTATCATATTCAAGCTAGAAACATTATTAAATTTCACTTAATATCCTTGGTTTTTCCAAACACATATGTTATTTCCACAAAAAGATAGAGGCATTTTCAATTTCTAGACTAAAACACACACACCCACCCACTCACATGAACTGCCAGATCATGTGTATAGAAAATTTAATAGGAATTTTCTTTTAAAACTCTTCAAACAAGAACAAAAATCTATTTCTAAATTGACCTTCAGGATAGAAAAAATTTAAGAGAAACACTTTAAAAAGAAATATTTTTCGTTAGAGCAAAAAACCCTACTATAACATGCTACGGAGCAAAATTAGTCAACATGATCACGCTCGGCACCCAGGACAAGAATTTTGATCGAAGACCTCTTAACGCAAGCAACCGTTTTTAATTTACAAGTACATAGTTGAATTTCTATCTATTCTTATTTTTTTTAGTCAATTTCTATATTTTTTAGTCAAAAGCAGCTTACTTACTTGTCGTCATCCGTAGGAAAGCTGAAAAATAAAATATCATGATATAAATAATGACTTCCAATGCATATTAGTATATTTGACGATTAGTAATAACGATGTACGTGTAAATATTTGTCATTTTTAATAAGAAAAAATATGTTTCAACAAAGCATTCACTTCAAATTAATAAAAGGAATATCATCAATGATAAAATTTACGATTCGAAACTATATCCTGGTCGCATCTCATTTCCTAATCGGTATAGCTGCCAAAAAAATTGATATACTTATGTACGAGGGTTGATCCAAAAGTTATGATAATCAATATAAACCAAGGTGATTAAACTTAAACAAAATATTTATTTTTCAACATATTTTTCTAACAAGTCAATACATTTAGGCAATCTTTTTTCCAAACCCAAGATACCCTAAAGATACCCGTTTCGGTAAATGATTATTATAATAATAAAATGAATGTATAGTAAAGTTGCTTCATTCACGTAGAGGACTAATGGATTCTGGTTGCTTGTCCATTCTTTATACATATATGTTGGAAGCGATGACGTCAGTATAAGTTTTCACTCAAACAGAGTACAAAAACAACTGCATGGCGATTCATTGCCATACATTACAATCCCTGGAGTACGCGAACAGACACATTAGTGTTTTTGTAATACGGAAATACGATCAAGCCAGAAGTTATTTCATCACAATAACTATAAACATTTTCTCATTAGAAACAAATGTGGGAAGGTCATTGACTACAATGGAAGAATCCTAACCGATTGGGCGCGGTCATTTAAGATATGATCACATTTATTGTTTTTATAAGTACATTTTATCGTATGTTCTTTGTAAGATTCAGGCAACAGTTATAAGAACTTAATTTCAAAGTTGACATCTGCTTCAAGTTATTTTTTCAGTCAGTAAGCTTGAACATATCCATGTATGTATTTTATATTTTTATTATCTCGCAAGTACCTACATAAGTTCGTATCTGTTTAGATAGACTATATCACTTTCGTGATAGGGAAATCCAAATGAGCTTGTAGTTTGCAATTAATAAACAGGTGTACCTGGTTTTTTATTGATTATCGTGGACGGGATCTTATCAAAAAAAAAAAATTACACCAAGGTGAAGGTGATTTTTATAGTATTTTTATAACATTTTGACGAATTATTTATTTTGATATACATAATGACATATTTTAGAGAATGAATTTGAATTAATTTTTCAATTACGGGCGATGATGAGCCCTCTACTGAAGGTGATATGTTGAAGTGTAAAGCTTAGTACTTACTTCGGTTTCAAGTGAAATTTTCATAAAAAGTGTCACGTGAAATCTGTTTCAGCTAAAATTTAGCCAGAGAGCTATTGAAATGTTCACGTGAAAATTTACTTTCGTTATCAAAATGCTGATGGCATTAGCAGTATGGCAAAAGCAGTTACACCAAATTTGGTTTTCTAGGACCTTCAGGAAGTCGTTGGAAGCTATTTTTGTACTTTTGACTGAAAATTGTTGTCACTTCCTCTTTTCCAGAAAAAATGATGAAATTTCAGTAATTCTGAGCTAGTTTGAGCTGCTGATGTCGACCGGAGCGAAATAGGCTTGGTGCGAATTTTTGAGCATACATATTTTCAATCGATAAGTAATTTGACTATTGTGTTGAAGAACAAACTATTCGATATTTGGCAGAAAAATTGGTTTGTTTTCGCAATAATCAAGCGATGGCGTTAAATCAGCTATGAGAAATCAAAGTACGGAATTATATGATAATTAAGTCGATTTTTTTCTGATCGCAGTGGAACTATAATAGAATTAAGTGAACTTAAATCGACGACAAAAGAATCGTTACTGGCCTCGAGTGACCAAATATTTTTTAATGAAATTATAAATGTGTGAATATCGGACTACGAAATTTGACTTTGATAATACAACCACAAATCATCTAACCCTGTGAATTTTGTTTTCATGCGACGACTTCATTGAAAGTTACAGGGATAGAAAGAGGTTTGTGGTTGCCATCCAAAAAACTCCCAGAATTTGGAAAATTTAAACATTGGTTTCGTAAATACAATTGTTTTTCGGAGATGATTAAAAATTGAAATTTTCATTAATTGGTTCGAAAGTATGTACAACGCTCTATCTGGCATATTTTTTTAATTTTTGAGTTAACACCGGACTCGAAAACTACATACTCAACTACATCATTCGATAAAATATGAAAAACCTATCTTTTGTGCAGTTGAATCATTGAACATTTCCGAAGTTACTAAATTGTACATGGAGTATTTATGCGCAGTACGACAGTATACATCTTTAGTTATCTTAATAGTTAATTTATCTGAATATTTTTACGATTTTATTATTGCTGTAACAATGTCTTAAAGCACAATCAACAAAGATTATCAAACTCAATGCTGTACAATCATACCTGCTGAAGCTTTAGATCACCATGACTCGCATTATGACCATATCCTTATCAATAAACTTTTCAGGCATGTTAATCTAGATCGCTACGTGAGCAAAAAATGCTTTACGCATATAATAATTCAAGCCCATTTGAAGCTTGAAGAAGGCAATATATGTATGTACATATGTATATGTGGACTAAAGACGTACTTAAATTGTTCACCATTCATATTGATTGCATGTACATTCAACGTAAATCGTATTTAATCTTATCAATGTCTGAACTACTCAAAAAATTGCCTCAGTCTAAATCCATATAAAATATCTGATGCATCTCGGAGTATGGAAAAGTTCATCTAAAACGCCGATAAGAAACTTCATCTAGCTTAGATACATGTAAGAAGAAAGAATTCCCATAGAACAAAAGAATTCCAGAATAGCCTAGAAGCATGCAATCGATCATTCTGCAAATACCTGAGGAGATATAAATATTTTTGGTGCCAGACTTGGTGTCAATCTTTGGAAAGCGAGTCGAGCAAAGTACACGGTCAAGTAAATTACTTCTTGTGATATTAGCGTGATCGTTAAAGTCTATAAACGATTTATTGTGATATTAGCACGATCGTTTAAGTCTGTACGCGAGTTATTGTGATATCAGCGTAATCATGTCGCAAATCGACACGGTTGATGAGCGAATCGATACATGACTTGCAATAATAGGTCTGTTCCCGTACTTTCAGTAACTGAATTTTACCGAATTTTCCTTAATCATATGGTGGGGAATTTCATGAAAAGTACGGGAACGGTCTCATTGTATTTCCTGAAAATTGACAACCGAAAGTGTCAGTTTTCGGTTTTTGGGAGAACAATAGTGATTATAAAGTCATCCTAAGGGGTAATAAATTATCGCCACAAAAATATTCGACTTTCATAGCAACATTACGCAAAAAATATTGTTGCATGCACGCATTCGTTGTATCGGCGCCAGAAAAAGCTAGAAACGGCGAGGAAATACTCGACATACATCACATACATGCGTTTCATACATGTATTCAAAGAACGAAAACAATCTATGGATAAAACGTAGAATAACCCTCTAGAAAGTAAAAAGGGAACATTTCAGAACCCAAACCATGAGTCATATCTCACATGGCAACGGAAATTCCCAATAGTCTTTTCGAAGTCGAATCGAGAACCCAAGACACATTTCTAGAAAGGCCTAGATGTAGGCAATAGTAATTTATCTCACCAGACCGGATATAAATATCGCCGCGAGAAGTCTTCGGAATCAGTTGATAGTGAGTTTTGGTACAATGCGATAGATTGTACAGAGTTAGAAGCGAAAGTTTGTACACGCGAGTTAGAAGTGAGAATTTGGTACAACGAGTTAATAGGTAGCGAAGACAGCGAAAAGGCTGTAACTGTGAAAAGCGAAACAGTGAATTAAGTATCCGGGCGCGGATGTATTTTGAAAGCGAAAAAGTGTTAAATTGTAACGCGAAATTATAATAGTGCGATCGTAAAGTGTAAACGCAATAGTGTTTATAATTATTTGTGTGTGTTAATAAAAGAATAATTAGTGTTGGTAAAAGAAACTGTTTTATTTCACGAATGTGAAGAATATCGAATCCACGAAAGGTGTTTAACGGTAAAACACAACAATATGTTGCTTGCCGCGCACATTTGAAAATATTTACTCCGTTTGACACTTTTCAGTATTTTTCAGTAGCTCAGACCCTCAGAACATAGATATCTAAGGAAATGAAACAAGCGTATACATATACGAAATTTTGTGAAGCAATTTTACTACAAAGGTAAAATCTATAAATAGAACAAATCGAGAGAATTGCTACCTCAGATATTTCCCTTGGTTTCCCCGATACCTTAGCTTTTGTTGTTGCTGAGTTAGTAATTGTCAAATTGGCGTGCACATGGCCAACTATTTTTCTCTATCTATCTCACTCTATCTTTCTGTTCGGCACAGTGAGTGAATGTCAAATTCGCTTACTAGTCCTAACGCTCAGCCTAGGCAAATTGCTTCACTTCTCACTGCCATTTTCATTTCCTTATATCTATCTCTTCTGAGCTCAGACCCTACTGAAATTTACTGAAAGAGGGGAAATTTTCAGTTTTCAGTAAAACGGAGTACGGGAACAGCTGCATTGCAATTGATCGCGATTAATCGCAATTAATCGTAGTACGGGAACAGACCTAATTACGACGAAAATTCAAAGCAATAATTACCACGAATTTTCGGTAATTATTGCTTTGAATTTTAACTACCATGAATTTGTGGCTGTTATTGCTTTGAGTAAAAGTGTGTTTAGTCGAGGTAGACATACTGTTTTAGCATCACGAATCCACGAAGTGTGTTGCAAGTGGAAAAACACAGCAACTAGAGCCAAAAGTGGGATTCTTTTGCCGCTTGCGATCATTCAATGAGTGACTTTTGGTGAAGTTGTAGACTTAATAAAGTCGTATGTAGTAGTCGTGACTATTTTGACTGATGGAAGACTGATCCTACCTCTCGTTCATAACCATTTTGTCTACAAATGAACTTTCCATTACCCTCTCATCCTTTTTTTGTTTTTGTTCCTTATCACAGTTTAATTGTATTCCTTATAATAACAATCGTTTGTTGGAACTCTTTTTTTCTAATTTTTCTTCTTCTTATCTATCTTCTTCCACATTATCCTTTCCATACGTTTATCCTGTCCTCATCATCCCCCAGTTTCCAACGATTTTTGTTTATTGGATAGACAACGCACAAAGATCATAGCTGTGCCATCTTTCAACTTTTTTAAAGTTGATTATGAACAACTTGCTCCTCGCTATCAAATGTTTTTCTTTCTTTCGTGGGCTTTTTTGGGCTCTTTTAGGAGAGAGTAGAAAGATCTACTCTCTCCTTAATTCCTTTATATCTAGATTTACTCCTGTGTCTCGTACTTGTCGTGGTGCTTGATCTCCTGGGTTTTCTGTGGCTGTCTCAAAATTTTTAGCGCGAGAAAGATAAGGCCCGCAATGAATTTCTTCTCAGTTCATCTGTTGAGGCTTTACAGCGTTATCGGTGTTTGTGAGCAGTGGCTGAAAGAACTGTTGAATTGTTTTAACGAACCCGTTGGAGGTCGAAGGTTTGCTTGCTAACCTAAATAGTAGCGACAGCTACGGACCCGACGGCTTACCGAACATATTTGCAAAGTCACTGTTATCATATTTGTGTGTTCCTTTATCTGTCCTCTTTAATCTTAGTATTTCTTCATCTACGTTTCCTTCTTGCTGAAAGTCTGCAAATATTTTTACCATCCTTAAAACCGGAAATTCATCCTGCGTCTCCAATTATGCTTCAGTAAGCTTCTCGAAAGAGTTGTTTACAATAAGGTTTATCCTCTAATTGAACCTCTTCTCGATTGTGAGCAACATAGTTTCGTCAAAGATAGGTCAACAGTTTGAAACTTACTTTCGTTCACCAATACTGTTGCCTGCGCCTTTGACCAGCAAAAGCAAGTGGATGTAGTATATACAGACTTTGCCAAAGCTTTTGACTCTGTGAACCACGAAATCCTTCTCTCAAAGCTTGGTGGTTTCAATATTTCGGGTCAGTTCCGTTGCTAGTTTTCCTCATACCTTCGTGATCGTGCTTGTTTTGTAACGTTTCACTCTTGCTCTTCTTCCTCCTTTGATCAAACTTGTGGTGTTCCGCAAGGGTCGATTCTTGGTGCTCTCCGTTTCCTCCTCTTTATAAATGATCTTCATCCCCTCTTCAGCGCCCCGTGTCTCTTGTAGACTGACGATCTGAAAATTTTCAGGGTGATTGAGTCAGTGGATGACTGCTCCCAGCTGCAGGATGACCTGTCTGCTCTGTTAAATGTTGCTAAATGTTTCTAGATGTCCTTCACATGTAGATTATCCCACATCACGTTTTTCTATTCTATCTTTGGCTCTTTCCTCAATCCAATTGATAATTTCATGGACGTTGGGGTTGTGTTTGACACTAAATTAAAATTTGATGTCCACATTTTGTGTGTCACATCCAAGGCCTCGAGCTTGTGCGGCTTCATTCAAAGAGCGTCCAGACCTTTTACTGATGTTTTCTCGTGTGCACGTCTGTACATCTCCTTTGTGTGTAGTGTCCTCGAATATTGTTGTCAAATTTGGTGTCTTCATTATCGTCCTGTTGAGTCTGTACAACGTATATATACTCGCTCACTATTCCTCAAGTTCCGTATTCCCTACTGTGAGTATAGTACGCGTCTTTCCATCCTTGAGATCGATAGTTTCCTTTCACGCAGCGTGTATTTCGATGAATGTCTCATTTATAAAATGATTACTGGTTCTAATGAATATTGTTTTGATTACTGGTTCTAATGAATTCTAAAATGAATATTAGTCCTCTTCCGCCTTCGTTCCGCACTTTTAAAAATAAGCTAAGAGCATGCATTTTATTTTATGAAATGAACTAATTTTCTAAATTTTTGATTTCATATCTGTGTTGAATTATGATTAGATTTCACCGCCTTTTTACACTTTGTTTAGTTTTAATTAAAGTCTCTTTTCTTTTTCTTTTTTTTTCTTTTATATATAAGTTTGTCTAGTCTTTAATTGGATTTGTATCTGTTGATTTAGACAGTAAATAATAATAATAATAATAAATACTAGGCTTTACAGTGATTGTTAAGTGCTGCCATCACTAAGCATTTTCATCATTTTTGTACAAAAAGATGCTACCATCAAATTTTTACATGATATAGTAATGAAAATAAGTAACAAATGTTTTACATCACTAAATTTTGAAATTCATGCGAATGATAGTTATGACCTTCTATGAACGTCGATGTAGTTATCGAATCAAGATGGTATACGGTCTTCGGCACAGGATTGTTGTAATAAACAGCACGGTTAGTAGAATACGTATTAGAAACCTAAACCAATCCCCTAATTTCCTTTCAAAATAAGCTTTTCTGGTGTTCCTACGCGCTAGAGTTTTTCTGAATCTTTTATCTATCATACGAGTATAAGTAGTTTAACTAAAATAAAATTGGTGATTTGTTAGACTATGACGCTGAGTACTTAATATTGTCCGATAAATACATATATCTTGGGACAGATGCGATACGCAAAGTGATAAGGCGCTTAATCTAAATACCCATATGAAGTGCGTTGATGGAAAAATATACTGAATATGAGTATTTAAAAGCTATTAAGGCTTTCAATATCTATTTTCATGTTTTTTCCTCTGCTAGTATTAAATGTATTTAGTAAAGAGATATTTAGATAAAAATCTTTAATGATTCAGGCAATTTTTCTTTTTGGCACGTTACAAACAAAAATTACAAATAAACTTTTTTCGATTCAACTTTTACAAAAGTCACGAAATAAAACTTTTAGTTATAGGTATGTTCCAAGCTTATCAGTTTTCTAATTCAACTTTTATCAATAGATTAGACATCATTATCAATGAGACTGTATCTAAATAAATTTCTGTCTGCAAATCACTTTGTTACTGACTGCAAAGCACAATGAACAATCGATATTACTTATTGCAGCATAGGTGAAAAACTACAACTTTTTTGGCTGATTATGTAAATGAACGAAAATTAATGGCATGCTTCTTTTATTGCAACTTTAAAATATTCTTCAAAATAATCTGGTGATAAATTCATCTCTTATAGACTAATTGTCATAAGTAGAGATGGGCAAAATGACATATGACATATCACTGATTGCTCTTTTTTAGAGTATTTTACAGTATTGCGCCGTACTCTCAGTACACTGTTCGCTTCGCATTTCATTAAGTTTATTCAAACGAAAGCTTTCGCTCACAGACTATGCTGTGCTTTTTTCATGCGCTGCACTGTAAGAAAGAGCAATGCGTCATGAGCTATGACATTTTGCCCATCTCTAGTCATAAGCGTAGGTTGGATACTAGGCAATTGAACGACTGAAAGATAACTTACTCTCGGTCCTTCTGCGTCACATATGCGTCGGTACCAATATCTAACGGATTTTTTTTCATATCACCGTTCTTGCCAGTTATTTCCAGCGTCTTCATTTTGTATTTGTCGACACTAAATTCGCGAAAAACTAAGGGTCCAACACAGAAACCCTTTATCCGATTAATGGAACGCAACTAATTGCAATCAACTGATTTTCCACGAAACCGTTCGATATACCATCAAATCCGATCGATATCGATATTCTTTCAAAAGACTGCCGACGAGTTCGCTATTCAAATCCTTACTGAAAACCGTCAATGTGGTTCGATCTTCTATATATCGGTTCATACATTCAAAGCCTGCAAAATAATATTAGATCTAGTGATAGAAAATCAACTGATAAGCCCAATCAAAAAAAAACTCAGGAAATTTATTTGCAAGCATACAGATACATATTCAAAACGTGTGAAAAATTATTGGTAGCAGTAATTTTGCAAAGATAACGTTTGACATCGATTTTCGTTAAGAACGGCTTAATACTAAACGATTTTTTATTGGATAAGTGAAGAATGTCGAAGAGTTTATTGTATGATTCACTGAAATATGCACACATTTGTGTTGTCTCGATAACTAGCCTGGTCTATGTATCAATGGACTGTGTATTGTTAATAATCGTAAGAATGGTGAAATTCTCTAGTATATTTTGAATGAATGGTCAAATTTTCTAGTATCTACATATTTTATAGATTTACAGTTTTTCATTTAGTTTTGGCATGCATTTCTTCATTCCAAACAAAATCTAATCGAAAATCGATATAGAATTCCAAATAATGTTCTCTTCAATTAAACATAAATAATTTTCTTAGATAAGTCAGGTATACTTTCTACCATAGTTGGATCCTGATCATTTTATTGAGGTAGGACTTTTATCAATATTTTGACGTAGATCTGAACTTGATAGTAGATAGTCTTTTCGTATAATTAGTTCTAGGTCAATCTACGCATGCAAACATGTGTACACCTTTTATTATGATAGGTGATTATGATTAGAGAATACAAGCGTCGATAATCTTAGTGTTTGTCTCATCCTCTTTTCTATACGTGTTTGCGAATTTTAGCCTGAAACACTCCTAGCGTGGACACGCAGCTACGGCAGTTTGACTGAAAAAAACCGATTAAGCTAATAAAGTTCAACTACGAAGTATGAAAATTCTAATCTTGCGGCCCGTTCTTTCGCAAATACAGCCAAAGTATGAAAATTCAGATAATAGTTCGCGAGCACGCTTTATTCAACTCCCTCTCTCTCTTACATCTAGTGTCACTTTAGTTTAACAGATAGATGTTCGGAACACTCTTATGAGAGTGGAATTGTTTTTTGCGGGATGATTAAAATTGAAAATTTTATTGAAAATTTTTTTTTTCCACTTTGATTCTGCTTTCGGAGGCTTATTCCGCAAAACGATCGAGTTTCCCGTATCAATCATTCTCTGCTTTGATAAGCTTTAGAGACGATATACGTTGTCTATGCTGATTTATAGACAAGAAGGGAACCATGATCACTAATCAATAACCTTTATGACTTATGAGCATCAAAAGTGAGTGCAAACTTTTCAAATTTGTTTTTGAGCTTTAATATAAAAAATTACCGATTTAAAAATATTTCTGATTGAGTAATATTAAACCTTTATTCATTAAAAGCAATATACTAAAAACTCAGTTGCATTTATTCACTAACAGAAAATTTACAGAGCAACAAAAGCAAAAAGTCAATAAAATACGAGTCAAAAGAAAGTGCACACGTCATATAATAAAAATTCATATAATCAAATAAAATTAGTATTTGGTTTGACCGCCATTTGCCTTTAAAACAGCTGCCAGTCTTCTATTCATGGATTCTATTAATTTTCTGGTAAATTCTGCTGGTATATTACCCCATTCTTCCTTAAGAGCATTTTTCAAACTTTCCTTGCTTGTAATTAGATGTTGCTCAATTTTTCTGTCTAAATAATCCCATAAATGCTCAATGGGATTGAGGTCTGGGGATTGCGGAGATGATCCAATACGTTGGGAGTTCTATAAAGCAACCACTCCCTTGCTAAATAGGAAGGGTGCTTGTTGGAAGATCCACGTCCTAGACAATACACTGTCTAACACTGTCAGCCATATTTCGCGGCAAAATATTGAGATAGCCTTGCTTATCTATTTTACTATCAATAAATTCAAGGTTTCCAACTCCCAATGCTGCCATACACCCCCAAACCATAACAGATCCTTCGCCATGCTTCACAGGGCAGGAAAAATTTTTTCCATGGAACTCAGTACTTATCGTTCGCCAATTTTTTTTATTTGTATGCCTGCCAAATATTTCACATTTACTCGTCATCAGAGAATAAAATGTTTATCCAAAAATTATAAGTACAATTTTTATATTTTTTTTTTGCATAACTTTTGCGTTTTTTCTTATTTGCTTTAGAAATAAACGGCTCTCCTCCTCCCCTCCGGTGAGCTTATCTTCTCTAATAGCCAGTCCTCAAAGAACGTGAGTGCTTGTTTTACCGGCACACTTGGGAACAGAGCCTTGACTAGCTCATCTTCATCTATTGTTGCCACTCTTCCAAGCCGCCCTATTACCTCTTCTCGATTGTTTAACTGTTCTATCGCTAATCTTCACTAAGGCCCTACACTCGTCTACAATCCACTTTGCGATTCTCCTTGTTGGAGCATTTGTAGCGGTGATAATTTCCCTAAGCTCACATCCTTCTTTGTGTATCTTTGGAAGACACCTAATTCTTGGCAAAGCCGGGTTTGAGATTCGCAGCTTGTTGACCTCTTCAATCGTCCCTTTGCATTCTTTCAAGATTCTTTCGACTCGTTTGATAGAGTCTGGTAAGGGATCTTTCCTTAGCTCATGGTAATCGCCGTTGTTGAGCTTTTCCATAACTAATCGGTCATATTCATCTTTGTCCATTACGACCACGGAGTTTCTTTTATCTGCGTATAAAAGACTGGTTTAGCAGACAACTCTTTAAGCACTCTTTGTGCGTTTTACCAGTGCTCCCCCTCTTACGATTTTCCTTCCTGATGAGTTTAGCCACATTGCCTCTAATCTGTGCTTTCTCCTCTTCGGGAAGGTTTTTAACCGCATGCTTCGATGTCTACTACTAAGTCTTCTGTTGGAAATGTTGTTTCCTTGACAGAAAAATTTCGATCTTGGTTAAGCAGGTCCATTTGCTCTTCTGCGAATTGAACCGTGGACTTGTTCACCACATAGTTGGGGATAGTCTCTACTGCATTCTTTTTCTTTTCCATAGTATCCTTACCACCTCCATAGTATCCTTACCACCCTCCATAGTATCCTTACCATCTTCCTTTTGTTTGCTTTTGCTGTTTGCTTTTCCTACAATGTTTAAAGTATTCCCTCTTCTACCTAAAGTATCACTCGACATTTTTAAATGCAAGGAATAAACTTTGAGTGTGATTTCCCCTAATCTCTAATAAAGCCTATTTACGAAATCTTTAATTGAATAATATAACTTTTTGGAGTCACAGCGATTGTTGTATTCAATATACTTATCTAAACTTACCTTAATTTACCCTGCGCAAGAGTTAAAAAAAACGCACCTAAGTTTTAATATACATACCTGTTTCACTTGTTAATTAATTAATTTTACTTATTTCCAGCTACTTATACTTGAATTCGAATATTAGAGCCTAAGATTCTGTATACCGAATATGTCGGAAGGAGATACTTATAGTTGCATTTTAGATTGGTGAATAAATAACTGTGTGCAGAATTGAATACGGTTACATTCGAATTTGAATATTAGAGCCAAGGATTCTGTGTACTGGACGAGTTCGGAAGAAGACACTTATAGTTGAAACCTGTAGAGGGTATAATAAGTAAAGTAATCCTACGACAACCCTCCTATGGGCCTAGGGGTTTAAGCTGGTAGAGAGCTTCATCACAAATTTACAATCAACATCAATACGAGTGTGGAGTGATTAGTTCCACGACTCACTTTACCTCTGATTTGAATCAGGCACCTAATCAGAGTTAGGTGAACTCAAATCTTGGTGCGCGGTGCCTCGCCCGAACCTTGTTTCGAACCAGAGACCCCACACACAAGAAGCCAGTGCTCTACCCACTAGGCTACTCAAGCTAGGATGTAGGTCCCTATAAAAACGTAAAACTGACAAGGGCCGCAGGGTGTATGAGTTCATCCTGAACTGAGTGGATCCAAGACAAGCGTAACCCGTGCATTAACGCGCTACATTGAGTCCGGTGAACCGAACCTCACTCGGCGGTTCTAGGCTTAGAATTTAGGGTTAGTAAATGGCGTCTATGACCCGTCTTCGATGAGTTTAGACCGGGACTCAAAGAAGCCTAGCCGGAACTCTTATCTCTCTAGACCGGAAGGCTAACAGTTTTATAATTGAATTCACGAGTCCCTCATCTTTAATTGAACTGAGACTAACAATTTACTATTTAAACAATCTTGACGAAACTTTGCCGGGAAATTATTGTTCTCCCCGATTGAGAAAAATCTACGATTTTCCTTAAAATGCATCAATGTTAAATATAGATCTACTTCTAGATCTATTTTCAAAAGATGTTTGCATGGGATGTTTATTTGAATTTCTGACCAATTCGTATTCGCAAATTAAATCAAAGAACGAAATTCTGCATTATTTATAAGTTAATTGAAAATCGTTAATTTGAATGAAAACATTATGAAACTGAATTTCGAGTTAGCTATTTCTATTTAAGTAGAGGCTGTTGCGATTGTGTGGTTCTCAAAAATTAAAATCGATATTGTGAAGTCATCTCTCAGTTGACCATTCATCAAAGAAATTGCATTGTCTGGGTCAATCGAAATTCGCAGTTTGACTGTCATAATAGTAATAACTCTGTTACTTCAGGCAATTTTTTTTCAGCTATGCAATTGAATTAACGTCCGTGCCGTTGACGTTTTAAAACAATGCGAAAGCATAAGTTTTATCACATTTAGAAATTAAAATTCAATATTACGTGTAGTGCAAGTACTTGCGGAGAGTAATATTTTATCAATTACGATGATTCAAACAAACACGCAAATGAAATCAATTTTATTATACTCCATTCTAATTTTTAAGCAATGAGGGCAATTAAAAACCAAGTGAAAAACTCATAATAACATACGATTAGAAGAACACAAATAATCATACTTATCCATATTTTCAACGTACAATGCTGTTGATAATCTAAATGCAAGATATATGAATTAATTAATTGATGACTCATCCAACTTCAGGCGAACTGACTTTTTAAAGTGTGAGTTGCTGAATTCAAAGCCTTTGGTAAAGGTACAAGTAGCCTAACTCTTTGGGCGGATTCTGTGATATAGCTACTTTACTATCGTTGAATATAACCCATTGATTGTCTTTCAGGATATGACAGACATAGTGACCGACTTGCGATGATGTTCCCATGTGCGAAATGAATGCTACAAGCTTGTATTCTGAAAGTAAAAAATCAAAAGTTTTATTTTAGTGATCTACCATGGTTTCCTTTAAAGTAGAAAATGGTTTCAAAGAACCCTTATAAATGGCGAAAACATTAAATCTTCAAAACTATTGCATACTTCCTTCCCCATCCCTGTATTGAAGATGAACCGGAACTTCGTCAGTGTCCATAGTGTCCATTTCATCCTGATGAGAAAATATCCAATCGGTAGCACGCTCGATATTGTTATCAGTAGCTTTAAGTGCTTTTAATGCTTGCCGTTCGCTAAAACCCATGCACATCAACTGCTCTAGACAAACAGGGTTGGGGTGAAAACCTTTCTTTGCAGTCGCGTCAGTACCCGGTGGTATGAAAGGATCACCGAAATCGATATCCGTAATGTGCTCCATTATCCATTGAGTGGCTGGTTCTAAGCCGCTGTTCTTAGTGAAAAATATTGCTCGCTTGCATGCCTCTGGTGGGAAACCCATATCCACCTGTTAATATCAGACATATGTCAGCGAAATTAACTACATCATTCTAGTCGAAATTTCACCAAAGAGTTCAGCACTTCTGGATCCATCGGTGGTGGCGTTGGTGTTCGTCCTTCAAATTCTGGTAATAGTTCTTCGCCAGGTTGCAGACCTGTAGCTCGCAACGCGGTCAAATCAAGGATATCAAGAATATCTATTGAAACGTCTAATTTTATAGGTACCCAGTCTTCTCGTAGTGTGAACTTCTTTAAATGTAATAACAGAAAGTCCGGCATTGTTGCTAGATGAGATGTTCTAAATTTATGTTAGTATCATATCAACAAGAGACATTAAGAAACATACTTATTTGCTGTTGTTTTGTCGTTAATGGCTGTGCTGTAGTATTGATCAATAACCTCAGTTTTAGCAAAAGTATCAAGGCATTGCTGCAGAGTCAAACGTGGTCGCACCTGAGAATCTGGCGGCCTGCAAACCCAAAAGTTTCAGTGATTAATTTGCAGTATTGGATTTTTTCCTTACATTGGTTTTCCTGCAGCTTCTGCTTCCGCTTTCTTAGCTTCGTATTCCTTAACTTCATCAGCGTTAGTTGCTAAGTTCAATGGAATATTAAGTGGAAGACACCATTCGTCACGTCTTGAATATTTCACTTTTTTGCTTGCATTACATTCCACACGATCTTCAATCGAAAACTTTAAAGCATCGGCTGGATTTATTTGCCCGACACTGTTTCGCTAAAAGCAAAACGTACAAAAGTTACTCGCAATTCAGCAATATTTACAGATTGGCCTTACTTGTAAAACATTCATCAAGTGTAAGAAAAATTCCTGAGCATCTTGTTGCTGCTTTGTAGAGAAATCCGGATGGCCTTTCGAAATAAGGTTTTTGAACATAGCTGGCGATATTCCAGTCGATTCTGAATCTAAAGTGTTAGTAGCTACCGAACTATAGCGTCCACTCCACAATCCTGTTCCCAGTTTAGCCCTGAAATGAAAGTCATAATTTAGGACTCTTTGAATGATTGTGTGTTTTGTTTACATTTGAATATTGAAATCATTAGCTGGATCGTCAGGAAATCTCGAAAAATACTCCTCCGCATTCTCCACGAATCTCCGTATGAAGTCAGGTACGATGAACATAACCTAAAAATAAGTCACCATTAGAGTCGTTTAATTAACAAGTCACTATTTATTTAAATCACCTGCATCACACTGTTTAAGTAGCATGAATTACCTAGGTTACGCATTCCAGTATAACCTGGACCCGAAATCGGAACTAAATTGCTATTGCTTTCAGTCAATATGTTCCATTCGCCAATGCGCTGATTGAGATCTAGTTCTAATTCGATCATGGATTTATCAGTCTAGTAAAACATTATATGATTATTACCACCTTTGATATCTTCCATGCAAGCCTGCAAATATAATTTACCTTTTCGAGCATAGCCACTTTTATTCCGAAATGAGCTAGGTGGTTAACCAAAAGTGGATCTTCGACCATATCGTTTTCAGCATAGCTAAATACATCACCTTTTCCATCCGATGTAATTGTCCCTAGTTTAACTGCTAACGGGAATCCAGTGTCTTTGTAATGTTGAATCTACGGAAAAAAAAACCATTTTCGCATCAGAATTTGTGATGAAATCACCTTCACCTACCGCATGATCATTGCCACCTGATCCATCAAATACCCGACGGCCACACAAAATGCTTCCATCAGTCAAGTTCAGCCATAAATTATTTGTCAAATCACATTTTTCACATTTCCAACCAGACGGCGGAATTTGCTTGTCAATGTTCAGTTGCTTCAAATCCTTTGCGTGTTTCGAAACCTGTCGAACCTCTCCATCCCAAGTGCCAGTCAATACCTCCTTCTCCGATTTGCTTACAGCTCCTTCGCCATCGATCACAGACTTCGCCGAATTGATTACCTAAAACACATGCAACAACTTAGGACGCATATGCAAAATATTCATTTGGTATTCTACCAATAACGGTAATTGTTCATCGGGATATGGGAAACGCACTCTCTCCGGGAAGACAACAATATTGTAAAAGTCTTTGTACTCATATTTTTTCTTTGCCGATTCGGGATCGAACCCGCCTTCAACGCCGATCGCCAGACGAGTGATTTTCTTTTCTGGTCCCTCTCCGATTTGTTCAGATGGAATCTGGGAGAGAAACAAATTGAACTAAAAGTTATGGTCTCTTAAAGTGTAGTACTTACTTCGTGCTTTTCTCGCCGCATATGCAGGAATACTGCATTGCCAGTTTTCTTGTAGTAACCTTCAACATAATTTTCGCCAAATCCCAAAAATGTCGTTAGGCTTATGTAGAGACCCGTTGGACTTTCCTACAATAATAAGGTTACTAATTTGTGTGATTTTTGTGAATATGCAATAGTGTATTTATGCCTGAGTAGGCGGAGCTATGAACGTTAATTAGTGGTTCAGATACGAGGATTAATGTGGATGGATAGTAACGCTTTTGTAAGGTTTCATTTGGTTGCATATTATTGCGCCGAATAATAACGTGTCAGATACGATTGTTTTACGTGTAATGTATAGACACTTTCACACACAGGGTAATGTCGTATTTAAGTGACAGACTGGGCAGCATGGGTACGTGAAAGAATCGTGTACCGTATCGTGTACGTATAAGAATATCATGCAAGAACTGTGGGTGGACTGGCAGAACTGATTGTAGCGTGGGCGAGGTGATTTTTTGGCAGTGAGAAGAGCCGCTTGTCGGGAGGAGTCTGGATTGTGGGGTTCGTGATGTGCTGGGACAAGGAAATTTCGATCGTCAAAGGCTTTTGTGTAAATAGATAAGCCGAACCGGTGTTAAATTCGATAAAATCAAAATCCAATCGGGAGTAGGAATTTTGTGCAAATCGATATTCTGAATCGGGATCGGATTATCGAAATCATAAATCGATCGGGACAAGTGATCTCACGCTCAGAAAACCATTTAGATATGCGCACGGGACAATAGATACTTCAATTGAATTGTCACTGCAACTTCGCTAGGTTTTTTAACTCCAGTATTGTACATTTATGTGATAGCAGTGATAATAGGAAATCAAAAAGAATCGGAGGCATTATATTGAACAGTCTTGGATTCTAATGAATACTTAAAACTCATAATCTACATTATAGATAGATAAGGAAAGATAGAGAAGTGGAACTCATTTGAATGCTTCTATCGAAGTGTAATGTACTAACTAGTAATGAAGACTTTCGATCCACGGCACTAAATACAGTGTTTGCCATGTAAGTGACCTCAGTGTGAAACAGTAGGTGCGAATGAATTTGAACTACCTATGCAGAAAATAATTTTATCCCAGTGAATTCACTGGGACAAGAGTTGTTGTTTCTAATGCTACTACACAGTTCTGTTTTGGATAGAGGAGAAAAAACACGCCTAGTATTGGCATGTAAAGAAAATGAGTGCCGATATCCTGCGAGGGATATTGTGGCGATGTTTGCATTACGCCTTCGTAAATATTACCACGAATGAAAAAGATTCAATTCAAAGCTTAGGAAGCAAAATTAAATGGTTTTGCAACACGTGCGTTACTGCCCGCGATTGCTAAACAAAGTCCTATAAAAAAGTATTCAACGCTGGAGTCAAAGAGGAGATTATCAACATTGACAAATTTGTTTAACAATTCACCGAAAACATATAACTATGTTACAGCCATCTTTGTCGATCTCATGGTGGCCTTCAACACTATTGGTCCCAAAAAATTTTCTAACAGTTTACAGTAGACTAAGACGAGGTGTCCGAAGTCTGTGGCTTTGCTTCGTAACATTGCCTCAAAAAACTATCAAGCCAACGAAAAATCAAATCAGAACGTGACTTCGTCCACCTATCTTGGCGACTCCAAGAACGGATGGATTGCAAATGGACTCAATACAGTAGATTGCAAGCTATTGCATTACACAACTAACATAATAGAGTTCAAAGAAAACTTAAAATCACACATGAGAAACAATTCAAAAAATACCTGAGTTTTTAGTAGTCTTTTCTCAGGACAATTTTTAATTTCCCTTATACCCTATTGTCCAATCCTGGGAAGTACTTGCACGACGTGCTTGATGAAGCGATGATGCACATTCATACTTCTTGAGAGATGGAGAGTGGAACGAAGGAAAAATATATTCACCGGGACGAGACTCAAAAACGAAAATTTAAAAAAATCGGCCACCTAATGGCATCATCCAATCAGAATCATAAATAACGCATTAAGGTTATGTTTTCAGAATGAAACTTTTTGCTTCACTGCGGCCTCTGCTTTGCTAGGCTGTCAGAATTGTTTAACCAAAATGCACGAAACACTTCAGCCAAGTAACTGCAACTTCGAAACGGGTTCACAAATCCTATAAAATCTATCCAATTTCGGGTACAATGCTACTCACCGCTGTATCGAACGAATATACGCATTCATCTTTATAAATGCTTTGTGAGCTGCTTGGCAAGCGAATTCGCCCTAGGTGTTTTTGCAGTAATTCCATTGTAATTTTCGCGCCTATAGAATCTAATTTGATGCGATGAAACAAAATCAGCGATTGATGATTGCACAAAATCGAACTGGTTGCGGTACAAAAACTGCAGACTTCTGTATCTTCCAGTATCTACACAGCAACAATGTGACAGATTTACATATCATCGTTCAATATTATCATATGAAGTAGGTAGTAATTCAAGTCAGTTGGTAACATGGAGATAAAATAATAAAGCGGTGCAGAGTGAGACCACTTCTTCGACAACTACATACTCAGGCTAGAATTTTCATTGCTGACATACGGCTCACTACTCGCAAATATACCAATAAGCTCTCAGGTTACTTTGACAGATATTGCATTAGGGAACAGATATTGCAAATAGAGGCGCAGTTTTAAGGTCAAAGTGTTTTTTGTTGGAAAATGGAAGCAGTTCACCCACTTATCTCTCTCTACACTTTGCTTCTAGTCTATAATCTTCATTCAGCATTGCGCGAATTTGTTTCGCGAAGCAATTTCGCGCAGTGCGGACGTGGTCCGAAACTTCAAACTTGTTTCGCGAAATGGTTCGAAAGTTGATATCTTGTTTACAGTCAGAGGATATCCAAACGGTTCTACATTTTTTGCATGGTGAGGAATAGTGTGTACGCGATAAGGTAAAAAAAATAATAGCTGAAATCTTCTATTATTTTCAACAAAATTTATGATATTTTCAACAGTACCAAATTGGACGCAAAAAGTTGCCCGATATTGGAGACGGTAGCCCCACTTATGAAACGTTCGTTAAGCTCTTGACATTTCACCAGCTGTTGAAATATATGCACATGCTACAATCCGTCAGCTTTTGGCTGCCAGAAACCTACTTTGAGCTGTGCTTGCGTTGCACATCTTCGGGCCTGCTTTTGCTGTTTTCCCATTATTATCTTTTTTAGTTAGTTTACCATCAGCATGTCGAAAAGGAAGGGAAACAAGAAGAACCAAATCTCGGGTGACGAATTTGAAGAAAACCCGAAAGTAGCCACCACAGCACCAGCAACCGTGAAAGGAAAAAGCAAGAAAGGAAAGCGTGGTAAGGGCGATGACTGGAGCGATGATGACGGCAAGAAGGCAGCTCTGCTCGTTGCTGACTCGGATAGCTCAAAACCGACGGCTGGGAAGAAAGGTCAAAAGAAAGTTAAGGGCGAAGAGGGCAGTTTGCCAGATCATAGTTCGGATGAAACGCAAAGTTTGACGGAATCGGTCACATCGAGAAGGTCTCAGCAGCCAAGTTCGAAGAAGAAAGGAAAGAAGAATAAAAAAGATGACGATTGGAGCGATGACGATAAAGAGAAGGATCTCAAAGTAAATTCGAGCGATGAGGAAGAACTCTTACCACGAATTGCAAAGAAGTCCAATGCGAAACAAAAGAAAAAGAAGGGAAAGGCTGCAAATGAGCAGTGGTCTGATGATGAACACTTAGAAGAGAATTCGGATGAAGACGATAAAGTTTCGAAGACTCTGCCGGAAAATAAGAAAAAAACCAAGGAGGCCGACTGGGTAGAGGACGAAGATGTAGAAACGGTAATGCTAAAGGAAGATTTGTCGGAAGAAGAAGTGGCGGAGCCAATCACTAAGAGTAAAGGTAATAACATATTTATTTTGCTTTCTTTTAATCACTTCATAAGCTTGTTCAAATCTGCTGGAGTGTCGAACCTGGCACAAAGTAGTTACTTGAAATACTTTAAACAAAGATCTCGTATTTTAATAATAATTGATACACTAGCCTCAATACTATTAACAATTAAATATAAATCAATGTTATGCCATCAAATTAGAAAAGTTTATCACTCCAGAACTAGAGACAGAGATTGTAATTAAACATGATGAAGCAGTAGTTGAAGAAGAAGAAACGGAAATGACGAACCAAACAGAAATCGAAGCGCAAATGAAAGTACTAAATCTGAAAAAAACAGAAGATGAAACAATTAACGGACCTGACGATGAAGCAAATGATCTTAAGACACCAGAAAAGAAGATGACAAACAAGGAGAAGAAGAAATTGAAGAAGCAGCAGGAATACGAAAAACAAATGGAAGCACTTACAAAAAAAGGCGGTCAAGGCCATTCGGATTTGGATAGTAACTTCACAATGTCTCAGGTTCAAAAGACACCTGGCCAGAAGGCTGCCATGGAATATGCCGTGGATATCAAAATTGAAAATTTCACAATATCGGCAAAGGGTAATGATTTGTTCGTAAATGCAAATTTATTGATAGCTCAGGGTCGACGCTATGGCCTTGTCGGACCGAACGGGCACGGCAAAACGACACTACTTCGGCATATTTCTTCACGTGCTTTTGCCATACCGCCAAATATCGACGTGCTGCTATGCGAACAAGAAGTCGTAGCTGACGATCAAACTGCCGTCGAGACAATTTTAAATGCAGACTTGAAGCGGAAAAAACTATTAAAAGAATGTCAAGAGCTGGAGGCGAGCGCTGAAAGTAAGTATTTTGCAAAATTTTACGTAAATTGCGCTGTGCTTACCTGCAATATATTGCATAGAGGGTGATTTGGAAGTTCAGGACAGGCTGAATGAAGTTTACACTGAATTGAAGGCAATCGGCGCTGACTCCGCTGAACCGCGGGCGCGAAGAATTCTTGCGGGTCTGGGATTTTCAACAGAAATGCAAAATCGTGCCACGAAAAACTTCTCTGGTGGTTGGAGGATGCGTGTGTCGCTAGCTCGTGCATTGTACATGGAACCCACATTGCTCATGCTGGATGAACCTACTAATCACTTGGATTTGAACGCTGTAATTTGGCTTGATAAGTATGTTTTTGCAGAGGAAGAAAATCATTAAATAATTGTTTATACCAATTTAGCTACTTGCAAGGCTGGAAAAAAACTTTACTCATCGTTTCTCACGATCAAAGTTTCTTGGATAATGTTTGTAACGAAATCATTCACTTAGATACCAAGAAATTATACTACTACAAAGGAAACTACTCCATGTTTAAAAAAATGTATGTACAAAAACGGAAAGAAATGATTAAAGAGTATGAAAAACAAGAGAAGAGACTGAAAGAATTGAAGGCTCATGGGCAATCGAAAAAAGCGGCGGTAAGTATACGCTTCCAAGTAACAGTGTTTTTCGTCCCGAATATATGAAATCTACTTTAAAGGGATGTTTATATGATAACTTGCAATCACTTATTCCTATTTTAGGAAAAGAAACAAAAGGAAACTCTTACGCGAAAACAGGAGAAAAACAAGGGTAAGGCAACGAAGAATGAAGAGGATGAAGGTCCAACAGAGCTACTGGCTCGACCAAAGGAATACATCGTAAAATTCCGGTTTCCAGAACCATCGCAATTGCAACCTCCGATCTTGGGCTTACACGGTAAGGCATCTACAGCAGACACAAAATTAAACCCTCCCACAAACACTACTTTACAGGTGTTTACTTCAATTTTCCGGGTCAACCGTCTCTATTCATCAATTGCGAATTTGGTATCGACTTGAGCAGTCGCGTGGCTATTGTTGGTCCCAACGGTGTTGGGAAATCAACGTTTTTGAAGCTACTTGTTGGAGATTTGGAGCCGGTTAAAGGTGAAGTTAGGAAAAATCATCGTTTGAGAATTGGACGTTTCGACCAGCATTCCGGTGAGCATTTGACTGCGGAAGAGACTCCTGCCGAGTACCTGCAGCGGCTATTCGATTTGCAGCACGAGAAGGCACGGAAGGCTCTTGGATCGTTCGGTCTGGCCAGTCATGCTCATATAATCAAAATGAAGGATTTGTCTGGTGGACAAAAAGCAAGAGTAGCGCTGGCCGAGCTGTGTCTGAGTGGACCAGATGTGTTAATTCTGGTAAGCAATCCGGCAACTTGAAAAAACTTTTCGTCTGACATTCTGTTCCTTCCCAGGACGAACCTACAAATAATTTAGATATTGAATCAATTGACGCCTTAGCAGAAGCTATAAACGAATACGAAGGCGGTGTAGTGATCGTTTCTCACGATGAACGATTAATTCGCGAAACAAACTGTTCGCTATACGTAATCGAAGACCAAACTATTAACGAGGTAAGGAAAACCGCCATCAACACTTTAAGTGAAACTGACGAAATTTATTTTGATATTCAGATCGATGGTGATTTCGACGATTATCGCAAGGAAGTTTTAGATAGCCTGGGTGAGGTAGTGAACAATCCAAGTGTTGTTGCCAATGCTGCGGTTCTGCAATAATTTCGACTCTCAATTGATTTAGTAGAACAATAAATAAAAATTTCCATAATATCGGGATAGTTGTACAGAAGCAAGATATAATTAAAATATGTTAATGTTTTTGTATTTTTGATCCATTGTTTCCAAATTGAAAAATAAATTATTAATTTATTTTATGCCTGTGATTGGGGCGCATAGGAGTGTTCGGTCAGAGCTTTTTTTGGAATGTTCGTGTTCTGCCGCCAAAGCGCAGTTTCGCCGAAGTATCCTTCGAGTCGACATAGCTACCAACTCTGCACTTACCTGGGCATGAATCACGAGATTTCGATAGGCGATATCGCCTATCGTCAAATAAAAACGATAGCGATTATCGACTTAGGAATGTCGGCATCACAGCTTCAACGATATGATGTATCGAAATTTTTTTTTGAAATATAACTCCATGGTAGATTTTCGTGACATTTGACAGCATCTGTAATGGTAATGACATTTGAAAATTCAAATAGTGAGCCGCCAACAAGTGATACGTTTGTCGGTAATTAAATTCACAGCGAAAATCAATGGAAAAATTCATACTTTTTGATTCTTCATCTGAAGATGATAATGAAAAAGTGTTCCGAAGGAATTTGAGAAATTCTAGTAATCCATTGGAGTTATCGGAACAGAAGTAAGAAATAAAGGTATTAAAATATCTAGTAATTCAAATGTATTTTGTAGGTTCATTAAACGTTTTCGTGTAACGAAGGAAGCGTTTAAATATACAAAAACTGACACTTTTGTTGGTCAATTTTCAGGAAATCCAATGAGAGTGTTTTCGTACTTTTCACGAATTTTCCCCACCACATGATTCAGAAAAATTCAGTAAAATATAGTTAAAATTCACTTACTGGTTTTTCCTGAATCATTTGGTGGGGGAAATTCATGAAAAGAATGAAAACGCTCTCATTGCATTTCCTAAAAATTTACAAACAAAAGTGACAGTTTTCGGTTTTTCGGAGAACAATAGTGATTATAATGTCATCCTAAGCGGTGATAAATTAGCGCCACAAAAATAATCGTTCTTCATAATAACATTACGCCGAAAACCGTTTGACAGTTTTCAGTATTTTTCAGTAGCTCAGCCCCTACTGAAATTTACTGAAAGAGGCGAAATTTTCAGTTTTCAGCAAAACGGAGTACAAAAACGGCTTCATTCCAATTAATTGCAATTAATCGTAGTACGCGAACAGACCTATTAATTGCAATGAATCGTAGTTCGCGAACAAACCTATTATGTCACAAGCTGAAGATGAATATCGATGACATATCGATAGTCGTTTGACTATCGCCAGAGATTTCGATAGTCGCTGTCGTTTTCTGATTCTTGTGATTTCGAATCTCGGAAATTTCGACAGGCGATATCGTCTATCGTCGGTTGTGATTCATGCCCTGAAATCAAGTTGTTATATCGATACAAGCGTCCCTAATGTTTCCGATTTCGCGATCGAGCACCACGAGGATTCACCACAGAGTATTACTTGCATTTTTTCAACAGCATACGTGGCTGGTGACGATCGTTTAAATTCCATGAAAGCGTACTGAAGGGATGTTTAATATGCCTGACATTTGGTCCGAATTACAATACATAAGACACTATGATCTATAGCATGAAAAATGAAGATTAGGGGGTGACAGTACATTACTCATGTCAGGATGGCATTCCAATTCGTTCTGAGAAAATGCTGGATTTGGAGATATCATGGAGATATCCCTGAGAAGAGTGAGATATAAGGAAATGAAAACAGCCGCAAAAAATATTGTAAAAATGGAGTCGCTCAGGAAACAATTGAATAAAAATTTTGTGGATTTTTAAAATTATTTTTATATATTTTTTTATGTTTCACATTTATTAAGGACTACTTAAACAATTATTTCGTACTTTCCATTCGTTCCGACATTACATTGCTGTTGTCCCTGCCTTTGGGCCATGGACATTATTCGGTCTAGCAACATTGTGCTCCAATTACAAGAGGAAGACTCAAGCAGAAACAATTGTTGAGTTAAGAATCATTTAATACTAGTTCGCTGACGAAATAAATTTACGTAAAAATCTCTATAGTAAAATTACTGGACTAATTCTAAACCGTTAATATATTTTATGCTTTTCGTTTGAACGAATATTTCTACTCGTCAGATCTAGGAGTTTTTGAAATGGTCGGGCTGTGCCGCCAAAACGTAGTTGGCCAGATTCTTTTTTCCCGCCAAAACCACCCCCGAGTCTACGTGGTTTCCAACCTTTCATCAACCTGAAAGCAAACTAATATTAGCAACGCCAACACTTGTTTTGTTTTCGAACCTTTCTCGTTCAGACTCCACGATAATTCGAGATTCATCAAAGAACATTTCCTGCATTTCTTCTACAGCGTACTTGACTGAAGACGATCGTTTAAATTCGATGAAAGCGTAACATTTCGATACTCCCGTTACAATGTCTCGAACAACTCGGCATTTCCTTATTTTTCCAAACTTGCGAAACCTTTCGCATAAAGTATCTTCAGTGGTTCTGATGTGTAAACGACCGATGAAAATCGTTCGTTCAGGCTTACATGTTACCTTTTCGTTGGGCCTGTATGATGAGTTTAGAGCACGGACAATACCACGGTCGTGCGGTATGGTATCGGTACCTGCAATATTGTAAGCTTACAGAATTTTAAGTAAATGAATCCGATGAATATAATGGGATAACATAAAGGATATTCAAAAATATAGTTCTGACATTGTGTAAAATCCATTATGATTTCCACGCACATTAAAATATGCCACCGTTTGACGCATTCATGTGATCTGTTTGTAAGACTGTTTCAGATAGTTAAGAATACTTACCATCAATAGAACCACATTTAATTGGGTCATACTCTCGAGCATATTTTGTCCACGCTTTTGTAGAATTTGCAGACATGGTCAAGGCAAATGCTTCATCCAAGAAATGCTTACATATGAATTAAAATGATATAAGATAATATTCCAGTTAGTTTAACATAAAAAAAAAAACAAAATTTGATGCTTTATTTCCGAGCTGGGATTTATTGAAACTTGTATTCCCATGTATTCGTTTTCTATGTGCGGGTTTACACCGGTCGGACCAAAAGTGACCTGACCTAAAGCGCGGAGCGAGTCCTAAGCTGTTTACACCAACCTGACCTAAAATTTGCTTAGGTCAAATTTAGTCCTCGTTCGTATATGACAGCTGTCATTTAGTTTAATTTTCGTTCATGCACTGTATTTATCGTTTCATTTGTCTCTCAAACATGTTTATTTCAATGGTTTTGTGTCAAAGGGGAATGTTATGAGCTTATATTCAACATACATACATTATTAATAGTCGCACAAAAATCAATGTTTAGGTCGCGTGTGTTTACAGCGGTATATAGTCCACGACCTATTTTAGGTCAGGTCGCTTGAAAACGGCCATGCTTGAAATCGTGGACCGACCTAAATTTAGGTCGGGTAATGAGTGTTTACAGCACGTGGACTAAAAAATTTAGGTGGAATTTGGTGTATAGAGCGGTTTACAGCAGTCGGACCAAAAGTGACCTGACCTAAACCACGGACTAAATGAACTTAGTCCTCAGGTGTTTACAACGAACCCGACCTAAAATTTGCTTAGGTGGAATTTAGTCCTCGTCCGTATATGACAGCTGTCATTTAGTTTAATTTTCCTTCATGCACTGTATTTATCGTTTCATTTGTCTCTCAAACATATTTATTTCAATGATTTTGTGTCAAAGGGGAATGTTATGAGCTTATATTCAACATACATACATTATTAATCGTCGCACAAAAATCAATGTTTAGGTCGCGTGTGTTTACAACGATTATAGTCCACGACCTATATTTAGGTCAGGTCGCTTGAAATCGTGGACCGCCCTAAATTTAGGTCGGTCCACGAGTGTATACAGCACGTGGACTAAAAAATTTAGGTGGAATTTGGTGTTTAGTCCGCGGACTAAACGTCCGCTGTATATAGTATCATATACAGCGGACGTTTAGTCCGCGGACTAAACACCAAATTCCACCTAAATTTTTTAGTCCACGTGCTGTATACACTCGTGGACCGACCTAAATTTAGGTCGGTCCACGATTTCAAGCGACCTGACCTAAATATAGGTCGTGGACTATAATCGTAAACACACGCGACCTAAACATTGATTTTTGTGCGACGATTAATAATGTATGTATGTTGAATATAAGCTCATAACATTCCCCTTTGACACAAAATCATTGAAATAAATATGTTTGAGAGACAAATGAAACGATAAATACAGTGCATGAAGGAAAATTAAACTAAATGACAGCTGTCATATACGGACGAGGACTAAATTCCACCTAAGCAAATTTTAGGTCGGGTTCGTTGTAAACACCTGAGGACTAAGTTCATTTAGTCCGCGGTTTAGGTCAGGTCACTTTTGGTCCGACTGCTGTAAACCGCTCTTATGATACTGATAGTCCGCGGACTAAATGTGCGCTGATACGTTGCCATTTGGTCCGACCGCTGTATACCGCCCCAATATGGGCTGACATTTGTCAAATAATTGCCACAGCTGCCAGATGCAAATTTGGGTAGCCTGTCAAAAGTGTTTATAGCGCTAGTTCCTTCGCCGGCCCACTTGGAGTCACTTCTTATTAAGATCGCACTTTCAGCTGAATTAATTTTAATCTTGAATAGAAATCCGTGCGCCTGGAAGGTTATATTGAGAATGCTGGGTGTAATTGTTTCAGGACGATTAGTAAGCTAGTTTAAGGTTATTTCGATCAACATTGTTGTATGAAAACTCACTCCTCTAGGCCCAAACAGACTTTCAACAAGTTGAAGAAACAAAATTTCTAATCAACATCCCAGATGCTGACAATCTAAATCATATTGTAGTTTTTCTAACAGGAGCAGTTGCGTTCCCGCCAGGAATGGCTGGAGCCGGTAAGTATTCTCATATACCATTTGCGGTTATAGTCGCATAAGGTGTGTTCCTTCAGTGTATTTTAGTTGGCCAGACCCAAATGCGCCTCCTAATTGGCAGTACCTTGGTTACATATCAAATATGAAGCCGTCGGCAATTTATAAAATTTCTCAGTTGAAGAAACTGCATGAAATGGAGAGCATGGATAATCAAATGAACATTTTTGGAGCTCAACCGATTTCGCACATTGCCCAGATAGGAGTATCGGTAGAAAGTGAAGCTTCTGTGATGCAGTTGACGCCAGCAACGGTAAGGATAATTCATAGTTAGAGAACTAAACGAATGTATTGATTAAGAGATTGAAATATTTAATAGTCACTACTGGCAAGATACTCACCTTGTAGAATATGCTTCCTGGAAGGAAATTATTTACGAAAGCATGTTTTCATAGTATCAAGGTAGTGTAGTTGATAAAAACAGGTTCCGTAATGCTAGTGGATTGACTCAGTAATGTGTGGTTACTTACGCATACTTAACTGGCCAGCACTTAATTTGCTCTCTTAAATAAATTGATGAAAATCAAACACATTTAATCATAACAACTAAAATCGATATTTGTTTTCCAGTCCAATACACAAACCTATTATCAGTTCGGTCAAAAAATGCTTGAAAATTTCTTCAATTTTGCATCGAGCTTTGCGTTGACACAAGCCCAAATGGTTCCAAATCCGAACGAAACTTTTGTTCCACTTTCAACACTGCAAACTTGGTTTACAAATTTTCAACGAAGATTAGAGCAAAATCCGAACTTCTGGAAATTATCGTAATCTCAACTGTGGAGACACAAAGAAGCCCAAGCCCTTTTCAACTCATTCGCAACGCATTGATAAGTTTAAAACAGAACGAAAAAAGATAATTTAATATTCGCGAGGAAATTTTGTTTCTAGAATTGTTTGTAAAACAACATGCTTATGTTTTTAAATAAATATGGAATCAAGAATTAACAATTTAGCAGTAATAATATTAACTGTAGTTAATATTGGTAGTTTTTAATACTAAAAGTAATCATTTGGTTTTCTTGAGACAAAAAAAAATCACATCGCGGAAAACTTGATAAGGATTGTCCGATTGTTATACTAATATGTCAGACAGCGTTTTTTCCAGTTTCATATTCTCTAGTTAAATTTAATCCGGCGTTTCAGTGCGCTTTGATTGAGCTGTACGGGCATATTTTCACAATACTTAGCTTCTCTGTAATAAAAACGCATTCAATAGTATTGAATACTAATTCAATAATATTACATATTCGTTTGGACTGTCAAGCTTCCAGCCGTTTACTTAAAAAGCAGCGCTAAGAGTGAAAATTTAAATCAAAGTAATTGCCACTTTCCAAAAAATAACATTTAATCTTCACCGCAATAAATTAAAATCAGTAAAAATGCATGTAAAGAAAAATGGCGACCCGAAGCAGATAGTTAAAACTCCTGATAGAAAACAGGAAGCCTTAGTAAAGAACAAGTACATATATCTGATTTGCGAATATAGCTTGCAATAAAAGCGTTGTGCAATTAGTTTAGTTGCAAAATATAAATAGCAAAATAACATTTTCGGTTCAAAAATAGATAACTAAAATATTTTCAAATTAAAGAAGATGATTAATCTTTAAATAAATAATATAGTTTTTTATTCATGTTTTGGTTTCTTTGAGTAACAATATTATTTTACAAGTTTAAAGTCTTTTTCTTAGTCTTATGACGTAACTGCTTCTCATATATAATTATAAAAGCATAACAATGATCTTGACTGCAGATGTTTTTACTTCTACTCTATTACTCTACCATTAGCTCCTCTCACAAAAGCACTTAATGTCTATAAGGCAATCAAATTAGAATCAACTAAAAATCTTTCTCCCGATTGTCTCTACAAGATTATGTGTACTGCATCAATATGCTTTCTACAAGGGAAGATGCGATGTATGCGTTGAGTACGTTTGGAAGTACGGGGAAGCATAGTCTTTAGATTATTAAGCAACTATTCTTACACTAGTCCAAGGAGTTTTGATTGATTGATTTTCCAAAGTTCATAGTTTATATTTTGGATGCCCCTTAACTTGAAAAAGAGTAAAAAAAAATTTAATAGATCGGTTTACATTTCATTACAGCTTGACCTTTTTTGAAATATAATAAATATATAATGACATACATTTATTTCGTTCTGGGAAATTTAAACGATTATTAAAATTTACGCGATTGTAAAATCATCAAAATGCTACATTAGAGCGACTTTTATCCTTCAATACATGATATCCTAAATAAGTATGTTTTTATAAAACCATTATTAAGAAGCCTTAATTGCAGATATTTAATTTATTATTATGGTTTCAGGGTGAAAGTTAAGTAATTACTAGGTCTTTGATTTTTCCTAAAATATCACTAACACTTCGTTACACCTTTTCTGACTAAAATTTGGTAATTTTTTTTTTGGTTCGGAGAGGAGCATACATATTTCCATAACTGAGAAGCAAACCGCTTTTTCGGTCGTGCTTCCTCTTGTCATACACATGGAAATTACTTAAACATAACTCATTTAGGCATAGACATATTATAAATATGCAAATAATTCTTCGAAACACTAACTTATTCGTGCATGTTAATTAATGATATGGACAGAAGTACATAACAACTCTTCATCGAAATATGTCTTATAGGGAAAGATTTTGAATATTATTTTGCTGAACGACTTAAGGATCTAGCATGTTAAGACATAGCTTTTAAATCTCCCATATAAGGCAAACTTCGTCGTTTTAGGCTTACATCTGAATAGATTTATCCAAAATTTCTATATTGCTACACAATTAAAACCTTTTGCTTTAATACCTTATCTATGTTCCTATGATTTAAATATGTACATAAGTTGTCTAAATTTTAGCAAAAAAAAAGATTTTGTGAGTAATATGTGTGAAAAACGTCTTTGTTCAATTCTTATACAAATTTTCGTATTGATTAATCGTCATCATAACGTAATAAGGCATAAAAGGCATTGTTTTTATATCCCCAACACAATATAATTTTTCAAACTGAAGATTTTTAGAAAAAAAACTCAGAACGCTCAATAATACGTCACTGATTTTAAATTGTTAATCATCTTCACATCGTTCATTTTAGGTACAATTTTAAATTTTGTTAGGTTATCTGAATGCATTGCTTAATGCAAAATGTTGTCCTTTTGCTTTTTTGGTTATTGCGCTTTTAAAATTTTTCAACATTTTTTCACCTTGACTTGAATTTGTCAAGCTTAGGACTCTTTGGTTTTATAACAAGTTTTTATTTTTTCTGGAAGCTCTTGTAACAATTTCAACATTCTATTCCGTAAAACTATTGTCAGAAAATTTAACTCAAGCTTGCGTGTTTGTAGGATTAACAGTGTTCCTTTACGTAAGTTGATTACTATGTGTATATTATTGTTAGTTCATGAATGTCTTCCTAAGTAATCTGCTGTTAATTTTTATTCATGCCATTTATGCTATTTTTCATAGTTTAAGCAACTCTAGCTATGCGACTTTACTAGGGGTAAGCACATATGCGGGTAAACATGTTTAGTTGTTGTTACTGCTGCCGCTGCTGTTTGATTTAAGCAACGAAACAATATGATTGTTGTCCAAATCGATGGCGGATGGCTGAGATGGATTATCCTGATCCATAACTGGTGGCAAGACGTTGTCTTGGAATTCACCGACGATGTTTCCTGAAATGAAAATATAAACTGAACATTGTGCGAAAAAAGATCATTGATAAAAACTAAAAAAAAAACTCTAAAATAAATTTATTGGAAAGCAGCCCTAACAATGAAAATGTATAAGAAAAAAATATTTTACCTGGTGGATAGTAGTATGCTACAACGAAAATTTTCCCGGTTTTGGATGATGCTTTACCAACGCCAAAGTATCGAGTGGATACCCAAACCATTTGAGTGAAATGTCCTAGAACAAGATAAAATTCGTAAAAATATTTGGTCATAGTGGCTTAGTTTACACCGGACGCTTAGTTCGCGTGCTACACCAAATTCGACCCAAATTATTTCTGGTGTTAACACTCAGTACTCGATCCAACCTGACGTTTGGTCAGTCTACGATTTCAAGTGACCTAACCTAAAATATGTACCCGACCAAAGAATTAAATTATACGTGACCATTAATAATGTACAGTGACTTATACGTCTAACAGGATGACGAATGTAAAAAAAATTCAATTGTGCAGTTCGGAGTGAATAAACTCGACAGAATGATCATATTACATATCAGTTGATAGGATATTTGGTCTGGTTTTATTATTTGTTGCAAAAAAATAACAGCTTAAACTGTTGATTCAACAAAATAATAAAAACTACTCCATCTCCGAATTCAACGCTACACGAATAACCGGAAAAATATAAGTTTACATTGATTCTAGTATTTTGTAGTATAACTTTTATTCTTAATTACTCATTCCAGTTTCCTTGGCATAGAATTTAACAAATCTTGATAAATATCAGGACTTATAGAATTCCAGGCCTCCAAAATTACAGCTTTAAGGTCGATAATATTTGAGTAATTTTTTTTTATATATTCTAAGTCCAACCTCTTACTAAATATGCTCAGTAATGTTCAGGTCTGGGGGCTTAGGTGGTGTGTCTAAAACGTGGGGATAGTTATAAAGGCAACTAGGATCCAGCATCTATGATTTACGTTTCGAATCGTTGTCTTGATAAAAAATAAAATTGTGCGAAATACCTAAATTATTGTAGGAAGCTTTCGCTTTTATAATATTTACATACTGAAATCGATCCATTATATTTTGAATAAAATAGAGATGTTCTATTCTTGCTGTAGAAATGCAGCCCCAGACCATTACAGAGCTTCCCCTGTGCGTTAAAGTAGCCTTATAATTTTTTTTTGGTAAGCACGATTCAACTGCTTGTCGCCATACAAATTTGTGGCCATCGAATCCTTGCAGATTAAATTTGCTCTAATCGGTAAAAAGTAATTACTTGGTTCTTAAACTCAGGAGGTCTAATTAAGTGGGTTTTGGTAAAGCGTAACCTGCTTATTCTTTTTTCCGAAATATAGGGTTTTTTGGTTACTGTTCTGCAATTTAATCCGAAACTTCATATGTATCTTCGAATTTTTTCCACAGAGACTGTCTTCCCTATTGTGTTCAATCTCAATTCTAATTTTATTTGTTGAAATAACCGGATCTTTCTCAACGATCCGTTTAATATACTTCTCATCGTTTAGAGTTGGTTTCCTTCATTGACCCTTTCTACTTTTGTGATTTCAATTTTCTGTACAGTTGAACTGCTCCTATGTACAACATTTGAAATTTCTTTTAACATTTTCTCTTCCTTTGGAAGCGGCAAAATAAGGTTTCTCAGTACCAAGGATCTGTGCTTCCTTGAAAAAGCCATAGTAAAATTTCACTTTGAGAGAAGTTCAAACAAATTGATAACTTCTACGTAAAGGAATGTCACCGTATGTTGCAATCACTTGATGGATTTAAAAAGTACCGTTCTCCGACTACAGCAGCTTACAAAATGCGCTATTCGGTTAGTTGTGTGGCATTAAATTTTGAGTTGGAGTAAGTTTTATCATTCTGTTAAATTAACAGTTTAAGTTTTCATAATTTTTGCAAAAAAAAATAATAAAACAAGACAAAATTTCCTTGTAACTGATATGTAATATGGTTTTTCTAGCGAATTTATTCACACTGAACTGCATAATTGAAATTTTTCCCATTCGTTATCCGGTTAGTTGTGTAAGTTACCTTTTGTTGAATTTAAGCTCGAGTCCCTCTCGTTTGACACTAAATCATTGAAATTAACATGTTTGAGAGACAAATGAAAAGAATATTAGAGTGCATGAACGAAAACTAAACCAAATGATAGATGCTACGGACTAACAAGGACTAAATTCGACCACGTCAAGTTTTAGGTCAGGCCGATGTAAATAAAGGACAGATTTCGGTTAGCCGGCGTAAACTAAGTGAGTAGAACCCATTCTTTTTAAAATCTTATCCGAAAAAAATCGTTGAACGCACCTGCATTGACGTTTGTATGCAAAAGACCCGGCTCTTTAAAGTAATTGTATCGTCTTACCGTACTATACCAATACGATGCAACTTCTTGGCCTATAAAAAAAATAAATAAGTGTATTTTCTTACTACGTAATTCATATTTTAAAAAAAATGAAAATTGAAATATTATTAATTTTGAAGAAGTAAATTTATAAAGTATACTTCAATCTTATTCAGCATGTTTAACGTTCTTGATTTGCAAAGCCGATAAGATATTAATAAAAAAGTTCCACAGAAGGTTTAATGAAGATTACTTGCAGTTGTGGCATATATTTTTACTACCGCAAAAATCTTAAGTATGTTTATTTTTACTGTTTTTCGTGAAAATTAGTATTAGTATTAGTATTCTCCTTCGAATATCGAAGGGGGAAAAAAGAGAAAACAGTCACTTTGTAAATGAGTGCACGAAAATGCTTCTTTTGGGCTCAGGCAAAGGAAAGTAATTCCATATATGTCGCTAGTAGCAGTCGATGTCTAAACAATGGCCTAAAACGAGAACAGTTTTGTGTGGACAACGGTTAGCAGATCACTTCACTTAAACCAAGTTGACACGATCAACGTCTACTTTGATAAAATGGACTTGGAACGTACTTTGAAGTTCTTTTGACCGTATCAGCGGGTCTTCAAAGAGAACTTTGATTGAGAATTGCTGTGAGAGTTAACTTTGATCACATCAAACTCATCAAAGTGGGTTTCGACAAAGTTAAATCGTGCTATTAACCAAGGGGAGCTATGAAATGTTCGAGGTAAAAAGTTTGCTAATAAAGACGGTAGGAACGCCATCGCAAAGAGTATCGTAGATAGGTAGGATGATTGAAGTGGTTGTCGATCGAGAGAGGCCTGCCGACAGGCGCATATAGGTACAAATAGGGCTCTTCGTAGTTGTAATGATCTGCTTAGTTTGATAAACTGCATTATCTCCTATAGGTTGATCAATGATAGATCGGTGAAATTCGAAAAGAAGGGTGCACCAAGTGTCACCATCCTCCTTTTCGCCAAAACCAGGCATTGACACATAAGATGGAGGACGAATTTTTCTTCGTCCTCCGAACCACAGCTCCGACAAAAATCGTTGAAACCTGTGTCCAACCGTTGCGCATGTCGTCCTATTAGGCAGTAGCTTGTAAGAAAGTCTACAGCACAACGCAGAGCACTATGAGTTAAGCCTAATAGCTGTATACTGTCTTGTTATCCAATAGAATGATGATGCATCGGTCCAAGACTTCCTAGCATCCTCCAGATATGTTGGCCGGATGGCTCGATTGACCAATGGTATCGCTGTTGCTATAGAAAAGGGGCATGAAACCTCCGGTAGCAAGGTACTAGGTCTCGCCAGTTGATCGGTCTCACAGTTGCTTTGAAAATCCCTATGGTGCAGAAATCATTGTATTGCCGAAGGTCTCTGAATCTCCCTATGAGATGCACGGCATTCAGCGACAATCATGGAAACTTTACAAAAACTAGCAAGGGATTTAATAGCCGCTTGGCGATATGTGAAAATTCCTATATAGACACCAAATATTTGATTACACAGAAGCCAGTCGATTGATTGATGGACGTAAGATCCGCCTGAAAGACACTACAACGGTCTGGTAGGTGGAGGAACAGCTTTAGATTCAGATCATACGAGTATGCACCACTCCCGACTTTATTGTTTACCTTTGAACCATGGATAACACGTGTATACATGGATAAGCCCAGTTTCGAGGGTGACACCACCATTCCATTCTTCCATATCAGGAATATGAGTTGTAAACTCCAACTTGCCACCAAAATGCCATCCGAACAATAGAATTGGCTCAACCTCAATTCACTCTTATGGCTCTTTTGCAACAGAAAATTAAAATGAAAGCTTTTCACGCTCTCTTTGCTATATTGTCACCCCCATAGTAGCTTTAGGATCAGCCCTAAATATTTGACCTTCTGGCTCAGGTCAGTAGAGACCCCGTTGAATTCCTGCAAGGAATTTCTGCATCGAGGAACTTGTACTCCTTGTAAACAGTACTAGCTCCGTTTTGGTTGAATTCACATTCAAGCCGCTTTTACGGCTCTAACATGAATGTATGTCTAGAGAGTGATTCAACCTCTCCAAAAGCGTAGATAAATACTTTCCTGACACTGCTACGGTTCTTTCATCTGCATAAGTAACCACTTTGCAGACGGCACGGTACAGCCTCATTGAAAGAGTATTTGCGATGATTTTCCACAACAGAGGGCAGAGGGCTCCATCTTGAGGTGTGCCCAAGCTACGTGAGTATTCCTCAAGGAAGAAATTACTACTCTATTCTTAAGAAGCTGCACGATGAAAGATATCATCTACATATCAATATGCAGCACCAAGAGTGCCTCAACAATCACGTCAGACTTTACGTTCTTAAAGACCGTCCCAATGTCTAAGAAGGCGGCAAGCGTAAATATCTTAAGAGCAACAGATTTCTCAATTTGCTCAATGAGGATATGAAGAGCAGTTTCAACAGACTTACCTTTGGTGCAAGCATGTTGTGACTGCGAGATTGTAACAGCATGAACATTTCGAGACCTACTACACTCGATGTATTCAGAAAAGTTGATTAAATTCACACATTAAATTGACATCTAACTTCGACAATTTCCTAGATTATGCGAGATTCCAATTCAATTCCGATTTAGGATTAAACCAGTCAGAACGTCGTATAAATGGTCAAATTCGAATTTAAACCCGAACAGTTGGGTTTACTCCCGATGACTATGTGTGAGTGTGCATATGAAATGTACACAGATATAAGAGAGAATGGATTAGAAATTGAACGAGAGAAATGTGCCAATTTTCGACTTTCTGTTTACTGGTGTGAGAATGAGGTACGGGTGTGTGCCCTACACAGTTCATATGGCAAAGCTATGTGAAAAAACCACGAGAGATCGCCATTTTGAAAGTCGTTTGACATTTCTTTACCAAAACCGGCGAGTGGAGATTAAAATACTTTTTGTCAATGAAATCCATTATGATTTAACACAAAAACTATACGAAATTGTTTTCAAAGGTTTATTTTACTTACCCGAAATACGATATCCCCTGCGAAGCACTTCGGTAGCTACTTTTGCAGCCTGTAACGCGGCACTTCATTATCGCACTATTTTATAACTTTTTACCGCTAATTTACTCGCGAAACCGACACAAATGATCGCGCACAAACGTAGATGTACGTTTCCATCGAATTCGCCGAAAAAATTCTAAATTTTATTTGAAAAATTTTGACTGAAAGTCAATGCTCTCAGTTCCCGACACAAACCAAACTGACGTTGACGTTTCTTTCCGTGATGCCCGTTGCACGCTTTTACACCGATCTGGTGTTCCCAGCATTAAGACACAGCATTAAGGCTTTTCGGTTGTGAGTGCGGTAGAAAGGGGTGCACTGAGCGGAATTTTTGTGAGAGAGCAGTGTTGTGCGTGTATTAAAAAAGGCGCATTCACCTACGGGTACACGGATAGCCATTTCGTATCCATATTCTTTCATATCTATGGAAATGTATAAATGAAAGTGATTTTTAAACATGGCGACTTTTGGTAAACGCTGTGCACTTGGTCTGTTATCAATTATCATTTTGTGAAATTCATTCTTGATTTGGAACGAAGCCTCAGAAAAAACAAGAACGAGTTAATAAAATGTTCAGCTATCACTAAAAGTCCCTACATATTCATTCTTGCCTCCTTCGTACTTTAACTGAAGTGTTCAATGTAACCTAAATCTCCTATATTGCCACATTTATGCAGTACAGTTTCTATGAGCGTGTAAGCTATTCCACAAAACAAGTTTCTATGGATATACGGAATTCGAATTTCGGAAAATTCAAATTCCAATTTGAAAAAAAATTTAATTTGTGTACTCGTTTTCTGATATCCATTTTAAATTTCATTAAATCGTGTGTCCCACACACCAACCGATTCGTAGAATACTTTTTTGTTTTTTTTCAGCAGTTCGAGCTACAAACGATTTTTATAGGCGATACCAAGTTTAACTTAAGATTGGGATCTCATTCGTAGTTTGCTCAAGTCGCCTGAATTAAACGAAATTTGACGAAACCGACCGAGAAGTTCATTATGGTTAAGCCAATTGTTTTTCCGCATTGCAACATTTTCTGGAGACACTTTAAGCTCAGTCAATTTCCTTATAGTTCTGCCTTTAAAGTCCAACCATAATGCACTTAACTGGACTTGAGTAAATACTGAAACCGAAAATTTCTGTCGGTTGAATAATTTGCCCATAATGGGCTTACTTCGACGAATGTGAAAGTACTAAAAGGATCAAATTTCATAATTCGATTTTCACACATTTAAAATTTCATTAAATAAATGCCTGCTCGCACGAGGCCAATATCGATCTGTACGTTCGATTTTTTGGCGGTTCGAGCTGCAAATAATTTTTACAGGCGATGTTGAATTTGACTTGAGTGGTGTACGATCAAATTTCTAGTTCAGTTAAGTGGCCATAATTGAACAAAACTTGATGAATCCCACAGACAAGTCATTATGGTCACATCATCTGTTTTCTATGCAATCAAACATTCACTTAAGTCAATTTAAGCTCAGTTAATTCAATTATAGTTCGGCCTTAAGCCAGTTGTTTTCTAGGGATTCGAAATTCTACTTAAGATAATTTGAACTTAATTCTAGTTCCACCTTAAGTGTTCCGTATAAAGTTGTTCCACGTGCTTCGACCGTTTGCAACAACAACAACCAAGCAAAGCCTAAATTCAATTTAGGTCTCGAAAATTAGAATGTTATTTATTGAACACTTGAATCATTTTATGTTGATCCCATTCTGTTCCTATTCTCTTGTGCGTGATTTCGATAATTTATTCAACAACAAAAAATCACGATTTTCTGTTGATATGCTTGCGTGTCATTTAATTACTGTGAAGATGAGTGGAGGTTGTTGGATGTCGTGTGAGAATGTTTGGTTTCGGTGCTTAAGTGATTCGACACCATTGACAAGGTGAAATTGCTTCAAGTTTTTTTTTGAATGTCATAAGTAGTTTAGGATTAGATAAATATAGACATGCAACGTTAATGTTTATGGAGTTATGCCCGAAACGATATCGCAGGCTAATGGATTCGAATTTGATTCAGCAAGCTAAAGTAGAAATGGTTATCATTGCTTGAGAGGTATACCGGTAGATAAGATAAAATATTCAACTTGAATAAGCTATTATTGTTTGTAATTTTTCTAATGAAGACCGGCAGATATAATGTCCTCAAATAAATCTGAATGGGAATACCAAAAAAAGCTGAAAGAAAAATTGTTTTGAGAATCAATGGGAAAAATCAATTAACATATCATTTCTTAAAGAAGGTGGCTTCCATCTAGGAAAGAAAGAAAGCGTCCTCGGTTACTGGAGCGATTCCAACCCCAAAATATGGAATTAACTCTAGACTTCAACAGTAATTCTGACGATCACATCAAGACCTTGGGCTTAATATGGTGGCCAACTAGGGACTTGTTTTCTGTTATCCAAACGCGATACAAAATAATAAAGAGAACGGCGTATTCAGATATAACACACATCTTCAACCCGTTGGGAACCAATAGTAGCTACTGCGAAGATAATACTACAAAAGATGTGGTTGCTAAAATCTGATTGAGACGATGAGCAACCGTCACACTTAAAAGACGAACGGGCAAACTTCAGAGAGGAACTCCAAGATCTGAAAGACTTCTCCATTGCCAGACATGTGTTGTACCATCACTTTTCAAAAAGCATTCAATCGCAGGCCTTTGCAGATGCATCCCAAAAAGCATACGGCGCTGTCATTTACGTCAGAGCAGTTATCAGAGACAACTTGCTGATAGTAAGGTTACTTTGCACCAAGTCAAGGGTATTCTACGAAAAAGGAGACAATTCCGAGACTAAAATTGTGGGCAGCGAAACTTGCGGCTGAACTGTGCCATAGAATAAAGGCTGATCTGAACTTGAATGATGTGCAAGACATCTACTGGACTGATTCTGAAGTAGTTCTTGAGTGGGCGAATAAATCATCTTCGTCAAATCAACCATTCGTTGTCAACAGAGATAGCCACTTTCCAACAGCTAACAAGTGCATGACAATGGAATCATGTTGATTCGAAAGACCAGATATTACAGGATCAGATATGTAAATATTCTTTCAAAAGGAACAAGTCCGAGAAAGATCAAAACTCTTTCACCCTGGTTCTATGGACCATTGTTACTACATGCACCAGAGTCAGCATGGGCAGTAGAATTCAACAATAGAGGACCGACTGCACTTTTAATAACAGTATCAGAGGAGTTGATTCATATGATAAAGAGCATCAATCACAGAAATTCATTCAATAGACTTCAGAGAATCATGGGATACATGCTTCGATTTGCTAAAAGAACGCAAAAAGTCAGCAATTATCATGAAGATCTCAGGGCTGATAAGCTGAACGACGATCTCCGCGTATTAGTAAGATACGTCCAACAGGAAGATTTTTCGCAAGGCATATTTATTTATTTATTCAAATCTCATTTAACAGAAAATCCAATTATAAAATGCGATACAAAAAAATAAAACAAAAATCATTAATATAAAGCAAAACAAAGGAATAAAAACAATAAAAATAGAAGAAAAAGTAAAGAGAAAAAGCACAATAAAAATAGCTAAGAGGCTACGTTAACATATCAATAACATGTTTTTTAAAAGATTGAAAAGACATGGACAAAGAACCAAACTGATGTTCATCATGGCTTCTAAGTATCCTAGGTATTGGTGAGTTCAAATACAAAAGAGTACGCGCAAAGTGAGCGAGGAAAAGCGATTGAGTTCTAACCGGGCGATCAGACACACGTAAGAAATGACACACGCGAATGTTGAAAGAGAATAAGCCACGATAAAGCTTATAAAGAAGACATTCATCAAGGAATATTCTGCGGGTACTCAGCAAATGGAGATTTAAGAAAAGCAGACGGTCATCATAAGGACGATAAGCAGCATTAAACTTGTACAAAAGGCAGCGAGTAAACTTACGCTGAATGGATTCAACAGCATTATACAGGTACACGAAACGAGGAAACCACACTTGGGAGCAATATTCAACAATGCTACGATCAAGAGAAATAAAAAGACGAACACATCTGTTGATATTGGTTGCAAAGCGAGAGCAGCGCAGAACAAAACCAGCTACTTTTAAAGACTCAGCAACAACAAAAGAAACATGCAGATCAAATTTTAACTTCGGATCAAAGATGATGCCAAGGTCTTTATGTTGATCTACATGCTTCAAAAAACAGGCCTATTGGAAAAAGACATCACGAAACACTTGGAAATATTAAGAGCAAGGGAGTTCGCAGAGCACCAATCACTTAAAACGAAAAGATCCGATTGTAACTTACAACAATCATTTTGGGAAGCGACAGCACGGAAAATTTTAAAGTCATCAGCATACAACAGAGAGTTGGACTGAAAGTTACAAGGAAGGTCATTGCTAAACAACGTGAAAAGGAGGGGACCAAGGGTGGAACCTTGGGAAACATATATCATTTATATCAAGACGGAGAACTCACTGCAAGAACTGACACCATTCATTGGAGGCATATTGCAAGTATATCAGTCACAAGCATGCACCCTCACAAACACTTCTATCCATCACCCGACAAAGATTCTGGTCGATCAAGGGAAAAATAGTTGCCCGTTAAACTGTACACAAGTGCAGTTCACTGTGCAAGAGCTGCACCAAAATTGCTCAACCAACATCATGGGTAGCCTTCCACCAGCGCGAATTCAGCCAGCGAGACCATTTATTTGACTTCTATGGACCATTTTGGACACATTTCAAGATTCGAGGCAAGAAACCACATTGCTGCTTCTCTACCAAAAACAGTCTCCCTGAAACTGGTCACCGACTTAAGTACTGACGCCTTTCTGGGTGCACTACGAAGGTTCATCAGCCGTCGTGGACACTGCGCCAACATTTACTCTGACAACGCAACTAACTTTGTGGGAGCCAGGAATCAGCTTCATGAGATCCACGACGCCCTCTACGCAGATCATTGCAAAAATAAAATAAAATCTGTGTGCAGTAGGAAAGGCATAACGGTTCACTTCATAGAGAGGCCGCCGTGAAACCCACCAAGCGATTAATGTAATTGCAAATCAGCTAAACTTCTCTAACCAATGGAGAATTAGAGTCTCTGGTAACTAAACTCAAGATCAATCACCTCGATGTCGTCAGACGCAAATGACTTTACTGACTTCACTCCAGGACGCTGCCTCATTGGAGACCCATTAACTAGAAATATTGATCCAAAAGCCAAACCATTAAACACCAGACTCGGCGCTCAATGGCAATTGGTACTCCAGTTTAAAAAAAGGAATTCTGGGAAAAGTGGGAAGTCTAGCCATCTTAATGTTCAGCCGGGAACGTTATTCATGATAAAGGAAGACAGCTCCCATCCTCTTCAATTGCCTCTTGGGAGAATAATAGAAATAATAAAGGGCAAAGATGACCGAGTGCGAGTTGTCAACATTAAACGGCAGATCAAATAATATAGCGACCGATACGCAAAACCGCTCTACTGCCAGTAGATACAAAAGATAATGCTGATTATCCGAAGGTAAAATGCTCTGAGTATAAACGCACTAGCAGACAATTCAGCAGCAACAAGTGTAATCGCTTGTTGAAAATTATAGTCAAAGAAGATTCTCTAAGATTGTTTCATATTAAACAAACCGTTTCTTCAACGCACATCCACAAACAAACTATCCAAAATCGATTTTAGCCCTGTTTCTAAACAAACTCAAATTACCCATTTTACCATTTATTCACTACGTCAATAAATTAACGTCATATTTTTAAACCCTGAGAAAAACATAATAAATTAACAACTTACCTGTTAAGTCAGTTACAAGTGCACTTACAGGACAACAAAATAAATTCTGTCCTAGTGTTTTTTCTGAACGATAGTAAAACTCGTTTGTGCTGGCCAAATGCATCGCCCACTGCTGGGAATGTTCGCATAGCTGTAAATAAACAACAAAAATCTCCGTCAGTATGGGATATACAAAACAAACAATTTGAGATGCATCCGACATAAATCTAAATAAATTTCCCAAATCGAAAATTAACTGCAGTTTGTATGGACATAAATTTACACGCGATGAAGAAAATACCTAGCGATAGTGTTTTTGTGAATCGATTTGGATTTAGAGCTGTACTTGGCAAATCTCGATTTGAACGCTTTAATGTGAAAACAAAGAAATGAATTATTGCTTGCAAATTACAAAAGTGAATAAATTTTCCGACCGGATGCGCTATGCTTTGCGGGTAATAAAATAGATTCGGTGCTAATTTGCTTAAAAGACTCGGTTTAGAGGTATGTTTATTGAAATCGGCACTATACAAAGGAGATTCATAAAATGTTCGAAAATAATACTAAGAAATTTGTAAAATAAAGTACCTAGACATGGGACTAATGTAAAATTGGGATGAGTTTATCTGTATGTTCAAAATAACAGTCACTAGTGTCACTACCAGTGTGGTGCTGGATGAAAAGCTCCGCTTTAATTTTCATTATCACAAGATGATTTCTCAAGCAAGTAAACGACTTGGCTTCATCAAGCGACGCGCCAGCTAGTTTTAGAACCTTTGGGTTACAAAATCACTATATTTCGAAATTCACAACCAGAGATTTGAATCTATTCAAAAGCAATTCTTGCTATTCGCTCTTAGAGGTCTTTATCATCCTTGTAATTTTAGCAATTTACCGTTATATGAATCTCGCCTTAGACTTCTAAACTTGTCATCTCAATTGAAATTGTACATCGGGCAAGAACGGTAACCCTTCCCAAATCACATATATTTTTAGCATCAGAAACTTCTGTTCACGAGAACTCACTACTTGATATTCAGATACAACTGAAATTTTCAGAGTGTAATGGTTTTGAGTAGGACCATGTCTGATAGAAGCGATTTTGAAATGTGAGCCAATCTGTGCCAGTGGTGCCATCTTGAAAAATCACTAAGAAAAAAAAGTGCTTTTTGCTCTATGAATTATGATTCCGGCACCAGATTTTAATGAAATTCACACAGTAGCTGAATCTTACTCTAAGTCACGTTTGGTAGAATTTTAGCTGAAAAATTGGTATGGCAATTTTGGTGTCTTGATTTTTGAAAATTGGCTCAGACAAATAAAGTTTTTTGCCCTATAGCTTCTAGTACAGTCATGAAATCGAAACGAAATTCTTTTGGACCTTACTGTAGACAATATTCAGTTGGAATGGGGTTGAAAAACCATGATAGGGTTGCTAGCTATGATTATTTTTGTATTTGTTTGCCATATCTTTAGTAAGCGATTTTATCATAAAATTTTCAAATAGTATTGATCTTGTAGTGACAATAAACAACAAATATTTGGAAAATTTGAAAATTTTTGCGACTGGTAACCTTAAATTTATTTGTACCCGTATAACTACCAATGCGGTCATCGGATCGAAACGAAATTCACAGGGAAGGTTGACTTCAACGTGAGGCAGATGTTTTATGGCTTTGATTCTAGCAAAGATTTGGCAGTACGAGGCGGTTTTGCTATTTTTGTATCAATAAATGCTAAGATTATGTATTCATAACGGGAACATTTGCAATAAAAATAAGTATCTAATGTTTAAATTTTCTAAGTTCTTGAAATTTTTCGGATGGCAACCCCAAACACTTTCTATCCCTGTAACTTTCGATAAAGTCTGCGGATGAAAACGAGATTTCTAGGATAGCTTGATTTTGACAAGAAGCAGTTGTGGTGGACTTTTAGTTGCAGTGCTAATAAAATGTTGCAAGCACTTCATTTGTGTTGCAAAATATGCTGTTTTCCAAGTTTTGTAAGATAAGCAACCGATAATAAATATAAGAAAGAAGTGTTTGACTTTCCTTAACTTTGAAATTCATAAAATTGGCAACCCTGAAAATCTTTCCACCCAATTAGTTTAAATGCATTGATGAGATCAAAGCGGTTCATTGTTTGAAGCGGAGTACGCTCCGGATCGCTATAGAAATGTAACCTGCTCTTCCTCTCAACTTCTTTTAACCATGCTGAAGCTTTTGCTTCAAAATGTTTATGTACACTTTAGGTCCATTATCATTTCTTCAAAAATAGTTAATTTGCAAAATATATTGTTATACATATACGAGTAATGTACAAAATATATTTTGTGTCCGATTCCGTACATGGTTTTCTACGTACCCACGCGCGTCCAAAAGTAACAATATTAAATCTGCCCTCATCTGGGACTAAAATACTGTTCTGGAATTATAAGCCCTTACTTAAATCCTCCCTGAAAAACCCGACCTTTTTTTATGATTAGATTCACTGACAAAAAATTTCTTTATCGGAACAATAAACTTGTATCCCTATTTTCAGAAGTAATATGTAGACCCTAAAATCTTTTGTCAATAGAGATGTTAGTCTTTTGAAAAGTTTTATTTGAGGTAAAATATGATCCTTTTGCTTTTGTTTTGAAACTGTGGAAATTTCTTTTTGCGACCAGATCATCTTCCATTTTTTAAAATTTTGTTTTAACTGGAAAACATCTATCTATGACCCTGAAAACGGTTGGAATGGACTCATTGAAGATAGGCATGATTTTTTCATACAATATGAGCTACATATACAGACGCTAAATAATTCTTACTCCCTTAAAATCGTTTCCTTCGCACCTTCACCGCCTGGAAATTGATACCAAAATCAAATTCATGTGAAACTTTATCAACACATTCAGCTCTTAAATAAAAACTTCTTACTAACAAGCAATCACCAAGCAATAAAAATTTGAGTAGCCGTTTAAAGTCTTAAATTCATGTTTTCGGGGAGACTATGTCAATAATGAATGGGGAAAATGTCAAACTACACTATGAGCTATCAATTTTTTTCTGTAAAGATTTTAAAAAGCTCGTAATTTAGCAGATAAATTTGGAATTGTTGGCAATTTCATCTTATTGCTTCACTTTTTCTCGGCTTTTTATATGTTTTCTTAAACTTGACCGAACAGTTTTCATCTTACCTCTGGGGATACCGTCAACGCTGGAGCTCCATGACGGGCCCGATACTCATTATGCCAGCACAAACAATCCAAAATGAAGTCTTTGTCTTGCAGCATTGGTTTAGGCGACTCTTCGCCATTGCCCATATCGCGTTTAGAAGAAACCTGAAAGAATCAAGAAAGGAACAAAGGAAATTATTATTTTTCAGAAGGAAACGAGGAAAATAGTTGTAGAAACTACAAATATTAGAGACAATGGATTAGAAATCGGACGAGAAAAGTGGTAACTTTTTCGAGATTCTTCATTCGTGCGAAAACGAGATACCAATGTGTGAGAAAAATGAAGCCGGCGTAAGAAACCAAGCAACAAAATAAAGCTGCATAATAAAAAATGGGCGAACATTGAAGAACTATAAAAACTTTTTGGATCTTGCTTTCATTTAATGTGTGAACATGTACGTACACGTACATTTAATTAAAGAACACTTTTATCACAAATGGTTTATCTCCAAATATTTAAACAATCGCACAAGCTAATTTACACATTTGGCTATGGCTAAATATTATTGATAAAAATTGTCTAAAAAAATTGTCATTCTAAAACTTTTATGATAAAATAAATATAGTTTCGGTTTTTTTTGTTATATAAATAAAAAAAATTAGCCTGGTCCAAGTTATTCAAATAACGACTTGAAATAGTTACTTCCGGTTTTACACAGGAATATTAAAATTAAAAAGCACAGTTGATTTTCTATATCAATCAATATAATTAATGTTTTTAAAAAAATTTTTTGAATCCCAAAATTTTGTTTTGAATCCCATCAACCTTTTCAATTCTTTAAAAGCCCATAACTCGGCAACTAAACCTCGTAGAAAAAAATGTGTATCCACGTTCATATCTTCGAGAAGTACCATTATGCACAATTTGCAAAATCCAGAACTTCGACTTTTTTTCGCTGTCCGCTTCGCGTGAAATACCCCATGTATCACTTTTCGCGTAAAGAATAATTTCCCCAAATTGAAAATGAATAAAGAGAGTTCAGGTTGAGATATGTAAATTTCTTAATATTAAATATCGATATGAATGATAAGGGACATGAAATAGGGCTTTCCATTATTTAAGTGTCTAACTTATTTTTCTATGATGCCGTTAGTTCAATTTTTAAGCACAGCTCAGTATATTTTGAATCCTTTGTATCCATTTATATATATATATATATATATATATATATATATATATATATATATATATATATATATATATATATATATAAATATATATATATATATATATATATATATATATATATGTATACATATATATATATATACATATTATATACATATATATATATATATATATATATATATATATATATATATATATATATATATATATATATATATATATATATATTTATATATATATATATATATATATATATATATATATATATATATATATATATATATATATATATATAAGTAAATAAATAAGGGAGAAATAGATAATAAATAACAATCAATAAATGAATAACAGTTAAAACAAAATTTGTAAAAAGCGTTAAAGCTAGGGATAACAAATTGTTTGGATAAGGGAGAATTTGAAGGATATTTTGAAAATTGAAAGGTTGCTAAAGCCATTGAAAATCCTGCAGCACCTATTTACCGGCTCATTAGTTGCTTATATGGTCAAATTTGGATATTCCTTCCTTACGGGGATATTTATCACCATTTTACTATTCAGGAATCCAATTCTAATAACGCCTCTTCCCCTCCCCCTAGTGTAAATGGTCAAAAAAATCTGTTTGTCAGATCCCCGGATGACCTATCGTCACAGGGTATGTGAGGTTTGACTCACTAAAAAAGGACCACCTACAAACCCACAAAGTTCCGAGTCGGGACCCGCCTAAGCACTGTTTCGACCCGTTCGTGCTGACTAACCGATTGGTAACCACGGACTTCAAGAACTACCACAGCTTATGGGTCGTTAAGGCAACCCTCCTCCCACATTATGCGCAGCACTTTCTTAACGTATGTTGAGACTGCACGCCAGTTCTCTCCGTTTCGCAGCATTGCATCCACGATCGTCTCCGGCGTTACCAGGCCGATAGTGAACTCAATGGTGCGCCTCAAATTTACGAAACAACTGCGCATATCGGCAGGATGGCGTGATATTTACTGAAGTAACCGTGCCCTGTCAAGAATTGACAAAGATAAAAGTTTACCTCACCGTAGCTCCGGTTAAGCCAAGGCTCAATAAGACCAATCAGCTTAGCCGCAGCGTCCTTTATCACTTTCACTCCAACATTGTCGCCAAAGTTGGAGAGTTCGTCGGAGGCGCCAAGGCCACAGTCTTGTCCAGCTCTGAGCGAAAGAAGTACCCTTCCTTGCGTTTTTGCGTTAGGAGATCGACCGGGATCACTCCCGATACAACCATCGCAGCCTCTTCTGAGACCGTGCGGTAGCTACAGGCGATTCACAGAGCATGCCTGCGCTGGACACTGGCAATGCGCTTCTGGAGCTTCGTAGTTCGAAGCACATCTCTCCAAATTTCGGCTACATATAGCAAGATGGAATTAGTCGTCACCATCAGCCGCAATTTTCTCGTCTCGCTGGATGCTTCAACGTTGACCATTAGCCTACTCAGCGAAGTGACAACTATTAGAGCCCTGTCACATGCCCTCCGGAAATGATTCCAATACGTCAGCTTTGTGTCCAGGGTTACTCCTAGATCGTAGTCAGTGTCGTAGAGCAACCATCGGTCCCTGAGATAGTCTCGCAGCATGGCTAGCAAGTAGCCAGTGATGCGGAACGTCCGCTCATGCCCGTCCACCTCGCCGAGTTGAAGGTGTTTCGTACGTCATGCCTTATCAGCAGGACGACTGGTCTGGCTTGATGACATGCCTCTTCCGCTCTTGCTGCAGCCCCAAAAACCTCTGAGATGGCATCGATTGTTGAATGCTCTTTCCGAAAGCCGTGCTGCCTGCAAGAAAGATCACCAGCTGATCCCACTGCTGACAGACAGCTGCGGCTTGAGCAACCCTTCGAGAAGCTCCCCCGCAGTTTCCAGCATATACAGCAGCATGTTACCCTTCGCCTTGTCTACAAGTAGAAGTCGAGCTACTTTCCAACGCGACGGGAAGATCCCCGCGACTAAACGTGAATTATATAAATGAATTATAAAACCTATTACATAGATGAGAAGCTATTTCATAGATATTATGGGCTTCTAGACACTTATAATATCAACAACATAGCTGTCTCTTGCCAAAGCATTCTGTTAAGTGTCCGAAAAAATAACAGGATTGCAAGAGATTATTTGAAAAATATTTTTGAAATTTGATTATATATCAATATTAAATTAAAAATATTTAATACTTCTGTCCATGAACAACCTTTTTTGGCCATGACTGAAATATAGCGGCAAAATGAATTTAGTGATGAAAATAAAATATGTAAACTTTTTTTAATGTACTCATACTTATTAAGATGAAATGGGTTCATTAATATAAAGCATTTTGAGTTGATTTTCATCAATGTAACATTGAAAGCATAACGACCAGCCTAAATGAAAAAAAATTACGTGGTCTTTAAACCCGAAGTTTCTGGGCTTGCAAATAATATATCCACGTAATCGGCACTTTTATAGATGAAGCAACTTTGAAAAACTATAACACTTGATACAAGGGCTTTCCGGTGAACTTACCCTTGGTAAAAGCGGTCGATTGTCTAGAGGTTCTGATTGTCCTGTATCATTGGCGTTGGGATCATCGCTGGGCTTCTTTCGGCTCAGATCAACGGCTGCAACACGTTTACGTAGATTCGCCATAACCATAGCTTCTTCACTGAAAGAACATAAACAAAAAATGAATGAACGTAAGTAGCATCATAGGAAAAATTCACTGTAAGACACTTATTGGATGTCAAAAAAATATATTCGTTTATTTGTAAATTGAAAATTTGTTTTTGTTCATATTCAAGAAAAATTAAATCTCAACGCAAATCAACTGTGATTTCGTATCGCATGAAAATTCTTAAATAAAAACATTCAACCCCTAACCAGAGAACTTATTCATAAAGACGAGCATTTTTCGTCGCCAGTTTTCACAAATCTCTGTGAATACATTTCTTCCGGGATCTCAATCTGACATACAAAAATGTCCTCACGCCCGAATGTCTAAATATTATTATGTGTAATCGTATATATTTCCATTATAGCATCTAGCTCGACCCGACTTGACTCCTCTTAATTCTTAGTATGTCGTCGCGCAGAAAAGTGAAATGAACTTTAGTCCTCTGAAGTGCTCTCATAGTTATATACATACATGTTGTACTGCGTGGTGATTTGAGAAAGGAGTGAGACATAGTTGGATAAGTATGTAATGGTACGACATCGGAAAACTGACAAAGTCGAACGGCCAAGAGATGTTTGTTTCAGGATTGAAGCTCATAGGCCGACTTAAATGAAGTTTCCAATATTAGTAACTTAATGATAAGATAAGTTGCAAAGCTCTATATATTTAAATTTAATTTGTATTTAAATTTATTCATCCAAATAGGGGGAATAACATGTATTATATGATAATATTCTTTTGCCGTATCTATGACTGACGGAAGTGTAGTCATAGCCTCCTTGCTGTGGCCGCTGAAAGCGATCCTATCTAAGGAGTAGATGATTGACTATTATGATCAAGGTTGTTGAGAGACCCTTAACTTCTCCCGTGAAAAGTATTGGCTCTGCGGTTTTGTAATGAACAAGCGTTTAGCTGTATAGCCACCAGTTATATGGGTTGTGTAAATGAAAACCTTACCATAACCGGCAGAGGGGCATTCATGTTTCCCTTCGCAGTGGCGATGCGGTGGCTTGATGGCGGTTCTGGGCTGGTGACTAAAGTGAAGGCTCACTGGCATGGTGCTGGATCCTAAATTTCACTCTGCCTAGATCTGGAGCCTAGCGAACCGCGGTTTACAGAGTAGCGATCTGTTAGACTAAGGGAGACACCTGGAATTCCTCGTCATCAAGGTTCGCAGATTCAGTGTACTATGAAAGCCTACGGATCCCTCAGAAAGTCGGGGGGAGTTTACCTCACGATACCAAGAGGGGGAAGAGCGATTGAAGCAGTACGTTGTTTCTAACGAGAAGGGTGTAGCAAGAGCCGAATGTTGCCGATTGCCGCGGCTGTTGTCCGAGAACATGAAACTCAAAATTGAAATACAAGAACAATATTTACAAATCATTCAATAGACAAAGCCAACAAAGCTGGCTGAGGAAGCTGCTACAAATATGAAGATTTTGAAAATTTGAAAACTCTAGCGGGTGGCAACCCTAAATTTCTTTTAACCCCTATAACTCCCAATGCAGCTATCGGATCGGAATTCACAAGGTGGGATGACTTGAACGTAAAGCAAATTTTGCATTCTTTTGGCGTAAGTGTTAGTTTAGGGCTGCCAGTACCTGGTTTTTCTGGTATTTCCGTACCAACAGGTGCTACCATTATTTATTTATATGCAAAATATCTACAATGAGAATAGGTAACCAATGTCTAAGTATTTCAAGTATTGGAAATTATTCGGATGGTAATCTCCGGACATCTTTCTATCCTTGTTATTACTAAATTTGATAACTTTAGTCATTTTCGGGAATCCTCTATTACATTCGCGTATAGTTCCAACAAGACTATTTTTTGCCAGTGGCATCTTCGCGAGTTGTATTATATTTTTCCCAGAGTTTATCCGATTATCAATTACATATTATCCGATTATCAATTACATACATAGTAAGTCAAAATGCATTACTAAGCCTTACTTGGGATAATGTGTTCCTTTGCATAACCAGTTAAGCTCGAAGAGTGCTTGATGTGGATCCACCATTTTGATCCAGAAAAAAAACAGTAATCGATGACGTGAAAGCGACCCTCTTCACCGGCGCTGAAGAAATTCAAAGTGTCGAACTCGGCGGGAAAGGTTATAAGGTCAGTTTTTGGAACGTTGATGGAATTATCATGGTGGAATATTTGGAAAAGGGAGCCACTATATCAGGCTCTTACTAAGCAGACAAAATAAGAAGATTACGGGAGGCTATTGAGGAAAAAAAAACTGCAAGCTGGAGTGCTGTTTCATCAAGACAATGCACCGGTTCACAAGGCTGCAGTTGCGACGTAAAGAAACAGGATTCGAACTGTTTGAATATCCACCCTATTAACCAGATCTAGCCCCCAGTGACTTCTACCTCTTTCCTCGGCTCAACGAACACATTCGGGGCAAGAAATTTGAAGATGATAGCGAAGTGATGGCCACTGGGTTTGGAAAAAAGATGGACTAAATGTATTAACTTGTTATGAGACTATGTTGAAAAATAAATACATTTTTAAGTTTAGTCATCTTGGTTCATATTCATTATCTTTATTTTTGGATCACCCCTTGTACGTACTGATATCTAACATTGCATAGATGGCTCATGAATTTGACTCAGAGTTCAAGATACAAAGGCCGTCATTTTGACGGGTCTTGGTATAAATAGGTGTAGGTCAGACAGATAATGCAAGCTAAAATGGCTGAGTGATAATTGAATAGGCATATATAACTGCTCTTATATTTTATTAAAAGTCATCATAAAGTTCCATGACAAAATATAACTAATTTTAATATTTCTAAAGGAAGAAGTTGGGAAACCATCAACATTATGGTCTTGGTAGTTCTAGTGTTGAAGAATATGCGGGCTTTTTTTGAGAAAAAAATTAAATAAGCATTTCTCAACAAAGAAAACAAAGATAAAAAAAAATTAAAATAAAAAGATAAAAATCCCTAAACTACTAAAGTATTCCAGTTTGTGCAAACCGATTGGACGCCACCTCCCATGCATAGAAACATGGCACAAAATCTAAGGTATATTATATATTTTTTTTAAATTTCAAAATGCATCGGCAAAAAAACGAAACATATCCTCAAATATAGCTTAGATTATCTAACGTCAGTTTTATTTAAACGAAAGAAGTCATCTTTTGAAATATCATTTCAAATATTGCTTCGTTTTAAAATTTAATTAGTATCAGATATCAGAGAAGTAGGTACTTAATAGACAAAATTCAAATGATTGAAAAGTTTTTTTCTCATTCTTTGCATTAGTTAGAATTACTCCAAATGTACGGCAAAGCATTTATTGGGAAATCAACGTGAAATCTATAAACACATCTAATGCTTTTCATATTTCGAGTCGGATAAATCAAGATAAGATTAAATATGTTAGTTTGTTTGTATCGCTATCAACAAATAAGCCTGTGCTAAACAAACAAGACACATTATCTGAAAGAATCACAATAAATATTTAAGAATTTAGTCCGATCTAATTGAAAAGTCTAATTAAAACTTACCGTTTTCGGCTCGGTATTGCAAAACGACTACTTGGACCGGGAATCGTTGATATTGGCGTTACACTACATTCAGGTGTTGAGAATTGTAGTTTCTTCGAAGCACCAGATCGCTTCATTTTCGGAGTGAGGCTAAGTGCCCCTTTCATTTGTTTACTCATCGGCGTCAATTCAATACTATCAGCTGCACCGAAATTCGAACTTATAGCCATTTCCGAAGAACTGTGGCACTCTTTGTTTACTGGAAGATTTACGCAAAACTCAGATAGTTCTAATTAGACGCCTTAAAAACAGTCGCTCTACTATTGCTTGCACAGAACCTAAACAAATAGGCCCCTGTTTCAGTCAGCTCGAAAAGTTTGAATGAAAAGAAGCTTTCACTTAACACTTTCGGATATTCGTAGTGTTCTAGTTCCACTCCTGACCAAAGATTTTCGTAACTCTGATAATCAAGATTACGCGCGAACAGATTTACTTCACTATTAGGTCTCGACACAAGCACCACAAGGAAACAACTTCGAGTTCACTTCGGAGATGTTTCGCCAATGACAACTGCTTCACCAAGTAAAACACTTATAGCTACTAAACACTATCAAAAAGTTTGCACAAAAAACTAGGGACTCGGAGAAAATGCAAAGCAAACTCTTCTAAATGAAACAGGATAAAGATGAAAGCATGACAAGGGAGGAAAGATAAAGAGAAAGGAAGAAGATTTATTTCGATAGAATTGCCTTCCTTCAGCTTTGTGTTGTTGGCCGCTTGTATTTTGGGACCATCCTTCGTGATTCAAGAAAATAGCAATTTGATGTCCAGACATGAACTGAAGTTGTTCATATTTGCGACAATGGGTTATATCAGTTTCTAGTATGCTTTCGAAGCTGAACGCTCCGAAGGGGGCTAGCACTCGCGATTTATATCAGTATGCCTGCCGAGCAACCTTCCTGACCTACAGTACTACAGGCACATGCGGAAGTAAGCTTTGGTGACTATCACAGTCTCCAGATTCGGATAGTTCAAACTGGGTACCTTTCGCTTACACTACATCCCGGAAGAGTTACACTCACTTGGCTATGCAGGAATATATTTGTAATTATTGTCACTGTACTGCACTTTATACTAAAGACTAAATCCGACAGAATTTGTCCCACACTCTCATTGCAATCAAATGAAAATTAAGAAGGATTCAACATTAATGAAGGATTCAACAAAACATATAATGGCAACCCTATTTGTTATTGCGATTTCTCCGTTAAAAATTGCACATGCTCCCGCATAATGAGAAGCCGAAGCGTAAAGGAGCGTAGAGGAGCCGAAGAATGGTCTGCCTGTAATACATACATACATATATGTCCGTTGGAGCCAGAGGAGCTTTCGACGAGGAGTACACAAATGCTCTGCAGATTGCTATGCGAAAGCTTTAGGAGAGTGTAGCACGCGACAAACAGTTTAAAGCGAAAGAAGCTGGATAGGCTCGCTTGGGTAAGTAAATTGGTTTGGATTTGGAAACATCTATCTATAGAAGAACAATGGGCCTGTTCATATTTGAGTAGTTGCAGAGGCAATTGCGCAGCTTTTGTGGGCAAAACGCCAAAAAGATGTTTTTCTTTGTGCACGAAATTCTGTTCACTGAAATATCGGTATCAAAAAATACGCAACACGTATAAATTCAAAGATTTTAACAAAAAATTAATTTTCATAAAATTAAATCCATAAAATCTATTTCAGTAGCAAAAAAAAAATAGTAATTGCTTGCTTACGCCACAGCTTTATGAAAAATGTAAATTGATGTCTGCAGCGAATGTCAAATTCATAGCAAAAGCAAACTACTTCATGAACACGAAAATCATGCTCATGAAAATTCCTCAGATATGGAGCGACACGATTGGCACGGGCAGCAACTCAAGTGTGGCCCAAATGAAATAGTTTTGATAGGGAACAAACTATGTAGTTTCTAGTAATATAATCAAAGCATGTCCTACTAGCTTTAAGTGTCGTCCTTTTCAACCAGGCTTTTGTGTTTACAGCTACGGCCGTATTCACTTCAGACGTGCTTCAACCATGTTAAATTTTATATACTTGCCACTTTAAAAACGAAATCGTATTCATGCATACAAATCTCTTCATACAACTGACTGTTCCTAGGTGCAAGCGATATGCTGATATTTTTAAACTCAAATTTATATTTAGACCTGAATCTGCCTTTTCACTAATCTTTCAACAACAGAGCACACTCCATGAATTTACGGAAGAACTCTTTTAGTCATCACTTACCCATCTTTGCCAGGACATTCGGTTCCATTCAGACATTTCGGCGACTCACTCCATGTTCTGTGTTGTTGCTATTCATATACTGGTGCGTGCATGGTTGGCTCGACCTTCAGCTGAACAAAGCTGTTAGCCTCCATTATACCCCAAGTAGTTCATTCTGGCGACTGTAGTCACAAGCTCAGCTACGGACTGCTTTAAATGTGAAAATCGCTTGTAAGTGGTATCGGGAATAGCAATCATAGGCACTGTAACTCGAGGGACCGTTACTAATCCCTTCGGAGCCGATTTGCAATTACGGGGATGAGACTGTTTTGGAGCTTCCCGGCCCACAAGAAAAAATATTTTTCGATTTTTTTTCGTTGGACGGATTGACTGGCCCCATCCCATCGCAGTATAGCTAGTCTGGTGGCCAAGCCAAAGATGAAGGACATGGATTTCGTAGTACGTGTTTATGACTTGGATGGTTTTAGCGCTGGGTGTTTTCGGCATTGTCGCTATTTAAATAATATGAGAAAGTTATTGTGAGTGTACACATTTAAATTGCTGACGGATTCTTAGATGTGATTTCGAAATGTAATGTTTTTTTTTTGTAAAATGAGCGCATGAATTGAATTGAACAAGATTTTTTTGTACGTTCTGACACGTTCTTCTTGACATAACTTCAGTTCCACTAACAACAAAAACTTATAAATTAGTGGCTATATTTTTTTTTTTTTGCTTGCAGGTTCTTGATATTTTTATTTAATTTTTACATATCTTTCGGTTTTTTCCATCTTAAGCTTAGAACTGTCCTCGATTTCACGTAAAATTCTGTATGAAATTTGTTTCGGTGAAAATTTAGCTTGAAAATAAGCGAAATTTGTACTCAGTTTTTTAGCGCGAAAAATTGCTTGCAAGTTGCTTTCGCTTTGAAAATGCAGATGTCTCCACACATGTCTCCAATCATTTCACGCCAATTTCGTATTTGCAGCTCATACTTTCGAGCTAAAAAGTCACAATTGGTGTTTGAATTTGAAAATTGAATTGTTCAAATATATTTTCAATAGCGAAATCAATCGCAAATTAAAATTCTTGACTTTTTATCCGCCGAAAATGAGCAGTGTCTCTGCTTTTCTCCATTGTCAAAATTTTCGCTCCTTAGAATGACCAGATCATGCAGACGTTTTAAAACTTGACAGCCTGACAATAGCCGCGGCTTGAGCAACCCTTCGAGAAGCTTCCCCGTAGTGTCCAGCATGCACAGTGGACGGTATGCTAATGGATTGATTGCCCAGGTTACACTTCCCTTGCCTACAAGTACAAGTCGAGCTATTTTCCACCGCGACGAGAAGACCCCCGCGATTAAACATGAATTATACAAATCCAATAACAGACGCGGTTGACTCTCCACCACGACTTTAAGCGCCTCGACCGGCACCCCATCAAGACACGAAGCCTTCCGGTTCTTCATCCTGGACACTGCACTGTTCAGCTTCTTGTCCGTAAAGGGAGGAACATCCGCCTGATTTCCGATTATGAGATCATCAGTCCTTGGCGGATGCACCGGGAACAGCGAACCAACGATACGCTCCATGAATATCGCATCCATTCGAGTGCTAGGCCGCCTGTAACCAAGTCTACGAGTGACCAATTTGTGGCCATCTCCCCAGCGATCTTAGTTGACCTCCTCATAAAGAGCCTATATTCGCAGACTAGCTGCGTAAGGAGGTCGTCCGTAGCTCTGCAGCCCTGCAGGTTGCCTTGAAGGACTCTCATTTCCTTTCCTTGCTTTTTCTTGGCATCGAGTGCGTCTTTGAAAACCCGATACGCACTCGATCCTATTAGATGCTAGGCACCATTCGCGCCATGTTTCTCAGTTCATAATATGCACTGAGCCTACGCAGACCAGTCTGCTGCCCGGTGGCCAACCTGTCCACACTTCTAGCAGCTGGCACCCCGATTCGGACTTTTGCAGCTACGCCTTTGTGTGGTCTTAGTCTAGGCACCGGTAGCAGCGTGTCACCTCAGCCCACTTTCGCACTCAGGCGCTTATCATCCTCACCCGGACCCGACCAGACTTGATGATTTTGGAATCTGGTGCCTCGTCCAGCTCAACCACAGTCCTCCTTGGTTCCCTAGTGTTGGGAAGAAGTGTCGTTTTCACCACGCCGGCTCTTTTCTCTCCAGCCTCGTGTTTGATGGCGGATGTAACCTCCTCACTGACTGTTACAAGCTTCACGTCCCCTTGGCCATCTACGGCGCGATTTCCGCGAGATTTCCTGAAGGACCCCTCTTTCGGCAGTCTTTCTTATTTGCCGTACTTGCGTATCAGTTTCATCCGGGGAAACACTCTGGCAGATGGCCCCCAGGACCTCCGCGTAAGTCTTTCCCGGGGCTGTTTTCATGCTTTTCTTTTCCCACTATCTCCGCCTCTTCTTCCTCTTCTTCTTTTTCTTTGCCACCATTTCCTTATTTTCGTCCTTTGAGACCACCTCTTTCTGACCCTTTTCCGGCCCAGCAGGTACCGCTGGTGTTTTGGCGATGTTCACGTTCTTCTTTCTGTGAATGACCGCCACCGACCTCCTTAGGTCGGATGCTGGCATCTCCTTCCTAACCCGGACTTCCTGTGTGTCTTCAGGACTGGATTCAGTCACGCGCTTATTGTGTCGTGGCCGATCCACTCCCGGAACCCCTGCAGGAGTGGCTGCCTCAGCAGTCGGATCTTCCAAACCCCGCTGGCACTCCATTTCTACCTTTTGCCAGTTCGTTCGAAAGGCTAGGATGACCTCAAATATTTCTTCCAGCTGGAGCATATCGTCCTTCGCGTGCTCCGAAATATTTTGCTTTTTTTTAGCCCACTTACGGGGGCTCTGGTCCAGGTCAAACCATGATTTACAAGTTGCACAGTCTTTTTAAACAAAGAAGGGACTCACTTGAAGACAACCCACGACTAAGACAGCCAAGTGACCACTCCGGACATTGCTAAAAAAAAAAAGTGGTATATGAAGGTGCTGGACTAAAGAGGGAACAGCTCACAAAAATGGTTGGAGTACCAGATACATCCATTATAAATATCCTTCACGATCATCTTGGCATGACTAAAGTCAGTGCAAAGTGGGTGCCAAGAATGCTCACGCCGCCAGAAGATATTTAAAAGACTATTATTTTCGTTTTCTGTTGATCTAATATCCATAGTTGATTCGCTTTTGGTTAACTCCAATCATTCTCTTAAATTCCGGGCGCTCATAGCTGTCTGCACGATGTTGTGTACGCAGATGATTTTTAATTATGCAATTATTGCATTTTAAAGATAATACTGTGCATGCGTGGGTCAGATGATTCCCGGCACATTTGGCACACACTTCCTTTGCCTGGCATGTTGACGATGTATGGCCGAAACCTTGACATTTAAAGCATCGCATTACGTTGTGGTCTTCAACAATGTAATGGGAACCAAAATTAATATTAATGTATTGGTTCACCATTCTTTCAAATAGCTTCCCACCAACCTCCACAAAAGCTATCCATTTATTTGTTTTTTTCCCTGCCTCATATGTACCACATCAAATTAGCAAACTCATGAATAGAAGATCGAATATTCAAACATCTATCTCGTCCGAATTCTAGTCCTTTCTCTCCTATATTTGTGTGTCATACAAGTCCCCATGCATTCCATACGCAAATCACACGTGAGAAAAACCGGTATGCCGAATATCAAATTTCTCTCCTGTGCACACAAGCATAGAAGGGAACTTAAGCTGAAATCCGATTTTGATAATTTATGCGACGTTCTGACTGGTTTAAATCGAAATCGAAATTGAATTTATATTTCGCATAAACTAGGCCATTGTCTTGGCAAGCTTCGACGACACTTCCACTTGATTCGCTATCATTATTTCCGTCATCATCGCTTCATTCGTTCTTAAATTAAAATCTCTCGTATTGGTTAGTCATGATATTCATGTTAGTAGTCATTATAAATTTTACATCTTTTATAACTGCTTTGAATTCCGCCTTATGTGACGGGTATGAAATATCCTTTAGACTGTGAAAAACTATTGTAACAATAAAACATTCGAGACAATGTGACATAGTTCTTTACGAAGCATGTTGTTTCGAACGTATGTGTGTTCTAGATCTGATATGAAAAGTTTCCGACGGAAGCCACGGGGCGCCTTATATGATTCGAATTTTTTACGGAATTGGCTTTGTATCTGTTAAGGAGAATTTACACATGCGTTCATGTGCTATGCGTTTAAACTGGTTTTTAGAAAACGGGAGTAAAGCAGAAGTACAAATCAACGTAGCCACCCTCTTCCACTGCACTCCCGCCTTCTAAAAAAAACGGTTTGAATGCATGGACGTATGTGTAAACTATCCTTTAGTGTTTTCTTTATGATACTGCGAAGGAACCCAAAAAGATACCGTCAAGGACAACGCATGAATATCATTTTTGGCATAGACACCCGCTGATGTTAAGAATTTGGCAGCTTACAGTTTTAGCTTAAGCCTAGCATTAGACTCTTCGCGTGCAACGGCCAACGATGAACTATTAAATCCCATTTGGAATGAAAGCAAAGCATGCACGTTTAATGAAGAACGTTTGTTATCACAAATGATTCATCTCCAAATGTTTAAACTCACTTATGCGAAATGTTGATCTCAGATATCTGTGAACAGTCCTATAAACATCTGTTTACAAATGGAATAATATATATATATATATATATATATATATATATATATATATATATATATATATATATATATATATATATATATATATTAGGACGCGAAATTTGGCTTCTCGAAACAATGCATCAATGACAACTATGTATTTATGTTAATATTTTAATTTAAACGGTGCTTTCCATGGAATTTCGTTTTGCTCGAACTTAGTACTAGGCTTTAGAATGTAAAGTTCGTTTGTTACTCATGTGCATTTCTGAGACATACAAAACTGCTTGAGATTTGTCACGAAGACGAGTTAAAAATAATGGAATTTATCTTAAAAACAACGTCATGAAAATAATAAATAATAGAAAATGTGGAGGCCATCGTGTTTCATGAAATACAAAGCGCAAACATTTCAAGGATAATGCTTCCAAGGCCACTAAGAATCTAGTGTCATATCAAATTTCTTTTGGCAACCATATGATTCTATGGGAATAATGTTGAAGCTTTACGCGAAGTAACCTTTGGCTGGGGGTCTATGAATTATTATCATGTCGATTTGTTAATTGATGTCATGTTCATGAAATTACAAAAAGACCATGAAGTATGTTGCCAGCAGGAAATTGCTATGAAAACTCTATTTTATTTACCATTTTCTACTACTAAATCTTCTTAGATACTAGGCAACAGAAGCATATACACAGCTTCGGGGTAAGAAAACGATCAGAAGCACATACATCAGCAGTGTATCATAATTGCACCACAAATATGTTTTGTACGCAACGGTGGTTAGAAAATTTGTGATGAAATAGAGGGACTGCAACAAATATTCCGGAACAAAACAAAAAATCAAATAATCCGATTTTGTGGTGGACTTGCTACAAGGATTTGTTAAGCTCGTTATAAGAACAAAAACTGTAATTCAAGGACTTGTAGCGATTTATAAGCTTGGGGAGGAGGCAAGGCACCTAAACTGAACCGAAGTTCAATCAAGATGCCTGTCATATATGTAATTATAAGCCATCAACGAGATAAAAGGAAAATAATTTAATGCCCTTGGCAAGCAGGGCGTCCTATAAATGTTGAGGCCCCTCGTCTACATTAGGGGAGCACTCTCTAGTCTGCACCTAATAGATGCTGGTGGATCAGTGTGCTAGCTCTACGCGGCTTTGGTGGGTTTGTCGAAGAATTGGGTGAAGTTGCTCCTGGAAAACAAAAGGGACGCTAGTTTTATCCATCCGTTGAATTACATATTAGCCGCAATATAAAGCAGTACGGAAGATAAGGAAGCTTGATTCACAAATAATCCAAAAACTCTCAGGCGTGAGCTGAAAAACATACATACAAAACTCGTTGACTGGGAGCTAAAAAAAGAGCTCGAAAAGGAGCTAAAAAGTATAAGCAGAAAAGAAAAAATGAAAAATGTTTCCACTTCCGAGGCAGACAGCCTCTGGCGTCAGTTTTTGGGTAGCCTACACCACCTTGTAACACCAGTTCAAAAAACATATTGGCTGGAAGTCCCGCCCTAAAATAGTCTAGTAAAGCCAAAAGAATGGAAAAAGGAATGGAAGGGCTATCATCCAGTAGCAAGACCATCATGAGCTAGATGATGACATCTAGCAATTCATTTTTGTTGCATCTGTATTCTTTTTCTGCTTTCATCAATTTATCAGAACAATGTGAAACAGTGAGCTAGTTTTTTTATTTGTTTTTTAAACTTTTCTGCTGCATAATTTCTACTCTTCAGGCTACAAGCTAAGAAACATGATTTTCTCTTACACAAATGTTCCAAGATGATTTCATTCAAAGTTATCTTATACTCTTAGCACTAAAACAACGCATATTGCAGATGACAAAAGATAACTGGTTTTCCAAATTACGAGTTATGTGAGATTCTTCCATTTGAAAAAAAGTCACCAACGGGCTATGAAGGTGCCAGTTGGAATTCGCTCTCGCATTTCGTCAACCCCTGTATGATTGCTCACCTTACTTCAGAAGTCACGACAGTCTGGCGGCTGGTAAAGCGACCCTCCTACCACTTCTCAACATGTGTTGTAACTGTACGCGATCGACTGTGGCGTGACGACTGTGATTGCGTGCGTCTAGGGTATTCTCTATTTCCTTTGGCATATGAAGCTCTGTTTGTGTCTTGGCTTCTAGAAGGTTCTTATATGCGTTTATCTATAGAATGTTTCCGTTCTATGGAAAACATATATGAGATAGTTCGAGAACATATTTCTTGATGTTTCTCGTTATTTCTGGCACTGATATGGTGAAATATGAGCTGTTTGTTGTGCATGTAATACTCTTAAACTTGTTTTGCTTAAAATTCAGCTTCATATATATATATATATATATATATATATATATATATATATATATATATATATATATATATATATATATATATATATATATATATAAATAAATATATATATATATATATATATATATATATATATATATATATATATATATATATATATATATATGTATATATATATATATAACTATAGATATGTGTTTATATACACACATATATACTTGAAAAGTACGAAAACGCTCTTATTGCATTTCCTGAAAATTGATAAAGAAAACTGTCAGCTGTTGGTTTTTGAGAGAATAAGAGTGGCCATAAAGTTATCCTAAGCGGTGATAAATTATCGCCACAAAAATATTCGACCTTCATAGCAACATTACGCAAAATATATGTTGCTTGCTGCACATATTTGAAAATTTTTACTCGCGCCTGACCGTTTGACACTTTTCAGTATTTTTCAGTAGCTCAGACCCTATTGAAATTTACTGAAAGAGGAGGAATTTTCAGTTTTCAGTAAAACGGAGTACAAAAATAATTGCGATTAATTACAATTAATCGTAGTACGCTAACAGATCTCTTGTATCTCTCGATTGGGTTTGTATACAAAGTAAACGAATAATTTCCACGTGTATTCACCTCCGAATGAGACTAAAAATTTCCCTTGTCGAAATGTCACAAGCTTCAGGTATGTGTGAAGTTTGCCAGTGATCATTCTTTTACTTCCGCTACGGTGTTAGTCGTACACATTTTAAAATGGGTGAGTGTTTATTTCGATAAAATTCGTGTTCGTTTTTTGAGAAATTGGGCAATAAGTATTCTATTGCATATCTGTTAGTCCTGCCCTCGAATTGTTAAGAAAGTTTTCCTAGCGCTGTGCTGGAATGAGGAAAATTCTTGCTAATAAGTTCGACAGCAGTTGGCTTGAGATCTGTCACTCGGCTATAAGTTTAGTAGGTTTCATAGAGTTCGGGTGCGTGTCATGGTCGCGGAGCCATGAGCTTGTTAAATCTCGAAATAATCGTCGAATCTTGGTGAATTAATTGGATATAATTCTATAATTTAAATCGTAGTGGTCATTTTGTATTACGATGGCCCATATTTGTGGAAATGAGGTAAATTTTATGTCACGTTTGAATGAAGTTTCTCTTGTGAACATAACCTAGTCCGCTCAATTGAATTGCTAAGTAACAAAATGTAAAGTAGCCATGCTAATTTTGAACTGAACCGTGTTTAGATCCGATTAGTTGTGTAGCATTAGATATCTGGAAAAATCAAAGAGGTCATTGAACAGTCGAACTGGTTTGTAAAAGTGTAGTAATTAAAAGCTGTAGTAGTGACTGGATCTTCAAGCGTATGTTGTAATTTTTTTTTTTTTTTCATTGAACTATCTGACCGGCGTTCCGTTATTTTCAGGTAAGCCACGAGGTCTCCGAACTGCGCGAAAACACGTGAATCATCGTCGAGACCAGCGATGGGCTGACAAAGATTACAAGAAAGCTCACTTGGGAACCAGATGGAAGGCCAATCCCTTCGGAGGCGCATCACACGCCAAGGGAATCGTATTAGAAAAAGTGTAAGTGGAACCCTGGTGTATAAATTAGATGGCGAGTTCTTGCATTGTAGGTCACATTGGTGAAAAATTAGCATCTCCGTCATGCAGTGTATTCCTGTGTTTTTGGTGTTTTCGAAAGTCCAATCACAGGAGTATACTGTGAGATGAGGTGTGAAAGCATCGTACAAACGCAGAAAGTGAAAATTTACCGCGAATCCATTGCGAATTTTGATGTTCATTATGAGTATACTAACATATCGAATTTCGCGTTAATTATTGTTAAAATTTGGGCGTGGTTGGGACAAAATCAGCCCGAAGTGCTTTGTGGGCAGTTAGAGTCGAACAGTAATGTTTGGTTTCTGTGACTGAAATTCTCCAGCAATGAGAAATCGGCTTTCACGCCGTACATAGTGTGAATTAATATTTAATAAGATCACAAAAAAATCATTACTTTTAATAAAATATCCAGTTTAGCGATTTATGTTTCAGAAAAAACAAACATTTTTCTTCTAGGAAATCGAAATATATTTTATAACTATTTTATATTGTCCTTATTTTCAAACTAAGCAAGAAGATGTAAATTGAAATGTTTTTTGAACGTTGACTGAAATTTCGAACGGATGCAAGAAATTGCGTTCTCGGTATTCGAAGGTTTGATGCGGATTACCATGTAGAAACGTCTTTCCGACTCAGTATTAAACCAAAACATAATTTTTCGTTTTTATTATTTCTTACAAAAACTCCTCTACTTCTAACTGTGAAAATAGGCATATTTTTTTTTGCTTCCCCTTGCCCCAGTGAATTCACTGGGACGGGAGCTGTTTCCAATCCGTATGTTCTGGATAGCATTGTTCTGGAATTTCATTGTTGGTTAAGGGGAGCAAAATAACACGCCTAATGCTTACCTTTTATCGTTCTGATAAATCTAAAGCAATAAGCATCTCAAAGCCAACATTATCAATTGATCCATTCGTTTGGCACTGTCAACACTTCCAATGGCTTCATTCGTTTAGCACTGTCTTTGAAAATATCAAATGATAGTCTTTCTGTAAGTTTAAACTCCTTTTTGTTTTTATTGGATCTATATTTGGATCTGAATGCTTTTTATTCAAGTGAGTCGACTAAATTAGGGCTCACAAATTTTGGACAAAATGTACTGGCCCTCCGCATAAAATTTATGAATCAACAATTGTTTCGACAGATTCAGTGCTTAAACTATGATTTCATGATAGAAAAATCGATGGTTGATTATTCACAGGAAGATTTTGCTCTTGAGCGTTTTGATTCAGTATTGAGATTCAGTGTAACCATACGGATTGAACTTCCAGTAAAGCGGCGTGAGATTATATGAGTAATTTTCCTGCCACCAACATTTGATTCACATTGCACTCGCGATACCACGTACTTAGGCTAGTTTTGAGCATCGCAACTGCCACATTTATTTTTTATTTCCTATACTTTGATGCTTATTAGGTGCCAACATAGTATACTATGCCACGGGGACTCAAAAACAAATCGAAGAACACGCGTTGCTAGACGGCGCAATGTAATGTTTGCTTTATTTAGATAGTTTGAATTTATTAGATTAAATGTTACTTGGTGAACATTTTACGAACAAGTACTACTTCATATGAAGGATTTCTCTCACGAGGAGCAAAGTCCTCTTTCAAGTTAAAAAGCAAAAAATTCCTATAATTATAGATGATTCCCACGGTGTTAAAACAATTTCATGGCGAGAAGCAATGAGCTGCATGCGATTTCGCGATGTCAATAGTTCGAATGGTGGACGCGAAAACAATTGCGAAATATGTGCACACGAAAACTAAGACTTCGATTTGTGTTCGGCAATTTTACCAAGATAAACCTTTACCGTTACTTATTGAAAAGTAGGCCGGTTTCAAATGGTTTTGACTGTTTACAAACTTAGATTGAATTGAAATAATTGCTTCTATTATCAAGTCTAAAATGTATTTGTGATTTTTTGCTCTATTATTGCGAATTCATTCATGAGATTTCAACCAACATTTCTTTCTAGAGGCGTTGAAGCTAAACAGCCAAACTCCGCCATTCGTAAGTGTGTTCGTGTGCAACTGATAAAAAACGGCAAGAAAATCACAGCTTTCGTTCCACGAGACGGTAGTTTGAATTACATTGAAGAAAACGATGAAGTCCTAGTCGCAGGTTTCGGTCGCAAAGGTCACGCTGTCGGTGATATTCCTGGAGTTAGATTCAAGGTGAGTTATATAGTGTTTTATTAGCATAGAAAAATATTGCGTGATGATAAAAAAACAGAGCCAATCATATGAATTCTGTGATTATTTTGTTCCTTTCCCTCATTATCTGAATTGTTCCTGGCGAAAGTTCCGCAAATCATCTTTCGGCACTTTAACCAGGATGAGCTAGTAATTTCATTTTATGATCGCGGGTGAAAATTAGTAATGCTCGTTTTTCGTTTGCTTGCAGGTCGTTAAGGTCGCCAACGTATCGCTTCTTGCCCTCTACAAGGAAAAGAAGGAACGTCCAAGGTCTTAAGTTATTCCATGTAAGATGAAAAGAAATAAATAAATAAAAAGCTGCGATTACCATTTCTGTTGGTATGAGCGAAACAAAAATCAAAGTATTTTATTTATACCTCCCATTTTCGAGTCAAATTCTTTCGTACAAATCCATAATATTGTCGGGTTTTAATTCATAAGTTTTCAATAACAATTCATGTTTTGAGTCAAATTCATAATTTGTTTGAATCAAATTCATATTTTTTCTCTTCAAATTCATAATTTTTTAAGTCAAATGCATAATTTTTGTAAGTTGAATTCATAATTTTTTCGAGCTTAAAAATAAAGAAATTCTTACATTCGTAAGATGAGTTCAGATTTTGCGCATCAAATTCATAAATATCTGATAGGAGTCTGGAGAGGTATTCAAGCCAATATCAACTTTTGTTTTGCAGGATATTATTCATTAGCCTTTCAAATAAACTCAGAGGTATTCAATGAAAAATGTCCCTGCGCCAACTTTGAAACATAAATAAAATTTTGTAGAATAAATTTGGTGGACAGCGCAGAAGCATTGCAAATACTTTCTACTTAGAATTCTAAAAAAAAACGTTTTCTGTTATGAATCATTCGATAATAGCAAGCAAGTTAATCGTTATAAGACGAACCATGTAAATTATTCTGCATTGACCTTATTTTATAAGTTTATTCCAGAGCCGATTAAGTCAAGTCGTTAAAAGTAACAGTAATTGTTTTCGGTTGGCAAATCAAATTTATATTTTGTCTAGTTGAATGTATAACCACTCTGATATTGTCAGTATTATTAATGCAATAAGTCAAGTAATAAATTGGTCACTATTTCGGTCGCATTAGTAGTATCAATAATGATAGTGATTCAATCCGATTTCAGCTCCGGAACAGGTATGCGTTCAAGATGTTATTTGGCCTATTCACATACATTGGAGTAATAGATGCGACGATTGCACAGACTATAAAAAGGAGGGGTATATTTTTTTTATTTAAAGCAACTTGATGCACCCCAGCTGGGAAATTTTACTATCAGAGGGCGAATAAGTGGCAGCAGGTGTCAAAAATTGAATAAAAACAGAAAAATAATCAGAAGATACGCAAGAAGTAAACACACTTAAGGAAAACAAACACCCAGGGGCCCTATTATGATTCAAATTCCGAAGTCGGAATTCGTAAAATTTTCCGACTCGCCAATGGTCGGAATTTCGTATTATGATCTATTCCGAAATTGGAATTTGATCGATTCCAGATTTATTTAATATATTTCCAATCAAGTGTCAAAATACCCATTTAAATTTGAAAAAATGGACGGAGTTTCAATGTTTCTTGCTAACATTGACTCTAAGGCAATTTATTTTGCTTTGTCTAAGTATGGTCAGTCGGAAATAACAAAAATAGGGATTAAAATTTAATAAAAATCCGCCAGAATCCGCCAAAAAATCCGACAACAAATGAGCTGTCGGATTAGACAGCTCGCCTTCGGAATTTACAATCCGAAGTTGGCGGATTCCCGTGCAAATAGCAAATTATAATACGAAAATACGATATCGTATGAATTCCGCTTTCGGATTTTGATTCATAATAGGCCCCCCCCAGAAACCACCACAAAAACACAAACATCTATCGGCAAAGTCGCCCTAACGGCTATGGGGTGCATCAAGCCGACTTTAGCCCAACTCGCCTTCGGAATTTACATGCAGAAGTTGAAGGATTCTTGTGCAAATAGCAAATCATAATCTTCTACACCCCGTCCCTTCCTCACGGATGTTTTGATAGCATTCGCACGAATATTTATAGTTCATTTGTGCGAAGTTTCAACTCATTCTCGTAAATTTCATTCATCGTGAGCATGGATTCCCGCCAGAAAACAGAATTGCTACTTTTGAAGCTACATAAGGTCCGTTTCATATTTATAAGGTCACTTAATATTTAAAAAATATGAAACGCTTACATGAATTTGTACACTACGGTTTCTCTAAAATATTCCATGCAATGGTGCAAATGGCTCAGTGTACAAATACGCAGTTATTCGCTAACGATATTCCCGTTATCTGAACGAACAAAATTTGCTCGTGTTTCATATTTAAAAGGTCAGTTGTGATAAAATTGCGAGAGAACTAACAACACGGTAATTAAGAGCTAAATTTTTTTTCCAATATGAATTAAAAGAGAAAAAGATTTTTTAACCTTATAAATATGAAACAAGAGCAAAATTTGATCGTTCAGATAATGGGAATATCGATAGCGAATAACTGCGTATTTGTACACTGTACCATTTGCACCATTGTATGGAATATTTTAGAGAAACCGTAGTGTACAAAATCATGTGAGCATTTCATATTTTTTTAAATATTAAGTGACCTTATAAATATGAAACATCTTATATACTTCATCGAAATCAAACAGCGAAACAAGTCCATGTGACCAACTGTATGTTCCCCATTTTAGGTCGGCGTATCAAAGTGATATAAATAACAAATATGCACAAGCCTGCAGAAAGTGATTTTTCAAAGGGAATTACATTCTTTCTGAAATTTGCATGCGACATACGAGCATTGTAGCGTCCATTCATGGACAATGGAGCATTGTAGCGTCCATTCATGGACAATGGACCATCGTGCCCATTGATGATTGGCGAAAACCGGTAGCCGATTAAAAAGTTAATATGCGTAATAGACTTCCCAAAGATTTTGATGCCCAGGTTTAAAATTGTGTGTAGTAGGATAAATGGTCACATTTCGCTATTTGAAGCTACATGAAGCTCCAGAAGTGGCAAGTCTGATTTGTGACTGCAACCCATGATCACGGTGAGTGAACTTCGCGCATATGTTCAATGAATACATATATTCGCGACAAAGTGGCTCTGGGGTAAGAAACAACTGCTTTAACTCCTTACAATTAGCAATTTGAAACAACTTCTAATTTTCAGTATTATATTTATTTTAATAAATTGTTCCTTTTTATATAAATATATAATCTGAATGAAATAATACAAACTACGCAAATATACACAATAATAGTAGGTTTATATAGATTTAAAAGATAACTAAGAAACTGTGAATTAGAAAGGAATTACATACTCATACTATAAACAAACTTTTATAACATATTGATAGACTGTAGTGGACAGATTATAAATCACATTATATACGGAATGTACAAGGGACTAACAGAAGTTTATTATAAAAAACTACAATAATAACCAGGCTATAGAATAAATTGATAATATGATTAGATTTGAAAGGTATCTTACTAAAACACATATACCAGTTTTGAAAATATATTGTTGAGTTGTAAAAACCCTGCAAAAATTCAATATAGTTAAGGGTCACTATAACACCCGATCATATGACTACTTGTATGGGGTTAATTAGAATCCCGCAAAAGTGTAGATGTTCTTAGACTGAATTTAATGAGAAATTCTCCAGTTATTTCGACTTAAAAGTTAAAGCGAAGGAAGAGAATACAAAATAATATTTACTGCGTTTTCGTTCAACCCTAGTAAATTGTTAATGAGTTTGCGCTGTATCGCATCTTCGTTTCGCGATTCCTGGTGCTTCTCTTGTAGAGCCAATTCTGGCATGATCGAGTGCGTACAGCAAATTGGTTGTGTTCGATGTGCTCTTATATGACAAAAATTCCTGTCTGCTTTATTTATTCGTAGTTAAGGCACGTTAAAAATCAAAGGAAATTTCATGCGCTGCCAAGATTTAATATTCAAGGAACCAACTTGGAATACTATTTGCTCATTGAAGTTCATCATATAATCTTTCATGATGTGTTGTGAAGTTGCATGCTTTCATCGAAAAATATATGTATGTGTTTTGTGAATAGGTAGAAATCTTATAGTTTTGCGGTTACGAAACCTAAAGCACTGCCCACTGCATTACGCTAGTGTCGTTGCCCCCTGTTGAAATGACTCTAGTATCGTCGCATAAGAATTCAACTGATGTCACATGGCTACTATGACCGCCATATACGTGGCATAAGCTCTGAAAAAAAAAAACGTTTGCTGACATGTAAACATATTGATTTGGGTCTAGCTCTTACCTTTGGCTGTGCTGCAGGGTAGCTGTACAATTTGACTTTACCGAAATCGTCGCCAGATACTAGAAGGGTCCTTTCGTGGCTCCGTGCTGCAGTGTTTACATCAGTTCCATCAGCGTTCTCTGGCCAGATTCCGGCCGAATCGAACGAGATTGTGCAGTTGTGGGATGTCCACTTCGTATCACGGAGAGTAGATGAGGAAGTTATTTGGCGGCATGTACTAACATTCCCTATAATCAAAAACATGTTTATCTCTTTGAACAATGTTCGTTTAAAAACACAACATAGAGCTTTGCGATTCAAACTTACAGAATAGAATTTCGTGATCTCCTGAGTTGCTACGGATTATCTGATTGTCTTCAGACCAGTCAACATGTTTTATATAGCTTGAGTGACCCTGAAACATATAATTTTCAGCTTCTATATAAAATACAGATCTCATTCTTACTGAACATCTCCCGACTCTGGCGAATCTTCGCGAATGCCCATTCATCTGATAGATATAAATCGAATTATCACGCGAACCGATGGCCAAAAACTGACCGTCTGGCGAGAACTGAATTGTCTGTATGGGTTCCTGGCCATCAGTCAATTGCGCCAAGAGTTCCCTGGACGTCGCATCAAACACCATCCATCGTCCTGTTACGCCACCTACAGCAATATACTCTCCGTCAGATGAAAAGGCACACGATTGGATCTGTTCGCCAATGTCTTTGCTCCAAACGACCGAATGTGATAGCGAGTCCCAAAGCTGCAGCAGTTGATCAAAGCCTCCTGTCACAAACTGTGCCATATTTGGATGTGCAGCCAAGCCCCATAGTTCATCAACGTGCCCCATCACTACAGGATTGAAGCCTAAATCTAAGGATCCAATCAGGATGCAGTTGCGCGTGGTTCCCACCAGCAATTGCGATCCCTTGCCCTCCGACACGACGCGAATCGCTCCGAAATGCGGCTCAATGAAGCCTTCGGCGCTAGCTCGATTCATTTCCGAATCGAAAAGCACTAGCCGCCCATCTTTTCCGCCACCCGATATGAGACCGCCATCCTTTAATGTGCACAAACTGAATATTGAGCCATCGTGGACTTTCCTGGAGGAAAAATAAATTTGACGTAAGTATATATTTTGACTTCTACTCAAATGGAACATACTTGAAAAATCTGGATATAGTGTTTGTTCCCCGACCCCAGACTATTATATTTCCATTCGAATCTCCTGTTATCACATCCCCAGATTGTGTGAAGGCTATGCATGTCACATATTTCGGTTTTTCGCGAGTTTCGAACACTCCCAAACGCTTGTATAGCGTACCATTTTGATCCAGGGTCCAAAACGCCACATGTCCTTTGCCAACAGTGATAATTTGTGTTCGATCCAAGGGATGAAACTCAGCAGCAACAACCGTGTCCACTGAACACTAAAGTCAATATACAATTATTAATTTATGTGAGTCATACATGAAAGCTTATAAAATTCATTCCGACTGAACATAGAATCGTTAATCCAATTAAAACAACGTGATTTGATTGAATTGATAAGAATTAGTACATAGGCCATAATTGAAGCGTGAAAAAAGCAATCAAAATAAAATAATGGACTAATAAAAACTATATTACATTCAGGTGTAAAACAATTCGTTTTCGACACATAAATTTGATTGTTGGTATGTAATCAGCAATTACTTACCCTGGTCTCAGTGATTCTTAGTCCTTTCTCTCCTTTTTGCCAATCCCACACTGAAATAATTTTTTCAGGAGAATCGTCTATGGCCGTGATTAGGGTACCACCATCTGCCCGACTAAAAGATAGACAGTTTACGGATCCGGTGAATTCGCCTGATCCGATTACTGCAACTGTCGCCAATGATACAGAATTCCATACTCGAATATGAGGCTGAAAAAAAGAAATTATTGCTAAGCTGATAAATCAATTAAGTAAGTACATAATTAATGCCAATTGATTTTCTTGCGATCTTGAGCGAATCAAAATATTTTTCTACTACAATTGAAAGAATAGAATTTACTAAAAGTCTCTTCCAATGCACTTTATGATATTTATGATATATTTGAATTTTTTCAAAACCCTGATTGTGTGAACTGTTAGACGAGTACCAAATTGAGACGCGTGCGGCGCGATGCGACGCGTTTGGTTATAGCACCAAATAAATATATTTTAAGAAAACTTTAGCGCACAAACACTATTGTTCTAAGAAAAGTAGGGAAATCGTGTTTATGTTGACTGCATATTCTACAACACATGCTCGTTGCCACGATGACATTATCGATGATGGGTGCCATCCGAAAAATTTCCAAAACTTTAAAAAATTAAAAATTGATTACTAATTTTCATGGTAGATGTTTGCCATATTAATATTTAATGGTAGCATCTGTTAAACGGAAAATAAGAAAAATACATGTAGCTAGTAACTCTTTGCTACCACCAAAATCAATGGATTATCAAATCTGCTTCACGTTGAGGCCGACACACTGACAATTTTATTTTGATCTGATGACTGCATTGCAAGTTATTTATAAATAAAATGAAATTTAGGGTTACCACCCGCAAAACTTTTCAAATTTTCAAAATCCAAATATTTTAATTTATTGTCACTGCAAGATCATTACCGTTTGAAAATTTTACAATGACATCGGATAGTAAATATATGACAATAAATTACAAAACTTGCGAAAGCTGGCAGCTCTATTCTAATTTATGAACCCAATTTTTTTCCATATTTGGCTTAGAGTTAAATCCAGCTACTGTGAGAATTTCGTTAAAATCTAGTAATTGAATTGGAATTCATAAAGCAAAAAGACATTTTTTCTTGGCGATTAGTCATATTTGATTTGCCCACATTTCAAAATCACTTCTATCAGACTTGGCCCTGCTTAATACCAATACATCCTGTGAATTTCATATTGATCTAATTAACGGGCTATGAGCTCTCACGAACACAAAGTTCGGGTGCAAAAAATGGAGGTAATTTGGTGAAGGGTTACCGTTCTTGTGCAACGAAAACAAAAAAAAAAATATTTTATGTTAAGAAGCAAAAAATGGTCAGAGGGGTCGTTGATTTAAAGGTTTTCTGCTTACATAGCTGCCGTAGCTATAATATGGGTGCTTGGACATTTATCAACACGCACACACATTTATCAGACGCTCATTTTTCTTGCATTCTTGAATGTGTTCTGTGAATTTCGTATAGATTTTTGGCGATATTGGTGACATTGGTGACTGCCAGCGGAACAAGAGCTGTGAGCATTAGTTCAGCAGCTCACCACAAATAGCAGAGTAGTTAAGAAAATTTTTCGTTTTTTCTGTTGGAATTCATCTTCGAAGGAATGAAGTAGATAATTTAACATTTATAGATTAGATTTAATGAATCTGTACGAAGTTATCTTAATCCGAAGCATTATAAATTTTCTTTGCCTACTTTTTGGTACTTAGCGCAGGCATGGGGTTGAAGATTTTCAAAACATTATCATAAGCAAGCACAAAACATAATTACTTTATCTTTGCTAACTTGGTTTTTTTTTTGTTGCAAATATTTATGCATATGAAATATGGGGGTACTTATAAATTAACCAAAATTTCCGCTGTCGCCAAAGGGTTAAAGATATTTTCTTGTAGATAAAACTATATTTTCAACTTATAAACATCAATATCTCCTGAAAATTCCGAAAACTCCGTTGTGCAAGAATTCGTCAACAAAAGGACAAGTAAATCAAGCGCTGCAACAAAAAACAGGACGAAATCATCTCAGTACTTTAAGTGGGATGCGATCTAAACTTAATAAGTTCTATGAGCTCTCGAACGCTGAAGCTTTTGATGTCCTTGCGATCACCGAAACGTGGCTTTGTGCAAATATTCAAAATGCTGAAATTTTTAATTCGGAGTGTACTATTTCCCGCCGGGATAGACATGGAGATCTTGATGATGTTCTGGCCTTTCACAAAAATTCAAAGTATCTCCAATAGAAATACCGCATACAGGCAATGAATTTATTTGTGTTCAAGTCGACCTTACGACAATGAAGGTATTGTTTGCTGTCAACTGCACGCAAACTCTTCGTATGACGTTTACGCTTCGTTAATAAATATTATGCAGATCATATGCAACTTTGCGGACAATAATGACGATGTCGTCTTAATGGGTGATTTCAGCCTATCTAGAATCAACTGGTGCCCTTCAGCGGACGGCACGTTCGAAGTTCCGAGCTCGGCTTCTATTGGCGGACAACAACACGACATCAACATTGCAAACGAATTGATATCACTTGGTTTGTTTCACGCCAATTGCATCCGGAACTCAAATCGAAAAATGCTGTATCTGATTTTTACGACTGACGCCTCTTCTACTGTGGTGAAACCCCTCACATCATCCCTCGTCGACGAAACCGCATATTATTCTGGACTCAACGTAGTAATGACTTATCAGTTAACACATCTGAACTTAAATTTAATTTTAGACGAGCTAATCTCGATCAAATGCTTAATTTGCTTGCTAACTATGATTGGTCTTCCGTGTTGCAGGAACCTAATCCGGATAAAGCTACGTTTTATTCCCACATTCGTTTTTCCGGCTGTTTTTTACGGTGCGTTTTCCGTAAAGCTTATCGTACGGACTTGCCAAACTCCAGACACTTTGACTTGACGAACTCAACAGTTTCCTCTTTGGAGATGAAGGATTTAAAAATTGACGAGGATACCATTGTCACATTTGTTAATCAACTTGACAATAATATAACACCTAGCCCATATGGCATACCTAATTTGGTCTTGAAATATTGTGTGCCATCACTACTACCTGTGCTGTCTTACATTTTCAATGCATCCTTAAAAGCAGGCATCTTTCCGCATTTGTGGAAATATTCCACCGTCACTCCTATATTCAAGAAAGGAGATCGTAAGACACTTGCAACTATCGGCCTATTGCAAACTTTTTGAAGCCATAGTCACAGATATTGTAGCCTTTCATTGCAAATCAATTATGGCTTCGTATCAGCACGGTTTTATGAAAGGTCGTTCAACCACAACCAACCTGCTTGAATTCTCTCACCAAGTAACCAACTCATTGGAAGCTGGCCTTCAACCTGACTGTGCCTACACAGACTTGACAAAAGCTTAGTCAGACCTATTGTCGAATACGCAAGTATTGTATGGGCGCCGTATCAAAAAGTTTACATTGACCAAATTGAGTCCATCCAAAAGAGGTTACGTTTCTGCCTCCGCGGTCTTCCGTGGTATGACTTTTTACATTTACCTCCTTATCGAGACCGCTAAGATTTTTACGTCGACGTCCAAATTCCAAAATCTTATTTGCCGCGAAAGGAAGGCGCCATTAACTCAAACTACTTCTTAAGGCAACTTAATTTTAAATAACAAATTTTTAATAACAAACGTGTCAGACGTCGATTGTCGATTCCTCAACATCGGTCCAATTATGGTTGCAATGAACCAGTCACTGCAATAAGTAGATGCTTTATCTATAGCATCACTTAAACGAATTCTTTATAAGATTAATTAATTTCTATTGCAAGTGCATAGTCTGGATTAGACGAATTTAATAAAATGAAATGAAATTTCAGCTTGACTGGATTATGCAACCCGGGGAAATGTACACTAAAAACCATGCTGATAATATTACGAAATATTAGCTTAAACGCATCTCTACTGTTGATACTGAAGAGCGTGTGACGCGAGAAACTGTGGTTCGAACGTAGAGCCGCGCGACCTGACGCGTGTCTGAATCGCATTACCTCGGCTCACGCCATAATTTGCATTCTCCTATTTGATCATTTCAAGGTACAAAAAATCGCGTTGTGTTATGCTATGCCGCACGCGCTACACGCGTCTCAATTCGCGGCTTGCCTTAAAGAAATGTACGCGTTCAATTATAAAATAAGACAAGAGATATGAAAATATTGATCGTATTACTACGTACTACGCTATTGCGGCATGATATATAAGAATTAAAATAATTATCAGTTAACCGGAATGAATTAAAAGTAGGAAAAACCGGTTATTTCAGCATTAAGTTGAAATGTGTCAAAACATAAGGACGTCCTATTACAATAATTTAAGCTAAACAAAACTAAATAATGAAAGCAATAAATAACTATCTTAACATTAACTAATTAAAACAGTAGCAAAGGGCATATGAGCTTCAAACAAATTGTTCGTCTTACCATAGCCTCATTGCGATCATGTCCAGCACATTGGCCTGTTGCGACTAGAAGCTTATTAGGATGGATTGCCAAACTGTAAAAGAGAAAAGACATCAAGTGTTATCAATTACACCCTCTGTTCATAGCCGATTCAATGCACAATGCGAAAAAAATTGGGCTTCATTACACCCACTCGCCTACCTTTTAACATCGTCCGTGTGGCCCAAGTAGTGCCGTTGGCATTGTTCATCCGGATTATATAAGACAATAACGGCAGCAACAAAATATGCCATCTCACCAGTCGGCAACTGATATAGGTTCGAGCGGCAATCTTTTCCACGGTAACCATAAACCTATAAACAAACATACGTTAAGAAAAGAATTGATACCTGTATTAGTATGGTGATCCTCTAAAATTGCGGAGGTCAACATGAGTTAATCTTGTAGATATTTATGTGTAATTATGTAATTTACCCAGTCCAATTTCAATTTCCGATTCGGAGCCGGTTGAACTTTGGATATATCGTAATTGTCGCGAACTTTCGATGAAGCGTAGAGAATGACAGGTCGCCCCCGTAAGAACATTTTAAGCGCTCCATCTTCTTCATTGTATGTAGCCGTGTGCGTGCTGTATGGATAATGCGACGATTAGAGAAACAATTAATGAGAATATATTGCCATTTTCAATGGTTATTAACGAGTATTGCCATTTAATCTTACATTGCTCGGAAATTAGGTATATATTATAACTTAAAATTATTCATAGTTATTAAAAAGAGCATTCGAAAGATTTTAATTCTTCATTTTAGAGCATTCTACAAATAATTTTCGCATTGGTACGTTTACTGAATTGTTATTTTTTTGAAAGAAATCAATTGCTTTTGACAGTATTTAACGAAAAAATAAAAATATTTGTACAAGTGATTTTGTTACTGATTGCAAAGCTCTGAAATTAAATGTAGAGTATCCTAAAACTTTTATTACAGTGCTTATTCTCGTTTTCTTTATTCTACCAACTATCACTGTAAATTTCAATTGGAACAAGAAAAATTATACAATTATTTAACATCATGGCTATTTTACTCGCCAACAGAGTGTGTAATTACGTGGATGTAGAATTTAAAATCGTCTGGTAAAAACCTAATCTGCTAATGTTTTGTTTCGTTAGAAAATTTGTCGATTAAAACGACCTTGGTATGCATTTTAAATGTTTTTGTGCGCAATGGTCGAAGGGAGTGGTAGCATGTTTTATCATTGTTATTTTTGACATATGTATGTTCCATTACATATATTTTCTCATTGTGTGCCAGGAACATTTTCCATTATATAGCAGAAACTCTCGGCGGTTATATTGCCTTCTATTTGCCACAATGTAGGTTTTATAATCAATTGTAAATCAACTGGATATACATAGGATGAACTCAAGAGGCAAATGATTGGGCATGCAAATGATTACTATTATTTAATGTCTTCAGGTCTATATGATAACTGACAATTTTTTTAACAAATTTTATTTATACCATATGTTTAAAAAAGTCCCGATACATAGTAGTTGAAAAAATTTACCCTTTGAAAATATCTTGAAATTGTACTAAAAAGTATAGGCTTAAAAGCGCACACGAAGATTATGGAAAACATATCAGATTGTAAAATTAACTTATACCAAGACATTATAAATTCATATGGGTTGATGAGGATACACATGCATATATCTAGCACATTTGAGTGATAAGATGCAACGATACCAACGCATGTGCTTATCATTTTTTTTTTCGTAAATATTGCACTGTGGCAATTTTTTGTTTTCACGTTTATTGGAGTTAGGAGAGTTCATTATTGTATTTAATACGGCACAACATTTAATCCGGTCTTGCATTTTAATGGGCAATTCCACGCAAGAAATAACAGAAATCGCATATGCACACATCGATTTCGTCTGATTGCCCAGCAGCAAAATAATTAACTAATGGAAATTTAGTTTCTCTTATTCATAACTCATGATGATTTGCATTCTATTGAACTGATTGAAAAATGTGGAGTTCGCTGTTTGCTGTGTTTTTGCTTTCTATAATGCACGATAAAGAACTTATGCTTGTTTCTAATACTTATGTTAATTTTTCATAAAATTACGTCCTAAAGAATAATGCTTTTAATTTAGCTTTATTCCTGATTTTTTTTTTTGCATTTAATGTGATAAATATCTTTACGAAGATCACACGTATCTTTCGTCATTAATTAACGTTTGCTTTAAATCCTATATGCCATTTAATCTATTATCTGACACTTAGCATCACTTTGTGTGATAGCTCAGCTTCATATTTCAAAAATGCTTAGTTTGATATGTAATTTATTCTACTCGAAGATCAGATACGCTCCATGTAGACATTACACACATCAGTATGGCCACAGATAGTGAAAACAACTTTTCAAACCTCGACATTTCCGTAAAACTGGGTTCTACCATAAATGGCTTTTTCCTACGTTGCGATTAAGTAACTACCAGTGGTCACTGTTCCACGACGGTGATTTGCCGAACTTTAATGAGGAACACAAAACACCAAACAGATACTCTGTATTCGTCCAATTAGCTTCTTGTCAATTATTAAAAATTAATCTCTTCAAATACACGTAGGCAGCCTGAAGACACTTTCACAGAAGGCACTGTTAACACTGAAACCTCACCACAGTAAGTAATTGCCCCAGAAAAAAACACAAGATCTTGTACGAAACAAAACTGGAGGCGATTCTCGATACACTCTTTTCGTTTGTAATTCGATTCCACACCGGCGACTATCGACGTGATCTGCTGATTAGGTAATTGATCGTCTTTGTTTCCAGTTAACGTGATTACACCAGATGCGGGCGGCACAATGACTGATACACTTGGCTTGAAATTAATATCTTGTAATGGTTTTTCGTGGGACCCGTGAAACGGCACGGAAAATCGCCAAAGAAAACCGTCGCAGTTGACTGTCGGACGCAGTGTCGAAGGTTTTCGCGAAAACTAGTTTTTCAGCGGTAAACGCACAGCAAAGCAGAAAGAATTCATTCGACGAGATTGCGAGGCGACGACCGTGGTTTGCGGCTGCGTAAAGTCTCGCCTTATGGTTTCTATACACGGTCGCACATGTTGTACAACTTGTCGGGGGCAACTTGTTGCGGTTAACAGGTGAACACAGGTGAACAGCGACTTAGCTGCTAGCGACTACGCGACTAAGTTAAATACGAAGGATTAAATGGGGTTGATTACATTAGCCGTTTTCAGCCGTCAGCGACTGCGATAGTTGACAACAGTCGTCATTCACCGAGTGTAATCGCAGCGACTTGCACAGACTGGCGTGTGAACCATTCACGTAAAGTGATCGAAGTTATTTAAAATCGTGTAAATATTCTTTTTAAATTTCAGTACAACATTGCCATCATAATAATCAGGCTTGACACGGAAATGTTCATTTTTGCCGTAGAGAAGCATCCCTGTTTGTGGCACACTGCGAGAAATTCATATGTATGCCAATCATGCACAGAAAATTGAAGCGTGGAGCAAAATTACTAAGGAAATAATGATGTTGTAGTATGGAGGCTCTATTCATTTTGTATCATGTCTCAATTCAGTCAGATAGTATTCGGTATGAACGGCCACTTCTCTGCAAATCGCTCTTGTATATCGAGGAAATTTCGGAAAGCGGCCGAGTCGCAATCGTTGTAGCACCGCTTGTGTAAAACTACAGTTGTTTAGTAGCTATCGACTAAGTCGCGTTAAAAACGCTCATGTATAACGAGCCTTCCCTCTAACAACATCATATGCACCGGTTCGGTCGTCAAGTTGTTCAGTGTGTGCGACCGTATATGGCACCCATTAGTCAGAACGTATACGCTCTACCTTAGTTCCCTCAAGCAGAAGCATTGAGTGCTTGGTTTGGTTAGGCCTAGGAGGGAGTTTCCGGTCAAAAGCTAACAAAGCTACTGCATTCAATCCGAATGGCTCCGGCTGATTGGTACTATGGGCTGATTCAAAACGCGGGTCATCTGAAAGCCATTGGTAGTCTCATGGTGTGCTTTTATATGAGATGAATCATTAAATTTATGTCATACAACTTTTGAAGTTGCCGGCTGTTATGTAATGGTTGCGGTGGATGGATTCTAATCATAGACATATAAAGAATGGACAAGAAATCACAATCCATGAACGCGTACGTGTACGAAGCATTTTTACTACACATGCAGTTAACTCTCTGCAAAAAAAGCTTTCCCCTTAATACCGCTCGCTCCACTCTGCTGTACACCAGGGGATGTGTTCAATGTGTATGCTATGGCTGCCAGTGATAATTAGCTACATTGTAGCTAGATTTAGCTACATAAAGAACCTGCTTAATTCGAAATTGTACAATTAGCCATTGGCTACAAATGTAGCTACTAATTTAAAGATTATGGATAATTTAAATTTTTGCTTTGATTGCATTAAATTTCGGTAGTTTATTAATATTTAAAACACTCAATGCTTGAAAACATTCTCATCAAATTCTAAGGTGAACGTTATGTTTTGGATAAAATACCATAGCGGTTGCTTTCAATTTTTTCGATAGGCTTCATCATGCAAACATATCAGTCTCTATCTTGGTGAGTTGTTAAAGTACAAAGCAACTAAATTAGTTAAACTTAACTTTAAATTAGTTAAATTTCAATTTTTAATTGTTTCGTACTAAAAAAATACAATTCCATTTGATACTGCTTGTGGAAGTTTTATCCGTAAAATGGTCCATATTCTTGCATCAGATACTTTCTATGTGGAAAAGCTTTAGAGCCGATATACGTTGTCTATGACATAAGAAACAAGACACGTCAAACAAGTTCAAACTCGTTCAAACTCATATGGTTGAAATTTATGCGTTTTTGTGTACTTTGTGCAAGATTAGGATGTTGTGTATTCTTAAAAGAAGTAGATCCTTAATGTGGTTGTAAATAGAGGCATCAGTATCAAGGATCATTAGTCAAGTGGTTAGAGCTAAAAACTCACTACAATATCGTCCAAACATCAGAATAATGTTATTTAGCAAAAATGATTTATAAGGAGTATAACAATCAAATTAACCTTTTATATCTTCTATTTCTTTTATATCTTTTTACATCTTCTATGATTAAAAAAATAACAATATAATTTCAACATCTGCTTTTCAACATCTTTGCTTGCTGTAAGCGTAGATATACGCACAAAACCAACTGGAATGCATTCAGACGATACCTCACCAATTCAATATTTCTAACAGCATCACTCAAATCACCGGAATATGTCAATTCTGCTGTTATTATTTTCAATGAGCAAGTCATGAAAGCATTCGACAGCGCAACACCTAAAATTGAACTGCACTCCTCAACTCGAAAAATCTTGTACAGGAAAAAAGACTGGCACGAAGAAATTGGCAGCTGCACAGGTTTCCTCAAACTAAAGTGCGACTTAACAAGGCTTCTCTTGACCTCAGGGCTGGCACTTGCCAAAGACTACGAGCTAAAGTTCCACTCATTCTTGAAGTACCTCACTACCACCAAGAATGGCGACTATTCGTTGTGGAAACCGGTCAAAAAAATGACCAAACCTACCATCAGGGAAGCCCCACTTATAACCGCCAACGGCCAATGGGCCAGGAGTGACGCAGAGAAAGCCATCGCCTTCGCAGTTCATCTAGAACAGGTGTGCACACTTTTTACTTCAGCAACATGCGACTTTCCATCTAATATCAATGCACATGTTTCACAACCAATTAAGACTTCAGCTAAAGAAGTGCAAGTGTATCCAGGAAACATGTGCTAAAAATCTCCGGGAATAGATCTCATCACCTATACACTATATAATTGTTAATTTACGTAAATACAAAAATAAATATCTCTATGCTCAAACAGTTGCTACCGATCGTATTCTTTTGGCTTTCTAATCTGTTCAATACTATCTTCCGAATCAGATATTTTCCTGAAGCTTGGAAAACAGGCGAGATTATAATGATTCCCAAGCCTGGTAAAAACTCTTCCCAAGTGAAATCATACACACCTATTAGTTTTTTGTCCTGCGTCTCCGAAGTTTTCGAAAAAGTTTTGCTGTGAAATCTACTTCAACAGTTGAATATACAGAGAAAATTCCAGAACACCAATTCGGATTTCAAAGACATCACAGCACTATTCAACAGGTCCATCGAATCGCGTCGGACATTAAAAAGTCATTCGAAAACAAGAAGTACTGCTCGGCAATCTTTTTAGACGTAACACAAACTTTCGATAAAGTCTGGAGTGAAGGATTGATCTTCAAAATTAAATCAATGCTTCCGAAAAGCTTCCATGACATATTTTCCTCTTACCTGCCCGACCACACATTCTAGGTGAGATACAAAAACTATTCTACCACTAAACATCTTCTGCATGCAGGTGTACCCCAAGGAAGTGTTTTGGGACCGGTGTTTTACACAATCTTCACATCTGACCTCCCAATAAGTGGCAAAACAACTACAGCTACCTTTGCGGATGAAGTTGCCATTCTATGTACTGATTCCGATCCAGTTATGGCCTACCAAACACTGCAAGCCCACATTTCACTTCTTGAAGAGTGGTTAGCAATGTACCAATACCTCAAAGTAACGAAGTGAAATATCTCGGAATGCACCTTGACAGGAGGCTCACTTGGAGGCGGCACATTCAAGCTAAAAATCAACAACTGCCAACAGCCAATTTGGACCTATGGCTTACAAATCTGGGGAGCAGCTCGCTCACCAAACATTAACATCATCCAAAGGACCCAATCAAGAATACTTCGATCTATTACCGGAGCCTCGTGGTACTTCCGCAACGCTAATCTCCACAAAGACCTGCGGATCGAGACGATTGCCGATGAAGCCCTTTAGATCTTCCATCTCTAACGTGGAAAAAAACAACTTGCGTAGCTAGTTAAATTTAAATTTAGAGTTAAATTTCAATCAAATAGGTAAATTTCAATTTTATATCATCACATAAACCAATTTCATTTGATACTGCTTTCGGAGGCTTAGCCCGCAAAATGATCCATATTCCCGGAACAGATATTTTAGAGCCGGATATACGTTGTCTATGCTATTATAGACAAGAAGGGGAAAAGCGATCGTAATTTAAAACTTCTATTTGTAACAACGTTAAATTCTCCAATGATACGAAATCATTGATGTACTCGATTTTGCGGATTAAATTATTGCTAACTAACCTCCAAAGATTGCATAGCTCTTTTGGATGCTACTCACATTCTTTTCATTATGACCTCATCATCAGACTTTCCGTTATGTTATTTTACACTATTAACGATAACATTTGAAGACTTGAAATTTCACTTGTTATTAAATTTTTATTAATGGTTAAGTATTCGTTTGTATCAATTCCTAGACTGGCTCCAGATAAAGATGCGAACGCTTGTATGGGAAGGTGTTCGGCAACTACAAATTTTGAAACACTTTCCGCTTGCTTGTGAGAATTTTTTTTTTCGTTCATAACTTTTGAAAGAGGTTTACGATCTCAAACAATATCTGCTTTCCTGATGCAACCAGAATATACATTTATGCAACAGAATACGCAACAGAATATTTAATTTACCACCAGAACTGACTTTTCCAGCTGATTTATGACTATTCTCAGTAGAAATCTACAGTATTAGTAAGTTTTGAATAATACCCTGATCTATGCACTGGACTAAAGATTTCGAATGAGACCATTTTTCCCATCCGTTCAAAACAAAGAATGCGGCAACAAATAGAAAATTATTAAAATCAAAGTTGCTTTTTCTGGAAAGATACGCCAAGTATTTTTTCCCCTTTGTCCCGTCGTCCATTGGTTGCTTTAAAATGTTCAACAAATGATTTTGTTGCAAACTCTAAACATCCTAAAACGTTAGTTTGCCTTTTCGGTTGTGTATTAAACCAGTTAAATAGCGCTGTGTCAGTATTGTCGAATATAACTCGTTTGCTTTTCTTATTCGAGGAATTACTGGATTCGAAGATATTGAAAATTTTTAACATTTTTAACCTTTTAGCAGGCAGCTCTGCGGCAGCAGTCGTAAACGTGAATTTTACTGATACAAAAAAGTAAAGAGTAAAATGTAAAGGTATTGAAAATGTGATAAAGTAAACCGTTTGTGCAGATATAAAAGCAATTATAAAGAGAGCCAGTTATAAGAAAAGGGTACTTATAATCAAACAAAATGATGAATACAATGGGTAAAAAAAAAGGTTTAACTAGACCGCAAAATGACTGGCAAATTGAGTTCTGTAAATAAAAGTAAGGTTCCATTACAGGGAAGGCAACAATAGGAAGGTTAAGTTCTAGTTATCTAATGTGACTTTCTGTTCTCCACATGACAACGTACGAAGTTGAGGATTGTCTTCTTGAGAAAGGTCCTGTAGTTTTATTAGTTAAACAAACTGTTCTCCAAAACAGAAGTTTGTAGCGAAAAAATCTTACTTATAGTCTAACAATTACAGTTGTGGAAAGGATATTTGAAACAGCATTTAATTGAATCTACAGTGTTATAAAATTAAACAGTCCAGATGATCAGAGCGGACGAAAACCAAACGCATTAGTTTCTTTTTCAGCTTGACAAAACACAAATACTTGAAATAAACAATTTTTTAACAACTCTAAATGAAGATAACCATTTGGCGAATCTAACGATTTGCTATGACGAAACTACACGGCTAGTGACATGAACAAATCTGTATTATAATAATTAGAACTGTTAATTCAAATGATTAATTTGAATAATCATGCTTTAGTATTGAAACAAGTTACAAACAAAACAAAACTATCACATATCGAACTTACTTGCACAAACTTATGCAAACAACTTGTTTCACATACCCTGTAAACTAAATATAACTACATGCATACATCATACTAAATATACTAATTAAAACCAAAATTCATATAAAATACAAGCAACACATACCCATGCTTTATCATATGACTTGTCATTGATTTCGTAGCCAAATTTAACAATGATCTTGCAGATAATCTAAAAAACAAACAGAAACAATAACGTACAATATACTACAACAATTATGTAGGTATAAATGCTGATGAATTTGTGTTGTAAACAATATATAAATTAACTAAAATCATATCAATCTCTCTTGTACAATAATATGGTTCAGATGAAAAATATATAGTACTGTACTCTTTGTAAAGATAATTTAATGTGTTTCTTTTTGGAAAATAGTGCAGATTCAATTGAATGTTGGATTTTTGATAACGATATAATGATGAATTTTTGATTATTAATAGTTAAAGAACAGGAAAAACAAGTTTCTTCCTTAAATACCTCGTTAACTATTGGTTTGACATGAATTTTTGTTCAAATTATTTCAGTACTGAAATCTGCAAAAAAGCTTTATATACGAAAGTCACGTGGTAGTAACAGTTTTCGAAAAATAAACCTGAGAAAACTTCGACGAAAATCACATATTCCTCCATCGTTTCTGCATAGTGATGTACAAAGACGATATATGAATCAAAATATTGAAGTTTTCTCAGGATCGTGTCTCAAGAACTATTCATCCCGCGTACATTTCGTTTAAAAAAAGATTAAATTCGATGTCAACAAAAATTCACGTAACACCATTAGTTTTATGTTAGGAAAACCTGGTGACTTTTAACTTTACTGCGCTCACGATTTCATTGTGGACAAAAAACATAACTGCGTTGAAAAACCTTCATTTGGGCTTTTGGCAGTCCGGCATTTTTGTATAAAATGACGGATCAAATTAGTGTAATTGTAATTTTACGAATGGACAAGTAAATCGAGCCTTTTCTCAGAAAGTTAAAATTGTTTTATGTGCAATTCGGTCAATTATTGATCCTGAAAAATCTAGACGTCCTCATACACCAACAATTGGGTCTTCATAGTCGTAGATTTATTGACTAGAAGTAATTCCCTGAGATATTTGAAGATTTTTTGTCCTACCTTCCGTGCAATTGTGCTCCCGATGAGCCAAAATCACCAGTTGAATTCCATCTTTTGCCTAGACCACTGTGCAAGGAGTTAGGTCGTGGTGACGGTGAGGGTGCTGGTGATACTGAGCTGCTACTATGCGAATCTGAATGAATCGAGCCATTGGACTGATGAATGGTTTTATTTCTTTGTGCCAACATTGATCCTGTGACGGTAGTTCGTCGCAGAACGACTGACTCTGTTGGACTTGCTGGCGAAGCTCGAGACATGGTTCGTCTCAATTTCCAGTCATTACTACTTCCCGTCGACGATGTACTGTGATTTGTAGGGCTAGGCGAGGTCACTAAAACAGAAAAGGTCAATGTAAGTTTGTTTATGTTGATTTCAACTGAGTGGTTGGTACTTACGTCTATTGAATGTTGGCACTGGTGCACTTCTGGCTGGTGTGGATGGAGCACTACGGCCTCCATGCGGTATGCTAGTTTGTGTATTTGCAGGTCCATTCCTCTCAATATTCCCTTCGATCAAATTCAAGCGTCTGAGAACGTCTGCTAGAGTTGATCGTAAGCAAACGATTTCATCTTGCTGGGTGAGCACACGTCTTTCCAAATCATGAACTCTTCCAGCTAAACTGGACTTTTCGGACTCCAACATTTCGTCTAAAATAACATTGTCGAGAAGGATTACTAGATATGAAAAATATAGTGAAGCAGAGATAATATGAAGAATTTTAGTGGCAATGTATTTTTAATAAATCATGTGACTAAAATATTGCTTTAACTCCTCATGAACCATAGGGGAATAGGAATAGAAAAAGGTGGATGCATTTGAAAGAAGTATTTGTTTTGATGTTTTGCAACTAAAGGTGATTTGAAAATCATCGTATAATAAAAAACAATTAAGATGCCGGTAAAGATTAAAAACACCTTTTTCATAATATTAATTGTTTATCACGTTATATCACAATTAAAAATGAACCGATAGTGTTCAACTAATCGCGTGTGTACATTTCCTGCATCAATATTTTATTATTCGTCCTAGGTAATTAGCTTTCTGAAAACATGCAATAAAAATATCATTGCATGGTTTCAGAAAGCTAATTACCCTCAACTGTTGCATTTGAATGCTATCAATTTTGTCTTACTGACGCTGCAGTTAATAACAAGAATTCACAAAAATATTTTCGGTTCATTGTAATAACCGCCCACTGTGAAGTAGGAATAGACCCAAGAAATCTGTATTTTCCTCAACGAAAACATATTATGGAAGATTTTAGGCCGAATGCTGATTTAATGATAGTTTGAAAGATTGAGCGTTCTATAGTCTGAACTGATTTACATGCTAGTGCATAAGTGTAAAAACCAAAGAATACCAAGAACATCCGAAGTGTGTGGATCTTAATAAGAAATACTGAAGAAATCAAACAATAGGGCAGTGAAAGAATAATTTACAAGAGTTGTGCAGGAAATTTCCGATTGGAAATCATTCAGGTATTAATGATTGTAAAATTAATTACTCCTTGCTGAAACCGAATTCAATACATCAATTCTAAAAATGTGATAGTGCACACTATTGCTCGATTTATAAATGTGCTTGAAATAATGAGTAATACTGCTGAAATAAAATACAAACAGAACAGCCGGTAAGATAACTCGTCGTTGAATAGAAGGTGCATTACCAAAAGGTCGGAAACAATTCGGAGATATTTCCGACACATTCATACGAAGTTTCAATCTGTCCAAGGATACATGTCCGGGAAGTTCTTACATTGTTTTCATGGTCGGAAGCCACCAATCAGAGCTGCCACTTCAGAAGCTGTAGATCTAATTAAAATCAATAGGCGAAACGTGGATTTGCGACCAGTCACCCAACTAAATACAATTTTACACATGGGTATCACTCGTTGCCACACTAACCTACGCTAAGACGGAGACATTTCTGAGATATTTCCAACCCTTTCCCGGGAAGTCTTAGTCCTTACACAGAAGTCCAGGAAGATCAGTCATGGTTATCTTGGATTGCAGGTCAAATCAGAGCTGCCGCTTCAAAGGCTGTTTATCTACTCCAACGACCATCTACAAAACTACATACAATTCATTGTGAAGACAAATGTTCACAGGTTTCCTTTATCTGGTCATTCTTTGGAGTGAATATTTTTTTTGAAAACACGGAGACTGCTGATTACTGACAGATAAAATGTGAAGTATTCCAATTTTCGATTGATTTTTTATTGGCACAATTAAATTTTTAAAATCAAACACATATTTACATCAAATGTCACTTTTTAGCTCGAAAAAATGGTCTGTACTTTTTAAATTGGCGTGAAATGAGTGGAGGCATACTGTCAATGCCATTTGCGTTTTCATAGCGAGAGAAACTTTTTCACGTGAAATTGTGAGTACTACTCTTACTGAATTTCAAACTAAATTTTAGCCGAAACAAGTTTCACATGAAATTTCGTAAACCGAAGTCAGTACTAAGGTATAGGTATCACAGCCATATCTAATTATAATTCCTGTGCTTAGCCTACCAAAAAATAATATTTAACAGACAATTGCATTATTTATCAAATATGCATGGAAAACGGCAGCACTATAGAGATATGAACTGCCTGCCCTTTGATTACTGAGAAAATGCGCCAGGCGATTGGACTGAAAGTGGACATATGCTTCTCTCTTAAATGGTTTGGCCTCTATTGAGGTGCCAGCTGATGATAAATTCTTTACTCCCTACCTTTCTCTGCTATCAGGCAAATATGGCAAATTACCGTTCTTTCCGCACCATCTATTCTGTACGCTTTGCCATAGACTTCAAAGGGCAGAAAGTTCGTGTCTTTGTAGTGCTGCCGCTTCACATGCGAATTTGACAAACATTGTAATATTCTGTGAAATATTTTTTTTTCTGGGGCTACATAGCTAGTTATGAGTGTGCTATAGCTAAGTATGCTGTGTCCCTACGTCTAAAATTGTATGTAGCTGGGTAAATGGTCAAATGGGCACGTTGCGCCTGTTGATTTTGATTAGATATGCAGTTTCTGAAGCGATAGGTAGCTCTGATATCTGACTGCAATCCATACTAACAATGAATGAGCATCCGAGACAGGTGTGACCGGGACAGATTGGAACATCGATTGAATGTGTCGGAAATATTTCCGAAATGTCTCCAGACACATATGTATGTCACCAGGGTAAGATACAGTTCAAAACCTTAATGGTGTTTTTAAGACATACGTCCATGCATCCAAACGTTTTGCATCTACATGCGCCGACTCAACTTTATGAAGCTTTCTTTTCGCTTATTGTCATTTGTGGATGATTTGGGGATGATTGAATTTTCCTCTGATTTTCCGATAAATTTAGAATTTGAATCATTTTATAAATTTGTTTATTTCTATATATTTCACTACGCCTTCTAACAACTAAAATTGAGTTGACTCGTGTGGATGCAAAACGCTTGGACGTATATGTAAAAACAGCATAACGTTAAATTCAAATAAAATAGTTCTACAGTTGAAGGCTGAAGGAAGCAAAAACACATTCATTTGAACAAGTATCTACCACACGACGTAACTTGCTTACTATATAAACTCGAACTTACGCCACGCCGTATAAACACCGGCCATAGTGTCATCATCGTTTTCATGGTTTACCGCCATGATCAAAAAATTTGATCTTCATGCATCACTGATCAGCTGGTTCTTTTACGTTCAACTGAAGTTGGGAATGATGTCGGTTTTTTTTTTCAATGTTGAATTTTATATCTGTTATTCGCTTCAATTACTTTAAGCAGCATCTTTTTTTATTTATTTCGAATAGTTTGAGCATACGAGTCGTGACGAGTACTCTCTGAAGGTAACAAAGATATTCATCTAAATGGGAGTATGGATAGAATATAAAGAATGCAAAGTATAATTAAGTATGTACTGCAAATCCACACATATCGTGGTTCGGAGTCAATCCTGGGCTTATCAATTGTGAAATAGTAATGAGAAGTAGTTAATAGTACCTGGACATTATAAGAGTTAAGGTAGATAGATGAGTCTAATTTTCTGCACTAAATTTCAGCTACTACAAGGGGTACACATAAAGTCGCTTTGCGATCGAGCATTATTCAATATCCACAATTTTAAATTTAAAAACCAATAATTACTTATGAGAGTTGGACAATCTGTGGTCCGTTGTCTCTAAGAAAATTGTTTGAATTGGGTTTGCTGGTAAACCTGTTATAGTTTGTTTCTTCTTTATATGTTTTGTTTATTTTTTGTGCTAATTTCACAACTACTAATAAAAGTTTTTATCATGTTGTTCATATTTTCCCATGCATATTTTATTTTAGTTTGAGTACTGTTTCTCTCACACCTAAATGCCTTCCTATTGGTATTGTATGGGAATTATTTATTAATTCAAACTGTATTGTTTTATCATTTATTCGTTTGGGGGTATGTATATTGTTGTTTAGAAGGGTTTCTTACTTTGTGTTTGAGCACTATGTTGTTATTGCTCCATCGGCTGCAGTAAGGCAGTGCAATTTGGTGGAAGAAACAGTGTGAAAATATCACCATTTTCGTCAACTAGATCTTCTTCCTTGCAATGGCATGGAGCGTTGTCGATTAACAACAACGCCTTCTTCGGAAGATTTTCACTTGTTAAAAATGACCTAACGTGCTTCACAAAAGAGTGTTGGAACCATGTTTTGAAAATTACAGACGTCATCCAGGCATTGGAGCTGTAAGTGTATTCCACAGGCAAAGTAGCATTTTTGAATGCTCTGGGGTTCTTGGCTTTTCCGATTACTAAGAGTGGAAGCTTGTGCGTGCCATTCCCATTAGTGCAAGCCAAAAACGTTAGTCTCTCTTTGCTTGTTTTTCTTCCGGGCGCCAAAGTTTCCTTAGAGTGAACTAACGTTTTATCTGGCAAAATCTTCCAAAACAGTCCTGACTCATCAGCATTATAAATCTGAATAGGAAGTAGACCTTTACTTCGAATTATTTCGAATAATTTTCTAATGAAAGGGATGACAGCGGATGCATCATTTGTTAGCTTCTCGCCACAGATTTTCAGATGTCGTAGCCCATGCCTTTTTTTGAAGTTAAGAAGCCAACCCCTACTTGCTACAAAAGGGTCTTTATTATAATGCTTTTGAAATAACTGTCGGCCTTTCTCTACCAAAATTTCATACGATATTGGCACGTGTCTTTTCCTTTGCTGGATAAACCAAGAATATAACTCAGTTTCCATTTCGGGATACTTTGCTTTTTTCAATGTTTTCCGTATTCCTGGTCCTACGTAACATTTTTTTAAAATACCTAAAATTATTTACATTTTTTTAAAATTACTTAAAATTAATTTTAAAAAGTCGTGAGTTAGACCTAAATAAATGTTTTCCTAACCCTTCAATTTTGGCTCTATTTTGCTTGATATTCGAGATCGTAGATGCTCCCACGCCGTATTCGCGAACTAATTGCTTCCCACTTATATTGCGCTTTAGTTTATCTAGTATAGCGGCTTTTTGCTCTAGGCGTAAAGTAATGTGTTTACGTTTGTTCATTTTACTTTAAACAAAACTCACGCACAAATGGATTAAACCAATAGCCACAGATAAATAAACCATAGACAAAAGAAACAAACGTTACAGTAAAATACCGTTGGCTTTCCAATGTAACCGTTGGCTTTCCTAGTATTGACTAGTTTATTTTTCGCATTTAATAAGCGTGTAGTAGCATCCGGATTAACAAAATCACACCATTCGGACTATAAAGTACATAATGATAGGTGAATATTAGTCCGGACTACTGCATAATTCGGACTAGCGCGATTCGAATTATCGAGTCTCATATCGAGTCTGTACTGTACTGTATATATATATATATATATATATATATATATATATATATATATATATATATATACATTTTTTGTAAACGGTAGGTATTGGAAATGAAAACTAATAAATAAAAATAATAAATAAATAAATAAATAATAATTATGATATGTTTACATTTTGTTTATATTTATTTGCACTGAGTGCTTTAAATTAGACAAGTACACTTTTTCCAAACTATCGATTTGGTACAACTTCTGACAGAAACATTGGATGATCACGAAATTAGCAGGTTATATTTATGTTGACTAAAACTATACATAGATGATTTGTCATGAATGTGCGGATAACTCTTTGGCTACAGAAGGGACCTGAATAAATCCTTTGAATCATCGACCCTTTGGAAAATTTTCGCTTTTTGAGAAAAATGGAAACGTTTGATAGATTTTATCCTTTATCTAACCTATCAAATTGAGGTTAAATTTTCAGAATTCCGCATTGCACAAAACGGTCACGCAGCTTCACCAAATTACCTCTATTTTGAGCACTCAAAATTTCTGCTAACGAGAACTCACAATCGGATGATTAAATGAACAAGAAAAAAGCTCCTTCCCCCCTATAAATTTCGATCCAATCACCCACCAGATTTTAACGAAATTCACACAGTACCTGGACCTTACTTTAAGTCGAATTTGATAGACCTTTGGTTGAAAACTTAGGGTGAAGCTGCCAGCTATGGTAATTTCAGTCTTTTGGATCTTGATAATTTGGTCAGCATAATAAAAACTTTTTGCTGTATAACTTTCGATGCAGTCCTGAAATCAAAACTTAGTTCGCGTAGGAGATGAACCTTACGGTAAATCAACTCTGGTGGGAATTTCATTGAAAAATTATGATAGGGCTTCCAGTTATGTTAATTTTGGTCATTTTTTTATCAAGCGATGTTATCATTAATTTATCAAATGGCAATAATCTTGTGATTAAAAAAATAAATATTTGAATTTTGAAAATTGGGAATGATTTGCGGGTGTTAGCACTAAATTTTTTTTTTTACTCATTTTAATGCAGTCATCGAGTCGAAAGAATATTCGCAAAGTGGGTTGGCCTCAATGTGAAGCAGATTTTATACGCTTTTGGCTTTAGTGCTAGCGAAGGGTTTCCAGCACCAGACATTTTCGTTCCTTTCAGACCAACAGATGTTACCATTGAATATTCATATGCCAAACACCAATGTTGAAATTTTCCAAAATTTTGGAAACTTTTTCGAATGGCAGCCCAGATCATTATTCTATCCCACTTTAGTTGAGGTCATCGCATGAAAACGAAATTTACAAGGCAGGTTGATTTTGTCGTGAAGCAGTCTGTCGTGAAGGGATTTTTTGTTATTTTCCTCCCAACAGTTGCTACCATTAAATTCAACAGTCACAATGAATATAAGCAAACAGCGTATAGATTTTCAAATTTTGAGGACAACAAACCCAAAACACTTTTTATCCCTGTAACTTAGGGTGCAATCACCGGATGAACACGAAATTCTCAGGGTAGCTTTATTCTGACATGTAACAGAGTTGGTAGATTTTTAGTTGCAGACCCAGACTGAGTGATTTCACCATTTTCGTCATAGCAAATGCTGCGATCGAGTTACAGTATTCATCAAAAAGAAAAAAAATATATACACAATACTAAATGTTTGGACAATCGTGTCGTACGCATATGATGTAAGACCACTAAGAGCATAGCTCGTTCTGTGAGATTATCGATCTTACATTCTTCGTACGTACAATATATTTTAGTTTTGTGCGTTTTGATTTTATAGTAACGTCAACGAGTTCTGTCTTTTGAATCCAATGTCTCTATTTGAGTCAATTGTCCGCCATAAGATACTGTTATAATTTTTTTGAATGCTTAAAGAGTTTCCTGTATTTATATATTCCTTAGCAAACTATTATAATACAAAAGCTATCATAATATATGATTAGTTGCTAGTAAAGTTGTATGTTTTGGTGCTTGTAAAACTCCTTTAAACCGTCTTCGAATTATAAGACCCCTTGTCTTCCGATGGAAACTCGCTTGAATACTGCCGTAAAACGTGAGACTTTTATATTTGTGCATGCTGAGTATGGTGAATACACCTAATTCTTTCGCACGTTTCGCAGAACATGCATTCTAAATCCACACATTTTCTCTAGTTTTCTTCGAAAATTAGTTTCTAGCCATTCTTATGCGCTTTTTTTTTTTGATTCGAATTCTTTATATGTATGTCAAAAACAAAAATTTTATAGTAAGCTTAATATTTTCTGTAGCTGACCTCATATTTGGTGGATGTTGCTTATGACAGACATAAATAAATTTGACACGCATTCGAATCAAAATATTCAAGAGCAACGGAATTTTTGATTTATTACATTTTTCAAAAACCCTTTTCTTAGCAATAGTGATGGCAATTTAACAAAGAAACCCGCATTAAAAAAACTCATTCGTTTTTTTTAATGTTAAATTTGAATTAAAATACATTGAATTTGATGAAGAAGACAGTCCGATATCAGAAAGATCGTTTGAATTATCATATCATTATACGTTTACTAGCATTTTGCTTGAAATTTGAATTTCTATGCAAATTTATCAAAACGACATATATATTGATAACGGTTTATATTGCGTTGCACAAAAACTAGTTGTGAGTATTCGCAACGTTATTTAAATAAACGATACAGTTTGGATCTACACCACTCTGAGCTCAATGATTTTCTTTAGCAAAAAATCACATGGCCATGAAAAAATGGATTCAAACCATTGCACACTATGCTCCTTTAAATTTTTTTTCCGTTTAAGTAAAAGAGCGAATACCAAATTATGTTAAAACATTTCAAACTTATTAATAGTACAATTCATGTCTGTGGACATCAGCCAGCAGTATTGATACGTGATGCAAATTTGTTATTGTCGATGTTTCTTTCGCGAAAAAGTTATCTTTTCGCGCACTGTCGGATATTTTTCAATTCAATTGAAAATCTCTCAAATTAATTTTAAAACAAGTTTTTCAATCAAAGTCCAAACGTTTTGATTTGGAAACACGACTTCGTTTTATTTTGAGTGCAAGCAAACCGAAACAAAAGAAATATCTTGACACAGAAATTGGTACCTTAATACTTGAAGAAAGATACATTGTACTCGTAGTGCTTCACCTGGGCTCATAAATGAGAACTGGTTCTCAACTGGCACATAACATTTTGTCACTTTTTGACTATAAACTCCGGTTTTTCATTAACCAAATTAATTTATGGAAAAATATAGTTTTGTTGAGCAACGAAAAATTCAAATTATACGATGGTTAGAGCTTTCAAAACTTAAGAAGAAATTAAGATGTAAACAATTAAAAAACGTCAATTTAAAGCTCGAGATATAAGGATGCTGAAGCGAGAAGATTTGTTTTACTCGTATTCTAGTGTTTATTAGATTACCTTAAAAAGTTGGCCAAACACAATACCAGAAAAACTTTAAATATTTCTAGAAATATCCAAATAATTTTTCAACGGAAGACGGCTGTTTATTTTACTATGACCGAATAGTAGTACCCAATTCATTGCAGAAAGATATCTTCATTTTAATCCACGAATCACATTCTGGAATTGTAGCAATGAAAAGTATCGCACGTTCTTACGTGCGGTAGCCTGGACTGGACCGTGATATTACGTTGTTTGTCAGCTCTTGTGTCCATTGCTAAAAAACACTTAATTTAAAAAAAGGAAAAGTGTACACTGGCCAAGTTGCTGTCAATGCATATTTATTTTTTTTTCATTTCGAGTGCAAGCATTTCGTGATTATGCTTAATGCATATTCAAAATTTATCGATGTTAAAATAATGAACAAATGCACGCATAAACTTTGATTGATCAGTTACATTTTTTTCGTATTTTGGATTAGTAAGAAGTGACTGATAATAGTCCCTTCCCCTTGGGTCGATTGAGGTAATTGATTTTGGAAACGCGTTTGGAATTATAATAACAAAAATACTACATTATGAAGAGGGACGTAGGTTTAGTTAGGGACATAGCTGCTAGTCCCTTTAAGCTGGCCGTCGTTGACAAGTAGCAGCACCTGGAATGGAGATTCGAGGATGACGTGGCCAAGGTGATTTTTATATGGATCACCGAGGAACTCCTCGAGTTTGCCATGTCAACGGGAGAAGGGTTATCTTGCTTTGAAGGCTGCAACATTGTTCGCGGCCATGTTGCGGTGACCTGCAGTAGCGTTTTCATGACGGCCTGGAAATTTCCGGAGACCATCCAGGTTTGGACGTGGTGGAGGAGAGATCCGTGCCTAAGCTAATTACAGCTAAGGTGACGATGCCCCACTCGAACGCTTCAGACGCCCTGTCTCTGTTAAAGAGACAGAACTCCAATCTGAAAGTTTTAGGCTAGGCCGAGCTTAACAACCAATCGACGGAGCCTGATTTAATTGGTGCAGCAAAATTGATGCTGATGCTGTGAATTGATCGGGAGTAAGTACGGGCCAACAGAGGGCTAATTCAATTCGGGCTGAAGAGGATGACCATGCAGGTTGGAACGGGGAAGGCGACTGAATGAAGCCGAAGTGCGGTTGGTCCAAGCAGATCTGCACTACAGTGGAGGGGCGACGTCCAATCTACTTCGGCACCTCAGTCGGGGGCACGACGAATTCGCGCTGATACAGGAACCGCTTCTGTATGCGGTTTGTGGATTCGGCGCGAGTCTCAGTGTGTTCTAGCTAACAGGTAGGGACAAAACAAGGGCTTGTTTTGTCGCAAAACAGAGGTTAATGCAATCTTGATTCCGCAGCTTTGTGATGGGGATACAACCACTCTGTATTGGGAAAGGAGGATCTCTGGTGGCGACATGCAGCGGCACCTGCTGTTGGCGGTCTATCTACGATGCGACATGGACCCCATCACGCTTCGATTGAGAAGAGAGGGCAGAAGCGGCTATGACAGCTAATGCTGTCATCGGCTGTGACGCAAATGCTCACCACGAAATATGGGGAAGCACCAACATAAATGACAGAAGTAGATGTTTGATAGAATTTCTACCTTCAACCAACCTCAATATCCTCATTATAGGTAACAAATCTACATTTATTACTAGGAACAGGGCTGAGGTAATTGATATTACCCTGGCAACTTGAAATATAATGGGAAGCGTCCAAAGCTGGCAGGTTTCTAGCCTGCCATCGCTCTCGGACCACTAGCGGTTATGCTGGATTATCGGTAGTTCTAGTATCTTACCCAAAAAAGCTCGGAACCCGAGAACAGCACAATGAGAAGTTTACTCGAGGAAAACAAATAGACACCTAAGGGCACCAGACGACTTGAATCTGACGAGTTCAGGACGATTTAACGAACAGGTGAACCGATTAACAGGAATCTTAGTGTTAGATTTCAAAGACGTGTCCCCGGAAAAGCCCGTAAGGAAAAACGATACCTTATGGTGGAATGGCGAACTTACAAAGGCTAGAGGTAGCACACGAAGGGCGTTTAACAACGCAAGGCGGTCTGGAAATGTTATTCAACAATGTCACTGTCGCGAGTATCGCCGCTGCTTTTGTTGCCTTAACGGAATAACATTGGAACTTGTTGAATATTTGTTTTCATGTTAAATATTTGAGTCTTATACTAGACAGGAATTTGAGCTGGGGGGCTAATGTGAAGCACCGTATAGGTAAGGCTCGCGCAGTACTTTTCACGTGCCGATTTGCATACTCCAATACCTGGAGTCTTAAACCTAGAGCGGCTTACTATATATTCACATATGAAGTGAGGCCGGTTTTGGTGTATCGAAGGGAGCGGAGAGTAAAACCAACATCAAGAAGCCAACAAGACTGCAAAGATTAGTTTGCATATGTATTACCGGCGCTTTAAGAACCGCCTCAACGTCTGGGTTAGAAATGTTTCTGAGACTTATGCCGCTGGATCGATTCATCTTTAGAAGCGCAAGCCAACGCCACAGAAGATTTGGGCTCGTTGCGGAAGATATGGACCACATGAGTAAAATAATACATCTTCTAGAAAATTCTAGGTCAAAATACCCGAAAGAACAGACTGGAAGGAAAAAGGGAGCTACCGCCGATGGTGGCGTCTGGATTTACACGGACGGGTCAAAGACGAACACAGGAGTTGGCTCGGGCGTGTTTTCTACGGATTTGAGCCTTAAACTCTGGGGTAGACTGTCGTACCATGCTACTGTCTTTCAGTCTGAAGTATATGCTATACGATGGCAGTTGAGTCCATTAGCGGAACATCAACCAAACCAACGACGATTTGCGTCGACAGCAGGGCAGCCATGCTCGCCCTTGCGTCTTACAGATGTTCTTCGAAAACTGTTAATGCTTGCAGAGTGGCTCTCAATAAAAAGGCAATGCATATTCTTATTCGGATTATGTGGGTGCCAGGGCATAGTGGGGTCACAGGCAACGAAAAAGCTGATGAGATGGCGAGGAAAAGGTTCAGGAGCTAGTATAGCCCCTGCTTCACTGTACCACGGTCAGTTGATGACACCACAAGCAAACTAGAAGCTGCCATATGGGCCAAACTGAAGTCCGAATGTGAAAACAGGATGGGCTGCAGGGTGGCTAGGACATTATGGCCATCATCTGATCCAAGCAAAAGCAGGAAACTGCTCAAGCTCAGCAGAAACTGCTTGAAAGCGATGATCGGCTTGCTCACAGGGCACTGTCTTACCGCATTTCATGCGAACAAAATGGTAATCAACCCAAGTAATAATATGCAAGAGGTTCGAGATGGAAGAGGACACCATCGGACACACTCTTTGCGATTGTTCGGCCCTAAGTAATAAACGCCTGGAGATTTTTGGTCCTTACCAGTTTCAAGAGTTAGCAGAGGTGGCTAGTACCGTCACGCTGAGTCAACTGATTCTGTTTGGCGAAGCGGTTAGAGCTGCCAACAAGCCAGCGGAGAGTGGCAAATGAGCCCAAACTGGTGATCTAGTGCTAGCAGCGTAGCCGGCAATCCTCTTTGCAACCTAACCTAACCTATTCTATCTTAATTGCGACTGCTATTTACCATACTACTAATTTATTATTATTTGTTTTTATTCAATTGAGTTACTATGTGAAATAATTTTGCTTGTCGGCCTTGTTTGGATTGCTATATTATGCTTTTCTCCTTATTTTTCTACATGAATCTTCAGTTTCTATTTTGAAATTGGATTATGTATCTATAAAATCGATTCATAATTAAATAAATAAATAAAGAATAAAATAGCAAAGCTCACTCATTTGTACACCTTCTTCACACAATCAATCGATATCTTCAGTTTACTTATAAAATGTACAAAAAAACAGTGTAAGCATACATATATGTATATGTATCAACCACACCAATTAACTCATTCAAACGTATCAATTACTTTCACTTTTATGAGAAACTGTCACATAATCCAGCAATGATATCTGGGGAAAAAACCCGATGGATGTCAACTGAGTGTTGTTCATGATTTTGTGTAGGAAAGGAAATTAGCCCCAACCGTCGGCACCATAACAACTAACCAAAATTGTTGTGGGCATGACATGCATGTGAGGCTCTAAAACAGGCACGATGCCAAACATAATTGCAAGGTGTATATATCTTGATTCTTTCTATGTATACAAAGCACCATACGTTAACGTAACATTTATACCAATGCACTGATTGAAAAAGCCTCAAAATTTTAGTACTTCGATTTTTTAATTATTATATCTTATAATTTTTGAATTATTATATCTGCATCTTAAGCATCGTTAAAAAGTTTATTCCATACTAACAGACTGATGAATTAAAATCTAAGAGAGAAAATGGCAGAACTGCGAACGATGGTCGATTCAATCAATTCACCTGAAGTTTGTAGTACAATATGCGAGCATAATGCAGATGCGATTTCAATTAGGATACAGATTTGGCATATGATTATTTCGTGAAATTTTGAAAAGCTACGAGTAGGGAGTATCTGCATCAATCGATTGTTCTGTTAAATTTTAGTTCAATATAACACTTGTAAAACCTTATTTTACAGTGAAGCCGCCAACAAATCCAATCAAAATCAAATGAAAGAACCGAATTTAGTTGAAATGGTGCTATATTGCCAGAAGCGTCATATCGCTTGATATCACTTAACTCAAAACCTTCCATTTAAACTTTATTCTTTGCTGAGACATTTTTACACGAACAAAATGAAAAGAACAATAGCTCGTTTATGAGTGGAGTGATGACAAAAACAATAACAAATCTACATGCACACATGCACTGTTAAAATATTTCCTCATATTTTACAGCCATTTCCCGTTCTCATCCCCAACTTATAACAATGGGTTCCAAGCACAGCAGAAAGCTCGCAAACCTGATCCATTCATCCCTTTCCTGGCGACTTCCATAAATGTTACTGTTGGAACTTCGCCACTTGGCGACGTAGTAGTAAGCGCGCATTGATTGTTATTCTCAGAAGAGGATAGCCTAAGACTGCTCAATTACTGAACGGAGCGAACAATAGACGTATTGACTAAATGTGGTGTTGGGAAATGTTTTGTTACAGACGGCTTAAGTAATAAAGTTAATGTTTGTTTAACCTTGAGTAACCTTTCTTGAGTTAAAGAGACTAGACGACGACGAAGCGAAACCAGCAGAAGAAATGCTTCTCTTCACCAACAATTCGTTTTATTATTTTTGCTAATTGCAGACACTTGAGCGTCAGATGAATATCTCGTTAAAGAATGGCAGCGTTTTGTTTATTAATTGTCTATGGTTTTCAGCGAGATCAGCACGTACGAAACACCGACAATTAGGCAGTCGTTGAAAACTTCACACAACCACAATTCCCGGATAGATTAGACGTGGCGCGGTGGGGGGTAGTAGACCGAAATTATTAATTAACCAGAGATTTATCAGATAAAAAATTCATTGAATTTTCTCGTGTGGCTTTCGCGGGGTTTAATCGAATGAAATGAACGATGATTTTACCAAAGCCACAAAAGCAAGAGTTCTGGATACCCGTTTGGATTCGTTTTTGTTAGCCCGGAACCGAAAGCAGACTAAGACGTTTGATACAGCTGGGCTGGTAGTCAAAGTACTGTAGAATCACCCTGTTCGAAATTGACTTGCGCCCTTTGGCTCGTTAGTAGGGTCGGTATTGGAGAACTGGAAGAATGTGGAATCGTTTGAAAAAATATTCTAGGCTCATTTTTCCTATTTATACTTTTTTTGCCAAGTTGCAGGCAGATATGGCAATCATATTGCTTTGTAGGGTTAATATCGAACAATTTTATAATAATTAATTCATCTAATCGCCGCTGATGATGTGGAATGTTTGCTCTACTGATAAATCGTTTCTCATATGGTGTTAACTTTCTCAAAACATTACCACTTGGGGTAAAACCATTTAGCTATTGATTGTTTTAAGCTGACCTATTTATAAAACAAATCAAAATAAAAAAAAATACTTTCGAAAAAACACAAAAAAAAATCACTACAGTCATGCAAGTAATTTTAAGTCAACAACTCATAAGTCAATCTGTTTCTTGCAAAATATAAAAATAATGGTCTAATGCCATATTTCGCTTGATTGCTCGATTACGAACCAGAACACGGCAAGTCTGTAGCCTCATTCCAATGTCTATTTAATTTTGCTCAATATCTTGAAAATCTAATTTGAGCCTAAAATCACTAACGAGCAATTGCCGTAATTATTAATAATATTAATCCAGTACTCTCAAGCCAAATAACAAACAGACATTTCAGGTTCCATGAAGCATTCTTGTTCCACAACAAACACATCATTTCACAATTTAGGTAGAATGAAGTCATTCATTCGTTAATCTACTGGCTAGGAAACGTGTTTTCCAAATGTACATTTTGGTATATGCCAACAGTACCAACTAGTTTCGAAAAGTTTTTACAGAAAATTTCGTTCTAGATAAGAACGATTAGGCGGTCTTGTTTCGTTTCCGCGTGTTAAAAACCATATGCATTTGTTAAAATTTTTTTGAAATTACGATTGCGAAAATAGCTTTTCAGTTTGGAAATATCTTTTAACAGTTATGTAAGTACCGGCATTAGTTTATTTGTGCAATTTAAACTTGTATTCAATATTTTCGAGTTGAAATCAAACATGTTGTTTGCTATGAAATCTGGGATTAGGTATATGATGAATTATTAGATGTATGTGGTTTTGCTCGAAAACTAATGTTGTATTTCGCCTGAAATACCGTTTGTGAGCTCGTGATTATTTGCGTTTACAAATATAAACAGTTTGTTAAATTAAACTAAATACGCTTAAATTTTAGATCAGTAATTGCTATAACACATGCTGGCTGTTTTAGATTGATTACGGCAAAGATGATCGCAGGGGAGCATATCTTTGAAGAACTTTCTGGTTATCATATTGCTTCTTAGTACACTATCAAGCTCGATTCATGCAGCCTGTTAAGTTATAAGCTCTCGAAACCTTCTACCTGATTCATTACTAAGCCTAAAGATGTTGGATACTTATGTATGTATATGTAATCTCTTTTGAGTAAAATTTGTTTTTTTTAAGTGAAACCGGGAAATGAAACTTTTTTAAAGATGGTTAAGTTGTCTTCTGAGAAATATGCAACGCTTATTAGGCAATAGGCCATATTTGATCCCAAGTACTCACTCAAATACTATGAAATATCAGGCGTTAGCGACTTATACACTATCGCTCAAAAGTATTTGCTCACTCATATATTTTGGATTTTCCCTACTTATAGGTAAAATTTTCTATCAGGTATCCTGATCCTTTACCGTTGTCATAAACCGCTGCTGCACTTTATAAGAAAATGCCTCGGATTTTTAGTTTGCCTTCAGTCTCTGCGAAGAAAACATTACTTAAAAATTGTACTTTGTGTGAGTTGATATGGATCGAGTTTTTATTGTGGAAAAAGTTAATATGGCGAAAAAGAAGTTACTTCCAGCGGGAGTGCGCTCTTTGATAATTGCCTATAATAAAACTGACAAAAGTAAACGGCAGATTGCGATTGAGTTGAAAGTGCCAAGAAGTACAGTTGACTATAATGTTAAAAAAAAACTCTAGCCCACTTGAACCGCTAGAAATACTAATGTTCGATGAACAATAGAAGAATCGTGCAGATTTTAATTGCACTTGCTCCAACCTGTTTCGAGGGGTAAACCACTTTAATCTTAACAATGCATTTAAACTCATAGGGTGGAAAGGATTTCAGGACTACCGCTTGCATGAATTTCAAGATTTAGGATGGCCAAACACTGCAAAACTTTGATAGCAGCATAACATAACATAAACAAAGAAAATGCTCAGTCCTTGCAACACTTTACCAGCACTGCTTCTAAAAGTCTCTTACAATTTGCCTCACGTCAAAATCAAATAACTCTATTAATCTCGATTTTATTCGACGATTTCGTCGAAAGTTACAGGTATAGAAAGATGTTTGGAATCAAAAAACGAAAGATGTTTGGGACCGAAAAATTTCTAGAATTTAGAATATTTCAACATTGGTAACTTCTTTTCATTTCAAATGATACGAAATTAGCAACAAACGCCTCGCGCTGACAACCCTTCGCTAACAAGCCAAAAATATATCCCACCTGCCTCACATCGAAATCGATCTACCTTGCGAATTTCGTTTTGATCCGATGACTGCATTGGAAGTTATAGGAGTACAAAGAAATTTAGGGTTGCTAGTCGCAAAGGTTTTCAAATTTTCGGAAACTTATTATTTGTTGATTATTGTCACTAGAAGATCTTTATCGCTTAATAAAGATATTGTAAACAAATACAAAACCAATAGTAGCTGGCAGCCCTATTATGTTTTTTTTAGCCAGATTCCTTCTGAATAATGTCTATAATAAGTTCCATACACATATTTCATGACTGCACTGGAAGTTATAGGGCAAAAAGCTTTCTTTTCCTGAGCGAATTTTCAAAACCCAAGACACTAAAATTACCATAGCTGGCAGCACCAACCAACCAACCAAATTTCTACGGCTTAGAATAAAGTTCAGCTACTGTGTCAATTTTATAAAAATCTGTTATCTGAATCTGAATTCATAGGGCAAAAACCAGTTTTTTTTCTTTATAATTTTTCAAGATGGCACCACTGGCACAGAGTTGCCCGCATTTCCAAATCGCTTCTATCAGACCTAGGCCTACTTAATACCAATACATACTGTCAATTTCAGGTGTATCTGATAATTGGCTCGTGAGTTCTCGTTTTCAGAGGTTTTTGATGCTTAAAATATAGGTAAATTGGAGGAGGACTACCGCTCTTGTCCGATATGAAATTTCAAAAGTTTTGCTTTGGTTGTATAAACAAAGTATAAGATTTTTATAGAGTTGGTTTTCACTGTAGAAGACGAAAATTTTTCAGGAGAGTCGATGGTTTGAAGGTTGGTCTTTGAATATTAGTACAAATTCAAGACCAGTGGAAGTGCTCAGAGCAAAACACGTAGTGGACGGCCCAGAATCACCTCTTCAGTCGGAGATAGAAAGATTGTGGTGACTAGCAAACGCAATAGACGCCTTATTGCACCAGAAATTGCAGCACAAGTGAATGTGCAGAGGTCTGAACCCCTCAGTGTTTCAACGATCAAACGTAGACATCAAGGAGCAGGTCTTCATGGTCGGATAAGTGTTAAAAAACCATTGTTACGTGCCGAAAATAAGAAGAAGCGACTGGGATGGGCTAAGCAGCACAAAAATTGAATATTTCAGGATTGGAAAAAAGTTATGTGGAGTGACGAGTCAAAGTTTGAAGTTTACGGCTCGAGATGAAGGGTCTTTGATCGCAGTCCAGCAGGAGAGAGAACATCCGATCAATGTTTATTGCCTTCCGTGAAAAATGGTGGTGGTCCTGTTATGATTCGGGGATGTTTTGGTGGAGATAGAGTCCGTAACATCTACAAAATCCAAGGAATGAGGAAAGAACACTATCGGGATATTCTCGCAAACGAAATGTTACCATCTGGACTGCGTATCTTATGAAAAGGATTCATATTTCAGCATGACAATGATCGGAAGCACTCTTCGAAAATCTGCAAAAAGTATTTAAACCAGTTATCAACTTAGGGAGCTCTTAAAGTCCACCACAGTCACCTGATATCAACCCCATAGAGCTCTTATGGGATGAGCTGGTCAGAAACGTCCGAAAAGTGTGCCCTACATCGGCTGAACATCTGTGCAGTATTTTGCAAGCAGAATGGGGCAAAATCTTATCAGACACTTTGAAAAAAATACTATGCCAAAATCTTGTGTAGCAGTTACTACAAATGAGGGTGGATACTTTGATGAGACGAAGATTTCATAATTATTTTACTGTCTCAAAACTTTTCTATAAATATAATATGTACTCTAAATGTACGTCAAATACTATTCATAAAAACTTGTTTTTCTAGCTTCCAATCGTTTGAAATAGTAAATACTAATAGCAAATACCTTTGAGTGGTAGTGTATATGTTTCTAGAAACCTGTATGCAAATTCTTAACTATTTCAACATTCCCGTCATACTCTGCGGATACAATGCAGGTGACGCTATTCTTGATGGTTTTATTGAATCGACCGACCTTCGATTTTCATTATTCTCTGATTTAATGAATTAGCATCGACAAAAATCTGCTGTCAAATTCGATGTCATATGAGGAATCTGCAGTTAAATCGAATGTTAGTTGGAAATTATTATAATCGAAGATTTTTTATATCTGATGGCCTTTGTCGAAATAGTTTAATAACAATACCATTGTTGAGGAGCTTGAGATATCCTGTTTTACTTTGTGAACGTTTCCCATTGTAGGCACCATTATCAACCGACCTAAAAACTGACAAATTTGGTAAGTTTCCAATTACGACTCTCCACAGAGAGAGAGAGAGAGAGATAGAGAAAGAAAGAGAGAGTAAATGTGTTTGCTGGAAGGGTATATGTTTTCACCTCGACACGTTTGCATAGATATAAGGCGTTCTTCAAATTTTGAAGTATACTCTCATGGGTTAGCAATATTTTCATATTGACAGTAACATCTTTCATGTACATGAGCCCCGATGATTTTAACACAAAGGAATAGTCATCTTCTTTAGGATAAAAGAGAATTTTTGGTTTTTCTTAATGAGAGAATAAAACGTGAATCAACACCGTTTATTAGATACTTGTCTTGATTTATCATATCACTATGCATTGAACCCATTTGCTTCACCACATTAGTTTTTTTCCCAGCAATGCAGACCTTTTGAGACTTCATTCATTGTGCACAGCAGGTCTAGACTGGATTTTAATCATCTTTATTTCATTTTGATCCAGATACCAGCCAATCGATTTAAGATGAGTTGACGTTGCATCTTTGCCATAATTCAACAAATTCTCAATGAATCTACGCTAACTTTAGTGGTTATCTGTTTGCGGTACGTTCTTACCATTAAACTGCACTGTAAAAGTAAAGTACATAATTCCACGACAGCCTTTGCCATGTCTAGGGGTTTTCAAGTCTTCATTCGCAAATTTACAACCAATGGATACGAGTGTGGAGTGATTAATTTCGAAATTCATTTTACCCCGGATTTAGCTCGGATATATATATTCAGAGCTAGGTGAATTCAAAGCTCGGTGGAAGGTCCTTCGTCCGTAACCGGATTCGAACCAGAGACCTAACCAATTGGATCGGCTAAAACTTCAATATCATCGGACATTCTAATTTTTTTTACCTGGGAAGTATTCTTCTTTTCAATTTTTTATTTTAATCAATAGCACTATGAGTCGAAAGTAAATGTTGTGCAACTCGGAAGCGGGATTATTCTGCTCAAAAGCAATATCAGAAACTGAAAAAAATAAAAGTTGTATGCACAATTGATGCTTGGTATTTTTTATATAACTGAATGACATCAGTCACAACTACCGGTCAAACAATCTTAGCTTGATATTGTAATTAACACTAGCCTTCGTTGCCATCACTTGCTTAGGAAATTCCATATGATGTGTATACATTCTGAAGCTATATGATGTCAGCCATTCAAATCATACTGCGCATAAAAATATCTAGTCGCAAAAACTTTTGTACACTTTGAATTCATTGGTGTGTGTGCCCAAAGTACAGTATGGTCGCATGCAATTTGCAATCATCATTTTGGTTAGTTATCATGCCTTTCAAGGCATTCATATGAATGTAATTTTGGAAATGTAATAGTTGCGAATAGTTTTTTTTTTGGTACATTATGACAACTGAATATTTTAATTTGCTTCTTAATAAATCTGCAGAAATTAAAATGATACCTGCTAAAATGAGGACTTTCATGAAAAATCTATCCCTAAAAAATCAGTTTTATGTTGATTATGGCAGCACTCTACTAATAAGCTTTTAACCATTATTCACAAACATATAGAAAACCAAAATACTGATTGATGATGATTTCCATGTTGATTTAATATTTTGAATTTTGCTTGAAAATGTTTGGATTGAACTTCAACTTCAACTAACCGAACATATGAAAAAAGCTGTGTACTACGCACTATTTGGTTTGTGTACTTAGATTTATTAATTCTGATCACCGATGGATTTCGAATACAATTTTACGAATTTCAGTGTAGTCTTTATTAGCCATCTTAATTTAACAGGCATTTTAATGGTGGAAGAATAAATTTTGAGAATTCTATAGCAATAATGTTTGGAATTTACTTAATTATAAAATAGTTTAAATGTAACGGGGGATATGGTAGAGTTTCTTTAATTCAAGATTAGATCATACATTGCTAAGTTTCCTACTTTCTACCAAATATACAAATTCTTGTAATCACATGATTTTCCACAAATGCATTTCCACTTACCAGTTCCTGCAGAATATTCATCATTTTCGGAGAATTTATTATTTCCATTGGTTTTTATTGATGTTGTAGATATCGATGATTCCTCTTCAATGTTTTCGAAATGATGAGACTCGTCGCCGCCATTCATTCTTAGTCCGTTCATTTTACAAAAAAAAAAAAACAAACGAAATTGGGTATGTTTTGTATTGATCACAAAAAGTGAGTGTAAAAGTTTTAACTATAGGACAGCGACATGAAAAGCTGATCCGGCCATTTTGTTGCAATAAAAAATGATGAGTCTGAAAAATAGAATATAGTTTTTATTGCAATTACAGTACAAACAAGGAGATGTAGTTATTTAATTTGATAATCAAGTTATGCAAAAAAAAAGCAAAAAAAAACAACGTAAAGTTGTGAGTCTATTCACCAGACTTCAGTTACAACAACCTTCATCCCATGTCGGCAGTCAATTGCTAAACATCTATCATTACAATATTTTCGAACTCAAAATGCAATATAAGACTTTTGGGGGCAATTTCAATGCTTACAAATTAAATGCCTACATAATTAATGATCTTCTTACTGATTTTCGAAGAAAATTAATATTATGCATACATACATACACACATACACACACGCATATATATATATATATATATATATATATATATATATATATATATATATATATATATATATATATATATATATATATATATATATATATATATATATATATATATATATATATATATATATAGATATAATGATTGGAGTGCGTGAACATAGATGTATGCAAAAATATATCTTTAACCCTTTGGCGACGGGCATTTTAGTGAATTTTCAGGTAACCCTACATTTCTATGAAAAGTACATTTTTGTTAAAATTAAGTACTGAAAATGAAAACTAATTATGTTTTATGATAAAAAAAAAAAATAGCATACAATGAAAAGATAAAGATAATGATAAAAAATTGGAAATTATGATCCCTATGTGGACGCTGAGTGCCTAAAAGTAGGCAAGGATTTTTTTTTCAAATTACGATTTGTCATAACTTCTGACAGAAACATTGGATCATCGTGAAATTTGCACAGCGTATTGATGTTGACACACATGAAACTGAGCGGGCAACCCAGCAGGCACGTGAAAAAAATTCTGCAAAACATCGATGAAACATTTTTCTATGAGAAAAAAATTCAAATTATTAAGTGCGGTTTTTGCACATCCGAGCAGATTAAATTTTGTTGTATATTGAATACAACAACAAAGCCCTGTACATGTCAATCATCACCAAATGACGTCTATTTTCAGCACTCGAAACTTCTATTCATAACTGACGACCAGATAATTCGATCAATATGAAATTTACAGGACGTGTTGATATTAAAAAGAGCCAGGTCTGATAGAAGTGATTTTAAAATGCGGGCAGCCCTTGTTGCAAATGTGGTGCCATCTTGAAAAATCACCGAGAAAAAAAACTGCTTTTGGGCCCATAACTTCGGACTCAGTCAACAGATTTTAACGAAATTCACACAGTAATTGATAGAAATTTTGTTGAAAAATTTGGTTAAAGCTGCGAGCTATGGTAATTTTTGTCTTCTAAATCTTTTGCTCAGCAAAATAAAGCTATTTTTCCTGTAACTTCTGATGGAATCATGAAATCAAAACGAAATTCATGTAATAAATGAACCTTATCATAAATTAAAACGAAATTCATGTAATAAATGGACCTTATCATAAATCAAAATTCTTAAAAATTTCGTTGAAAAATCATGAAAGGGTTGCCAGCTATGGTGAGTTTTGTAAATTTTTGACTTTTAGTTGCTAAGTGATGTTGTAATTAAATTTGCAAATGGGAATGATCCTGCAATGACAATGAACAAATACTTGGATTTCGAAAATATGAAAAGTTTTGCGGTTGGTAGCCCTAAAATCATTTTCACCCCAATAACATACAGTGCAGTCATCACATCCAAACCAAATTTAACTTAACGTGAAGCAGATTTGGTATATTTTGGCTGTGGTGCTTGCACAGTGTTGCCAGCACCAGACATTTTCGTAGATATTGCATCAACAGATGCTTCCATTATATATTCACATGCAAAGCATTTAGAATAAAAATAAGCAACAAATGTTTAAATTTTCCGTGTTTATGCAATTTTATGGATGGCAACCCCAAATATCATTTTATCGCTGAAACTTTCGATGAAATCCTCGAATTCAAAGAATAGATCATTCAAAGGATATATGTAGCCAGAAAACAGTGTTTCCCATCTATTTGCTTCGTGTAAGAAATTATTGATATGATACTAGAAAAAAAGTGTATTAGGTACATCTTTCCACATTTTTTAGTCACTCAAAGATAATTTGTTTTTCGAAAATCAGTTTTTGTAGCGGTTTTAATGCGCTAGAGTTTTTTTGATTTTTCGGTGAGAAAAACTATCTTCTTTTTTCAACCTTGTTTTGATTTTGAGTAGCCTGGTGGGTAGAGCGCTGGTTTCTTGTGTATAGAGTCCCTGGTTCGGGACCAAGCTTTGAGTTCACCTAGCTCTGAATAGCAACCTGAATAAATCGGCAGTAAAGTGATTCATTGAACTAATTACACCACACTCGTATTCACATTGTTTGTAAATCTGTGATGAAGCTCTTTATCAGTTGTTTTTAATGTGAGCCAATTCTTTCCCAGCTTGTAAAAAATATTTTAATTTAAAACCAATATTTTCCTTTTGAAGCTAGATATATTTTGATTTCTTGACAGATATCGATATTCCGAGTCTAATCTTAATGTAACTTAGATATCTTATTTATAGTGCTTACTTTTAAAGTATTGACTAATACTAATTGCCAGCTAATCATCTACTAATTAATTACTTAAGTATATTTAACTGTAAAAGGAAAAGATTGGTTTTGAATTAAAATACTCTTTACCAGCATCAACCCTTAGACACGTACGAGAGTTGTCGTCGGATTACTTTACTTTTCTTGAATTCAGTTTAAAATTCCGGTGTCAACCCACACTGCTTTGGTTTTGCTTCTAAAAAAAGTAAATTTCATACAAACATAACTATTTGAATATATAAGTTATCACCCGATACCGGATAACATCTGACACCAACATTGAACCATGTGACCTTGCTCGACAATCGCACGAGATAAGAAGCATTTTCATAAGAAGCACACAAAACTGATTTCCACCTGTCAACAATTCTCAAGAAGCATCCGAAACCCATTTCTAAATCCATCTCATGAGATTTGCATAATTCTACAGATTGGGCGATCACGTGTGCGGTCCAGTACACTTTTAGTTCAACTGATAAGTTATATGATATTTGTAGCATCAACATAATAAAATTAGACTTTTTTAAATAAATCGTAGCTATATGTTTTCATTTATGTAAGCAAAATAAACAGCACCGGGTGTTTTGTTAAGTGGTAGGTTAGAAGGTAAACTGTGTTATACTAGTCTGATCTGAATGATTTAATTTTCATTATTATTCGTAATGTCTACTTATGAGCTGAGAATACAAGTCGAATCAAAGACAAAATGAATTGTTCGTTTCACTATTACTTGATAGTACTGATAATAATACTTGATAATAATCAATCTCAGCAAAATAAGATAGCGTAGCAAAGATTTTTCGATGATAATGCCCAAAGCTCCGGGGATTGCCCTTTGAAGCGAATGCTTAGCTATGATAATAGGGAGACACATATGAAAGAAGCCGATATCAATTAGTCCATTTTTCGCACCTTTGATATGCACTTTAGCTGGTCTCCAATACTCTTCACATTCTGTTAATGAAGCAGACAAAGCGTTTATTCTGTAGAAACACGAATTAGCAAGGTGTTTTGATTCAGGATGGACCTCGATTGGCTTCCAAATAAAGAAAGCTGCTTATCGGATAAGGATTATTGATATATCGATTTATATATTAAAATAAATAAAAATAAAATAAAATTTGCTTGCAGTTTAGTTAACGATTCTGCCTTTATCATATTCTGGCATTAATATTAAAAATACCTTGATAGATAAAATAAGCAAGTTTCATAAGAAACAACGTTATTATTCAATAAAGTAGCAACGTTTTTTTATATCTTTCAAATATACGAAACATGCAGCTTACAAGAACAGCAAGCTAAGTAAATGAATAGAAGTGTGCCAGTCGCTAAACATATTGCTAACATTCATTTTGATGCCGAATACCTACTCCGTATGTGCGAATCCAAGGCACGGATTTCGTTCTCCATTGATCTCTAATGGAAAGTCATAGGGTTGCCTTGCAATGTTAGGTAAGAGTGTCAACAACACGACGACGCGATGTTACGGTATTGCATGGAAATGTACAAACGCTGTTGAATGATAAAAACTTATATGGTTCGCATTAGGTATATTCACGTACTTCAGGCGTAGTAGTAACTTACAACCTGATCTTTATGTGGTGGGCGAATATTTGGAAAAAGTAAACACTTTTCTAATGTAATTCCTTGCAAAGTAAGAAAATGACCAAAAGTGGCGATTGTTGTTTTCGTACATCAGTCTGGTAAAATATATTCGAATGGATATTCGAAATCCAAATTATATAGAGAAACTGCGTTTTCCTAATTCCGTGTGATATTGATAATATTTTAAGTTTGCGAGATTGAAAAACCACAATTAATAGCTTTAGGAAAATTGGTTGTAACCATTTCAGTTAGCAGTGCTTCTGCAGAACAATCATGCAGAAATACACAAGGACAAGAGCGACTGCAACTTTTATGATGAAAAATTCAAAGAATATCAAAAAAAAAGATAGGCGAATATATTTGATTTATGAATAACTACATACCTATGCAATTTTCGAAATGGATTTTAATGCGATAAAGTTTAAAACAAGCATAAAAACATGTTCTTCTGAACAAAATATTTAAAAAAAGCAAATAATTACACTAAATCAAACTTATCATCAATTGTACTAAACTAATAATATGGACAGCGTGAGCTAAAAAAAATTCCGCAATAATTTTGCATAGTTATACTTTCAAAAATACTGCCTACCCTGCTTCGAGTAGCACTGCACGCCACTGAAAACAGCATACCAAAGCGTTAACTACTGTGCAATATGAGTAAGTTTTTCCGCTTTGTAGTGAAGATTGGAACACAATACCTCCCCGCTCGAACTGTCAACAACATGACGAATAATAATGTAAAGCTAGTTACTTTGCCAACAGCAAACCGACAGTGTAGCGGTAAAAAGAGCAAAAATAATGGTATCTTCGAGTGGTTTTACAATACAAGGTTGATGAAAAACCGCAAGCCAAAGGCTCTTGCATCGACAGTAACAGAATTTTTAAACGTTACAGTTCACCATATATCAGTTAGTCAAGTCAATATGAAAGACTGAGCCGTGATACTTTCCCATAGAAGCATTTTTATGGTTCTTCGTGCTCAAAGGGCTCATGATTCACTTGACTCGTATCGCGGGCTTTCATAACTTTTTGTAGCTTTTGTAATCTATTCTGTACGTTTTTCAGGTTGATTCAAGTTCATTTGCTTGATGCAACTGTTTGCAATAAACGAGTGCACTGAATGGCGACGGGCATGTGGAGAAACATTAAATTAATGAGAAGAAAAGCAATATTTTAAGAAGCAAGAGGATTTAGTTGATTGAAGCTAATTTGTTTAGATAAAAGCTTTTATTTTGAGTATTAGCAGCGATATTACCTTATATTGGAACATTTTTAATAGAATATGCCATTCTTACGGAGGCGTGACTTTTTTTTATAATCAAATACAGAGCTAACACAGAACTAAAATCTTTCAATCTCTCTTCAAACTGCATTGAAATATTAACTCTTCCTGTTAATGTATAAAAATACCAATGTTTACACCCAAGGTATACATATATAACCGCACATGATTGATTTACACGCTTCCGAAATAAATACTTTCAAGAACGCTCAATGAAACTCTTATGAATTTGCTACACCAGTGATTCAATGATAATCGGTGGTTCTTCACTATTCGCGATTCATGATGATTGGTTGTCTACAATTAACCCTTTGCTAAGATAATTAGATTTTGCTTTTGCTGGAAACCTTTTATGCTGAAAATATTCCATTTTTACCTTATGAATATTTCAGAGCATCAAAAGATATTTTGCGCTCAAATATGCTTCTTTTAACAATAACATCATTAGTTTTGATTCTTGTTGAAACAACTAATGCGTTCAATCATGAAAACAGAACATTTTATTCACTTATGATGCTATCAAATACTTTTTACATATTATATGTAAACTCAAAGCATTGTTGCCTTTTGGATCTCAATACCTGTATGCACTTATGTCTTTAGGAAAGTAAAAAGAGAGGAAAATAATCTTAACAAAAAATCTTAATAAATATATCCATGCACAGAAAAATGAATTGAGTTAAAAGTGGTGATCAGAAAACGTGAGTAAGATATTTTTATCTTCTTCATCATTATCGTTATTTTATGAACATGGTATATATATATATATATATATATATATATATATATATATATATATATATATATATATATATATGTATTATATATCTGTATCTTCAAAAAATTTCAGTGAAAAAATCTCAAGAACGCGTCATTCGATTGAACTGAAATTTTCAGGATACATTGGTGTGTATACAGAATAGTGCCAGGTTTCAAAGTTCAAAAAGGTCAAAAAGTTAATAATCTTTAACCCTTTGGCGCCGGCTGCCATTTTAGTGATATTTTAAATATACCTATTTTTCTGTCAACAAATAACTTTCGCTAAAATAAAGTTTATGGAATGAATTTCAAACGTGTTCCATATGTGAATATGATAATTTTTTTGAAAGTTACGTTACTGAAAAAATGCACATTATTGGATTTTCGATTAAAGCTTCCAATCAGCCAGAACCTCAATATAAGGCGTTGTCGTAATTTATGTCTGTCACTGTACATATAATGTATATTTACATTTGCAAAAAAAAATTGTCCCTTATCCTTGCCATTTATCCCATTTAATTTAAATTTTTTAAATTTCGTATTTAAATATTATTAATTTATTTATTGTTTTATTTGTTATCTATTTATAACTAACTTATTTATGTGTTATTTTGTTTTAGCTTCTTTCGTATTGGTTTTTTTTTTGTTTTAGTTTGTTTCGCATTTTTATGCGTTTACTATTTTTATACTTCGTGTACTATTTTTATACTACGGTGAAATAAATTAAAAAAAGTCTAGCGCATCAGAACCGCTAGAAAACCAATTTTCGAAGAAATTATCTTTGAGGGACTTAAGAATGTGTGAAGACGTAATACACTTCTTTGTAGTATCATATCAACCATTTCTTAGTAAAAGGAACAAATATTATTTTCTGACAGCATTTCCTATAACACAAATGATGAAAATATTCAGTGCTGGCAACATTTGTCCAACACAGCAGCAATAAGTCTACCATAACATTCTTAATCAACCTATTCTTTGAATTTCGTTTTCATCGTTTCGTTTTCGGTTGCTTTTTTTATTGTAAATGCTTTGCTTATGAATACAAAATTGAAGCATTTGTTGGTGCAAATTTACGAAATTCTCTGGTGCTCGCAATCATGCGTTAGCACCATAGCTGCTTCACGTTGAGTTAAGGGGTTACTCCCACTTGCAGCGCAAAAAATAGGCCATTTTCATGAATTTTTTTTAAGAAAACTATGAAACTTTTTTAAATGATGATTATATTATCTTAAAGTACATACATTGAACACTATTCAGTAAGTTTTTTATTGAAAAATATTACATTGTTAAATTCAAATGGCCGTCAAAAAAATGGTATTTTAGTTTTTACTTTTGCGGTGACCAACATTGTGTCGAACTGGATCATCTGAAGCAAAAAATAGCGATGGATTTAGTTAAATAACAGTATAAACTAGTGTCTGATCGAATTTTAGAATTTAAAACAACATCCATTTTTTACAAAATGGCGGACTGTCAAATTTAATGGTTCGATTTTCACATAAAAAACGGTCTTCTTTTTGCTATAAAACGGTCATTTTTTGTCAAAAAAAAAACCAAATGATCAAACACTACATTTTCATGTATTAAATAAGCTGACCAAGTTTCAAAAAGATCGGTTCAATTATTTTCGAGTAATTTTGGTCACCGACTTCAAAAATGTCATTTCGAGAAAAACACGTTTATAAGTATAAATAACAGTTGTATAAGTAACGGTTTCTTCTCTTTCAACGCTCATATCTCGGTCAATTTTGTTCGGATCGACTTGAAATTTGAAGGACGTATTTTCAGATAGCTATACTTAAAAAAAAACAAGAGAAAAATTTCAAATTTACAAGATGAGGTAACCCCTTAAATCCACGCTGTGAATTTCCTTTTAATTGAATGGCTGCGCTGGAAGTTATAGGAGTGAATAGAATTTTATGGTAACCATCCTCAAAACTTTTCGAATTTTCGAAACCTAAATATTTGTTGTTAACTGTAATTGCAGAATCATTCCCATTTGGAAATTTTATGACAACATCGCTCGATAAAGAAATGTCAATAAATTACGAAATTCTTCATAGCCGGCAACCCTTTCATGATTTTTCAACAAAATTCCTACAGATTTAGAAATGCAATTCGTTACTGCGTCGGAAGTTATGGGGGAAGAACCTTTATTTTCCTGAACAAATTTACAATGTCTAGGAGACAAATATTGCCATAGCTGGCAACCCTACGCTAATTTTTCAACCACATTTCTATGAAATCTATCTTAGAGTAAGTTTCACCTACTGCGAGAATTTTGTTAAAATCTGGTGGCTAAATCGGAAGCTATAGGCCAAAAACTAGTTTTTTCTGTGATTTTTGAAAATGGCACCACTGCCACAGTATTGCAAGTATTTCAAAATCACTTCTATCAGACCTGGTCCTAACTAATTCCAACATGTCCTGTAAATTCCATATTGATCGCATAATCCGATCGTCAGTTCTCGTGAACAGAAGTTTTGAGTGCTGAAAATAGAGGTAATTTGATCATGGGTTGCCGTTTCTGTTTAAATTTTTGAAAATGTTTATTATGTTTTGTTTATAATTTTGAAAATGTTTATTTGACTTGGTGGACAAAAGTCCAAATTTATCAATAATTTGAATTTATTTTCAAAAATCAAAAATTTTTCAGGAGGGTCGATGATTTGAAGGTTTTTTTTTCAGGAGCCTGCTGTAGCTACAGAGTTGTCCGCACAGTCTTGAAAGTCATGTGTGTTAAATTTTAGTCTACATCAATATGCTCTGCAAATTCCACGATGATCCATTGTTTTTCTTAGAAGTTATGATAAATCGAAATTTGAAAAAAAACCTTGCCTACTTTTAGGCACTCAGCGCCTACACAAGGCTCAAAATTTCCAATTCTTTATCATAGACAAGCTTAAAACATAATAAGTTTTCATTCCCAATACTTTATTTTAACAAAAATTTACACTGCTTGGGAATATAAGAATACCTGCAAAATCACCAAAATGCCCGCCGCCAAAAGGTTAAAGATATCTGAATTCTAGCAAGTCATGGACCTATCCACTATATACATCTATGTCCTCCGAAAATTTCAGCTCAATCGGATCGGCCACTCCAGAGATTATCTGCCTTAATCATTTTGCTGATATATATATATATATATATATATATATATATATATATATATATATATATATATATATATATATATACTAATTTTCTTCGAAAATTAGTAATAAATAGATAGTAAGAAATGAAAACTAACAAATTTCTTTCTAGGACAGCCAGTTCTTTCGGAAACGTTTCCAGGAGCTATCGGCAAGCGTAGGTTCATTTCTGTAAATAAACAAGAATATATGTTTTTTTGTCATGGACGGTCGTCCAGTATAGAACTCATAATTTTTTTATGCGAATTCACTGTAAACTTCACAGGGGAATGAATGGTTGGTCGTCTGCCTTCATTAAGCTAGATCAGAAACTGCACAGCCCAGATCGTACTGTAAACATTTGTTCAATATATAATTTTAAGCTCGACTGGGCGTTAAGATATTAGGACATTCTTGAAATGTGTTACATTTATATCTTTTTAAAATTTTAAACTGCTTCGTGAGCGATAAATGCATGAAGATCAGCTTCTTGTCATCAAGAATCACTACTATTAGATTAGCTGTGAACATTGAATAATTATTGAACAGTTATGATTTTCTTTTATAACTATTCTAATGTCAAATTATTCAAACATCAAGAACTATTCAGACGCATCAAGTTTCCCAATAATAACGCTTGAACTGATACTTGTTCTTTATCATCAGTAGCGGTCATTTCTCTTCTCATATTAATTTACTTGCCAATCTGGAATTTTTCAGGTCTTCCTCAGATACATAGAATCTCCGCCAATCCGGCGGCGGCCGTGTGATTTAGTTGAAACGGAGAGAGTCCAGTCATGATGATGGACATGAAACTGGTTTCGTGAGAGAGTTAGCAGAAAGTCGAATGAAAAAATATTATCGCAAGCCAGCCCGTACCATCAACAACAATGGTCCGAACTGAAACGGTGCAAAAACCGCGAGAAAGAGCTCCAAATGAAGTTCAGGGGATCCGGGACATTGGCTTAAGCACTGAACTTGTGTAAACTATATGTTCGAAAGAACTTGTTTTGGCAATCGTACCCCTCAAAGCCACTGATATGCACGAAATCCCTGCTGTTACTGTGAACATAATGGAAATAAACTAAGCGAAGTCCATCCATTGCGGCTGTTGCCAACTATGCCTGGGTTACTGCTATGACTCTTTCGTTGGCTCCGGTTTTACTTCTGCAAGCGCCTTCAAGTTCAGTTTGTTTCTGTCTGCACTTCCCAGCCAATAGGTTATATGGTGCTGTGGAATGTTACTGGTTTCGCTTGATGGGTCGAATAGGAATTGCTGCTGCTGTTATTGTTTTGATTCTTTCTTGAAAAGAAAGTGCGATTATTGCAGTGCAAGACAATGGTTTCGTTTGAAGGCTTTCGATCGAACGTGCATGCAAATATTAGCAAGCAAATGATATGGCATTCATGGTACTTAGTTTCCGGTTTAGTTTTGTGTTGTCAAACTACCATTTCGGTCTTCTACAGCATTCGTATCAGGAATGCAAATCGATGACAAGGAAGCAAAGATAAAATCTGGCGAGTAAAATGAAAAAACGCTTGTCGATGTTGTCAATAAAGTAATTTCGCCGACCTTAGCATATTGGATGCAAGGTTCGATGACCGTGTTTTACAGAAAAGTGGTTCTTTACTTTTTACGTTTGCTTTCGATGTATTCATTTTTTTACCAATTACCAAACTTTCCACTTAGTGTTATACAACCCGATGAACTTCTTGCTACACCCAGATATTTTTTGGTGTTTTGGGAGAGCCTAGTAACGATATGCTTCAGAGATCTACAGAATAGTTAAAAATTTAAGTATTGGTCCAAATAATAAATGAGTCGCCTGACTAGTATGCTCACTAATAATCGAAAGGGCATTATTCCAAAAAAGTACGACGACAAATATCTTTTACTATTTATTATTGTCTAAATCAAAAAATACAAATCCAATGAGAGACTAGACAAAGAATAAACTTATATATATATAAAAGAAAAAACACAAGAAAAGAATGAAAATAAGATAAAGTACATAGCTTCAAAAACAAAAGAATAAAGAAAGAAAAAAAGACAATAAATTCAAATTGAACAGAGTATATAAAAGGCGGTAAATAAAATCTGACCATAAATTCAATAAAGAAATTAATTTTGAAAGCTTCAATGTGACCATGATAAGCATTCATCACAGCTTGAGTAGTCTAGTGGGTAGAGCACTTGCGTGTGGGGTCCCTGGTTCGAATCCAGGTTCGGACGAGGGTCCGCGCACCAAGCTTTGAGTTCACCTAGCTCTGATTAGGTACCTGATTTAAATCAGGGGTAAAGTGAGTCGTGGAACTAATCACTCCACACTCGTATTCACAATGATTAAAAAATTGTAATGAAGCTCTCTACCACCTTCAACCCCTAGACCCGTACGAGGGTTGTCGTGGGATTACTTTACCTTACTTTTTCCAACCATCTTTTTAGCGCACGAACGTAGATTTTTGTATCTTACACATTTGTTATGTAGCATTGGCATCCAAACATGTATTACTCTTTCTGTTAACATTACGACTAAAACAGTTAACACTAAAAACAACAACACACAATGTTATTACTTAGAGAATTATTACAATAGAGATAGATATATGTGCACATTGATAGATCAATAAATAGAATACCTGCTCTTACATAACACAAATTCAGTCTTTAATTTTTGTTCCGTTTAGTTTCTCCTCATATTTCTATCATATAAATTTTGCATATCCATCCACACTCAGTCAATCCATGTTCACACACTCGCACCCTTCTACTGGAGAAATAGCACAAAAACACCCTACATTCACATGGTGATTCATAGTCCTCTTTGGACAACTCCTATTAGGTTCATATTCACTTAAATTAATCATACGAAACTAATCAATACACATTCTAGAAAACTGTCACATTCCAAAACTTATACATACCCTGTAACTCTTGGCTCTTCAGCACTTATCCATCCTTGTTCCTGAGCTGAATTCTGATTAGGGTTTAAGAGTTGATACAATTGGGAAATCCACTGGTTAATACCAAGTTACTAAGGTTGTTATTACTTCATCAAAAACATTCTGGCTTCACTTTATCTTCCTCTTTCTCTCTCTTTTTTTCGAACCATGGACTCTTGGGTCTGCTTCACCCAATGTTGGTTTGTCACTATTCACCCAACATCTCTTGAGTGATGTTGGGCAAACCCAATGGACACTATGTCCGGTAGTTAGTCTGTTTCCACACACACACATCCTTTCCTCACCTTATATCTCCTTGGCATTCCACTCCTTCAGTACACCACAAGTGAGAGAATATCAATTCTAACAAACATAAGCCACACACACACACGCACAACAAATAATATTAACAGTACAAACATATACCCAGTTCATATAACAATAGTGAGCTTTTTTTCTGATGTTGCAATAATGCCAAACTTTAAATAAGCCTTGGCCTCATTACCTCTGAGTAGATAGACATGGTGCCGGGGTTGTCCTATCGGAGACTGAGGGAGTTATCTTTGCAAAAAGATACGTGACCGAGACATTGTCCGTCCGCCCTCGCACGATGGATGTCCTTGACAACATGGTAGCCCTGCACGGGATGTGTACGGATGGGGTGCCTTGCATTTCTGCTCTATAGTAGTAGTGCTAAGCATCGGATGCATACACACCATCTGCTCGCACATATAGCTAATATAAAATTACACTTGGTGCCACCTTATGAACAATGCACCTGTTGCGTAATTTCTTCATTCTCATTTTCGAAGAACGGATTTTTAGGTTTGGGTCGCCCCCCTTTTTTGGGCCTGTCATCGTTCACCTAACACTACTTGAGTGATGCCAGATCCAACGGACACTACTCCCGGTAGTTGTCTTGAATTCACCATCTTTTTAGCGCACGAACGTAGATTTTTGTATCTTAGAAGATCAACTTCTAAGCCGGAGGTTCGAAATCTACAAGGCGCCATGTCTTTGCTTTTAAGAGTACGTATCACGTCAACAGTTAGTCAAGGAAGGTCAACACCTCTTCTAACACGAACATTGGGAGTGTGACACGAAATAAGATTAGACAAAGAAGCATAGAACGCATGAAGGCCATCATCAACATATAGACTTCTGAAAAAAGCAAACCAGTTAATAGCATTCGTTTCAGTGGGCATAGAAGCGAAGTCCGTTTTAGCAAATTTATAACGGAACACAGATGGATTTTTATTCTTGGGATATGAGGTAAATAAAGTTAGATAACAAGAGGCGGATGGTGAGGATCAGCACTGACATAAGGTGACAGAGCAGCACTTAAACGAGCAGGTGACGAAGGAGAACTAGCAAGAATAAAATCAAATATTCTATTATTAACATTTGGCACATTGTTCAACTGAGAAAAAGAACAGAGATATATAAAAAAAAGAGGATGTTGCTAAGGAAATATTGCTCCTTAATAAAATTTCAGTTCAGTTTGTATCAACGATACAGGTGAGCCTTTACTCAATTTTATTATTAATTATACTCTAGTCGTGGCAAAACGAGGAAACACGCCCAATTATAGGAGACCTCGCAGTGAAAACGTGCTAGACATTACTCTCCACAATGGCTCAAATGAGCAATTAATAAAGAATTTGAGGGTCCTTAAAAGCTCATCATTCTCTGACCACTGTTACATTAGTTACAGTTTAAATTTCAACCTAGCTCGCACTTCTCGACCGTTTCGCAATCGCAGAAATACAAACTGGGAGAACTTCAAACGGGAAGTGACCAACTGCTTAGGTCCTCTTCCAGGATAGGCTCTGTAGTTGACCTGGGATCTGCGGTTAACAAACTCACTAAAATGGCAAAATCTTTTAAGCAGTCCTGTCCCAAGGTCTGTCCGAAGCGCAAACCTAAGCCACCCTGGTGGAAAAGGGACTTGAGTTATCGCAGATGACAAGCACGAGAATTCTTTAAGTTAGTCAAAGTAGCTGACTGCAGGTAATATTGGGATGAATACAAGGACGTGCTTAGGCTCTATAAAACGGAATTAAGAGAGCTATGCGGCAGGGTTGAACTCACCTCCGAGACGGCTAGACTCAGAAATCTGCTGGCTAAACGCCCTGTCACGCCTAGCCTGGTATGCAAGCCTGATGGGGAGTGGACAAGCAAAAGCTCAGAAACGCTGGTAGATACTCACTTCCCACCCCATTCACTGGTGAGCAGTCGCTCAACCTGCAGGACATCGATGACATTTGCGAAGGTGTCACCAAGCAGAGGCTAGTCTGGGCAATTGATTCCTTCAAGCCCTTCAATTCTCCAGGTCCGGATGGAATTCTGCCGGTCATACTTCAACAGACAGGTATGCTTGCCGTTTCCTGGCTAACACAAATTTACAAAGGTTGCCTAGTACTAAGTCACGTACCTGCGGCTTGGAGGACCGCTAAGGTTGTATTTATACCCAAGACGAGTAAAGTCAACCATGCGTACCGGAAGAACTACAGGCCAATTAGCCTGACTTCCTTCCTCCTCAAAGTTTTCGAAAGTTTACTGGATCTACATACCAAACAAAGAAATGAAAGGGAAATCTGTTAAAACGGCTCTCAATAGAGTAGTCCTCAAAACTGAAAGAATACGCCTTGGGAGCCTTTCTATAATGTGCACACAACAGCCATTATGGAGAGCTTCCACGCATACAACACCCATCCCGCTACTTGTAGGTGGATAAGCAACATGCTTAAGCACAGGCTCAAATCAGCGGAGTGGGCGTAGTGGCCGCAGGGAGGGGTTTTATCCCCTCTCTTGTGGGAACCTTGTTACAAACTCAATTCTGGAAAGGCTGGAAAGCAAGGGACTCACGATTGTGGCTTATGCTGACGACATTGCTATTTTAATCTCGGGTAGGTTTCCATATACCCGTGGCCAGCTCATGGAGTACTCTCTAGGGCTGGTTGAGGAGTGGGCGAATACCGTGGACATTGGCATCAACCCCAATAAGTTGGATCTTGTGCTCTTCACTAGGAAGTACAAAACTTTCGATTTAGACCCAATCATGTTGGGCGACACCAAGTTAAGTCTCAAGTTACAAACTAAGTATTTGGGTCTTATTCTGGACAGCAAGCTCACATGGAAGGCGAATTCAGAGGAAAGAGTTAAGCGGGCAAGCAACGCGATTTAGAGAGTGCTGGGTAAAACGTGGAGTCTAAGCATTGCTCTAACGCACTGGATTTACTTGCCGATAGCTAGGCCGATCCTTGTTTACGGATGCTTGGTCTGGTGGCCAGCAGTGAATAAAAGCACCTTTGCTAGCATAGCGAACAGAGTTCAGCGGTTGACGGCTCTCTGCACTGCAGGTGCCTTAGCATCGACTCCTTCGTCTGCTCTGAGCGTCCTGCTTCATCTCCCTCCGCTTGATCTCTTTGTTAGAGGCACTGCCGCAAAAGCTGCTGTCAGGCTTAGGAAATCCGGACACTTCGAGTCAGGATCGTTCGGCCACAGCAGTATTGAACGGGGATACGCAGGAAGCACTGACTACCTGGTTCCGACTCTGTGCTTCGAGCGTGCATCTACACTGACGGCTCTAAAACAGCCTCAGGAGTGGGTGCTGAAGGAGAGTAATCTTGGGTTCGCTCATAAGGACAGGGGGATTTTGGTCTTCTGTCGGGTTGTATGTGATCCACGATTTATATATGAATATGGTGGCCGAATTGAAAGCCCTTATGAAACTCCTGATGTCAGAAGGCTTTTAAGTGAAGGCAACCTAAAGCTACCTCCTGGTGAGGAAGCTCATATCAAATCTTGTCCAAAACACATTCTTGCCATACAATTTAACATTATAGTGTTTGATTATAAACCTAATGGAATACTAACAAAGCAGCCACAAACGATTTGGCCAGTTTTAAGCCATCAAAACAAAATAGTATTGCTGAACTTCAAAAGTAAACAAAATTAGGTTTGAATGGAACAAACAAGAGCAGAATGTATATGCACATCACTTTTTTTTTTGCAGTAGACGACTACCATAGCCAAATGCAATTCGAGTTGTGTTTGGTAACCTCAATTCACCTTACACATACATGCATCCTTTTTACAATTACAGCATCTCTGTCAACGCACGCAAAATCATCTTCAACCCACAATGCTCAACACTTACCGCCATAGCCATATGTAATCATCCAAAAAGCGTGCATCTCTCAAACTTAAGTGCTATATACGTCAAAACACACACATTACATCAGGGAGCATTTTAACTTTCGTTTTCAAGTTCTGTCTAGTGTTTCAACGAATCAAACCATAAATCATAAAAATAATCATAATTATTTGGCGATATTAAGCACTAATGATATCTCACAATAATAATGGTGTAGTCACCTTGCTGTCTGCATATATTCCACACTTGTTGCTCTGCCGCCAAAACGTTTCCGCTCGTACTATTGGGGTCTTCTTGGCAAACGCGAAATGAACAAAGTATAACACACATACTCGAAAACAACAAAATAAACGGCGTAAACAAAACAATATGTGGAATTAAGTTGCAAAGCCAGTAGGTATGTGCATTAATGAGACCAATAAGAAATGGCTAACTACGTAAGAAAAAAAGTAGTAAGCGTGCTATTTGCTTTTTTGACCCACTTCCAATGCACACTGGCATTTGTATGGTATGTACATCTTAATAATCTATCTTTGAGGTGGAATGTATACTCGTATGCTTTTTTTTTTAATCCGCATTGTTTATGAAGAATGGCTTAAGCTTACATAATCTTTCGTTGCACTTTTATTTTTTTTTCGAAATGGTGCATTAACATATTGAGTTCAGTTGCTCGCGAGAAAAAAATGAGAAAAACGAATAGAAATGAAGTAAAAATAAAAATAATTAATATAAATATATAAAAATAATTAATATAATGTTATATATTGTGATGCCTTTGAGTGATTAATATAATGAAATACAATTTGATGCTATTTTTTCGTGCTCAAAAAATATTACCTGGTGAGAATACAATCCGTCGGGCTATAATGGTAGATTTTACAATTGATTATGAAGATATTTTTACATTTTGGTGAAAGAATATTTTAAGTATATATATACATAGCTATATATATATATATATATATATATATATATATATATATATATATATATATATATATTATATAACTATTAAAACATCGGAGAAATTCATAAAAAAAATGGTGAGGAAATTCATTTTTTCATACATTTCGTAAAAGAAAAAAAATTGAATTTATATACAATGCCATTGGAGCTAGCTGTGCAGACGTGCAACGCGATTTTCTAGTGTTATTTACAATTCCGCCAGCCACAAAATCTAATCTTTCACCACGAAGCCATAATGCAATTAGACTTCAGAATATTGCGAATCAATAAAAAGATAATTTAACTCGTTTTTTAATATTGAGAGCCATTAAATAGCCCACGGAATACGGAAAGCAGCTTAATACGACGGAAATGCAGGTTGGAAATGCATCAGGTTGATTCTTCCGTCAGAAAAATTGCCCAGCTATTGGGATAAATTATTTGAAAGATTCTGAAAACTACGGCAAAAGATACGTACCGGGCTAAAAGCACGTTTTAACAGCAGCTGATTGGCGTGCGCCACTAAGGGAAGCATCGAATACGACAGCAACTACAAGTGAAACAACAGCAGCGGGAATTTAGAACGTTGACATAAAACTAAGGACTTGCTAGCGTGTACTTGCCTCAGCAGGGAACTTACAACGGAAGAAATTGAGGAGATTGCCACCTCTGCAACAAAGACACCGGAATGCCCGCTTGGCGTTTGCAACAGACCATTTACATAAGGTGGAAAAAGCGTTAGAGAAACGTTGTCTTTACTGATGCCTGGACGGTCCTGATAGCTTTCGTCATTATCTTCACCATCTGAGGAAGTAAGAATTGTTTTCGAGAAGAGGTCAGCAAGGAAGAAGTGCAGTTATTGTTTGGGGTGGTAATATGCTACCGGAAAAAGATGAATATACGCTGTCAGACAAAGAGAGAGCAGCAACGATTACATAAAGATCCTGGACGAAGACATTGTCTACGCTTCAGATTATCCATTTGTATCAGAATTCATTTTACAACAAGACAACGCGTTAGTTTACACTACAAAGAAGGTTAAAGATTAGATAGAGCGGAATAATGTCCGTGTTCTTCAGTGGCCGGCAGTTTTCCCCGGATTTAAACATTGTTGAAAATGTTTGGGGACATATTTCTAGGACAGTTTACCAAGAAGGGCGACAATTTGATAGCATGGAAGACCTTAAGAATGCGATAAAGATTGGTCGGGAAAAGTTATTTTTAATAGTTTTTAAAGGTTATTTTTAAACATTTTTTTATCACATTGAACACACTGTGAAAAATGGTGCAACGACGAAGAAGGAAACGTTGATGATATGAAAAGAAGTGGCCAACCGTCGGTATTTTCTACAGACGCAAAAAGAAAGATTCGGACATTGGCTGAAAATAAAGCAGTGACGAAACGGTTTAAAAACTCCCCGGAGGCCGCTAGAAAAGTGTCGAGGCGAACCGTTCAGCGATACATTCGATCAACTAACTGGAGGTGACAAGTCTACAAACAACGCATCAAACTTTTATTTTCCAATAAGAACGTTGGAAACCGGCGGAACTCCTGCCAAAAGCTGAAAAACCTTGTAATAGCTGACGATAATGCCCGTAGTAGAACTCGACGTGCAAACATCCTTTTAACAGACGATTCGAGGAGTCAACTGCATCCAATACCTAATTCACAGAATAGGACAGTGAGAGCCAGCGATCCCGCAAATATTCCCATAACACAGATCCCGAGATTCAGCTTAAAAGTCATGGTAGCTGGCGGAGTGAGTAGTAGCGGAAAACGCCAATTTCATTTTGATAAACAAGAAATGCTTTTTAATGGACAAAATTACAGGCAGAAAATATCCTCCTTGTTTTTGAACAATATCTTAATAATCATCATCAATTTAAAGGAAGTGATTTTGGTGCAAGATGGAGCCAAGGCGCATAAGATTTGAAAACTTATGAAGCGATCTATGAACACTCTTCTAATGTGTGGATTTGTTGGCCTGGTAATTCCCCTGATTTAAACCCGATTGAAAATGTGTGGTCCAGATTAAAGGAGAGGGTCTTTAGAGATCACAAACCAAAAAATAGGCATGAGCTGATACGACATATACAAGTTGAGTGGGACGCAATTTCAATAGAGTATCTAAGAAATTTATGTGACAGTTTCAGAAAGCGGATCTTTCAGCACTCTGACTTCTCTCCTCTGCTCTAAAAAAAACTCCTCTGATATTCCCAACTGTATGAAGTACAAAGGTGTAACAGCTTCCCCCTCACAAGATGTTAGCGAGCTTTTTGTAGGTTACTTTTCTTCTTCTGCTCACTACAAATTCTTCCTTTTTCCGCTATTTATCTTCCCCAATTCTCTCCAATATTATCCTCTTTTCGCACAAACTCTATTTAAGTAGAATCCTTATGTTCTCGTTTGATATAGCCTTCCGATGGTATTCCGAATATCCCAGCTAAGTATTTATCTTTTTCTTTCTGTGTTCCTTTTTCAATTATCTTCAATCTAAGCAAAACTTCGGGTATAGTCCCTTTCCCTAATGAAAACGGCAACCGTTTTTCCCGTCCACAAAGCTGGTGACTCTGTTTGTATCTTCAACTATCGCCCCATTTCCCTCCTTTCCTGCTTCAGTGATCAGCTTAAAAGATTGGTTTACAATAAGTCTACTCTTCCGTCCAATATTTTTTTTGCTCCAGAGCCGCACGGGTTCTTAAAATGCAAATCTAAATTAACCAACTTGCTTTCTTGCCCCATCTGCCTTGAATCAGCAAAGGCAGGTAGATGTTATTTGTACAGATTTATCTAAAGTTTTGACTGATTATGATCGTGTGTTTGTAAAGCTTAAAATCATGGTATCACTGCTCTTCTACTCTCCTGGTTCACTTCTTATTATGTTGATCGTATCTGTGTCGTAACTGTCAATTCCTGCACGTCTGTTCCATTTTTTCCTACTTCAGGAAGCTTCAATTCTTGGCTCTCCATTATTCGTACTGTTTATCAATGACCTGCCATTTTGTATTTGTAGGCTGATGACTTCAAGATGCTTAGAATAATCGAGACATTTGACGATTGCTATCAGTTACAAAATGATTTCTCTGTGTTAAATAACTGGTGCATTGCTAACGCACTTACTTTAAATGTCGCGAAGTGTCAGAAAATGTGTTATCCGCATAAAATTACATCTAATATCTTCTCTTACTCTGTTTTAAATTCCTCTTTCAATGCTGGTGTCAATTTCAAGGACCTTGGTGTGATATTTGATTCGAAACTCGAATTCGATTAACATATAATATCGCTCTCAGCGTAGATTCCTTCGCACTTTCTTCGGAATTTGTTCGAACTCAGTGAAATATTCGCCACGAATTTCGAATGATTTCAAATTTGTTTCGTTCAAACTTCAAAAGAGATTCTTAAAAAATATTCATATGATCCTCATAAAATAATGAACATCCAAATCCCAGTCAATAGTTTTATTTATTTGAATATCTTTTTATATTTTTATATTTTGATTTCGGATTAGTCGTAACCAATTCTGAATTCCGAATTTAGCACGCTGGGTAATCGCTCGGCACTCATATACACTTTGATTGATACCAGCTTCAACCCGTAGACCTGACAAGGGGTTTCGTGAGATTACTTTACTTCCCACTGTGCCAAATTCGGCATTTCGTTGATAATTCTTTCAGAAAATTGAAGCGAATTCAGAAAAAACTTTCGGATTTTCAAACTTTCTTTCAGAACTGTATATGGAAAACGTTACAAAAACACCGAAAGTGCTCAAACTTCGCCTCGTTAGCTCTTGAAAAGCTTTTGTAGATTGGTTCATTTTTTTCGGGATTCATTGTGAATTCTTTGTGAATTCTTTATGAGTCCTTTGTTAATTTTTTGATGAATTTTTTTTTGGAGTTTTTAAATAGTTCTTTGAGAATGCTTTCAATACTTTTTGCATTTATTCTAATAACATATATTCAATAAAATACTTGTTATTTTTAATTCCAATACTAATTCTTTTTATTTTTTCTTTAATTTCATTTTATTTTAAACAGAAATTTTTTTCGGACGTCTGTTAAGGTCATCTAAAAATAAACGTTTTTTTTTACCTTCGAGCTAGTCCCGTCTTCTTGAAGGAAATCTTCGCACGGCAACTTCTGCATACAAAAGGGAAAAGTTACTAGGGAATAAACAATTTGAGTAACATTTCGAACCTTTAAAAGAGCCACTGTTAACATCTCAAATAACACCATTTCAGAAAACTTTGTATGCACTTGCACTTATGCATGAAAAACAGTTGTACGACTAAAGTACTGTTTTAATACATAATTTACGAAATGAAACATTAACGGCATTAGGCTTGGAATTTGTTGTAAATTCCAACATATTTCACAGCAAACTCTTAAAAACTTCCCTATCACACATTCGTTCGCACTTTATTGGGAATTTGCACGAACTCAGTGAAATATTCGCAACGAATATCGATTTATTTTAAATTTGTTTCTTCCAAACTTCATAAGAGATTCTTAAAATATATTCAAATGAATAGTAACACCCCAGTCAATAGTTTTATTTATTTCAAGGGGTTTTTATGTTTCTATCTCTTTCGCTCACTTTCGGATTAGTCGTAGCCAATTCTGAATTCCGAATTTGGCACGCTGGGTTATTACAATTCACCGAGCAGCTGGTACGAATGAAATTCAAACTTCGCAATATCACCTGGTATAATTTTGCGTTCAACTTTAACACTACCCATTATTGTGTTAAACTGATAATTGCTTTTGTTTTTCGATATCATTGCTATTTTGTTGCTTATCATCGATTTTCTGGAAAATGAAGAAAACCTTTCTTTTTCTTGGCTTGTGATAGTGACGAAAGTAATTGTGCGAGTTGCGTTGCTGACACTGAACTTTCGAAAGATAGTGACGATCGGCCGATAAATGTCTAGTGGTCTGAAGACGTTTTCATTTGGCATGCATTGAATTGGTCGGTATAGATGGTGGATTGAAATTCGACCTTGAGTCGAATCGAAAATAATTCGAAAAACAAAGAGAAGATGAAACATGAAGACTTTCGCTTGTAGTAAGATGAGTGGAACAAAAATTAGCATCAAAACTAAAAATCGAAACCGGGTTAAAATCTGGTGGGAAATAAACAAACATCTTCATGCGATATATGATATTATTTTTTTAAGAACAGTATAGCGCCATTTTGGCAATTCCACATATTTTCCAAAGCGTTCATATTGATTTACTTGATTCGATCTTCAATTGAAACTGAATTCGATTCCCAATCATTCTCCAGCACTTTACCTTATCTTCACTGCTCTTTTCTAGAGTCAAACTATGAAAATAATATCATAAAAAGTCATATCACACTATTGAACCATTCACTAGACTGACATCCACCTTCGCACGAATCGCTAAGTACATTGTCCCGTCGTGGCAAGCAATAAATTCTTCTGATTGAAAGCGTACAGCATGTTTTCTGCCCGCGAATTCAATGAATGAAAGGAAAAGTTGTCATTGCTTTGCTGCTGCGATGGGACGGGAGTAAACAAAAATTATTTAGGTGGGAGTAAACAAAAATTATTTAGGTGAGAGAAACAATTCGCTACAGAAAAGATGATGCTGTATCCGCAGCGTGAGAAATCAGAAAAATATATTGCGACGAAACAATGTAGATGTTAGTTGCTGTGAATTGAGGTGAGGAGCTTATTAATGGCATATTAGAGGTGAAAACGATGTAACCGGATGCTAGAAATGGTCCGTTTTGTAGTGTGTTCTTATGATTTAAGACATATGTGTACAGTCTAGAAAATATAATTTACATAAAATATATTTATTGCACATAGTCTATGAAATTTATTTGACAGCTCTATGACAATAAGTGTCGAATTCGAAACTACCGACCAGTATTTGCAGAGAAACACTGAGGATGTTCACACTAAAGTCGTTCGGAGTGAAATGATACTACTAATACTAATGATACTAAACATATGGCTGTGTTACTAATGGCTCCATTTGGAAGACGAACGAGATTATAACAAATCAATGCAATGAAACTTTAAAAGTGCTAATTGGATCGTTGGCAGCCAGTACCAAGCACAATACATTTTTGACGATGCTTAAACTTTTAAAAAGGCTGTGTTTTTTTTTTGTAAAACTATCTCTTTTGAAAATTATACCTGTATAACTGAAAAACATATTTTTCAAATGTAATATATTCTATTCAAGTGCATTAAAATGAAATTCGAAATGTTTTTGCGGGATGATTAAAATTGAACAACTTTTTATTAACATTAAAAATTTTAATCTACATTGAAAATTCTATTTTGACAAAGTGGTTTCGAAAGTATGCACTGCTTTTCATCAGACACCAGCACACAGTGCATACTTGACTGGCGTGACCACTTGCAGGTGGAAATCATTACATTTTTATTTATGCTAGTTGTGACAAATTTTAACATCTCCGACTTATATCCATGGATATAATTTTACTTAGTAAAGGTAATTGAATTTGATCACGGTTCCCTTCTTGTCTATAAATCAGCATAGACAACGTATATCATTTCTACAGCATCGAAGCCGAGCATATTGAAACGGGAAACTTCGATCGTTTTGCGGAATCAGCCTCCGAAAGCAGAATCAAATTGGAAATGTTTTTGCGGGATGATTAAAATTGAACAACTTTTTATTAACATTAAAAATTTTAATCTACATTGAAAAAATTACAAAATTACATTAAAATGCTTCTTTTTGATCTATTAAAAGTATTGTTTTTAATATTATCTGTACCTAGGAGAGGTGTTTTATCGAACTCGAACGTCAAGCATGAAAAACATATGTTCATATATTGGATACCACGAATAAGTGGAACACATGCCAATTTAGCTACATTGTGGAACATGTCAATTTAGCTACATTGTAGCTAGATTTAGCTACAAAATTGTTCATTTAGCTATTGGCTAGAAATTTAGCTACTAATTTATAGGTTATAAATAATTTAGATTTTCGCTCTGATTTCATTAATTTGCACTGGCTTATTTAATGTGTAAAACACTCAGTGCTTGAAAATAATCTCCTGAAATTCTAAGGTGAACGCTGATGTTTTGGGTTGATACAATAGCAGTTGCATTTCGACTAAATGGTCATCTTTCTCAACATCTATGTTCTATGTCCTTCTGGACATATGTAGAAAATTAATAATTTTCCACGATCAGTATTATTTCTTCCGTTGCGAAGAAAAACCGAGTTTTAACTCTATAGCAATTAGCTAAAATAAGTCAGACAAACGAAATATGATTAATTTTAGAAAACGCATTATCTGCCTAAACTTGAAGACAAGAACCGAAAAATTTTTTCATAGACATAAAGTAGCCATAAAACGTAGGCAGTATTGAAATCACTCGTTTTCTGGCAGTAAGATATATTTTTTAAGATATTTTTTATTTTAATTTTAAAAAATAATATAAGATCTTGTAACTGTGCGATAACTTGGTTTTTAAAACATTGTTTTTATCTCTGTTCGGTTTCCAATTAACAACAAAACATATTTGATGCGATTTTGGGCGCGCCTAGCACAAGTTCTTCAAAAAAGGACTAGAGACAAAAATTTCGTAGTGAGTGAAAAAGTTTCAAAAATTTAAAAGAGTGGTTGCAGGAAGTCGATGGCAAAGCCTATTGCCGCTTTTACAAAGTGGTTCTTAATGCAAAGTCAAGCGATTTAAGTGCTCATTCGCAAAGAGTAAAAGCATATTGAATCATCCAATGTGTCTATTTAAAAATATCAAACGTTACAATTGTGCTAGCTATGTTTTTTTTTCATTTTATAGATTTTTCAACACGGCGGAATATAAACAATACATTTTCTCCGTTGGAAGCAGCACCTGAAAAAAAACATCGACAACAAAGCGAAGCTACCATGTGTCTTTTCGTTGTAAACCATTGCGCATTAAGATCAATTGAGTGAGATGTGCAGGAAACTGGCAGTTGAGTCCAAAAGTTGGAGGAAGTGTAGATTCATCGATTAAAATGCAGCGCCATAATGAAAAATGCTGTTTCCATACTACAAATCGGACTTAAAGGCAGATATTGGTAACTCTAGTTATAGTATTTTAATTGACGAGTCTACGGACATTTGTCTTATAAAGTATTTGGGTGCAGCAGTAAAATATTTTAGTGATATTCAGCAAACATTTTTTAGAACTTACTTGGGTTTGATTGAGCTAGAAAGCGGAACTGCTGAAAGTATTACTGCTGCCATGGAGATTGCTCAGAAAACTACAACCGAAATAGTTGAAATATGGTTGGGGTAGGGACAGACAATGCGAGTGTTATGGTCGGAGTCAATATCAGTTAATTTCAAAAATTAAATCGCCAAATTAATTTTTTAATATTAATAAGATTTGCTTGTCATTCCGGTCAGCTTTCAGTTTCTACAGCTGCAGGATCATTTCTTCTGCAAACGTAAGAGTTTTTACTTGCAGAAACCTATCATTGGTTCTCTTAATCCAGCTTGAGGCAAATACAATACAAAAGGATGCTTGTACTTTAAATTATGATTTTTAAATTATGATATTTCTTTGAAGATGATACGGACTTCTAAAACAAGGTGGTTGTCAATAGAGGGATCAGTACCAAGGACCATTAGCCAATGGTAAGAGCTAAAAACCCACTTCAATATAGTTCAAACATCAGAAGAATGTTATTTAGCAAAAAAGATTTATAGGGAGTATAACTTGGTATAATCTTTTATATCTCCTGTTTCTTCAAGGATGATTCTATCATGAAAAAAAATTTCAAAGCAATTACGTTGAACCCACTAAGCTCCTTACGATTTTTGTTTATTTATTGTAACTTTGGCTAAAAAAAATGTGTATCCAGATTGTACAATTTACGTTTTGTCAGAAAGTGTGGAATTAAATGATTACGTTTACAATAATCTATTTGGGATATAATTTTGACCAACAAATAGATGGGATACGAATTATACAATTTTAAGATTTGGTGAGGAACATATAAAACAGACTTGTTTAGCAATTTTCTGTTTAAAATATATATTTAGTTACTGTGAAGATTTTGTGAAGATTATGATGAAACGTCTAACCAATATATACTGGTACAAAAATAAACAATTATAAATAAACAATTATCGAGAGGTTTATAATTATAGAGACGCAGCAAACATCAACCCGTTTAACGATCTCCGTTCGGTTGCCTTTAAGTTACTAGTCCTTCCTTGGTCCAATGCGGAAGTTGAACGTGTTTTTAGTCAACTTTCGATTGTGAAAACCAAACATAGGCATAAACTGAACCTAAAAACCTTGCACTCAAATGTGGATTGAAACATTCGCAAAAATGATGCATAGATTTTGAGTTCTCTAAAAAAGTATTGACAAAATCCGGCACTTTAGAAGTATATGTCGAGCATAAAGATGAGTTTATAAATTTCAATATTTTACTTCAGCTTGACGAAGATTCTTTTGATATAAATATACTTTAAAAATGTTTTTGTGACACCATTATGAAATATTTCAATTACAAGTATGAGTTTAGGTTAGCAACGAATGGATGAATTTAGTATTAGTCATAGTTCATAATATTAAATTAATTAACTACTCAATATCCGATGTGCATACATCCAATATTTTTACATATGAATGATAAAGGTTAGCTTAATAAAACTGGTTTCCAGAACCTTCAGTTTTTTATTGTTGAAGTTAGCTATACTTTTTATATACTATGGGAACATTTTAGCTATTTTTAGCTACGTTTTTCCTCAAATCTAGCTACAACGGCTGGAAAAAAAGTTGGCAACACTGGTGGAACATCTAAACATATATACGAGTATAATACTCGCTTTCACATATTTTATTCCATTATTTCCAAATCACCCTGTACAACCAGATGCGACAGCGTGTGTTAGATAAGACTTACAATAATAGATATCTACTACCCAATACACATTCACTCGAATTATTTTTCACATTTTAATCGCGAAATTCGAGACCGTATTCGCTATCTCTCGGGGAAAATACATATGTCATATATGTATATATTAGCAAGGTCGAATCTTGGTATGTACCTACTATGTAGGCGTCATTGACGAAAATAATTATTGGTGAGTGCCAACGATAAATTCAGATGTGTCGAAGTAGAAATATTTTGATGGCTATTGCAACTCGAGTCAAAGTTGTCATTTTGCCTGAGTGGCAATAGCTAATAGGGTAGATATTTATTTCATTTTTACACCGCCGATACTCATATGCCTATGTGACAAGCATAAAATTTGGAATTGACAACATAATATACTCGTTCCGGAATGATAGATCGATTGTTTGGTAGTATGTTGATAAGAGCGATGTCGTCGTTTTCTGACAATACCGAAATGATCATCTCTCATTGAAGGTTTCGGTAAATTTTAGTTATGGGCTCAATTTTGCAATTTTATTGTTATCTGTAAAATTGACTTTATAAATAAATAAAAATAAATAAATAAAATAAATAAATAAAAATAAATAAATAAAAATAAATAAATAAAAATAAATAAATAAAAATATATGAGTAAAAATAAATATATAAAAATAAATTAGTAAAAATAAATAAATAAAATTAAATAAAAAAAAGTTTGTCAATAACCTTTTTTTCCTAGTGAGATCCCCGGGTGACCTGTCACCACGGAGTATATGAGGTTTGACTCTCTAAAAAAAAAGACCACATACAAGCCCACGAATCTATGAGTCGGGACCCGCTTAAGCACTGCTTCAACTCGGTCGTACTGACACAGCTATCGGTAACCACGGACTTCAGAAATACCAAAGCTCATGGTTCGATAAGGCAACCTTCCTCCCGCTTTATGTGCAGTACTTTCTCAACGTATATTGAGAGAGACTGCACCAGTTCTCTTGGTTTCCAAGCCGATCGTGGATTCAATGGTGCCCCTCAAACTTACGAAGCCACTGCACTGGGCATAATCGAGCGCACTCAGATAGTACCGGTGGTGTGGTGTGACCACCTTACCCATTCTTTTCAGGTATTTCTTGAAGAAACTGTGCCCTGTGAAGAGTTGACAAAGGTAAAAGTTTACCTCGCCGTGGCTCGGGTTAAGCCAAGGCTCAATAAGACTAATTAGGTTAGCCGACCAGCGTCATTTATCACTTTCACTCCAACGTTGTTGCCAAAGTTAGAGCCTTGCGGATATGATCCCAATATATCCAGGGTCACTCCCAAATACCTGACCGACTTATTGGTCTCGACCTCCACCGAGCCAGCTGTCGTGGATATGATAGTTGGTCATCAGACCTTGGTGGTGGAGTCTTTGTCTGCTCTCAGTGATTTGGAAGGTAATGTAATTTTGATCACTCGCAATGTAATTTTCCATCACTCTCTAATCGCTGACGAGTGCCGCAAGTCTTTCTGATGGCACGGTGACATTGGGAGTAGATTCGCCATATCCGAGCCATCGGAATGTTGGCGTCGAACATTCAACGACAACAACAACAAACCCAGCCTCGAGCACATCTCGATTAGTTGCATTCCACGAGTGCTTTCGGTGGGCATGCCCCACTCCAATGCCTTCTCATTGAAGTCGCCCCCTACGATGACTTTGACTTTGTCCTCCAATAAGCTAAGCTTGTCTCCGAATTCCTGCATTGAGTTATTCGGGGACAGGTAGAGCTCACAAAGGTAATCTCTCCATCCGTTGCCTGAGTCAACAATTTAAGTCGCCGCATAGCCCTGTCAAATAAACGGACGAGTTCCTTTCCCTATACGGCTTGCTGATCAGTACGATCTGAGCCTTACGTTCGAAGACTAGCTGCGTGAGGAGGGCGTCCGCAGCTCTGTAGGTTGTCTTGAAGGACTCTCATGTCCTTCCCTGCTTTTTCTTGGCATCTAGTGCGTCTCTAAAAACCCGACACGCACTCGATCCGATCAGATGCTTGGCGCCATTCGCACCATGTTTCACAATTCATAATATGTACTGAGCCTGCGCAGAGTAGTCTGTTTAAAACTTACTAGCACTTTGAATAAAGCGATAATAAGCAAAATCTACAGTGTGTACGCGTTACCGCTTTAGGTGGAGGTAGAGGTCATGTGGATTCTAGACACATAAATTTGAAAGACATGGACCTTGTTGACTGTGATGCTAAAAAGGGAATATTTGTGGTTACTGAATTTACGTTGTCCTATTAGCCCCACGAGTCTTTCCAGGAGATGCTTGCCCGTATCAAAAATAATTGAAAGAGTCATTACAGAAGGAAAATCAATAAATTCGAACAGTGTAACTAGTCCAAAGCTTATTGAAACTCTAGAGAACAGATGTGGTTTAAGAAAATTAATTTCAGTAGCAGCACCACAAAGCAAATTAACAGCATGTTTGTCAACAAATGCTTCCAAAGACGTAGACTCTTCAGTATCATGGTCATAGATGACCCCATATGTCATTTTTGCAACGAAATGGATGATATTAACCATCAAATTTTTTACTGCTCTGAATTTAGAAACATGACATATAAATACCCGATTTTTCAACACTATGAATCAGCCGACTCTATCTTATCAACCCATAACAAAGACCACATCACTCAATTAGGCAGTTTCTTAGAGTTAGCAAAGCTAGATATTTAAAATGTTTGTTTGATGTGATCATACCAACGATTATACTGAGTCTCTAGCTATAATTAAACATACAATTTATCTACGTTTTTCCTGTTGCCATTTCTTTGAGCGAATAAACATTTTTAGTACATTGTAAGCTAAGGTTCAATTTCTGCTAAAACCTTTGACTTATAATTTGTTTTGGATTTCTTTTCTTCCTCCGATCTCTTGAATAGCATAAGCATAGATATTAAATACCCTCCTATATCTAGGAGACGTCAGGTACATATTTATATTTCTTGAGCAATTATTTCACAAGTTCCTATTGCAGATTCCTATAAGTGCCAGTTGTCAAAACACACTTGAAGTAATAGTAAATAGTAGTAATTAGTACTAAGCTTGAGTGGCCTAGTGGCTAGAGCACTGGCTTCTTGTGTGTGGGGTCCCTGGTTCAAATCTAGGCCTGGACGAGTGATCGCACACCAAGCTTTGACTTCGCCTAGCTCTGAATAGGTACCTGAATTAATCAGGGGTAAAGTGAGTCACGGAACTAAGCACTCCACACTCGTATTCACATTAATTGTAAATTTGTGATGAAGCGTTTACCAGCTTTAACCCCTAGACCCGTATGAGGGTTTTCGTGGGACAACTTTACTTTAATAATTAGTATAATCCATCTATTTTTTTTTTTGAATATGTGACTTCCTATTTGTTTGCCTGAGTTTAAACAATTGCTATTCATCAATGCAATCTCTACTAGAAACGATAAGAAATAAGAGTAGTATGTTAAGAGCTCAATATACCCAAACGATGACATCAAGCTTTTAATGAAATTATTGTATTCAATTTAAGGTCATCGGAGAGCGATTGCTGATACTTATCCTGATAAGCAACCTAATCCTCGTTAAATAGGAATAAGTATACAAAAAAAAACAGCCTAAGAAAGATGGAATCTACGAAAATCATGTAGACTTTATAAGAATACAGACAAAAAAGGTTTTGAAATAATATATTAGACATTAAAAACTTGTATACATTGATAATTTAAGATGTTCCTCAACGGGGTGCTCTTCAACTGCACTGAGCAAAAGCATAGCACCAGAGACCATAATTTAATTCTGGCGCTATGTATAAATAGAGCGCCTGGCAAAAATATTGTAGTAGGCGTTATTTGTTATGATCCTGAACACCATGTATGCATTACAGCATGATAAAAAGTCAACTAAATTGTCCTCTTTTTTGACAATTTCTATTTACTTTACTGAAAACTCATTTCTGAACTTTTAAGTTATGACAAACAAATCCTGCTCGAATCTAGGATTGAACCCGTAAACCTCTTCTACAAGAGCCGAGCTTCTTAGAAAGCCGAGCTTATTAGAAAGCCGATTTTATTTAGTCTACCTTAATGATACTTGCTGTGACTAATAGTTAGATCTATGTTACGTAGGAGTTGATCAGGAGAATTTGCCCTTTCAGCTATAATCTATAAATAGCGAATGCAATCATAAATACAGCGCTAACTATACTACATATGGCTACGAGCTATGTAGATTTTTTTTAATATAACATTCGTACGGTATCCTCGTGCAGCTCACGAGTGGCATGATTCACCTTCCCGTCAGTAGCTCCTGGCACAAAATATCTGGGATTAATCTTGAGCTGCACTTTTTGCCTATTTTTGGCCTTATCTGTTACATTTATGACTTTATTAAACTATTACAGCAGAAAATACCTTATATGGCTCTTCGTCAATTTCATTACATCCTTCAAAGAAAAACTGATAGCATCTTCTCCTCTTGACAATTTGCAGCGAGAATTAAAGCAATCTATGCATATTTGTTACATGTTTTTTCAAATAAGTTAGTCCAGAAAGTAGAATCCTTTCTCCGGCACTTAGAATTCGCACAACGGAAAAAAGGAGGACATAAAAATAACTGCTTGAAAAATACGAAACTCATTAAAAGTAAATCTAGACATGGTTAAGCTAGGTTTGTTGAAGTGGCTGCCGATACACACAGGCCTGCCGACAGACACACGTAGGCACGTTGTGATACCACAGTAGTTTTTGACTCTCTCCTATTCACTAAAATCAGAAAACCACCTGCTTCCTTTGATGAACCGCACTATCCCCTTTTAAATTGGTGAGGGACAGTTCGGTCAGATTTGAGAGAAATGGTGCACCAATTGCCGCCACCTTTCTCTTCACCAAAGCTGTGCACTGGTACAAGAGATGGAGGACGGATTCCTTCTCGTCCTTAGACCCACAGCTCCGACAGAAGTCGTTGAACCCTGCGTCCAATCGTTGCGCATCGCGTTCTATGAGGTAGTGGCCCATAAAAACGCCCACAGTACAACGCAGAGCGCTTCGAGTCAAGCCTAATAGCTGCCTGGTGCGATGCACATCTATGAAGACCCAGGACCACTTTGTTATCGCACATGATGATTAATCTGTATAGAACTTCCTAGCGTCCTCAAAGTATTTTTACCTGATGCCCAATTTGACTGTATTTGATTGAATTCCTATTCAGAAGGAGCATGAGACCTCCGGTAGCAAGGTACCAAGCCTAGCTAGCTCACCGGTCACACAGTTGCCCTGAAAACCCTTAAGTGCAGATACGCAAATCAGTTGTACAGCCCAATGTCTCGACATCTCCCTAAGAGATGTACGGTATTCACCAAGAATCATGGACACTGTACACGGACCAGCAAGGGTCTTCATAGCCACTTGGCTATCTCAAAATACCAATACTGACTCCGAATATTCAATTAGACAGGAGCCAGTCAATTGCCTGAAAAATCGCCGAAGCCTTCCGTGCTCTTTTTTTCATATTGTAGCTCTATAGTAAATACCCTCTGGCACAGGTTAATGGGGACCCCGTTTAATTTCGGTGAATCTAAACGGAAAGCTTTGTACTTTATGTAAACAGTACTAGCTCCGTTTTACTAGGAGTCACATTCAAGCCGCACTCACGGCTTCAACTTGAAAGTATTTCAAAAGAGTGGGACGACCATAAGACCGTCCATGAGAACGGCTTCGCAGGTACCGAATCTCCCGAACCAGAGCTCTTTGGCCTGTCGGTTGTAAATCCGACCCCGAACCTGATAATGCCCATTCGAGCATCCAATGCCGACAGTGCCTCTTCATTTATAATGAAAAGGGCCTCCCGGCGATTATCTACCATCTCGCCAATCTTCGCAACCCTCCAATCTTCGGTAGGAAGATCCCGGTTGCAGAGCCAAACTATGCCCAGGACTTCCACTGGATCCGAATGGAAACAGGAAATCCATGTCTTGCATCTTGGACGACTGGGGATCACATCCTTAGACACCAGCTTTATCTTGGCGCCTGGCCAGAGTTCTCCAGCTCTGAGATTGCCCGCTTGTAGAAATCGACCGATCGTTCGTCTCCGCACGCAACCAGCCTGATTCCTTCAGCTCGCGTCGTTCACCGTAGGTAGAGGACTCGAGCTGCCCTTCCGTAGCTTGCAGTAGACTCCGAATGAATCCTGCTTTATCTTTAGCCAGTTTTCCAAGGAGATAATTCCGTCTCCCGTGCTGGCATCAACTACGGCCCAAACAAGGCACTCTTTGGCCATTTTATTAAATGGCAACGTTATTCCTGAAGGAGCCGCCATAAGCTTCTGCTTTTTGCAGTCCTGTCTGCCCTGATTCTTCTGCTCAGCCGACCTCTGTCGTTTCTGAACTTAATCTGTAGGGTTTAGAGGGAGCGGGTGCTCCCCAATTAGTGTTTTTGCCCATTGAAGGCACTTTTTGGCCTTATAAACAAGTATTGAATTAAATTATAATTACATTTGACTGAAAGTGTAATCTATGTCAGAGGTTCATTATTTCATAATTTTTTTTCTTCTAAAGAATGGTTTAATTTACTTATTTTTCTGACTGATGTTTCGGGTTTTTTAAAAGAAATTCAATTATCAAGATATTCGTACATGAATTTCGCTAAAAATAAATGGAAACTAGCTTAAATGCATTCTTGTATATAATTGCAGCACCTCAACTGCATTAATGAAGTCGATTATGTGCACTCGAAGTCCAACGAAAGCTCGAACTTTTAACTCAGGGACGGATAAGCTATATGATGCGAAACGATTCGTACACTCTAGAAAATGCTGTCTGACCATATTTTCTTCAATCGTTAATTATGTCACGCGGTCTGTGAGAATTGGCAGGCTTGCTGGTAATGCTCCTAAGTATATATTGTGTTGTGAGCCCAACAACAAACCGAGTGACGGCGCCGAGCTTAGATGCGATGCCTATAAATTTTCTGATGCCTTCGATGCAGTTACATTGCTGGTGTTTGATCTTATTAACGTCCGCCGTATTGCACACTGTGCACCACTGTCACTTTCGCTTTTTCAATTGAGTGGCGTGCGTGGAACACGTAAACGTCATTAAGAATGCATTGAAGTCACCAGCACTTTCAGAGTTAAGTTCTAGTTGTACGTTTAGAACGATTCGTTAGTAGTCTAGAATATGGCCGTCTGTGCGATCATAACAAATAGGCATCAACAGAAAATGACATTGTTGCATGAGCTTATATTTTGTTGTAATTGAGTTGCAATATTTGATGTGGAAAAAATAAGTGTCTCACATTAAATACCTGGCTGCACATAGCACCAGCACATTATTACGCTTTATTACATGCCAACGCAATGTAAAAGCGTTTCGTGTAACCGTCCCTGTGTAGTTTGAAAGTTCAGTGTATAAAATCTCGCTGAAAACAAGTAGTGTTTTCTTTATTCGTCTATTTTGGCTCTAAGGCAAAGTAGCAGTTCTCCAAACCGTAATATATTGGGTCACCTTAAAAAAAACACGTCCACTGCATTCACCATTATTCACCTTTAACAGTCCTAAATCTGTTAAGTATTCGCCATCGGCAAGATTATCTAGTTTCCGAATAAATCTCATTACTCCAGTTTTTTTTGTCTAGTTTTAGTAAGCAAATACATGTATGAGCCGATTTATAGGTTCAACTATCGGCACAGCGACAATGATACTGAGATGATTACTCATTGCAAGCGGTATGCCTGCGTACTGCCAATTGCGTAAATGAGCACGATTATGGCACTCACTAAGCTTGCTCCTAGTTTTGGATCAAGAAGGTGACATTTGTATTCATGCCGTCAAAATTAGAAATGCGTTTTCTAGCTGGTTACATGACTTCCATATGAATGGGGTATGAGGCTTGTTTGGTCGTGGAAATGAATATTCAAGTGTTTCATGCGCTTGGAATTAAGCGAATTACCTAGTGTGTTTGGGTTTGATAACATAGTGAAACTTAAAGGCGGCTTTAGATATGCGGAGTTTGTCAAATACCGAGCACCTAGTTTGGCAAACTTCGCATGTGTGGTTGGGTTGCTCGCCTAGTGCTTGTCCTAGGCCAAGCACAAACATTTGGGTGCTCGCTATTCCCGTAGTTTGTGGAACTTTCAACCAAATCAAAGTAGACGAGCAATGTGTTTGGGTATGTTCGGATCCCCGCTTTAGACATTCGGTATTTGTTGCGGTTGTTGATAAATACTGAAAAGTGTCAAAGTGTGTGGCGCGAGTAAAAATTTTCAAATGTGGCACGGTAAGCAACATATTTTTTGCGTAATGTTGTTTTGAAGGTCGAATATTTTTGTGGCGATAATTTATCACCGCTTAGCATGACTTTATTATCACTATTTTCAGGAAATGGAATTAGATAGTTTTCGTACTTTTCATGAATAATTAATAATAAAATTGCTTTTCTAAACTTTCTATCTTCTTTAGCAATCATTGCTTCAATTTTTTCAAGAAGGTAGTGAAAGTCTGCGGAAGACATCCTGCAAAAATTTTCGAACTGTCCACTTGGTTCTCTAAATAAGTCCACAAGTAAATTTGTTGCATTGTACCTTCAAAAAAGTATATTTTACATAATATACGGTACACAATTTTCATTAATTTTGACAATTAATGAGCCTGTATTAATGAGTAGGCACCTTTTTGAAATATTGGATACTTACACTGTTCTACTTTTGTTAACGCTCGTCATCCACCACCTTCTATTTCTTCTTTTGTTTGCATTTTGCAAAGTTAACCCAGCACAAGTTACCACTACATATGTAGCTGCTTTTTCTGCTTTTGTCAAATCCATATTAAATGACATAAATTTATTTAATTATTTACTGAGAGATGCAGCAACAAGAAAATGGCGGGAGTGAACAACGACGAGCAGCTCGTACATGTTCCAGTTTTGGCAAACATTCGGCAATGCCCGAATGTCTAATTCAATGTGCTTGTCATTTCGCAATCACCAAGCCAAATGACTTGACTAGAAGTTCGGTATTTGGCGAATAGGAGGTGTTTGACAAACACCGCATATCTAAAGCCGCCTTAAGCCGGATACTTGGATGAAAAATATTAATTGCCAGGGTATTGTTATCACCATAACTCAAGCTTTAGGGTCAATGCTGTTGAGATGTAGATTAGTGATGGGCGTTTCTGTTATTTTCAAAATAACGAAAACGAACTGTTTTTTTTTTTAAAACAATTGTTTTTTAAAACTCTTTGAAAAAAAAAACAGTTTGAATTAACGAAAAGAAACAAATTTTATGCTGTACGACAATAAAGGTTGGGTCGTATTAGGATTTTCACATACTAGGTAGAACCAGTACGAGTACGAAAAAATACCTGTTCCAAATACCTGTTTGAAGTATGTACATATGTACATACAATGCATACGATTTGTAGTGATGTAATGAAACGGACTGATATGCCCTCCCCCACCCTCCAGAAACAATGTTCCCAAGCTAGAGTGGTGATGGTGCAAGATGATCTTCAAAGAATACCAAGTCATTAGTCTGTGCAGCTTGTCCGTAACTTTCCAGTGGTCGGTAATTTGTTTGGCAAGGCTTTCTCCAATTTAGGGGCCATCAAATTCAATCAATTTAATTTGTTTTTAATTTTGTTATATGCAAAAAACACAAAAAACACTGTATTCGTTCAAATGACCAAAGTAAAATGAAATACTAAGATAGGACCAACTAATCCTGTTGTCATCTATATGACTTTTCATCGAGCGATCTCTGATACCAAACTTTTCCTGGCTAATGTAAAACAGTCGGATTACCACTTCGCCTCACTGAAGCATGAAGTTTGTCGAAAATTTTATTAAGAAATTATAAAAACAATGTTTCGTTTATTAAATATGCAAGCTCTTCTGTAAGGCTGGACTTGAGTCCAGGGGCACCTTATCTCCCTCGGTCTCGTAAATTTTACAGCCCCGGTAAGGTTGGAGACACCCTCGTGGCGACCTGCAGTCACGAGGAGGGCCTCAGCACACCCGGAGACGCCAACTGGTGAACCAAAAAGGATCTCAACCTTTTCCTCCTTGGTACTTTTAGTGCTACTTTTAGTTTTTCCGCCGGATTTCATTTTGCCGTATCTTCGAAACTAGGCCGTTTTTCCCCAGACTTGTATGGAAATTTCGCACGAAACATCTCAGAAAGGTCCCCGAATTCATGCTCGACAATAAAAAAAAATTTTGAAAATATGGAAGTTTTTGCCTAATATCTCCTATAAAAAAATTTTTTGCCCTTGAAATATCACTATTGTACTCCCCGACCACTTTCAATCATCGAAAGCGCCGTAAAGTTAGTTTTTGCCAAACTATGGCCAAAAAACCCCTAACTCCCCTACAAAACCGAAATTTTTGTACACAGCAATAGGTCTTGGCCCGTTATGTCCCAAACCACTCTAACTCAAAATTGGCTGATTTTGTAGGATTTCAGCTCCTTTTGCCCTAAAAACTTTTCGAATATTTGAATAAAATACTTGCAGGTACGAAAATGCTCGCAAGTACGAAAATACTGTTTTCCGCAGCTAAACAGTTTTCCACTGCCAAACAGTTCGTTTTAACAAACGAAAAACGATTCGTTTTAAAAAAAACAGTTCATTTTAAAAAAACGATTCGTTTTAGAAAAACGATTGGCTTTAGAAAAACTATTCGTTGTGGAATAGTTTGAATGATTGGTTTTAGAAATACTTTTCGTTGTAGAAAAACGGTTTGTTTTAGAAATGCTGTTAGTTTTAGAAAAAAAATTTCCTTTTAGAAAAACTGTTTGTCGCTATTTGGAAAAACTTTTTGTTGGTTTTTTGCAGCCAAACGTTTTTCTCAAACTGTTTGGCGTTTTTGAGCCCATCACTAATGTATAGATACGTTGTAGACAATCTTTCGCCAACTCCATAAACTATTCAATTTAATGCAAAGGAATTTTCAGATTAGATTCATATTCCTTTCAGCAAAAGCATGTAAGCTGATCAACGTGACTTCATGCCAAAATTTAGTAATATCTCCACCGGCAAAATACAGTTTCCGAAGCTAGATGCTCAGCAATTAGTTAAGAGTTTAACGCTTCCGATTTTACTCAATGCCAAACAAAACTAGTACGACTTATTTGCAAGATCGAGTTTTGTTCGGTTGCAGCACATGACGATCCAAAGTCCGTGTATGGTCTTCATCTCGGTATTGGTTTCAGGCGGTTTTTCATGATTTATATATTTCTCCAAATCCTATTCCAAATTTTTCGAATCATTAAAACTATACTAACTACAAAAACGTTCCCCCAATGTCGCGATTCGAATATATACGTAGAAATGGAGAGCAAAAACTCAACGACACGAGATACGCCGCGATAAGTTTAATCTACACCCGGGGTTAGATTCAAGACCGCATCTATTGACGTGCAACCATTTTCGCAAGTACCACATAAATGTGCACATGTTCGCAAGCGTAGTCTTAAAACTGTAAATGAATGTGAATAGCTTTAGATCGCAGTCATATTAAAAGAGTGGAATTTACCAATGGTGTGAAAATAGCTTATTCTGTTATGCTGGCCGGGAAAAATTGACTGGCATAAAATTTATCGGTGTTAAATTGATGACCGATCGGGTTTTAAGTGGATTATAATGGGAACTGTGTTTGCACTCTTGCTGGGTTCGAACCGATTTCGAATATTTCACTTCATGTTTCCTGACAAGACGAAAATTATTTCCACTTTGATTCATTATCAACAATTACAACCACCGCAATTGGTTGTGATGGAAACAAGAACAGTATTCAGTGAGACTAGAATTCAGCATTGAGGAAAATTGACTCTTTGAATGATACTTGGTGGAAGTTGGTTTTTTCTTCCTCATATTTAGGGTTTTAGAAGCTTATTGTATTATTTGTTCTAGATAATTTCGCATGCATATCTTTTGACAAATACAAACGGTTTCACAATTATTTGTATATAGCTTTTTCATACGCAAAGACACAAGGAAATCACTATAAATTTTAGAAATGATTCTAATAATCTTTATTTTTTATTTCTTATGGTTGTAGCATTCTGAAATTTCATCTGAAATTTTTGGACGTTAAATTTCGATGCGCACTGTAAAGTGTGCATTTACGCCAGCAAGAGAGTACTGGGTAAAACGTGGGGTCTAAGCCCTGCTTTAACGCATTGGATCTATATGGCGATAGCCAGACCTATACTGGCCTACGGATGCTTGGTCTGGTGGCCAGCTGTAAATAAGACTACTTTTGCCAGCATGACGAACAGAGTCCAGCGGTTGGCGGCTCTCTGTACCACAGGTGCCTTAGCCTCGACTCCTTCGTCTGCACTGAACGTCCTGCTTCATCTCCCTCCGCTTGATCTCTTCGTTAGGGGCGCTGCCGCAAAAGCTGCTGTCAGGCTTAGGGAATCGGGATACTTCGAGTCACGATCCTTCGGTCACAGCAGTATTGAGCGGGGGTACGCAGGTAGCACCGACTACTTGGTCCCCACTCTGTGCTTCGAGCGGGGATATCAAGCGATTGTGGGGGATGGGCTGGAGTGGAATCAGCAAAGGGGCGCAGCAGCTCTTAGCATCTACACTGACGGCTCTAAAACGGCTGCCGGAGTGGGTGCTGCAACATGTTCTGCAGATGCAACTATTAAAGCAGCCTTCAGGCTTCCTAACCACTGTAGTATTTTTCAGGCGGAGGTTTTTGCAATACATAAAGCCGCAGACCTAGCACACGCCAGAGATACCACAAGTGAGGAAATCAACATCTTTACAGACAGTCAAGCAGCGATCAAAGCTCTGATGTCTTGCACATATTATACAAATCGAAGTGTGTACTGGACTGTATTCAGGCCCTGAACAGACTGGGCAACCATAGTAGAGTCCGAATTTTCTGGGTTCCTGGTCACAAGGGCATTGAAGGAAACGAGAGGGCGGATGCGCTAGCCAAGCACGGAGCTAGCCTTCCCCTGTCAGGATCGGTTGACATTTTAACTGCAATCCAGACGATCAAATACTCTATCGACTCCAATATGATGCAAGGTGCGATGTGCAGATGGCGTGCAACTCAGACCTGCAAGCAAACCAAAATCATGTGGGGGTCATATAATCACGCAACGACTAAGTTCCTGCTCGATTTAACGCGGACTGACTGCAGGCGACTGGTCGGTGTCATAACTGGCCACTGTCTTGTAGCAGCTCATGCCATGAAAATGGGGCTCCTAACCAGCGACACCTGTAGGAAGTGTCAAGAGCCGGGAGTCCCTGAAACAATCCAACACCTTCTGTGCCATTGCCCGGCACTGGGGGAAAACCAGGCAACGCTGCTTCGGTGAGCCCTGGCTGGTGGATCTATCACATGTGGCGGAGCAGAGGCTGAAGGACATACTTCAGTTCGCAAAAAAGTCCGGGGCCTTCGATGGCCGTTTGGACTGAACTTTCTCCGGGTCCATTTATCTGGTATCGCTACGGACCAAATGGGTCTATGTGTGGCCATGTGCCAGCCAGTTGAACCTAACCTAACCTAACCTACCAAGAGTTCGACTTTCCGCGTACAGAATCCCCATTAGACTATTAATATTTAAAATCATAATGATAATTCTGCGAAACATTCGTGAACCCGAGTTTAAGAAATATGGAATATAATAAGTGCGCAAAGAAGTCAAGTGTTTGCAAGTTGTGTTTACGAAGTGCTAAATGGTGAAGTTTTCATTTAAGAAATATTTAATGAGTAGGAAAATCAATAGAGAAAATCTAAGAAATGCAGTATCTAATTCAAGGAAATCTAGTGATAAAGCCACCTTGCCAACCTGTAGAAACACGAAAAGTCGACTATATTTCATATCGTTTCGCTCTATGTCAAGCAAGTTCAGGAAAAAGTTCATGCGGCACGTGGAACGCAGCATCTCGTGCTAACAACTCTCGACTATTGCTTATCTTGAGTTGTCCCTGACTTCATGATCAGAAGAGGAGCATTCAAATATTAACGAGACTTCAGTTCGAGAAGAACTAATAATGAAAGAGAGGGGATAGAAGCATCAGTATGAAGTGGTGGGGATATTTATTTATTTATTATTGCCTAAATCAACAGACACAAATCCAATTAAAGACTAGACAAAGAATAAACTTATATATAAAAGAAAACAACACAAGAAAAGAATGAAAATAAGATAAGTTACAAAACTTCAAAGCCAGAAGTATAAAGAAAAGGACAATAAATTCAAACTAAACAGAGTATATACCAGGCGGTAAATAAAATCTAATCATAAATTCAATAAAGAAATTAATTTTGAAATTCAGCAGCTTAATTAATTTATTTCGCAAGAAAAATCGCTTATTTTTAACTTTCTTTAAAAGTGCGTAAGGAAGGCGGAAGAGGACCAATATTCAAGCAATTATGTTGCGTAGGCAAACGCAGAAGTGGAGAGTAAAAATATGTAGGTATGAGTACGAGCAAACGGTACGTTGCAGGTAAATGAAGACCAAGTAAAACGTACCGAGTCACGAACAGAAAACTGCGCACTGTTGATATATGTAACAGAACCATTAAGGGGGTAGTACCGGTTATAATTTTGAATAAAAAAAAAAGATGAAGGGCGCATAAGTCAGGCAGAAAAAGCGGGAAAGGAAGCGCTTTTGGCCAAAAATAAACTGCCTAACTGCAAGAGCAACTGGCTTATGTGGACTCAAGAATACTTATCTATGGTCCAGGGACTGCAGACTGAGCAATTGTTGGTGATAAAAATATATTTTTTAAATAATGTTCAATAAATAAATAGAAAAAACTTTAAACGCGTTTTTCTCGAAATAACGTTTTTTCAAACTGCGGACACTTATTCTCCGGATTGACCAAACCGATTTAAGTCAAATTTGGTGCACTACTTTATTCAAGTATCTTTTGTGGTAATCTACCACAATAAATGCCAAAAGTTGACCCAAAAAAAATTTGGCAAGCGAAACAAAGTGAAAAAAAAACGATTTTTCGAAAAATATGTTCAAGCAACCGCCATTTTTTTTTTTATTTTGATCATTTTCTTAAAATATTGTGGTAGATTACCACGTAAGAAACATTTCTCTTTGTTTGGTTTTTTTTCGTTTCAGCGGTTTGGGTTTTTTTTCGTTTCAGATTTTTCATTCCTGAGATTATCTGTCTGCAGTATGACGAGGCATTTTTCGAGACATCAACTTTGACGCCTTCTATAAATAAGTAGAAAAATGAAAAAAATAAAATTTTTTTTTTTTTATAATCTTCAAAATGTGTTTTTTACCCATGCAAATTTTAAAATTTATACATAATAAAGAAGGTGAAAAAATATTGAAAATTAGGCTGTTTTTTAGCATTCTAACCGGTACTACCCCCTTAATAATTTTGTACAGGAGACGTTCGTCAAGATACACTCTGCGTGACAGGAGGGTAGAGATTTCAAGGATGGAAAGACACATACTATACTAACAGTAGGGAATGCGGAACTTGAGGAATCTACGTTGCACAGACTCAACATCTTCAAATAGGAAACGATAATGGGGACACCAAATTTGAAAATTTTTGAGGACACTACGCATGAAGAAGATGTATAGGCGTAAAAAAATAAACTGGTAAAAGAATAACGATTGAGCTGATTATGGGGCGAAAGTCGTGAAGTCCTTTCTCAATTTCAGGGTTCGCGATGGCCTGGCTGGCCTTTAATTAATTATTGTTCGAATTTCAAGTTGAAGAGAGGGACTTCGGCCACTTATGTTTCTTTTGGTTGTATTTGTTTTTCGATCAAAGTCAGTGGGCGGATCTTTGGCCATGGCCCCAAGAACAGCAGGAGCTTGAGGTTGTCTGTCTCTCTTAAGGCCTGCTAAATGAAGGCATATTTCCTGGTTTAGATTATTCTTCTTATTTTTCAGTCCCCTTTCAAATAGCTAATAACGTACTTTGACACGTTTCGGCTGGGTCTGGTATGCCAGTCCATGCCGGAGAGCTGCTTCCGATCCTTTACGGACAAAAGCCCTTTCTCTTATGCTCTATTGGGGCTAGTATATTTTCATGACAGATTAATTATACATAGCGTCCTTTTTTTATTCTGGGAGCGAATCCACCTCATTTTCAATTACGCACCTCAGCCACATAGAGCTAGCAAAGCGGCACACCAGCTTCCATCGCGGGTGGATTAATGGGTGATCCGCTAATGCGGACGAGGAGTATCCTTTCTAGGGTACCCTACTCCCGGGGCATTTCGTATTTTTTATTTCCCTCTTAATGGTTCGCCATCACTCACCCTGCTTGGCAGACTCTCGACTGAATTTCTGTTTAGTAGAAGCGCATCCAAGCATCCCCCTTAAAATAAATCGCTACATGGTCACATATAATAGGCTAAAACAATTTAAAAAAAGCAATAACTTCTTAACGAATAAAAATTAATGATTGAAGAGGTGGCGAAATTGTTTTTGAACATAATTTACGCGCCAGTTTCCGGAAGGTATTCCTATGAAACCTATAACTTTTCGCAAAATTCTAACCCAGGGGTACCGTTTTTCACTCAGCAAAAATAGCTGACCTCCGCTCAACATCATCACATCTGATGGAGTTCAAATTGATTTAACTTCACATTCTCGGGGTATTTTCAAAAAGTTTTAAAACTACCTAATGGTATGAACACTAAACTAACGTGTTTTTGATAATTTTGGGCAGGGTAAGTTAAGGTAAGTTTAGGTAACTACATTGAATACAACAACAATCACTGTGCGAATGTTGTTCTATTCAATTCAGTTCTTTCTTATATTTACAGTTGGAAGATCTTTCTTATTTTTGCTTTTCTGAAGTTTGTTACCATTAAAAATAGAAGTACATACTCTTTTGCTGACTTTTAGAAGTCACAGTGATTTTTTTTTGGCTTTACGTGTGAAAATGCTATGCACAAATAATTGTCACACCGACTGTATATTAGTTTCGGTATAGCGAATCCAATCCCGGGATCCCGGATCCCGGGATCCCGGCCAATTTCTGGTCCCGAAAATCCCGGGATTGATGAGCTCTAATCCCGGGATTTTCGGGATCATAAATTGGCTGGGATTTCGGGGCCGGGAGTCAAGCATTATCGGCAATCAAGTTACAGCAAGACTCGAAAAGTGCAAATAGAATCCATATTTATGAGAAAACAATTAGCTCACATCAAAATGCGTAAAGAATAGAGCAAAACAAACCGATGTAACAGTTAACAAGAGAATACAAAGGGGTTTGTAAATAAATAAGTATGGACTGTTTCACATTTAGTGCATTCGTTACATCGAATGATTTGAGGAAATTAATACTAGCGAATGCATACACAGATTTACCAAAATCCTTAACAACAATCAAAAAAAGGCTGTTGGCTATGCAAAAGAAAATATTAAAAAATTAGATATAACAGGCTAGTATCTCAGGTGAACGGTTCAGTTTGATGTTTGATTAATGGACCTTGACTGCAAATAAGCGCTATATAAATATAAACATCTACTTAGTAAATTCTTACTGGAGCTTGGTGCGAGTAAGAATATCAATGACAGCTGGAAACTACCTAGATATGAGTTTAATGTTTCTCTAGGAAAAGACATTGTTACCATGGTAACTGATGGGTCAAACGAAATGCGAAAAGTAGGCAGACTAGTTGGTACAGAGCAACATATTTGTTTGGCGCATAGCATCCACTTGGCAGTTTGCGATGTTCGCTATAATATGAGGTCCATTCCAGATTAAAGAGTTGATGAAGCAGCTGATAGTCTGAACGACGACTACGAAGATTTGGATGGTCCTGAATCAGCTAACTACGTTGAAACCGGTCGCCTGCAAGACACGCTAGATCAGACGAAGGACATCAGCGCATGCATAAAGAAAATTCGTTAGGTAGTTTTATATTTTAAAAAAGCTCCAACGAAAAATAATAACGATCTTTAAAACTATGTCGGATCCGAGCAAGGCATTTAACTGTCTCCTTTAAATGGATTGTAAAACAAGATGAAATAGTCTCTTAACAATGCTCAAATAGTTTCCCATTTTGAAAAATAGTATACATTAATAGGCCTGCAATATTCAGAGCAATTAGAAGCAACAGAGTTTGATTCGATTCAGAAAATTATTGAAGTTTTACTCCCTGTAAAATTGGCTGTGACGGCCTTTAGTCGCAGACTTGTTAATTTATGCACTGCTAATACTTCATCAAGATTTGTCTTTAGGCTGTTAGGAGAAAAACGGTCTATTCTTCTGAATGCTATGAAAATTGCAATATTGGACCGAATAAAAGAGCCTCAGTGGTATGCTAAGCTATCTCCAGAATCCACATTGTACCAGCGAAAATTTACCAAATGAAATAAAATCTCTATTTTTGAAACCAAGCAACGCAAATATTAAAAAAAATACTACAATGATCTAGACACTGAACCCTATGCTTGGTAGCCGAAGAAATGAAGAGAACCCAGTAGATACCCATATTGATCAGAACAAGGTAGTCGTCAATTGATGCTACAAGAAGAGCTGCAAAAGTATGAAAACAATCAATCATGAAATGCCGCAAGAAACTAATCTAATTAAAACCATTGCAAAAGAAATGAATCTTTTCGAAAGTGGTGGCACTTGCATAGTTTGGAGCAGGCGTACCAATATTTCTCGACCGTTTCCGAGGCGTCCAAAATCGGGAATAAATTTAGAAGCAGGCTTGGAGACGATACCTTAGATGCTATGCTATTGCTTCAATGTTACTTCCGAAAAACCTAATGAACTTTGGCCTTATTTTTTATATGTTACTTTATTATGTATCTCAATTCTAAGAGATGTGTTTTGTTGTTGTGGTTTTTTGTCGTGATTTTTTGTTGTAATTTGTAATAGATGTAATTTTTAATATCTGTCTTCATACTGTCAACGTTTTGGATAATTAAAATTATTGTTTTTATTTGCATCAATAATATAAATTAGTAATAATGCAATTTTTTATACAGTTTTGAGCTTACTTATTGTTGTAGTTTTGAAATGATGGCAAATTATATAATCTGTTTACTAGAAACTTGACTTATTTTGTTGTGTTGTATTTTGAATTTCCAATCCCGGGATCCCGGGATTTGAGATTTTTTAATCCCGTAATCCCGGGATTGAAAATATGGTTCGGGATTGGAATCCCTATTTCGGTAGCAGTGAGTTATTTTTTTCGCAATCCCAACCATATGTTCAACTAGACTGACAATACCCCCGGCATCCGGTTAATTCCAATTGTTTATGCTGCACTTAATAACAAGAATTTTGTCTGCACGTTCTATTTATGTAAATCCTTCAACCTCCACTAAATGTTTGCTATGCATTATAAACGAAAACTCCCATTTACAAAGGCTCATCAAGATCGAAAGATGTGACTAGTCATAAAAAATTTCCGGTCCTTTAAGTTAGAGACCCTCCTTCGGTATAAGTGAGTCTGCTCTGCGGTGTCTTTTATTTAGCTACATGAGTATTGTAGTTGTTGACAGTCATGATACTAAAGGTCTCTTTAAACGGTACGATTCGTTCAAGCCGAAGCGAATATTGTACTTGATAGTGGCAATTTCTTTTGGCTTCCACTGGAGTCGGAGCGAAAATCGAATCGTACCACGTAAAAAGGCCTAAATATGCATTTAAAGCAGATGCATCATATTTGCATGAAGCGCGAAAATCGATATGTACACGGCCTGTACGAATACAAATTGATTGCGTGATTAATCTTTGCAATAAAATAGAATTTTGCGCAACTTTTATATTTTCTTTGCATGCACCTAAAATCGTTATGTTTGCATAATATCGTCAGTAGAATATCTGTCTGCACTTATTGCAAAATGGCACCTATCGCAAAAGTGTTTCGTATACATACACTCTGGCTCTAACATAAAAGCGCACGCATGGAAGCTAATTCTGCATATGGCCTGAATATTCTCAAATTATCTTTCAACAGGTCGGCGGAATGGAAGATGCACGGATGTCGAACCATGGCGAACAGGTGCTTGGCCCGATATCACTAGTGGTATGGTCACCGGGCTCGGCGACCGAAGGCGGCATGTATGTAAATTGAAACCAGGCAAATGCATCAAACAAACATATCCGGTACTTGTAGGGCAACTCAGTGGAAGCGTGTAAATCAACAAAATAAAAATACGATATTCCTCACCTGTATAGCTGGCTCTTGACGACCTATGTATAATAGGTGTGCCTCTGACCACAACCGAGCGAAGGTACGATATAATTCGCCTCTATGAGTATCTGCACAGATCTAAATTCACACTTTTTTTCTGTAACTTCGTCTGTAACACTATTCACTCCACATACAACGAAACAGGCAACACTTTTGTACTAATTACTTCTACAGAGCACCTGGCGACGCTGGCCCATGATAAAATACGCTTCTGGCAAACGGATCATGCACTAGGGGGCGGGGGTGGTACAAGCGACAACGACGGCGACTTTGACCTGAGCTCGAGTGCTTCGACGATGACGGCGATCATCGCGAAAAAACAATAACAACTGAACAAATGAAATTCCTGATTTATCAGACTCTGATCCAATGATGTAACTGTAAAATATTCGCAGATCTCACTGTTCTGTGTCCACTACTATTTGAATTGCAAACAAGCCTATCGGTAGACTAGTAACTGGAATGCCGCAAACAGTAGGGCTCTAGGTTGTAATTCTGCTCGCAATTTTAGGAGTCGACAATATTCTATTATTTCTGCGATAATGTGAATTATTGTTCAAAAAACACTTCACAACACGAAGCGACCGATAAACAACACTGTACGCTGCAATCGAAGGCAGCAACGCTATGACAACTGATAAAATTCACGGCGAGCACCCCGTATCGACTACTACTCAGCAAACGGCTAATTGGAAACTGAAGCGGCGATAGCCATTCGTGTCGCGATGGCCTACTCGTTGGAAAAATTGAAAAACCTGAAAAAGTAACGGCGGACGTAATAGCGTTGCCAGATCGGGGTATTCTCGCCCGAACTCGGGGAAGAATTAAGTACTAGGGCACAGCGAAATGGCAGCTCCGCCTCGTGCACGGGCAGACCGCAACCGCACACACCTGAGCAGTACAGTATAGTTCATTTCACCGGTATTGTTCATATCGCAGGCACATATCAGTAGCTACGTATACAATAGTCTAGTATACAAACCGGATCTGCTTGGATTGGGTTTAAGTTTCTGAGCAGTCAAAGTAGATTTTCATTGTGACTGGATCGACCGCATCACTTGAAACCAGTGAACGAAAAAATACCGTACCTTAAGCGTACTGTACGCGAAAAGTACACATACCCTACCTCAGTCTATAATGTTTGCGTACATGTACACAACCGATATACCGAACGAAACAGACACGATGCAAATGTACGCTACGATTGAATACTGTACTGTACAAAGTACACAAACCTTATCCTCTAAAATACGGAATGTGTACTCGTACACAACCCGTACACAAACGATATACACTAAACGTACCGTACGTTTAGTGTACTTTTGCGCTTCATTTACATGAAAAGGAAAAACACTTTTAAAGTGAAAGCACTGAGTCAAAAATATTGAACTTCACAGGAGAGCATAATCAATTCATTTCGGCTACGGCATTATCACTTTTATCTGTAATTCTTTCCCAGTTCATATAAATGAACCGCAAAAGTACACTAAACGTACAGTACGTTTAGTGTACACCGTTTGTGTACGGGTTGTGTAGGTGTACACATTCCGTATTGTAGAGGGTACTTTGTACAGTACAGTATTCAATCGTAGCGTACATTTGCATCGTGTCTGTTTCGTTCGGTATATCGGTTGTGTACATGTACGCAAACATTATAGACTGAGGTAGGGTATGTGTACTTTTTGTAGTGAATGTGTTTGCGTACGGGCCTCAAAAATGTACGGTACAGTACACTAAGGTACGGTACCATAAGGTTTTTTTTCGTTCACTGCTTGAAACACAATTGAGTTTGAGATTTCATGTGTAATGTTTTCCTGTGAAAATAAAGAGGGTTTTTTTTTTAAATTTGAAAGTGTAAATTTAAAATGGACAATCAAGAGCTATTGATTGAAACATTAGGTCTGTTCCCGTACTTGAATCTATTATAATATATTAAAATAGATTCGCAGCAAGTCGTTTTCGTACTTTTGCTGCAAGCCAAATGCAAGCCAAATTTTGCAGCAAAAAAAAAGCCAGCTGCCAAATTCTGTTACTGCTGCAGTTTGCTGAAGTACGGGAACAGACCTATTGACTATGAACTTTGTTTGTCAGCAAATAATAATTATGGAGAAGCTTACGGTGAATACGAGATTAGTATGATGGACGATACCAAGGCATGTACATTCATTGAATTTTATGACTTTTCCCCTTATAATAAATACGGAAAAAATAGAAGAAATGTCTTGTGATCTATTCGAGTTTTTTATTAATTTTCAATTGCTGTGAAACAGGATAGTATTTTTACAATACATATTTTCATTGCTCACATCACTGAATTTTGCCTAGGCTACGTGGTACGAAACAAAGCTGCCCCAAGTGCTATTGGCTATTGGTGGTATATGCTATGGTTGTAATGGTAGGAATTAAATCTGCATTCAGGTTCGAAAAAAAAACAGTTGAACCCTGCGTGACAATATCAATAGGGGTTTGATGCTAATGTCATGTACATTGTCTTCTGTTGAATTTTAATCACAAAAGGATGTGATCTTACTGTGAAAACAACTTAAAATTATATATAGTCTACTAAACAGTTTCCACAAAAAGGGCAGTTAATGACCATCAAATTTCTCCATTAAAAAGGCATAGCATATTTTTGCTAATTTTATATATTTTATATAATATATTTCAAAGTTATATAATATTATGTAATATAATAATTATATATGTATAAGTATATATATATATATATATATATATATATATATATATATATATATATATATATATATATATATATATATATATATATATATATATATATATATATATATATATATATATATATAATCAAAAAAATTCAGTTACTATTTCTCTGGAAAGCGCCATCCGATTAAGCTGAAACTTTCAGGATATATTTGTGTATATGCAGAATAGGTCCAGGTTTCGCCAAATGTAAATTATCTGTAACACTTTGGAACCAGCGGCCATTTTAGTGATATTTTAAATGTGCCTATTATCCTATCAAAAAATAGTTTTCCCATTATCCTATCCAGAAAACTAATTTTGCGAAATGGATTTCGAACGTGTTTTTAATGAAGATTTAATAAGGTTTTGGAAATTTTCAACCCTCTGTGTGGGCTAGGTGCTTAATATGAAATCGGGAAAATTTGAGATTGTTGAGCTATTGAATTATTTTTCAACTTACAAAACATTGATGTTACTTACTTCTATACTTGTAAAGTTTTCTGTGAACATGCTGGCAACCCTGTAGCTACCACAGGCGCTGAAAGTGAACACCACAGATAGTGAACACCTTCAAACCATCGACTCTCCTGAAAGATTTTCGCTTTTAAGAAAAAAAAGTAACTTATGCTTTGTCTACATAGTCAAATTAAAAAAAAACATCTTCAAAATTCACTAATAAATATAACTACTTTTGGCCCTAAAAATTCTGATTCAGTCACCATATTTTGACGATATTCACACTGTAGCTGAATATTACTCTAAGCCACGTTTAATAGAAATTTAGTTGAAAAATTAGGTTGGAGCTGCCAGCAAGGGTAATATTGGTGTCTTAAATTTTGAAAATTCATTCAGGAAAATAAAGCTTTTTGCCCTATAGCTTCCAGTGCAGCCGTGGAATCATAACGAAACTCGTATGGCAAATGAAATTTATTGTAGGCAATATTCAGAAGGAATCTGGTTGGAAAACTATGATAGGGCTGCCAGCTATGATTGTTTTTGTATTTCTTTCCACATATTTAGTAAGCGATTTTATCATAAAATTTAAAATTGGTAATGATCTTGGAGTGAAAATAAACAACAAGTTGTAGCAATAAAAATAATTTGATCCGAATTCAATCACCGTTTATTATAGACTAATTTGCTGTTCATAGCGATGATAATAAAATACCTCTCTGACCGTAAACGCTGATTGGGAACACTAGAACATAGTACCAAAATTGGTCTTTACTTGTTTGAAACGACATTTATGCACTACAAAGTATTAAGATCTAAAAAATTAAAAAACTTTTGCGAGTGGTAACCTTAAATTTCTTTCTATCCCTATAACTTCCAATGCAGTCATTGGGTTAGTACGAAATTCGCAGAGTAGATTAACTTCAACATGAGGCAGATGTGGCCTATTTCTGGCTACGGTACCAGCAAAGGGTTGATAGCACGAGGCGTTTTTGTTAGCTTCATGTCAATAAATGCTTACATTAAATATACACATTGCGAACATTTGGAAGGAAATTAAGTAAACAATGTTTAAATTTTCTAAAGTCTGGACATTTTTCGGATGACATCCCCAAACACCTTTGTATCGCTGTAACTTTCGATGAAGTCATCGAAATTAAATTGGCTTAGAGTTTATTATTACTTATGGTGTATTGGTCTCAAGTAGGAGAAGGAGCTAGTGATAGTGGTCTAGTGGATAACTAGTGGTAGAATATACACTCAAAATCTGCACAAGTCGTCTACTTTTCTTCGAACATTTGTGTCCAGTGGTTCTCATGCGCTGTTCAAGGAGTTCAGATGCGCCCGTTAGCTTTTTCGTGCAGATATTCGATGTAATATGTTTCGCCATTCAGGCCGATGTGCAGACTTCTTCCAGACATTGATTTCCCTTGACAGTTGCATGTCTAATGGTTCCACCTGAGACCATCCTCTTCTCAGTGAAACGGATATCCATTTTTTATCGAAGTCAACTGCCTTTTCTGCTTACTGGTGGCAATGCTTGCATTTCAGCCTACATGGACGTATGTAGAGCGCATCTACAATTCCTTGCACGTTATCTTTTCTATGTACTCGTACTTTGTGGAAATTATACGCTTGCCACCTTTCAATTTCGAAGTTGTTGAAGTTGACCAAGCATCCCAAAGCGGTTCCAAAGTTGAAAGCGTGTTATACCGTATAGGTATTTATCGAAGTGTTTGATAGTATCGATTTTCAGCAGTATTTTTTTTCGGGAGACGTAGTAGTTTTGATCTGACTTGGAAAGTACCCGGCGAAGGTAAGCAGCTACTCGCTCCTGACCATCGATTCATTGTGATAATACGGCACCAATGATAGTTTTACTCACATCAGTGTCCACGGTGAATGCTTTCTGTGGTTCAGGAGGTGCCAACCAGTGGTGTGAGGTTTTGGTGGCTGAAATTTCCTCGAAAATGGAATCTTGATTTTTCCACAGTACAAGGTGTGAATTCCCATGAATTTCCCAGGGAAAACCTGCGAGCTATTCATCAATGTTTTATATAATATTTATTTATAAAAATCGATGTAATTTCAACATTTCTAAGAACTTAGTCACTTAATAAAAATCACTGGAGCTTAGGAAAAATCAAAAGACTCTAGAAAAAATCCTAGGAGTCTGACAAAAAATCATTCGAGTCATGAACAAATTCAGGAGGAATAGAAAAAATCTTGGTAATCCAGAGAACAATTGTGAGGCAAAAAAAATCAAAGGGATCAGGAAAAAATCTCGAAATTGTGGGACGTGGTAAAGATAATGGAGATTTCAGAAAAAAAATGTAGATGCCATATTTCTTTGATTTATTATAGCGAGAAAGAAAAACCTATATTTCTTGAAGGAAAAAGACATATGCCCATTTTATTATTATGTTATTTTGCGTTAATTTTCGAACTAATGAAACGAATTTTGTGCATTGCGTAAACTGAAATGTTTTTTTTAGAAGGCTTGAATTCAATGCAGGTAATGGTTCTAGACTGAAAATTTGAGCGGATGAAAGAAATAATCAGTTTATTTCCATTAATTCTATCTGACGTCAATTAAAATGATGAGAATTTTTTCTGACTAAGCATTTGAATGTAGCAAAATAAAAGCATACTTTTAAGTCCTAGTTAAATGAGAAAACATGAACGCATCTTCAAAATTTCTGTGTTTTTTCCTATTTTCTCTCTCTAAAACTGCCCTCTGTTAGTTTCAATAATTTCTACTTTTCATCATTTGAAGAAGTTACTGTTAAATCTCTTTATTCGAAATTGGCAATATATTTCCCACATCCCACTCTTTTTGATAATATTTTTAGCCGCAGCGAATTCGTTCGCTTTGTACTGCTTAGAGCTACTTGTGGGCATAAAAATTCAAATTATTTGAAGATATCATCATCCAATGATAATTTCTCATTAAGTTTGAATGGCTTAGTGTAACATCTTTTTCCTATTCTTTTCATTTCTAATTTTGTATCGTCTTCAAAAACAATTAATTCTTTACATTTTAGTCCCAAATACATAAAAATTCATTTCGAACAATATGCCCGTCATCCTATTCAAAATTTTCTGGTGGGTCAATAAAACTAGGTTTCACAAAATTTAAGCAAATTCTTCTTAAAATACAATTGCAACTGTATACAATTTGTGTATCAGGAGCTGCTTAAAAATGAAGTAAATGCCTTTAGATGATTATTCTGCATTATTTCATATGGTAGATACTGGAGAAGAGGGCAAATCACCCGCAAAATATCGATACCTGTCAAGAAATTGAAATTTTATATTTGGCTTTAATTCAATGTGAAATTTTTAGTTGAAAGTCGCTAGTGCGATTCTAGTCCATTTCATTCCTGGTTTTAACTGAAATGTAAGGTTTCACAATGTATTGAAAATTTCATGTGGATAGTTCAAATTGTTTCGATCAAACAAAGATTTGTTTCATTTGAGTCATTTCTCCCACGATTTTGTTCTACGAGCGGCTTTTTCTCCGTTTTCCCTTTCTCAATTTCTAGAAGTCGAAAATTCCCACAAAATGGGATCCACGATCTCACAACACTGTTGCCAACATGGTACTTTAAAAAGTTTCTGTTTAAGCTTTTTAAATGCTGCTTGGCACTGTTGACTCCAATTAAGGCCAATGACACACACAGCGGTTTTACCGAAGCGTTTCTCGAGAGGAAAACCGAGTCGGTTTCCGTGACCTAACAGGCCGCCTCCACTAGCAATTTCCCATGGCGTACCATTTGAAATTGCTAGTAGAGGCGGTCTATGGTATGTCATATTTGATGGCATGCCATAAATAGTAGTCAATATGGTATGCCATTAGCTTGGCCATTTGCCTGGCAATATTTTGATAGTTCCTGATTTTCAGAATGGCGTTAAACCGTGGGCATGCTCCGTTTCTTATAAGAAAATGTAGGAACTCTGATTTTCAGGGATTTTAAGATCTCGTTGAGTAATCCAAATATTTTAAAGAGCAGAAACTGCCTATTGATGATAGGCGGACTTTTTTAATGACCTCTACCCCTTTCCGCATCGTATCCCAGCAAATCATATAATAGTTTCACCTACATCTGAAGTTTCACCCGCTTATCAAAAAAGGGATTTATCCTACACGTGGAGTTTTCATCAACAGCAGAATTCCTTCGCTCCCCACTTCAAATAACTTTTTAAGAACATTCAACGCACAGATGAAGCACACGTCTTCACCGTTAAGAGGCATTTTCGAAATGATATGGCTTGCCATGAAATTGCCCACGCATCAAATGGCATACCATAAATTAACAGTCGGTACCATCGAATATGGCAAAGTAAATTGCCAATCGAGTTCCGGTGTAAATGACTGATTTTCTCCGTCAGCTTCTATAAGTCAGCTATTTTGGCGATGATACTTTTGGCATTCTTGGAAAACTTCGAAGCTGATGTTTATCCTTAACGGGAGCTATCCCAATTAATTTATTGGCAAACAAAAGCAGAAGCGGGAAAAGCAAAGCAGAAGCGGGCTGAAAAGTAGTAAATGCACGAGCGCAAACGCTTGATCTTTGGCGGGAGTTTTTTTTATTATATTAGGTTTAGGTTTATAGGTATAGGCATTAGATTTATTCTTTATCGCGACCATGGGGATATGGATTTGTACCTGAGCGAGCTCCTATTCGATTATGGCTACAAAAGACAATACCTTTACAGAATGGCGAAAATCAGGATAGAGTTCTCTAAGTATTGTATTGTAGAAAGTGATGATGTTTTCCATACTGTTTCCCATAACACCCACGTCTGAGGAGAGTGGCGTGGCTTTTCTCTGCACTTGGACCTGCCACGCCGCTTACAATCGTGGACCTGGTCAGCTATGCCAGCATATGTCGACTTGGTATTATGCTTAAAAAAGAGGAAAGACGCCTCATTAGACTCCTGGAAGTCTAACAGAACGGAAGTAAGCTGATACAACACCTGGTAGGTGCTCGTAGCACGGCCAAGCTAAAGTAATCTGAAGATGGTTCTGGCTCAGATTTCCGAGGTCGGCGGGTGATGTCTTTTGTAAATAAGATTCTCAAATAATCCTGTATTGTTCGCAAAAAGACCATATATGTACATAAATACCTACCTTTTAATGCAGTTTGTAAATTATTGCTTGTATCAATTATATCAAATGTTATAGTGCAATGTCTGAAAAATACAAATACGGTGTGAGTTCAAAGTGTTTTTGGTTACTGGAGTCCTTGCCATGTCCTCCATTTGCCATGCTGTGTTTATCATTTGGATTTTCCAAACTTTCTATGCCCCTGAAGCTTTGTATTAAAAACGCCTAATGACAATGATTGAAAACAAAGAAAACACAGACATGCTTTTAAAGTATCAAATCTTATTCATGAACATTTAAAAATAGGATTTCATTCATGTACCGTAATATGGCGCCCGTCATCACGCATGCATTATTGATTCAGTTTATTTAGTATCGGAGAACTACTTAACTAACTTAATGTTCGTAATAAAACAACATTCTTGTTGTTCAGAGTTGGCACCAGTAAGTCTCCACTTGATAGCGTACGCACCCTAAAATTAACAATACGCATAAAAGTCCATAAGCACTTTAAATTTAACGTCGTTTCTTACAGCTGGAAACTTTCTTGAAATCGGCAAAGTAAAGTTGTATGACCGTTTTTCGTCTTTCACAATTGGACAGGATGTGAACTTGCAGCCTTCAGTATCCATACCGACGAGCGGTAGATCGATTTCGCTTGCCCAGAAAACCCGACCTTCGATCGTTGGCGAGTCGAAATCTGGAGTTGAGGAACAGCAAAGGTAAGCTCGGTTTTAAAAGAAATTATAGTTTTAGTAGCATACCTGGTGTGAAATCAAACTGTATTTCCGCCGAACGTCCCCGCTTGATTTTGCATATTTCATCAGATGCGGCTTCGGGGCAAGGGTTGATGTTGACTACATTGATTTTGCAGGTACCAGCTGGAATATAGATACGGAAAAAATTTTATATGATTTGAGGGGAAGTGGGCAAGTAGCCCAAGTGAAGAAAATTAGATACACAGAAATGATTGAAATTGGTCTTAGTCCTAGTAATACCACAAATTGCACACATTAATACCATAATAGGTCTTACCATAAATGGGACAAGATATTTTTAATGGTATTAATTTGCCGCTTCCTGCTCAACTTGATAGGTGATGATGAGATATAACGCTCAGAATGAAAGTACTCAATGGAGGTAGTAGTTTAGTCCTTTAATGTTTCGGGAGAAGTAATACATAAGTGAAACTTGACTCTTTGGTAAGGGAATAATGAAAACCAAAATACCTTTTATGATAAATTGCCTACTTAGCCATCCGATACGGAAAATAGTCCAGATGCATTATACAGTGGCTCACAGCTTACTTGATACAGTGACTGTTTAAAAATGCAAATCAGTGTAACTTTGAAATAAAGAACCCTATCCAAAAAATTTAAACGTATTTGACTAGATGCATGTTCAACAAATACAATGCAAACAAAAAATGTTCCATCAATATTCCTCGGCGTCCTGTAAAAGAGAAATACCACTGGCGCAGAAAAATTGGAGCTCACAGCTTATTTGATACAGACACTTCAATGCGAATAAACTTCTATTTGCCGCACCGTTAATCGGTCTTGTTTTTGTTTCTTGAATTTTTGATTGTGTTAAGACATTGGCTTAAGTAATTTTTAGCAAGATCTTGTAAGCTGAAGTGCCAAAATGAGCCAAAATTGTAAAATGGGTCATCGCACCACAATTGAAAATAAGATAGAAAATAAGAGCAGAAATGCACCAAACAATATTTTCACCGTATCCGATGAACGATACATTGTAAGGAAAGTGAAAGCAAACACAAAGATTTCCGCTTTAAAATTGGTTACTGAGGTTCATCGTGAATTAAGGAAGTCATGTAGTGCTGAAACCGACCGACGAGTGCTTCGCAACCATGATTTCAACGGGCGAGTAGCTCGTAGGAAGCCATTCATTTCCAAAAAAATACAATAAGCCGCTTTGCCTTTACCAAAGAGCATGTGGGAAAGCCATCCGCTTTCTGGAATACGGTTATTTTTGCGGACGAGTCCAAGTTTAACATTTTTGGCTCCGGTGGAATGTCATATGTCTGGCGCAAGGCAAACACTGAGCTAAACAAGGAGAACCTCAAAGCTACTGTGAAGCATGGTGGTGGTTATGTGATAGTTTGGGCCTGCATGTCCGCAGCCGGAGTCAGAAATTTACATTTTATTGAGGAAACAATGGACCAAACAAAGTACCTTGATGCACTTTAAAACAATTTGCTGCAAAGCACTGAAAAACTGGGTGTTAGCAACCAATTTCGGTTGTACCAAGACAATGATCCAAAGCACAAGTCGAGAATTGTGCAGTCCTGGCCAATTTGGGATTGCCCTTATTTGATGTCTCCGCCGGCACAGTCACCAGATATGAACGTCATTGAGAATCTGTGGACTTTGTTGGATAACAACATTAGAAAACACAAGATTTCTAATAAACAAGACCTGAAGAAAGCACTGCTAGAGGAATGGCAAAAAATTACTCCTGACATCACAAAATAACTCGTTGACTCAATGCCGAATAGGCTCCAGGCTCTGCTTAAAGCTAAGGGCTATCATACGAAGTATTGAAATCAACTGGAAACCTCATACTTCACAACAATTTTAATGTTTAATCAAACTGTATCAAATAAGCTGTGACATGAAATTTGTTATTACTTTTAGTTTTTTGTTTTTTAAGATATAAAACAGCAACTTTGTAACAAATATAAACTTGTTTAATAAACAACAAACATTTTTCTTCAAAATTTTGTTGATATTGTTATTATGTTTTGAGTTATTGCAACTTAATTTTTTAAAGAAGCACTGTATCAAATAAGCTGTGAGCCACTGTAGGTTTCTGAGTCATTAAATAAATAAGATACTTCACACAAACCAATAATAAATTATGAACAGGAACGTATATTTGAAATTTCAAACTTGAATCGAAATAAGATACTACGAATCAATGTCTTACATTACACTCATGTTTGTGGCGGTTAAAGATGGGCAAAAGTGCTCCAGAGCTCACCACTCATCGGCCATTTTTACAGTGTCGCGCCGTACTCTCAGTACATTATTCGCTACACATTTCATTTAGCGCGCTTTCGTTCACATACTGCTGTGCTTTTTTCAGGCGCTCAACTGTAAAAGTGAGTAGTGAGTGGTGGTGAGCTATGAGCGCTTTTGTTCATCTCCATTGACGCGTATTTTGATGATTTAAACCGTTTGGATGCTTGATTTAAAAGCTGCAAAGCTAAATTGGCGTAGAAATTAAATTCGAAGGCTGCAGACGGGAAATTAAATCAACTTGAGTCAGAAATTGAACTAATTTTCGGTGTTTTTGTTGATATAATTTTATGTACATGTTCTTAGTATTCATATAAAAACACCGGATTAGTTTAATTTATATAATAATCTGCCGCTTTTCCGCACCACTTAAAATTAATTCCCGAAAACAATATTCACCTGTATTTTCACAATTACTAAACTTCACAACTTCAGCAGACGCAACGCCAACAAGGACAATTACCACAATAAAGTACTGATATCGTCGCATTTTTTCGGTTAAGATCTGACTACGGATCCACAGATGGACTAACTATTCGCAACCAAGTGACCGCTCTGAAACACAACCTAGAACTGAATAAAGCGAAGAACTTCGTCAATTCTTGATTCCTCCTCGCTACGAGGGTTTGAACACATCTTCAAGATTCCCACCATCATCTTTTTTGTTCTGATATATACATATGCTATCGTTTTCAATCTAAGGAAATTGGCGACGTCGACGAAAATTTAATCGTTGTCGGTTAGACTACGCCTAACGTTGATAATGATCAGACTGTTTGGTTGTTACATTTATTAATGTTTTTGTTACATCGTACAGTGTACGACAGATATGTTGGAATATTATTTAATTTTAATGTGATAGTAAGTCACATTGGTAATGAATATGGTCTGAACTATTGAATTTTTATTATCATGGGCTATCAAATTTTAAGCGCGAGATGATTCAAGCTGCGCCCAAGCATATTTTGTTTACACGAGTCAACTCAAGTCTAGTTTGAGAATGCGCGTCTAAGCGCGAAAGATATGGAGTGTGTTGATTCATGTACACTTTACGTTATAATGCTTTCCTTTCGCTTATTGTCATGATGATCACTTTTATACATGAAGATGTGTAAGACTATTACGATAAAAAATCAATACATACGAATATTATATATATATATATATATATATATATATATATATATATATATATATATATATATATATATACATATACATATAAATAATCATTTATTTAAGACTGGAACGCTAAATTGATGATTCCGATTAGGCACGCTAGCCCTTAACAAGATCTTGACCGGAACTTGACTGCTGACAAAACGGTGCAACTCAAGGCCCTACCGACAAGGTGAGAATCAAGAAGACGAAAAATGGTGCGAAACGTCAATCACCATTTGCCACTACGCCGCAACAGCCCGCTAAGCTACAACAGCCCACTAGACCGCAACAGCCTGTTACGCCGAAACAGCCCGCAAGAAAGGAATTTTGTACGGTTGTTTCTAGGCTTCATCGAACGACAACTTTAGTGACGCAATCAACTAGGGGTATCAGTGATTCGATGAAAAGTATTCTTACCTCGTGGGATCAGTTGAAAAAACGAACTTGAAATCCAACTAACATCAAGGTAAACTATTTAATAGAAATAAGAAATTTAAGAATAAACATTATTCTTTTTAATTAATATATTTACTTATCAACCATTACTATTCAATATTTACATAATTTAAATATTCAATATTTTCAGAATTTATTATTCCTCTATTGTATCAGTACACTTTTCAGCCACCTTATCCTCTGCCACGTTTCGTTTCTTTCATCTTACCGTCGCGTTAATCCGTTATTAAATGTCGTTATTAACCATTACCAGATGCGTCGTCTTGTCTTCAACTAAGTGCAGCATTGGTCAAACCCCCCGCGTTTTGGCAGCATGAGCCAACTTTGTGGTTTTACCAGCTGGAGAACCAGTTGGAGAAACAGGTCACCGCCCTCACTGAATAAAGCAGCTGCGAACACAATCACGCTCCGGGTCTCATGGAATATCTCGCTGGCAATCGCGTAACAGAAAACACACGAAACACCAAGAAGTCTGCTTCTATCATAGTAAATTTGGCTCACAGGCACTTAAATGCGTTCCTTCATGCACTTACAAGATTCAACCGAACTAAAAAACTAAATCGCCGTTATCTTCAAACGGTGGGGCAACTAGACTTATCTTTCAGCCGTCGTCTTGTTATTCACGACAACTTGTCTAAACGACACTACCTTGTGGACACTAGCGCAGAGATTTTCTTGCTTCCTGCACCTGGAACTGAAAAACTTCCACGTTCTGGTACTCAATTTGCCGCGGCAAATTAGACAAAGACTTCCGCTGTTAGAATGGGCTAGTCTTCGACATGACAAATGCTATCTTTCAAAACTTAGTGTTTTGATTCAGCAATCCCCTGATTTGCGGATATATGCCCTCTTCTAAAAGCACAACGCCATCACAGTCAACCCAGGCTTCTCACTACCTGGTAAACACAAGGTAACACCCCACATCTTGACCACACGCCCTCCAATGGTGTCGAGACGACGTCGACTAGCACCTGATAAGCTCGCGGCGGCCAAGAAAGAATTCGATTTCCTATTACAGTAGTGTATATGCCACCCTCCAGAAATCAGCTAGTCCTTTCCACTTCACATGGTTCGTAAGGCTAATGGTGAATGGCGTCCTTGTGGTAATTATAGACACCTTAATGACATAACCATCCCATATAGATATCCGATCCCCATTATTCAAGACTTCTGTCCTAAACTATATGACAAAACTATCTTCTCGACCATAGACCTGACTAAGGCGTACCATCAAATTCCAGTCGAGCCGAACGATATCCCTAAGACCGCCATTTGCACACCTTTTGAACTCCTTGAGTTCACTCGAATGACTTTCGGACTATGCAATGCAGCACAATCTTTCTTACAGTTTATCCACGAAGTCCTAAAAGGACTGAAATTCTGTTTCATTTACCTCGACGACATTTTGGCAGCTTTGACCTCTGAAGAGGAGAACTTTGTTTACTTAGAACAGATTTTTCAAACGGTTTGCGGACCATGGTCTCAAAATTAACTTGAAGAAAGGCAATTTCTTTAGACCTTAAGTTAAAGTCTTAGGTGATGAGGTTTCACCTAAAGGTATTAAGCTCTCCCCAAATCGAGTTGAGGCAATCTCTTCAATTTCTATTGTCGTTTTCTTCCTCACACAGCTGAGATGCAGCAACCACTCAACACTTATGTTTGCGGCTCTGAAAAAGATGGTTCAAAAACAATCGACTGGTGAACTGAAGTTAGCAAAGCTTTCAACCAAGTCAAGATTGGCTTAACAGAGGTCACTCTGTTGTCTTTCCCGGATTCAAACGCCGAGCTTGGTCTATTTGTAGACGCATCCGATACCGCTATCGCATTAAAAATGTCCAAGCTCTTGGTAACCCATTGGTTTTTACTCGGCGAAACTAGCAACGCATAAAGAAATTATAGTGACCGCAAACTTTTAGCGGCCTATCAGGGCTTTTGTTACTTCAGATAATTTTTGGTGGCCCAGATCACAAATTACCGGTCACCAGATCACAAATCACCCAGATCACCGATCACAAACCAATGACTTTTGCTTTGCAGCAGCAGCCAGAAAATACCACACTTCGTCAACTTAGACATCTAAGTTATATAAGTGACCTCACTTCTGACATTCGGCATGTCTCTGGCTTGTTGTTGCAACACTTTCTCGTCTTGAAAAAAATAATTCTTCGCAGTACTCTCGACTTTGCCGCAATCGCCTTGTCCCAAAAATCGGAATTAGAGTTTCAAAAGATTTTAAAGGACTTAAAATTTATTTTCAAGAAACGACCAATCTTTGGCACCAACGTCAACTTTTTTTGTGAAGTGTCCGGCCCAATAGTCTGACCTTATATCCTTCCTACGTTCAGGAAACAAGTGTTCGATTCGGAACACCACATAGCTTATCTTAAAGCAAATTGCAACTAAATTTTTCTGGCCTTCGATGAACAAGGACATTGCCACTTGGGGTTGAGTATGTCTATCTTGCCAAAAATGCAAGATAACCAGAAATGTGAGCAAACCTGTATCGAACTTTTCTACTATCTCCGAACGTTTTTCGACATAGTTCTTCAGCTAACACACTCACAGGGATACGCATACTGTTCGACTATTATCGGCCGTTTTACTCGCCGAACTGAAGTAACTTTTTTGGCCAGCATCAATGCCAATAACTGTGCTTTTGCTCTACTGAGCACTTGGATTGCTCGATTGGGAGTTTCCCAATATATTCTCACCGACCAGGGCAGACAATTTGAATCAACACTCCACGCTGAGCTTGGTCAACTCTTGGGCTTTGAACGCCATGGTACCACTTCGTACCATCCTCAAACCGACGATTTTCCAGAAAGATGGCATCGAATCCTGCCTGTAATTCTTTTTGGATTACGATTCTGTTACCGAGAAAAATTTACAGCGTCACCGGCACAACTGCTATACGGAAAGTACCCACGTCTTGGTAGTGATTTTCTTCATGAAAATCCTACGAAGATTAGTCAAACTGACTTTGCTTCCGAACTTTGGAGAGCTATGGCTGAACTCCGGCTGGCTCACGCAAAACACCACACAACATCGGAGTTATTAATCTTCAGACAGCTCGACTCTTGCTCTCTCGTTTTTGTTAGAGTTGATTCTGTTCATCCACCACTCCTTCCACCATATGACTGTCCTTTCAAATTCCTAGCCAGACGTACTGACTATTACACCCTTTACTTTATAAATAAATACCAGCTAACAGGCTCAAGCCATGTTACATGTCATTCTCTTCGGAACCTGTTGACCACCCCCTCTAGAATCCCCAAACTACACTCAAAACACCAAACACACCATTACTGTCTTCAGCTCCGAACAAGAGTCCAGCGAGGAAAGTTCATTTGCTGCATACGTCTCTTTGGCTGGTCAAAGCACAAAGGTGCCACTTTCATTAGCCTATTGTGGGACTACTTTAAAGTTCTCTACAATTTTACTTTAAATTTATCCAAAATGTTTATAAAGACATATAGTTTACAAAGCCAATAAAATGTGAAAAATCATCTACTAGTTAACTAAGTCAAAAAAAATATACAAAATTATAGATGTCGAACTTTAATTCACTGAGTTGACTTTTCTTCGAGCCCTAAATAGCATGTAGTATTTTAAAACATAGCCAGTGTTTTAAATAAAAGTGATAATAATAATTGATGAAAAAAAAACAAAATAAAAGAGAACAAAAAAATTAATAATAAATATGAAAAAGAATAAATAAAATGTTTTTCAGTACTAAGATATTGTCTATTTCTCAGATTGATCTAGGAATAACAAAGAGTGAAAGGAAAGTATTAAAGTCTATATGACATTAATCAATGTACCGAAACACTTTCGTTTTAGCGCCGCCTTCAAAAAACTACATTTGATTTGACTCGTGTAAACTAAAAACGCATGAACGTAATCACTCCTTTAGGTGTTAATTTACACATGTTACAAGATGTGCTATAACCAGGAGCTGATTAACCGGGCCTACCTCTTCACATGTTTGATTATCAAAACGATATTTGTGTACCCAAAATTGTCTCCCCTCGTGTACATATACTTACAGCATATACTGTTACTGTTAGTCCGCGCAGAAAAATTCATTTATCAACTACTTTAAAACTAATTGAATGTATCCGAGTGTTGTCCATTCGTGCACGAAGCGTCGTTTATCGAGGAAATTCGTTTTGTTGAACAAATTTATATTCTGTTGATTATTATTCACTTCGTCAACATCTTGGCTACTGTCGTCACTTGCGTTTCGTCATTGTTCGTTTTATTGAGCTTCTTCGAACGGAAATGGAAGGAAAAGTTGCAATAAAGGTCATAAGATCAGTTATCAGCTTAACAAATAATAGCGGTTTGTGCGAAGTTCATAATTATGTATGTTTATTGATACGAATTTGGTTGCCAGAATGGTGTGTACTTGTATTATAATGGCATAAGTATATATATACAAAAATATTTTCTACTGATAGCCCATTCATATCTTTTTACGGAATGACCAAGGCGAAGATGCTTGAACATTTGTTATTGAGTGATTTCAGAGAATTTAGAGTATTATTTTCGCCAGAAAAATATTTTTTGCTCGCATTTGAGCCTTTTACGATTGATCTTAATACATTGCCGTCTTATAGGCCCCATACACGATACCAGCATTCTTGCGCAAAATGTGATTGCACAATCTTATACCGGGCATAATCTTTAATATTTTGGAAATTTTGGGAAGGTAGCATGCCAGGGACGATGAAAAAGCGTGTACGGCAATAATTGTTGTAATTTTTTTTAAAGAGAATTAGCAGATATCAGAAAAAAGAGACATATTTGGATGAAAGAATGGCTTTAAATCTAATCTTTTAAGACATTTACAGTAAAGGTTTCAAAATGCCTGAATTTCAAAACATGATAAATCAATGAATTTCAACAGAATTTTGAACGTTGATCCCAGTTATCAAACATGTTTAAACTATTCCGCTAGCATTTTCGAATCTTCTTGAATATTCTGCTGCGAGAATTTCATTTAATTAATAATCTTTTGTTTTAACGATATTACTCCAAAAAGCTAGAATCTCATGTTTCTCATTTAGCTGTATAGTCACGGGCGATATTTTTTTTCACAAAAATGAGCTAGATTCACCGTACATGACACAATCACGCTTGCGCAATCACCAAAATGTCAAACTCTATTTGACTTTGCGCAAACGGCATACAAAATCACGCAATCATGCCCAGACACGATCAATCTTCAATCCAATTACATGTTGTAAATTAGTTTATTCTTGCTTTTTCTTTAATGTTTCAAAGGATTGAAGTAAAGGACCGAGTTGAAGAGAGTTAAATGTTCCCGTTAATCTTGATAAAGGCGAATTAAAGTAAATTGACGATCTCGCATGTTTCATGAATGTTTCGGGGCACCGAGTTTAACGCGCTTGATTGCGGTATTAGGATAGGATCATGTGAAAAGTTACGACACATTTGGAAGAGAAAGCATTGATCGTGAAGTGATAGATACGCCGGGAAGACAGTGTATGAAGCTTGAGAAAAGGAAGGCGATCATTATAGTCTAAACGGGGAAAACCGTGTTTGTAAAGTAGCGAACGAGTGAATTTTCTTTGTACGGATTCCGTGGATTTTTTATCACATTCATATTGAGGAGACCACACAACAGAGACATATTTCAGAGTTGACCGGACAAGGGAAGAATATAAAAGTAAGGTTGGTTGCATGGATTCGAATGTTTGCGACGTTCTTAAGATAAAGCCTGGCAGTTTAGAGGCTCGATTCACTAGATCTGAGATATGAACAACAAATCTGAGCTTTTTGTCAAACACAGCCCCAAGGTCTTTGACGCAGGCAAGAGAAGAGACCACGGGGGTATCCAACGAATAATGGAATACAGTAGGCTAAGTTTTATGAGAAAAAAGCATTGTTTGGCATTTCTTGGTATTCAGAAGAAGCCGGTTTTCCTTACACCAGCTTTCGAGGATTTTATGGTTGGACTGAAGAAGGTCCCATTCATCAATGGGCCTTATGGTCATGAAGAGTTTCATATCATCGGCATAAAATAGACATTCACATGAAAAAAGCGGCGGCAGATCATTCACATAAAACAGGAAGAGGAGAGGACCCAGAATAGAACCTTGTGGAACACCGATTCTAGGCTCGAAAGGATGAGACATACAGGAATCATACCAAACATAGCAAGATCGATCGCATAGGTATGATTCTATCCATTTAACAACGTATAAAGAAGATTATGATCAACATGATCAAAAGCTTAAGAGAATTCTGTATATACAGCGTGAGCTTCAAGTTGAGCCTCCAAAGCTTTGGCTACAAAATTCATTAAATATAAGAGGTTTGTTGATGTTTAGTGGCCTGGGAGGAAACCGTGTTGTTCTTTTACAATGAGATGTCCGTAATGGACTACGATAGAGTCATGTAGGTATCGTTCAAGGATCTTGGAAACGGATGGAAGAATCGATATTGGGTGAAAATTGTTTGCAGAGGACACATTATCTGATTTATGAATTGGATGAATTATAGCCTGTTTCCAGACGGAAGGTAAACGACCCTTAGATAGGCTTTTATTAATGATTATGGTCAAAGGAAGACTTACTGAACTGCTCGTCATTTTCAAAAATATTGTTGAAAGTCCATCAATACCTATGCTTGAAGAAGATTTGAGTTTTCGTATTATGGATTTAACAATAAAAGGCGTAATGGAAGAAATAGAATAAAATGAAGTCGGTAATATGCTAGAGAGTTCAGCAGTGAGAGAAGCTGTGGAGGACACAGAGTACTAAGAAGCAAAGTACTGAACGAGCAACACTTGATGCTCATATTTAATGGAAGTCCAGGGATTATTCCGAATGGTTAGCAGTTGTCTACAGTGGGACCAAAACGGTTTGAAGTTGCCACAACGCATTCCGTTTTCTATGTTTGCAATATAAGAACGGTGCGCATTTTTAATAAGAAGCTTTGTGTCAGCTCTCAGTTTACGGTACGATTCAAGGTCTTCAACTGGACCAGAGAGTTTGTATGTTTTAAGAAGCTTGGTTTTTTTTTTTAGATAGGTTCGAGATAATACGTTCAGTAAACCAAGGGGGATACTTAGAATTCTGGGGATAAGTAATGGGTATAGGTTTAATATTATGTATATAGATAGTCAATACAATCATCAGATGTAAGTTCTGACAAAATGCCACTCCAATCAATGGTGGTTAGAAGTGAATTGAGCCCAGAGTAGTCACCTTTGAAATAGTTATATTTGGAGCATTGACGTCGATTAAGAGGTTCCAAGGAATTGATATGAACAACAGTATCGAACGGAGGATGATGAGGATCAATCTTTGGAAATGGGAGCATGAATTTTGAAATGAAAAGATCGTTGGTAGATATGTTACAAAAAATTAAGTCAAGGATACTATCAAGATAGTTGGGAATGTGATTAAACTGCAGAAGCGCACAACTGTGCATAAAATTCCTGAGCACAGATGTGAATAACAGGGGAGATTATGTTGCTTCGGGAAAACTAGAGTTGGGGAACCAATGAATGGTTGGAAGATTATAGTCACCGCAAAGAATGATATAAGAATTAGGAGACGATGAATTAATAATACCATCGAAAGACTTAAAATTTTACTAATTTTAAATTAAAGACTTAAAATTTTACTAATTTTAAATTTTACTAATTTTAACTTAAAACACAGGGGAAGTAAACACAAGAAACGATAAGAGAGATGGTGCCAAAGTACACTCGAAGAGTAACACAGTTAAAGGAATTGTTAATAAAGCTGCCCTCAGAAAAATACTTCTATTTTTTGAAGAAAAATGAACACATTACCAAAAAAAAATTTGGTAATGATTCTGTGCCAAAGAAATATTTACTCATTCCAAAGGAAGAAATTTCTTCATTTCAAATAACTGATATTGAACTTGGCCTAAGTAAAATTAAATATAGTTTCTGGCATAAATCGGTTCACGTACGATCACCGAAGTTAAGCTGTGCTGCGTCCGGTTACTACTTAGATGGGGGACCGCTTGAAAGCGTCGCATGTTGTTGGCACGCAAAAACTCTCTCTCCCTTCATATCATAAAAGTGACTTACTTTATGAAGGGAGTGAAAAAATAAAAAATAAGTAAACAATATAGAGTCAATATCAATTTTTCCATTTTACCTTTTTTCCTTGTTTTAAGTGCCACATTTTTTCTTATTTTCTGAAGCGCTAGTATTATTTATGCCTAGTCACCAATTAAAGCTATAATGTGACACTTAATCAATGGAGTTAGGACAACTGAAGACGAACAAAGTCAACCATGAACCTGGCGGAACTCGAACCCACGAGCGGTAGATCGCTGCTTTGGATTGACGCGCTAGCGAGCTAAGCTATCGACCCTTTATTTGTGTAGAGGAAATGTTGATAGAAGACATAAAAACTATCAATTTTTTCGTCGAATATTGAAGCGTGGTTGTTGTTGAAACATAGAAAAAAAATATTCGCGGTGTAGATATAATTTACTAAATTCATAGACATAACTTACAAGATTTGAGGAAAATGACTTACTTGAAATAAGGTAAACTAAAAATAGTATTCCGTTGAATGTAATAAATTTTTACATGATATTTATACAAATTACTGATATCAACTAAAAGTTTATTTGATTTGTGGAAGATTTCACATCTCGCAAACAAGTAAATATTTTCTTTGATTTTCGGAAACATATTTTCCTGAGTGTGCTAATAAATTCTGAGAGGGTTGAAATATTTACAGCTATGAGAATACCTCCCCCAAATGATTTAGAGGATATAGTAGAAACCCGATCACAACGAAAGATTTTGTGTGTCCAGAGTAGCTCGGAGCTCAGAAAGCTTGAATTTAGCCACGTCTCCGATAAGTAGATTATATCATGTTGGACTTCATATGACGAGTGCTGAAATTCAACCAGCTTAGTTCTTAGCCCTCTTACATTTTGGTATTATAGAGATAAATTTATTTAAAAAAGTATGGGCCCATTACAGATGGAATCAGTTTCTCCGAGTGTATTTGAAATTTTTATTTATTCAATTTTCCTCGTATTTTAAATAGAAGGAGCTATCAAACAAATAAATATTCGACAGAAGCAATTTCGGCAAATTTTGGCAAACTTTGAATACTCCTAGTAAATCGTGAATCATTTCATAAGAAGATATTCCGCGCAACTCTGTTACTTTGAATGAGTGATTATAAGCACGTATGGAGTACTTTTCTGGCAACTTTCAATACTTCTTGCCGACGCTAACATCATTCCATCGAATATATTTTGATTCTAGCGACCACATTTCTCATAAAAATCCTTTCCTATTTGGAAAGGATCTTTGGGAATAAAAATTACTTTTATTGCAAAAGTTTTTTTTTTTTGAAAACTAAAACCTATGAATATTTAATGAGTGTAAATTGAGTGGGATCTGGTGTGTTAATGAATATTGCGGTGGAATGGCTTGCAAATACGCGTGAAAAAACTAATTCTAAATTGTTGAAATAATTTTTATTAACGAACAGAGTGCACTCTGATAGTTAAGGTTATTTTAGGGAAAATAGACATACAATTAAAAGCAGATTTTTATTATCTTTTGGTTTTATTATTTATTTTATTCTGGCAACTTATTCTGACAATAAACTAAAGAAACTATTTTCTAACTGCTCCGATGAAACGAACATCGATAATTCAATGAAGTCACTAATCATGTCTCTGGATTATCCCACTCACTTTTGGCTAGATCATACTTGCACCTTAGGCTTCCGCTTGTACTTTACCATTTAAGTTAGAAGTATTTCGCATTTAAAAGAAGCATTCCAATCTAATGTGCACATTTTATATTTGACAAGATTGCCATTTTCTGAAAGTGTATTCTGTATATCTCAATTGGTTTAATGGTCGTTTTCGTTCGCTTTGACATATGCCTAAATGCCTTGATGGTATTTTTTGAATTTGTTATATGTCAACAACAACAATATAATGATCCAACTGAGCATTAACCAGAAGATATTAAATTGTTACAAGAGCTCCGTCCACGAAAATACGTATATTCATTATTTTTCTATGCTTTTAGTCACGTTTCAGAACCACAAAAGCCAAGAAAAACCAAACTTATAACTATTTCTTAAGATACTGAATAACAAACACTTCACTTATTTCTGGCAAAATGTCAATTTTATATTTATTATTTCTTCAAATCGTCGTTTTTTATGCAAAAACTTCAACACTAATTAAATATAATACAATTGAAAAATAGAAATTACTAACTACTTTACTGAGTTGAGTTCATCATTATTTTAAGAAATTACACGGTGAAGAATTATTCTATTTGAATTGATCTTTAATACTAAAATACTAAGCTTAGACGCCGTACAAACGTTACTTCTACAATACACTAATAAATAATAAGTGAACTGGGAGATCAGTGCTTATGCACCAAGATTGTACCCATATTCGTTGATCTGGTGCTATCATTTTGCAATTGATAACCAGAATCCCAATAGCAACTACACATACATGTCTTTTGTCTTGAAAATATACAAATCAGTACATCTGTACTCCATGTGCTGTTGTATTTGTTAAATGACACAGTAATGTTGTCAATTTGGTAGAGATGTGTCCTGAAATTGCGAACAGTGTTTCTTGTGCAGTCCGTTGCAAGTCAGAACGAGCGAGAGAAATTTGATTGCAAACTACGTACTTTAGAAGGATATTTTCTAGATATGATCTTTGGTGTCCTATGATAATTTTTGTATTTTTCGTACATACATATGTATTTAAAATATATTGACGATTGTCACATTTAGGCTTAAAGTTTTGATTGTCACTAGCGCTTTCCAATGGCCATGTTGGTGCAATCTTTTTTGAGAGTTAGCTTGCTGTTACGCTGATGCATTTAAATATTTTTATTTCTTGTTGCTGGATCGAAAGCTGCTCCGATTTCCGTGTTAAAGTGCTTCCAATAAGCTCGAAATTTCATATTGTTTTTACTGTTACCTTTTCGAAAGCAAGATCGTGGAGTACTTTGCTACACGGCAAAGTTTCAGACGATCTATTATCTTACGAATCTGAGCAAAACATGGTGGGCTCTTCGTTTTGTTACAGCTTTTTGAATGAATTCGCTAAAAGCTTTTCAGATCCAATTTGATCGAATTTAGAATATAATTTTATTTCCTTGAGAGCATTAAATTGTCGTCTAAAACCATGCTCATCTATCGTCCAAAATAAAATGTTTTGTAGCTTTACCGTGTTTAGCGGAACAGAGTTGTTTTTTTTTTTGTACTATAGCCAAATATTTTGATGGAATTCAATGTTGAAATCGAAAAATAATTTCAAATAATTCTTTTTTATGATTGCACATCCGGCCTTTGAGCTAGTACTGGTGCATTTTCTGGAAAGGAAATAGCTCACAGCATTTGCCAGTAGCACAGTTTCTCTTGCTAATTACAATCTAATTGAACTGTTTGTTTGTTTTTAACAATAATTCTAAACTATACACAGAGTTGTGTCTTTACATAATGATATTTGAGCTTCTTGGAGTATGCGTAGTCGTGGTCCTAGAGGGACACCGATTTTTTGCAAGCGTTCCTCGCCCAAATAAGGAAGCTCAACCATTCCGACCCTTTCAGCTTCAAATAGTGATGCATATTTCTTGAAAAAAAAAATACATATAAAATTAGTGTGATATCTTCAATGAATTGTTCCACGTCGCTTAATTACCTCATAGCCAAGTTTCTTAAGAAAAAGTCGCATCAATGGCGGATCTTCGCCGAAAAAGTTGGTGAGTTTCTTCACTCTTTTAGGATTTGTGAGATTTGGTGGTTCCGGGTCCTTGCCGCTTGGCCCAAATATATTTTGCGTACGCATGGCTTGTGATCTGGAATAAAGTAGTGAAAAAATTCAGAATATATTTATAAGATCTAAAATGCACTACAGAATTATTTTAATAATGTAGACTTTCAAAACGCTTTATTTCTATAGTGTAGGTGAAACAGCTGAAGAAAAGAATAACTTTATGGCTCCTTCATAACATTACGTGCATGGCTCATAAACTAACGCCAAAAATCATAGATAAGTTCCAATGCAATATCATTATCATTTTATATTTTCATTTCCTACACGTGTTTTCCTGTTTTTCTAAACAAACAATTGCTTATATTGCATTTAAAAACATGAGCCAAAGTAATCATTAATCAATCAACTGCAAAATAGTAGTATGCCGAAACGCATTATCACCACATACACAGCTTTACTTCTACTTGGAATATAACGAAATAGCACGCTATGAATGTATCAAAACTTGAATTGCCGAAAAGAGATCACATCATCAGTGTTATCAACGCTATCGGTGCTTTAATTCAAAATTATAGTATTGCGTATCAGGGTCAAAATATAACACTCGTGCAAAAAACGAATGCCAATAACCTCAGATTCAATGTTTTTTTCGCGGAACTGGAGAGGTGTTGCTCTGACGATAAGTGGTACTACAGTATTTTAAATTTCGTTTTTGTTGATTTGTGCTTAAAGCATGAACTTTCGTATAGTTTTGCGTAAAAAAATCAATAGAAAACTACGAAAATACTCCATTTTTTTAATACTAACTTTATTAACTGTTTCCTGCGTACACGAAGCTGTAGTTGGTTTTCAAATCTTACATATTATTTGGACAAATTATGTGCACAGTTGAGGACATGTACATGTTGAACGCGAGATCAAAGTCAAGATTAGTTTTCTAGAGTTACAAGAGATCTTTAACCAAAAGAAGTGACTAAACAAAGTTTGTTCTACGTTGCATGCGGAAGATCTAACGGGTCGATTCTTTTCAATCGCTGGAATTTACGATGGGTTAATATTCTTTTGGCTAGCTTATTGGGATGATGAGCTAGATCTGCAATATATTTTCCACTGCGGTTTTTAATTTCCTCTGCAACCGTCTCGGTACGCACGCAGGTCCTTGTGGAGTTTAGCGTTACGGGAGTACCATGGGGCTCCGGTGATGGATCGAAATATTTTTGATTGGGTCCTCTGAATGATTTTAATGTTTGATGAACGGGCTGCTCCCCATAGCCGTAAGCCATAGGTTCAGATTGGCTTCAGAACAGATTTTTAGACAAGCACCACTAGTCTGTCCTGAGGACAGGTTAGTTTTAGCAATGTGAACGTAACGTGGACGCATTTGGTTTCGTTCATTTCGACTCTCCATTTCGCTAGCCATTCTTCTAGAAGTGAGATTTGAGCTTGCAGTATTCGAGATACCATAACTAAATTCGAGTGAGTGCATAGAATGGCGACGTCGTCCGCAAAGGTAGCTGTAGTTGTTTTGTCGCTTATTGGGAGATCAGATGTGAAGATTGTGTAGAGTAAAGGCCCCAAGACACTTCCTTGAGGCACACCAGCATGAGCTCGATTTTTTGTGGTAGTATAGTTTTTGTCTCTAGCCTGGAATGTGCGATCGATTAGGTAGGAGGAGAGTATTTCATGAAAGCTTTTCGGAAGCATTGATTTGATTTTGAAGACCAAACCTTCATGCCAGACTTTGTCGAAAGTTTGCGTTACGTCTAAAAGGACTACTGCACAATCCTTCTTATCATCGAATGCTATTTTGATGGCTGATGCAATTCGATGGTCCTGTTGGATGATGCTGTCATGTCTTCGAAATCTGAATTGGTGTTCTGGAATTTTCTCTGCATATTCAAGTATTGGAAGTAGATTTCACAGCAGAACTTTTTCGAAAACTTCGGCGACACAGGACAAAAGACTAATAGGTCTGTATTACCTCACTTGCGAAGAGTTTTTACCAGGCTTGGGAATCATTATGATCTCGTCTGCTTTCCAAGCTTCAGGGAAATACCCGATTCAAAAAATAGCGTTGAAGAGACTAGACAGCCAAGAGAGTACGATCCCTGGCACCTATTTGAGCATAGCATTACTGATAAGAGCAATACCCAGAGATTTTTTTGAGGAGGTTTCATGAACAATAATTTTTTCCACTTCCTTAACTGTAGTTCTGATTGGCTGCGAGCATAGAACACTGGTGATAGCTGAAAAGTCGCTTATTGCTGTGGTGAAAGGTGTGAAAACCTATTCTAGGTCAACTGCGAAGGCGGTGACTTTGTCTTTGACCGTTGGTAGTTCTTAGTGTGGCTTCTCTGATGGTAATTTTAATAATTTCCTTGACCGCCTTCCACAGCGAATAGTTGATCTGTGCAGCTGCCAATTTCTTCGTGCTTGTCTTTTTTCCTGTACTAGAATTCTGATTGATTAAGAGTGTTTTTCCGAGCTGAGGAATGCAAATCAATTTTAAGTGTTGCTCTGTCAAATGCCGCCAAGACATGTTCGTTAAAAACAATAATTGCAGTTGACTTCTTCCGGTGATTTGAGTAATGCGCTTAGAACTAATGAGTTGGTGAGGTATCGTCTAAATGTATTCCAGTTGGTTTTATTTGAATATGTACGCTTACCGCAAGCGAAGTGGCATGTCATGTCGAGAGTGATGATGACAGGAGAGTGATCTGACGACAAATCGAAAACTGTTTCTGATTTTACGGAGTTCAGAGGTATTCCCTTCAAAATCGCGAAGTCAATAAGGTCCGGAATTCTGTTGATGTCCGACGGCCAATTCGTTGACTGGCCAGTAGAAATATGTCTCAAGCCATTGGTTTGTAGTATTTCGAAAAGTGCTTTTGAAATGTTATGCCTCGGAGGGCAGTATATGGACGAAATTACAATCTTACTCGACAAATTGACGTTGCTTGGATATAGTCTTCCCTAAGTTCTTCTAAACAATTATGGAGCAGATGTTTTTTAATGAGTATTGCAGACCCGCCTCTAACCTTGCCATCTGGCTGTTTGGTGTAGTAGAAGATGTATCCTGCCATGCCAAAATTATTATCTTTTCCGTGAGGTGGGTAAGTCGTGAGGTGATATGAAATAGGCTATTTCTTCTATATGCTGGACAATGCCATTCGCATTCCAGTGTGCGATCCTGAATAAATTCATTTGCTGTTGATGAGAAATTGGAGTAACATGTTTTGGTTTTTGAGTAGCTTTTGCATCATATTACTCATCGTCGTCATGAATCGTTTCATATTATCCGACAGGGTTAACAAAATAGCAGCAAATTGTGGTTAGAGTTGCTCTGAGCAGTGGTTTCAAAAGCGCCAAGTGCGTTTACTTTGATCGCATCGAAATATTTGATGCCAGGAGTTACTAGCATCTGGCCTGTGAACTGGTCTATGGGCTGTAATATTTAGAGCCTGTTGAGTACCGTTCTGAGGTGGAATCATCTTTACTTTTAAAGATTGAAAAACTGAGCAGGCTCTGTAGTTAGCGGTATGGTTTTTACCACAGTTGCTACATTTCTTAATTGCAGGATCTTGTTTGCTCTTGTTACAGGACTTTGTATCATAAAACTCACTACATATAGCACACACACTGGAAAAAGAACAATAGGATTTAGTGTATCCATATTCCTGGCAATTTGCGCATTGTGTGGGACTTTTGCGTATGATCGGCTCTTCAACGGTGATTCTGCGGTGCATAAGATATCGTAGGCTATACATTTTGTGGATTTCGGCCCTTTTAGGCTCGCTTCGGGCTCTAGTTTTACTTTGAACAGTAGCTGTATATTAATGATCTCCCACTGCAAGTGGTCACATCAGTCAAGTATGCACTATGAGCTAATGTCTGCTGACTTAGTTAAAATTTTTCAATTTTAATGATCCCACAAAAACAATTCCACTCTGTTGAATATGTTTGTAATCGATTTCACCGCAAAACCGAGATTATCAAGCTCCCGCTTCAACTCATCAACATCGATATCAGGTTCTATGCCTTTAATTAGTTAGTATGTATAGTACTGACAACGCAGAGAATCTAGTTCTTCTGTCGTCCTTGTGAACGTTTCTTCCGAACAAACTAGAATTTTGGTCTCGGAGACGTGGCCACGTTTAAGCGGTGTAACATGAAAGTTATTTTTATCCTCGATTGATACCAACATATTGACTAAGTTGTTGCTTGTTTGTTCTCTTAGTTAAATTGGTGGCGGCTTTGCTTTGGTACTGGAGCAATTTCGGAGTCGTTTTTGGCTGCGAGTATGTGGTAGTAATTGCTACTGGTAGACGCCTGCTGTTCATTGGGCTTAGATATTTTCTTCTCGTTTCCAATTTGAAAGGAGTGAGGACTATGCCGTCTTTTTTCTATATTGAAGTAGCAATCGATACCCTTTTTCTTTTCTCCGTTTGGGATGGTCAAAGACCTTTCGTTATTGTTGGTGTTAGATGCCGAGCCATTACCACTAGTCACGTTTTCAGCCATGCTCTCCAGCTGATTACTTGGCGAGGGAGCTCTCAGATTTGTTGTGCCCGTCATTGAGGTGTTACCAAAGACAGTGTGGAATGGATCATGCCTCAGATAAGAAATATGCTATCCAAGCTTAAATGCCTTGGATGGCAACTAGGTGGCGCCGAGGGGTGGTATTCCACGTAGTAGAATTATTAGATGATGTATTGAGATTTTATTTGGGTTTTTTTTTCTGGTTGACCTACCAGTTTCGTTCAATTTTTGACTAAGGTTATTTGGTTTTTACGAATTTTAATATAAAAATAAGTTCAAAATAAAAACCCACTTATTGACAAAAAAAAATTAGAAACATGCTACATTGCTACAAAAAATGATCTAGAGTTTATTCAAATTTACCTGAGCGTCGTTAGGTCATCTCTCAAACGTTCCAGCTCTTGTGTAACTAAGTGCTGAGACCTTAGTTCTGACGACAAATGTGCCACACTTCTGGCCAAAGTTACGACATGTGACTCGAGACGTTGGAACCTTTTGTTTATACCTTTTATATCGCGTACTTTTCGACGGTCTTCACTTTTTCGCCGATCTCTGATGGGGCGGCTGCTAACAGAGCTAGACGGTAAAGACGAAACACTGCCGTGCCTTCTTCGTGTCGAACGCAACGTTGCTTCCGTGCTACGACTGTTTGGTATCCTTGATCCGAGCATTCTCAATACTTCGGAGTACATGTGCTCCAGTCCTTCGAGCTGACTGCGTATATGTCTCAGGCCTTGGGTGTCTGTTTCCGAGTCGCTGACAGATTGTCCGGCACCCCAAGGACCTCCGAGTAGTGACTCCAAATCAAGTGAGCGCGTAGTTGTTGAAGTTTGATCGTTATCCAAGCCAAATACTGAAATAATAGAAGGATAAGATAATCCTTGGAAATTATTTAGGAAACTTACAATGCCTTTTCAACATGGCCTGATCCTGTTTGTTACCCGAAGATCTTGTACCCGATTGTTTCTGGACCGTCGAACCAGGCCATCCTGCTCTCGAAGGTCCTATGGGACCTGAGGATCTACTTGGGCGGTTGTAGCTGTCCATTCCATATTCTTGCTTCGATAGGTCCTTTGACTACAATTTAAAATAAACGTTACAATAGTATTAAAAAACGCAAACCAATTCATTCTTACCCAGCTCATTTTCTCTTTTGAACTACTTGCAGGTGAAAGACGTGGTATTGGTGGTGTCATAGATGACACGCTACCAGATACGGTACTCTCTGGTCGCAGGTTCAATGACTGCATTCCTGGTTCTAAAATGTTTCTCAATTCTGCATCGACTATGTCGACCCATTCTGATTCGTTTTCCTTCGGTCGAATATGGGAGTCAGAACTTTCAGGACTGGTATCGGCCGCAGTTCCTTTTCGTCCGCTAGAGTAGGCAGCACTTCCCCGACCTGAGTCTACATTTGAGCTATGGTTCCCACTTTTGTCATAGTCTGAGCTGGCTGCGGAGCTGGGCATCTGTTTGGACTTATGATCTGTTCTTGGCTGAAGCTTAGGGGGGACGTCTTCAGTGGTTTCCAGTTGATTGCGTGGAGTGTCGTTGACGACAGCCGATGCATTTTGCTGGAGTTGCAGTTTTTGCATTTCCTGGTGCTTTTGAAACGACGCGTGCAAGACATCCTGACGTGACTGGGGAAGGTGCTGATGCTGCTGTTGTTGATTGAAGTGGATCTGATTTTGGTGAGCTCGTATAGCTTGAGGCGATGGAGCGTGCACGTAAGGTGAGGAATATTGTTGATATGGTGTAGGAGCTGTAGCCACTTGATTTTGCTGTTGGTGCTGGTGATGGGGAGAATTTTGATATGCAGACTGTGATATCAGAGTGACACTTGTGTGGCTCAGAGTGTTACCCTGCGGATTATTTGGAGACTTGCGATGCAATTGTGAAGCATATGGCTGATTATATTGATCTTGTTGGCGGTATTGTTGCTGTTGCTGGTAGTACTGCTGCTGCTGTTGATGCTGAATTTGCTGCTGAGATTGTTGAGGATGTTGCAATTGAGATTGTTCTTGCATGTTGATTTGGTACAGTGTCTGCGGCCTCCTCGACCTACTCGCGAAACCTCCGTCATCACTGTCCGTCACATCAATATTCGCTAGTGAGCCCCTTCTTTCAGCATTATCCAGCAACGTCTGTGACCCTCGCCTTTCAAACGACACATTCAGTTGTGGCTGCGACGCTGCTCTCTGTTGCACTCCACCATTGTTCCCGATTCTGGAGCCAGAGGCTGGTGTGTGGCATTGCGTTTGTGAAGCTATTGGATGCGAAGGTGCAGGAAAACCGTTTTTACCGCTATTCCATATATTTGGTTGAGATTGGTTTAGAGTTTGCATTTGGCGCATATGTACAGGTAGCGCTGAGTAGGGAGATCGAAGCTCATCTGGATCACAGGACATTGCTACCGATTGATTTTGGTTCTGCGCTATGACGTTATTTAGTTCATCGGCAGTATCGTTGGAATCTTTCTTGAACTTGGACGATATTAAGTCTTTGAGCGTGTGGTAAGTTTTAGCGACAGCGTTTTTATTGTCTTTACAATCTCGATCTTTGGTATTTCCTTGCTCAGCGAGTGCGGTTACGTCCTCTGGCAGACGTGCTGGAGTACGAGGTATAGCACCAGTTAAATTTTGTTGAAGATTTCTATCTGGAGTGTGCTGTGGGGGCTGTGTAGTTTGGTGCTGAGTGTTCTGGAAGGATAAAAAATGAATGAAATAGATGTTGCAAATCCAGATATGTGTGAGATATGATGTGCAGAATCGAAAAACACTTGAACATGAAATTCCTTTTAAATTGAATTTCACTTTGGGGAATTATTCTATACATATTCTATTTCAGGAAAAAATTGGTTTTTATTTTCTTAAAAAGTGGTCAAGCATTTGCATTTGATATTATGTCAGAGCCGGAACTAGAGGAGAACATCGGGCAACAGTTATAGGGTAAAGGGGAAAGTGATTGTTGGTATCGGTTTTGTGTTGCAAAATAAGAAAAAATGTTTTATGGTTTGATACGATTGAAACAAGAAAACTAGCTTTTTACCTGGCTACGTACCACAAGTTACAAATGTCAGTATCTTAGGAAGCTAGAAAAATCGCAGAAAAAGTTTGATTAGATGGATTTCGAAAAAGGAATCCTGATTTAATTTTGCGAAAACCAGAAGCCTGTAGCCTCTCAAGAGCTACATGATTCAACCATCATAATGCCGAGATGTTTTACGACAATTTAGAAGAGGTAATGAGGTGTCCAAGTTTCGGTGACGGCACCAGACTATTTTGCTTTGATGACACCGGTACGACCACGATACAAAAACCAAAAATAGTTTTAGCATCAAAAGGGTCGAAAAAACTAAATAAAGTAACAAGTGGTGAACGCGGTACCCTTGTCAAAACATGCTGCGCAGTTTCTGCTACAGGTAATGCCCTGCCGCCCGTGATGGTATTCCTTCGGAAAAATTTCAAATCCCACATGTTGAAGGGAGCACCAACCGGCAAATCGGGTTTAACGCAAACTACGGGCTGGGTGAACTCTCAGTTGTTCCCCGAGGTCTTAAAGCATTTTGTAAAGGTGACTGGAAACTCAAAATTTGGTCCATCGCTTTTTATACTAGACAATTATTTTATACTAAACAACAAACCGGTGTGACTCTGCTTACCATTCCACCTCATTCCAGCCACAAATTACAGCCACTAGATGTGTCAGTGTTTGGCCCTTTACAGACATATTACAACGCTGTAATAGATTCATAGCTTTTGCGTCATCCGAAAACACAATTAACAATATACAATGTTGCAAACTACTGGGTCAAGCATTCGAAAAAGCAATGACACCCATAAATATAAAATCGGGTTTTATGAAGATGGGTATTTTTCCTTTCGACAGGAACATTTTCACAATCGACGATTTTATGCCAAGCGTGGCTACAAACCGGCCTTTAGCAATAAATCAGATAACGGTTCACAAACATTCCTGGATGCAAGAAAATGTACAATCTTTGAACCTGTCTACATCTTCTACAGATTTCTTGTCGCATCAACAGGATGAACAGTCACGAAACCAGCCCACGACATCTACAAGAAGAAGAACGATCAGCTGTCATACCAGACTACAGCACCTGAAGCTTTGGCATCGTCACTGCAACTAAATAGGTTAATCACAATACAGCGTTTTCCGCTGCGGCAAACGCAGCGTTCCACAGGATGCAAGTGAAGTTAAGTTCTGGATGCAAGTGAAGTTAAGTTTAAATGACCCAGTCTAAACTCATATCATGGGGGTAAATTGTACAGATCTCTTAGGGCGAAAAGTAAAAATTGTTTTTGAATGAACTCGGGTCTGTTACTGTCGATTTGAAAGGCTGGGTTTTAAATAATACGGGCGTATTCAAGAAGAGGGCGTACATGTGCAGTGTATAATGATCTAGTGGCCCAAAAGTTTTTAAACTCCTTGGCTCGTCGTTTGATAAAACCGAGCTGCTTATTCGCACGGGAAAATTTTTTGTCTTAGTGCAAGGTGAAACGAAGTTTCCCATCCATGACAACACCGAGATTGAAAACGCTATCAACGCGAGTTAATAAGTTGTTGCAACCGTGCATTTACGGCTAGAGCTTACAATTTCGCACTTATCAATATTCAGCGAGAGCTTGTTTATACTGCACCACCGATCAAGTGACTCAAGCTTGGATTCAAGAAAAAGTGCATCAGATTTAGATTCAATAGTATAGTTTGAGATCGTCTGCATAAAGTAGGTGAGGTATGTTTGACAGGACGTCAAATAGATCGGAGAGGAATATAGTAAAGAGCCTTGTGGAACACCAGATTGCTACCTCTGGTACAATATATTTTTTGATAAAACTCCTTGAAATTTAAAGAGTTGGATTCGGTTGTGGAGGCAGCCAGCTTAGTAAAGGCCCGGCAAGTCCGAATTTGTGCAGCTTTAGGATCAATATAGAATGTACAACTCTGTCAAAAGCTTTGCTTAAGTCAGTGTAGACTGCGTCAATTTGATTTCATTTTACACAAAACGTCCGATACTAGGATTGTCAAGTTTGTGATAGTTGAGCGACTCTTTCTAAAGCCAAGCTGTTGCTCATTCAGACGGGAGACAACTAGTGGGGAAAGTTTATTGTATACAACCTTTTCAAAAAGTTTTGGAATGGAAGATAAAATGGCAATGCCCCTGTAATTTTCGGCGCAACATATATCGCCATTTTTGAAAATTGATGTCACATATGAAAGTTTCCAACAGGAGGGGAAAACACCGGATGAAAGTGACCTGTCAAAGAATATATGCAGGGGTGTTATTAGCTGCTCTACACACTTACGCCGGAAGGACGGTGGAAGAAGATTAGAACCAGGGCTTTTTTTGCAATCGAGCTCCAAGATAGCTTTACGTATTTCTTCGCGTGATAATTTAATGTGGCTGACAAAAGTGGTTGGAGCTTAATTAATAGGAGAAAGGTTTGAGTTTGATGGGTCTGATATATTAAAAATTCTCTGGAAATTATCTGCGAATAAATCGCAATTATCTTTAGAAGAAGCAGAGGTGATATTTACAAAATCAAAGAATTTTTCCGGTTCGTGGTTTATACTTTCACCTGTTTTCTTAATAGTAGGTAAAACGACGATAAGGAAAATTAATGGAGGAGAATCAGTACCCATGGAGGAGAAAAATTTGGCAAGGTACCAAAAAAATAAAAAAATTATTAGAACAAAGTCTGAAACTGAAGAAATCGATTATTTAATCGCGTACAATATGTCTTTATGTTGAATTTCATTCCTAAATAAAAACTTAAATCACTATGTTTTTGTTATAATATTATATGATTAGATTTCATACGGGATTTTATTCCACGAGATTTTGAGTTTCGGAATTTTAAGTACAGGACTTTGGAATACGGGAATTTTGAAAGATACGGGATTTTTTTAATTCGGGATTTTGTGATTCGGGATTTTGATACGACCCCGTTTCTAAGTATAAATTTAATATTATTTAAGGCTTAATATGAAAATTACAGACTGCTGATTTTATGGTAAATATTAAGATGCTGATTTAGTAAACGGTTTTTTTTCCAAAAATAAAAATGACTTTTTTGTCACACTGTCCCCCACTTGACCCTACACATTTGCGTGCTCATACGTGCTCGCGGTCGTGATCAATGTATATGCGGTTTTAGAAACCGTCAGAAACATACTATACTTTTGATTTACTAATTCAAAAATCTGAATTATCAACTAATTCTTTTCCACATCGTTTAAGAGCGAATACTCCTAAGGTATTTCAGAAATTTTGGCTGGTTTTAAGGTTTACACAACGTGGGAACCGAAAGTGGTTTTATTACAATCAAATTTTATATTATGCACTGCCTACATATTCTACGAATCAACTTACACTCTCCAGCGCAAACTCCACCATGTTGTTGTTGTTGTTATAGTTTATTCTGTTTTCCTCTGAGAACACTGTAACATAGCCAGAGCGTATAATGTGACTATAATTTACTTCGTCTGCGAAACGGAGCCTGCAAAGCAATTTACTCTGTTGTTAAGTCTGGGAAGTCTTTCAATGCAGTGCATGCAATCAGTTTTGCACCATACTTCACTTATGCTTATGTGTGCTTCAAATATTTCGTTCGGAGCGCATTGCACGAAATAATTAATTCCTACGTAACATTTTACTAGACAGCGTCAGACACGATATCGTAAGTGGTATGCAGTGAGACTTAGGAAAAAAAGATACCCAATCGAATGGGGCGGATGCACTCTTATACACACGGCACAACAATCTCGCACTGTACACTCATCTGCATAGCAGGCGAGTTAAACTTCCTGTCACGTAGGTCCTGAGCAAAGTCGCTGATGTGGAACTCCCTGGTGAGTTTCGATGCATCGAAAACGTTGATCGCAGGTTTATGTAGACCTGAGTAAAATTTCCGTGCGCACTAACACTAAACACATTTCCTGACTTCACTATTTTATAATTTTATTGAATCACATGAAGAATTTTTTTCAAAGCCTCCTGCCAATAAAGCGCCGGCTCAACAAGCATAAAAATATCAAATATACTTCCAGCGATATCACTGCCGTGCACAAAATGAGTCACACTCAGAGTCGAACGACTTCATTAGTTTCGGTGATTGCCTCAGAAAGCTGCGCAACAGGTGGATTCCGGCCGGCAAGCAAAGGAAACCTGCGATATAAAACGGTTATTACTCCGTACTGGCTAAACCGCTAATCCATTTCCCTCGCTTGGCTTTGTGTTAACAGCGCGAAGATACCATAGAATCACTTCTTTATCTGTCGCGAAACCGACCGCGGCAGTGCACAGTTCAAGTGAAGAGCGGTAGTGTCACGGCCGTCACCCCGTAAAAACGAATCGCGGTTCCTTCTTCATGAATATCGGAATCGAAACACAGTCGCTTCAGATTACGAAATCAACGAAGTCGTTTTTAGATACACACGTACATACATATTTTCAGTCTAACGCTCGAGAACGACAACGAACTGAAGAACTGTTGAGAGCCCACCGGGGACGAGAGATGGGTTCTCGGGCTCGGTTTCTTTTGCGAACCCAGCCCAAGACGATGGTGAAGACGATGACGATGGCGAAGTCGATGGCTGATTCCCGGCATTGTTGTTCTAACCACCATTGCTGGCACGGTAGTCAATCTAGAAACGGTGGAGGCTCAGGTAACGCAAGCACAGGTAAATGAGAAAGGACGCAAAAATTCATGTAAAAATTATAAAAAAGAAAACAAAGATAAATGGCTTCGAGTAATCAGTCAGGGCATTGGACAATGTATGGTGAGACATGTGTGAATTGAATATCAGTGACGTAGACATGGTAGAACGGATAATTTTTATATGAATTCTAGTTGGAGAGGTGAAATGGCCCTGGTTGAAGCAACAGGAAGTCACTTGAAAAAACTTTTTAAAATTCAAAGAGCAATGGGTATATGGTGATATTAAAACATCTGGCTTGCTAATTAGTCAGATATAAATTTGGAATTTTCATGGTGATTATGTTTACGATCGTCTAAAGTGGATATTCGAAGTATTTACATACGAAGTATATACAATTTGTTCGATGTATGTTTTTTATGGCAACCCATCAAATAAGATAAGGTTCCTCCATTAAAGGAAGTTGAAGAAAAAGGCATTAAGGGAGCTGAACTGCGACAGTTTAGTAAGAAAACAGTAGTAATTTGTAAAACATTTCCAAACTTGGCGACTATGGTATTTGGTTTCATGGGAAATACAATTTCTGAATGCTGCCGTTTGTTATCTCATTAACTAGTATAATTCCTTTTCGATCCAGACTTAAGCTTTTTTCTGAAACTGAAACTTCTTAAATGAACACATATTAAGCTAAATATACCTAAATACGTGCAGCCAAGCCATCAGTCGGATAGGGGGAATAACATGTAGTATATGAATATACATATACACGTGCCGCAACTATCTCGGCTGATGAAAGCCTGAACTTAAACTCATCGTGTTGACTGCGGACAACAAGCTTTTTTTCAGAAAAGATTGGTTCCTTGTTCCTTCCAAGTAAAGTTGGCGAGAGTCTGATAACCTCTCCCGTAAAATGCTTTCCGAAGCGGTTTTCTCGGAACCATCAATAAGCCTCGGAACTGGATTGATACCACAACGACGCCCACGCGAACGAAAACGGCTAAACGATTTGAAAATTTTCTCATGGAATTCTACTGAGCACGAGCTGCTCAGCAGCTAGCCGATGCACTGTCTCAATATAAGGTTGATATAACAGCAATACAATGGACAGGGAATGGTGTTTTGCAAAAGAAAGAATATGACCTATACTACAGCTGTCATCCAAAACACCATGTGCTCGGGGTAGACTTCTTCGCCAGCCAAAAAATGAAGTCTAGCATCATCGGCTTTAACGCTATCAATGAAAGGGCTATGCACCCTTCGCGTGCGAGGCGAATTCGCAAGCATTAGCCTCATAAATATTCACGCACCTGCGGAGGAATCTTCTGACGACGAAAAAGAATCATATAATGAACAGGTCAAGCGGATCCTCAATGCCTGCCCAAGGCATGATGTGAAAATCAGCCTTGGGGTTTTTACGCCATAGAATTGACAGCATACAAGAACTTGGTCGCTAAGCGTACCAGGTTCCCGCGTAAATATATCCATAAGGCCACCTGGATATCACCTGATGGAGCACTCGTAACCCGACAGACCACGTGTTGATAGATCGCCGCCACTACTCGAGACTGATGACGGTACGAACGTATCGAGGTGCCAACTTAGACTCGGACCACTATCTTTTTGCTTTGGTTCTCCGAGTGCGAATTGCGTTGCATAGAAGCATAGCATCCGCGAACCAGGCTCGAATCAGCACGGCTGCTTTACGCAATGAGAATACCAGTAACACGCTTGTTCATGCGTTAGGACTCACCCTCAAATAGCTCGATGGAGGGAGAGTAAGTCTTGGAGCCAGGATGCTGGGCGTAGATGAAAAGTGGACACGCACTAAGAATGCTGCTCATTAAATATGGAGGGCCCACATTACATGAAGCACTTCATGAAATTATATTGCACGTATGGGAGCATGAAGAGATGCCAGAAGACTGGCGCAAAGTTATGTTATGCCCCATACATAAGAAAGAAGATGTAACTATATGCAGCAACTATAGGGGTATAACATTGTTGAGTACCTCCTATAAGATACTCTCCTCTATTCTGCGAGAACGGTCAGCCCCATACGCTAAAACCATCATCGGACAATATAAATTTGGATTCATCACAAGGTAAATCAACAATTGATCAGATCTTTTCTTTGAGACAGGCGATGGAAAAATGTCTGGATTTCAACATTCCACTGTTCCATCTATTTATAGACTTTAAGGCCGCCTGTGATAGCATAGCCAGAGTAGAATTCGGCATACCAAACAAACTGACACGATTGTGTAGGTTGACCGTGACAATGTAACAAGCCAAGTTAAAATAGCCGGATTCAGTGGGCTCCGACAAGGGGATGGTCTGGCCTGCCTCCTCTTCAGACTGGCGTTAGAGAAAGCAATCCGAGATTCTGGCACGCCAACGAGAGGGACCATCGTCATCAATTCCTGCCAGATATTAGCTTGTGCAGATGATTTAAACATAATTAGAAGATCAGAACTAGCTGTGCGAGAATTCTTCATCCAGATTGAGCGAGTGGCACAAAACTGGGGCTGCACATAAATGAAGGAAAACCTAGTAACTGGTGGCAGCACCTGCAGAAAGAACACCTAGAATTGATCAAACTTTGAGTGTAGTTGAGCATGAATTTGAAGTAGTGCCATCTTTCAACTATCTTGGCTCAATCGTAGCAGCCTATAAGAACATGGTAGAAGAAATACGAAGGCGGCTGCTCAAATCCAACAAAGCCTACTACAGTCTGCCAAAGCTCTTCAAATCCCGAAATCTCACCTGACATCAAAGCTCCTGCTGTACAAGACCATGGTCTTGCCAGTACTCACGTATGGATCCAATATTTGGGTGCACAAAAAAAGGCAGTCTGACCTCTTAGCCGCGTTCGAGAGAAAAGTTTTGCGGAGAATCGATGGACTCATAAGTCAAGAAGGGCGATTTCGGAGACGCTACAGCCATGAGTTGTACGCTATCTACCTAGAAGCAGATATAATTATGAAGACAAAACTCGGAGACTCCGGTGGGCAGCACAACTAGGTTAAATGAGCGAAGATGATCCTGCTCAGAAAACCCTGTGCAGCAGAAGACAGAGTGGGAGACCTTGCTTGCGCGGGAGGGATGGCGTTGACCAGGACGCTCGGAGTTTAGGGGTGCTCAATTGGATTACATCGGCTCGCGATCGAGACCGATGGAAAAAATGTTGACGGAGACCAGAACCGGCCCCCGTTGAAGCGCTGGTGATGATGATACCTAAATACATAAATTAGTTAAATTAATCATTAGGTACAAGTAAAATTAACGGATTGCATTCGAATCGATTGACTATTTGGATGTAAGCATAATGTTTTTTTTTTAACATTGTCTAAATAGGTGAAAAATTGGCGGCTATTACGCAAGTGTAAATAGTTTTGGAAGTTTAGACGAAGAAATACATATATGGTCATTTTTGGGTTTCTTGTTTTGAGAGTGGAATATACTAAATGTTTCTCTGGAACATTGGTTTGATTTCATTTTCTCTAATTTTATTAACACTAGAGTATGCACGTGTGTAGATCTACGTTCAAAAAAATCTAAGCTTTTCAGATAAGGAGTATAAGCTTATCAAACAAACGCTCATATGCCAGGATTGCAAGTTGAATGAAAATAGAATAGGGTATGAAACCTCTGACGGTTCTCCTCTAAATTAGCAACAAATGACGCAAACATTATTAACTTTCGATGAAATATTTCTTACATAATCTGTCAATCATGACTTAGATAACTGTGAAAATCGATCTCATTTCAGTATTTTCATAAAAAAATTTCTACTAATGATCTGAAATCGCTCTTACACTAGAGTCCATTTGAATGGTTTTTTAAAGCTCTTAATAGTGTAGCGTAAGACAGGAGAGTGAAAATCAAAAGTCTCAATCTAAATCATCGAAGAAGTTCACTCTAGCCAATAGTTCGGAACCTGATTCAAAGGCAAACATGAATGTGATTTTTTCCGAATATATAGTTAATTTGTTTATTTTAAATAGATTTAAACTAAAAATTTGACTATTACGAGAAGTATAATAGAAAGTTTTTGATCATTTTAATTTTCATCGTTTTTATTCCTATTTCAGGGGGCACCGTATTACCGCTGGATCACAGAGATTAGTGCAATATATGCTGCAGCAGATCGGGATGAAGCACTAGCGCTCACTACTTATGTGATGATCGAGGTCAAAAGACTTAAGCGTGTCAGAATTGGATATAAGCCTCGATAGGACAAAATCCTACAAGAAAGCATTGACTGTTATCCACCTAACGCGAAGGAAAGGTTGAAGTTGATGGTGTGTATTTGAGTACGTAGGTGCTTCTGCAAATCATGCATTCTTCATGTCTAAGCTGGGGTACTTATGAAGGTCTTACATTCCACACCGATATCGCAAAAAATAACAAAAACATAAAACTTCCTTAAAAGCATACACAACTCTACGTTAGGACGGAACCCCAAGCAAAACAATTTGCACTGGCGAAAAAAACTAAGCTCCGCCACTGTTTAAATTTCGCCCACTGATCATAGCCCGGATCGAGCTCAATCCTTTGAATCTGTAATTTATACTTACGCACAACTCGATACGAATAAAATTACTGCATAAAAACCGAATTATAGGTAGCCAACAATAAAACCGAACATTATTTTTGTCTACTTTTCTCGGCAGCCTAAATTTTATTTCTTCTACGCCAAGATTTAAGACCAAAGAAGAAAAGGAAACTGAAAAGTTCTTACTAAACGACTCTCCCAGCATTAATTTCTTGTTTTGCTAAAGTCAGTTATGATTCGACTACGTGAAGAATATTTCTCTGAAGGAGACGGTTGTTTATGTTTTTGCGCAGAAAGCGATTTTCGCAGTAATTATTTTAATTGCGAAAAATTATGCATGCAATGATATAAACTTGTCTGTAGAGCCCGAAAATTGTAGCGATTCGCGGGCAGATTACGATATATGTGCTGTAGTAGATATTATGCTGAGGCGAATGGTAAGAGTATGCTTAAGTATGATATCATAGACTTTGTTTGGAATTTGAGATAATTCTTCCTGTCTCGAAAAGCAATATTCATAAATTTTCAACTGTTTGCTCAGGTGCAAAGGTATAGTCTTGAATTTAGATTATTCTGCTGGAAAATATAGCTATTTCTAAAAAAAATCAGAAATTTATCTTATTTTTACATACATTTTTTTCTAACATAGCTTGGAAAGGTAAAAAACTCTATTGCATAGGAGCCCAAGGAGCCCTTATTAAAAACTGAAATATGGTCTGCGCTTATTGTGGAAAGTAGCCCCAAGATCTTCGATTGAGGTGAGAGAAAATCCAATGAGTAATTAAAGACGGTAGGGTGAGTTTTTGATTTCCAAGATTTGCAAGATATTTTCAATCAAGTGTCAAAGTAAAGATTCAAAGTAAACAAAAATTCTAGCCTATAGAATCATAGAATCCCATAGGAATCACAGATTTTCGAAGAAAAGCGGAGGAAGTGCGAAGGTTTTGAAAATATTTGCACCCAAATATACTCCTTGTTACAACCAATTTGTATCGAAGGCCATCATTTACTACTACGAAAATGATGAAAGTGATCAGTGCTGGCAGCCCCGTCTTAGCACTGCAACCAAAAGTCTATCACGACTGCTACACGTCATGACCAACATACTCTGTGCAATTCGCTTCCATCCAGTGACTTACACGGATGGGAAAATGTTTCGAGCTGCCCTCAGAACAATTTCCGAAATTTAGAGAATTTACTTATTACATATTATTAATTACTTATTTCCATTGTAGGTGTTCCGCCAAGAATGTGGTATTGCATGAAGAAAGAAAGAAAAAGGAAAACAGATCTGGTGGTTACATATAATAAATTTTCGGCAGCTAACCTACGAATACAGCTGTCTCAATGGAAATCACTATCAAGTTTGTGCTAAACTTAACCCTGGAGTGGTACCCATGAGTAATTTTTACTCACGTGCGGTATATATTTCGTCGCGCATCAGCCAGTTGGCAACTCTGACTGCCATGAGGCTAGAAGTTATATAATCTGTTTATGTTTAATGATCAAATAAAAAATGTACATAATACTATTGTTGCCTTCTTTTTAGTAAAAACATGTACCTAAAATCATTCAAAAATTTACCGTACCATTCTAGGGTTAATAAATCTGATAACCATGCTTTTGCTAATATATCGTAAATATCTATACGCCCTGTAAAATGTTGTCGAAAAATATTTTCAATGGGGAAAATGCATTTAAAAAGTACATTTTCTCAATCTTATTTCACTGTATGGCTAACGTAATTGCAAACATAAATGACATTTTCTTAATAATTGTCTTTACAGCTTTCATACAACAACGAACCATCACAATTGGATTCGTTTTTGCCATTTCTGAAAGCTCACCCCTAAAGGGGATTTTACACATGCGTCCATACGTTCAAACAGGTATTTTAGTGAAGTGAAGTGGAATAGGGTGGGTATGTTGATTTGTACTTCCACTTCACTCTCGCCTACTAAAAAACCGGCTTAAACGCATGGGCGCATGTATAAACTTGCCTTAAGAGATTTGATTCGAATTCCACCTAATCCCACCAACTAAAGACATTGCACCATATCGCTTACTAATACGAAACACCTAAAATCTATCATTTTATTTAAACTTACCCAGGCTTGTAATTGTCTCGGCGGATGATCTGGCGCAACAGCTCCGGAGGTCGATCGCGGCAAAAGATGCTGGAGCCCGCTGGTACGATCATTCATCAATGGTATTTTCGTCGTTGAACCCTTGTCGCCGCTACTTAGTACCAGTTCTCGCTCAATCTGCAAATGGAATTTGCTGTAAAGTAAATTAATAAAGGCGAATCTTCTGAACGAATGCCGTTATTCGTTCACAGATTCGTACGATCGTAGGTATTTTAGTATGTGCGGTGGAATGTTGGCGTATGTGTGTTTCGAAATTGTTTTGAATGGATTAGCTTGCGCGAAATATTATTGCCACTCTGGATGTGATTGTACGATGGAGCTTTGGAGAAAAAGATGAGGTCGATGTGATAAGGCTGGGAACTTTCCCAGCATTCATTCAACGAAAAATTGAAGAGACAACATCATCCATCAAGATGTTTTACTGTGCTATTGTAAGAGGAAAGTAACGACGCGAACGAGCTCGTAAGATGAATATCTAGAAAATTTTTGCTCGGTTTTAAAAAACTGCTCATCCAATTTGGAAGCTTGCGAAAACTAGATCCCGAAAAAAACAATTTACCACTACTTTGTAATCAATGATAAGATGATGAAAATACAGTTTACAAACATATTTTTTCAATTTTTCGTTCATGCGATTAGTAGAAGTAATATTATAATCAAACGTGAAAAATAAAATCCACATAAACCAGATTCTTTCAATACTTGTTGAAAGAAAAATGAATAAGAGACGAACATGATCTTATTAAGAGCACAATGTCAAACAAACATTCCAAGCCAAAGCTCTGGAATACTAAAGTCTACTCACCGGAAACTTGGAAGAATGTGTCCTTAATGTGTTGTTCGATGGGATGTGAGTGGATGCGAATTCGATTGGAGCGGCACCAGGAATCGGAGCATCACTATAAAGGGTCGCACTAGCACCCGGAGGCTGTGGTGGCATTCTGTAGGGTGGCGTTACTGCCTTGACTGCATTCGGTTCAACGGAACGGCGGCTGAAGTCGCGGAAAGCGATCTGGTTGGCATCGTTCGGAATTGCTGCAAAAAAATGACAAATATGAACCTTAATCAAACGTTTGCATCATACTGCTTACACTAATATGCAAATCATTTATATACAATGTATGCATGTTTGGTATGTAATTGTGCAACTTAATGTGTAGTGCATATTGTTCCCTTGGATTAAGCACACAATAGTAGTGAACCGATAGATACCTGTTGTTGGTTGTCTTTTGATACGAGGACGCTGCTGTTGTTGTTTCACTTGTCTAACGGTTCTCACGCGCATACTAATGCGTCTTGCGAACATGTAAATTACTGGCTATTGTTGAAAACAATACGCGCGCACTTTCCACACTTCTTTCGATTGCATTTCATATTATAAATCTTTGGCTTAGTTGCTGAGTAAAAAATGATGTTGAGACATCGAGGTGTTTGAATTCTTTCTTTTGCCGATTCGTTAACGTATGCCATTTTGCCGTCTTGAAAATGATATTTTCTCTGTTAAATAAATCGAGTATGCCAACTGTATTAATGAAGTAGTTAACATGGCGACAATGATGCGCTGAATACAAGCGAATTCCAATGAAAAATATAAAATTTGATTGGAAAATGAATCGAATGAATCACATAGAAATACGATGCTGCTTGTATTTGGTGCTGAAACCCGTCGAATCTATTGTCAAATGAATACTCATACTTAATATTAGTTTATTGGTCCGAAAAACCAGCAGAGTAGAGCAGAGCAATGCAAGTTAATATAGAGCAGCTGTCAGAAAAATCGAAAAAGTTAGAGCAATCGAGAGGCATTTCTCAAAGTTGATCGCTTGTCAGCAGTTTAACCTATGAATTTACTAATAAATATCTCTACTTAAGTAAAAAAAATTTTTTGAAAGTCAATACCGTGACAGTTGACGAGCAGCCAAAACAAAAATAGAGCGGAAATCCTGCTTTAAATTGCTCTAGTTCAACTTAGAGCCGTCTCATAAAATGCAAATCAGAGCAACTTTGGGCAAGTTAGCTCAACATAGGAGCAGTACATTTAACACAGCTATTGTTCGAACAAAGTGCTCACCAGCGTTTGTGGATTTTAAATTTTATGGTTCACATACATCTATTTGAGTTGTTTCATTAATTTGATTGATAGCCTGAAGTTAATCCAGACGGACCCTAGGACTGCAACCTCCTGGGTCTACTGTGCCTCGTCTGCGTTATGTCCTATAGAATGTCCAAGCTTCTTATGGACCTGGATACGTTCCTTGACGGGACATTTGTGATGTTCCTGATGGAGGGAAGAGCAGAGCAAAGGAGCTCGAATCTTCTTCTCTCTAGTGCTGGACAGAGTGTGAGCAGATATTCTACATACTCTGTCGTTTCTCCACAGCATCTGCAGTGGTCGTTCTGCTCCTCACCTATCCTGTGAAGATAGTTTTTGTTGGGAATTTGGCCTTTCAATGCTCCGCATAGGGCTCAAATGCCGTTTTTGCAGAAAGCCACTGCTTCTTTTGCTCTTTTGCTCTTTTGCTATCGAAGCCAAGGTATTTTTTTGTGTTTTAAACCTTCGATATTAAGCCAGTAATCTTCGATCTTTTTCTTGGCCCATGATTTAATTTCCTTGTCTGTATCTGCCTTTGTAAAACTCCAGTACGGAGAAGGACCTATGTAGGGCATTTTTGTTCCTTCTTCGGTTTTTGGTATCAGGTTACTCGTTTCCTTGTTGTCCCTCTTGGCCAGTGATCCACATTAACTCGAGGCTATTCTGTGCCCCTATTTTATTTAGAGCGTCTCTCACCTCTAAGAGTATAGCTGAATTTATTAGATCGCGATTGATAGCCATGAGACCCGCTTGGTTATTTGAGTTGTCCCTCTCTATTCATTGACCAGTCGATAACTAGCGATTTGCATACCAAAATGAAAAACATTTAAAATTGGCATTTGTCAGTTAGATCCAAGTATTGCATTAGCAGCACAGAAAACTTAGATAAAGAGCGCTTGCACTTTTTGCATTTGCAAGCTTGCGTGCATTGCATTTGTATCAGGCAAATAGACAGCATTTAGCCGATGCTGCATCTAAAATGCTTGTAACTTTGAAATTTTTCTTTTATATTTTGTTGCATTGTTTTTAAGTATAGCTATGTGAGAGCACGTCCTTCAAATGTCAAGTCGATCCGAACAAAATTGACCGAGATATGAGCGTTGAAAGAGAAGAAACCGTTACTTATCCAACTGGCTAATCTGCCGTCTGCCACGCTCGACTCTCTCTGCGGTTTCTATCTATTGTTGCGGCCGAGAGTACTCGGGAAGGCAGAATGCTGAGAATACAACAGCAAATTGCATTTTTGGAAGCGGCATCGTCGGCGGAAGAGCTATTATATGACCCCAGAGTGGATGATTCCATGTAAGTTAAAAAAAAATTGTTTCCTTCGTGTAAACTGAAATTGAAACTTTAAACGCGTTTTTCTCGAAATGACATTTTTGAAGTCGGTGACCAAAATTACTCGAAAACTACTGAACCGATCTTTTTGAAAATTGACAGGCTTATTTAATACATAAAAATGTAGTGTTTGATCGTTCAATTTTCTTTTTTGATAAAAATTGTCATTTTATAGCCAAAAGACGACCGTTTTTTTATGTGAAAATCGAACCATTAACTTTGACTGTCCGCCATTTTGTGAAAAATGCATATTGTTTTAAATCCTTCGATCGAACACTAGTTTATACTGTTATTTAACTAAATACATATAAATTTTTTGTTTCGGATGATCCAGTTCGACACAATGCTGGTCACCGCAAAAAGTAAAAATTCAAATAACATTGTTTTGACGGCCATTTGTTATTTAACAATACAATATTTTTCAATGAAAAAATTACTGAAAAGTGTTCAATGTATGTACTTTAAGATAATATAATAGTCGTTAAAAAAAATTTCGTATTTTTCTTAAAACAATTCATGAAAATAACCTATTTTTTGCGTTACAAGTGGGGGTAACCCCTTAAGCGGATAGGTAATTAAAAACACTGTATTTGACTACAAATAGGATAGCATGCAAATTCGTTATGATCACAATAATTCTTACTTTTGAATTCCTTAGAAAATAGGATAAATCTTTCCAATCTCCAAGAAGGGAATTTCAAACGATGTAACTAACTTTAGGCCGAACTCAATTTTTTCAAACCTATCAGAAATGTTAGAAAGATTAATTCTCCGAAAAATTCAATGCTATATAGAAGACAAACAAATTATCCCATATTTCTAAATTTCAGTGCGACACTTCAAAGCACTTCTGTCTGGGCGATCAACCATAGCATGTTTTCTTGACATTGAAAAAGCGTTTGATTCTGTATGGATAGAAGGAATCATTTGCAAAATCATACACCATAGCTCCTCAGCTGACATAGTTTCTCGAACACAGATCTCCAGCTAGCAACACAATTTCTTCAAACAAAAATATCTCTAGTGGTGCCCCTCATGGCTCAGTTCTAGGCTCCGTCCTGTTTAACATCTTCATTGCGTATCACCCTTGCGATCCAAACCACGAAGCCCAAATACTGCTTATCTATTTTCAGAGTGAAGCCAACGGTGCTCATAAAAAAATGTATCAAGGACCTCGTGGGACAGCATCAATTCAGGAATAAAACCGTCAACGAAAGCAGTCCAGTGCAGTAGCGAGAAGATATCGGATACATATTACATTTAGTAAACATGGCTTCTGACAGATAAAATGTAAAAAACTCTAATTTTCGATCGATTTGTTTATTGAAAAAATATTTGCACAATTCAATTTTCAAATTGAAACACCAAATATCACTTTTTAGCGCGAAAGAATGAACTGCAGATACTAAATTAGGGTAAAATGATTGGAGACATGAGTCAAATGCAGTTGCAGTTTAAACGTGATATTCAAAGCTTTGAAAATTGTTATTAATTGCAATAGCCATGGAAAATGCTAACAGTTACAATTAGACAAAAGACAAAAGATTGTAAACTTGGAAGAGCTGCCGTGAAAATGGCTTACAAAGCACTGAAGCGATAGAAATCCACGGACTGTTCAAGATATTCCTTGGGCTAAAAGAGCCCGAAAGATAGTTCATAGTATGGGTAGACAAATTCTTAACGGAAAAACAAATTGTTGAAACGGCACCCAAAAATATCAGCTATCGAAACTCATTGCTGACATTTCGGGGAAAGTAGCAATATTTCGGTGAAAATAGTCAGAAAACGTCTTGTAGAAGTCAGACTACATGACAAAATAGCGAGCAAGATGCGCTGGTAACGGCACCTAATCGGAAGAAAAGAATGGTGATCGCACAGGAACATTTAACCTGAAAACATGAATGGAAATTCATCCTTTGAAGTGACGGAACAAAAATAAATTAGATTGGCCCTGATGGCAGGAAATCCTTAAAGCGGCCAAGAAGTAAGAAATTTGACCCTCACTACACTTCAGCCGTTTTTAAGCACGGATATGGTACCATCAATCTTTGTGGATGTTTCTCGAGATTTGGTGTTGGGCCAATACACCATATAGAAGGAATATAGGAGAAATACGAGGGGCATTCAAATATAAACGAGACTTTTGCAAAAAAACAATTTATTTTACTTTTAAGAAGAAAACACACTTTATAGTTATTTTCCTATATAGTTAACCTCCTAAGTAATGCATTTTTTCCATCGAACAGGTAGTTGGTTTGTGCCGTCATCGAAGAATTCAACCGAACTGTTCAGCCTGTTGATCGTTTTAAAAACGCTCTCCTTCAATTGCTGCCTTGAGAGACCCAAACATATGGAAATCGCGAGGTCGAAGGTCAGGGCTATAGGGAGGATCATCAAGTGTAGTCCAATGGATTTCATCAAATTTTCGGGCTGCAGTATGGGATCTTGCATTGTCGTGCAAAAACAGGACGTCTCGGATGGGTTTACGGCACCTTTTTGACCGATATGCAGTCCAAACCTAGTCAAGAAGCTCACAGTAGTAAGCAGCGTTTATTGTGCAACGATCGTGAATGAAATCAATGAGTAAAACTCCTTGAGAGTTCCAAAAAAAACCGTTGACATTACCTTAGCGGCTGACAAGCGAATTTTAGTTTTCGATGGTCCGAGCTCCCTTTCTTTTCTCCACTCTATAGAGGCTCTTTTTGAACTCGACACACCAGGCTTTCACTCGTGGCCATGAAAGTGTATTCTTCCCAAACTATGCACATACTTGATTTCGAATTTCACCTGGTTTAGCGCCTACTTTCGTTAAAAACTTTACTACAATGCGTTGCACAATCCAAGGATGAACCTCTCTTTCGCTCATTGTGAGGACAACTAAATAAACCAGTTGGGTGGCTGGCTTGGCCTTGAGTTATCGAGACGGGTTCTCCCCTACCTTTTCTGACGCTCCGCCAACCTTCGACACGCTTCCTAAGCCCTCAAAAATAAAAGGCTCGTTTATATTTAAATGTCTCCCGTACATTGACATTTTAGCAAATGTCATGTTGCCATGGGCTGAGGAAAATCTTCTTATCTTATGGAAATTCCAAAACAAATACGATCACAAAACTCGATTACGTCGATATAGAAGTGAAAGGCAGCCAACAATACATCTGTGGGTAAGGGATTCAATGCGGGAAGTGAAAGATACATCGCCAATAAGCTTAAAAGCTCTACTTTGCACTTGGTCTAACGTGGACAGTGCAGTGCGACCTTTCCCTACCCAAATATGGGAATTATACTCAAGTCTTGGTCTAATATGAGATTTGGAGATACGCGTAAGAACAGGTGGAATAAAGTATTTTTACATCTTTTCAGGTAGCCCAAGCATTTCGTTGCATTTTCGCAACAGCGTAAATATAGTTGGCCCAGCTGAGTTTACTGGAGATGTTGGGCAATTCAGAAATACTTCCTCCATCGACCAAAAAGGTTTGGGAAGAGGAAGAAGCACAACGTTTATTGGATATAAGACAGTATTGAGTTTTAGAACCATTAAATGTATCACGACTCGCTTCACCCGAAGCGACTATTGTTGAAATGTCACTGTTTAATGATTCAAACATACGACCCCGATTGATGGTGGTGGCGTTTCCGCGAGAGTCAGCCAACGAATCAAAGGATTACGTTAAATCAAGGGTACTGTCATCAGCAAAACTATGGATTGGTTTGAAGGTTTTAGATAGCAGATCGTTAATAAATAAATGAAAGAGAGTTGGACAAAGGACAGTGGCTTGAAGAACCCCGGCACTAATGATATGGATATTTGACACAGTTCCATCAAGGACGACTTGAAGTGTGACTTGTCACACTTTTCGGAAAATCCGTTGAAGTGAAGCATACAATATTTTCGGTACCTACCTCAAAATTCACTAGGATACTGTATCTATTTGCTCAGGTGGGCTTAAAAGCTACAACTCAATTATGGTCCCAGATTGTTGGACAAAGTGTTTCGCAAGGCTACCTAAATATTACTCAGAGAAAGACAGCTACTTTAACCAACCTACCTATTTAGTAGGGAAAATTATGTTTCGGGAAGCTTTGAGCTAAAAATTTGGCTTGTTTCAAACAAAAGCAGACTACTTCATTGGTAAAGTGGTATTTTTGGTTCACAGTTCAACTAAGCAAATACAGATGGTGAACTATTCTTGCGGTCGTGAATTTGAAAAAACGAAAAAGTCTTATTCCAAAACAGCACGCTACTGGCTTAAAGATACATATATGAATCGATTTCATCAAAACTTTCCAGTTCATCTATTTTGTATTCCAAAAGTACAAATCACCCTCCGGTAAATAATTCTTTTAACATAAACCACTAATCCATGAAAAAATATCCGGTAGAATATTCGATAGCAACATCTAGCTCAAGTAACGTTCTCAACCTGCATCGAGTGATCTTGATCTCTTTTGTCGTTGCCGTTTCTCACAAAAAGCGCACTTCCGGATAGTTATGGTCGACACTCAAACATAAGCTCATATTGAACTGGCCGAAACTCGTAGCACTATTGTCACTATGTATGGTTCGAGCACGTCATAAATTGCGTTGGAAGACCAATTGTGAATATAAATCATTCAATGGAACTTGCCAGACATCAGTCCGCACACTTCTTGCACTTCACAAGTCACAACTGCTTGAACGCACGTTCATTAACGTATTATTAAAACCATGCATGACCTTCTACACCAATCAAACGAATACTTTTGGGAAGGCAATCGATCACGTTCGCACATGAAAGCTAAAGTCAATTTTATAAACATTATCTCAGCAAGCTTGGAATACAATTAAATTATGAAAATTTGTCACTAGTTTGAAACTTGCTTTCACGGGATTAATCAGCTTACGCGACCCCGCGAATTGATCACAAACCACTCGCGAGTGAAATAAATCAATGGTGGATGATTGATTAAACGATTAGACCCGATTAACATACATGTTTTCGAAACATCAACAAAACTATCGAAACGGACGCGCGGGCAATTCAAATTTTAACTTTAACCTTAAAACGACAGCGCACACCAAACTAGCTGAGGAATCAATTGATGAACAGCAATTTCTAGCACGCGGCGAAGTAAAATACTTATTTTGGTCAAAAATTGATCCAAACACTTTTATTTGCAAACGTTAAAAGATAAAAAAAAATTAAATCGATTTAGTGAGTTCCGAATTTTAATTGATCTTGTACCCGAGGACCGAATCATCATTTGTCGACTTGTTGCCCCGCCGTGAACCGCAATTTCACTGTTAAGTGCGCGGAATATGGTTCAACAATCATCGGTATGATGGTAGCGAGAAAGACATAGGAGAAAAGAGGTCAGCGAACAAAAACCTAACTCTCGTCTTAAGCAAAATTATAGTGACACAAATCTTTCCAAACAAGTAAACTTCAAAGAGTATCTTTTAAAATGGGAAGTAATCGCGTGAATGTGAAACTCCCCACCATCCATACATCTTGTTAGATTTGATACACATTTGACACGGTCGGCTATGATAAAGTTATAGTAGAAAGTTCAGTACCTGTGCGAAAAATTGTTTTGATAATATTACGATATTTACTAATCAGGATAATTTATCATCACCAAATGAAATAAATAAGAAATTGTTTCAGGTAATTAGTTTTCACGAACAAGTAAATCAAAGAAGCAATGATAAAAATATTAACCAAAATTTAATTATATTGCGTCTGTGCAAATACTCGCATATCTCACTGTACACGTAGCGCTCCATTCATTCTTTAGAGGAAAAAAAATGATTTCATGCTCAAATAAATACATTACAATAAAAACACACACCTGTAATGGCATAAGAAACGTGGTGGTAGCGTCAGCGTCTTCAGTACCAACACGAATACCCACAATATCTTTAAGAATATGATGCAGCTACAGCAATAACACTCACAAGAGTCCGGCAACCAGCCACTAATAGCAGCCTAGGTACAATAGGAAGAACAGTGAAGCGCGAATGAAATACACATTTATATGTATTTATGAGAAAAACAGAAATTATAATTGTTTCGTTTGCTGAGATAGTCACACTCTACTGAACTACAGACATTAAAACCTGAATGCACTTCTAAGAAAGTTATGCCGGTAGGACTTTCTTTAAAATGCTGGCAGGAAAAGAAGGTTCTTGCCTATTCGATCTCTTCGCTAATGGCTAGATGGTTGTTTGGAAGATAACTGCAGATAGTTTCTACATATGCATGCAAAATGGATATATGCAATCACTCGCTAACGGTAATCTTGGGTAGTAAATGGTGCGCATGATATGTGAATTATGGTGAATTTATCAGCTGAAGTTTATTTAGCCGATGAGTTTCGGTTCTATAACATAAACGTATAATATAAACATTTAAGAATATCAAACTTAATTTGGGCATTTCTTACAAAATATATTTAGGATTTTATTGTCGACTAGAAGCAATACACTTAGATGTGAATGGAAATTTGAGCGATGATCAAATCATTTCAAATTGTATTTCATTTTCACAATAATATTGATGTGATATATATATATATATATATATATATATATATATGTATATATATATATATATATATATATATATATATATATATATATATATATATATATATATATATATATATATATATATACGATCCCAGACTTCCTAATAAAATCTAAGATCAATGGTAAGCCACAGCATTGATCGCAGCCACAGCATTGATGTCTGAGACGCGCAAACGCGGGCATTCACAGAGGAAATGCTCCACAGAGTCAGCATTCTTCTAGGGAGGATAAACAGAAGTCATCCTGTGCAACAGCTTTTTGGTACATTTGCCTTTCTAAGCAATTGTGCCCAGTCACTATATCTGCAAACTTTTCTACTCTTCTTGAGTAGGAATGCCGCAGTCGCATGGTTGGGCTCTGAAAGGAAGACTTTTGCGTGCCTGGTCACATCAGAAGTCATCCATTTGTCTTTGTGCGCATCAACTACCCACTTTCGAAGAATGGCATGGCATGCGGGGCCCTGTAGTGGAAGCCTTGAACCTTACTTCACAATGGCGTCAGTAATTTCATTTTCCTCAACTCTACAGTGCCCCGGTACCCAGAACAAGTACACTCTATTGAATCTGGCGACAGAGATCAATCGTGCTTTGCATTCCTGCTCAATTTTTGAAGTGATCAGGGGTCTACGCAGGGCCATCAGTGCAGCTTAACTGTCACTGAAAATAGCAATAGACCAATAGACACTGAAGAAGAGGGCAGATTACCCTCGAAATATCGATATATGTCAAAATAAAAATAAATCTAGCTTCTAAGGGAAAAAATTGGTTTAAATTAAAAAATATCTAATAATTTTTTCTTTAGTATATTATTTTTACTACCATTATTCAACGCATTGACTTTTTGCTGTAAAATATCTTGTTGCTTATTGGGGTCATTTACCAAAACGTTTATATTGTCATTTATTTGCTTATTAATGTGAATTTGCTTTTCATTATTGTTCACAAAGGTTTTCAAATTTTCCTCAATTTTATCGAAGTTTCCTTCAATATATTCTCTACCTTTTTCATCCATAAACTATTTCGAAAAGGACCCGATAGGGGTGAATATTGATTTTTTTTTTAAATCAATGAGGCTCTAATGCAAATAGTTTACTTTTTATTCTGAATAATATTTGTATGTTTGTAAACTTATTTATTAATCCTCCTATATATTTTTATATTTTTAAAATCGATATATCATCAAAAAAATTCAGTGACTATTTCTCGGGAACGAGCCATTCAATTGAGCTGAAACTTTCAGGACATATTGGTGTATATGCAAAATAGTAATTAGTGTATATGCAAAATATTAATTATCTTTGACTTTTTGGCGCCGGCGGCCATTTTAGTGATATTTTCATTAACATATTATTTCGTACACAAATAATTTTTGCAAAAATTAAGTTAGCGAAATGAGTTTTGAGCGTGTTTTAAATGTAAATTGGATAACGTTTTGGAATTTTTTAGCCCCATTTGTGCGCTAGGTGCCTAAAATGTGATCGAGAAGATTTGAAAATTTTTAAATTGCGATAACTTTTGACAAAGCTATCAAATTGTTATGAGACTTTCTATAGCTGTAACTTTCGATGAAGTTATCGAAATTAAATTGGCTTTGGGTCTATTATTACTTAGGGTGTCCTTAAGTAGCTAGTGGTAGAATACACACTCAAAATATGCACAAATCTTCTACTGTTCTTCGAACATTAGTGTTTCCAGCGGTTCTGATGCGCTATGGTTTTTATATATATTTTTTTTCATGCGTCGTTTTTAAGTCACTGCTATATTTTAGCAACGTGCTAGGTTGCGTGCTAAGCCAAGCTTTGAATGGTGATTTCATGCTGACAGAACGGCTATTGCAATAATTTGTTAGCAATAAAATTTTAAACACACGTGCTTTTGACGGGTTGCACTAAATCATCTTAAAAAATCACCTCGGGGCTATGAATGCAAAACATTTTATTAATTATAAATTTGCTGACATATTACCAAATCTAAGTTCTAGTTCTATGATGAAGGTCTGAATGAGCTGATTACGATGGGAATGCGTATGTTGAATTACTAAATCTTTTTGTGAATTAGGATACGCATGTTGCAGATGCTTGTTTATAGCCCGCAATTGGGCATATTGTCTTTTTATGGTTAATTAGTTTTAAGAACATGACTAGCTCAGCCTTGAAAGACAGTGTGGTTCGGTTCTTTTGTATTTTGTAGTTAGTTGCATTTTCTTTTCAACAAAAAAGAATCAAGAGTTTCCTGCAGCCACATAAAGCTAGCAAAGCGAATCTTCACGGCTCTGTTAAAGCAAACAAAGTTGTTTGCCATGTCTAATTACTTAGATATCTGCTTATTTAGGATACATCGCTTTTAATATATTTCAATAAAGGAATGTATTATTCAAAAATTAATTTTAAACTACAATACCATTATATTTTATGTTTTCTTAGTCATTATTTGAACACCCGAGCTTTTAATCTGAGTTTAGCTAGAACAAGAAAGAATTCGACCATGAATGCACTATGAAACCCTCAATCATGTTCTGATAGAGTAGATCCATTTAACTTTTTTCACTTTTTTTCTTGAATAAAAAACGATTCAGCTACAACACATACCAGTTGACTACCTTACGTTGGAAAAACCCAAGTCAAATAACTACTAGTCCGTTAATGAAATTAAGAAAATATTAAAAATTAATCTGAAGAAAAATTCGTTTCTAGACTAGAATGTGGGAACATTCTTGAGATGTTTGAAAATTTACGCCTAATTAGAAGAAAAAAATTTTAGCATACACATCAACCCGTCCACTTAGTGTTAAAGTTACTGACCTGCACGCCATTTGTTCGCAACCAGTTAGTTTCAAGGGGCAAGGAACGCAATAAGACAGCGTAACTGGAAATGCAAACAGAACGAGGAGGACAAAATGTGAAGGCACCGCCACCTGTAACGGCTACAATCATATCGCAGCAGTTGTTATTTCAACGCACTTTTGTCAAAGAGCGGCTGCTGCCGACATATAAAGTGTGTGTGCAAACGAAAGACTTAGGCAAGTAACCTGATGAGCATTCTGGCGCTTGAGCTTGTTCTTCAGTGTTCGTGTTTAATTCACTTGGTGCGAGCACCTGCTATTCTACTGGACTTTTTGGACATGGATATATGTTTTGGGGATGACGATTGGACCGAAGTATTTTCTACTCTAGGCAATTTTCTACTCTAGGCAAAACCTAGTTTATTTGTGATTAGAATATATCCTGTGGGGACTTGAGCAGAGTTTTGCTGTTTCCGTTAGATTTGTGCTCATGTATAGATGGGGTGAAATCTAGTTACTATACTTTGAAACAAGGTAAAAAATGCATTGAAACTCGTATCGGAGCAAAATTAAATTTTTATTTAATTTTAATTTTCAAAATAATAAAGCACTTCTATCGCGGGTTTTTTTCCCAAACGATCTGTAAATTTAAAATAAGACACGGTAGAATATTAAATAGGACTTTCATATCATATGAGAGATAACCGAAAACTACCGGTACTATTGCTTTCTCTTTTTATCATATTTTTTCATTCTTTTCAGTTATGAACGATCCTGGGATCAATTATTACATTTTGCACTTTTCACCATCTTCTAACATATTCAGCGTTCTACGTTCCACATCGCAAGCGAATAGTACACAAGTAGAAACAGTAACAATAATATTTCCATCACGAACCATGCAATTAAGATTGATTGATTTTACTTTACATACCCAGGCTATAATTGATGTTACTATGGGGCTGTGCTAAACGGTAATCCGAAAATCCAGTTAATTTTTTCCTTGGCTATTGAACCGAAGCTATTCTTTGTCTAACACTAATATTTTCGAGCATCACTAAACTTCCGTTGGAGCACTTTTTGTAACAAGAAGGGCTGGAATGACTGGGTGACACTTTTGATTTGTGGCTGATGATAATTCACTCTAATTATTCACTCGAATTCGGAAACGGTATGGAAAGTAAATGCATCGTTTAGGTTCACTTGAAATATACCAAACTAGCTTCGAACCATTACTTGGCGTTTAACAGTACACCGCAACTTAAATTTCAACTGTTTTCGAGATGGTGCTACTGAACTGCCAACTAACACACTGATATCGTGACGATGACGCGCACAGGTTGCGCAGACATTGCCAACAGTATCTGACAAAAGGTAAAAAACGAAACGATAGTAGCAACCACCGCAACCGATAACCGGATCGCGTTCCCTGTATCACCCGCGGCGACCTCGTCTGCACTTTGAACTGAATTTTTCAGTTGTCATTAAATAACTGCACTTTTTTATTTCTCACGTTTAGTGCATTGTTGGACAAATTTGATGTTAATCACTTGAAAAAGGCACATTTTATAAATAAACGGTACAGTTTTTTAAGAAAAAGTACCTTCGATGAAGCCATACGCGATCTTGCCTGACAAATGTTCAATAAGTAACTTACTGCTCGATTGTGGTATGACGATCTTCGAAGTGTTTCTCTGCATTTCGAACTCAAGCATGTACATCAGATCAGCCAGTTCGAAGAGAACATGTAACTAAGAGATCACAGCATCTATTGTGGATGCTGCAGCTTCATGGACCTGAATCGAAAGATTGGAGCTAATATCGTACTATAATATATTAGCGGTACAACTTGTGTGCTGATTAAAACATACTCATATATGAAAAGTTTCTGTTATCTTCCTGATTCTTTCCGTTTTTGATCCGAGCATGAATCAGTAATTTGTTCCTTTTCACTGAACTTCATCTTCATGTTCCAGTATTTTATCTCTGGAGATCAGCAGCCACTTTAACCTATCTACCTACTTTCAAGTATTTTAAGCAAAATGAAACGTTTATGATTTTCACGCCCTAATTTTTTGAACTCAATGGTGATTCAGATTTTCATTTTGATTTATCTACTACGTGACTTCTGTAAATTCTCTCTTATTTTCGAAGCAAATCAAGTTAATCATTTGTTAATGGTAGCAATAGACATTTTAGTAGCTAACCGAAATTAGTTTCTGGTGTTTTTACTGATTTTCAAAATTTAGCATTAAATTCGTTTCGCCAAAAATTATATATATATGTATATATATATATATATATATATATATATATATATATATATATATATATATATATATGTATATGTATATGTATCAGCAAAATGATTAAGAGAGATAATCTCTGGAGTGGCCGATACGATTGAGCTGAAATTTTCGGAGAACATAGATGTATATAGTAGGTAAATCCATAATTTGCTAAAATTAAGATATTTTTAACACTTTGGCAGCGCCGGTGGGCATTTTAGTGAATTTTCAGGTACTCCTATATTTCTATGCTGAGTACATTTTTGTTAAATAAGTACTGGGAGCAAAAACTTATTATGTATTATGCTTGCCTATGATAAAAAAAATTTAAATGTTGAGCTGTGTGTAGGTGCTACGCGCCTAAAAGTAGGCAAAGATTTTTTTTTCAAATTTTGATTTATCATAGCTTCTGACAGAAATATTGAATCATCGTGAAATTTGCAAAGCATATTTATGTTGACTTAATCTTAACACAGTTGGATTTTCAACACTGTGCGGGAAGCCCTATTGCTACGGCAGGCTCCTGAAAAAAATCCTTCAAATACTATAAATACTAAATATATAAACAACCCTGTGGCATTGGTGTCAACTTGAAAAATCATTGAGAAAAAAATTGCTTTTTGGCCTATAGCCTCCGATTCAGCCATCACATTTTAACGAAATTCGCACAGAATTTGAAACTTGTTTCAGACCACGTTTGAGAGAAATTTGGCCGGAAAATTAGAATAGAGTTGCCAGCTATGGTGATTTTTGTCTCCTAAATCTAGTAAATTTGTTTAGCAAAATAAAGCTTTATTCCTAACAACTTCTGATCCAGCCATGAAATCAAAACGAAGTTCATGCAGTAAATGGGCCTTATTGTAAACCAGATGTCGTAGAAGTTTCATAAAAAATGTCGTTTAAAAATCAGGAAAGTGCTGCCAGCTATGGCCATTTTTGTAATTTTTTGGCATTTCTTTACTAAGCGATTATGTCATGGGATTTACAAATGGGAATGATCCTGCAATGACAATTAACAACGAATATTAACTATAACTTGCAGCGCAGTCATTTAACTGAAACGAAATTCACAGAGTGGGTTTAACTTAACGTGAAGCAGATTTGTTATATTTTTTTGCTATGCTCCTAACACAGGGTGACCAGCATCAAATATTTTCGTAAATATTGCACCAACAGATGCTACCATTACATATTCATATGAAAAGCATTTACAATAAAAATAAGGAACCAATTTTAAAATTTTCCGAGTTTAGAATTTTTTTTGGATGGCAGCCTCAAACAACGTTTCATCGTTGAAACTTTCGATGAAATTCCAGCATGAAAACAAAATGCAAAGGATAGGTTGATTTAAGCATGAGCTTGTTAAGGTAAACGTATTGCTGCTTCATTGAAAAAGTGTTGGCAACACAGAACATTTTCATCATTTATGTTATTGTTGGGCTTTGTTGCTTTGGATAAGGAATGGTTGATATGATACTACAAGAAAGTGTATAACGTCTATCTACTTTTTTTGCCACTAGGAGAGAATTTCTTTGAAAATCAGTTTTCTAGCGGTTCTGATGTGCTAGACTTTTTTAGCCTATAAATTCCAATTCAGTTACTTGATTTGAACGAGTAGCTGGACCTAATTTTAAGACAAGCTGGGTAGAAATTTGTTTGAAAAATTAGATTGGAGCTGCCATTGAAAAATCGCTCAATAAAATAAAGCTTTTTGTCCTGTAGCTCCAGTGCAGCAATGAAATCAATACGAAATTCATATAGTAAATGGACCTTATTGTAGCCCAAATTTAGTTTGGAAAACCATGATAGGGGTGGCAGCTACGGTAGTTTCTGAATTTTAGTAAGCAATGTTATCATTGAATTTTCTAATGGCTATGTTCTTGTACTTGTAGAAATCATTTAGAATCAAAATAAATAGCTAATGATTAAAATTTCGAAGCCCTATAAATTTTTCGAATGGCAGCCCCAAACATATTTCTATCCCTGTAACTTCGAATCGTCACTACACAATCAGGTGAAGTGGTAGCAGTCATCAGATGAATAGGGGGAATAACACGGAGAAGCAATTTTCACGTGCCGTAACTATTCAGGCTGATGGAAGTGTGATCTTAACCTCCTCGCGGTGCTGCCGGTAACAATCTTCCGTAAAAGAAAGATTGGCTAATATTATTCACGCTTTGGGGAGTCAACCCCTAAGGAAAAAACCCCAAGCCAGTGGTGGAACAGCATATGCCGAGGGCTGAATGGCTGCTGGGTGAAGCAGTCGATAATATGCGAATTCGGGTGTCGGATGGCAAGAGCCCGTCTAATTTGATGCCTAGGCCGGGATACAGAGGATAATACGGCTGGTCTTTTATATTCCTCTTACTCGTGGGACCAAAATTGAAGGTACTAAAGAAAACAAAAAGGAGGGGGCTGCCTTAAGTGCCCCAAATCTAAAGGCCCCAGAGCCTTACATCAGTGGAGCTGCAGTGCTCCCCAGTGAATCCTCAAAGGAATTAAAGGAACATATGAAGCCCAAAGCCCAAGAGGATTCCAAGCAACAAAGGCACAAGAAGGGCAAAAGCAAGAGGAGAGTCGAATATAGCTCCACACCAAAAAACAAAGGTGGACCAGGCGGGGATCAAACATCCCAGCCAGCTTCACAAAAAGGGAGAGGCAAACCGGAAGAAGTAAAGGCAGCAGAGGCTCCCGCAGCCTCCCCCTCTACGTCTGACGGTGGATCCTCGATGCAAATCGTGCAGGAGCTCTCGCGCAGTATGGAAGCACTTAACATGACTTCGCAGGAGGCATCGAAAGATACTCCAAAAAAGAAGAACATGAGCGGTGCGGCTAGAAAGCGCATGAAGTTCTTCATACGAAAAGGTATGTCTACAGAAGAGGCTAGGGAAAAGGCCCTCCTAACAAAGGCCCCAGAGACCAATAGGAAAAGGCCTAGACCCAAGGATGGCACTCCTGAAGACAACCACCCAAAGAAAATTAGGGGCACCGACGTGGCCCCAAAACACTGTGAACCCAGCAAAAGGCAACGACAAGTAACCTACAGCGGAGCCTTGCAGGGTGTAAAAATGGCGGTCATGATGAAAGACTTTCCCCAGGGACTTCTCACGACCGACCAAATGGACCAAATACAAAATGCCCTGGAGGAGCGGATACTTGCCGAGATAGGAAGAGGCGTTGCCCCTCACTTCCTCAGCATCACCTACAAAGTAGGTTACGTGTCCCTCCACTGTAAGGACAAACCAACGGCGGAGTGGATAAGGGCGGAAGCCCAGAATATAAAGCCGTGGGAAGGAGCCAACCTATGGGCCACGGAGGAATCCCTGATTCCTAATCCTAAGACCCTTGTTGGCTATTTCCCAAATGCAGCGGATTTGCCTACGGAGAGGATCCTGGCCTTCGTAGAACGCCAGAATGAGGACCTCAATGTCAAGTCCTGGAGAGCCCTCTTCAGGGAAAATAAGGGCAAGTGCGCCATGCTTGTAGTAGCGGCGGACCAGGCCTCTGCTACCAAAATAGCAGACGGAGACGGCAACATTAGCTTTCGCTTTGGGCAAGTTAAGTTGAACGTCAAAAAGTCAGGCGGGAAAACACCGGAGCCTGTGGTCACTCCAACCACCAGTACGGAGGGCAGTGGAACCGGCATGGAGGCAACATCAGGTCCCAGCGGTTCCCAGCTAAGCGCAAAAAGGGAATGAGGTGTCTACAGGTGAACCTGCATCATGCCAAAGCTGCCTCGGCGGAAGTAAGCAGCAGGTTTGCCTTGGGCACCTATAAATTGGGGCTAATACAAGAGCCCTGGGTAAATAAAGGCAGAATAAATGGCCTAAACACAAAAAATAGTAAGTTAATTTGGGCCGCAGGGGAAGAAAACCCTAGGGCGGCGATAATAATTAACACAAATATTAACTTTCTTCTGATTCCAGAATACACAAATAGGGACACAGTGGCGGTCCAAGTTCAGGTCCCCATCGAAGGAGGATTAGTGGAGGCGATATTTGCCTCAGCATACTTCCCAGGGGATGAGGACCAAGTCCCAAGTAATAATATCAAAGGACTCGTTAGCCACTGCAGAAGGAAGAACAAAATGCTAATTATTGGATGCGACGCCAACGCTCACCATACAGCATGGGGGAGTAGTGACGTCAATACTAGAGGTGAGTTACTTTTAGACTTCCTCCTGAACAGCAATTTGTCTGTAGCAAATAAGGGCAAAACGCCAACTTTCGTGACAGCCAACAGGCAAGAGGTACTAGACCTTACGTTAGTGTCAAACAATGCAGCGCATTTAGTGAAGAAGTGGAATGTCCTAGAAGTCGCTTCTTTCTCTGATCATAGGCATATAAACTTCGAGCTAGGAAAAGATACTGTAAAAGGGGTAAAGTACAGGCAACCAAAGTGTACGAACTGGGAAGGCTATCAAAACAGCCTTACAGCGGGACTTTACGGCCTGCACCCGAGTTTCAGTACGAGGACAGAACTGGAGGACACTGTGGACAAGGTCACCAGAATAATCCTCGAGTCATACCACGATAACTGCCCTGAGAAAACCAGTGCTTCCAAGACAAGGGTGCCATGGTGGAATAGGGAGTTAGAAAAACTCAGAAGAGCCGCAAGAACGGAGTTCAACCGAGCTAAAAATACATCAAGCTGGGAGGCCTATAAAAAGAAACTCTCAGAATACAACAAAGAGCTAAGGAAATCCAAAAGGAAGGCCTGGAGTGCCTTCTGTGAAAGTCTCAATAGTATCCCAGAGACTGCCAGGATCCAGAAAGCTCTATCCAAAGGCTATCAAGGCCATATAGGACTACTAAGAACTCCAGATGGAGGGATGACGACCACCTTTGACGACACACTGGAAGTGCTGCTTAGAACACACTTTCCAGGGTGTGAGATAAGCAATGAGGCTGAGGAAGAAGAGGACAGTCCTGATCGGATACGTCACTCACCTCCTCTGCTCAAACAAATCATCACGTATGAAAAGGTTGAATATGCGATAAACTCCTTCAAACCCTTTAAATCACCAGGACCAGACGGAATTTACCCAGCTCTGCTACAAAGAGCAACAGGGAAACTAAAAACCATTCTGGTACACATATTTAGAGCGAGCTTGCAACTCAGCTATATACCAAAATTGTGGAGACTGGCGCGGGTTGTGTTCATCCCTAAAGGGGGCAACAAACCGGCCGACCTGCCAAAATCATACAGGCCAATTAGCCTCACATCTTTTATATTGAAGACCATGGAAAAACTGATTGACCTATACATAAGGAATGATCTTTTGACAAAGATGCCACTTCACAAATTGCAATTTGCTTACCAAAAAGGCAAATCAACTATATCAGCTACACATAAGCTGACACAAATAATAGAAAAGGCATTGGAATGCAAGGAAGTCGCACTATGTGCTTTCATGGACATAGAGGGAGCCTTTGACAATGTAAGACATGACTCGCTACACGTCGCTCTCCAGAGGAGGGATACTCCTCAAGAAGTAGTGAAATGGGCGAGCAAAATACTAAGGAATCGAAGTGTGGTTGCGGAGCTGGGGGAAGCGAAGCTAAGGGTGGATACTAGGAGGGGATGTCCACAGGGAGGAGTATTATCCCCCCTGTTATGGTCCCTACTAGTTGATGACCTTCTCGTGACCCTCAATAGTAAGGGCTTAACTGCTCTCGGCTACGCGGACGACATTACGGTAATAATAAGAGGCTCACACATGGACACCGTGAGGTCCAGAATGCAAAAAGCCTTAAATGAAACAACCCAATGGTGCGAAAGAGAGGGTCTATCCATCAATCCTCAGAAAACTAGCATAATACCATTCACCAGGAAAAGAAAAATCGAAATAGGAGCCCTAAATATTAGGGGCACAGTCGTATGTCTGCAGGAAGAGGTAAAATATCTAGGAATACACCTAGATAGGAAACTCACCTGGGACAATCATCTAAACAAAACGACAATGAAGGCCACTAAGGCACTCTGGGCGACAAAACAAATGCTTGGGCGCAATTGGGGACTATCTCCAAAGCAGACCCTATGGGCATACAAACAAATGGTGAGACCTATCCTCCTATATGGAGCAGCAGTGTGGTGGAAGAAAACCATACAAAAAACCGCTATAAATAGGCTCAACAAGCTTCAAAGGATGGCCTGCCTGCTGATTACAGGAGCAATGAGCTCCACTCCAACAGCAGGAATGGAGGCCCTTCTAAACCTTGAACCGCTGCACCTCAAAATTCAGGAGGAAGCAGCGAGACAAGCCATTAGCCTACAACAAGCCTACAGGTATAAATCAGGGGACCTCAAAGGCCACCTAAAAATCCTGGAGGACGTCAGGCCCATAATGGAAATGTTAAACCTCAGCGACCAAATAAAAACTGAGACAGCATTCGAGAAGAGGTTCAAGGTCACAATTCCATCAAGGGACAAATGGAAGGATGGACCACCTCCCTCGTACAAAGGAGCGCAAATGTGGTATACGGATGGTTCAAAGATGGATTGTGGAGTAGGAGCAGGGATCGTAGGTCCCAAGTGCAAAATGCATTTCCCTCTCCCAAAAGAAGCCACGATCTATCAAGCGGAACTATCTGCCATATTAAGAGCCTCACAAACAATAAAAATAAGGAATACAAAAAGGGTCAGAATAAAAATCCTATCGGATAGTCAAGCGGCTCTTATGGCTATCAATCGCGATCAAATAAATTCGGCTATTCTCCTAGAGGTGAGAGAGGCCCTTAATGAAATAGGGGCACAGAACAGCCTCGAGTTGATATGGATCCCCGGCCATGAGGGGCACCGAGGAAACGAGGAAGCTGATACCAGAGCCAAAAAAGGAGCAGAAATGCCCTTCATAGGTCCTTCTCCGTACTGGGGCTTTACAAAAGCAGATACGGAAAAGGAAATTAAAGCATGGAGCAAAAAGAAGATCGAAGACTACTGGCTTAATATCGAGGGTTTAAAACACTCAAAAAAATACCTTGGCTTCGATAATAAAAGAGCAAAAGAAGCAGTGGCTCTCTGCAAAAGTGGCATAAGAGCCCTATGCGGAGCATTGACAGGACACCTTCCATGCAAAAAGTACCTCCACAGGATAGGTGAGGAGCACGATGACCGCTGCAGATACTGTGGGGAAACGACAGAGTGTGTAGAACATCTGCTCACAGTCTGTCCAGCACTAGCGAGAAGAAGATTCGAGCTACTTGGCTCTGCTCTTCCTTCCACCAGGGACATCACAAATGTCCCGTCAAGGAACATATCCAGGTTCATTAGAAGCCTGGACATCCTATAGGACATAACGCAAAGGAGGCACAATAGACCCAGGAGGTCGCAGTGCTAGGGTCCCTCTGGACCCACTCCAGGCCATCATCATCATCATCATCCCTGTAACTTTCGATGAAGTCATCATCAATGATTTCATCGTATGTCAAAGAGCACGTGTGGTAAAAAAAATACGCACTCAGAATCAGCACGATCCAACTTTTCTTCGATCATTACTGCTGAAACACAATGGGCAACTGTGGCCTGCTATGGACGCCGTCATCTACGCTGCGGTCAGTGCTGCAGCCAGGCACTGGAGCTAATTTCACACACAATGTTGAAGCTTGCATTTGAAGCTGATAACCATCAAAGTTTGATTGTCTTCAAATGTTTCGTTGTTAAAAGAGACTAAAACTCGAACTTTAAAAGCTTTAATCGTTTCTTTACACTATTTACTCATTGTATGATTCAAAACCTTAAAATTTCATAACCAGAACATGTCATTATCGTTTGCATATAGTGGTATATATAGACTAGTCGATGCAATTAAGCGTAAAAAGTCCGTGTAATGCACCTAACCTACACTTCTTTCTTTCTAAGGTGTAGCTGAAGTGGATTTTTCTACTTAATAATCGTGGAGGACACCTTTAGTTAATTTTTCTCTTCTTTTTTCTTTTATAGCTAACTCCAACCACTCTAAAATTTAAAGAAGGTATTGTGCCGTTATTGAGATGCCATCGTTTTCAAAATTGATCAATAGGATCCCTTCTGAGTCCCAAAAGCAGCAGACTTAACACCTTGAATGGGGGTGCTATTTTTGTCAGAGATAGAGTTTTGTTTGGATTCAAGCTAATAATGATGAGTTCAAGTCTCGTCTCCAGTAACGATTTGTCTCAATACTCCAGCTTCGTCTTCACTACAGGGGTCCAAAAATGCTCGGTATTCGATTTTCTAAATATTTTCCAATTTCATGCAGATTTAGTTGCTTTGTCGTCGATAGTTTAAAAACTAAAGGCTCGATTGAAATAAAACTTGCTATTTGTACTAACAATGAGTCTTTGAACTCATTTATTTTGATTAAACTAACCTCATTAATGACCTACTTACTCATTCCGCGAAATTAATGACCCACCTGCGTATATCATTACAATTTGTTCTTCATTCCTTGGAATATTTAGGAATATCCTTGAAATATCTTTCTTAGCTTTTAATTTGGAATTTTTGTTACTTTGGTGAACTTTGTGCACAAATTTCAACAGACTTTATATTGTACATCCTTATCCTACATTTCCATGTCTACCAAGTAACAAAGCATTCTATCCATTTTGTACTAGGTTTAAATATTACGGACGGTAGTAGTAATAGCTTTATTGTGCCTTATTCTATTCTTATCTCTATGAGGTTGTTACTTACTTATCATAATATAACTTATTTCTTAAGAGTTTATCCTATCTTAAAAGAAACAAGATGTATTGTTAAATATTTGCAGGTTCACATGGAATATATAAAGTGAATTTCAAGATACTGAAGGAAACAGATATAGAAGAAATAGGGAACATATAATGCCTACGCCAACTCAAATAAAGACTAGTCTGTCGAGCAGTTCTCCTGACAATTCTGTGAATAGTCCTCCTGAGAGTCCCTCGTCTGTAGGCACTCTAAGTGGAACAGAATCGTTACAAACCCGTTATGTGCTAGTACGATTATTGGGTAGAAATATCCACTTCAACTACACCTTAGAAAGAAAGAATTGTGGGTTTCGGTGCACTACACGGACTTTCTGCGCTTGATTGTATCGTATAGTCTGTATACACCACTATACGCAAACGATAAGGTTTGCGCTCAGCTCGAACATTTCTTAGCCTCATTTCTCGAAAATTATTTAACGTACATGAATTTTTAGATTTTAATACTTAATAAATTTGATGTGAAAATATATTCACGTAAAATCAATCGTTAACAAGATATTTCAGAAACTGATTTTCGTGGCCTTTGACCTTGAATATTTTTTGTTGCGCACAATACTTTGTCATGGACTTTTCACATTATGTTTGTCATCTTACATTACACACATTTCCGTAAAAAAATTTCCACTTGGATTTATTTATCAGAGAAAGTCTTAGTTTCCTGGCCTATGAAACATAGGGTCTTTTTACCAAAACAGCCACTAATCCACTCTCATGGAACAAAGTCAGAATAGATATTTTCGAATTTAACAATCAAGTGTATCTTTTAGTAGTCGATTATTATTCGAAATATATTGAAGTCGAGTGTATCAATGCAGGTTTTAATAGTAAGTACGTCATTCAAAAACGAAAATCTATATTTTCACGGCATGGAATCCCACAAGTAATTATTTTTGATAACGGTCCCCCATTTAATTCTGTGGACTTTTTAAAATTTTGTGACGAATGGGAAATAAATAGTAAAACCTCAAGGCCATATTTGCCACGATCGAATGGTTTAGCAGAACGATCAGCCCAAATAATCAAAAAAACTTTTTGAAAAATGTCTCGGAACTAAATCTGATCTGGACATAGCCTTATTACATTATGGAACAGCATCAAAAGGTAATCTTCCTGCACCATCAGAATTATGAATGTAACGAAAACTTAACACTAAACTTCCTTCGATTGCGACAAACTAAGACAGTAAATCCAAAAATTTTGAAAACTCTTATTAAAAGGCGCTATAAAAAACAGTCAAAATATTACAAGCGAACGACAAAACCTCTTAATGTTGGGGAAAATAACTGGGTATCAGGCAATCTGTAAGAATTCAAGATCTTATGCAGCTCAAGTGTTTGAAGGAAACACGTATAGAAGAAATAGGGGACATATAATGCCGACGCCAACTCAAATAAAGACCAGTCCGTCGAGCAATTCTCCGGACAATTCTGTAAACAGCCCTCCTGACAGTCCCTCGTCTGTAGGCACTCTAAGTGGAACAGAATCCTTACAAACCCGTTGTGGAAGAGAAGTAGTCCCACCGAAAAGACTCGAATGTAATAAATCATGAATTCATGTGTTATAGCTTTCTGCAAAAGTCACTAAATTTTTCAAAATTGTAAATTATACAGATACATGAGCATAAGTAACAATTGAAATAAAGGTTGAATTCTATATGATTTTAAAAAAAGAAAGATGTTATGTATGCATTTCTTTATATAATATTATGTATAATATATTCATTTATATCTTCACACCAATCCAAACATAGTACATATATTACTCTAGTTTAATAAATATCAGTGTAACTTAAATTTTTTCCATCTCAGTTTGAGATAACAAACCATGATGGCTCCCAGTTGTTGTTTTTAATGCGATCATTCTAACCAGCTCTCGATAGAGTTTGAAAAAATGCCTACAGTTCACAGAAAACCGCAATCATGTAATCCCTAATAAATCGCATGAAATGAATCTATCGAAAAATAAATTTTAGAAAGTATCGAATACCGGAAATCCATCAAAACTAAATGGTAAATACAACAATAAATGTGCAGATATCACGCAACAACTAAATCTCGCTTGCAGTTCGTAATATATTTTAGCATCAGCCCAGCATCTCGATTCAGCATCAGCTGCCATATCTATAACCGCAGATTAACAGTCCAAACACTTGCCATAGTCTTGCGTGCACATGATGAAACACTACTCTCGAGCTCGAGGTATGTTTTTGTTAGGCGTGGATCGAAGCAGAGGTGTTGTTCCGGAAAACTTTAACGCCGTCAGTGCTAGCACTCTGGGCGAAAATTGGCGCATCAAAAATCTCTGAAATGCGTACCAAAATCAAAACAAGCAACAACACACAATATGCTCTCATACAAAAACTAATTCATGAAACGAAATGAATCAAAATAATTTATTCATGTCCGCTTGAGCTCAAAAATATCTGCACAACCATCAAATTTGCGATTTCAACCAATGGAATGCTAACAGAATAAATAAATAAATAAACACCTAAACAGGCCAAATTGTGTAGTTAAAGTTTTCACAATGCGAAAATAGTCTACTTTTATGGCCACAAAGATTTATTATGCTTGATAAGAAAAAGTCTTCTATGGAAAGTTGCAACACGGAACGAAATCATATCAAAATATTTGACAAAACCAAAATTGTACCGCATCTGTATGATTGTATCAAATTGGTAGCGCTGAACGCTGTAGTCGGCAAAACGGAAATCAAAACGTTCGATCATCTGAAACAGCAGATACGACGGGCTCGCTGCAAGGAAATCTGGATATGAAAGAGTAATTTGCAGAGTTTGTGACTAGTAAGCGGTCGACGAAAAGGAAAGGTGTGAAAATAAGAGAGGATTTTCGAAAAGATTTCGAAAAAATTGCAAATGTTGGATACCAGATAAACCAGTTTAGGAATTCAACAGCTCCAAGTTTCTATGTAGTTGGCGTAGTATGAAGCTTGCTGGGTACATAATACACTCAAACTTTTGCAGCCTATTGAAGTCAATTGCAGTAGTGATGGGCATGTCGTTACATCGGAATATCGATTTTCGCTCAACGTAAAGGCAAATATCGGAAATTTGGGCATCTATAACATGCCCAAATTATAAATAAAATGTCAAACTATCGGAAGACGTTATAATTTTTGCAAATGGCGTCGTTCGTGAATTATATTTGATGTACATATGTGAACTGGAAGACAGCTGCAGTATACAAACAGACAAGCAATACAAGCAGGCAAGCACTCAAAATCATTTTATTTTGTTTAGTAAAAAAAAGTTATTCAAAAACAAAATTGGATGATCAATTTTGCGCCACCCTGTATAAATATCAAATAAATCATATTTTAAGGTCGGTTGATTCTATGCCCCCAATAAATTGGACTATTGACATAAACGTATATTAGTTTTCAAACCTTACTGAATTGGCGAGGAAAAACACGTAATCCACACTCAGAAAAATATGTTTCCGAAAATCAAAGAAAATATTTACTTGTTTACGAGATGTGAAATCTTCCACAAATCAAATAAACTTTTATTTGATATCAGTAATTTGTATAAATATCATTGAAAAATATCTTATGCCGAATTTACATTCTCGCCGAGGAATGCCAAATGTAGACAAGGTCTGTGTGTAAATGGTCTCCTTGTCTATTCTCGGCTGTTTTTTTCATGGCAAGAACGCGTGTGTAAATGGTTTGCTCGTCGGCTCTTGTTTGTTTTATGAAGGGATAATGATCCTTTTATTGCTGTGCCTGAGTGTTTATGACCGTCTCGTCCTAGCTCGAAGCCGCTGGAAGCGAAGTCGGTTTTATGCATCAAGTCAAAGGGATTCGAGAGGGTAGCATGTGCTCATTCACATTTTCGAATTTTTCGCTGGGACTTCAAACATGTCTTTGCGTGTCCCAGATTGAAATCACTCAACGCACACCAGGCAGTTGCAATAGCCACAACCTGTACCTCAGCCATCGTTCACTGAACTGAACAAAACAGCTCACAACTGTCGAAAGATGCATGGTGCAATATCCTAAGTAAACAATTCACCCTATGAAAGGTGCATGGTGCAATATCCTAAGTAAACAATTCACCCTATGTCTTGCTGAGTCTCATCCAATGTCTTGTTGAGTCTTGTTGACTCTTGTACACGAGACGCTGGTCTCAATGTATAAATCCGGCATTACATTCTACGGAATACAATTTTTGCTTTACCTTATTTCAAGTCAGTAATTTTTCTCAAATCTTGTAAATTATGCCTATGAATTTAGTAAATTATATCTGCACCGCGAATATTTTTTTCTCTGTTTCAACAACATCCATGCTTCAATATTCGACGAAAAAGTTGATAGTTTTTATGACTTCTATAAACATTTCCTCTACACAAATATAGGGTCGATAGCTTAGCTCGCTAACGTGTTACTCCAAAGCAGCGATCTACCGCTCGTGGGTTCGAATTCCGCCGGGTTCATGGTTGACTTTGTTCGTCTTCAGTTGTCCTAACTCCATTGATTAAGTGTCACAGCATAGCTTAAATTGGCGACTTGGCATAAATAATACTAGCGCTTCAGAAAAGAAGAAAAAATGTGGCACTTTAAAGAAAAGAAAAAATGGAAAAATTTTTTTTTCACAGTTTTTGTGTGCCAACAACATGCGATGCTTTCAAAGCGGTTCCCCATCTAAGTAGTAATCGCGCCCAGCACTGCTTAACTTCGGTGATCGCGCGTGAACCGATTTATGCCAGATGCCAGATGTTCTTGAAACTATATCAAATTTTACTCAGGGCAAGTGCAATATTTGTTCTTTGAAATGAAGAAATTTCTTTCTTTGGATTGAGTAAATATTTCTTTGGCGCAGAATCATTACCAATTTTCTTTGATAATGTGTTCATTTTTCTTCAAAAAATAGAAGTATTTTTCTCAGTGCAGCAACATGTAAACTGAAAATGTGCTGTAATAGCGCAATCGCTCGTTAAATTAAAGAGGCGACTGGTCGCAAAAATTTCAACAAAACTGAATTTTCAGTTTTTTACGGTTTATTCTGCATTGATAAATTGTGAATATAGGAAACCATTCTACATGATTACCATATGACTAAAAGTGAAGAAAATTAATTTGAATTTTAAAGATACATAGAATTTAGCTAGCTTCTACCTCGTACGGCCTCCTCTTTCAAATTTTCTTTTGTGTTATCTTTTGCACAAGGAGCATCTTTTGATATATTTTTTGAAAAATCAAATTGGTCTTCGAATTAAAATATTTGGTTTATAATGAAATAATCTCTAAAATGGCATCAAAACACATTTCCAAATTTTCTAACGTTTTGCAGTGCTTTTTGCACTTATATACATTTTTCTCAAGAATGGTTTAATAAATTTGGATGAAGCTTTTGCTCTGTGTTGTTAAGTAAATTGACTAACACTCGATGGCTAGGGTTTTTTTAAAAAGAAAAACAGAGCAGTTACATAATAAAGTTTTTTCAAAGTAAATAAAACTTGAAAAATTAACAACTTGATAACTAATTATAAAAAAAATATTGCAAACGAAATATAAACAAAAAAAGAAAGAAAAGATTCAGCTAGAGCTGAGAAAAAGTTACATAAACATAGATAGTTTTGTAAGGGATTTGAGATGACTAGCCGCCCACTTAGCAAGTGTTCAGGCAGCTTTCTTGAATTTAAGCTGGGAATCGATATGAATTAAACATGATTTTAATTATCCTTGAATTGATTGTTACCTTTGTATTTACTCTAGGAAGTGTTTTGAATTGAAAAGCATCTTAAACATGATGCATGATTTCTTGTTTTACTAACAGGAGTGCAATTAGGTAAATAGTTACAAAATTGAAGAGCTACATCTAGAAAGAAATAATTTTATTCTGTTTGAAGTGTAGTTTTTACTAATATTCGAAGAACATTAGTATTAAAATCACTTTGGCCAAAAATTCATATTTATATATGTATATATACGAGTATACATATATATAAATATATATATACATCATCAAACAATTTCAGTGAAAAAATCTCAGGAAAGCGCCATCTGATTGAACTGAAATTTTCAGGATACATTGTTGTATGTGCAGAATAGTACCAGGTTTCGCAAAAAGTTAATAATCTTAAACCCTTTGGCGCCAGCGGCCATTTTAGTGATATTTTATATACACCTATTATTCTGCCAACAAATAACTTTTGCTAAAATAAAGTTTATGGAATGAATTTGGGATTTTAAATGTGAATATGATAATATTTTTGAAATGTTTAACCCTATGTGTGTGCTAGGCGCCTAAAATGAGATTTGGAAAATTTGAAAATTTTTGAATTGCAATAACTTTTGACCAGATTATCAGATCATTATGAAACTTCAAGGACATATTGATTGAAATAAGTTTTAGTTTTTTATCAACATGCTGGCAACTCTGCAGCTAGGGCTGGCATTGAAACTGAAAACCTTCAAACCATCGACTCTCCTGAAAAATTTTCGTCTTTTACGGTGAAAACCAACTCATATAGAAATTTTAAGCATTGTTGAAACTTTTGAAATTTTACATCGGACAAGAACAGTAACCCTCCTCCAATATACCTATAGTTTAAGCATCAGAAACTTCTGTTCACGAGAACTCACGAACCAATAATCCGATACAGTAGAAATTCACAGAATGTATTGGTATTAAGAAAAACCATGTCTGATAGATGCGATTTCGGAATGCGGGTAACTCTGTGCCAGTGGTGCTATCTTGAAAAATTACAAAGAAAAAAATCGAGATCGATAGAGTTATTTGATTTTGACGTGAGACAATAGTTGGAGACTTTTAGTGGCAGTGTTTGTAAAGTGTTGCGAGCACTGAGCACTTTCTTTGTTTATGTTATGCTGCTTTCAAAGTTTTGTAGTGTTTGGATTTCCTAAATCTTGAAATTCATGCAAGTGGTAGTCTTGAAATCCTTTCCACCCTATGAGTTGTTAAGATCAAAGCGGTTTTGCACTCGAAACAGGTTAGAGAACGTGTGGTAGAATATGCACTCAAAATCTGCACCATTCTTCTATTGTTCATCGAACATTAGCATTTCTTGCGGTTCAGGTGCGCTAGAGTTTTTTTTAATTAAGTATGGATATATGCACATCAAAAATAAAATTTTAATAATTCTCTTAAAATCTTAAAAATATGTTTGATCGATTTCTCAATATGCCCCCTATCTATATATCCAATTTACGATATGTTCAAAGCGATATTTCATTTCATTTATTTGTTTTGTGTCGGATTTACACATATGGTGAACATTTCGTCAATTAACTTGGGAAATTACTTCCCAAAACATTTGATGAGAATTCAAAGTCTTCACTCAAAACTGTTTATTTAAGTGATAGACGCTTTTTTATCTCAGTACGCTCTAAAACTCGTCCTGACCGCATTGAGAAGATTTGAAGGGTATGAAGTTTAAGTGCGTAGCATTTTCTTTGTTCAGAAATTTGTTTACAAATATTCGAAGAGTGGACCTCGTACCAATCCGTACTAATGCATCTTGTCCGATATGATACATCTCGTTCATGATTTCGTGGACATCAACGGAGCTAGCACCAGACCTTTTTTTTAAATCCTTTTGACTCGATACGTAGAACAGACAACATTTCGAGCAGCTTCGAGCTAGCATGAGACCCTCATAAGCCCTCAGAAACCCTCATAAAACAGGTAGGTGCCGGCGAAAACACCATTCACACTCTCGTGCTTGCCATGTTTTGAACTCTTAAGGTGCATTTAGACACTCTCCGAGATATGACAAGTATTGTCGAGTACGGGATTGTGAATGGTCTCCTCGTCTATTCTCGCCTGTTTTTCTTCATTCACATTGCCAGCACGAGATTGAGAATGGTCTTTTCCCTCGGCACTTACCTGTTTTATGAACGTGCATGAGGATCTCGTCTTAAATTTTGTCAGTTTTACGTATCGAGTCAAAGGTATTTGAAAAGAGGTCTGGTGCTGGCTCCGTTGATATTTACAAATCGATTTGGGCTGCTTACGAAATTATGGACAAGATGCATCACGCCGGACAAGAATCAGGTTTTTGCGATCTTCTTGACAAATTGTCTGCCCAGGTGTTCCTATAGGAGCTGTAAACGTCCAACTGTTATTGTCATGCAGCTGTTCTCCCACTATGGTGCTTAATTTGAAAGTGTGCATCTAACAAGGTTTTCTTTCATATAATTTGTGAAATTCATTGATGATGCAGTTTGGCTTGGAGTTGATATCATAGCGGACGTTAATATCCTTAATACACTGGTCAATAGAGAGCTTGAAAAGGTCGTTAAAGGATGTTTCAAAGTATTGTTGCAAGACGTAGGTACTCTTAAAATCCTTGCAGTACGTCAAATGCCTGGAAAATAAGGTTTCGGATTTTTTCTGGAATCAGTGTAGGTTTTATGACATCGTATGGGCGTCTGTCAATAATTGGAAGGAAGGCCAGCAGTTGGAAGTTGTTGTCGTCAGACGTGAATTGAATGGGCTCAAATGGTCGATATATGAGTGACACATGATCTATGAGTAGTGACTGTGTTCTTTTGGTGTCTGAGATGGCATCGTTCATTTTGGTACAATCCCAAATATCTGTGTGTGACGAGAGACTGGATAATATACTGGAATATCTGTGATAGACTTCTCACAAGTAATTTTTTTATTTGGTTGATATGATGCTGACTTTTATCTAGTTGGGGTCTGTGATCTTGTAATATTCCTCAATTTGGGTCTTTGCTATAGTCTGCTGAGATATTCGCGTTTCCACTGATTCCAGAAATGTCTCCTAATCTGTTGCACTGCTTCCCACTTTTTGTTCATGGATTTGTCGGAAGAGATTGATGGTATTTCAAACAAGTTACTCCCTGTTAAAAAGTGTGCAGGACAGCGGTCTCCAGTCTAAGCATGTTTCTTTTTGGACTAGAAGTGTGTAATGACCCTCGTTGTTTAAGAGTTGTTGCCCAATTGTTTTGACCAAGTGGCGTTTCATTGGCTTTACTGCAGATTCCCAGAGTCTAACAAAACGTGGGCTTCCAGGTGGAATAAATTTCCACTGAATCTCTTCGTTTATTAGAAGATCCTCGCAATGCTTTGTAGCCTCTGTAAACGCTTTCCTTATTTGTCACTCACTGCCCACAAAGTTCGTCCCACAGTCACTATAAATAGTATGAGGTCATCTGAACCTGTGAGGCGATCGTCTACATCAAAGTCCTGGTCGTGAACGTAGACATCCCCTTTCATCCCCTTTCATAAGACCAATTATGGATTAAACGAACTAACCTCCGCAGTAGCCCGAAGCTTTAACTCAGCGTATCGAATGTTCGACTTTAATCATACTGTTGAAATTTTCAAGTGTCGGCTTATCCAACCGTTTAATTGTTATTAATAAATTCATAAATGTATTTTTCGTAGTAACCATTTTGTTGGTGAAAGTGTGATTGAATAAATAAATAAATAAAATAAAATTAACACAGGGGAGTTTTAGAAAAAAATCATAGAAAAAAACCAAAAATTTTGAAGATTCGTGTATGTTTCCTCATTTAATTAAGATTTTCAAGTATGCTTTGGTTTTGCTGGGTCGGTAAGAGTTTTCACCATTGTAACCGACGTCAAATAGAATTAGTGGAAATTCACTGAACATTTGTTGCATTCGTTCAAATTTTCAGGCCAGAACTGTTCTGCATTGATTCCAAGCCTTCCGGAAAATATTCCAGTTTACGTAATGCACAAAATCTATTTGATTAATTCAAAAATGAACGCAATATAAAACAATGATAAAATGGACTTATGTCTTTTCTTTAAAAAAAAAATATGTTTTTCTTTCTTCGCTGAAAAAAATCAAAGTAAAAAGCATTTCGAATTTTTCCTTAATTCTCCATGATCTTTACCACGCCCCCATAATTTCTTCGTAGACTCTCCAGATTTTTTCTTGATTCCTTTGCTTTTTATTCCTCTCACGATTGTTTTTTTGGATTAACCAAGATTTTTTTCCACAACTCCTAAATTTATTCATAGCTCGCATGGGATTTTTCCGGGTTTTTTATTTTATTTTCCCTAAGCTCCAATGATTTTTACTAAGTGACTAAGTTCTTAGAAGTGTTGAAATTATATCGCTTTCGATCAATAAATATAAAACTGAGAAATAGTTCGCAGGTTGTCCCTGGGAAATACGCGGGCATTCGCACCTTGTACTGTGGGAAAATCAAGCATAAAATTCCCTTTTCAAGGAAATTTCAGCCACGGAAACCTCAAAACACTGCTCCTTACTTACTCAACTTGTAGCTATTAGCTCCTTCGAGCTACACGTTCCAGTTGATTCAATATTCCCAGCACCTGTTATCGTGGCATGCGCACTTCGTACCTTCAGGAGCCGAGCTCTGTGAAATGAAATACAGAATTTTCCGAACGCCCGAACGGTTAACGATGAAAGTTTTCCAATCAAGGAACCGAGCGCCGGTCTTACCACATACCGAGCGAATAAACAGAAAACGATTGCTTTGGCCGTTGCTAAACAATTTCTGCAAGAGCCCAAGTTTTTTAAGTGCTTTTCGTGGAGAAGCTCCGAGTCCGTTTTCCGTTCGCTTAGAAACGGTATCGTCATAGGCAGCCGAGGACGAGCTACTCGATTTGGTTTTATCTAGTTTGACGGACGCCGAGGACGCGCAGGAATTGCGATACAGTTTGGCTTTTTTTACAGCAAAATGAAGTTAACTGTAAAGAAGACCGTGTGTATGAGTGGCTTAGTTTATTGAAGTCTGACAGCTTATGCAACATCGTTCTATAAGACTAATTGGAGTGTCCGCTTTCCTAAAATAACGGTACGGTGAAGTAACGAATGCTTTGTCCGGAATCGCATAAAGTCGGAAATAGGTTTGTTCGGATATCTGTCGCAAGCAGTTAATCGATTCGCGGCTCATCCGCATGTAGCGATAGTGTTTTTTTTCAGCTTTTTGTGTTTTCACATTGGAAAAAATTGATAGTTGGTTTTCAGAGCTGCGGAATTTAAACCTTCGTCTTTGCCATCTACTTTTACGAAAAAATAAAGAAGCGACGCTGATCTGAATGTGCGTGGGCCGAGATAGATAGTGTCAGTGGAATTTTATTGTCCTTGCATTGTGTTGCGGTGATGTAAGGAGTGCGTGTAGGTAATTGAGTGAGCTGTTGGCTGGCGCTAAAACGAAAACCTGGCGTCGTCAGTGTGGTTGTGTCTTGGGTTGTCAGTGGTAGTTTCAGGAAAGCGAAAGCAGACGATATATATAGCTATCTCCTTGAAATAATGCGAAAAGTGACGACCCATTTGTGTTCACCACCAGGCGACGCTTGGACACTTTCCTTTGACAACATCTCAATTCAAGTGTTCAATTGTGTCTATTTAATAGTTGCTTAGTGTGATAGGTGGTGAAATTGACCAAATAAAGCTATTTGCGAACTCATAAAACAGATCATACTTACGAGACAACTATGCCCAGAATTCCCCTATGTGACTGTAAGGAAACTGTTGGTGCTCATATTGCATGGTTTGTCAATTGTAGCAAGGCTTGTCGTCCAGGATATAGCTAGGCACGAAGTCTGTGCTGATTCTAAGATCATAGGTGTACATGCAAATGTGTTTGTAGCCTTGGTAGAAGCATCACATACTGGGTTCAAGTACAGCAGAGCATCGCATCTCTTGGAAACATAATAAAGGACATTGAGTGAGTCGAATAGATGACATTCACTGGATAGGTAGGTACATATATGCCTAGTGCTCTTGTGTTTATCATTTGTGTTGCTTCTGTGATGACCTGGTTTACTTTTACTTCAAATGATTTATTAACGTCATTGCAACGATGAAAGTCTCTGTTGTGAAAAAGATGTAGGCAAATTGCTGTATATGATTGGTAGTGTAATCAGCATTGAGAAATGAACTTCTACTGAAATTGCTTTCGTGTTCACCAGCGATTTATATTTGCTACCGAATTTTGAGGGACAAAATACGAGTATAACAACCCAATGACTGCATCAAAATTCATAGGATAGAAATGTTTCCAGAGCTGCCACTGGCATGAATTTATAAATATAGCAAAGTAAAACACTTGATGCTTATTCCGATTACATGATGTTTCTCCAATAAATATTTGGTGACTGCATTTCCTAGTACAAAAGTGATGAAAATGATCGGTTCTGACATAGAGCATTTTCACCTTACTAGTATTGCAACCAAAAGTTTATCACAATTGTTTTACTTTAGCGAAAGTTACAGGTAGAGTCCAAAGACTGAATCGAAGATGTAAACCGTAAATCCAAAATGGTAATAGATATCGCTAAATAATATGTCGCTGCTTTTCAATGGGTTGGATCGCTTTTCAGTCAGGGAAATAAGTGTAAAGAGGTTGCTAGTTGAAAGTACTAATGTGGAAAGTGCTATTTTTTAGCTCACGTACTTTAGGTCTAGCAGAAATTTGCAGCTTCATTCTCTATGTGATGAGAAAACATTTCGATTTAAAATATTCCACTGCAATTTCCTGCACAATAAAAAGACAGCAGAACTGGTGGTTGTTTGATTTTAAAACAGGTATAGTTGCTTTTGTGCATCAATTAGGCAAAATATATTAAAATGGATATCCGAAATACAATTCCACAGAGAAAACGCGTTTTGATAAAAAAATTTTAGTTTCGGGTGACGACGTTAAATCAGATAACTACTATATATTACTGTATAATGCTATAGACAAAATTGCGCAGAACGCCGCCAGCTTTCTTACACGACATACCATTTCCAACATTGCTGGACATTGCCGACAAAAACACAAATAAAAATATTGAAACTTGTGACATTTAAGATGGGAGGCTGTAGCACAATCGTCTCATCATAACGCATGTTACTGTTCCAAAGCAACATGGCACATCGGATAATTGCAGAGTCACATATGAAGAAGAAATATTGATTAGAGGACCAATAGATTCTGATCACCTTGGGCTAAATCCTGGCCGTCGTATATACCATTTTTCAGTCAAATTTATAGATTTTTGATTATAATTCATAAAATTTTCGAGTCTAATTCACACTTTTTCATATCAAGTTCGTAGATATTCGATACCAATTCATAGGCTTTCGAGTTAAATTCATAATTTTTTTAATCAAATTCTTAATTTTTTGTTGAGATAAATACATAACTTCTTCGAGCCAAATTCGTAGTTTTTTCAAGACGAATATCAATAACTTCAATAATTTGTGAATTTGATGCATAAAATATGAACTTTCCTCCACAATGTATGACTTTAACTCGAAAAAATTTAGCTCGAAACAAATTATGAATTTCACTCGAAAACTTATGAATTGATATCGGAAATTTACAAATTTGATCTGAAAAAATATGAATTAGATTCGAAAATATTATGAATTTGTAACAAATATCGGTGAATTTGACTCGAAAATGGTATAGAAGGCCGTTACCAAAAGCAATTAATTGACAAGATGGAGGATTTAAGGTTATTTTATCGACTAGTCCGCACACTTAATTTTTTCTATGATGTGTAATATATTGCCATATAAATATATTTTGACAGTTATATTGATAATTTAAACGCTGCCTTGCACGAGAAGCATAACAATTTGAAGATTCACATTGCCGATGTAGTTGGCCGGTATTCCAAGATAAATAGATCTCGCGCACATAATAGCAACATAAGCATAGTAGCAGCACTTTCACGACACTTATTGGAAATATTGTGGGCACGAAAAAGCACAGCACTGCCCTACTAAGCGCAAAAGCGGTATCTCAATGAAAGCTAGTTTCGAGATAATTGAAGTTTTGTAAAAGTAGTAATATTGATATATATTGATATATTGATATATTTCCTTAGTGATTTAAGGTAAAACTGAGATAAGCGACCAGGAACTGGGTTCGTTTGAAGCTGATGGAGGATTCTCTTTACTCCACTTTTCTCGGTGAGCGATCTTCCGCTCAGTTATGAATCTTGGATACATCGGGTACTTAGATTTAGAAAACTTTCTTAAGGTGTTTTCGATATGTTTTAAATAAGATACCATTGAAAGGCTTAGTTCATTAAATGCGTATTGTTTTAAGCTTTCTAATGTTATAAAAATCAATTGTTCGATTTTTTTTTTAGATACCGCCTCTGCGCTTAGTAAAGCAGAGCAGAGTCTTCGGAAAATAGTTATTAGGTGTGGTTTTTTTTTTGCTCCTCTATACAGCGCAGAACAGAATAGGCGCATTGGAAACAACAAGACTCCTGTCCCAGTGAATTTACTTGTACAGAAATTCTGTTCTGCATAGGTAATTGGCGTGCTGAACTATAGAATGTGCTGATAGAAAAAAGAAAAGCTCATGAGATGTTGTCTTTTTTTCTGTGAAGTGGCTTTGGTTTTTTCAAGGTTATGTTGAAGTTAGGAAATTAGGAAAGGTTAAGTTAGGAAATTAGAAAAAAAAAACCTAATAATGTGTAGAAACTTAAAAGAGGTAATTTTCTGTTAGTTCTTTTTCTATTTTCTATCGATTGTGGTAGTGTATACTCGTTATTTTCTCCCTTTATTTTCAGCTGTTTTGTGCTACACCAGCATATGTCAGTCTTAGCGAATGCACTGCTGTTTTATACTAGATTGCTGTTTTTGCGGCATCGTTCTCTTCTGTTCTGCACCGGAGCAAAAAAACGCACCTATTAGGTGTGTTTTTTTGCTCCGATACAGAATAGAATATAAATATGCCACAAAAATACCGATCTAGTATAAAACAGCAATGCATTTGCTTAGACTGATATAGGTTGCTGTATTTGCTGTGGTAGCACAAAACAGCTGAAAACAAAGGGAGAAAATAACGAGTATAAACTACCACAAGCGATAGAAAATAGAAAAAGGATTAACACAAAATTACTTCTTTTAACTTTCTACACATTATGCGGGCTTTTTCTAACATCCTAACTACCAAAACATTCAACTTAACCATGAAAAACCCAAAACCACCTCACAGCAAAAAAGACAACTTCTCAAGAGTTTTTCTTTTTTCTGCAGCACATTCTACAAATGAGGAATAGAATTTCTGTACTAGTGAATTCACTGGTACAGAAGTTTTGTTGTTTCCAATGCATATACTAGGTCTGTTCGCGTACCTGAATCTATTATAATATATTAAAATAGATTCGCAGAAAGTCGTTTTTGTACTCTTGCTGCAAGCCAAATTTTGCAGCATAAAGAAGCCAGCTGCCAAATTCTTTTACTGCTACAGTTTGCTGAAGTACGCAAACAAACCTACTCTATTCTCTGCTGGATAGACGAGCAAAAAAACGCGCCTATTGTTTGATTCAGTCGAACACAGGTCGAACAGTACCACCGACACTTTCAATTGTCAAAACGATTGTCATCGACCGATTGCCATTAAATTTTAATTTAGGGAAGACGATACGATTTTTGTTAGCACAATAATACCTGTCAGATTGCAAGTTACTCCTATATGACGGCCAGGGTTGAATCCACTTAAGTACGTTTTCTGGGACGTGCAGACGCATCCCAATCAGACGGCGTTTCTGTTGTTAGTAGACCTACTTATGCTTTGTTGTTATCAGATCCTTTTGCCGAAGACCATCGCAATCGTCTGTACCCTAAAATATCAAGAGTAAATTTGTGAGTCATTTGAAGGGAGAAAACCGTGTTTCTGACAAATGTATTTTCCACACCAGAATTTTTCTGCTTAAAGGTTTGTATTGACTTAATCGTGAAGATACATTAAGACAAGTTCCGATTGTTTGGTCATTCTTTGGAATTAAAGTTTTGACCATGGAGAAAAGTGGAGACTCTACTGACCACTGCTGGATAAAATTTCAAGTATTCCAATTTTCGATCGATTTTGTTATTGAAAAGTCATTTTCATAAGTCAATTTTCCAAATTCAAACACTTATTTACATCAAATATCACTTTTTCGTTCGGAAAAATGAACTGCACCTGCTGAATTGGCGTGAAATGAGTGGATACATAGTCCCAATGCCATTTACAGTTTCATTACGACAGCAACTTTTGAAGAAAACAGTACCACTCTTGCTAAATTTTCGCCGAAACAAATTTCACGTGAAATTTTGTAAGATAATTCGAAGTCAATACTAAGCTTAACACTTAACTACGCGCTGGGCTTCATCGTACAGTGTCGACTCCAAGGATTCCATTCTCATCCCAATGACCCTACATTGTTTATGTGAAGTTCGAAATCTCCCAGAAGTGTGAAATATCCCTATCCTAGCTTGGGTACGTGGTAGAGCGTTAACAATGCGAATCAAATGTTGGGAATATTCATAGTCACTCATTCAAACTCAGGTTATTTTATTAGTAGCATGGAACCTTAAATGTATACGAAGCTGACACGTTCGTCAACTAACACATTATGATGTGATTTAGTGTAAATTGAATATATTCTTGTTTTATTAAAAATCAATAAATAAAGTTAATCCTCGAGAAAGTTTGATTCAATTATTGATTTTTCATAGTCGTTTATGAAGGAAAGAACCATAATACAATTAATTTTGATGCTTTGGCATGCTCAATTCTTTGTATATAGTCTCGGAACTTAATTAGATGATTGAATACGGAAAGTATTCGAGTATGCGTAAATGAAACTTTTGTGGAGCCGACATAGATTTCTTGTTTCCATTGACTGATACCACATACATATATGAAAATGTGTCCGCTTCTAATAGATTAAAATAATCAATCATGTTCAAACGTTTCTGCAGTCAAAGGCTGAAAAGAACGACTGTAGTTTTCACAAATATATTTCTGAATAATGAATTCCTGTTAGTAAAACAAAGTATTTACATAATCGCATTAATATTTTATCATACACATTCAAATTTACAACAGGGGGTTTCCACAAGTGCCACATTTTGAAACTCACCACTTTACAATGCGCTGATGGTAGCTGTCATTGACACTATCATTTTTACACAATAGGGTCTGACAAATTGTCATGCACAGATTAACACAGCAGCTGAGTCTAAAAATTTTGGAAATTTATTTCCGAAATCAGTGTTCAGTTGTGCAAACTCAAAAATCGTTTCGTACGTTTTATGGACCGCATAATCTTCCTTGAGCACATAACATTCACCTTGTAATTGCAAATTTTTGCAACCACTTCACGCTCCTGAATTGTAGGCCAATGAAAAAATTGAGAACAATGCGTTCTGAAAAGAATATCACAGTAACGGAAGCCAGTGATTCTGACAAACCAGAATTGTCGATTCACAGGTGTGCGCAAGAAATTTGGATTTGTCTGTCCACTTTGTGGAAAATTTTGCACAGGGATCTCGGTACAAGATTCAATTGGTGCAAGAATTATAGTCTCATGAACAGTAGGTGCGTCGCAAGTTCAGAAGAAAGGTCGAAAATCAACTGGAAGTTGAACCCTCTGAACCAGTCCCAGATTCTTGGGAAAATTTAGTTCAGTGACGAGGCTCATTTCTGGCTCGATGGCTACGTCAGTGAGCGAAATCACCACATTCGAAGCAAAAACATCCCTGTCAAGTCATTTAAAAATCATTGCATCCACGAAATTGCTCTGTATGGTACGCACTGCGTGCTGGTGGCATCATAGGGACATACTTCTTCAAAGATGAAGGCGACGCGCCACAGTCAATGGCGACCGGTACAGAGCAACGATAAACCAGTTTTTGCTCCTGAATTTGCGTTGCATTGATGCGAAAAAGATGTGCTTGCATCAAGATGATATGTGCAATACAGCGACCGCAACTATCAGCTTATTGGAGACGAAATTCGGTAATTGCATTATCTCGAGCATTGACAGCTGAACACGTCAATTGGCCACCGAGATCGTGCGATTTGAGTCCTTTGGACTACTTCTTGTGAAGATGCGTGAAATCGTTCATTTAAGCGTACAAACCAGACGATCCATGCTTTGGAAGCCAAAACAATTGGCGTCATTGACGATATACAGTGTACCAAAAATGTCTTCGTACAGCAGCTGTTTGAAACTCAAGTGATAAAATACAATAAACTGTTGCAAGAAATTTGAAAAAGTTTTAATGCAGATTTGTTCATTAAACATTTATATTTAATTTAAAAACAAAAACTAATCCATTAAAATTATTCATTACACAGCTATTAGCAAAAAATAAAGCAAAACCGACAATTTGCCTCCAATTATGACTTCGTACACTTACGAAACAGTTTATGAAAAATTTTAAAAACCATAGATATATTTTTTGCTAATATTTAGTTAGGTAGCTTTTATTTTTAATCACGGCTTTAAGGCGGTGTGGCATCTAAAGTGATGCTGATCAAAGAGTGAGATCTCTTCCAGTAAACGCCTTACAGCTATCGACCTAACTATTCCAGATGAACATAAAGCAAAGTAATGAAAGAAAATATTTGTAGAGGTCTAATGGTTGAAATTGGTAGGGTATCTTGTTCACTACTTCGCAATCAAAGTGAATACAAGTCTGGAGTAGTAAGTTCCATGAGGCACTTGATTTCTGATTTAACTCAGATTAAATCAGATATTCAGAGCTAGGTGAACTGAAAGCTCGGAGCGTGATCCCTCGTCCGAACCTCGATTTGAGCCAAGTGCTTTACCGGCTACAGGAGCTTCGTTTCCAGATGAACATTCTGATGTATTAATAACCGCACGTCCACCAGGGGTAACAGAGGGGGAAGAAGTCCCAGTGTTTAAAGTCATTATAGCCACAGCAGTTCTAAAATCAAAGAGTCTGTCTCCTTTGGCGTTATATTTGTTTTTATTAGCATTGCAGCCCACCAGAAGATTCAGCTTTTCTAGTTCAGTGTACAGAGCTATGTTCACGAGCTCTTGTGTTGGCGGCGGTAATAGGAGTCAAAATGAAGGTACGCTGAGGCAACAATCGTGCTTTTCAGTCTTCCTTTTTCCCGCTACTGCACTGATATGTCCCGGCTTGAAAACTCTCTGAACGTTCTGGCATCAAGCATATTGGAAACTAGAACACCTTTTGGCCATAAAAGAGATTTGCCTCCTTAATTACACTGAGTTTGTAGATACTACTGCCTTGGATGCACTGCCCCTGTTCAAGTGCGATGTAGGAAGAAGCTTGCAGTTTTGCAGTTGGTATGAACTGATTTTATACACTGAGTTCTGACAATTTCTAGAATTTATGTCTACGGATCTCTTTGTGGGGACGCTTAGACATTGTACGCGTGACCTCAGTCAAAGAAGCTCTATGGACGAGAAGTTTCACTGGACCTTTGCATTTTGTTCTCGAGACATATTCAAAGACAGTCAAGAGATGATGCCAACTTTTTGATTTGGTTAAATTTAACCTGTCCCTCAGGACCGAGAGACTTCTCTGGTCAAGTACGATCACTAGGCTGAAACTATCCTCATCGGTGATAGAATTCTTCTTAAGATTCATATGCCTTATAATCCAGTCTTAGATAACGATGCGCGGATTCAGCTTAGTGAACATGCCAGTGTTGTCACTTGCATTCTTGTGAGAACAGGCAACCCCACCACTGACATGATAAAGTTAGGCAAGATCGGAGTCCAAAATGGTAAATTTGGGACGATTACAAGTATCCAGTTTTGGAAGAATCTGTGTGAGCCAAGTTTTCGTTTGGTTGAAGTAAGTGACTTGGGGTAAGATGTCCTAGGAAGATATGAAATATGTCAAATGATGCACAGTGCAGAGGAATTATGAGAACCAAAACTTTTGAAATAGCCATTTTTAAAGAGAAAAATTACATTTTATACAATTTAACAATTTTATTAGAAATCTGCTGAGTTTTATTAGAAATCAATTTTATTAGAAATCTGCTAGAGTTAAGCTGAAAAAAATATTCTTGAAATACATACATCCATTGATTTGAAAAATTAAAGTTTGATAAAGAAAGATCTTATCAAATTTCGTATTTTCCTTGTAGTCTTCAATATTATTTTACTGTAGAATGTTGATAAACATAGTTATTTTTCTATGACTAAAGTTTCAAAACTATCATTCCTATCTGGAAACATTTGTAGATGAACATAGCCGATGCAAACTTATTTTAAAAAGACTCAATTTCTGTGTTGTGCATGAACAATTTCAAATTTCAGACGGATGTTCTCATAGCCTTTACATCAATTTCATTTCAAATTAATGAAGAATCGTGTACCATATTCTGTATTAAGGATTATATAGTGTTACGTACTTTTTATGTGCAAGGGAGAATAGATAAAATTCGTGACTTGAATTCGTAATGTTCAAGACTCTTCATCTGTGGGGAATATTCTGTACCTTTTGAAGTTTCTTACAGATAGTGTAATGGTGAAAGAACTGTGACGCTACTAGCGTATAAATTTATCGGAGTTTGTGTCCGAATAAAAAATGTTTGACTACTTTTCAAAGCACTTCGACTAAAGGCATGCATTCTTGCGTGGCACAAAGAGATATTTTTATTGAAAAAAAACATCTAATGTTCTACTTCATGATTCATAACTCGTACAGTTTCTAATTAGAACTTTCGTTGACATCTTTTTACAACAACGTTTTGTTTCTGTTACGAAACTTAAGAAATATTCTATATTCTAGCTTCTCAAACTCTTTCCAATCAGTGTTCATTCAAACGTATAGCTCATTGGTATTTATCTCTTTTATGTATTTTGCGCTTTAGTTTGTTTGTAAACCAAGGCTACTCACCAGCAAGCTTTTATGTTGCTCTTTTTCTGAAAGCACGAAATCTAATTGCAGCCTCCTCAAACTAGCTCCCTACAAATTAATATTCAAAGCCACAGAATATTAATATCTAATAACATTTTTATGACCAAAGCCCTAAAACGGGTGGTTTTTCAATGATTTTTCGCACAAAAAAGATATATGATTGACATCGAAATAATTTCGAAACCAATTAATTTTCCTCCAAAGGCAAAAAACAATTACACTGGCTGAGAAATGACAAAAATTGGCCTCGAGATGGGATTTTTTCAAAATTAAGTGTTCGTTCATTTTTCATCGCGTTATCTATTGTTTAATTCATTAAAGTGTTTCTAAGGCAAAATCACATACAGTGCCGGTAAAAATGATTAGACTCCCCATGTTTTTATGAAATCGTCAAATAATAAAACAATCCCAAGAATCTGTGCACATATCTGAGATTGTCGCACCGCTTGACATTCCCCTTTACAATTAGTCAGGGATTTTCCGTATAACATAATTGAAGAAAGTTTACTGGTAGGTAAAAAAGATAAGACAGCAAGGAAAAATCATTCACTGTTTATTCGGGTTGGAACTTTTGCTCCGTAAAGAGGACGAAAAGTATTTAAAGAATAGGAATTAAATTTTTGAAAGTGTTTTTTTTTACTGATTTTGTGTTGTGAACTCTTGACAATAAGTAGAGCAAAGCAGTTGACTGCCAAGGAAACGAATATTATAAAAAAATTACATTACGGAAATTGCATTAAAATAATGGCAAGAAGAAATCAAGAGGGCTGTCACAAGAGCTGATATTCCTCGGTCCGAATGGAGAATTATTCGATTAGTATAGTAACAGCACAAAAGGGACAGACTGGCTTTGCTGAAAGCCACTTGCGTTGGAAGAAAAACTGCCGTCGTTGTATCTTTACAGACGAAAGGAAATTTAGCTTCGACGGGCCCGCCGGTTTTTTTTATTATTTCCATAACCTAAGGAAAGACATGCTAGTTTTGAGCAAAAGACAGCATGGTTTCGGAAGTGTAATGGTTTGGACTGCTATAGGATACAACGGACGGTCAAACATTCGATTTTTAACTGGAAAAATAAACAGCTTCCGATGTGTGAAACTGCTTCGCGAAGAGTTTGACAATAATTTGGCTGAAATTGTGAATCAGCCGTTCATTTTTCAGCAAGATAATGTTGCGGTTCACAATGTAAACGTTATTAAACAGTACTTTTCAGTAGCAACAAATTGATGTTTTCGATTTCTCAGCAAGGTCTTCAGAGCTAAATATTATCGAAAATTGTTGGGGTCAGCTGACTCGAATCGTTGACGCTGAATCGAAACAATTTCAAGACACAAAGGAATTAAAAAAAAGCTATTATTTCTCCTTTGCCCAAATTTAGAGAAAATATGTTCGAAAATTATATAAAAGTCTACCAAAAGCAATGATAGAAATTATAAGAAAGAGAGAAAGAAATTATAAGAAAAATAGTTGCATTTCATTACTTAAATATATGGGGTATTTTTTCATTTTTACCGGCACTGTATGTGCAGGGACGATGGAAGTCGGTGAGACGAAGTACAAAAATAGCAAACGTTTCTCCAGTAGTATGCATTTGTTAACATAAATAACGATTTGTTGATATGGGTGTACATGAAAATAGCTAATATGCATTGGCTGGTGACTTTACACGGCATGGCGATATGACAAAGATCAACAATCAGGATCATCAATTGGTGTATGAAAGGTTCCCACTTTTCAGTCACCAGCATCTGTTAGAAACCTTAGCGTTCTTTTTGACACTTCACTAAACTTATTAAAAGATATTAATCATATTTTAGCCACATTATGGATATTTCTTAGCCATATAAATTCCAACTGAAGCCCGCGAGTGTTGGGTTTTTTCATTCGAAACACTCAGCATTTTTATAATATCAACACACTAAAAATGTTGTACAGATCCTTAGTTAGGAGTAAACTTGACTATGTGTCTGTTCTGTATTATGGAGCCCATCTTACAAAACTCATTCGGATGACATTGAAAAATTTCAGCATAGATTTCTAAGACATATTGCTTTTAAATTAAAAATTTCATCGATAATATAATATATTCGTATATTCTGCCCATATGGAATATGACCATATTGCATTTTCCACAAATCACCTAGACGTAGTAGGTCTTAGAGAAATTTATTTTAGAGTTCCACCAAAATCAACTAGGTGTAGAGATATTTTTGAACCGTTGAAGCGGATTAGTAACATTTTATCTAAAGGCTCGTATCCACCAGAGCTCGCACACAGCTCGCGCTCAGATTTGACGTCATTGATGATTGTACACGAGCTGAACGCGAACAATGTACGCGCTCTCCATCTGCAACGTCCACATCAAGAACGGAAACAGAAAAGTAGCCTGCGTGCTAGCACTTTTAGTGTAGACATTTACTTCCGAGCTCGCATTCTGTACGCGCACTGTTTCTTTGCTTTCCGATCAGAATTCTTATATCAGTACATCTAAAAAAAACTTCCGTGAATATGCAAAATGGATTTTGATGAAGGCGAAATTCTTATTCACGCATAATATTGTCTAAACTTTCAAAAAAAAAAAACGAAAATATCCACCATGTAAGCCTCGCTTCCTTGTCCTCTTTATTTCTGTCCCATCACTTCGCATAATTTTTCCGACTTTCCCAAAAATATTTTCTTTTTTTTCTGTCGATTGTCTTCCCAGAAAATAGGATATTCCTCCTCTTTATTGATTAACTTAATAGCTAATTCATAGGTCCATTTCATACTGAATTGCATTTTGCACGTCTGCTTTCCAACAAAAGTAGAAAGCAAGGAAGCAGCTCAACGAGCAATCGAAATGCTATGTTTGCTCGTCTGCACTATGTGTGTCTGCTCGGGAACAGAGCGTTGCATCCGAACCCGCGAACATTTTCGGTGGAAACGTATCTCATACCGGGCCTCGATTGGCAATTTTCTCTGCCATTTCCGATGGCAACGACTGTCAAATTTATGGTATGCCATCTGTGCGTGGGCAATTTCATGGCATGCAATTTCATTTTGAAAATGCCTCTGAGAAGGAAGAACATGCGCTGTATCTGAGTGTCTAATGCTCTTAAGGAGTTATTTGAAGTGCAGAGCGAAGAAATTCAACTACTTATGAAAACTTCACGTATAGGATAAATTACTTTTTGGATAAGCAGGTAAAATTTCAGGCGAAAATATAACTATTATATAATTTGCTGGGGTACGAAGGGGAATGCGATAAAAGTCATTTGAAAAATCCGCCCATCATCAGCAGGGAGTCTCATATATTTACTCATCGTTCAAAATGGAAATTATTTCTCTTTTTTAAATAAAATAAATATATTTAATTTCACTATTCCGCATCAAAGTTCCATTTTTTCGCAATTTTTCACCATTTCATATTCTGTAGACTATTTTCCTTGCTCAACGAGTTCTAAAAATCCCTTTGAATTCAGAATCCCTACATTTTCTTATAAGAAATAAAGCATTCCTACGGTTCAGCGCCATTTTGAAATCAAGAACTGTCAAAATATTGCCAGGCAGATGGCCAAGCAAATGGCATACCATATTGCCTACCATTTATGGCAGACCATAAAATATGACATACCATAGGTAGCCTCCACTAGCAATTTAAAATGTTATGCCATGGAAAATTGCTAGTGGAGGCTGCCTGTCAAATACAGCTCGCGCACAGCTCTTCTGGTTGTTCGCGCTCAGTGCGCAGGCAGCTTTTGGTGTAGACGATAGCTTGCTGGCTGAGCGCGAACAGCATGTACGCAGTGCGTTTGGTAGATAAGAGCCTTAATGAAGTGAATTTGTTTATTCCAGCTTGAATATGATCGAAAATTACTTGAAATACTTGCTGACTACGTTAAAATTAATGATATTTAAAGTACTGGAATTGATTTTCTTTCTCTTTTTAATTTTCTTATCGTTATCATGGACGAAACTAGATAGCAGTTAGCTTGTGTGATCTCTTTTTAGAATCCACCTACGAACGATTAATCATTATCAAACACTAAAATTTGAGTTTGCGTAGGTATGAGTAATTACCTTAGTAAAACCAGGAGTGCAATTATTTGTGAAAAAACATTGTTTTTCAGGTTTGTAAGCCTTTTTTCGAAATTTACAACTTTTTACGACTGTTGACATCCTATTCTCCCTTACTCTGCCAACGCTACAAAGCAGACTTCTCTCAACCGTAACCCAGTTCTTGAAGTACAATACCTCCATAGCTTTATTACTCCTTACATAAGTTTCTGTACAATCTTCGTACACATTCCATTTTGCATGGCACAAAACCACTTCGCCATGATGGCGGAAATCCTTTTTAGTTTTACTCAAACCAAAAACTAAACTAGCAAAAGTTGCGAATAAATCTCTTAGCGTTGCACTTAGCTTATCTTGAGAGTGAATTGCTGACGAGTAGTGGCGGTTGCATCGTAGCATCAAGACATTATATTTGCCAAGTTGTTTTTTTCGGGGAGTAAAGCTTAACAGCTTGCGTATTTCCGTATCCGCTTGTAAGAACGAAACTTGCACAAACTTTCGCATGAAACACACTTGTCAGATTCAAATAAGAGAGTTTTAAAGGAATGGCACGAAGCGTTTCCCGGACGAAGCGGAAAATAATAATTATTCATGCATTATCTGAAGTTGTATCTGTTTGGCTGAGACTTTCTCATTTCCATTTATGTTTTTTTTTTGACTATGACTCTGGTCTACCAAGACAATTCTACTTATTAGTTTCCAATCTATTCAGAAACTTTATTTTCGATATTACCTCTTATGTTCATATCGTGTCCATTAATCATGTATGAAGCTGAATAAATAATCGTTTGCAGTAATAGCAACTTTAGTCAAATTAACGCCACTGCGTAACACGGGGTCTCATACCAATTTACAAATAGTGAGTCAACCGAAACTCACCAATAATGACGTGGATCGTGTCTTAATACATTCCATGTCACTGAAAGCTACTCTTTCTTTGAGGATGTTTTGTTTATTTCTCATTTCTAACCCAGTCGAGCAGTCTCTTCGTTTTACCTCTATGTTGATATTTGTCCAGTAATTGGCCGTAGAAGCCAAATTACTCGACCTCATGACGACCGTATGTCAATCGAACTAGGTAGACGAAGAAAGTTTCATTGGAGCCAGTTTATTGACAGACTGCGGGAAATGTTTATTTATTTTCAAGTTCAGGTAATAAGAAGAAACTCACTCAATAGCCCAGAGAGATTGACAAAAGGTCAATAGCATAGAAAGCTTCCCGAAAGGATGTAGTGAATATTTTATTAGCAAATATGGCACACAAATTTCATTGATATTAAAAAAACATTAATCATGGTGTCTTTCCAATCAAATTACGGTCGATGACGAAGAAGCAATTAATTAGCTGTGTATTTGCAACGCATTTCCAAAATAGTATCATAATATAATCATTATTACTTCATTCATCATAAAGGTTTGTGACAGTCTGCACCGAAACTGTCGCTGAAGTCCGCCCACAACATTGCTATCTTTGCATTACGCCCAGTTATCGACGTACAAGCCACTGCCATTATCTACAAAGGTAGTACTTCAAATTAATTTTCATTTCTGTTCTCTAAAGAGATGTGATTTTCCTCACCACTAAGCATCTCAATGTTCTACTTGCTGTGTTTTCCCGGTTTTCCTGTGGTGTAACCATCAAGCAAAATATTCGAATTTCGGCACAGCAATATTAAAGTTTAATTTTAGCATTCGGTTCGTTTCATGTCTTGTTTGCAAACTAATTTTAAACATGCCCTGCTTGATTGAAACCATAGATGACGAAGTTTTCCCTCAGCCAGCTTGAACCTTTCCACTGTCCGGGGACACATCGTCTTGCTTTCAATATCAAGCACTCAACGAAGCTATTTTAATGGTTGTAATCGAACAAATTGAGGAAACTGACTGCTAGGCTTACTGGCTTCCAGGGAATAGTACCGGCAACTGAGAAATAATTTGGTGCTATCATCTTCATAAATATTAGAATATTTCATAATACGCCTTCTGTTTAAATTTTAGTTCAGATGGAAATGTCTGAACTAAGAGCGGTGTTATTTTTTGAGAACCAACCCACGTTGGGCGCGAAACTAAGAACTGTAAATGTTTAGGTAAGAACCGGTTTTCCTGCCTTTTGTATAAAATTGAAGGAACTCGGCACTTCCACCGATACACTGGCTTATTAATAACAGAAGAGCTCTGCTCTTAAGAACAACCAAATGATTATAACGAAATATTGACGATACTTAAACCTTAACATGTTGTCAATTAATCTACTGTTGATTTGTTGCTGCAACGACGGTACTTAAATCGTGGTCCTACTTAGCAATGTCTTATGAGAAGCACACAATAAATACAATAAAAGTGATTTATTTTCATTAGCACAGTCTTATTTTGTAGTGACAAAGTACAAGGAAACTTACTTTCTACAACGTAAGCATAATTTATTGACACGCATGTTACACTATGTAAATATAGGCAAATGGAACATTATTTCAGTAATAATAGTTCGTGTTCAATAATCAATAATAACATTAAATACTTATTACAATGCAATAATTCAAAATATATTGGTTATAAAGTAGGTTAATGTACGTACATATATTTATAACCAAACGTGCGTATTAAATCAAATGAATATCTTTTAACCAAAGAAAGCGTATCTTATGCATTTCGATTTAATAGAAGTGAGCTATTAAGAAACTGTATAAATTGTATTCGCTTAAATAAGTATGAATTTTTATATGGAGCAGTTAAAATAGCTACAAAACAATAAGCTTGTGTTGATAACTTATCTTCAGTGTATTTCAGGAGCCCAACAAAATGTTAATTTCTCTATCTAAAGCTGTATATTTCATAGACACATAGCAATGTATCATTTTGTCATTCAATTTTCATTCAAATACACTCTCCAAAGCCCATCGAATTTGACGGTAATGACCAAAATCCACGCACCTTCAATTCCATCTAAATAGCTAAATTTTATGTGCACGTTTTTATCATCTTCGGTTCAGTTCACTATGTTATGGTAATCTAATTCCGTTATCTTGACTTTCATCTCTCATAAAAAGTCTCATGGGCGCAACACACATAGGGGGGCAAACGTTTCGGGAAGACAATCGACAAACCATTCGATGAGACGTTCAGCAAGGCATAGGATGAAGATGGCTTAACTTATGAAAGGATACTTACCTATCTACCTACACAATATGCATATCTGCTCACTTAAAGCCGAAATTACATTCTCGCCGAACGCTTCGTCGAGCAACTTGGTAAATTACTTCCCAGGACATTTGACGAGAATTCAAAGTCTTCACTCGAAACTGTTTATCTAAGAGATAGACCCTTTATAATATCTCAGTACGCCATAAAACTCGTCCTGTCCGCATTGAGAATACTTGAAGGGTGTGCAGGTTATGTGCGCTGATATGCATCTGGTGTAGGTAGGTAGCATTTATATATAAATATTCGAACAGTGTACCTCGTACCCATCTGTACGCATGCATCTTGCCCGATATGATGTATCTTGTCCATGATTTGGTAGGCAAATCAAATCGGTTTGTAAATATCATGGGAGCCAGCACCAGACCTTTTTTCAAATCACTTTGACTCAATACCTAATACCGAAAAAATTCGAGCGACCCGGAACTAAGACGAAACCCTCATAAGCCCTCAGAAACCCTCATAATACAGTTAGGCGCCAGCGAAAAAACCATATAAACTCTCGTGCTTGTCATGTCTGGACAAAAGTGTGGATGGAGAAAAACATACGAGAGTCGACTGTGTGGACAACCATCCATACTCTCCTATTCGGCTATACTTGTCATGTCTCGGCGAGAATGTAGATCCACCTTCATATACCATTCTGTCAGAAGATATAGATAATCGATGGTTTCAGCAAATTATCAGAAAATGGACTCGGATTTCAAGAAGCGCGTGGTATAGAGTTTTGTGTTTCAAAAGATCTAAGAGTTTTGATAAGATTTCTATTGATTCTCAAAATGAAAATATTTTGGTAATGAAACGATATGAAAGCGAATATATTTTGATAAATGAAGTATGCAATTGTGAGATATATCTCATAAAATGAATAAAAGACTATTCAGCTGGTTTGGTGGTAACACAGTCAAAGTGTTTGTTAGTTGGTTGATTAAACATAATAAACAAAGTAGGTCGAATGCTGCTAAAGTCGACTGCCAAAACTTTTTTTTGGATGGACTATGTGAATTGATTAACATTAATTTTTGTGATCACGGTTCCCTTCTTGTCTATAAATCAGCATAGACAACGTATATCGTCTCTAAAGCTTATCAAAGCAGAGAATAATTGATACAGGAAACTCGATCGTTTTGCGGAATAAGCCTCCGAAAGCAGAATCAAATTGGAATTGTTTTTGCGGGATGATTAAAATTGAAAAAAATTTTATTTATCTTGAAAATTTTATTTGACAAAGTGGTTTCGAAAGCATGCACTGATTCTCATCAGACACCAGCACACAGTGCATACTTGACTGGTGTGACCACTTGCAGTTGGAAATCATTAATTGTTATTTACGCTGGTTGTGACAAATTTTAACATCTCCGACTTATATCCATGGAAATAATTTACTCATAAAGGTTATTGATTTGTTATCACGGAATACGTAAAAAAATTAAGACCCTATAAAAACAGAGCCACTTTCAAATTATTGTGAGTTTCGGTACATTACTCGAACTAGAAGATATCACTAAAATTTCAAACATAAATTCAAAATATCTCACTACACTAATGACGAATATGCAGATATTATGTACGTATATGGAGAGTGCCGGGGAAGTTCACAAGCGGCGCAATCTTTGTATCAACAGAGATATCCCCATCGACGGATTCCTGGACGGAGAGTGTTTCAACAACTATACACAAGGATTTGAGAAACTGGCAGCGTAAAGACGAGCCGAGTAAACGCAAATACTGCGCCTGCAATCGCTGTACGGACCTATGAAGAAATACTACATGCAGTGGAAACTGACCTATCAATCAGTATTCGACGCTTGGCGTTGCAGTTTAACGTGTCTACGTGGAAAGTTTGGAGTATTTTATAAGCAGCTTGTTTACATCCTTACCATCACACACCAGTGCAGGAGCTGCTACCGATCGATTTGCCCAAAAGGATCGAATTCTGCAATTGGCTCCTTGAGAAACAATTAGACAACGAACATTTTTTGAACACCATTCTCTGGACGGATGAGTCCTTATTTACCAGGGACGGTATCACAAACTTCCACAATTTACATACGTGGGCTGAGAGCAATCCACACACGAGAAGGACTACATCGTTTCAGCATAGGTTCAGCGTAAACTTATGGGCAGGAGTGATTGGTAACGATTTAATTGGACCTATTAGGTCCCGCCTACTTTAAATAGTACCAATTACTTACATTTTTTAAGACATGATCTGCAGGACTTATTGGAGGATATTCCGTTGCAACGATTGGCTTCCATGTTTTACCAACACGATGGTGCTCCAGCTCACTATGGCTGACCAGTAAGAGATTGGTTGAATTCCAATTATACTAATCGCGGGATCGGTAGAAATGGACCAATACACTGGCCTGCGAGATCTCCTGATCTAACAATTATGGATTTTTTTTGTATGGGGACGGATGAAGGCCCTCGTTTTCACAACGGAAGTATCAGCATTGGAAGACCTAAATACCAGGATCGATGCGGCTGCAACAGAAGTGAGGCAGCAGCTGAGAAGTATGAATAACAAAAGAACGCTTGCGCAACAAGCTTTTGCGTGTATTCAAAATGACGGTGGCCATTTTGAACATTTACTGTAGCTAAAAAATTTTGAAATAAAGCGTAAAAATCTTTAATAAATTCTTTCAGTTCAAGCAAAGAGTGTAGATCGAAAACGAGGGCCACTTTAAGTCATATTCAGTTTTTAAGCAATATGTATTTTCACTTATCACTTGTGAAATTGTAAAATCTATGCAACTTTTGTAGCCAACAATATGGCCTATAAAAAAATTAAATTCAAATGGCATCTTTTCATGAGATTTTCTGAGAAAAACGACATTGAACACAAAATTTGCATGGTAGAAGTGCCAAAATTTTGTGTTTTCAAGTAAATATCTCAAAATCAGGTACAGTTACAATTTAGGATGTTACATCAAATTAAAGGTAATTTGATTCCATAAAAAAACAAGCCATAAAACTATGCGTTACGATTATTAGTTTTCAAGATGTAATGATTTAAGTGAGTCAGGGTACAGGTCCGAAATAGTTTTATTGACCACCCTGTAACTCTGTAGATTTTGAAAACCGGACCACCCTGTGAAAAATTTTTTTTGCTCAAAATATATCAAGGAATGCCTCCTTACAATAGTGTCCGCCGAGTACCAAACACCCTGTATATACGAATATATATAAATGTTTATAAAATTTTAATTAGTTATGCGGTTGGTAGCCATAAGTTATTTTACCCCTGTAACATTCAATGCAGTCATCGGATCATAATAGTAGGTGCGTTTTTTTTCATCCAGAGTAGTGCAGAATAGCGGTAATGCACGCGAAATACCAAAAACATTCAGAGTACGAAAACTCTGTGAATCAGTGAAGCTCGTACTCGTGTACTCTGTGGAACGTATTTCGATAAGTCATGTCAGGTGAAACAGTTGGCTAGAGTGATAAATTCCCCAAAATTTCCCTGCCAATATAGCAGCCGGAAAACATTATAACGGATGAATATGATGAAAAAAACAATGCTGTTAATAGATTTTACATCCTATGAGCCGGGATATTCTTCGATTACGTTGGAAAAAGAAATTAACCTGATTCTAATTTTCTAGGTAGACATTAGTTATTTCGAAATTTGGATTTTGAATTTTGAACTGACAAATGTCTAACAAAGAAATTACTGCCAGCCAAGTATGAATGAAATAAACTTGCATACTACTCTGGATCGTTTTTTATGCATGCCGGATACATATTCAACAATGGATGAAAAAAAACGCTACTAATATTGACAGCGTGGATTGACCTCAATGTGAAGCAGGTTTGCCAAACTTTTGGCTTTAATTTATCATACATTTTCATTATTCGCATACCCACAGAGGTTACCATTAAATGTTGATACGGCGATAATCTCCAATGAAAATAAGTAGCCAAATTCGAAAATTTTTTTGGATGGTAGCCCCAAACTTCTTTCTATAATTGTAACTTTCGGCAGATAGAATATGCTACTTTTGGCGTGATAGGAGATGTTGCTTTAAAAGGTTTACCAGATAAGAATCCGATGATGAATGTAGCTAGCAAGTGTTTTATTTTCCTAAACTTTGAAATTCATGTGGGTGGTAGCCCTGAAGACCTTTCTACCCTATGAATTTTGAAACAGTTTATGGATCGAAGTGGTACATGACCATCTAAACAGGTTGCTCGTGGGATGGAATATGCACTGAAAATTTGAACGCAATTAAACTTCACATATTTAAATTATTTTCAAGGAGTTGAGAATATCTTAAAGCAGAGAAGACGACGTTTATGGCGTTTTACAGACGGTTGACTATTCTTCGAAAGTTTTGCCCGATGAATATTTTGACGAAACGTTTGGCAAGAGTGTAGGCCAGGCTTTACGACGGCAGAGTCAGATTTCAAAGAGTGTGTACCTCTGCGAAGTAAACAAAGAAAATCGTGATATCTGATCGAATCTAATACCGGAAATATACTACGGCAGAATGTTTCGCCAAGACACTTGTCAAGTTATTGCCAAAACATTCGAAGAGTATTCAAAGAATTCACTCAAAAACCGTTTATTTAAGCCATAGACCTTTTTTTACTATTGTTCGAAGAATATAAACCAAAATACGGAGATTTGGTATAAAAAAAATTGTATCGAACTCAGTCAAATTATCGGTATAGAGAAATTGAATAGAATTCTCCACAACGGTGAATTTATGTGCTAAAATTAATGTGGCAATAAATAGTCAATAAATATCCTACCAAATGTGTTTTTTCTTTTGACAAAAGAAAAATTTATGTCAACTATTTTCACGATACAAAAAAAAATAATGCTTAGAACTATTACAGTACATAAAAACTGATGATGACCGTTTAATCGTAGCTAAATTTCAAATTTTACTCCAATTTTACTGCTTCGGACATGAAAAAACCTGGTAAAATAATGAAGAGTTTATGTAGCCATCTATTAAAGTTTAGTATTAGTAGTAAGTTTTACCTCGAAACTCCGACGGAAATGGTAAAATTATTCGCAAAATGTTTGCTTTTGATTTTACCTCTAGTAAAATTTGTATGAACATTGACATATATATCATGACTATTTCTTGAAAATGCGCCATCCGATTGAGCTGAAATTTTCAAGATACATTGGTGTATAGTTTATGTAAAACATGTTTAAATCTCATCAAATGTGAATTCAGTTTAACCCTTTGGCGCCGGTGGCATTTTAGTGATATTTTAAACATCCTTATAATTCTACCAACAAATAACTTTCAAAAATCACTAAGTTGACAGAATTATTTTTTGGAAATTCTTAACCCTATGTGTGTGTGCTAGATGTCTAAAATAAGATTGCAAAAATTTGATAAATTTTGGATTGCGATAGCTTTTGACACTGTTGTTAAATCATTAAGGAACTTACAGGACATATTAATATTAGCAATCTGTAGATTTATGTAGCTATAAAAATTTCCACTTTTTTAAAAAAATAAGCAACTCAGATATAAATTTTATGCTTTTCGCCAAAGTAAAATATTTGAAATGCCATAACGAGCAAGGACGGTAACCCATCCCTAATTCATCTATATTTTTAGCATTAGAAATTTGTGTGCATGGGAATTCACGACACAACTGAAATTCACAAAATGTGTTGGTTTTTAGTAGGACCAGGTCTGGTAAAAGCGATTTCGAAATGTGGGCAACTCTGTGCCAGTGGTGCCATCTTGAAAAATCACCAAGAAAAAAGCTGTTTTTTGCCCATAAATTTTGATATTGTCACTAGATTTAGTTTCCCACAGTAGCTGAACCTTACCCTAAGCCATGTTTGGTAGAAATTCGGTTGAAAAACGAGGTTGGAACTGCTAGCTGTTGTTATTTGGAGTGTCTTCAGTTTTGAAAATTCCCTTAGGAAAATAAAGTTTTTCGCTATATATGTAACTTCCAGAGTGGTTATGAAATCAAAACGAAATTCATATGGTAAATGGACCTTATCGTACGCAATATTCAGTAAGAATCTGGGTGAAAAATTATGGTAGGGTTGCCAGCTATGGTTGTTTTTGTATTTTTTACTATACCTTTAGTGAGAGATTTGATCATACAATTTTCAAATGGTATTGATTTGTTGGTAGCAATAAACAACAGATATTAAGATTTGTGAAAACTGTTGCGAGTGGTACCCCCAAAATCTTTGTACCGCTATAATTTCCAATGCAGTCTTCGCATCAAAACGAAATTCGCTTCAACGCGAGGTAGGTGTGATCTATTTCGGGTTTTGGTGCTAGCAAAGGAGGCCAGCACGAGGCGTTTTTGTTACTTGCGTATCAATGAATACTAACATTCAGTATTCATACATATCGTGAACATTTACACTGGAAATAAGTAACCAATGTTTAAGATTTCTATGTTCTGCAAATTTTTCGGATGGCAAGAAAAGGAAATATTACTAAATGAGAAAAACGAAGCAAACATAAAATACTCACAGTGAGTGGGATGATATCGAAATGTTCTCTTAAGCATTTTTTTCAGTTGATGCGCTAGAGTTTTTTTATCTCAACACGTTATAAAACTCTACCTGTCCACGTTGAGTAGATTTTAAAGGTGTTCAGTTTAAGTGCGCTGATATTCATATAATGTATGTAGGTTGCATTTTTGCTGTTAAAAAATTTGTTTTAAATATTCCAACAGTGTACCCGTACTTTGTACTCATACGTGCTCATGCATCTTGTCCGGTATGATGCATCTTGCCCATGATTTCATATGCAAACCAAATCGATTTGTGAATATTATCAGAGCAAGCATCAGATATTTTTTCAAATCCCTTTAACTCGATACCTAAACACTACGAATTTTGGATCAACCCCAAGCTAAATTGAGCCTCTAACGTACCTTCATAAAATAGAGGAGCAACTGCAAGCAAAACATTAACACTTATCGACGAGGAAACCATCCACACTTTAGGCTCGGCATGTCTGGCCAAGAGTGCATTTGCGTCTTAAAGTCTCACTGCTCTCTCAATAGATTTAACAAGAGCTGCTGTGCAATTGGAGGTTAAAAACAATGTCAGGATAATTTTTGATAATATTGTAATAATCTTGCCGAGTTTCATTTTGTTCGTTTCGATAGAAATTAAGTCGATATATATTGGGGTTTTGAACAAGCAGAGCAAGTAAAGTTTTTAAATCATTTGTCGATGCTAATTACACCTAAGCCAAATGTTTAAGTTATATTAGAATTCAAATACGATATGAGGTGAAAATTCGAACTTCACTACTAGTTTTTCAAGTCTTTGTCCTGAATGTCCTTCGAATTTTTCCAATCCACTGGAAATCCTCGGAACTTGCATCCGCATGTTAATTGCTCTTAATATTCTATTTTCAATTTGAATTCTGTTTTAGTTAGAAAGCGTGCGATCCAAAAAAAAACTACTCCATTTCGTTGGGCTCTTATTTGAAAGGAATTGAGAAAACGTTGCCAAATTGTATTGACTTATCTTCAAGAGCTCCTTAGTTCCTCATAAAAACATAAGCCAAGCTGGTCATGTGGCTGCCATTGTATCCTCCCTATCTTCTCAAGTATATTCTTTCCAAGAATATTTCGAAGTTACTTGGTAAAGATTGTTTATTGGTTGTTTTCATCACTAGTCAATCATTTCTTTCATATTCTGATTGATGAGGTGCCTACTGAATATTGATGGATTTGTACTTTCTAACGATTGACTATGGCGAACAAGATATTTGCTTCGTCAACAAAAAAATTATTGAGAAGAAACACTATCAGCTTTCGTCATCCGCCATTTATAGCTCAGTATTAATGAGAATTTGAAAATCTATCTGAATAAATCATTGAGCTTTAATGCAGTGTATTTTTCAGGCTTATTTATTCATTGTGGTTCGCTTTAGTTTTGTATTTAACCAACTGATCTGTATCTGATATAAATGCTAACAATATACTATTCTTTACTGTTTCATTCCAGATTTCAAGTCACAAAAGTTGCGAAACGGACTGAAGGACACGTCCCTGGAAACAATAGTCTGAGTTGGCCATACATTTGAAATTGGAAACCTCGCACCTACAGGACAACTACATTTACTCGAAGCTATCATATGTTTTGTGAAGCACCACTATCATTGGCAAATATTCAAAAAAAATTGGCATACGCTCGAACTAACTTGCAATCGCTTCAGGAGGAAATATTTGCTGCTGTTGGATATTGCATTCATACAATTTCTGGTAACTCGCGGATATTGAGCTGATAAACAAAAAGTAATAAACGAAATAAAAGTTAATTTACAAAGTGGAACCTGTGCAAAAAAAAAATTTATGAAATGGTTTCTAGCATTTCAAATTAATTGTGGGAATTAGTTTAAATTTTATCTATGTGCAGTGTAGTTTTTTGGTCTCATTGTTCTGCTTCGCGTTTGATTAATTGAAATCAGCTGCAATTGGACCTTTCGATTGGTGTGATTCGCCATTAGCCACGTAGTGCAAGTAACCGTAAGCCGCGATGGGTTGCGAATTAAGTAAGTTAGCTTCTAGTTCGAAAGCTAACAGTGGAAATGCTTTAGGACCAAGTGAACCACCACCTCCAGCCCCACCCGACCCTCGATTGCCTTTGACAGCAAGGCAAAAATATACCATGATGGCCTCGTGGAAAGGTATAAGTCGTGCGACACAGGCGACCGGAATATGCATGTTCATCAAGTAAGTATGAAAAAAAAAGTTTTAAAAGAATGTATTTCAATCCGCGCTTCAGTAACTTGTTGAATAAAATTGTGTTTGAAATTTAAATAGTTCTTCCGAAATTTGCACCAAATAGTAAATTTTCTGTATATCCACACAAAGATTCAATCAGCTAATTTCAAAACTGTTTTCTGATCAAGCTGAAGCAGAGGCAAGAGTTCTGATGTATACATGAAATAAGATTTCTTTAAGGGGGCTATATGCTTCATAAATTTCAATCAATCATTTTGTTGTTTTTTACTTATTTCGATAGTGAATACTCTCAAAAATATCATATTAAAATTTTAGAAAGGTCCAGGCATTATTATTATAGTTATGCTCGTCTGAGCACGCGCGCTCCATGCGTTAACTCATAGATACACTCAAACAATTTTTGGTTAAATTTTACCCTTATAATAGTAGGAAACTGGCTTCCACCATTAAAGATGTAAATTTACAAAAGTGTTTAAAGTATTTAAATTTTTTTACGACCAAATCGTGTAATTTTACCCTAAATAATGATGCAATTTTATGGCTTTGGCGCAAAGGTGAATAGCAAACTAGCTTCAGTTTACAAAAAGCTGTGTATTATGCAGCTGATATGACGTAAAAGCAAAAAATGCACATCGAATGTGTAAAAAAATTTGTGATTCTTTATTTTAAACGAAAAAATGAATATATTTCCTATTATCAAAGTATTAATTATAGACCCACTTTTTAGAGTGTACAATGCATTTTACTCTAAACGACTTTTTTTCATGCAGTGCCAATGATTTCTCCGAAACTACTGAACCGATCTTTCTCAAATTTTTACCACTTATTGTCAACCCAAAAATCACAACAAAAAAACTTGAATTTTGAAAAATCATTTTTAAGCGTCCGCCATTTTGTTATTATTGTATATAACTCGATAATTTTGGTTCACACGATAGCCACTGGTCAACTAAATAAAAACTTTTTTTTAATTTTTTATTTCAAATCATTTCTCGCTTTAGGATCATTGTCACCGTTTTATGTGAATTTTTTTAGATGGCTATGAGAAAACCGCCATTTTGTAAAATATAATAAAAATAATTACATAGAAAAAAATGTTCATATATTCTGATAGTGTATTTATCAAACCCAAAAAGAATTACATTAATACCTACTCCAGGGGCCTTGTGATAAATTGTTTAAAAATGGTCAGTTTTTTGAGTGCATAAAGCATATAACCTCCTTAAGTTAAAATTAAGATAGCTTTAATCAGTGGCTGCTCGCGGCAGTCAATATAAATGGAGCTAGCCTTCAAGGAAAAGTAACTACTTGTACTTATACTGAAAATTCTGAACGGGCTGCACACTGAACGTTAATTAATTTTTAAGTGTATGGTTTTTCGAAAAGGATTCCTACATTAAAGTGGAATATTCAAAGAAAAACAGTCTAGCGCATCAAAACCGCTAGAAAACTGATTTTCGAATAAATTGTCTTTGAGCTACTTAAAAATGTGGAATGAATTAATACACTTTTTTGGAGTATCATTTCAGTCATTTCTTACACAACGCAACAAAATCGATTTTTTGACAGCATCTCTTATAACATAAATGATGAAAATGTTCAGTGTTGGCAGTATTTTTCCAACTCAGCAGCAATAATTTTACGATAACAAACACATACTTAAATCAACTTATCCTTTGAATTTCGTTCTCATCCGAGGATATCATTGAAAGTTTCAGTGATAAAACTATATATGAGGTTGCCATCCGAATCATCTCCAAAACTCGGAAAAATTAAACAATGGTTGCTTATATTACTGTAAATGCTTTGCATATGAAAACATAATAGGAGCATCTGTTGGTGTAATATTTACGCAAATGTGTGGTGCTGGCAACCCTGTGTCAGCATCACAGCCAAAAATATGCTTCACGTTAAGTTAAATTCACTCTGTGAATTTCGTTTCGTTTGGATAACTGCGCTGGAAGCTAAATGAAAAGAATTACCACCCGCAAAACTTTTCCAAATTTTTTTCAAAAAAGGTCCATTTACTAGGTGGGGTGAAAAGTAACCTCCTTGACCACCAGAATGCGCTGCAATCGCAAAAAAGATTATTGTGCCTTATAGTCCATTCATATTTAGGCAGACATGTCAAATTTCAGAGCGATACAGTCATTTGTTTTGTTTTTACAGCCGATTTTTGTTGACGTGTTTGGCATCATGTTGAGTATGGAAATAAACCATTTTCATTCTCTCATAAAACATTATTTTTTGAGAGGCAAAACGGCGAAGGAAACAAAAGAAAAGTTGGATAAATATTATGGGGCTAGTGTTCCTTCAGATTATACCGTGAAATATTGGTTTCGAGAGTTTCGTGGTGGCCGAAACTCCACTGCCGATGAAGCCCGCAGCGGCAGGCCCTTCGATGCGGTTACACAGGACAATGTCAAAAAAATACATGAAATGGTATTGGCCGACCGGAAAATGAAGATGCACGAGCTAGCAAATGCCACAAGGATTAGTACCAAGCGCACACGCCATATTTTGGGTGAGATTCTGCAGATAAAAAAATTATCCTGCCGCTGGGTGCCGCGCATGCTGACTCCGGACCAAAAACTCGAACGCGAGCGCACTTCGGAAGCGTATTTGGCCATGCTGATGCGGAATCGGGTGGACTTTTGGCTTCGATTGGTGACTTGATGAAACTTGGATCCACTATTTCACGCCAGAGAACCGAATGAGTGCCCGGCAATGGACTGAAGCCGGCACGAGTGCTCAGAAGCGGCCAAGGGAGGCTCAATGGGTCGGAAAGGTCATGGCGTCGGTTTTCTGGGATTGTTATGGCATACTCTTCGTGGACTACCTCAAAAAAGAAAAAACCATCAGCAGCGAGTATTACTGCGCATTATTGGAGCGATTGAAAGCCGAAATCAATGCGAAACGGCTTCACATGAAGCCAAAAAAATTTTGTTTTTACAAGACAACGCGCCGTCACACAAGAGCATCGCAACAATGGCTAAAATCAACGATTTAGGGCTCGAATTGCTTCCCCATCCACCTTATTCGCCTGACTTGGCTCTCTTGGACTATTATCTGTTCCCAAACCTCAAAAGATGGCTCATCAATAAAAAATTCAGCTCGTGCGAGCAGATCATCGACGCCGCGGATGAGTATTTTGTAGGCCTTCCGGAAAATTACTTTTCGGACGGGATCAAAAAGTTGGAAAATTTCTGGAATAAGTGTATCGACCTAAAAGAGGACAAAATTGAATAAAATTTAAAAAAAAATTTAAAAAAACATTTTTTTCATTCCCAAGGAGGTTACTTTTCACCCCACCTAGTACTACATGAATTTCGTTTTGATTCAATGACTGGATTGGAAGTTATTTGGAAATATGCTTTATTTTGCGAAGCAAATTTACAAGATTTAGGTGACAAAAATTATCATAGCTAGCAGCTGTATCCTAGTTTTTCAAACGTATTTATACTGAATGTGGCTTAGAGTACGGTTTAGGCACAGTGTGAATTTCGTTGAATTTTGTTGATTGAATCGGAAGTTATGGGCAGTTTTTTTCAGTGATTTTTCGAGATGGCACCACTGCATTTCTTTTTTGTCTGCTTTTCAAAATCATTTCTATCAGATCTGGTACTAGTTAATACCAATATGGAATTTTGAATTCAACTCGGAATTTTGAAAATTTAAAATTCACATGGCAGGCAAAGGTTATTATCAATAATTTAAATTTGTTTTCAAAAAGTATAAAAAAAATTAGTCGGGCCGATGATATGGGGGTTTTTTCCCGTGCTTGGTTTTAAAGTTGAATAAGGATCTATTAGAACGGCGCAATTCTCTAACAGAAAGATGAATACTAGGAAGAACTAATATGCAGCCGTTAAAAATTTTAAGAAGGAGACACTTGTCGGGGATCTCTCTGCATGGAAATGCGCATAACGAGCGGGTGAATCGGCGTTGCACGGAGTCAAACGCGTCGATCAAGTATCTATAATGGGGACACTAAATTTGCCAACGGTTTTCAAGAACACTACGGAAAAAAACACTTTAAAGAAAAAAGAGTCAAAAGAGAAAAAAGAGAGAAAAGAAAAAAGAGAGAGAGAAGAGAAAAAAAATAGAAAAGAGAAAAAAGAGAGAAAAGAGAGAAAAGAAATATAAAGAGATGAAAGGTTAACAAAAGATTTAGAGGATCTGACGATGAAGCGGGAAAAACTAGCGGCTTTGGTAGTGATGTATAAAATATGCACATCAAACTTCAATTTAAAGTCAAAATCGCGTCAAGGTCCTTGAAACTAGCAACAGCATTGAGAGAGGAGCCAAGAACAAAGTAGAAGAAGAGCGAAAGAAATGTGTTGCAGATGAAGGACATTTGATGACGCTTCGCAACATTCAGAGTGAGGGAATTCACAACGCACCAGTTAGCTAGAGCATTCAAATTGTTCTGCAGTATGAAGCAATCACTAGTGGATGCAATCACTCTGAAAATTTTAAGATCATCAGCGTACAAAAGTCAGGGTGAGTTAAAGAGCGAAGGAGGATGGTTAATTAAAAAAAGGAAAAGGATCTCTTGAAGCAGGAAAAAAGATTGTGAAAGAGAAAAATAACGGGTGAAACTCCTTGCGGAACTCTTGAGGCAGGAAAAGCAAGAGTTATAAGTAACAACACAAAAGCGATCACAAGCTTAGGAAAAGGATCAAAATTAAAGGACATCGGAGGGACTAAACCTAGCTAGCTTTCACAGAAGAATGTTATGGTTCACAGAATCGGACGCATTGGCAAAGTCTGAATATAGGACATCTACTTGCTTTTGCTGGCATATTGCAGGGGCAACTGTATTTGAAAACGACAATAAGTTTGTAGTTTTTGACTTACCTTTAATGAATAAATGCTGTTTACTGGGTAGCAAAGGCACTTTATTGTAAACGACTCTTTTGAGGAGCTTACTAAAACAGAGCAAAAGGGATATGAGACGGTAATGAGAGATGGAAAAAATAAAATATAAAATAAAAACAATTATAATAAAAAATATCAAACTCTATGGATTTGAAATATGTTTGCGGGTTTCCAGAGGAATGGAGAGGTTCCGGTTGAGATACTAAGGTTCAAAATGATTGATAGCGGAACACACAAGGAAGACGAAAGTGATTTAGCGAAAAGATTCAAAATGCCGTTAGCACCGAAGCTAGTGCTACCGTCAAGAGACCTCATTAGTGATTCAATTTCCAAAGATCAATAAAAAAAAACGAAAGGATACAAGTAGGTGGGGGAAAATTGATTGATGTCGAAGAGATACTGTGAGATGAAAGGCAGATGAAAGAAAAGACAAATTGAGCGAAAGGCTTACGAGAATCTTGTGATGAAGATGCAGACCTATCATTAAGATACACAACAGAAGGAATACCAGAGAAAGTTTTAAGAATGTTGATATAGGACCAGAAAGGCTTAGGATTGGTGGATGTAATAGAAATTTCGATATGCTCTAAGTAAGCACATATTGCGTAATTAGTTGCCTTTTTAACAGCAGCCCGCAGCTTTTGAAACTTCAAAAGGTCATTAAGCGAGCCAAATTTTTTGTAGAGAGAATCATCCGCACTTACCCCTCTCAAGAAATGATTACAGCTGATACCATTTATTTCATGGGACAAAAAATAATGCTTCGCTTTATTTAAATTTAAATGGAGATTAAATATAAAAATATAAATAAAGATATAAATAAACGGAGCTCATGAAAGCAAGATTTTTCTAACTTGTTATTTATTTTCCTCAACTTAAGAAGGAATTCTTTAATCATCTTGATTAAGCTGAATAGGTCCACTCTTGTAATCTGCATGCTTTCTATGACGTACCTACCTTCTTCAATCAATAATCAGAGATGACTAGATTAGCCAGTTCTGACAGTTTCGTTTTTCGGATTTTTTTTAATAAAACTATGCTGACAAAGCGAGACTGCCTTACAGCGGATAGACAGCGCCTCAGCGACTATTGCTTCAAAGAGTTTGGCGACGCGTGTTAATTTGGCCATAGGTCTATATTTGCACCCGACTTCTCTGTTGGCTTTTTATGGGAATGAGTGATTAGGGAATATATCCACAAGTCCGCGAAAAAGCCTGAAAAAATAGATATGTAAGTTGAATAGATGGGCTGAAATTGTAAATACCACGGCGCAATGCTTTAGCAAGATAGTCGGTAATCCATTCGGGCTAGGCTGAAAACTATTGTCACGATTATTTATGTGTTTAAGGATAGTGGAAATGTCAATAAAAAGTCTAGTTCGAGTAAGCGATTGAGGTTTCGAATACGAAAGTATTTCGTTATTCCTTAAATATTTATGGTCATCTTCTAGACGAGACAGGCAGTATACTTTCGAAACCTTGATTTTAACTTTCTTAAGATGGATTGAAAATGTTGTGTGTTACAAGGAAAGCATTTTGATGGTGCAAAAGTACACAGGAAGCAAAACCACAGAATAAAGTTGAATGGAAATTAATGGTATAACAGAAGACCAGTCGCAGTCAGTTAGCAGTCCATTCAGCGATTTCACAGAAATCTTTTTATACGTTTATGTTTTTAAAGCATTATTATGATGTGTAACGCTAATTCAGCAAGTGTTTGTCGATCGTTGTGCTGTGAATGATTTAAAATTTATGTTCAAATTCATCAAATTGTCAGCCTCTGAATTATATTGGATGGCGCAATCGCTGCAGGTAGTGGTCGCACCAAACACTTCAAACAAACACTTGTTGCTAGCCCGTGAGCTTTTACTAGTCGGAAAAAAGTGCGACTAATATATATTTCTTTATTAGCCACGTTTTTTGCGCCGATACTAAGAAAAGATTAGAATACTAGCATTGAAAACAGTGACAACTTCTGTCTCATTTGTTGTTGTTTTCAATACTACTTTTCTAATATGTTCTCGATAGACGCTCAAAAAATGCGACTGTTATCATGCGCTTAATCGACCGTTCGAGGAATTAAATACGAGAAGCTGCTATTGTACTGGGTGGCGCAAAATTAATCATCCAATTTTGTTTTTGAATAACTTTTCTATCAATTTTTAGGGATTTGCACGCTCTTGCGGAGTATAGCGCTCCATTGCTTGTCTGTTTGTATACTGCAGCTGTCTAGTTCACAAATATCAGATATGATTCACGTACGATGCCATTTGCAGAATTTATAGCATCTTCCGATAGGGTGATTAATTTTGCACCACCCTATGTGGAGTGCTCAAACTTACATTTACGGTGATTTGCGATAAATAATATTATAGATGTTGATGTTGCTCGGTGGATGCAAGTCATATTTATGTATTATCGTATTGTCGCTGTTACGTGTTTAGAGTTTATTGAGAAAATGTTTTATTTAGAATTGATTCATTTGGGAATTTTGTGATGACGTCCTAAGATCCGTGATAAATTCAAGCTTAACATGACTCGTGCCAATGTATATGAATGCAAACATAATTTTTCGTGCATTTCATGCTTCTAGTTAGTCACGTTTTCATTTGTTACATTGCTGAATGAGTATAAGAATAAAAACAGGTGAATATGCGAGTACTATCTGAAGATTATATATTCGTGAAGATAAGCTAAAGCTCTTAAATAAATGGATTTGAAGAATAGCCTGTCAATGAACTGTTGAGCCAAACGTATGTGCATGTCTATAATAATTTGCCAAATTTTTGTACAAACTAGTCATTCAATAAATTTGCGACAATGTACAAAATGAACATATTTGCCTGTCAATTTTTCTATCGATCAGGTCTATGTATTTTCTCTGCAATTCGCACTGGCACGGTATTACTTTCAGCCTAATTCGAATTCGTTCTAAGTTTAATATACTTAACATATTTAAACAACAAACTAGGAGAGATAACTAGTTCAAAAAACAAAAACATTTAATCTATGAAGCGTAACATAATATCTCATTTGTGACGAAAATTCTGGTGAAAAAATGTATACATATGTATAATGCACGAGCGATATTCTTATTCGATGTCATGTCATTTGGTGTTCTTTAATTCAAAGCCCAAGTTTTCTTCCTACTTCGGGACAACATAATTAAACCAGTGGAAGCTCGATTTGTGTGCAACAGCCGTATGCATGAATCAAGGAAACAAGATTACGACAATGGGCGGTCGCTGTTCGGCGCTGCATCCTATTTCGTCACGTACCGGAGACCGGCGAATTATGGAAAAATAGTCGAGTGCATGAATTGTATTGCTTTTTTCTTTTCATTGTATAAATAGTAGACATACAGCGCTGCCTAAATGATTATTTGTCATAAATGATCATTTAAGTGCTGTCTATCATATGGTAGTTCTAACTAAACATCGTTAAAAGACAAAATTAAAATTCATTTAAAAATCGCTTAATGATACTTTAACTTTAGTCGTTTATCCTTGAATGAGCTCACAATCAAACTATGCCAACTTATAATAATTTCATTGTAAAAAGTCATATATTTAAAGAGTTTAAACGTCAATCTTGCGTCTTTTGTATTCTAACTTAATTAATTAGAGCATAAAAGAGGCAACACACACTTCAAGTACTTTCAATTTCTCCATTTCAAATCAGCAATTTAATTGCCCGTCTGTCTAGGCTTGTAACATCCAATAAACTCATTAACATTCTCATTAACAGATAGATTTGGACACAACCAAAAACAGTACTCTTCATTCACCTAAAAACCGAATAATTTTGGATGTTTTGTAGGCGTGTTTGCATCCTATTTCGTCACGAATAGGTGTGGTCATGCTCATGTCGTAACCTTTTACGCCGCGTCCACATTGGCCATGGGAGATGGCATAACATTCGACTTGCCATGGAAATGGAAAATGTAGACGATACATGGCATACCATATTTGATGGCATACCATAAATGTCAAGCCATATGGCAAGACATTTGCATGGCCATGAGTATGGCCATATTCTGACAGATGCTCATTTTCAAAATGGCGACGTAGAGGGAAATAGTGCTACGAATACTAAATGAATACAAAAAAGATTGCTTATGGAATTATATGTTCGCCTCTTCCTCAATTTACGCCATTCCTCATATTCCGCTTGCTCTAACCTTTGCAGTGCTTTCAAACACCATATAGCGCGCACATGTTCACTGCTGAGCGACATTTTCAAAATGATATGGCATGACATGCCGTTGCCCAGGCACCGGATGACATGCCATAAACTGACATTCGTTGCCATCGCATATGGCAGAGCTCATGGACAATGTAGACTCTAGGTTAGTACTTGATCCATGAGCCGTATGAATAAAACGACTCTCGACACTATTAAAAACAATCAAGTAGTATTTTCAAATACACTTGGTCTGGCTTTGGTGGTGTGAGGTAGTTTTTTTCCCTATGATTTCAGTAGCATAATAATATTTGAAGATTTGTAGATTAGGTTAGGTTGTACTGGCTGGCACAAGGCCACACATAGACCTACTGGTCCATAGTGATACCAGATAAATGGACCACAAGAAAGAAAGTTCAGTCAAAGCGGCCACCTAAGGCCCTGGACTTTTTCACGAACTGAAGAATGTCCTTCAGCTTTTGCTCCGCCACGTGCGAGAGATCCACCAGCCAGAGCTCACCGAAGTATCGCAATCTGGTTTTCCCCAGTGCCAGGCAGTGACACAGGAGATGCTGGATTGTTTCTGAGACCCCCGGCTCTTGACACATCCTACAGGTGTCGCTGGTTAGTGGTCCCATTTTCATAGCATGTGCTGCTACAAGATAATGGCCAGCAATGATGCCAATCAGTCGTTATTTGTAACATATCAGTAAAATATATTCACTCCGCTTATATTATAAATCAATTAATGAGGGTATTTTCCCTTAATGGCGAACTAAATGTAATCTAATCGCATGGCCAGCTGCCGAAGAAAATTCTCATCACGAATAGAAAACTTCTTCAGCTCATGATGGAAAAAGACTGCGCAACGACTCTTGGATATACGACTCTGAGTTGAGCGGTAAGAGGAAGAAGATTCGGTACGAAAATTTGTCAATGGACGAAAATAAAATCGACGGGTAGAACAGTGACCCACCATAAGAAGCAGCAAAGGAATTAGCATACACCGAGAAATTCGGACCAACCAGAAGGGGAAAAAATCCAGATAAGATACGAAAATTTCAACGTTTGATGATTCAATCAAGGCATCAGGGAGAAAGTCTGTGAGGTACAGATTTCTTACCGTGCAAAAAAGACTATCATTAATGCGACGAACCCGAAAAAGATTTTCAAGTAGTTGAAGACGGATGGTGTTGAATGCTTTACGTATATCCCTGTGACGAGAAGGTATGGAATGTATCGTTGCGAATAAAGCTAAGGCGTCACTGGCGTCAGCACTTCCAGGCAATAACTGTCAGAAAATTCAGCGGTTCGAAACAACTAGGTCCAAACAGCGAGAAATTCTGCTTGATATTTTCGTACTGTAACTATCAGCGGTCGATAAATTAGAGCAGTTAGCTCAAATCCGCTACATGTCCAACCAGAAGGCTCATTTTGAAAATTTACATCTACGAGACATTGCACTATCGTAGGGGCTTGTTGCCACGGACAAAGGGAAAAAGTATCGCTGCATCAAGTGCAACGAGATGCACCTACCAGCAGAGTGTCAGCTTTCTGCGCGAGTTATAAAAAGGACGGATACTCAACGAACTACGGTTATTATTATATGTTCACCTAAATTAGGAAACAGGTGGAGACAGAATAAAACACATAAATTCATCAAAAATTCGATAAGTTCATATGGCCAGTTCATATACTAAAACTTTATATGCCAGCCACCGGTAAGCCCCAATCTAATATCCAAACAATAAATCTAAATAAACCTTAAGTGCCTAAATTCAATTTCTGCATGAAAGATAGCATGAAAAACACAGATGTGGACCTATTCAGCTTTATCAAGATGGTTAAATAAATTTCCTCTTAAGTTAGGAAAAATAAATAGCAAGCTAGAGAAAAATTTTGTTTTCAAGACTTTTGTTTTCCATATGTTCCCACCATGAACGTGAAAATCATATGCCTAAACACCGGGTCTTTTGTTTCGCATGCCAAAAGGCTTGCATTTCTAAATTTCGGATAAGAGCAGAAGCCTCACGTAATGCTTAGAGCAAGCCTGTGTCGCAAAGTAACGAACTGTTCTTTCTATGTGCAATGTATTTCACAGTGTTTATTTGAACAGACAAAACACCTGAATTGGAATAACTTAGTTGTCAACGCTCATGGCGGGCTACTAACTTTTTGGTTACATAGCAACATTGGTTACTTAGCTCAACACCCAACCTTTTCTAGAGGGTAGTTCTACATCGACTTATTCATTCTCGATCATGATCCTAGCTGCTTATGTATTATGACACAGAGCGCAAGATCAGATCATTTGGTTTTAGAACTATGCCTCCGCATCTTTTCAAGGCCCCCAACAGGCCTACAAAATCCGCTCTTTCATTTCCCTTATAGATCAACAAGTTGAAAAGGTTTCGCAAAACCCTTAATTTGCATTTTTATAGGTTGGAAAGGTTTCGCAAATCCCATGTTTTGTATTTTTTACATAATCAACACACCACTGAAAAACGAAAGACATTTCGAAGAAGGACCAACACCATCTACCGTAGGAAGCCAAATGAACTAAAACTGAATACAGGCAAGTGTTAGAGGAAACTAAAATTGTATTAGGAATACTGCCTGTAAGTCATTATCTCTTCAGCATATTTCACTCAATAATCAACTTTTGTGTACTGATGACTAAAAATCTGAAGCTTTTGCTTACCAAATTGAAGGAACTTTCAACTCTTTGAACCATCTTGCAAATCCATAGCTTTCACGTGAAGAAGAAAGCTCCATCAAATCTTCTCTGGAACCCAATAGTCTTCCTCATCTTACTCCATTCACAACAGAAAATTTTTGAATCGGTGCTACTGACCACAATCCTGCAACGTCTTCCCGCAACAATCAAACTAAGTAACAATAACGGTGTTTAGGAGCACAAATATATATTTTTTCTGCGCCAATAAAAGCAAACAAAAAATCTATTTGTGATCCTAAACACCGTTTCTTCAATATTTTTACGACCTTGCAGATATTTTCAATAATTGTATCAACAATTATTGCTTTCCAATCACTTGAAAAGTTGCAAAAATTTTCTCAATCGTCAAGAATAGAATATCAAACGATGTAAACAACTTCAGGCCAATCTTACTTCTTTCAAACCTGCAAAAAATCTTAAAAAGATTAACTCTCCGAAAAGTCCAGTCTTACACTGAAAAAAATCCACATAGCGCCCAGAGCCATGTAACATAGCGCATTATTTATGGCCCCATACGCCATGTACATAGTACTCTGAGCCATGCAATATGGCTCCCAGCGCCATAATGTCAGAATCTACATAGCGCGTGGTGCCATGTTACATGGCGCAGCATTTATGGTGCCACACGCCATGTACATAGTACCCTGAACCATGCAGTATAGCTCCCAGCGCCATAATTACATGGCGCAGAAATTATGGCCCCACACGCCATATTACATGGTGCCATGAACCATGTAATATGGCTCATGGCACTACAATTATAACTCGCAGCCATGCTGTGTGAGGAGATGTATAAATGTCAGCAAGCTTCTTGAAGTTATTTATCCCTCGGGAATTTTCAGTTCGGAGCATCGAACTGAGAAAACTCGTGGCGTTTTGTTGGATGTGATCTGGATCATCTTCAGATGCACTGAAAAAACACATAGCGCCAGAAGTCATAATTTATAGACTTCTGGCGCCATGTACATAATTGATTTCACATAGTTCCACACGCCATAGTGCATAGGAGCAGACGCTATGCTTATAGCCCTCCACGCCATGTACTATAGTCCTCCACGCCATGTACTATAGTCCTCCACGCCATGTACTATAGTCCTCCACGCCATGTACTATAGTCCTCCACGCCATACAGTATAGTCCTCCACGCCATACAGTATAGTCCTCCACGCCATACAGTATAGTCCTCCACGCCATACAGTATAGTCCTCCACGCCATACAGTATAGTCCTGCACGCCATGTCCTATAGTCCTCCACGCCATACAGTATAGTCCTCCACGCCATACAGTATAGTCCTCCACGCCATACAGTATAGTCCTGCACGCCATGTACTATAGTCCTCCACGCCATACAGTATAGTCCTGCACGCCATACAGTATAGTCCTCCACGCCATGTAATATAGTCTGCCACGCCATGTACATGGCGTGGAGGCCTATGTACTTTTCGCCATGTATTATGGCGTGTGGCGCCATATTTTATCACAATCCCTAAATCGACTATGTACATGGCGCCAGAACTCTATAAATTATGGCGTCTGGCGCCATGTGTTTTCTCAGTGTATGTAGAAGAAAAACAAATTATTCCATCTTCTCAATTGGACTTCAGAGCTTAGCAATCAACTACCCATACTTTTGTAGAATTTCAATGCAACACTTCAAAGGCACTTTGATCTTGCCAATCAATATGTTTTTGTATGTTTTCTTGGCATTGAGAAACCGTTTGATTCTGAATGGACGGATGGAATCGAACGAAGAACGGTAACCGTTCCCAAATTTACCTATATTTTTAGCATAAGAAAATTCTGTGTACAGAAACTCAAGACCCGATAATCAGATCCAATTGAAATTGGCAAAATGTATTGGCCTTAAGTAGAACCAGGTCAGCGGCAGTGGTGGCATCTACAAAAATCACTTAGAAAAAATATTGATTTTTGCCCTGTCAATTCCGATTCGGTCACCAGATTCTAACAAAATTCACACAGCAACGGTATCTGATTTTAGGCCATGTTTGACAATAATTTGGTTGAACAATTAGGGTGGAGCTGCCAGATATGGCAGTAAAATTCGCTCAGTAAAATAAAGCTTTTTGTCCTATAACTTCCATTGCAGTCATGAAATTAAAACGAAATTGATATTGTCAATGGGCCTTCTTGTAGGCTGAATTCAGTAAGAATCAGATTGAAAAACCATGTTTGGGCTGCCAGCTATGGAATTTAGTGCAGAGTTAACAGCATCAGGGAGTTCTGTTATTTCCAAAACCAACAGATGCTACCATTAGATATTCATACCGAAAACATCTACAATGAAAATAAAAACTCACTGTTTAAATTTTCCAAGCTCTGGAAATTTTTTGGACGCTAGCCCCAAACATCTTTCTATCCCTGTGACGTCACTATCTCAAGGAAGACAAGTGGTAAAATATACACTCACAATCTGTACGATTCGTCTACTTGTCCTCGAACTCTAGTATTTCTAGCAGTTCCCCTGAACCCGTTTCTGTGTTGCAGATTGAACTCTATTCTCACATCCTATTACTCTAAAACATTCATCAAAATTAGGTTAATTGTCATTCGAAATTATGTGTGCTTGTTCACGTTATTAATGACACGGACAACGACATCATGCTTTTTATTTGAATCCTCACGTTTGGCCTTTTTCGCAACGCGCTCGTGCGTACAAACGAAATCCTTTGATCGAATTCACCTTTGTGAGCTTTTTGGAAATACAAAGCCAAACAGCGCCTCATTCCTGAGTGCTGGTAGAAGCATTCTAAACAGCTAGGATTAGCCTGAAGAAAAAGAAGACGAAATAGATGAATAAGCACCAATAAAACTGCTTTTTCACTCGTAGTGTTTGTTTTCTTTCCATGAGACTGTGCCTTGAATGAAACTTTACACATCTTTAAGTGAATGCATATTGTTCTTGGTGTTCTTCATCAGCTATAGACAGACAATTTGACATGCATTAGCATAGCGGAGAAGTTTTTTAGGAGAAACATTTCAGTAGCCTAACAATGCTAAACAGAAAACATGCAGGGAATTTGTTGCAATGTTGTAGTCTGCGTCAACAAGCTATAAATCCAGTGCGAAATAGTATCTAAATTGCAGATTAGGCATGTATGCAGATTAATACATACTCGTACATTGAATACTGCATTGCGAAAAAACTACCAGGATTTTAAATCAATAATTTTTCTCTAGGTATGATATGCTATAATGAGTGAGTCTCCGCAATTGCTCGCCAAATAGATCATCAAATTTTTTTTTTCACAAAATAAATTCCATTAGACAGATTTTCGGCAAATTTTTAGTTGATAATTGCAATACCCGCACGGTTTCCTTAATAAAAATATAGTCTTATTAAAACAAATCCGGCAAATGAGTGTTGAACTGATTGAAAAATATTCCATCTACTTAGGAAATGAGGCATCAAACCTGCTTAAATTCCCGCTAAATAAAGAAAAAACGAAACAAGACAACATTAACTAAAACTACTCAAAGCATCCGTTTAGATTTTACCAAGTCATATTCAAACTAAGATTTTTTTTTGGTCAGGTTGACGTAAAATGAAGTTAGAATTTACATGCTTTTGCTCTTGGTAGAAAAATATAAGCGACAATGATTGCACAAAATACCTGAAGTAATGGATAACATCATGTAAATGGAAAATAATCTACCAGAATGTCGCCGTATGCTTCAGGTAGTAATTATATAAATTCGAGCAAAAACCACAAGTCTCGAATATCAATTTATCCCATGAAATATAGAATCACAAGCTGAAGCCATGACTCATACATTTTCGATAAACTTAAGGGCTTTTATTTCGCGATGAATTCATTTTACGTGTCATGAAAGAACATGTTTGAAGAATTGAAAAAAAATTTCTGAAAGTTATCTGGGCCATCTATTTATCTTAAGGCATATTACTGTGTTAGATATGAATTTTTGGTATATTCTGCCATTACATCTAGCTCTTGATTTGTACTATGCGAAAAACCAGCAGTAATTTCCACATTTTCAAATTTCAGCTACCCTTAAACAAATCACGCTTTTGCTTAATCGCGTTCATCCGTAAAACCCACAGATGAGTATATTTTTCCTTACCTGACAAAAGACACTCATAATTTTTCAGCACGATTCGACGATTAATTAATCTTGTATTTTTTGTTTGAAGTCTTCATTGAACCTTGAAAAATGGCTTATCTCATTTGAATTTCTCGCGCTGTTTCTGTTTATAGTTTTCAATGTGTGCTCGTGAGCTAAGTCTCGTTTACTTACAGGCTGTCTCCACTTGCCATTTCCCACAGCATGGCTAGTCGAGACGGTCTATGGCATGTCATAAATGGCAAACCATATGGTATGCCATTTGCTCAGCCGTCAGCCTGGCCATATTTTGACAGTTCTTGATTTTCAAAATGGCGCTGAACCGTGGTCATGCTTTGGTTCTTTTAAACGAATGTAGGAATTTTAAATTTACAGGGAGTCTAAGAACTTGTTGAGCAAGCAAAATAGTTTGAAGAATCTGGAGTAGCGGGAATGGCGAAAAAATAGAATGGGGATGCGAGAGTTTTGAATAATAAAATTAAATACTTGTTATTTTTGAAACAGAATAATTTGCATTTTTAAGGGTGAGTAAACATAGGAAACCGCCAATTGATGATCGGTGGGTTTGTTTTCCATCCCATCTCCCTTCGTTGACACTATTTGCCATGGGATATGGCAGAAAAAATGGCAAATGAAGACCTAGGGTTAAGTTTAGAATCTAAAATTTAATACTCTATATAAAATGATACCTAGCGAGGAACTGTTCGAACATATAGTAATATGACTTTCAATTGAACCGATTTCTTTGAAAATCATTAGTTTGTAAATCAAAGGTCGTAAATCAAATAGCTACACTACTAATATATTTCAAAGAACTTGATTTACCTAAAAATATAAAGAATAACTAAATAAACTGACCACAATACAATTACTGAGAAAAAAAACTGATCATATCAAGCTTTCTACAAATCAAATTTTCTATCGATCCGGATAATCAAAGAATCCGTGATTGTGTCTACATGAAATCTTATTATTTACATAACTAAGAACCAAACAGTCTCCCATTGCGCAATGACTGTCTCAAGTCACATACATATGTAGTAAATTTCTGCGAGCATGAAAACAAGCGATAGTAAATTTGCGTAAGAGATGCTAGGATTCTCCGCTGAAGTGATAATTTGATCAGTAGGAATCGATCAGTTGTAATAAATAGTAAGATCGCGAGTAACGCGAGAAGTTGTTGAGTTTCGGAATTCGCATTGAATGACGGCTTCGAAATGAAAGTTGTGTACAGTGCTTTGTGCTTCGTTATTTCTTTTATTGTGTTGTGTGTGGGACAAACGGATGATCCCGATTATTTCGATTTCGATAACTTCGATGCTTACATTTCAACGGAAAAGTTTGAATATACAACACTTGACCCATATTCAATTTTCAAGCCTTATATGCCAGAAAATGAAAAAGCTAATGATACTCCTCAGACAGATAAGCCTCGTCCCTTAAGTGAAGTAGTAACAAAACTGCCGGAAGTAACAACTAAGCCAATTCTTTCAACTGCTAAACCAACTGAATCTAATACCTCTGTAACTAGCGGAGCGTCCGGGGCTACTGAAAAATCTCCAGAAGAAACTCCCCAACCAGCGAATGACCTATCCAAGCCGACCGAGAAAACTCCAGTTACTGTTCCGGAAGCCGAAAGTGATATGCCCCAGCCAAGTGAAAGAACACTAGAAGAAACTCCAAAGCTGGAAGATGAAACGTCGAAACCCACTGAGAAAATTCCAGCAGAAACTCCAAAACCAGAAGATGATATGACTCAACCAACCAAGAAATCTCCAGAAGAAAATCAGAATCCTGAAGACGCTACATCCAAGCCAACTGAGATGTCTCCAGAGGCAACTCCGAAACCAGAGGATGCCACGTCTACACCAGCTGTGAAAACTACAGAAAAAACTACAAAACCCGAAGACGATACTTCCAAGCCAACTGAAATGTCTCCAGAGGCAACTCCGAAACCAGAAGATGCCTCGTCTACACCAGCTGAGAAAACTACAGAAAAAACTACAAAACCTGAAGACGATACTTCCAAGCCAACTGAAATGTCTCCAGAGGCAACTCCGAAACCAGCAGATGCCTCGACTACACCAGCTGAGAAAACTACAGAAAAAACTACAAAACCTGAAGACGATACTTCCAAGCCAACTGAGATGTCTCCAGAGGCAACTCCGAAACCAGAAGATGCAACGTCTACACCAGCTGAGAAAACTACAGAAAAAACTACAAAACCTGAAGACGATACTTCCAAGCCAACTGAAATGTCTCCAGAGGCAACTCCGAAACCAGAAGGTGACACGTCTACACCAGCTGTGAAAACTACAGAAAAAACTACAAAACCCGAAGACGATACTTCCAAGCCAACTGAAATGTCTCCAGAGGCAACTCCGAAACCAGAAGGTGACACGTCTACACCAGCTGTGAAAACAACAGAAAAAACTACAAAACCCGAAGACGATACTTCCAAGCCAACTGAAATGTCTCCAGAGCCAACTCCGAAACCAGAAGATGCCTCGTCTACACCAGCTGAGAAAACTACAGAAAAAACTACAAAACCCGAAGACGATACTTCCAAGCCAACTGAGATGTCTCCAGAGGCAACTCCGAAACCAGAAGATGCAACGTCTACACCAGCTGAGAAAACTACAGAAAAAACTACAAAACCTGAAGACGATACTTCCAAGCCAACTGAAATGTCTCCAGAGGCAACTCCGAAACCAGAAGGTGACACGTCTACACCAGCTGTGAAAACTACAGAAAAAACTACAAAACCCGAAGACGATACTTCCAAGCCAACTGAAATGTCTCCAGAGGCAACTCCGAAACCAGAAGGTGACACGTCTACACCAGCTGTGAAAACAACAGAAAAAACTACAAAACCCGAAGACGATACTTCCAAGCCAACTGAAATGTCTCCAGAGGCAACTCCGAAACCAGAAGATGCCTCGTCTACACCAGCTGAGAAAACTACAGAAAAAACTACAAAACCCGAAGACGATACTTCCAAGCCAACTGAGATGTCTCCAGAGGCAACTCCGAAACCAGAAGATGCCACGTCTACACCAGCTGAGAAAACTACAGAAAAAACTACAAAACCTGAAGACGATACTTCCAAGCCAACTGAGATGTCTCCAGAGGCAACTCCGAAACCAGAAGGTGACACGTCTACACCAGCTGTGAAAACAACAGAAAAAACTACAAAACCTGAAGACGATACTTCCAAGCCACCTGAGATGTCTCCAGAGGCAACTCCGAAACCAGAAGATGCCACGTCTACACCAGCTGAGAAAACTACAGAAAAAACTACAAAACCTGAAGACGATACTTCCAAGCCAACTGAAATGTCTCCAGAGGCAACTCCGAAACCAGAAGATGCCACGTCTACACCAGCTGAAAAAACTACAGAAAAAACTACAAAACCCGAAGACGATACTTCCAAGCCAACTGAGGTGTCTCCAGAGGCAACTCCGAAACCAGAAGATGCCACGTCTACACCAGCTGAGAAAAGTACAGAAAAAACTACAAAACCTGAAGACGATACTTCCAAGCCAACTGAGATGTCTCCAGAGGCAACTCCGAAACCAGAAGGTGACACGTCTACACCAGCTGTGAAAACTACAGAAAAAACTACAAAGCCCGAAGACGATACTTCCAAGCCAACTGAAATGTCTCCAGAGGCAACTCCGAAACCAGAAGATGCCACGTCTACGCCAGCTGAGAAAACTACAGAAAAAACTACAAAACCCGAAGACGATACTTCCAAGCCAACTGAGATGTCTCCAGAGGCAACTCCGAAACCAGAAGATGCCACGCCTACGCCAGCTGAGAAAACTACAGAAAAAACTACAAAACCCGAAGACGATACTTCCAAGCCAACTGAGATGTCTCCAGAGGCAACTCCGAAACCAGAAGATGCCACGTCTACACCAGCTGAGAAAAGTACAGAAAAAACTACAAAACCTGAAGACGATACTTCCAAGCCAACTGAGATGTCTCCAGAGGCAACTCCGAAACCAGAAGGTGACACGTCTACACCAGCTGTGAAAACTACAGAAAAAACTACAAAGCCCGAAGACGATACTTCCAAGCCAACTGAAATGTCTCCAGAGGCAACTCCGAAACCAGAAGATGCCTCGTCTACACCAGCTGAGAAAACTACAGAAAAAACTACAAAACCTGAAGACGATACTTCCAAGCCACCTGAGATGTCTCCAGAGGCAACTCTGAAACCAGAAGGTGACACGTCTACACCAGCTGTGAAAACAACAGAAAAAACTACAAAACCTGAAGACGATACTTCCAAGCCACCTGAGATGTCTCCAGAGGCAACTCCGAAACCAGAAGATGCCTCGTCTACACCAGCTGAGAAAACTACAGAAAAAACTACAAAACCTGAAGACGATACTTCCAAGCCACCTGAGATGTCTCCAGAGGCAACTCCGAAAGCAGAAGGTGACACGTCTACACCAGCTGAGAAAACTACAGAAAAAACTACAAAACCTGAAGACGATACTTCCAAGCCAACTGAGATGTCTCCAGAGGCAACTCCTAAATCAGAAGATGACACGTCTACACCAGCTGTGAAAACTACAGAAAAAACTACAAAACCTGAAGACGATACTTCCAAGCCAACTGAGATGTCTCCAGAGGCAACTCCGAAACCAGAAGATGCCACGTCTACGCCAGCTGAGAAAACTACAGAAAAAACTACAAAACCTGAAGACGATACTTCCATGCTAACTGAAATGTCTCCAGAGGCAACTCCTAAATCAGAAGGTGACACGTCTACACCAGCTGTGAAAACTACAGAAAAAACTACAAAACCCGAAGACGATACACCAACTGAGACATCTCTAGAGAAAACTCCGGAACCAGAAGATGATACGCCAAAGCCAGCTGACCAAATTTTAAAACCTCAAGACGACATGCTTCAGCCAACTGCTGATACTGTGAAAGATATAACCAATCCAAATGTAAGCTCATGTCAAAGTGATCCGGATGCAACAAGTGCAGGTGGTAGTGCATTTGAATGTAGCTCTGACTCTCCTCTGGAATCTCCTGGTGAATCACCGATAGAATCAATAGTTCCTTCACCTGGACCTTGTGGCTTCGGTGACTTGTCTTGCAAAAGTGATAAACCAGAAGTTTCAACAGAGATATCATTGGAACCAAGATTCAATGTACCTATTGAAGAGACTCCTCCTCCTCCATCCAAGCCAACTGAGATGTCTCCAGAGGCAACTCCGAAACCGGAAGATGGCACGTCAACACCAACTCCAAAACCCAAAGACGATACACCAACTGATAAATCTCTAGAGAAAACTCCGGAACCAGAAGATGATACGCCAAAGCCAGCTGACCAAATTTTAAAACCTCAAGACGACATGCTTCAGCCAACTGCTGATACTGTGAAAGATATAACCAATCCAAATGTAAGCTCATGTCAAAGTGATCCGGATGCAACAAGCGCAGGTGGTAGCGCATTTGAATGTAGCTCTGACTCTCCTCTGGAATCTCCTGGCGAATTATCGACAGAATCAATAGTTCCTTCGCCTGGACCTTGTGGCTTCGGTGACTTGTCTTGCAAAAGTGACAAACCAGAAGTTTCAACAGAGATATCATTGGAACCAAGATTCAATGTGCCTATTGACGAGACTCCTGTTCCAATGGGTGTAACGACATCCAGTCCTTTAGAAGTTTACTCCACTTTCGATCCTATGCTGAAATTCCCCATTGAAACAATGGAAACAATGCCTCTTCCATCACCGTCTTGTCAAGCGAAACCTGGTGGGCCTGATTTCAAATGTAATGGAGTTCAGCCGATACCAATCGCAAAAGTAAATTTCAATGTCTACGATCCAACCTGTCGATGCATGAGGCCTATCAGCAATGCAGCTAGTATACCGCTCATGCCTTCGATGACTCCGAAGATTTCACCAAGTAAGCAACCCTCAATTTGCATGGATATGGGGACGGGAATGATGAAATTAAATTGCGATCCTTCTAGCGATCCACTTGCACCTTCAACTCCAAAAGTAGAATCAACAGAAAGCCGTGAATCACTAGACCATGATGAGCCTGAAGTGCCAGAAAACATCGAAACACTTTCTATGGATCGATCCGATGAGGATAAAAAAGTAACTCCAGTAGACAGAAATGTCACTTTGAAAGAATTGGGTGGCGTACTAGAAGAAATTCCCGCTCCGAATTGGCTAAAAACTGTTTTGCCATATTTGCGTGTAGTTCATATCATAAGATCGCCTATGTTATCTAGTGAAAACATTCCAGTTATATATCGAATTCGTTATTATATCATACCTTTGAAAATGCGACCGAATATGCAGGCCCCAATAAATGTTGTTTACAGATGTTTCTACGTATCGCAGAAACCAAGGCTAGATCGGTTCGGAATACTTCAAGATCAACTGCCAAAAACAGAAAAATCCTCACCGCAAACGCCGGCAGTAGAATCTAGAACAATACCAACAGTTGTCGTTACTACATCTCCACCTCCGAGCACATCACCTACACCTCCAATCACAACATCTGAACCTGCACCAGAACTTCCAAACGCGCCAACTTCTGTAACTCCTGCTGTTGATGATGATGAGATTGTTCCTGAAAACGGTGTGATGGCTCTTTCTCATAAAGACCCGCCAGTAGATAGCCTACCGAAATTATCTGTGAAAGACCTTGGAGGCGTTCCACAAGATATTCCATCTCCAAAGTGGGTGCAGACTGTTTTTCCATTCCTACGCACCATACAAGTAGTTAGAACACTACCGTCAGCAGGTAATACTTTAGACGTTTATCGGATACGTTACTTTATCATTCCGCAAAGCGGGTCGCCCAGCGTAATGATGAGAAATATGAATCCGCCTCGAGTTGTTTACAGATGCCGATACGGATCCGGAAGGCCAAGCTTGGATAGGTTTGGAGTGTTGCAAGAACCAGTAGCACCAGCTACAACTCTTAAACCAGAAGTAGAGCAGCAACCATTACCAGCTAGTCCGGAAGATCATAGCGTTCCTTTGAACTTTATGACCGCATTTACTGACCCTAATCCCCGATTCGACAGCCTGCCGAGTGTGTCTGTGAAAAACCTTGGAGGTACTCCGCAACAAATACCATGTCCTTATTGGATGAAAACAGTTCTCCCTCAACTCCAAAATATACACATTGTCCGAGACCAGCTGCAGGAGGGAAATGCTCTCATAGTTAATCGTATTCGATATTACATTGTTCCTCAGGGGGGCTTAGCATCCAATGAAGTCCCGTTGCGCGTTGTGTATAAATGTAATTATATGCCTGATAATCTAAGACCACGAGTAAAACGATTTGGCGTGCTTCAAGAACCACTGACGGCAAATGAGCTTGCAGTGAACTCACCACCGTTGGAAACTGAAGACTCACAGCCCCCAGATAATTTCCAATCAATATTTTCCAATGCTAATTTAATGACACAAAATTTGCCCAAAATTCAATTGAATGATCTAGGAGGCGTTCCGAAAGAAGTTCTCTCTCCCAAGTGGTTGCAGCGAGTTTACCCGTTACTGCGATCAATTCGGGTCATTACGCCTCCATCATTTGGTCTAAACATTCCGACGAACTATCAACTTCGGTACTACATTATTCCACGTGGCGGGATGCAGGACCCTCAAAGCAAAGAACAATTTGTTTACAAGTATCAATATGAGTCTGGGAGACCCCAGATCTCTCAAATCGGAATGCTCCAGGAACCCCAAGATATCCCCAGGCGAACATTTTTACCAAACATTCCAAGAAGCGAGGACGTGAACACGCAGGTTCCGTTTATGGCTTCACCGGAAAACCCTTGGCTGAAAAAATTTAGAGATCGCGAAGATCGTGAGTTGTGGCCCGTTATTAAGGAGTGTTCTTATCAAATGAGAGGTGAAAAGTATAATCAAACAAGACCAGTTTTCTTTACTTATTCAACTTTCGTATTTTAGATGGAGCTGCTCGGGAAGAAAGTGACGAAACCTACGGAGTAGTTGTATTAGACGGTGAAACCTACAAACGATGCTACTACTGTTGTAGGTCAGGTACTAATGAAAACTGTCGGCACGCAAATTTAGCGGAATGTGGTCTAACAAAAGCCGAACAGCAGCCACGTCCACAACGCCCCAGCTGGCTGCCAGCAGAGCGATCCAGCACATATCCTGATCCGGGAGCGTTTGCTGTACAGCCCCCACGTTGGCGATTTATCCAGCATCCTAGTCGGCAGCCCAGAATAGGACAAAACCCGTTTTACCCTCAACAGTGGTCATACGTTCAACGACCGCGCTCTCCACATCCTGACAGTCCATGTAAAGCCATCAAGACATGGCCGAACGGGCCGAATGAATTGCCTGCATTTAAAGTTGTTTGCACGTACTGATTGGAAATATTAGCACAACACTATCGCACATGTAGATCTTAATCATCTCGTATGCAAATGAATATGCAAAAATAAATCTGAAGTATTCTGTTATATAAATAAATTATAATATTTATTTTGACCTTTTTACTTTAAAATTTGGCTTTTCCTACAAAATATTCTTCCTCTATCACCCAATTACCCCTATTCTTCTGTTCATGAGTATCCACGATTTGATACACTGGTTAACAAAATTTAATCTTCGCCGTGCCACACGAACTTTTTTGGTATTTTTTCTATGTATTAGGTGATGTGAATAAAAATACGCAGTTATTTTTTTTACCACGCATGAATTTTATTTGTTTAAGAAACATAAATTATAAAGAAAATATTAAATAGTTCGCCAGAAATATGTGAATAACGTGGTTTGTAAATTAAAGGTCTACGATTTTCTGGAATCTGGATTTTCTTGATCGTCTAGCAGTAGTTAGCCAACAAAATTGGTTTCCATCTACCCTGATAACGCTTCTTCATCTTTGAAATGTCCTAATGGAACCTTTGTCCATGCTCATCACTTGCAGCTCCCAAATTCTCAGGGAAAAAATCCAGATGTGAGTCTGGAAAATGAATTTTAAGCGACCAATTGCAACCCGAAGCTTGATATGTCAATAGAAGCTCGTTAATCGACCCTATATGTATGTCACTCCTATAGTTACCCCAAAAGGCAATGCCAAGCTGATTTTCCTAAAAAGTTCAATTTGTCTTCGAATTTTGGATCTTTTATTAATTTCCTGATTTGAGATTCTACGAAAATGCCCTCTTTGATTTTAGCATCACTTATTCAATTGGCTGGTGGAATTTTATGAAGCAATATAGATGGAACTTGCATAGATAAATTGTCATTAAGAGGAACATGTCTTGTTGCCGAAGATAATTTACGGTTTCGAACTGTGTGTTTTGCCTTTGGATTTTTTTTTTATTATTTAATTATTTTTATTGGAGTAAGACAAAAATAGCAGTCTGAAGCATGATCTCTTTGCTCAGTCCATATCATGGGAATAGCAAACGGCATATGACGTGATACTTTCTTCCAATCTGTTAAAGTTTTCACATATGTTATGCAACAAATATGTGGGGCCCAAGATTTGTCTAGATGGGCCACCCCAAAACTCAAATACTCGCGGTAACACTACAAATTGAAAACAGCAAAATTTCACCTATGATTTTTGAAAGTCAGTTCACTACAAATATAACAAAAAGAGGTAGGATTGTTAATAAACTTTTTCGACACACTCGTGCAACCAAAAAAATTAATTGAAGCAAAAAAATTCAATTTAATGGCGAAAACAAATATATAGCACTCCTTTTTTACGGCCGTTCATATGCGTTTATCGCTACAATACCGACATTGAACTTGACCTCATCACAAAAAAACAGACGGTGACTGAAAAAAAATACATGCGTTTTCGTAAAGAGGGTAAGTAGTCCAAACACAATCACCTATCAGAGTTCGTGTGGCATGACCATTGTTGATCAGTGAATATCTGACTTAAACAGGATCAGGTCTGATAGAAGTGATTTTGAAATATGAGCAACCCTGTGGCAGTGTTGCCATCTTGAAAGCTCACTAAAAAACTGCTTTTTCCTCTAGAAACTCCGATCTAGTCACCTGATTTTAAAAAACTTCACGCAGTAGCTGGTCCTCGTTCTGAGCCAAGTTCGATAGAAGTTTAGTTGAAAGATTAGGTAAGAGCTACTAGCTACGGTACTTTCTCTCAACAAAATACAGCTTTCTGCTCTATAGCGTCCCGTGCATTTATGAAATCAAAACGAAATTCGTTTAGTAAATGGACCTTCTGGTGGACCATATTTGGTAGGTATTTGGCTGAAAAATCATTATAAGGTGACTAGCTACTATATTTTTACTGACTTTCGAAGAAAATATATATATATATATATATATATATATATATATATATATATATATATATATATATATATACGAGGGCTGATCCAAAAGTAATGATAATCAATATAAACCAAGGTGATTAAAATTTAGAAAAATACTTATTTTTCAACATAGTCTCCTAACAAGCTGATACATTTTAGTCCTTCATTTTTCCAAACCGAGAATACCCCTAGAAAAAAATTATTTTTCTTTACTCTCCCAAAACACCTCAACAGCGGCGTGATAGCCGCTGAGATTTGATATTGAATATCATATTCAAATTTCTTGCCCCGAAGGTGTTCCTTGAGCCGAGGAAAGAGGTACTGGGAACTAGATCTGGCAAATAGAGTGGTGTTCAAACAGTTCGAATCCTGTTTCTTGAATTGTAGCCATTGCAACTGCAGCCTTGTAAACCAGTGCGTTGTGTTGATGAAACAGTACTCCGGCGCGCAGCTCACCGTTTTTTTTCCTTAATAGCCCCCCTCAACCTTATTTGGTCTGCGTATGACCATAACAATTCCTTCCCTGTCAAAAGACACTTTGAATTTGCCATAACCTTCCCTGCCAAAAGACACTTTGAATTTCTTCGGCTTCGCTAAAGAGAGTCGCTTCCAGGTCATCGATGGCTGTTTGGTGGATCCAGGTCTCGTCCAAGGTCACGAAACTTGCCAAAAAAAAAAGTCTCCTGATCTGCTTGCAACTTTTTGAAATTCACCCTCGAAATGTCTACTCGTATCTTTTTTTGCGCGTCGGTTAACATTCTCGGCACCCAACGCGCATAAGACCTTCTTCATATGTAATTCGTTGGAAACGATTCTTTGAACACTATCATACTAGACCTCTGTGACATAAATTCCTAATGGTTACTCCTTGATCTGATAATACGATATCTTCGACTTTTTTCACGTTGTCTTCGGTGAGGGACGGCGATGGACGTCTTTCGCGGTGTTCATCTTCAGTGGTTGTTTTTCCCAGCTTAAACTCATTGGCCCAGTGTGGAACGGTGAAATATGGAAGAGCAAAGTCCCCTAATGTCCACGGTGCAAGCATTTGTAGCCAAATTGTAAAAGGGTTGAATTTTAAGAGGATTTATCGAATCGAATTCGTCGTCGACAATCAAACATATATAAATGTATAAATATACATATATATGTCCGATTTCATGACACACATCTTCAGCTCAGCAAAACCAGCATTTACTGAACTGAAGAAAATTTCACCATTTCAACATACTCATGCATGTATGCTGAAAGAGGGCTCTGTTGAGAAAAAGAATATATAAATATGCATGCATTTTTCATCCACCACCAACTGTTAAGTGTTTCATACAAACTATAGACAAATTGGGGTTAGTTCAAATTGCCGCTAAAGTTAGTAATTGATTGACCATTCCCGAGTAGAGAATGAAGGATCTGTGGATAGGTTCGAACCACACTCTCATCACAATTTTATTGATTCTTTAACAAAAAGAGGGTACATTGGGAGTGACATGACTGGCTAATTAATTGTGGTACGGTCGTTAGTTTCTCACATGAATTCACCAACACCCATAACAAAGATTATTATTTTGCATGCACTTGAATAATACCATTTGTCACATCTTTCCCCTCAGGCAGCGTCGGACACTGGTATGAGAGAGGAAAAGAAAAGAGAGAGAAAAAAAGAGAGGAAAAGAGGGATTTCGAATAACATTCTAAAATTTTTGAAAATAATTATATTTGGTAAATGAGAATAGCTGAAATATAACAATTCAGTAAATCTTATTTGAAAACAACTCAAATACCAGACCATCGCTCATCAATTTGAATTGTTTCTCCAGCAGCTTCCTCAAGAACTTTGACTCTTCCTCAGACAAATGGGGGCGACTTCGTTGGGTTTTTCCAGCCGCCGCCAATGCCCCAGCCACGGAGACCCACTGCAACCCTTTTATATCTAACCCAAAGCGTTCCCAGAAATCGATTCCAAAAAATTCCTGATTGGGGAACAGACGGAACCGCTAACATTTCTAGCTCATGACGACGCCCGTTCAAAACGAAACTCAGCTTCTCCACTTCCGCCAGTGGGCATATTTCCCCATTAGCGAGTTGTATTTCACTATCCCATCCCGAATCAGAGTTAAAACCTATCCTGCTAAGACATAACATCCTTTCTCCCCTATGATCGTGCGACTCGCTCCCGAATCTAACAGCCCTTCCATGATTACGCCCTCGATTCCACCTGAGGGTACCACCCGTTGCGACCTCTTCCTGGTGCTCCCTTGACCACCTAGTGAGCACGTCGACCGTTTCCCGATCCCTGAGCACTAACGCGAACTCGGTTCTCCTGGCCGCTACCCCTCGTCTGACAGCTCGGACATGCTGATCGCATCACCCCCTGGCGACCAAAACGGAAACATCGTCGAAGTTGCATGCACTCCCTTGACATGTGCCCCTCTCATTTACAGTTCCAACACTGCACTACCTGCAGTCCTGCCGACGTTGCCACTTGGTCTGCGCTTCCTGACGTCACATACGCCAGTTCAGGCTCTAAACAGCGCCTAGATCGCGCATTTGGAGGCGAGAATTCCGCTACTGATGTGATACTTCACATTGCGATACTTGTAGCATCCAGGGTTCGGCCCATCCTAACTAATCAGCATGATATTCTAAAGGTGCATAACAACATATTTGAAATATGAGAAAAAAGATCTGGATATTCCCATAAGACATTGGAACCATCTGGTAGTACCATCTCCTATAAATAGTACGGGGGAATACCAGTGAATGAATCAGTGGAACAGCAAAAGATGTGTTGGACAGCCACTGATAAATATTAAGTGCAGGCGATAATAGAACTATGCTTTGATTTAAGTAAAAGTCGAAAGGATTTAGTTCAATATTATTTGAAGTGAAAAATGAAAGTTTGAAAAGTTGATTTAAAGCAGAATAATGATCATTTTAAGGATAAATGTGCATGATTTCAAAACTATAAATATGGCACCGTAAATTTTAATGACTATTAAAATAAAGTTGAGATTTTCAGTATGATTTGAATTTTTCGGATTTTCATCAACAGTGCTCATAATATTCACTTATGGTTGTATTTTCAATTCTAGAGATTAAATTTAACTATTGAACTCATAAATTAACACACCTTTAGCAGCTGCAAAAGTACAGCTATATGTCTCACATACATCTAGGTACAAAACATTTAAGAACGTGTGCTTCCAAAGTTTATTTTCAACTGACAGCTTTTTAAAGTTTTTTGAATAAATTTCAAATCTCATCCACCGTTGTCATATCAACATTTATTGGAGAATGCACTGTCGTTGCTGCCACATTTAGTGCTGATGTATTTTTTTGATGTACTGCGCTATGATCTCCTGATCCTTCATACATATAATAGTCTTCATCATCGTTATAAGCGTTGCTATGGTGGTAATCTTTCTCCTTTGGCTTGTTGATGTCAGGAACTTGTAAATTAAAATTGTTGTTAAAGATTAGAGGACCTAATCGTGATCCCAAGGACGATCGCTTTTCACCAAAATCGATCTTAGTTGTAATTTGTATCGAAACTCCTTCTGCACCAGCCTTTTCTATTGTGATTGGTGTCTTCCTTGAGTGTTTGTTTACTAAGATATGACTGTGGATCAGTAACGGGTTCATGTCATGTAAGAGTGGATGCTTTTTTAGTAGAACTGATGACTCTGTGGAATTCGCAAGATAGTGATCTGGACCCTCAGTTGTGTTTGAGTGATCTTCGGATTGCAGGTCTATACCTTCGTGTAAATGATGAAGTAAAGCATGTACGAGACTAAGGTGGGATGTGTTGTCTGATAGAAACTTGGCTGCAAATAAAGAAAACAAAATTATAATAAATTTAGAAAAAATTTAAAAGTTTATCAAGCTTATAAAATGTTTTTGACTTCACATAATAAGTCATTGTATACTGAAACATCAACCTTAAGCACTAAGTAAGTATTCAAGTTTTAAAATATTCAAATTAGGCGCTATACCTCTCGAAAACTAAATAAAAAATTAGCGGCGCCCCAGACCAAAATCATTCTTTTTTATTTATATAAATCAACCAAACTCTCACTGTTCTGAGGTGTACATGTACGGTTATTATATCTCCTTATACTATCTACTCTCAGCCTTATAACTTACCGAAATAAGTCCCAGAGCTTTCCAAGCCACTTGTGGTGACCATATTAGTGTTTGCTCCGGACTGGAGTTGCGAATGGAACCTTTTTCTACGTTCGTTTCTTTTTTGTTTTCAGCTCCTTTCTAGCAAATTGCTTCGCCGCGTCTGGATTTGGCGCTGGCTCTTAGCCCATGCCTGAGAGCTATCTGGTCCTATCCGGGCACATCCACTTTCCCTTGTGTTTAGCTATATTGCGGCTATTATGTCTATTCGACGAATGAATTATACGGAACATCTCTCCTTTTCCTGTCCACTCCAGTCACATAGAGCTAGCAAAACGGCATGCAGACACTATTCTAGGTAGAATAAAAAGGATGCTCTGGTAATACGGACTAGGGACCTTCATGCCCATTTTTTAGAGCATCCTGCTTCAAAGAAAGACTTTTCTTGTCCTTGCCTCGTTGATGGTCATGCAACAAATTGTTGGCAGGCTCCCGATTAAACGTCGAAATCGCTGCAAATCTGGTACTCCTTTGAGGTACTGCTACTGTCTACTATCTGGTACTCCTACTATCTGGTACTCCTACTTTGAGGTTAGAGCTTTTGATAAGGCACCTCGTCTAAAGCAGGGATCACAAAGCACATGTACACAGTGTCAGGTATATTTCTATGTCTGATAGTATCCAATTGCACAACGGAACTTCTTTGATGCTCTGTCAATATTGCTTTGGACTTCAGTTTTTTACGAAAAACTTAATATATATGCTATCATTCAAGTACATTGTAGCTCCAAAGACGCATTTTAATAAATAGATGTATGCTTTGGTATTGGCTACAATATCTACTTTCCTTTTTTCGAATATTCTCCGTGCATAATCTTAGAAATACTTTATGGCCATAACCAATATCGAGAATAAGCAGAACTAAAGAAATTTTTCCTTAGGGCATCAAGCACTCTTACATCCGATACTGCTTATGTCGATAGACCAGTAGGAATCGACAAATATATCTGATCGAAATGCGCCCCTCATTTGCATTTGTCATCCACCCCACAGTGCAAGAAATATGTACACTACCATTCAAGACAGCACTGTCTACGTACTAATACATCTACTAAATCTACCAAAATGAAACTTATCTTATCATAGCAAGTAAACCAACTTGCAACGTTTAAACTCAATTATCGTTTTCTATTAAAATTATGCTTTAGTGTTTTAGAACACACATTACACACGGACAATATTAAGCGCTACCCCGGCTGAACTTGACTTCTAATCTATCCGCAAATCAAATTATTATTCATTCAATCCTAATTTCAATATTCTGCGAACTTCACTAATTATTCATGAAACCTCTTCCGTGCAATGATTAAATAATAAATCATAGTCTCGGCAAAAAACTAAAACGAAGAATGTAAAAAAAATAATCAAAGGACAAATAAATATTTATTGTTTACATGCTATTCTTACTCATTTACAATTAGAACGATTACGAATAGATATTTTTGACGGACGCTTCATAATATTGAAGAGGAATTATTTACGATTTTGTTTACGCTGAATCATGCATGTACCAGGCAAATATAATTGCAAGCGTAGCTGCTCATTATGTTCGCTCATGTTCGGCGTCAGCAATTTGTTTAATTTTTTTTTTTTTAAGAAAAACAATGATTTGCTTAAATTAGTTATAACGGACCTTCGCGACTATCGACCTTCAGTCAAATCGGCTAAACGAAATTAAAATAAACAAGTGTTTTTTGTATCGGTATCGGTCATCTTTGGTTCAAAACAACAAAAATTCCCAATTTAACTTCAAAGTTTTAAAGTAAATTTATAGCACTGAAATTAAATAATACTCGTTTTTTCGAGCAACGGGAAGAGCTCACTGGAATATAATCGTTTGTGATAAAGAAAATAAAGGTGGTCGAAAATCAGCGAAAGAATGGGAGAAGTTATGAAATAGACGACTATACTTCCTGATGGAAAATAGCGCAACATTTCAGAAGATCATTCGACGAAAACGATAATAAGAACAGTTTGAAAGACTTTTCTAACATCTGATGACAACTTCAAAAAAGATACTGCTACCTTTTGAGGCAAAAAAGACCAAAACTCATCTTCACTATCTTAGCTAACAAACTTTGTTTCAGGCGCTGTTATTTACTATGCTGGCGATAGCATTTTAAACTATGCAAAATAAATTCTGAAAACATGAAGTAAGTCAGAAAAAAAGTGTTTTGGCGTCTACAAAGCCGGATCTTTCTCTGGAACCAATGGAGCAGTTGCGCCGGGTGCAAAATCCATTCTATTCAATTGGCAGCTTATATTTGTATTTGCTTTATTTTTTCTTCAATGTAAACATTGTTCTCACAGATCATTACACGCTTTCTAAGTTTCGAAGCAGTCTTATTCGCGAAAATTCACTTGCCTTGCAACAGCAAAATTAATAGACGTGTTTTCTTGATCCTCTATCCAGAACAGAACTGTATAGTAGCCTTGGAAATAACAAAAACTCCTGTCCCAGTGAATTCACTGGGACAGAATTATGTTCTGCATAGGTAGTTCATGGGGTCACGCATAGAGTGTGCTGATCTTTGCGAAAGTGTTCGACGTTCGTACCAGTTGGTGCAACTGTATATTTCAAAATACTCGTAATTTGAATTATTTTGAATTGATTTGAATTGATTCTGCTCTTCGCTATCGGCCATTATGATTTCAGTAAACCAACTTGCAGATATGAAAACACTGACAGTTAAAATTCATTTAGTTTCACCTACCTTGGCGCAAAAACAGCGAATGCAACAGCCTTAGCGAATGCGCCAACAGTTCTGTTTTGGATCGTTTTTTGCGTCATTGTTCTATTCTACTCTGCACCAGAGCAAAACAATGTACCTAATGTTTATCACAGATATAAAAGAAAATGGATACGCACAAAGGAAACTCAACGATGAAATTCTTACCGAAATCACAAGGCACATCGAAAGTTTTACGGCTACCCTAGATGTTATTTCTAATGCCAGCGAAAAAAATTCAGATAGATTAGCTGAGCTTAATGACATCTTAGCCCAATTTAATTCATCGATCAGCACATTAAGCACATCCAAATCTAAATGCCAAGCGAATGATAACGATCTGTTTAAACTGCTTGAAAATAAAATAACGGCAGCATTAGCTACCAAGATTGAACAGTTGTCAAATACCATCTCTACCAATTTACTGTCCAACCAACATTTAATTGTTAATAAATTAGAGAGTATAGTTAAGTCCGGTACAAAACCGTCGGCAGAAGTAGGGCCAATTCATGTGCACCTTTGTTTGAAATATCCCTTCACGAGAAACTACTGAGTGCACATAATAACAATTTTTCTAACTTAATAATGCCGATGAAGTTTACCAAAGATGTCGCAATCTCTCCTATCAAGGAATTGTTCACTGCCATCGAGAATCACGAAGCTGTTATCCAACAAAAAACTCTATCGGAACATGCCAAGAACGATTCTCACAAAAAAATTTTAAAATTTGGCACTTATTGGTCGGAAGATGATTGGCTGAGACGTATCTCAAAAATCAAAAGCTGCGATTTAAATCATGACGATTTTCAACTCCCCCACAAAGTTTTGATCAATAAGAACCCATTTTTTGTAAAAGGAGTACCAGATTCCACCGATAAATCTTGGTTACCAGGATCTTAAAGGAAAAATTTTCCATCCGTGATTTTAGCGTTGAGATCTTACCTCAACGTTATAACCATGCAAGCAGGTGCTATAAAGTTTCAATTCCTGAAAAAGTATGCCTGGCTTTTAACTCACGTGAATGGAAGTGTTAGGAGCTATAAATGGAATGGCATCATATTTCGTCGTTGGAGGGCCATCATCGCTAGCAGCAATATCAAAAGTAGAAATAAGGACTTAATTGTGACTAGTAATTGTACTTCACCTGTATCTATTAACCAGGCAGCTCCTTCAAATCTGCTTACTCGTAATTCAATACTCGTAATTCAAATTCATCCGGTAGAACATCAACTATGGGCACTGTTCTTACTACGACTTCTGCTAATACTGCCTCGGTTAAGAATTCTTTACATAAAACCTATAACCGCTTCGGGTATCGCTCTTAACATGATATCCTCAATCAAAAGCGCCAGATTTTTTTACGACAATTGCGGTGGTTTGAGTTGTGAAATAAATAAACTCTTTCTTGACACCAAATCATGCCATTTCAACGTGCTTGCCTTCACTGAACAATGGTTAAATGACTCCTGTATCAATGAATAAATCCTTTACAGTACCTGGACAATCTTTAGAAAAGACCGAGAGTATGTTTCCACTGGTCAATCAAGAGGTGGTAGTGTCTTACTTGCAGTTAAGAACACTCACTCAAGTGAACTTGTTAACTCTGCCTCGCACGAATTGTTCCAGCATATATTTATCCGCTTTTCAATTGACAAAACTTCGGTTTATGTTAGTTTATTTTACGTCCCACCGTTGTATAGCCATGATTTACAGCAGGTTGTTCCGACTATCAACCAAAATGGTAATTGGTTAGACTTAATCTTTATAAATGTTTATGACGATGTAGAAGTTAGCCCAACTAATGACGCAGAGAATCTTTTTTCTAACAGTCTTCACCATTCCGCTCTTACAGTTGAACTTTCACTCAGAGTTTCGTCCTTGGACCCGTTCTTTTTAATAATTTTAGTTCCCTTGCACGGCGGCGGCGGTGTAATGGTATGAGGCTGTATGGCTACCAGCGGCGTTGGAAACTTAGGAATAATTGGAGGAATCATGGATTATCGGGCATATATTGAAGTTTTCAAGAGAAATTTGGAGCCAAGTGCTAAAAATTTAGTGTATCAAAGGATTTTTACTTTCAATAAGATAATGATCCTAAGCACATGGCTCATAATACTAGGATGCTTTTGGCGTAAAAAACTCCTCATTTGCTTAAAACACCACCGCAAAGTCCTGAGCTCAACGCCATTGAGCACATGGGGAACATGCTGGAAAAAAGGATCACGACCCATCATATTAGCTCGAAACCTGAGTTGAAACAGGCTCTTCAGCAGGAATGGGCGAAAATAGAGCCAATCTATGCAAAAAAAAACTTGTCGAATCGATGCCCCACCACCTTAAAGCCACGATTAAAAACAAAGGCCACCAAACTAAATATTAACAAACAATGTATCTGTTGTTTTTAAGATTTTTCACAAACTGTTTCGCAAGTGTACGAAGATATTGTTGGAAGCATATTGTCGAATTTGTTTTATTTTTAGCTAGTAACTTTGTAAGTAATAACTTAAATCGATTAGTTTTTGTTTCTAAATTAAATAAAATGTTTAATGAATAAATCTACTTTAAAACTTTTTAAAATTTCTTGCAACATTTTATTGTTTGTTATCACTTGAGTTTCAAATAGCTGCTGTACGAATCCATTATTGGTACACTGTATGTTTTATAAATAATCTAATCTAACGCAATCACAGATATTATATATTCTCCCTCTCTTGCGAAGAATTTCACAGCACATTTACAAACTAATGATTTTCAATACTAAACACTCTCTTTCCAAGCAAACCTATAAAATAATCGCCTCATAATTACGAAAATAAACAATTGTTTATTCACTTGACTTTCCCTCGAATTACTTTGCAACTGGCCAATTTAAGTCAAGTCACAAGTTTTCGATGAAAGTCACTTGTCCTTCAAATACAAATATTCAATTCTAACCAGAACACTTGGAAAACACTAAATAAAAGCTAATTGAACCCGATGTTACCTTCTATTGTGTGGCCTTCGTCCTCGACAGAGTCTATCGGTAGTGGTATGGAATAAGACCCACTCATGGGAAGCATACAAGCTAAAATCCCAACACAAATCACAGTATAACTGGCCTGAAATTTCGAAGCAGTTAGCTCAACATTTCTTTATTTCAACAAATCATTGCTTATAATTCACCATTATTACGATCAAGAATTTCACAAAATTTCACTAACGGTCACTAGCCAATACAGTTTACCTAATTTTCTAATTCAAAGCTACTGAGCTCCTGACTGCAATTTCAATCTCGAAATGTACACCGAACAATAAGGAATTTTCACCTGGGTATAACAAATTTATAAACTTGAAAAGTAGCAACAGCAGCAATGAAAAACCATATGTACGATGCCTCTTAAATAAACTGAAACGTTTACTCATCCGTCGGCCTTATGTGCATGCTTGATAATTCCCAATCATGCATGTGTATCTCGCTCGAAACATTTGTGCGATAGTGTGATTAAACATTTTTTTTCAAAATCAGACGATAATTTAGCAAATTTTGTAACTTATCGGAACGCAAGATGATTCAAACTTGATTTAGGAGAGCGAATGGAAAAACTTTCGAATTTTCCCATAAGTCGATTTTATCTGATTCACAATTGAATTTTAGCAAGCGGATTTTAACTATTAGTGCAGAATCAGAGTTCTTTACCAACATCAAAAAACTTGTCTGAAAGCAACAAACGCATTTAAGGGGGCAGGTACACTTAGAATTTTGTGAAAATCGATTTTATTTTCTTTGCATTTTCTAAAAGTAGCATATTTCAAAAGCATTCTCTGCAAATTTCAGACGAATCGGACTATTCTTTATGGAGATAAATAGCTTTGAATGAAGTCGTCTCTAATGCACAAAGCGTGTTTTGCATGCTTTAAAAGCATTTTTCTCGAAACTATGTTTTCGAAGTCGGTGATCACTGTAACTTGAAAACGGCTTTATCGATCAGCATGAAATTTTCCTAACTTATTTTATATGTAAGTATCCTCCGCATGAACGAAGGATTTTTCGGTTGGACGACATTTTTTTTTCAATAGCCGAAAATGTGAGTGAAATTTTGGTCGAAAATACAATTTCGAGTTTCAAAAACCGCAATTTTTCGAGAAATAAAAATCTGCCAAAGTCCTTCGTTCATCCGGAGCACTTTTTCATTAACTAATAATATCCGATTTTTTTTTATTTCGGATGATCCAGTGACTACAGTGATTACGACAAAACAATTTTTTTTGACCCCTCGAAAATTTACTCTATTTCGACTAATTTCCAACCTTTTGCCTTAAAAAAATTATTCAAATATATTTCTTTCAAGTAAAAAAACATTTGTTATTAATTATTTTAATGTGTGCTAAAAAAAAATCCTAAAAAAGAACTTTTTTTGGACGTCCCAAGTGTACCTGACCCCTTAAGACCAATATGATGAATCACACTTCGCATCAGCTGCTAAAAACAATTAAACGTCGAAAATTTACGAATTGTAATTGACTTGAAACATAATTTATTTTTTCTTGGAATACGGGAAAGCCAATATAATGATTAGATGTGGTTTGCGTAGAACTATCAACACTAAAAAGTATATGTATCTAATGTGATTTCAAAAATTATGTCAAGATTTATTGATAGGTGCCAATAAAATCCGATTGACCACCAACTCCCGCTACTCTACTTCTTTATTTTGAAGGAGGTAAGTACATACATACATACATACGAGTGCCTCTGAGTCCCATTTCCACAACTGTCCGTCACACTTCTGAACAACTACAACAAACGATATTCACACCGACGATTCCTCAATTGACTTGTACAAACAAGCTGTCCAGATTCTACCCACTCAATTCGCTGGAAATAAACACATTAAATGTTTATTTTGCTGGAATTTAGTATGGGAACGTTGCGATTTTTTTTCCTTGCAATTTTTCTACCCTTTGGTACTACCATTCCATATCCGTATTATCCATGCGATCGATCATAATTTAGGATATGCTTGGTAATGAGACATGTCCCAAATCTGGCGTGTGGAATGTTGCGGGCTATGTTTGTTGCACGTTGAGCGCATAGTTCCATCCACTAAAGTGTGTTCATGAATATTTTTGCATAAAATCGGTTGAGAAGTAGATTGTAGTACCGTACTATTTAAAGCAGGAGGTTTATTTAAACAGCTTTTCATCGGGCTGGCATAGCGATAGTGATTATTTTCACAATTTCTTGTGTACTGTGTAAACAACAGTTTAAAGTGTGCAATAATTGAATGTGCTGTGTTATGCAAGAAATATTATTTGATTTTAGGGTTCGAATAAATATGTTTTAAGAAATCGACTATTCCATGAAGCCGTTTTGTTATTTAATTTCCAAAGAATAATTGAGCTTTTCCATATATATACATACACATGCTCAAAAAAGTCTGCGTACACTTATTCGCGAAAAAAAATATTTTAAAATAAAGAACGTTTCCAATTGCTTATGACTAAGAATTTTAGTTTATTGCTTTCAGTTAACACTATAGTAACTAAAGATACAACTCATTACTCGTTCGTTCATGTTAATATTAAAAAAAAAAAAAGTTTGTGCGCAAGCCCATCAAAATGCATCCAAAAAAGTCTGCGTACACCTGAAATAATTTAATCATCTAATTAGAATTCACCTTGATTAGCTTATCCGATTAATCACCTTAATAGCTTGTTGCAAACCCCTTCCTATAAATGACCTCTTTTAACCTATTTTGCATGGAGTGAACTAGCTTTGTAGTTTTTTCGGCCGTTATACTGTTCCACTCCTTCAATATAACATTTTTAAGTGGTCCTTTGCTTGTAATTTGATTGTTGTGAATTTTTCTCTCAAGTAAATCCCACAAATGTTCAATGGGATTTAAATCCGGTGATTGTAGGGGTGTGCGCAATAATTTTGGGACATTATAGACCAACCAAAGCTTATTTATGTGAGCAGTATGTTTGGGGTCATTATCGTGCTGGAAGTAAAAAGCATTTCCTAGCCTTAATTTCTCAGCACTTTGCTTGAGATTGTTTTTTAAGATATTCAGGTATCCATACTTTTCCATTGTCGATTCTATAAAAGTTAATTGTCCCACTCCGCTACCAGCCATACACCCCCAAACCATCACACCACCGCCACCCTGTTTTACAGTGGGAATCAAATTTGCATTATTCAATGCAGTTGAACGTTTTCTTCACACTAATTTGCGTCCTTTTATCCCAAATATACAAAATTTACTTTCGTCTGAAAAAAAACCCTTTCCCAGAATTCTTTTGGCATGTTGACGTAAGTTTTCGCAAAATCCATTCTCTTTAGACGATTTTGTGCTGATATGAATGGCTTTTTACGTACTACTCGACCATGGTAACCACGTTTCCTGAGAATTGTGCAAACTGTTTCCTCGCATATTGTTTTTTTTTTTTGTATTTCTCTTTAGTTTCTTGAGCAAGTTAACCGGGGATTTTTTTCCACAGAATTAATAATATTTTGACGTTCACGTGCAGTAAGTTTAGTTGGGCGTCCTGATCGATGCCGAGAAATATAAACACCGGTTGTATTATAATTAGTAACAACCTTTTGTATTGAGGAATGCGTTCTTCCAACTAAATTCGCAATTTCACGAAAACTTTTTCCATTTTCACGCAGCTTTAGTATTGGATTTGCGTTCACTAACACTTATTTCCTTATTTCGAACTTCCATTGAAAAAGATAGTCTTTAATTCACAAAATATTGTCACAAATTTTACCAATCAAACCACTCCGTGTATAGATACAAAAATTTTCGAACTGCAACTGTAAATTCTAACTGTAAATCCCCAAACAGTGTTATGTGTACGCAGACTTTTTTGGGGCGTATCAGAGACTTCTAAAGATTGAAATCACCATATCTTCTTTAATTCTAGGAACTTTTTATCAAAGCTGCATTAATGTATGTCTAGCAGTGTACCCCTACTTATCAAAGTATTTTAATCAAGGGCATTTTATTGATTCATGGGCTTTTGTCATGATTTAGATATTACTAGTAAGGTGTACGTAGACTTTTTTGAGCATGTGTATGTATGTGCACATGTATGCTGCCCTACTAAGCATAAAAGTTCTATCTGCATTTTTTTCATTTTTGAGTTAACATCAGATAGAAAAGCTATATACTCTGTTGCATCATTCTGCGAAATTTGAAAAACCTATCTTTTGTGTAAGTATGTTAAAATCAATATTGAAAAATGCACTCTCCATATACATACATATGTACATACACTGAGAGAAAAATCTTGATAAAATCAACAATTTTCCTTAGTTGTTTTTGCGTCAACTACGGGCTATAGTTAAAACAACCATAAGAAAATCGTTGATTACTTTTATGTACCATAACGCGTGGTTGATAAACAACGTCCGTGGTGCAAAAAAGTAAACAACCACAAACTATGGTATTCCAACAATGTACATCGTACGAAATAGTAAATGACTATAGTCTGTGGTGCCCCAACAATAATAAGTGATTGCTGAATTATGTTTGTTAAATTTAACAATTTTAGAGTGGTTCACTTACTATGAAAATTGTTGATAATTCAATATTTTGTAGTTTTAAATGATTTGTTGCTCATTTTTCTACAGATCAACTATTTATAGTACTTATGAACCAATTAACAGTTGAATCCTCGAAGGTTTCAATATTTTTTGTATCAGCAAAGTCATGTAGAAAGAACCCTTTTCCGTAGTTCATTCGACAATTTTAAGTGAATTGTTGCATTACTATCAATAATCGTTAAATCAACCACGATTTTTTCTTTCAGTGTACATACATATGTACCTCCAGTGCACATCAAAACACAAATCATTGAATATCTCAAAAGTACTAAAATGTAGATAGAACCTTTATGCTTGGTAGGGCAGTATGGTGGAATTGTTATTTTATGTACCTACACTAGCTCAATTTTTTCGGCTTTTAAATCTACCCATGTAGATAGATATATTAAATAATTTAAATCTACCCGTGTAGATATTAAAGTGTACTAGAAATCCTATTCACTGTAGTGCTAATAAACTTTTTAAAGACGATATTGGTGTCTCGCGCCTAGTGTGAAAGCGCCTAACAACTCCATCGACTACAGTGTCCAATAATTTAAAAGCTAAAGCCTTTGATAAGACAATCAATACTTAAAAGCATACATTGTACTTATTCGTCGTCTTCGAACTACTACATTCCCCTGGAGCCTATATTTATATGCAGAGTCCATTTTTGTTAAAAAAAGTATTGGGAATGAAAAATTATTATGTTTTATGCTTGCTATGATAAAAATTGGAAATTTTGAACCGTGTGTGAGTGCTGAGTGCCTAAAAGTAGGCAAAGATTTTTTTTTCCTTGGACAGACTGCTTCATTTTCGTGTCGTTGCAGAGAACTAGAAACCCACATCGATTTCTGGTTTCACCGTTTGCGGTAACGATAGGCAACATTGGACTAGGGAAGAAAAGGGTTTGAGAACGGATATATACGATAACAAATTTGCGCCCAACGTGGGCCAAGAACGGCCGTAACGACAATCGTGGCAAGAATGATCATAATTGCAATTATGGCAGTAACGGCAAATAAAGTAGGAAAAAAACGGTGATTAAGGATACAAGGAATCTAAAAATTTTCTTCTGTTTCTTTTTTTTCTGTTCCGGTTACAGTGATAGCTAGAAGAGCTGCAGACGTTTTGTTTGGAGTCGGAATCGTTCTTTTAAGCTCTTTAGACAACGTTTTCATCCGATAGATACAAGCTGTGGCATTCAAATAGTGTCACCCACATAAAAAACGAACTGCATTCAACTTAGCTTCATATATTTCATTCATGCATAGTCATATACATAAATATATTTAGTGGCCTTTAAATTAATATACATATTTCTTGCATACATTAACATATCTATAAATGTATACCTTCTGGATTATGGAATGCGCTGGTGGTGAAGTGAAGGTGGAGAAAACATATTGATAACAAAAGATAAAAGTTCTGTTCGCGTACTTTCAGTCGCGTTCCTGAACTGAAACTTCCTGACTCATGTGATGGGGAAAATTCATGAAAAGTACACAAACGCTCTCATGACATTTCATGGCATTTCTTTAAAAGTAAAAACCAAAAGTGTCAGTTGTCTGTATTTGAAAGAACGATAGTGATTATAAAGTCATCCTAATGCCTAGTACTATACTCTTCGTGAAACAAATTCAACGGTCAAATCCCATACAAAAGAGCTTTACTGACGAATTGAATTGTTGTTTCCTGTTGTACGAGTTAAGATAACGTTTTTCCAGGGATATTGCCAGAGCTTGTACACGGGGAACCTGTGAGTCGGATATGCCAAAAGATCGCTGGACACCTTGCGCGCCCAATATAATAAAATCTTCATGACTATGGGATTGGCTCGCTTCTGCAGTGCGTGGAGGAAAGTGGACTTATCTGCGTCTTTTATGTTTATATTTAAAATGCTTTGTGTTTTTATTGATAGTAGCCTACTATTACTAACACACTGTGGATCCTTTAGTTGTCCGAAATAAGCAATTTTTACTTTTATTTATTTTACTGTACTGCGTGCCTGTCATCGCAAAGTTGCGATAATGCTGAGAAGTGTATTCGTTTGCCAAGCTTGAATTTATCGCCCTCTGAATTTTCCGGCCTGGGCACGGGCTCCGGCTTATCCCCCCTAGATCCGGGGCTGATAATTAGTAATAACTTAAACAGCTCTCCTTGCGATCGATGGGCAAATGTAATTTTTGTAACAATATGCGTTCGTTTGTGGTATTTTTAGATTTTTAAATCATTGTAATAGCGTTAGAGAACATTTTTCCTTTAATTGTTAATAATATCCATAATGTGACTATGTTTTTTCTGTTTCATTTACTCATGTCTGTCATTTTATCTTTGTAGACTTTTCGAAGAACACGCCGATCTGCTGCGACTATTCTCAAAATTTTACGATTTGAAGACGAAAGAGGAACAAGCCACATCGGAAGAACTGGCCGAGCATGCTAATAAAGTTATGGAAACTTTAGATGAAGGCATAAGGGGTCTAGACGATTTAGACACATTTTTCGAATATTTATATCAAATTGGTGCTTCCCATCGAAAAATTCCTGGTTTTAAAAAAGAATATTTTTGGGTAAGTGAATTGATGTTTAGTCAAGAAATTAGATTCTGAAGTAATATCTTTGATTTTCGTCCGATGTTTCATAGAATTTGCAATAATTAATTCTTTATCGTTTCAGAATATCGAAAAACCGTTTTTATCTGCTGTGGAAACAACACTGGGAGATCGTTACACCGAAAATGTTCAAGGCATTTATAAACTTACAATAAAATTTATTATCGAAACACTTGTAACAGGGTTTGAAAAGAATAGTGCCAATAATTCAACAGTATCACCAGTAGCAGCAAAGGCACCTAATAATGCAACGGACAAAAATCCATCATCTCAATTAAATTCATAATTAGAGAGAGAGAGATTCGATTCCACTCGAAACTGGGCGACAAAGGGCAAGAAATCCATAATACAGTATATAAAAATATGAAAGGAAAGCAGATAGAAAATTGCACAAAATAATGAAAACCAATTGCTACTACTACAATTACATCGTAATAAAAACTGTGTATACATCTGCTATATGTATTTTCTGTATATTTTTATAAAAAAAAATCACAAAAAAGCGATTGAAAAAAAAATTATAATAAATAAATTCGAAGAGGAAAATATGTATTTCAAAAACGAATTTCCACCTAACATAGAAATCATGCAACAAAAGAACGCATTTTAATATATACACTCGATTCATTTTTGATGATAACTTTCAAGAAATTTAAATAAAATGTGAATTAACAGGCAAAAGACGTATTATATTAAAATTGTAAAGTGGTAAATTTTTTCTAGTAAAATAACAAAATGAGTTCACAGATACAATACTGAAGGTTTAAGGTAGATAAAAAATGGTATGAAATGATATTTAAAAAATGCATACAGTTTTAATATGAATGTCAATTTTTTTTTAACAATATATTGACAGTAAAAGACAGATTGATGATCATTGGTAATATGTAAAAAAAAAATGCTAGTCACGACCTTATACAACAGCGTGCAATTGTTCTTTATTCATTTTTTGTTTTATTCTGCGTTATTCATGTGCAACATTATTTATTCGATGGTAAATACTAAGCGGCATAGTGAAATAAGTAGATATACAGTTATAGAAATAAAGCATACATGAACGTTAATTACTTATGAGCTGTTTAAATTCTGACTTAACGGTAAGTTACGCGAGAGATACAAGTCGATCTTGAGAAGCCGATCACTAGTTTCAAATCTATTCAAATCATAGAATAAGCTTCCCTAAAGGAAGTAAATTTACATGTAGATTGGAATTTAATTGTTACTAGCCAAAGTTAAAGAAGAAGTGGATGGACAACATACGTATAGAGAAACGATATGTGTCTGACATCAATATTTGACTTCTCTTTTATTTTTACTAATGGTCGAAGAATATTAGTATATATATATATATATATATATATATATATATATATATATATATATATATATATATATATATATACATTACTATTTTAATAGTTAAATGGCCAAAGAATGCCATGTTTGGGCCGTGATTGATGCCAGCAAGGGATATGGAATCATATCCTCCGAAAACTGGCTAAACGTAAGGCATGTTTTATTAGGAGTCTGCTGTATGCTGTAGAAGGCCAGCTCAAGTCTATCGCCCACGGTGAACGGTGCGGGCTGGTACAAATGAATCAGGCTGGTTGCGTGAGGAGACCAACGATCGACCGATTTCTACAAGCGGGCAATCTCCGAGCTGGGGAACTCTGGCCAGGTGCCAAGATTAAGATGGTGCTTAAGGGTGAGATCCCCAACCGGCCAAGATGCAGGACATGGATTCCTTGTTTCCATTTGGATCCAGTGGAATTCCTGGACATAGTTCGGGTTTTCAACCCAGATCTACCTACGGAGGATTGTAAGGTTGCGAAGATTGGCGAGCTGGTAGACAATCGGCGGGAGGCCTTCTTCATCATAAATGAAAAGGCACTACCGGTTTTAGATGACCGAAAGGGCATTATCAAGTATAGGGTCAAGAAATTGGCTCTACAGATCTACCGAAGCGATAGGTCAAAGAGCTCTGTTTCGGGCGGTTCGATACCTGTAAAGCCTCAGCAAAAACAGGTGGCTTAAACGGCATGGGCGCCACTTGAAAAAGGCATGACACCTGTTTGGGGGGCGACATCTGAGGAGGAATCGGAAGTGGAATCCTTCTATACAGATGGGGTTAGCGTCGGAACTATCTCTGGCTATCTGGACGTCTTGACTCTATAAGCAGAGGAAAGGGCTGGGGTGACTTCTATCTCTGAGGGGGAGGACCTCGATCCAACCCTTATCAACAATGAATGATGGTGAAGGTACTGCAGATTAACCTACACCGTTCCATAGCAGCATCTGCTGCCCTGTTACTCCGCCTGTCTAGGACAGAGGAAGAGCTAATCCTAATCCAAAAACCATGGGTTGCCAACAACCGGGTTTGCGGGCTACGCGCCAATGGATACAGACTGATGGTATCCGACGGCTTACATAAGCCACGTGCTTGTATTCTTGTCAAGAATAAAGTACTCGTACTACAAAATTTCTTTGAAAAGAATAACATGGCTGTTGAAGTGGAAACCCTCCCTGCGTCATTGTCAAGGGTGTTATGGCTGAAGCCATGAAAGTCGGTGCACCACTTTTTCTGGGGGCTGGCTCTAATGCTCATAATGAAGTATGGGGCAAGGCGAGAAACTTTTTGATTTCATCCTTGCCCAGGACCCGAGACAACCTTCCTCATCTCAAACCGTATGAAGGTTCTTGACGTTACTATCTTCAGTGGGCGAAACTCGCGTCTTCTCCGTGACTGGAGGATTTTACATGAGTATTGATTCTCTGATCATAGGTACATGTCGCCCAACGTATACAGGTACATGTCGCCCAGCTGAGCAGGTAGCCCTTATTAACAGAAAGAGGACGGACTGGAGGTTGTTTAAATCTCTGGCCCGGTCCTTACAGGAAACTGTTCCTAGGAGCATTGACTGCTACCATTAATTGGATCAGGCGGTTGACACCCTTACTAGTTCTTTAGGGTAACTTGTAATCCACCCAGAGCCAGGGGGAATCCCAAGCCTCTCTGATGGAATCTGGAGAGAGTGTAGGAGGGAGCTCAATAGTTCAAAAAGATCTAATGACTGAGCGCTGTCTAAGACGAAGCTGAAGGCTTTTAAGTATGCCGTACGCAAGGCAAAGAGGGCCTCATGAATACCTTTCTGCGGAAACGTGGAAGGTCTTAGTGTGACGAATCGCCTTCATAAGGTCTTAAGCACGCTACCAAAAGCTACGGGGTGCATCATGAACCCTGAAGGCATTTGGACTAGTTCGAGTGCGGATACTCTAAACGTTCTTATAGATGCATATTTTCCATGCAATTATTGTCCTCTGGAAGCGGTGCATCAAACTGAGCAAGGTACCTGATCAAAGCTGTCGTTTAAGCTCTCAACTGAGCTATGCTATTAACTCTTTTGAGCCATTTAATTCCCCGGGCTCTGATGGCGTCCTTGCTGGTGATATCCATCAGTCCATGGAAGTATCGCTACCATGGCTCAGAGAGATTTACACCACTTGCCTGCGCTTCTCGTATGTTCTCACCGGCTGACGGGAAACCGTAATTAGTTCAAGTTATTTTACTGTATTGTTTGTATAAAATAATCAAATCTTTGTTAATTACAGAGAAACAATTTGTGTGTAATTCTTACAAAAAGGGGAAAAAAAATTATAATCCCAATATATACCACCCAATATATATATATATATATATATATATATATATATATATATATATATATATATATATATATATATATATATATATATATATATATATATATATATATATATATTATATATATATATATATATATATATATATATATATATAAATGTATATATATATATATATATATATATATATATATATATATATATATAAATGTATATATATATATATATATATATATATATATATATATATATATATATATATATATATATATATATATATATATATATATATATAGATTCTTTGGCCGTATACATACGGAGTTCGCACGTTTATTAGGAACTAGCTCTTTACGCTGTGGCCAAGCTATACCATAAGTACTAATAAATAGCACGGAAAGAACGGTATTCTACGATATTTGCCTGAAGGAAGAGAATCGCAGGGAGTGAAGGATTTGCCATCAGCTGGCATCGAAGAAGAACCAAAACCAAAATTAGTTCACTTTATTATATGCAAAAGTAAGAAAAGCATACTCACAAATGACAGGTGAGAGTTTATATATCCGTGTTAGCTGATAGTTGAGAGTGTGTTGGCGTGCGTATAAATTCATCAAGAAACAGTAAGCGCAGCGAACATTCGCTGGCAACAAACGAAATTGTGCGTAGTGCATTGCATAAAAGTGTCGGATATATTCTTTTTACTCGCCAAATGGTAGCGAAAGTAGTATTCCGCGTTAACTACCTTATAGCTTATCATTTTAATTCTCAGAAAACGATTTCAATATGACATGTATCGCCAATCGCCATTCGTTAAAAGAATCTTTTTGGCAGAGCACATGTACATATAGTGCCTAGTGGGAATGAGAAACGTATCTGATCGTAGCAGCGTTGCTTGGCGGGGTACTTTCTGTCTTTTTTCAACTTGGACCTGGATTTTGCTATCTACTTTTCGCAATCAGTGGGAAAATATCGCCAATTGTATCGCAAATCACGTTCTTTCCGTGCTATCTATAGTACCATGATAGTACTTATGCTTGAGTTACAATCAATGCAACCAACATTTGCTGCCAAGTTTTGTTGGTGGAACGAGTTACAATCAATGCAACACAACATTTACTGTCATCTGTCACTGGCTATATTAAAGAAATTGCTGTTCGATAATTTGGATCCTTTAAAGTCTCGGAAAGAGATATCAGTGAATATTTGATCCTCTAAAAGCTGCGGAGTATAATGTAAACCAAAAATGAGACAAAAAAATACAAATTCTGATTGTCATTTGCATATGACATTTCCCATTTCCCGGACTCTCATAGGAACAGGTGGAATTGGATATTTTCAAAAATGTTGTTGCCATGCCAAGTTTGAGATATGAGCAAACTCTGCTGCCAAGCAAAGTTGTGTTGCATCATTGTAACTGCTCTCATACGTTCTCATGGGTTCAAACTCATTTTGACGTGCAACAAATGTTGGTTGCATTGATTGTAACTCTAGCTTTATACTATAGCCAAGCTTATGACGGCTAGGGTAGGAAATTCGTACTGGCCCAGCCAACACCAACTTTAACTGTGGCCAATATCTGTTCACCACCTTGGTGTGAGCTGGCCGTAGTTGGCTGATGCTGGGCTTACTTCACATCTGTATGATTTTTTTGGGTGCCAAACAAACGGATTTGACAGGCTGAAGCACGTTCTGCACATGATTGCTCATCAGCTCCGGCCATGGAGTGGACAGCAGCATTTGAACACTCTCGATTTGACCTGTATTGACCCGAGCTGGAGATGGTCTAGGTTGGGCCAGTATGTAATCGAAGCATTAAAGTGGTAGTCACAGGGGTCGGTGTAAAGAAGTGGTATCACTCTGGGCCACTTCATTCATTATTTTATCTCCGTGCAAGCCGTACAATTGTCACTTTATTGACAGTCGACACCTGCACGTTCAATAAAGCTAGAAACGCTGGCCTCTACCTTAAAGACGCTGGCGAAGCCCCGTTCCTTAGAAAAGGCAACAAGTTTAATAAAAACAAATATAAATCGACAATAAAAACTGAATTTGAATTGAAAATGGAGCTGTTAATAGCTAGTGTAGATAATATTGAGTTCAAAATTGAGCGCGATCTAAATGAGCAATTTGGTGCGTTACCATTGCCATTTCCCGGCATGGATAGTGAGTTTGGTTCTTAAAAACATTAGCGGATAGTAAGCATTTGTTTTTGCAGAATCCATAGCCGCTGTGTGCCAGTTCTTCAATGCACGCGATGGGTCTGAGTGTGATAAAGGAGCTGCGTGTCCGTTCAGACACATTCGCGGTGATCGAACTATTGTGTGCAAACATTGGCTGCGAGGTTTGTGCAAAAAGGGAGATCAATGTGAGTTTCTGCACGAATACGACATGACGAAAATGCCTGAATGCTACTTCTACTCGAGATTTAATGCATGCCATAACAAAGAATGCCCCTTTCTTCACATTGACCCCGAGAGTAAAATTAAGGACTGCCCATGGTACGACCGAGGATTTTGTCGACATGGTCCACATTGTCGTCATCGACATGTTCGACGTGTTTTATGTAATAATTATTTGGCCGGCTTCTGTCCAGATGGAGCGAATTGCAAACATATGCATCCTCGATTTGAATTACCACCCCCGCCTGAAATTCCAAAGGATCAAATGATGAAACGCCCGCCCACGTGCCATTATTGCGGGGAGTTGGGGCATAAGGCTTCATCTTGCCACAAAATGCCTCAGGAGCAGAAAGAAGCAACTATCCGGCAAGAAGAGGCACGTTTCAGAGCTCTTAGCTATCTTAAACAGAATGGTGAAGTTGCTGGTAATAATATACCGAACGAACCGCGGGGGCCTCCACGCCCATTGGAGGAAATTACATGCTTTAAGTGTGGAACGAAAGGGCATTATGCAAATAAGTGTCCAAAAGGACATTTGGCGTTTCTTTCTCATCACCACCATAGCCGGGGTCAGCAACAGCAGGATCCCCAGCAGTCACAGCAGCATAGAGATAAAGAATAAATTTGAACTATTAGTTGCCCGAGTTTAATATTTTGGATTGCTTCTTAACTTGCGTTTAGATTCCGCGAAACTATTTGATTGGCGCACAAAAACCGACCATGAAAGCGGCTGGCTGCGAACCAGATTTGCCAAGCAAGTCTGTCGTTTCGGACCACGTTTACTCTGCTCGAAACTGCTTGGCTTAGCAATTTCGCGCAATCTAGACGCAGCTTAGGCAGATATTTTAGTATATGTGGTTTCAGAATCTTACACAAATTATCCACAATCCACACCTTCGAACATTGCATAAATATCAAAATATAACGGCTATAATTTGATCGGACATATTTCAGGCTTTTGTTCATAAAATGATATATACTGAGGTGAGCTAGGGTGAAGCCAGAAGGCGCCAAGCAGCTTCGACCTTTTCGCTTCCCTGCTTGCTGGTTGCAGTAGATTTAAATGCTCAGCCTTTGTTAGCGTATGAATATATATTTTCTTCCAACTTTCATTATTCAAATAGAATTAGTAAAGTTGTCTATAGAATCAGACGTGAGTAGGACTCACATACCCAAACATGTTTTTATGCTTTCATCCATTCCGCATTGCTTTCATCTATTCCGCATCCTCAAAATTAAATGTGCTGCGGAGAATACAACAAAGCGATCAAAGCAACCACCATTTACGTGTGAAAACGCCAACTAACTAATTTTATACCATTACTAGAAGTATTTATTTATTACAAATTATCTTCTTAGAAAAGATAAAGGCAATGTTTAAATTAGTACAAAAAATATATATTTGAATGACCAGAAAAACATTTTGAGTTAAAGAGACAGTTACGGCACAAGCTCTGCCCACAATTTTAGACTTCCTTCAATCAGAACGAATACAGTCCCAAACGACCCTATTGTGTCAGCAACCTCGCTGTACAACTATCTGCCAGAGGGCATAAAAGTGCCCAAAACTTTACCTTAAAAGGGAAGCTTAAGCAGTATGTTATGGTACATTTTTAAAATAAAAAAAAATCCTTACTTTTCCATTTTCCTATTAATTTTTTGGTTGAACATTATTTTTGATAATGCAATTCGGCAAAAAAAAACCATTATTTAATTCTCCATTTTCTAATTTGTTAATACAGTGCTAGAGCTAAACTCGACTACATGTTCCCCATAGCCGTTATACGATTTCACCAATAGATGTCTGGCTGGTATGTTTGTGGTTTTCTGGTTGTTTTTTCTCTGCTTTTCTTCCGTGTTTTCTTCTGGTGCATTTTATTAATGTTTTGCTTCAGTTATTGTCCCTTGCTCCCACTTTACGGCCTCCGGTGGTAAAATTTTCCTGCTGGCATCATCAGGTTTTACCGTTTAAAATAACTAATAGCATGCATATTTGATTAAAATTATCATTCTTGCTAATCCTTATTTTTCCCCTCTATTCCGAAAATTGCATGTAGATTATACGTAGATGAATGTTTTGAAGGCGTAGTGTGTTTTGCTCCGTTCCGAATCTAGCCAACAATGACGACTCTCAACATTCATGTATGAATATGCTGAAATCGTGAAATTTTTCAGTTCAACAAACGTGTTTTTTTTCAAAAGTGTGTCGCTAAACCAAATCATGTATATGTATTTGAAGTCTGACGAACTCATTCAAAAAATCGTTACTGACACTAAATTTGGATTTGCAACGTATACCAATAACATGACTTTCGCATCGACAAATTTAGCACCAACATTGTTTTATTGTACTATTTACATTAAGGCAAGATTTTTAACTATCATCAGAACCGTCCGGAACGCTCCAAGCTATTGTCTTGTAGCTCCCATGCTGGCCTATACTTTGTTTCCTTGTTACCATTCCCCACCAGCAGGCTCTGATTGGGCTTTGTATTTTCCCTATCGCCAATCGACGTGTACCCTTCGTCATACAATTTGCAATACTCAATTTTGTTCAGTCGTATGTAGTCCCATATGTCCTTGTAGTCCCAATCCAGCAGTGGGTTGATTCGAATCAGGTTGGGCCATCCGGGATCTGTTTTCTATAACAATAATTCGTTTGCGATTTGCAATCGAAGAGTTTTAAATCATGGCTCCTTACTTGATAAGTTTTCAGGTTTTCACAATAAGGATCAGTTCGTCTACAGCCCATCATGACAGCCTCCAAGTTCGGATGCTCACTGCACAACTTCTCCAGTGTAGTTTTCAGTTTTCCCGAGACAAATTTAATTTCGATATCGTAAATTTTCTCGCATAGTCTTACAAAGTCGTCGACTTCCTTGAAGGGATTTTCGGGCTGAATATAAATCACAATCGGCTTCTCATCGTGTCTGGAATATTGCATGTAGAGATGCAGAAGAGCAGTGCAGTCTTTGCCACCATTGAACGATATGAATATCTGGTCCGCTCCATAGTCCTCCGTACTTTTGCGGATTATCTAAAACAGAGAAGAGTAATTGTCGAACACATCAGTTACGTTGACTAAGCACTAACTTTAGCTGCCTCATCAATTTTTAGCAAGATGTTTTTCGGGAAGTTTTGAGATGAATGTCCGTTGTGGAGATGCGACCCACTAGACAACATTTTCGAAACGCATTAAGCGGGGCCTCGATACTCAATGAGTAACACTTTCACTTATATTTTCAATGGAACTGCAAGACACATCACAGAACTATCCCCATCACATCACCCCCCAAAGTAGTAAACCTGCTTAAATATTACTTTTTTGAATACATGCAATAATGCACATGACGTTTGATAAGTTGCCATTCACTTTCACGTGCGATGACAGCATGACAGACAAATAATTAGTGGCAACTCTAAATTCATTCACGTATGGTCCCTTCCGGTGGTAATTTGTTTTCCTCCGCAGGATGGTCTTTCTTTGGAATTGAGCATACGTGAATCATCGTGTCGTATCAACGCATCGGTAAGATCAACGCCAAGATGCAATTTGTTTTGTTTATAAGTGGAAAGTGCTATTAAATAACACTTGATCGAGTAAGCGTTGGCTGATGCCTGCTAGTCAGGAAGCCAGTCGGAGGAAAAAAAAAACTCTAAATTAGGCGCACTCAAATCGAAGCTGGAAGATCAGCTCGAAATTTTCTGCAGTAATAACTAACTAGCAGTTTCTATTTTCTTCAGTGGACCCTTGCTTGAGTGCTCCAATTCTAACAATAGGTCTGTTCCCGTACCACCATTAATTACAATTAATCGCGATTAATTGCAATGAAGCTGTTCCCGTACTCCGTTTTACTGAAAACTGAAAATTTCCCCTCTCTCAGTAAAATTCAGTAGGGTCTGAGCTACTGAAAAATACTGAAAGGTATTGCGAGGTATTGGTGCGAGTAAATAGTTTCAAATGTGCGCGGCAAGCAACATATTTTTTCCGTAATTTTGCTATGAAGGTCGAATATTTTTGTGGCGATAATTTATCACCGCTCAGGATAACCGTACAATCACTATTGTTCTTCCAAAAACCGAAAACTGACACTTTTGTTTGTCAATTTTCAGGAAATGCAATGAGAGCGTTCCCGTACTTTTCATGAATTTCCCCCACCACATGATTCAGGAAAATTCAGGAAAATTCAGTGACTGAAAGTCCGGGAACAGACCTAATATTTATAACGCCCTTCCTATTTCTCTATCGCATTTTGAAAATCAAAGATCTCATATGCGATATACGGCCCTACGTAGCATAACCGCTCTATTTGCATTTTAGTAATGGTCGAGTTATCTAAATGCTGCAGCTAGCTTCACGCGCAATTTAAATTGTAAACATGGAAACAAGTACGTATATTATAGATACATCTGGAATAAAAGCTTTCATGTTGAAAAAATTTGCTGCTTTTTTAGTACGATTTGAACACAATAATAGATTTGACTTACTGGCGTATAGGTAGGGCGTTTATGCTAAGTATGGTAACGCATTTTGCAGATAAGGTAATCTTCATGATAAATTTTAACAAACTCGCACATAAGTTAGGATTTTCATAATTGGTAGAATGATGTAACAGAGTATGAAATTTGAATATCTGTTGTTAGCTCAAAAATTGAAAAAGTCAGAAAAGTAGTCCGATTGCATATTTTTGAAATGAGTGAAGTTGGCCAGATTAAAATTGAAGAACTAATCCGGCTTGAAACGTTATTACTATTCAACAATTTGAACGTCCGTCGAAGAGTTATGATTAACCCAATATAGTTCAATCAATAATTCTTACCTGTTCTACCGATTTTATTAATTTCATAGGCTGGTTCATAGCATGTTGCACCAACTGGGGGGATGATTTTTTATATTGGGACGGTCTATTCAAAACACTGAACGACGAAATAGTTCTTCTCCGCCCATCAAAAGCCAGCAAACGTTTTAACATTTCGATAAGGCCTTGAAATTTATTATTCGTATACATTTCAAATGTGAAGGGCCACTCCATTGTCTACAATTTCCACGGGCTATGCTTAATACCATGGGGATAGTAGATAATGGAGTGACCCTTCCATTTGAAATGTTTTGACAAGGATGAAGCCTTGAGATGAAGGGAATGGCGATGTTTTGTCTTCCTGTTGCACGTTTTTCTTACCTGGATCCAAAGATACAGCTTTGCCTGGATCATAATGTGGTAGTCAAATTTTTAGGAGCAAGCCACAGGGGTCGGTGTAAAGAAGTGGTCTCACTCTGGGCCACTCCACTATTTATATCCATGCGTGATACTCACAAACTAGTAAAGTGTACAAACCAGATCGACTTGGATTGAGTTCGAAATGTCGGTAAAGTCAAAGTATATTTTCGATGTGACCTATCTCACTGGATGTGACTGAATCATGACTGAATCCAACGAATACCATTCAACCAGTTCTACAATGGTGTAGTTTGCGAATTGGGAAGTTACATACATGAACAGAAATTAAGTAGACTTCAAAATTTTCAATCCCTCGATCCAGATCATTAAATTACAAGAACAATCCGATCCAGAAAAATTTCCTGACCGGATCGACTTAACCAATCAACACGATACGGATACATAATAGGGATTGGTCGGTCCTAATTCTTTTTCAAATCACATTGTATACATAGCTTGTAATTCAGCCATCAATTTTTACACGTCACTTGCCAATCAGAAGAAATATCGCCGGATGATCGCCGGCGTCGGGAAGAAAATCAAGTCGGGGGAGTAATTTACTTATCGCTAATCTGGCTATTCAACCACAAACTTGGTCGCAAAAGCACAGTCTGAGAAATAATAAATGCTCATATCTCAACTCGTACGTATGTCGAAAGGTCGACAATCTATCGCTCTGTGAAGCTACTTTGAATTCCTACGATGCGACTGGGCAAAACCGATCCAAGTTCGTTCTCTGAACCAGGTTAGTTTCCTTTCGTCCTATTTAGATGTTTGAGACAATATTTAATAAATCAAAAAAAAAATTTCGTTCGCGTAGATAAGGTCACAACTGCAGACGTATTTCTCGATTGGTTTATCGATTTCGAAAGGCAGCTTATCCGCGGAACAGCAAAATATAAATTCATATTTTCGGAAAGAAATCAGCAAAGACTAGTAACTTGAAATATAATAACCTAGTTGGATTGGAATTTAAATATATTAATTTCAGCTTCTAGACGTAAGGGATATAAAGATTGATGAGATCCTTATCGTCGCTGGGGAAAAACATACACCTGTTCATTTCGAAGTCTCGGAAGAAATTAAGGAGATTGGATCGAAGTTGACTATCGAGCTTCCAGCAGGAATTTGTTCAGAGCAAGTAGTATTTGTCGATTGTTTTTGAAATGTTCGTGTATATGTAATTTTGCATAGCGGAATACGCAAATGGTTCTAAGCTAAGGTTGAAAGTAACGAACTTGTTATTGTTTAACATACGAAGGATTTTACCTGTAAGCATGAAACAAAAAACTTAATTTATTCGAATCGGTTTGTCATAAATCTGCCGTTGAGAGAACTATAAACATTTCGTGTAGCATTTCTGTGAGCTTACAAATAAAATTCATTTTATCTATAAACTGATTAGTGAGATAAAATTGTATTATTTTGAGCTGATTTGATAAAAAATAACTACGAGCCGATTTGATAAAAAATACCGCATACGCTAATATTAATATTTTCATTACGGCATAACAAATGAGCACTGAAAAATGATTGCATATTCGCACGTACGGGGGGATGGTGGACCAGAAAGATTGTTTGTATAAATCTTTCTGGTCATGGGAATGCATCAGGTTTGACTTTGAGCTTACAATTGAAATTCACTTTATCTATAAACTTATCACGCTTCATCTGATTAATGAGATAAAATTGTATTTTTTTAAGCTGATTTGATAAGGAATAACAGTTATACGTGTCAATGTTAATAGTTTGTCAAATGAGCACTGTAAAATGATTGCATGCTCACACGTTCCCGGAGATGGTAGTATGCAATTAATCCCACTAGTCATGGGAATGCAATAGGCTGGACTGAAAAGTAATAGCCTATTTACATCGCCACAAAGTCATAAGCATTTGAAACGGTTCCTGCTTTTGGCTATAATCAGTTCCATAATCACATGATTTTGCATATTAATAAAAAGCAAGTATGAAAGCAATCGGTTTGTGCATGTGCTGACCATATACACTATTTTTCATAGCAAACTATCAACATAATTGCATCTTACTCCCGAAAATTATATGTACGCAATAAAAACGATATTAATTCGATTAGCAATACAAGCATCAAACATGTCTTCAACCATTTTTGCCTTGGGTTTGAGAAAAACAATGCCTTTGGTTCATTGTCCCATGCAATCAAGTCTTGGACACATTTGACATCATTATGACGTTACCCATCATTAACGGGGAATGGATCTCATTATGATACCCACATAATGATGGCAGTGGACTACATGACAAAAGTATGCAAAGAAGAAGAAGAAATTCTTTCATGATGTACAAATTAATTGAAGTATTTTGGAAGGGCAAAAACAAAACGTGAGAAACTGCTTCCTAGGCATCAACAGAATGCTGTTGGGAGGGATGCATAAATTTTAATGAAGCTAAAATGGGTAAAAGGTAAAACTAGTAGTAAATAGTACGTAATTTATTTTGCGTTTTCCTATTAAATTTCTTCAGCCGCTTTCTAAAAAGGGGAATGATCTAGCATCCTTCAAAGAGTTAGGAAAAAAATTATAGAAGATTTCCATAGCCGATCTAGTAAGATCTTTATGTTTTCTATTCGTTCAAGCGACATCAAGTCTGAGATTATCTTTAAATCTTGTGTAATAGCCATGATAATCACAGTCCCTTTGTGAGATATCAAAGATTTTATGTTGTTATTGAGTATTTTATATATTATATTAGCCTTATCTATAAATATAATATCCCTTACATTGAACTTTTCTTTTTGTCTGTATAGTATTTCACTTGGAGTCATACTATCAAGTTAATGCATTGCCTTAACTATCCTATTGAATATTCTATGAATTGAGTTAATAATCATTTCTGAAGTTTGACTCCAATTCAATATACCACATGTACCCTTAGGCAGTACATAAAAGTTGTAGATCATATTTTTTCAAGTTTAAATCTATGTAAAGAAAACTAATCGAAATCAGATACGAACAGCATCTATCAAACAAAAGCACCTCAGTATGATATAAACTATGCTTCCAGTTTCCAGAAGCGAACAACAAATTCACATGACTGTGAATGTGATGTAAACGGCCTGTAAAGCAGCTTGGCACCGATTTCGAATATTTTTCAGTTTATGGTTACGTTGGATATTAAATTCAAATCACAGAAAAGTTGTATATCCATACACTTAACTATTTTGCCTTAGAGGTACAGCCCAGTCGGAGTGACAAGAACGCAGAGAGCGTTGAGCAATGAATTCGGTTTTTATCGATTTCGTCGCCACTGTCTGTTCTGCCGTTGCACTCACGTGACCTAAAGTTTAATCTACGGCTATGCAAAATGTTTTCGCAGAATATCAATGAAAGGTATATACTTTAGTCTTATACCTCATTAGCGAAGCAAATCACAATGGTTTATGTTCAACTTATTAACTAATATCTCTACATTGATCAATAAGCGTACTGTTAGAGGTACGCATAACCGAGGAACGATAACCGATGGAAAGTTACAATCGTATCAGTCAAGTCTTTCAATATCAGATTTTGCAGAGCTTAATAAATTTTACTACACTGAATGCTGGTAGCTTATTGTAGTATCGATATGATTAATTTGAGCTTCAGATTGTTTATTCAGAAAAATTAGTTTGTAATTATTAATTATTCTCTAATATTCTCTCCAGACTGCATATACTCATAAAATATGAAACTTCGCCTGAAGCCAGCGCTTTGCAGTGGCTTACGAAAGATCAAACCCTTGGCAAAAAGAATCCGTACTTGTTTAGTCAGTGTCAAGCAATCCACGCCCGGTCAATTATTCCATGTCAGGATACTCCTTCAGTTAAATTCACTTATTCCGCTGTAGTCAAACATCCCGATAACCTCGTAGCACTCATGAGTGCGATTCGGACGAATACTGACGCAGGTCAAACATCGTTTGAACAGAAAGTACCAATTCCCAGTTATTTGCTGGCTATCGCTGTTGGTGATTTGGTTTCACGACCATTAGGTCCAAAGTAAGTTGAAAATTATTAATACTTGGCTTTATAATATATGTTTATTTTTATTCGATTTAGTTCAAGTATCTGGGCGGAAAAAGATATTGTTGCTGAATGTTCTGAGGAGTTTTCGGAGACATGTGAAATGCTGCAAACGGCTGTTGATATCTGTGGTCCGTATGTTTGGAAGCAATACGATTTACTTGTAATGCCGCCAAGTTTCCCTTATGGTGGTATGGAAAACCCTTGCTTGACATTCGTCACTCCGACATTGCTAGTAACTATCTCTGCAAATTGAAATGCAGCGGAAAATCAAAAGAATGTACAATTTCACAGGCAGGAGACAAGTCACTGGCTGATGTAGTTGCTCACGAAATCGCTCATAGCTGGACTGGAAATTTAGTAACGAATAAGAACTTCGAACATTTTTGGTTAAATGAGGGATTTACGGTGTTTGTGGAGGGAAAGATTATCGGTCGTATGAAAGGGCATTCGGAACGAGACTTCCATGCTATTCGAAATATAACAACATTACAAGAGAGTGTCAGTATTTGAATAAAAATGTTTTTCATACAATATAATTTTGTAAATATATTTTGCTGAGAATACTGCACATTAAGTTTTCAACTAAGGCATGTTTCTCTTTATTTCAGCTGCGAACCCAACTAGCCAATACGCCAGAACTCACCAAACTTGTAGTCGATTTGAGCAACTGCGGTCCGGACGATGCATTTTCAAGCGTACCCTATATAAAAGGGTCGACTTTTCTTCGATACATCGAAGACCTTGTTGGAGGACCAGCAGTTTTCGAACCTTTTTTAAAATTCTACTTGCACAAATATAAGTTCCAGTCTATTGAAACAGATGACTTCAGAAAGACTTTGCAAGAATATTTCAAAGATACACACGCAGCTCAATTAAAAGAAATCGATTGGAATAAATGGCTGTATTCAACTGGTATGCCATGCATAATACCAAAGTATGTAAAATTCAATTTCGCGGAAGGGTGCGATTATCTCTATACTTTTTAATATGCTAAAGATTATGAATATATATTGTTACTAATATTTTCTTTCGCAGGTTCGATAATAAACTTGCAGTTGCATGCGAGAACCATGCGTTCCTCTGGGCTACAAAAACAACTGTCGAACTTCAAAATCTGGCAGACATAAGAGAGTCATTGACGCCACTCCAGATTCTGGACTTCCTTGCCAAACTCCTCGAAAAGACAGAAATCGTCGATTTGGGCGCGGCGAAAATAAATTTACTGGAGAAAGTTTACAAACTAAACGAAACGAAGAATAAGGAAATTCTGTTCTGTTTTCTGCGCTTGGCGATCCGGTCACGTCTTATGGATCGGATGACTGAAATCCTGGCATTCGCCAACAGCAATTTCCGTATGAAATTCGTTCGACCAATTTATCGAGATCTTGCTGGTTGGCCAGAAGGTAAGATCTATGCTGTTGAAAATTTCGAACGTATGAAGAACCAAATGATGCGTGTCTGTTCGAATATGGTTGTAAAAGATTTAGGACTAGCTGATTGATGGGGCGGCGGGCTGAAGACTTAAACAAAAGATTGATTCTAAGATGCATTATTTTTTCAGGCGTATTAAAAAGAAATATATGTTAAAGTGAGTTTTCCACGCGAATAAAAACAAATCAAATAGTTTTTTTTGTACTGTCATATCTTTTTCGAGTAATCTGTGAGAAATGCTGTCCTACCAAATGCGAAATTCGTAAAAATGAAATTATTTCAAAAATATGGCTGTACTCCAAGTCTGTTCAGAAAGTATTTATCGGAGATGCTTTGTCTTTATTAAAAAACTTCAAATGGATCAATGCATCTTCAATATTTTTCATTTCAATTAAACTAATCGAAACATCGAAACTCCCCTTATGCATAACAGGAGTTGTTTCCAATGCGTCTGCACTGGTTAGCATTGTCCTGTTATGGATAAGGGGAGCAAAAAAACGCGCCTAATATCTATATTATAGGCCTTGGCTGCTATTTCCAATGTTTTTCAACAGTGAAACAGTATTAACGCATGAAAATCATGAACATGTTTGTCACGTACTTTACCCTAGTGTTTAGTACTCATTGATATTTGTAAAATTACAACTGATTATCACGAATATAAGCAAGATATCCATGAATAATGCCACTACTCTTCTCCCTAAGCGTGTGTTTGTATTGCGCGAAACTATTCCCCGATACAGATTCCAAACAATGTTCCACGAAACGATTGGCTCGCCGTTGTTGTTTACATTGCGCGCAACATAGACTCGAAACAGGTGAGCCATTAATTTGGGTGAGACCCTATATACGTCATATAAACCTGGTTTAGGCGAGATCCCAATTTAATCCCGATAGAACGTCGTATAAACGTATAAACCCGAACAGTTGGGTTTACGCCCGATGACTATGAGTGACTGTGCATATGAAATGTGTAAATGAAAGTGATTTTTCAGCATGGCGACTTTTGATAAACGCTGTGCACTTGGTGTGTTGTCAATTATCCTTTTTGTGAAATTCCTTTTTGATTTGAAACGAAGCCACAGAAAAAAAACAAAAACGAGTTAATAAAATGTTCAGCTATCACTAAATGGCTCTTCACATTCATTATCCTTCTTCGTACGTTAAGTTATTAAGTCAAAGGCACCGATCGCGATCGTGATGAACCGAAAACTATCGCACAAAAGTATACACACGATGGGCCGGAAACATCAAATCTATCAACAAGTGTCCCATTCCGTCCTACTACACCTTTGATTCATTCATCTGTATGTAATATGTTTCTGTAAACATTAATTTGTATCGACAAGGCGTTCATAATGTTACAAGCTCGCTAATTGTACATTTGTAGAAACAAAGGTATAGATACATATTAGTAAGACGGCAATGGGACACTTGTTGATAGATTTGACTTTTTCCGGTCCATCGTTTGTGCACTTGCGTAATAGGTTTCGGTTCGTCGGATCATTGCGGTCGGTTCATTTCTCATTTTTCGCCCCGCGTTTCGTTTTCAACAAACAATGTCAGTGTCTTTGCTAAAAGTGAATATTCTAAATTTACGGTGATATTTACGGTAATTCAGAGAAAATGTTTGTTTTGTGTTTGTGTTAAGTCACCAGCGAACGTGCCAAAAGTTTTGACGGATGGAGAAATGGGGTGAGTAGGTTTTTTTTTGTCTTAGTTTGTGGGTTAGTCAGATAAAATTTTGTTAGTTTAGGTACAGAGAAAAGAATGAAAACTTTAAGCGCAGGGCACATAGAATGCGTTTTGGCGCCGCGTTTGCCGGTCACACAGAGTGCAATGCGCCGAAGCGACACTATTTAGTATGAAAATTACCAGAGTTGTACAAAATTACAAAATCGGTCAGAGGTACGATGACGGGGGCGCTTGTTGGGTTCATTTTGGTGGACTGTGACCTAGTTTATGCGAGAGCCCAATTTAATCCCGATTTGGGATAATACCAGTCAGTTGGGATTATACCAGTCAGTTGGGATTATACCAGTCAGTTGGGATTAAACCCGAACAGTTGGGTTTACGCCCGATGAATATGAGTGAGTGTGCATATGAAATGTGTAGATGAAAGTGATTTTTGAACATGGCGACTTTTGATAAACGCTATGGCCCTTGGTCTGCTATCAATTATCCTTTTTGTGAAATTCATTCTTGATTTGGAACGAAGCCTCAGTAAAAACAGCAAACGAGTTAATAAAATGTTCAGCTATCACTTAATGTCTCTCCATATTCATTCTTGACTTAAACGAACGCTGAAAATGAACGAAAACTTCACTCAATTGCTGTCGATTGGTAAATTTGCCCATAATGGACAGACCGGAACGCATGTGAAAGTCTCCAAGTCAAATTTCGTAATCTGATACGAACACATACTTAAAATTGCATTAAATAAATGCCTGCTCATACTAGACCAATAGCGATCTATACGCGTGAATTTTTCGGCGGTTCGAACTGCAAACGATTTTTAAAGGCGATTTTTTGACGATGTCAAATTTGGATTAAGTGATGTATGATCCTATTCGTAGTTCACTTAAGTGGCTTGAATTGGACGAATCTTGACGAAACCGACCAAGAAGTACATTATGCCAATTGGTTTCGATGTATTCGATTATGACGGTCAGGATTCGAACATCCATTTTATTCAATTTAAGCTCACTTAATTCCATCATAGTTCAGCCAGAGCATATATGCTCTGCCCAACACTCGTTTGTACCAATCGAGGGATCGCTGCATTTGTTTTTTTATACGGGAGTCGAAGTAGCCCTGAAAAGTAGGCGAAATAGAAATGCTTGCGTTATATGAACGGGCGAAGTTAGAGCGGTAGTAAAATAATGCATCTTATAACAATTCATTTTTATTATCATATTATTTTTGTTTTGTTCTTATAAGTTTTCTGGATTCATTTTCGTATCACTAATGCTCATCGCATTTAATTATCTACATTAGTACATACCATGTATTTATTTTTCAAATCTGTTTTGATTTATTATCATCTGAATTTATTTGTTCAAGATTTTAGTTAACCTCCAATAACGACTTGACTCTATTGTTGTCATCGTGCCACTAAAGTTATTGTATCTCATCAATATCTGCTTCTGTTCAACGATTATCTTACTAATTAATTTTATATTATCCGTCATGGAGACCTGCGATTTGTTGCAGGTTGTATTCTCACATGTTATGCGAAAACCATAAATAAAACGACAAATAAACAATAAATAAAATTGTAAAAAAATTATTGCAGTTGCTAACATTTCTTTCCTAAAATAACAGAAACTTTGTATTTGCTTTTTTGTCAGTTGCAGATTGCATGATTTTCATAATTTTTTGGTCTATAATTATCTTTCGACAAATATGTTAATGTCATTTCAAAATCATCTAAGCTATTACATACTATGTACTCTTCTTGGTTTATCATGTCGCTATTTTTACAGATTATTCAAAGACTAGTCTAAATTTATCGCAGTGTATGGTTTTAGATCCATTATTCTTTCAACTTGCTCCAAGAATTGCAATTATTAAGATTGAATGTAGAATCAAATAATGTAGCTGTTCATTTTACAACGCGGAGCAGAGAAAATATGTTGTATGGTGAAAAAGCTGTCTTCTCCAGTCTCCGTGGCTTAGTCTTGGTTTTTATTTGTTTTGTTTCAAACCGTCCACTTAATTTCAAAATATAGATACCGACAAGCTCAAATATTTAGATGGAGGCAAGTTTTGGTGTTCCTTTTCACTCAAATCTACTTTTCGCATGCTGGCAAACTATTCTGCTCCGGACCAAATTTTCAGAAATGAATTGCTGTTTTAATTACTGCTGTGGTAATTACTGTTTTGTTATATGAATTCAAACTTTGCGATCAGTTAAAAGTAAATGTGAATGTTTCATCTGATTGAAATTTTATATGTTCGTTTTCATTTTGATCAGTTTCAAAGACATATTGATTTCTTTAATTTTTTTTTATTGAATGTTATTTGTTTCGCTTTGTATTTTAAATGATGAATTGTAAGAAAGTTAATAAAAACTATCACGCACTGGAGTTGTCATTGGAACGGGACGTTGATGGACCAGCCCCATCATCTTCTATGACGAACGTGGGGCTCTGGCGGGACGTTGATGCAATCGGCTGATAATGATAGCCTTCACGATAACGGTGATTTGGTTTTTTACTCTTTGTGTGACCCAGCGTTGGTCGTTTATTATTAGCTTGATCGGGTCGTTTGGCTAGAATCAAAAGATATATAATAGTGGGTTGCTACTTTACCTTCACAGTAAATGCTTTGATAAATCCTATAAGATATTTGAGTGAAACAAGTTAATAACAAAAAAGATTCGGAGACACGTCAGTAATTAAAAACCCAATTTCATGTTTCGAAATTTGGAAAACCTATCTTTTGTGGAAGTATAGTACCTCACAGATAAAGTCGGTAAACTGAGGTGAGCACATTTGAGGGCCGATTTCTTAGAAAATAAAAAACTTACCCAAATTATTTTTGTTACAATATTGTTCTTTATTATCTATACTATTATAATCAACAATAAAAACAAAAGTTATTTAGCCATAAAAAACAGTTATTGAAATTTCGCATGAAATTGCCAATTTTTGACGTCACACTTAAATTCGGAGTACAATGAAAAAGTTATAAATTTTAATTTTACAAAAGAAGTTAATATTTTGTTGGTAATCCACTTTGTTCAATTATATTTTTTTAACGGTGTGGGATTGAGTTTACCAACTTTCTATAAAATTCCAGCTCAATTTTATCCCATTCTTCTTGCAGGATTTGTTTCATTTCTCTGATGTTCGAATAAGTTCTTGCCGCTACTTTAACTTTTAATCTCTGCCACAAATGTTCAATAAAATTGATGTCTAGAGATTGAGCTGGTGTTTTAATCACCTTATACCACAGTTATAGAGGAGCCATTCTTTGACTATGAGCGCGGAATGTTTCGGGTCTGATAAAAGAAGAGTCGGTCCAAAATAGCTAGTTTCTCAGTGCTTTGCCTCATATTTGTCTTCAGCATGTCTATTATTCCATCTGTAAAGTCAAAGTTTCCAGCACCGGAAGCCGATATACAACCCCAGACCATTACTGATTCGCCGCCATGCTTCACAGTTGGCTTTAAATTCTTTTGTTTAAGTCGGGTGTTGGGTTCCCGCCACACATATCGCTGTCCATCGGACCCAAATAAATTGAATATACTCTCATCAGTGAAAAGGACTTGAGGATACATTAAATTATTTTGATGACATCTTTTTTAAATAAATTATCAATATTACATTATCCCAGAATTATGCATCCTTCTTTATATATTCTTCTGCAAAGTTAAGTCTGTCTCTATCGTTCTTTTTTGATACCAAGGTCTTTTAAATAGCAACTCTACCATTTAATTCATTCTTCCGCAAAACTCTCCTCGCGATTTCAGGGTGAACGAAAACACTGTTTCGATTCTTTAGTAAAGACACAAGCTTTGTACACACAAAAAAAAATTCGCTCTGCTATATGTGTAGCAAAAATAATAATATCCGTAATAGCCATAATTAACTGTGGTGGGCACAAAATTGCCCCTACAAATATATTTTTGTTCTATTTATGTGTGATACATAACATATACAAGCAACAGGTATAAATATTGATTTAAAAGGTATTATGAGTGTATTCAAATCCAGAGTTATACTCATTTTAAGTAAAATTTGACTTTCAGGTAAAAAATATAACTCGGGTACACAAAATATGCACACAGCAATCATAATTATGCACGCTACAGGTATAAGTTCTATATGGGTTTCTCTGTTTTCTGCTGGCAAAAGATATGAAATCCATACAGTTGGTATATTATATACGCGACAGGTATAAAATGACCACTGAACAATGTAATATGCTTTTCGTAGATATACGGTTTATTTTCGTTTCTAATTATGGGGCATCTTTTGTTTATAGTTTGAGATTGAGCTTGCAAAAGGGTCGGTAGCTTAGCTCGCTAACGCGTTAGTCCGAAGCAGCGATCTACTGCCCGCGGGTTCGAATCCCGCCGTGCCCATGGCTGTATTTGTTCGTCTTATGTTGTCTTAACAGTCAGCGACTGGGCATAATACCAGCGCTCCATTGATTAAATGCCACATTAAAGCTTTAGTGGCGACTAAGAATAACATTAGCGCTTTAGGAAATGAGAAATAAATGTGGCACTTAGAAGAATAATGGAATAGTTGTTATCGGCTTCTCCCATATGTGTCTCCTTACCGCCATGGCTAAGCACTCGCTTCAAAGGGGAATCCCCTGAGCTTTTTTCTGCTTACATACGATAAATATTTATATTATATCTGCCGTGAATATATTATGTCTTTCAAAATACACCCATATACTCATGTGAGATATATTATATTTCCGTCGTTTTATATCTGTCAGCGATATATTTTTTTTTTGAGTGTAGCCGACAAATGCGGATCTTTCTTAATTTCTCTCAATAGAAAATTTTCGCCGAAACCGTTTAATTTTTTGTCGGGTCGTTGTTTTCTGGTCTTATTTTCAATTTACCCTCTTATTTTATAACGGCCAACAACATCCCACACAGTCGAATTACTTTTTTTCACAATTTTCACGATATCACTCGCTGTTTTTCCTTCACAAAAAGGTCAAATATAATTTTTATTTCACAAACTGTGGTTTGTTTTACTTTTCGCATTTTACGTGTTTTCAGACAAGAAGTTCAACTAAGAATGCTAAATTAGTTAATTTCACAGCTTCAGGGTGAAAAACGGTACTTTGTAAGAGCCGCTTAACTGTTCCGACTTTAAGTGTGAGGGCAAAAATTGGCAATTTCATGTAAAATTTTAATAACTGTTTTTATAGCTGAAGCATTTTTTTTATTTTTAATAATGATTATAATAGTATACAGGCGGGCCTCGATTTAAGTCGTTTAGATTTACGTTGTCTTAATTTTTAATTCCGAGTTTCAATTTACGTCGGCAAAATTTCGATTTACGTCGGCAACTTTCGATATCCTTTTTTTATCCATGAACATTTGTGGGAATTTCCTTCGTTCTTCATTCTTACTTTCATTCTTACTGTACTTTCACTTACTGTACTTACTTTCATTCTTACCAATATTTATCATTTCACTGCTATGTAAAATTCATGGATATGTAGTTCTACTCGGGTTCTGTCGGAGATTTGAGAAAAGGATGTTCGAGAGTTTTAACGAAACTCCCGACTTGGACGATATTCCAGTTTCACAAATCATAAAAAATCAACCTTTAGAAGCTATCAAGAAAGTGGCGGAGAAGAAAAGAAAAAGTTGACTGAAAATATTTTCCGAAACGAACGTGAAAAATTTTTAGCTTCTAATTAACAACTCCTATCTACCGAAGAACTTTTAGAATATTTGAGCGATCAGCAGAATCCGAAGAGCGCATGTTAAAGACCAGAGATGCACTTTAACATTAGCAAAAATGTTAAAAGCCTTCAACTTCTTCGATCAAGCGGTAAATATCTTCGAGCCTTGTGATGTGGATTAAGAGAGATTTAGAGTATTTTGCGAAAGTGTAGATAAAAGTCTTGGAGTTTACAAAGAACTTTAAATGTTGCTTTTTGTTAGTAAAAAATCATTTTACGAGACACGTTCTTCATTTCCATGAATTACATTTCTGTTGGATTCGATGTACGAGTACGTCTTTGCGGTTTACGTCGCGTTTTCCCAGTCCCGAAAACGACGTAAACCGAGGCTTGCCTGTAGATAAGAATTTGGGTAACTGTTTTATTTTGGGAGATATCGGTCCTCAAATGTGCTCACCACATTTTACCGACTTTATCTATGAGGTAATGTATGTTAAAATCAACATTGAAAAATGCACTCTCCATATATCTTCAGTATAAATCGAAACACAAATCATTGAATATCTCGAAAGTACTAAAATGTACATAGAACGTTTATGCTTAGTAGGGCAGAATAGGCCTGTTCGCGTACTCCATGCATTGCCATGAAGTCGTTTTTGAACTCCGTTTAGCTGAAAACTTCTCCTCTTTCATGGGAGACCATGAGATTGAGTCGGATCTGAGCTAGTGAGAGATCCTGAAAAGTGTCAAACGGTGGAACGCGAATACATAGGCGTATATTTTTGTGGCGATACTTTATTACCTGTTTGGATGTGTTTATAACCACTATTGTTCCTTCAAAAACAGAAAAAATGACACTTTTGGTTGTCACTTTCCAGGAAATGCCATGCAAGCGTTTTTGGACTTTTCATGAATTTCCTCCAGCACATGATTCAGGAAGTTTCAGTTCATGAACGCGAATGAAAGTACGCGAACAGACCTAATATTTCCCTTGTAGATTATTGTTGAGATTATTGTTTAGATCATTTATTTGCGTAGTTCGCAGAAAAACTTACCAGGAATATAAGGCTTTTGATTACATGACGGTGATATACGATTATATTGATTATGATTATATAATTCGCCGTACTGCTGTTGCGTTTTTATTATTGTATTATTAGTATGATTCGGTACTTCTGTACTACCCAGCGGACTTAAAGGACTCATTTCGCGATCCTCTACGTATATGTCACTTGCGTCGTCAGGAACCTGACGATATTTTGAAGGGCACATTGCCAAACCTGAGAGAACTAGAGATTCGGCAGCACAAATGTAGCCTACAATCTAGAAAATAAAATTAGTAAAAACTGACCAAACCACATATGTTTGAGCCATCTTCTTTCAACTTACCGCCGATGTAAAAAGGGTATCTTTCGTGTGCTTTGGTACCCAAGCAAATACTTCTGCGAACAAAACCATGTGTAACATTAACGATGACCCTAGGATAAATATTAAACCGATACTCAGGTACATCCAGCTATTCTATTTAAGTCAATATACGAGATCCCAGAAACCCCACAAGGCAAGAGTATATGCGTTTTGAAAGAAAGAAAATCAGATTTAGTTCGAAAGCCCAATTATGATTTTTTTTTTACAAAAATCATCTATAGAAAGAACTCACCACTTTAGTCCAATTGAAGGGAAACATGAGTGCGACATGTGATATATCCAAAAATATCATCAAACAAGTTATAAGAAGAGAAAATAGTGCACAAAAGACCATAAGTCTCAAACGTCCTATGAGTGGCAGTAGAAAAAGGCCGACTTGTACTGTACCAGCTGAGCATTCACAGGCAAGGCAAACAGCAGAAGACAACTGAAAATATACAAAATATATATGCATACAAATGTTATTGAAAAGTACAAAAGTATAGCAGGATCATTCTTGAATTGCCTTATTTAATACAGTGACGAGAACAATTTTCTATACAGTGAGATAATTTTCAAAATGGTAATCTTTTTAATTATAAAAATTGAACATTTTTAATAACTGGCAATTTGCTGGTATTATCTATTTATCAAAGATGCAACTTCGTCAAAAAAAAAATAAAATAAAATTGGAAAAAGCAAAATTATCCCAAATATCAATCAATTTATCAATTATATAAAATCAATTTTAAAATTTATTTATCAATCAAAAATGAATGAGAATAATTTTTCATACAAGTTAGTAAGTCCATATTTCTTGGGATCAATTTTACTTCCCAGTTAACAAATTCCCCAGTTAACAAATTCCCCGAAATCAGCTCTTGGGATCTGTTATAAGACTCGAATAATAGACTTGGGACTCTACAGAGCATAGCATTCGTAAGAATATATTAGTCGACTAGTATAACATTCTTCTTATGAGCCTTTAATACTTTGAGAGTTCTTCTCTTATAACAAGCTGAATTTTTATACTTTTTATATGTGCTTGAAATCCTATAATTTCAGATTAAACTTTTTTATAAAACTTGATCTTCCAGGGGCTTTGATTCTTATTAAAACATTTTTATTATGTGTTGAGCATTAGGTCACTAATAAAAAAGCACGTATGAGGAGAGTATACGTTTCACACTTCTTACAAAAATCCTCTTATGAGGTAGCAGGGGCGGATTTGCCACTAGGCCCGGTAGGCCCGGGCCTAGGGCGGCAAATTACAGGGGCGGCAAATTTTCAATTTTTTTTTTGGGCGGCAGTTTTTTTTCTGTCGTATGTGTACATATATCTGAGTTGAATGAGCCTAACACCTCAAGCCAACCGAATTCTCTAAAAAATCAATGAACGCAAGAATTCACCTCTGATTAAAAAGTTTGACTTGTAATAAATATCGATAAACGGTAAAGGCCCAAAGAAACTCAAAAATACCTAAAAAGTGCCTAGAAAGTATCACAAAATACCTAAAAAGAGCCTAGAAGAACCCAAATAATACCTCTTCAATTTAGGAAAAGCTTATCAAAGGTAAATATTTGTGTGCATTGATTTTTCAGAATTTTTTTTTATTATTATGGTACAGGGTATATCAACTACACGCGAATCTATTTATTTTTGACGCGTTTTTTAAATTGTACCTACTTCATTACTGAAATTAATTTCTACAAAAAAATTTCTATAAAATGAAATCTAGAACATCATAGGTCAAAATATTTCGGGTTCATCCTTAACTAATAACATATCGTACATTAATTTACAGTAGTCGAGTTCATAGTTGATCTCCAGTCAAGTTCCGAAGCAAACTTTGAACGGAATTGTAAACTTACTTATAAAATATGAGCGAAGACATTGGAATTATATGCGATGTAAAGGTGTATACTGTTTCGGACTGTCAAAAATTGGTATTTTTGTATTCTTTTTTTTTTAGTTACTTTTAGGTTCTTTACTGTGTGTATATTTTAATTATTATTTGTGTGGCAAGGGCGCAATAATAGGAAATTTTCGCGAATGAACCGATGCCGGTTTTAGTCCATTTTTGTGAGCTCGGGCGCAACGAAAAACAGCGAAGTATTCTAGGGAATCGAAAAAAATCGCGGATTGTTATATATAATTCACGAAAAGGGCGGCAAATATTTCTGAGGCCTAGGGCGGCGAAATGGTCAAATCCGCCCCTGTGAGGTAGTCTTATAAAAAGTGTCCAACTAGTACATAGAGTTTACATAGAGTATTGGTGCTGAGCCAGTGAAGATTGTCGAAGCTTTTTTACGCATATTTTTCCCGCGTTTAGCAATTTCTACTGTTTGAAAAGTCATTCTAAATTTGATTGCAAATTAATTAATAATTTCACATTTCACGTGAAGCGGACAGCGAATAAAAATCGATGTCCTGGATGTCGTTCATATTGCGCATAATGGTACTTCTAGAACGTCAGTCAACTAGAACAATTCCAATGTTCTAGTTGACTGACGCATAGGAATTTTGCTCCATAGAAAAACTTGGTTTGGTTGAATACGATATGGTTATATTTTAAATATTCTTTTATTATGTAAATTCACTTACCACCAAAAGAATACGAACTATCCCTGTAGGCGTTTTTAAGTGTGTTGAATCACAGTGCAAGGCAACGCCCCATGGTAGTGGTGTCTGACCAGATCGTTTCCGATAGTGTGCATGGGAGTCCCACGACGTGCACGTACCAACTGGCGATTCAAGTGATATCGATATTTCACCGGCTCTGCTGCCAGCTATCTCGAAATCTTGAACATCGTCAAGCTGACAGCAGGCCGGCTCTAGATCGCGTATTTCGTCCAGGAGGAATTCTATCTCATCCGTACCATATAGATCAGACACAGATGGAATATAACGCTGGGGTTGTTGCATCTCCCAATGCAATATTTGTGCCTCATCACCGAAATTTACGTTATTTTCGAAGCAATCAATTTATCACCTTAAGTAACCTGGTAGTATTGTCCTGAAAATCAGAAAATATACATACATGAATTCAATGAAACATTCGAGTATCTGAATTGAAACTACTTTAGCTTGCCCACGCTGGGCGCAAGTTCACATTTTGCTAAATGAGAATAAACTTTTCATGCAGACAATGTAAAATATCATCCCGAAATTACTTTTAACTAATACTTCAATGCACAACAACTGAAGGAAGCTCGTGTAGTCTAGTAAATATAGCACTGGCTCCTAATGTGTGGGGTCTCTGATTCGAATCTCGTTTACATTGCTCAGTAAAGGAACTTGAGTGAAATTAGAGGAAAAGTGAGTTCTGGAACTTACACTCCAGACTCTTATTTTGCGAATGAAGCTCGCTACCAGCTTCAACCCCTTTACTTACTTTACTTACAACAACGAAAGCCCACTTTGATGCTATAATTCATATTATATAACGTCATAGTGAAACATTATAATTCATATATTACATCAAAGCACAAAGTATGCAACAAAAACGTAAAAAGAGCAGTGGATCCTTTCAAGTATTTGGTTCCCTGTATCACTGGTAAAACAATAGCTATTTGGTTTTTTTTACTGCATTCACGTGTTGTCTCTTGTGGTGGCAGGTTGTAGCCGGAGAACTGCGGAACGATTTGCTTTTCTCCGAAAGACGGTCTTTCTCTGGAATTGACCATACGTGAATCATTGCTTATCAGCGCGATGTTGAAATGCAGTTTGTGTTGTCCTTAAGTGTTAAAGTTTATTATACGATCAAACCCACCATACAGGTGTTATCGAATCCGAATAAAAAAACAAGCCATAAAACTATGCGTTATGATTATTAGTTTTCAAGATATAATGATTTAAGTGAGTCAGGGTACAGGTCCGACACAGGTTTATTGACCACCCTGTAACTCCGTAGATTTTGAAAACCGGACCACCCTGTAACTCCGTAGATTTTGAAAACCGGACCACCCTGTAGAACAATTTTTTGCTCAAAATATATCAAGGAATGCCTCCTTACAATAGTGTCCACCGATTACCAAACGCCCGGTATATACATCTCTACGAGGGTTGATACAAAAGAAATGATGATCGGCTATTTCCAGTTCGAATAATATTTTTTTTTTAATTTTTACTACGTCATATACCCACTAAGTCAGCACAAAAAAAAACATGCAAATAGTCCACGACCCCAGGAAGGTACATTCATTTGAATACGAATAGTCGACGAGAAAACATCATAATGAAAAAAAAACGAAATTAGATTAATATATGTACATATATATATATATATATATATATATATATATATATATATATATATATATATATATATATATATATATATATATATATATATATATATATATATATATATATATATATATAAGCTTTTGGCGGCGGTGGGCATTTTTTAATGAATTTTCATGTATCCCTATATTTCTATGCCGAGTATATTTTTGTTATAAGTACTGGAAATGGGAACTGATTATGTTTTATGCTTGTCTATGATAAAAAATTTGAAATTATGAACCCTATGTGGGTACTATGTGCCTAAAAGTAGGCGAGGTTTTTTTCAAATTTCGATTTGTCATAACTTCTGACAGAAACATTAAATCCGCGTGAAATTTGCAGTATATATTGATGTTAACAAAAACTCTACACAAATGGGGTTTCGAGACTGTAATGACAGGCCGGTAGCTACGGTAGGAACGTGCAAAAAAAATCCTTCAAATCATCGACCCTCCCGAAAATTTTTTGCTTTTTGACAAAACATTCAAATTATTGTTCACCATGTCAATTTGAAAGAACGGCAGCCCATTACCAAATTACCTCTATTTTCAGCACTCGAAACTTCTGTTCACGAGAAAGATTATTCGATTAATATGAAACTTACAGGACATGTTGGTATTAAATAGGACCAGGCCTGGTAGAAGTGATTTTGAAATGCAAGCAAACCTGTGCCAGTGGCGCCATCTTTAAAAGTCACTGAGAAATAAAACTGCTTGTTGACCCATAACTTACGATTCAGCCATCCGATTTAAACGAAATTCACACAGTATTTGGAGCTTACTCTAGACCACATTTGGTAGAAATTTGGTTAAAAAACTAGAATATGATGATTTTTGTCTCCTAAATTTTGTAATTTGCTCAGTAAAATAAAGCTGCTTTCCCTATAACTTCCAATCCAGTAATGAAATCAAAACAAGACTCAAGTAATAAATGGACCTTATTGTAAACCAAATGTCGTAGGAATTTCATAAAAAAATCATGAAAGGGCTGCCAGCTATAGCCATTTTTGTACTATTGTTGAATTTCTTTACTAAGCGATGTTGTCATTAAATTTTCAATTGGGAATTATCCTGCAATGACAATTAACAACAAATATTAACGTTTCAAAAGCTTGAAAAGTTGTGAGGGTAGTAACCCTAAAACTCTTTTCACCCCTATAACTTCCAGCGCAGTAATTCAATCGAAACTAAATTCACAGGGTGGGATTAGCTTAACGTTAAGCAGATTTGGTACATTTTTGGCTTTGGTGCTAACAAAGGGTTTCCAGCACCAGACATTTTCGTAAATATTACACTAACAAATGCTTCCATTATATATCCATATGCAGAGCATTTACAATAAAAATGTGGAACCAATGTTTAAATTTTCCCAGATTTGAAAGTTTTTCGGATTTAAGATTTTATCATGAAGATTATTAAGGGGGAAAATACATGTAACTGCTAAAAAAAATCGATTTTTTTTATTACATTTATTACATTTTTTTTATTACATCAATATCTTTGAAATGCTCTTAAAATATACAAAAAAAAGTTTTGAAGCGATATTCGTATTAGTTCTCGAGTTATAGTCAGTTATAGGCAGCGCGGCATTCCCCAGGTCGGTGGAGCTTTAAAACTTTAAACGCGTTTTTCTCAAAGTAGTACTTTTTCATCTGCCGTACAAAATATCTCAAAAAATATTGAACCGATGCGGCTCAAATTTATACCACGTCTACAAAAAAGTATTATCTCCTCGTTGAACCTAAATGTTATTGTAATTTCAGGAAAATAATTTGTTTATTAATGTTTAAAGTGTGATTTTTTGAAAAATAATCGATTTTTTTGTTTAATCTAAAATTAATGTAAAAATTTAATTTTTTTTATAAATTTTATTGGTTCATCTATGAATTATATATTTCATTAGCATATTTTTTTTTCTCTGAATGTTGCAAGTTCCCCGGAAAAGGCGTTAAGTTGTACGAGGCAGTTTTTGATCTGTTTTTTTTTTCATTTGCTCGCATCGCCGCCATTTTGTGTTGAAAAATTATTAAAAAAATATTTTCATTTACTGTGAGGCATGTACTTTAAGGATTTAATATTAAACATTTTCTAAATGAACAATATATATGTATATTAAATCAATCTGAAATTAGCAATTTTTTTTTCGATTTTACATGTATTTCCCCCCTTAATTTGTGATCACGGTTCCCTTCTTGTCTATAAATCAGCATAAACAACGTATATAGAGTATCTAAAGCTTATCAAAGCAGAGAATAATTGATACGGGAAACTCAATCGTTTTTGCGGAACAAGCCTCCGAAAGCAGAATCAAAGTGGAATTGATTTTGTGGGATGATTAAAATAGAAAAAAAAATTAACTTAGTAGTTTTGCATTTGAAAACTATTTTTTGATAGAATAATAGGTACATGTATATAAAATATCAATAAAATAGCCGCCGGTGTCAAAGGGTTAAAGAAAATTAATATTTGGTAAGACCTGGACCTATTCTGCATATACACAAATGTATCCTGAAAGATTCAGCTAAATCGGATGGCGCGTTCCCGAGAAATAGTCAACCAGGGATAACTGAACTGAACTTTTTTGAAAAATTTGTTTACAAAAATCTAAAATATCCACAGATAGCAAAGAACAAACGTCTACGTACGCTTCTAAGAAATAGCGGTAAATTTATTTTGGGCTTGAAATGTTTAACCAGTTGGTTTTTTACAGTCGGCAAATAAAGATTGCAACTAAAATTCTTTTTTTTTTTAAATAATGGAATCGAGACAAAAAGACATACGGGAACTTATTGTAAAATTGATAAAAGGAGGACATTCTTACCGCGAAATTGGGATAATAGTAAATAAATCTCATTCTAGTATTCCGGTCGTCATAAAAAACTACCGGGTGAGAAATTCTGATAAAAGCAAGCCGAAAAGCGGCAGACCTCGTAAACTAAAGCAACGTAAAGAAAGGACTATATTAACTGATATTAGAAATAAACCGCAGACATCTTCAAAAATCCTAGCGGAATACGTTAAGCATACTACTAGGAAGGTTGTTCATCTAATAACGTATCAAACAGGATGAAAGCCGTAATTACAGCGAATGGCGGGCCAACGAAATATTATTTTTTAGTTAATATATTAGATTAATAAAAATATGCTATATAATATAATGAGTTGTAGGTGTACGTAGACTTTTGTTTTTTATTATCTCTGGATATTTTGGTTTCTTGTTATTGTTGTTTCGCAGAAACTAAAATTTCGTGTACTTTCAATAAAATAGTTGTGTGCAAAGGGTGTTATGTTTATTTTACAATATCACAATTTTTTATGTATGCTATACTTAACAATTTTCCGCTACTTTATATGGTGTACGTAGACTTTCGTTCGGCACATATATGTATATATATACATATATATATATATATATATATATATATATATATATATATATATATATATATATATATATATATATATATATATATATATATATATATATACATATATATATATATATATATATATATATATATATATATATATATATATATATATATATATATATATGTATATATATACATATATATATATATATATATATATATGTATATATATACATATATATATATATATATATATATATATATATTTATATATATATATATATATATATATATACATATATATATATATATATATATATATATATATATATATATATATATATATATATATATATATATTTATATATATATATATATATATATATGTATATATATATATATATATGGAAATATTAATTTTTAGCCAAACCGATTTTAATACTAATGTTCTTCAAACATTAGTAATAAAAGTACTGCAATAAGAGTAGAATGTTCCGAAATCACTACAGTGACAGAGCCTTTGAGTATTCTACAGCAAAAATGAACGCGACGGCACTATGTGACAATATTCATCGCAAAATTTTTGTGGTAAAGATTTCCGAGTTCTTCCACTCGAAGTTTCTGTATAATCAGTTTGTTCTTGTTTCAAGTAAATTCATTCAGTTTTGTGCTAATCTCCAAAAAAATTAAGAATCAAAACGGCTTATTTCTTACTTTTTTGCAGAATTGGCGATGGATTCGTAGAATTACTAACGCTTAAAATAAACAGCCATCCACAGAAGCTAAATGAAAGCTCATCCCGCTATTCAATTATTATTTCAATCAATAACTATCACAACCTTTGATATTTATTTGGTGCAATAAAAATGCAAATAATATCATCTGAATGCAGTAGCCAAATCGATGACCTGTTTTAAATTAGATCAAGAGTCAATGTATAAAACCAACAAGTTTGTCAACAATATAGCTTGAGATTCGCAATAAAGATCTCAATGGGGTATTTCTCTGATACCTGTTCGTATTCTTGCATATTCAATTCCACTAAAACTCTTCTTCAGAATGCTCTACGACAAACGACGTCTCCATCCAATAAAAACCAGACTTCTTCAATTTTATTATCAAGATGTCTCGTTTGTTTTTCATTATTAGTGCATATTTGCCCTACATTTTGATCGCGCTGCAGAAATTTGCCAGATTTTACCAGTTTCCCGCACAAACTGCTATTTCAGTTTAGGTTTTATGAAGGTCCGTATTTAACTTTCTCTTACGAGATAAGAATTCAATCCGCTCTTGCATGCCTTATAGGAAAAGTATGTCTAGAAACGTCCTTCACTGCAGCTTGATAGCAATAACAATAGATACAACAATCATGCGAACTAGGCAAGCCTTACCCAGTTCCGAAATTTCGCTCCATGCTATCAGGACTTTATGTGATGCTTTATTCACTTAGTTTACCTTTACAATTCACCTTGGGGCGTCACAAATTAATGATTCAAGTTACATTTGCATTTGTTTGGAAAACAAAAAAATATTCTGAAACTGAGATTTTCATTTCACCTTCGTACGGATTCAAGAAAGATTTTACGTTAGTAATTATGAAAACACTTTAGAAAGCGAACACAATCAGTTTCTTGCCTACTAGTTGTTACACTCCTAAACAATTTTTCACCCACTATAATATCGTTGAATGCATTGAAAATATAAACGCTATAGGGCTCAATATGTGCGTGTTGGCTTGTATACAAAATCGAGTGTCCTTGCACCAGAATTTCTCCTCCTTGTACTCGTGGTTTAGTTATTTTCATAGGCGACGAATAGATCCAGCTTCATTTCGACTTTGGGTTAGGTGCTTAGCTTTAGTAAGCTTGTCATAGGTTATGACACAGATTAGTGGTTATATGTTATAAGCACGGTTACGTCATTTGTCGTCAATATTATAATGTCATGTATTAAAAGTAGTAAATAATCGCACTACCAAATAATAGCAGAATGAATTTTTCGTTTGATTATCAGCTCGACCTAAATTTCAATATGCATTTTCCAACAAACTTCAAACAATTTTAACGCTGTTTAGCTATGACACTTGCATCTTGCGCTACCACTTCCACAAAGCTTATTGCACTTTTTTTTAAAGTTAATAACGCCATCTGCAATTCAACAGTGGGAAGACATTTGGCTTTTCGTAAATACGGGGTGCATTGCATGAACACATTCGTGGAGACGATTACGTTAAAACTAAACTTATATTTCTTTTCGTTTGTTAATATCACAGACACATTCTATCGGCGTGCTTGTTTTATTCCCCACAGTATCAACGAAAATGTGTGTGATTATCAGACTGAAATTTACTACCCCTAATGAATTCAAATACCCAAGCATACATTATATTATCACCGACAAGGAAAAAATCAATAATTCACAAAATCTTCACGCATACTACACGAGCCCAACCTGGCAGAAACATCACATTTCAAAGGAAGTCAGCAACCGCACTCACAAGGACATCCTAACACTTTGCACAAATGATACACGTTATGTTCAGCGCACTGATGCCGGAACGAAGCATTATCAGATTAGAAAATCAGCTCTTTTTAGTATAATGCAAATCGCACACGTAAACCGAGTTTAACCTAATAGCAATTGTTAAATACTCGCGTGTTTCACCACCGTCCTTTCGGAATATGCGTACAGCTGCCACAGGAATGCTGTAGTGTCTTTTCAAGTAGTCACGTCCCGAATACTCAGTATCTTGTTAAGTTTGCCAGAATTCCATTATCAACGACTCAAATGAACAAGCAATACACTGACGTTTCGAAACTGGCTCAGCGCATAAAAGACAGAATGAAAACTGCATCTCGGGGAAAAATTTACTTTGCGGAAATCCGGTCAGCTGCTCAGTCATATTTTTGCGGAAGGAGAATACTGTCTACAGTGCAAATTACTAGTTCGAATTCTACAAGAAATAGTTTGCGATCCTTACCCAGGATAAACGAAATCTTCCTTTGCTACTGCGTTGGTATCGGTTGCATTGAAGAAAGCAATCAGGAAATCCTGAGAAACAGTAGACCATTAAATTAAAAGGTATGGGAATAATAGATTTTCCCACGCGCAAGTATCTAAAGTTAGAAAATGTAAGGCACAAATTAGCGCAAAGCTTCCTAATAACGTTATTTTTTACACAAAACATAGAGTTGAAGGATCATAAATTCAACCCACGCTTTCGCGAAAGTGCGAGCTGTGCTTAAAAACTTTAACGAAGTTCTTTTTGAGTCGGACTTGCAAAAATTAAAGAGTATTTTTAAGGCTGAACTATGTAATTGAATTAAGTGAACTTAAATTGTCTTAAGTAGATGTTCGAATGCATAGAAACCAATTGGCGTAACCATAATGTACTTCTTGGTCGGCTTCGATAAGTTTCGCCCAATTTAGGCAACTTAAGTGAACTACGAATAGGATCGTACACCACACAAGTAAAATTTGACATCGCCTGTAAAAATCGTTTGTAGTTCGAACCACCGAAAAAATCAAACCTAAAAAGAGCTATTGGACTCGTGTGAGCAGGCATTTACTTAATGGAATTTTAAATGTTTGAATAACAAATTAAAAAATTTGACCTGGATAGTACTTTCACATTCGTTCAGATGAATCCATTATGGGCACATTAGCCAATCGACAGTAATTGTGTGAACTTTTCGTTGATTTTCAGCGTTCACTTAAGTTTATTTAAGTCTATTATAGTTCAGTCTTTAGGGCTGGTGGTCGATCAATCATGCTCACTGGTCGAGTTTTGAGTTTATCCAATTATGGTAGGTACCTGGCAGTAGGTCACCCTATAGACAAAGTTAATAATGATCCTAGTCATTATGCAAACTTATTATGTTACGCTGTAGTATCAAACACCTGAAACTATTGCAGAGCAATTTCATTAGCTTTTTTATTTTGCTTGAATATGACTATAAATTTTTCCGTTTGCATAAGTACCCAGGCTGGTTAATATTTCAAACATAACTCGACCTCGAATCCCTCGCTGATCCCACTTGATATAAACATTTATATCAAGGTGCTGTGTACGACAACGACCAGACCAATAATTCAAACCTCATACAGACAAGAAACATCCAAACGAAACATAATACGGGTAAAATAATTTATGAAAATCGTATGATCAAATTTCACAAAATTATCTATCAGCGCGAAGTTTAAAGGCTCATAATTTTCTACATTCACTGTTATTATAAACATGACACTAGACCAAAACCACTTTGGCGCATGCACTCACTTTTGACATTCTCCACATAAATTCATTTTCAAAATTTCACGGCATGATAGACCAGGATCAGCATGTCATCTGCACTTTTTACCATCGCCCGCTTAGTTCACTCCGCATTTCTAATTCACTGTCATTCGAATTGTCTACAATTTAGTTTCTACATCGCTGGAGCTCTCGCTAATTCCGATTTACTTGTAGCGAAGCGGATTGCGTTTCATTCAATTAGTTTCATTTAATTTTAATTTTCACTTATTGCTATACAAAAACTAATAAGTTTGAATATGCAGCAAATTATTTTCCATCTCAGTCGATAATCTAAAAGTTAAATCTCTAGTAAAAACTCAACAAGCCGAGATTGTCCACCAAGTAGCATTTCAGACAAGGTCAAAAAATTTATTTTAAATTCCTTATCATTATCAATCTTCCACGATGCTTTCGAAAGCTGAATTTTACTAGCCCGCACAAGTAAGCACTCCAGCATTCTCGAAAAGAAACCACTGAAATGAGTGTCTTGTTTAAACATCCGAAGACGATATACTCGTTGTCCTACTGAAACCCCTGAATACGATATGCTCGTTGTCTTATCCTTTCCCCATTCCACGCTGAAAAATCTCCAACGAATGTCTTCTGCAGCCACTTGCTGGGGACAAAGCGTACATACTAAATAGCGCGGAAAGCGCGATTTTCACCGATGGCAGAGAAAGGCTAAGTGTTAAGGGAGTACCAAAAACTGGTATCTGAAAAGAGACAAACCAAATAAGCATGATTTATCATATGCAAAAGTGAAAGAAGCATACTCTCAAATATGAGATGAGAAAGTGTATTTCGATGGAAATAATAGGGGAGAATGTGTTGGTATGTCTATGATTTCATCAAGAACAATATTCGCTGGCAACAAACAAAATTGTCTGTAGTGGATAGAGGTGGGACTAATATATTCATATCCATTAGGAAATTACTAATATTGGAACATATTAGGTATTAATAATATCTTCATATGCGATATTCGAATATTTAAATATTAGTTTTCATTAAAAAAATATATCCGTTTCGAAGTCATCAATTAGTTTGTTCATAATGCCGTGCCTTCCTACCAAATCAATCAATGAAAATGTGTATGCAATGTACACATTATAGACATGCTACCGCCTAAAAGCACAACAAATACATGTATATACCTAATATGCACCCTCATTATAACCTAACTGTATTCTCGTTTTAATGGGTAGTGTGACGTATACAGTTTATATTTTCAAAAAAGGACCTGTGAAAGACATTTTTGCTCCTTCTTTTGCTTTGGTATCAGCTTCCTCGTTTCCTTGATGCCCCTTATGGCCGGGCCGGGGAAAATGCATTTTGTACTTGGGATCTACGCTCCCTACTCCTACTCCACAATCCATCTTTGAACCATCCGTATAGCATATTTGCTCTCCTTTGTAATCCTCCCATTTGTTCCTTAGAATTGCGACCTTGAACCTTTTCCCGAAGACTACTTTGGTCTTTATTCGACCGCTGAAGCTCAACATTTCCATTATAGGCCTGATGTTCTCCAGGATTTTGAGTGGCCTTTAAGGTCTCCGGATTTTGTAGGCTAATAGCCTGTTTTGCTGCTTCCTCCTGAATTGCGGAGTAGCGGTTCTAGATTTAGAAGGGCCGCCATTATCATTGCTCCTGTAATCAGCAGCGAAGCCATCCTTTAGAGCTTGTTAAGTCCATTAACAGCAGTTTTTTTGTGTGGTTCCCTCCCACTACACTGCAACTCCTTGTAGGATGATACATCTCACCATTTGATTGTATACCAATAGTGTTTACCTTGGAGATAGTCCCCAATTACGTCCAAGCATTTGCTTTTTTCGCCCAGAGTGCCTTAGTGGCCTTCCGAGTCGTTTTGATTGGATGATTGTACCAGATGAGTTTCCTATCTAGGTGAGTTCCTAGATATTTTACCTTTTGCTGCAGCAGACATACGACTGTGCCCCTAATATTTAAGGCTTCTGTTTCGATTTTTCTTCATCTCTCTGATTTTCCTATTGGTCATACACGATCTTCCTTCTCTCTTCAGTTCCGCCTATTTTTTGCACGCTGACAATCTGAAAACATTTAACGTAATAAGCTCAGCGGATGACTGCCTCAGTTTCAGTTGCAGAATGGCTTGTGCGCATTGAGCAACTAGTTCTCTGAATTATATTCCCTTAAATACTGCCGAAAGCTTCCAAATGTCCCACATAAGCTAATCTATCTCTTATTATGTTTTCCTTTTTTATTCTTTGCTCATCCCTCAGCCCCGCTGCTAATTTGAAGTATATTTAGTAGTATTTGATCCAAAACTAAAATTTGATCTTAAATAATCCTCACTTTGAGTATAGTATGCGTTGCTCCATCCTGAAAATCTCTTCCGTAAAGTCACAGAGATTGCTTTTTGACAAATTTCTGTTGTTTAAAATGCATAACAGCTCTATGATGACTATCCCTAGTATTTACATAGTTCCGTTCATGATTCGGAACTTCATTTAACTTTAGAATACAGTTTGCACGCACTGATACTTATTTTCACTCACCTTTATTAGGGTTGCAACGGCAACATAGTCGTCTAAATATCGTTTGATTTTTATTGGATCTTTTTGAAAACCATTCAAAAGAAAGTGCTACAAACGAAAGTTTTAAATTACGAATTACTTCCTTACATTTGTCCAACTTCGTCTTGGAATGAACTTTCTTTTTATTATACTACCTAATGTTTTGAATTAACAGCTTTTATTCTTTAGTTTTAATATTTTTTTATTTGCAAATATTTGTCATATCTTCAATCGGTTAATTAACGCGTCCATTTAGATAAATTAACGATAAAGAGTAAAATGGACATATAAGTCTGTATAAATTAACGTACTATAATACTTTCTCACTACAATACTACTTTCATTACGAAGAAGTGAACGCTGAGCCAGCTTGAACACAATAAGATCAGTCCATTGTAATGTCAAGCAATCTATTGCAATTTCAAAATCTGGTTTATTGCACACAGAAAACTGAAACGACAGAACTGGGCAGACGACAGCTTGGGAGACCTTGCCTGCGCTGGAGGGATGGTGCTGACCAGGACGATCGGAGTTTAGGGGTGCTCAATTGGATGACATCGGGTCCAATGGAAAAAACGGTAAAACTCGACTTGTTGCACCACCATCAGACAATTATACCACCAGAGGGCGAATAGGTGGTAGGGGGAATCGAAAATTGAACAAAAACACACAAAATTATACAAAAAAAAATACACGACAAGAAAACACAATTAAGAAAAACAAACAAACAAACAAAAACACCCCTAAAAAAACACACAACCTCAAAAACACAAGCATACTAGCCAGACATCTATCGGCAAAATTCATCTAACGGCTATGTGGTGCATCAAGTCGAGTTTAATCAAATCGTCTTACGGTACGGGAAGCATGTAGTTGAGTTTACTCGAATTTTGTTCCAGTTGTTGGACGCTGTGCTATCGTAGGTTACGTTGCAGTAAAAAAAACTCCATCCCATGAAAAAATTGATCATAGCCTGCTGTACAAGAAAAACACTTCACATTCACATACATAAATATAAGATTTTATATTCCGAAAAGTCATAATACAAACTCATCCACAAGGTCACAAACTCGAATTTAGAAAGCATATACAATGAAATTCGAAAGAAAAACATTAAGGTGGGTGGTGCGATATGCGATTTAAATGAGATCTATATAATATTTTGGTAACATCTTCATTTTGCTCTAACACATCAATCAAAGATCGAACTCGAACCTTCCCAATCGGATGAACTGCATCTTGCAAACATTTCTTATACACGCCAACTGCCTTGTTTATTAAATTCGAGTCAATTTCCAATGGCTTGAAGGTTGTATAACATTAAAACTGAATTGCTATTTTGTGCAGAGTTAACTTACTTCAGATGATTTGAAAGAAGATTCAAAGCAAACAGAATCACTTTCCACGTCCCTGGCTTCCGTCTCTTTTATCTTCTCCAAAAGCTGGATCCACTCTTCGTCTGTTGTCTTGTGATAGATCCAATTCGGATCCACCCAGCTGTCCAGTGGAAGCATATATTTTGGTATCTTTATGAAGGACTCCCAGAACTGGCGTGCTTTGGCCGGGTCTTTTGCATACGCATCTTTTATATCATTTTCGAGATCTGGGCATTTAGCACGATGGTGCTCGGAAAGACGTATGATGTCCTTACTGATGCCCATGTCACTTTCACTTTCTTGATTCTCATATTCGCCTTGCTCTGCTTTGTCTGTCATATTTTCGGTTGTGTTGTGGCTTAAGTATGATTCAGAAGATGAGCAACTCGAACAGCGTATTGGAGTTAATGGTTTGTCCATTATCAAGCTATGCAGGAAATGAAATTGAAAAATATTTGCCTCAAAATACGGAAGTTTCTCGTCAGTTATGAATTTTACATTATTTTAATATAATTAATGTTCACTCTGACGGAAAAAGAATCTTTCGGATTTGTTTATCCGACAAATGCTGGTATTTCGTTTTTATCTTTTGTATGAAACAATTAACTGCAAAAATGTATGTTAATATCATTGGTCGAATGTTGAAACTTAATTTCCCATTTAATACTAAATACTATTCTGCTGCGTTTATGCAAAAGCTACCAACCATGGAGACATTTAACAAGGAACGTGAATACTGCTCTACTAAGCGCAAAAGCGGTATCTAAAAAAAAATCGAAAAATTTAATTTCATAGTATTAGATAGCTTAAAACAATACGCATCTAATGAACTAATCCTTTTAATGGTATCTTATTTAAAACATATGGAAAACACCTTAAGTAAGTTTTTTAAATCTAAGTACCCGATGTATCCAAGACCGGAAGACCGCTCACCGAAAAAAGTAGAGTGAGAAGAATCCTTCACCAGCTCCAAACAAGCCCAGTTCCTCGTCGCCTATCTCAATTTTACCTTAAATCACTAAGGAACGTAGAGGTATATCAATATTACTACTTTTACAAAACTTCAATTATCTCGAAACTCGCTTTCATTGAGATACCGCTTTTGCGCTTAGTAGGGCAGAATAGTTACTTACTCAGTTTTCGTGCTTCTCCTTGCTTTGACCAATTCCAGCGAATCTCTTGCCGCGAGAATATCACTATGCTTACGGTGAGTAGTGATGGAGCCAATTGCTGACATTATAACATCTTGGTTAAAGCTATTTCCAAACTCTTGGGAAACATATTCGAAAATCTTATTCTGCAAAGTTTCTATTGCTATGTAGCCCGATTCGTGCAATATTATCTTATCAAAGGCATTAACCAAGATATCTTCGATATTTATAAGACTAGCAATCTTCTTCGCCAACACAATGTCGCTGGTTATGGGAAGGTCTTCGGTTGCACTACTCTCAGCGCCACTGAGAGTTGACGACCTTTGAGACTGAATATTATCCTCGGAGACTGTGCTCCATTCTGTCCCTACCAGATCGTGTGGCGGCATAATACGGCTTGAAACTTTGCCTTTCAATTCATTATCTTCTTCCTCAGAAGTTGATTGGCATGTGCAGAAAATTTGGCGGCCCAGCGATTTGGAAAAGATTACAATACCCGCCCGGCTGCGTAGCCGAGAATCAACAGGAACGTTTTCTTGCATTAGTTCTTTTATGTCTCTACAACAGTGGCACAGATTCTCCTCGACTTCAATATCAACTATATCACGTTCGATCTCATTTCGAAATTGGACGAGGGATTCCGTGCGGTTGAAATCAGAAGCCCCCTGGATGAATGTATTGATCTTTTGCAGCAGCGATATATACTTTTCTTTAATAAGAGCGTAGCCGCTTTTCCCTGCAATGCGATTCAGCTCTGCACTACAGAGCCTTTTCATCTTGTCGATTTTTTGCTGAGCATCCAATTTTTGAGCACATATAACATGCATGAGCTCGGTAACCTTGCTGCAGGTCATGATGTGCCTTTGGATACGCAAATGCTCTTTGAAGTCGTCCCACAAACACCTCATGGTTTTGCTGAGTGCTTCGAAATTTTTGCTTGCTACTTCGTCAATCTGTATATTTTCTACCACAGAATCGGTTTGCGTTCCCTGCGTCTGAGTTTTCGGGGCGATTTCTTGGCAAACACATCGGTATTTACGTTGGTATTCGCAACGAGATATTTCAAATTCTCGTTGCAGAGCATTGCGTTCCGCAAACAAAGCAGCCTTATATTCTTCGTCCATATTACTCAAATGTTGCAAGTGCTTCTTCCGTTCACGGTCTATGGCGAAGTTCAAACGACGATCACATTCGAATCTGTCAAATGGAAGCTCGACTTGATTAGGAAACTTTTGGAAATTAAAATAAATTAGTCCGCACATGCGCTAAGTTTCTTATGTCCTGCATATTGCCAGTAAAATCAATGGTCGCAACTAAAAGATTAGATTTTTACAAAAATTTTGGATAAACTCGACTTGGTGCACCACAGCCGGGAAATTCTACCACCAGGGGGCCAATAGGTGGTAGCGGGGGTAGAAAATTGAAGAAAAAAGCACACAAAATTATACGAAAAAATACTCGAGAAGATAGCACAATTAAGAAAAACAGACAAACAAACAAAAACACCCCCAAAAGCAAGCACACAACCACAAAAATACAAACATACTAGCCAGACACCTATCGGCCAAATTCATGTAACGGCGTATGGGAACCGCTGTAAAGACTAATATTCGATCAATAGTAAAGGAACCGTGCAGATTTTGATTGCACATTCTACCACTCGTGCTCCTTATTACAGGCAAGCTGTTTCGAAGGCGAGACGATCATGCATCATTTTAATATCAAGAATGCATTGAAGCTCATATGTAGGATGGAAAAAGTTCAGGCTAGGGCATGCAATCCCGAGATTTCGGGATCTCTAAATCTCGGGATCCCGACACATTTTGGACATTTTCGGGATCCCGAATTTTTATCGGGACTCCCGAGATTTCGGGATTGATGAAATTCAACCCATTTTGGGAATAAAGGTAGAACTATAATGCAATTAAGTGAGCTTTAAGTAGCTTAAGTGACAGTACGGTTGCATAGAAATCAAGCGGCATACCCATAATGTACTTATCTGCCGTTTCGTTAAGTTTCGTTCAATTCGGGCCACTTAAGTGGCCTACGACTGGGACCGTACATCAATTAAGTAAATTTGACAAGAGGTTTGCGTACCGACTACAACCAATAGAAGCATGGCAGAAGGCACGTAAAATATTTGAATAGGTTTTCGTGGATCGCTTGGTATTTTTGCAGGAGGTAGAAGTAATGATCGTTCGTATGCGGTATTGTAGACGCAATAATAGGTGTGTGAAATATTTGAATATTTTAGGTCTGTTAGCGTACTTTCAGTCACTGAATTTTACTGAATTTTCCTGAATCATGTGGTGGGGGACATTCATGAGAAGTACAAAAACGCTCACATTGCATATCCTGAAAATTGACAAACAAAAGTGTAAGTTGTCGGTTTTCAGAAGAACAATAATGATTATAAAGTCATCCTAAGCGGTGATAAATTATCGTCACAAAATATTCGTCATTAATAATATTATAACATTAGGCCAAAAACCGTTTGACAGTTTTCAGTATTTTTAAGTAGCTCAGACCCTACTGAAAAAGTGGAAATTTTCCGTTTTCAGTAAAATGGAGTGCAAAAACGGCTTCATTGCAATTAATTGCAATTAATCGTGGTACGCGAACATACCTTTCATTGTTAAACGGTTCATTGACAGTTTACAGTATAGGAAGTAGTAATTAGATGTCTCGAATATGATTCTGCGCGACATTGTAAACAGAATAACCGGTATCTAAAATATTTTTTCGTCGATCACATAAATGCTATTTTTACAGGAGGTAGAAATAATGAGTTTGAAACATAATTTCAAAGAGAAAACGCGTTGAACAACATACGAAATAATAAATTATATAGTAGTTTATTTACTTGTTTCTTTAAATTACTTACTTTTAAAAATACAAGTACATAAACTACTTAAAATGCCGTCTCACAGCTTTTTTCATTCAAAGAATAACGACACACCATGCTTCAGCTGTCCACTATAGAATATTAAACTTCAGCAGTAAAGACCTTGTTGATTAAATATATTCCGGTCGCATACCAATATTGCTCAAAAAACATTTCTTTCGTACACTTATTTGAATATAAGCACAAATTAAGAGCCTGCACCAAGCCCATCTTTATAGATCTAATAATCTACAGCAAAGTGCTGAGGTTCAGCTCAGCTACAATTTTCTACGATTTCTTGCAACAGAGCTAGCAGGCTATGAAGACAACTATATTTCAATTGCAGCAAAAATCTATTCAAATATATTGCGTAAACGCTCACATCAGCTCATCGCATATGCCTCCAAATTCAAATTCATATTCGCCACTCTGACGGCAGCTTCATGAACCTTCACTTAATTCTATTATGGGCAAATTAACCGATCGACTTCAATTGAGTGAATTTTCGTTCAGTTTCAGCGCTCACTTAAGTTCACTTAATTGCATTATAGTTCTACCTTAAAGGTAGAACTATAATGCAATTAAGTGAACTTAAGTGAGCGCTGAAACTGAACGAAAATTCACTCAATTGAAGTCGATCGGTTAATTTGCCCATAATAGAATTAAGTGAAGGTTCATGAAGCTGCCGTCAGAGTGGCGAATATGAATTTGAATTTGGAGGCATATGAGATGAACTGATGTGAGCGTTTACGCAATATATTTGAATAGATTTTTGCTGCAATTGAAATATAGTTGTCTTCATAGCCTGCTAGCTCTGTTGCAAGAAATCGTAGAAAATTGTAGCTGAGCTGAACCTCAGCACTTTGCTGTAGATTATTAGATCTATAAAGATGGGCTTGGTGCAGGCTCTTAATTTGCGCTTATATTCAAATAAGTGTACGAAAGAAATGTTTTTTAAGCAATATTGGTATGCGACCGGAATATATTTAATCAACAAGGTCTTTACTTCTGAAGTTTAATATTCAATAGTGGACAGCTAAAGCATGGTGTGTGGTTATTCTTTGAATGAAAAAAGCTGTGAGACGGCATTTTAAGTAGTTTATGTACTTGTATTTTTAAAAGTAAGTAATTTAAAGATACAAGTAAATAAACTACTATATAATTTATTATTTCGTATGTTGTTCAACACGTTTTCTCTTTGAAATTATGTTTCAAACTCATTATTTCTACCTCCTTTAAAAATTGCATTTATGTGATCGACGAAAAAATATTTTAGATACCGGTTATTCTGTTTACAATGTCGCGCAGAATCATATTCGAGACATCTAATTACTACTTCCTATATTGTAAACTGTCAATGAACCGTTTAACAATGAAAGGTATGTTCGCGTACCACGATTAATTGCAATTAATTGCAATGAAGCCGTTTTTGCACTCCGTTTTACTGAAAACGGAAAATTTCCCCTTTTTCAGTAGGGTCTGAGCTACTTCAAAATACTGAAAACTGTCAAACGATTTTTGGCCTAATGTTATAATATTATGAAGGACGAATATTTTTGTGACGATAATTTATCACCGCTTACGATGACTTTATAATCATTGTTCTCCTGAAAACCGACAACTGACACTTTTGTTTGTCAATTTTCGGGAAATGCAATATGAGTGTTTTTGTACTTCTCATGAATGTCCCCCACCACATGATTCAGGAAAATTCAGTAAAATTCAGTGACTGAAAGTACGCGAACAGACCTAAAATATTCAAATATTTCACATACCTATTATTGCGTCTACAATACCGCATACGAACGATCATTACTTCTCCTGCAAAAATATCAAACGATCCACGAAAACATATTCAAATATTTTACGTGCCTTCTATTGGTTGTAGTCGGTACGCAAACCTCTTGTCAAATTTACTTAATTGATGTACGGTCCCAGTCGTACGCCACTTAAGTGGCCCGAATTGAACGAAACTTAACGAAAATTCAGATAAGTACATTATGGGTATGCCGCTTGTTTTCAATGCAACCGTACTGTCACTTAAGCTACTTAAAGCTCACTTAATTCCATTATAGTTCTACCTTAAGAAAGCAGAACTTAGTACTAAAAGAAATATTGTTTAATGAAAACGGAGGCGGAAGCCAGTGGTAATAATGATTACATGCTTAATATCCCACCAAAAAGTATACCCGAAATATCTTTTTCAGCAGCTGGATATATGTGCAAGTGCAGAAAAACAAGTTTTGTTTAAATTTTGAAACTCTTGACGAATTATGTTTATTAAGAGCATACTTGCAAAACGAATTAGCAGTTTGAACCAATCGATGTTATTACTTATCACTTGTTGCTTTGAAAAGCAAGATTATTTTGTAATTGATATGTAAACAGCTAAAAATAATGTATTTTTATTATATTATCGTAACATTCGTTATGCTGATTAAATTTCAATTCGTTTTTAACTAATTTTATCATCAACTATCATGACCAAATAAGATGAAATTATTGAAGATAAGAAGAAATTAGATCATAAGATTAACCCTCCGAGAACACAGGGGGTTAAATTGACCCCAGAGACCTTTTTGACCAATCGCAGCGCTTAGGCCTGCGGGAAAAGGGCGGTACTGTAGGTTCCTTGGTGTATTTCTGTGCCTTGACTTTTAGTTTAAACCGTTCTCATACAGTCCCATGTCGTCAGTCGTCGTTGAGAAGCCTTTGAAGCAGATCAAGGGGTCAAATAGACCCCATGTGTACTCGACGTCAATTTTGAGGTAAAATTCAATATTTTTTTTACTTTATAAATCGATAGATTAATTTAACATAGCCAAAAAATAATTGTTTTTAATATGTACCAATTTTTTCCAGCTTGTAAAAACTGTTTTTAGAAAACCGATTTTTCCTTTTGAAGCTGGATATATTTAGTTTTTGTGACAAATATCGATATTTCGAGGGTAATCTGCCCTCTTCTTCTTCAGTGTCTATCGGTCTATCAATAGACACTGACGCTACCAAAAATAAATCTGCCATTGCTGCCTTGAAAGAAGTTGTGGCTCACCTCGTCGAGCCATATTTACGAGAAAAATTAAATAATACCATTCTACATGTAGACATTCGAAAAGGGATCGAGAATATTTTAGGAATAAATATCCCAAATGTTCCTTCAGAACGTCCAAAGCTCAATAAAAGAGCAAGATGTTTATTGTGCTCTCGAAAACAGGACCACAAAACAAAAGATATGTGCGCATCTTGCGATCGACCGATGTGCGACGAGCATCGGGCATTTTTATGTAATGATTGTGTTGGATATGAATAATTTTTCAATTTCTTCTTTATTTTGTCAATATTTTGATACATTTTAATGAATAAAAAATAGTTTTTTCTATTCAAAAATGAAAAAATTCATTATTTTTCATACCCTCAAAATTACTACTACCAATATGCGTAACGAATATCTTTTTTGCAACCCTTTATGTAGGGATGATTTTTGTATTCTTTTAACTATATAAATTTTAAGCTCAAAATATTAAAAATCAACAAATTTATTAATTTTTTTTTAAATATGCAAATATAAAAAACCTTCAAAATCGCCACCATAAATATGCAAAAAAAATACTTTTTTTTAAAGGTCCAATATACATCTAATTTTTTTATGATTTTGTCATACCTTGAGAGTATCTGTCTAAATTTTTAGCCAAAAATATTGAAAATTAAAAAAAATGACGATTTTTTAGTAAAAAACCTGATTTTCGGCAAAACTGTTTTTCGCGAATTTTCTTTAGGTATGTTAAGGACATTTAAGGCACGTCTTATGCATAAGAACTACTAGAAAAGGTCTCAAACTATACCTACAATTTTTTTCAAATTAAAGTCTTCAGTGGCGTCGATTCTATAGACGTTCAAAAGTGCTTGGGGTCAATTTGACCCCAAGTATTCGCCATGATCGAAAAAATAGGTGTGTACTCGGAGGGTTAAATTAGTTGCAATTATACGATAGATTAATGTTTTACTTGCAAGCACCCATGTATATATGTGCATAAATTTAACATTATAAAGAACTCAACTTCCGGTTTCATGTATATATATTTGAAATAAAGTTTTAAAAGCCAATATACATATGTGTTTAAATTTCCTTAATATAGCTTTTTTATAAAATCCCGAAATCTCGGGATCCCGAAAACTCTAATCCCGAATTTTTTGGACCTCCTACAGTACGGAAATTGTGTGTATGTTGATCGATTGAGGTGGGTGATACAAGGATACCGTCCAAGTAGCACACGCAAAAGTCCAAACCTCGTAGCACTTCGTCAATAAAACGTTGAAAAGTTTGAGCGGCTTTCCGAATGTAGCAAATACATATTGGCCAAGGCCTGGCCAACTGTTTGTCAGCTTGTGAGCCAACATATGGACGACATTTGCCAGGTCGTCGCACAAGCGCCGGCGAGTCTTGTCAAAGTCGCTCGTCTGGGCCGTCCACACGCTGGCGCTTGCCTACTTTGACGTGGCCTTGTATTTGCTACAGAAGGAAGATTTCCATAAGACCCAGTGCATTGTGTTTCAGCAGAGGAACAAACGTCCAGTGAACCTCCGCATCCAAATAAACGGAGTACAACTTGAAAATGTACATTCAATTAAATATCTTGGATTGGCGCTAGATGATAAAATGACATGGACACATCAACATCAGATGCAAAGTGGCACCTGTGATTGGGTAATAAAAACGTTTGAATTTATACAATACAAACCAAGCTTATGATTTACCATGCGTATATTCTTTCCTTAATCACATATGGAGTATTGTTGTGGGATCAGACTTCCAAAAAACATTGAGCTTATTGGAAGAATTATCACCAAAGCTATCAAAATAATTCATAAAATACCCACATTTACCCCAACTTCAGCGGTATATGATAGATCTGGTCTTCCAAATATCAATAAACCTATACTGCTTGAACGGGGTAAATTGATTTATAAGATTTTAACCAAACAGCTCAAATGGCCAGACATTCTTCGAACTGTTGGTGAGTCCATCAAATTCCAAGGACAGAAAAAATGAAAACCGACCCTGTACAGGAAGCAATACTTTTTTTCAACTCTCTACCTAATTCGGTTAAACATTCAGAAAACTTAGTAAAGTTGAAAGAAAATCTAAAGCTCTACATCGACAGAGCACACTGCTAATGAAATCCAGAGTTTTTTGTAAACTTTTCATCTGGACGCACGTCTTGAAGACAAATGTAATGTACATAACATGACCTAATGTACTAACTATAATAATCCCTTATACCAATACACCAATTGTCTGGGAAGTACCAGAAAGAATTACTTACCGTGAATATTGAGTAATGGGGAGAGTGGAGTGAAGGAGGCAACAAAAAAAAGCCGAAAGTTGCGACCTTAAACTCAAATTTAGCAAATACATATTTGCCAAGGTCAGACCAAATCAGGCAAGCGCCAGCGTGAAAACGGTCCAGTTTCTACTGCCGACATTAAGAGAAAGATTCACCAGCTACGATTTTAAAGAAATTATTTTTCAATGTTTTCAGTAGCTTAGCTCGGGCTTTTTTTTAACATGGCGAAACGATTCGATTAGCTTACAGAATTTTTTTCACGTTTATGTAGCTCCTGACTAAAAATTGGCATGTATTTATATTCCTTGTCGAGTTATTTTATACACTATGGTATATTGCATATCCCGAAAACTGCAATATTCTCAACACTTACAAACCAAAATATGATAAAAATTAATTATCAGCCAATATGATAATTCCGTGTGCTGAAATATATACCACTCTATTGGAAAATTTCCTTTTTAAAGATTACCTCTCGAATTCGCTTGTCTCTGTACTGACTTTTTGGATTCTGTCAAGACAATTCTTTTCAACTTTAGCTTCCATCTTCTCTCCGATTTCTATTACAAAAGCATATTCACTTCTTTCAGTTCGTCTGAGAATTTAACAAGCATACATACCAAGTATCCCTTGATGCAGGAAAGCCTTAACCACATCAGTAGGTGACGGTGGAACCAAGCAGACCTTCTTTTTAATTCGACTCGAGGGTTCTATCCATAAATCATTGGGTGGACCTTTAAGGGGATTGGTTGTACCCATCAGTTCCTTTGAAAGTACGTTCATGTTATCAATAACAATGGCACCAAGGGAATCGCCTAGACTCTGATATAGTTCTGATTGGCGGGGGACATCTTTCGATACAATAATATCTTCTCGGCGGCGAAGTGCGGCACGTATGTGGTCAACATCTTGTAGGCAGGTTGACTCCATTTTTAAGGATGAGAAAATAAGTTGGCGACAAAACGGTAGTATAAATTTATTTCTTTGATAATATGATAGAACAGTGACTTCTTTCGATTTATGCTCAAGGCTAATTTTTTTTTGCCATTGAATTTTCTGACTAGCAGGTGTCAGCCAACTTCAACTTGATTAATTAAAATTTTCGGTATACGAAAGCTCAATTCGGCTCTCTAAAAAAAAACACATGTAACAAACTAGAACCGGCTATACATTAAGGTTACGACTAGTTTTTTTTTAATTATAGCCATTTATTAATATATATATATATATATATATATATATATATATATATATATATATATATATATATATATATATTTATATATATATATATATATATATATATATATATATATATATATATATATATATATATATATATATATATATATATATATATATATCTATATATATATATATATAGCGATAGGAAGAGGGCCGGAACCCCTGAGAGGAAAATCTGCCAACATTTTCAATTTGGAGAGCATAAGTGTGGTATCAGACTGTGGATTTATTCCCTTACTTTTCCCTTACTTTTTCGGAAAGAACTTACTTCTGAGGTGGTAGAAAATTTGCCGAATATCAGAGAAATAACCTAACCAATTTTAGATAAAAACCTGAAAACATGAAGAAGAGCCTAAAGTTATGTTTGATGTGATCAAAAGTGATGTTTGATGTGTCTTTTAGATAATTCAATTTAATTCGAGGTTTTAGAAAGTGTGGGTGAAACGAAAGGGGTTGAGCATTTGATTCGTCTAACATTTACCGATGATGTTTTCCTTATACTCATCTTCAGTTGCATCTATAGCCCATCTTCATTTGCATCTATATGAATCAATTTTCTTTGAATATTTTGCGAAAAGTTTGAAATAATTTTCCTCATTTGCGTTGCTAAATGCTACCAAAATTCAATAAATTTCAATCAATTCTCAAAGTTCTCGCGAAATTGAAGACAGAGAATAGTGACAAAACGCTCCCATCCGAGTATTGAGTTGATCTGTTCAAACAGAGAGATCATTTTAAAAAAACAACCAATAGGTCTGTTCCCGTACTTTCGGTCACTGAATTTTCCTGAATTTTTCTGAATCATGTGGTGGGGAAATTCATGAAAAATACGGGAACGCTCTCATTGTTTTCCTGTAAATTGGCAAACAAAAGTGTCAGTTTTCGGTTTTTGGGAGAACAATAGTGATTATAAAGTCATCCTAAGCGGTGATAAATTATCCCAACAAAAATATTCGTCCTTCATAATAACCGCCAAAAACTGTTTGACAGTTTTCAGTATTTTTCAGTAGCTCAGACCCTAGGAGCTCAGATTTTACTGAAATTTACTGAAAGAGGGGAAATTTTCAGTTTTCAGTAAAACAGAGTACAAAAACGGCTTCATTGCAATTAATTACAATTAATTATAGTACGCGAACAGACCACTAATGAGAACGTTCGTCTTAAAAATAAAGTATATTAATCAGTTTATGGTATTTAAAGTATATTAATCAACCGGCCAGGAAAGAAGCTTGGCCGTCATATAGAAGGCCTATCGCGACTTGAAATCTGGCATGTATTAAGCTACCGATAACCGAATTGGTCGAGAAAAGTAGCGCGCCTGCACGTTAAATGCTTTTGCGATATATCACGCTCAGTAGTTTCATACCCTCTAACCTCAGATGGGTAGCTGTAACTAATCAGATAAGCAGTAGTGGCCACAGCACATTCACTTGTACCTTTAGAACCAGACTCAAGAATAAACCAAAAAAATTGTCGTCGTAGGAAATATTGATTATATTTCAAATAAATTAAAAGATATTTTTGAAAATAATCAGGTTAATAGTCTTTCTCATGTACATTCTAACAAAAGCTGGCGGTGCGCAGATTTGGATACGTTATGGAACGAGAAAAAAATGTTGCTAAGATTATATAAAGCTCCCAGAAAAATGGAAGATTTTCATGGGTACTTAAGGGCCAAGATGAAGTGGAAAAATAAGGTGAGAGTGTGTAGAAAAAATAGCTGGGTTAAGAAACTAACTGAGGTAGCCTTAAAATGTAACATCAAAGAGCTCTGGAGAAGAACATTAAGAAAAGTGGGTCTTATAACACCCCTTCTTTTTGGAATCCTGATAATAATGCTGCTTACCTAAACACAATCAAACATAAAAGTGACGCTAGTTGTCTAAATCATGATATGATCCCAACTCCCATACAGAAAATAGTTATTACTTCAAATGAATTAAGAAACACCCTAATTGCTCACAAAAAATAGATAAAAACCAAGTCCAGATATGATCGCCTATGAAATGCTGAATGCAATGAATGATCTCAGTTTGAATTCTCTTTTAATTGCACTAAATAATCTAGTTAATATCAACCCTTAGAAGCCCTAAGAATAAAAATGTATCCTATATTAAATCCACGTCAAAATCCAAGCGATCTAGCGAATTTCAGACCGATCTCACTACTCAATGTAATGATCAAAGTGGTAAATAGAATCATTAAAGACAGATTAATAAATGAGTGCGAAATTCTTGAAAAACTTCCATTCCACTCTTATGCCTACATCAAAAATAAATCTGTTGGCATGCGTCTAAATACAATAAATCAATGGATATGTCAGATGAAAAAAGGGAGAAAATATTCCATTTTTATGGTTCTTCACATTTCTAATGCGTATGAAAGTGTTGATATTTCAAAATTAACAGACACCATGGATCATTTCAATATTCCAAAAGAATATAGTTTTTGGATTATTTCTTACCTTACCTATAGAAGTCTCCAACTAGGGACATAAAATGTAAAAGTTCACAATGGAATCCCGCAGGGAAATGTCCTTAGTCCGTTACTATTCAATTTATATACCGCTGATTTTCATAATACCTAATATAGGTTACTCAACTAATTTAGCTCAATATGCTGATGATTTTGTTATCTGTACACATAGATATGTTTGTACATCACATAAAAAAAATATGAATGCCTTTAAGATACTCCAGAAGGAATGTCTGAGGTTTGCAAATAACGATTAGAATTCAAATAGATAGTAAAAGTGTGATAATAATATTAAATTTCTCGGTAAATAAAAAAACAAAAATAGAAAGTATCAATAGTAATAGTTTTTGCATAAATCAGCAATTGCAGATTCAGAGCTAGTTTTATGCTGGCTAAAGAACGCATGAAAGTAAAATTATCAAAACAAGGCCAGTTTAGAAAGTTTACTGTTAAGTATGAATCCAATTATTCAATTATCTACAATAGATATAAAAGCATTTTTGACAGAGTAGAAGTTCCCTCTTTTATTAGCAAACCAGTCAGCTTCACTATAATAGATAAAAGTTTAGGAGTGTTTAGGGATGTTCGGAACATGGAGGCTTTGGAAATTCTAGCGACCTATGATAAGCTTTGTTCTGAAGAAATTGGGAAAATTCAGAGCATCTATTGCTCAGATGGAGCTAGATCATGTCTTGGTGTGGGGTGTGCTGTCAAAAGACTCGGTTATGATAGTTCGGAGGTCGATGCTCTTAGTTCACACACGTCTATTGACAATGCGAAATTGGTGGGTATATTCCTGGCAATCTCCTCAGGGACTAGAAAAAACAGCAGGGGATAATTGTATTTAAGGACTCAAACCAAGCGTGCATTGAACTCAGCAATGATAAAAAAAACAAATCTATTATTAATCTACAAAGTTATCATGTCTGCAAATCGGGTCAACATCAAAGTTATTTAGATTCCGGGTCACAAAAATATAGGTGAGATGGCTCAGGTTGATTCAGATGCTAGAAAAGGGGCTTTTAGTGGTGTTGTATTCAATACACAATAGGAATCAGATGAAGCTATTCTAGAATATTCTCAACTATCAAGGAGGAGTGGAGAGAGTATCATAGAAAGGAGCTAGTTAAACTCAAACAAGGTTACTGGGCTAAGGCGTTTCTAAGTTGTAAAGATCAGCTATGGTTTAAAAAATTCGATTTTAAAAGCAACACAGTCAAAAAACTGAATAGACTCTTTGTAAATAAATGCTTTAATAATAAGAGATTATTTAGTATGAAACTAATAGACAGTCCTAGATGTAATTTTTGCAATGGTGACATAGATCATCAAATCTTTTTCTGTCAGAAATATTCCAATATCAGAAATAAGTTTCAAATTTTCAAACACAAGTCAAGCATAATAAAGAGCACGTCACTGAATTAGCTAGTTTTCTAGACAAGGCAAATATAGATATCTAAGTTCAAAAAAGAAATTAATAAATCACTGTATCAGGTATTGTTCTAGTTAAGATAAATTCAGGCACTTAGGTTCAACAAAGATATTAATAAGTCTTTGTATTAGTTTGTTTTTCTAGTTAAGGAAAAGATAGATACATGAAGTTCAAAAAAGAAAGTAATGAGGCACTGTATTATATAGTTTTTCTAGTTAAGACAAATTTAGATAATCCAGGTGAAGAAAGAAATTATTAAGTCACTGGATTAGATTGTTTTTATAGATAAGGAAAATGTAGCATTATAAGTTCAAAAAAGAAATTAATAAGTCACCGTATTAAATAGTTATCTAATCAAGACAAATATAGTTACTTAAGTTCATCTAAGAAATTAATATCACTGTATTGAATTGTTTTTCAATTTAAGGAAAATATAGATTTTAATTTCAACAAAGGAATTAATTAACCACTATATTTCACTTAATTCTTTCATTATTAAACACAAAGAGGTTTTTTTAATTATTTTTAAGCGATATTGATATTGTATTTCACGTAGCACTATTATTAACTACTAAGATGTATTGTCACTAGCATTAAGCTTAATGAATAAGGTCAAACCTACAACATGGTGGTATCGAATCTCGATGGCTGATACGTATCGTCAAAAACCAACCGAATCTTCCTCAAACAGGTTTTAGTATAGGAAAAAAAATTGTTGAAAAAATATATTTTCTGCTACTGGAATTTTATTTCTAACGTTTTTTTTTACAAACCAAGAATTTGAGGAACGCCGTACTAATCCTATCAAAACACTTCAAGCAGCTCCAAAGGTAACCACTTCGAACTTTCCAACGCATCCCACAAATTTCGGTCGCGTTCAGCTGTCTCTCGATTTAATTTTTCAGTGTCCAAAGTAAATTTGTGTTCAACCAGCACCAGGTCTTCATCTTCTTGTTGCTGTTCGTAGTTACGCTGCGCTGTCCAAGCCTCTGCTTGCTGCACTACTGTTTGAATATTGGTTTGCTGTGGCCTCTGGTAATAAGAAGCGGCTGCATCGCTGGAACTTTGATCATAATAGCCTTGCCAGGTGTTATACCCCTGCCAATATGTTGTTGGATCATAATACTGTGTGTAATCTGTCGTTGCCGTCGAACCCAAAGTCGCCCCGTATCCTGCATAAGTCGTAGTCACAGTTGTTGTAGTATCAGCTGTTGTAGCAGTCTTTGGTTTGGGTACGGCGTTACAAATCTTTAGTGCTTTACTCCCTAGTCCTATATAGCCATTCATCTCATACAGCGCAGCTTTCTGCTCATCTTCAATGCCGAAACGCACGAAACCATACCCTTTTGAAAATCCCGAACTGTCCAATATAACTTTAGCTGTCTTAATTGAAGTGTATTTCGTCGAAAAAACTTTATACAGTGAGTAGTCATCAACATCAGAACTTAGATCTCCAACCCAAACGCTGAATTCTCGTTCATTGCCCGGCAGTTTGTAAGAATTACTAGCACTGTTCAAACGAAATCGGACGATGGGATTCGTCCCGGGAATTGGTTTACCATTTAATTTATGCATAGCATCGATGGCCTGATCGTCCGTAGCAAAATTAACAAAACAATATCCAGCTGGCTCGCCTGTGTATTTATTACGCATGAGACGTACAGTCTGCGGCTCTTCACCCATTTTCCGAAATGCCGCAATTATGAAGTTTTCGGTCATGTAACCTTCAAGCTAGAAATTCATTCCAATGTTTGTTATGTGATTCCACTATTTCATCTAATAGCCAAACTTACACTTCCCATCCATAACTGGCAATGAACAGAAGACATTTCAAATAAGTATTATTGCAGACGACACCGTAATCCTTAAAATGTTTACAATATGGGCAAACGTCTCCTCATCCGCAAAAAACAACAAACACAAACACGCAGGTTAAGAGCTAACGTGAAGGTAGTAGACAATGGAGTGGCCCTTCACATTTTAAATGGTCGGTAGAGGATGAAACCATGAAGTAAGGGGAACGCGATGTTTTGTCTCCCTATTGCTGATGTTTTGTTTCTCTCTTGCACGTTTGTCTCATATGGAATATAATGTCATATGACCACCACGTGGAGAATTTCTTGTCAAATTCATGGACGAGCAATTGTCGCAAGTCGCAGGGGTAGATCCAATGCAGTGGTTTCATTCTGGGCCACTCCATTATTTTACCTCCATTGGAACTAACTCCCTACGCTATGCCATAGATATGAGAGAATCGATGGATAGGAAATCAGACGTGAGAAATTGTACAATTTTCGACCTTCAACTTAGGTCTGTTTCCGTACTTTCAGCAAACTGCAGCAGTAACAGAATTTGGCAGCTGGCTTCTTTTTGCTGCAAAATTTGGCTTGCATTTGGCTTGCAGCAAAAGTACGGAAACGACTTGCTGCGAATCTATTTTAATATATTATAATAGATTCAAGTACGGAAACAGAGCCCTTATTAAGGTGAAGTTTGAGTGCAGATGTGTGTGCCTATACTTTTCTATGCATTCAAACTTGGCCGTCATATAGAAACATGGCCGTCATATAGAAGCTCACTCAGCCCCTGGACACGGACGGTATAACTTTCCACCATTAGCCCCTTCAACCCTCTCGCGCACAAAGCATGTTAAAGCTGCCTTTACGCCATTTCGCTCTCATTGTCAAATTGGAGGGGAACTACTTGGATTTGACCCGATTTGACAATGAGCAGACAAAAAATTACTACCATCCCCTTCAATGTAAATCTTATGGGCATGTCCACTACATTTCTACTATCTCACTGTATAGAAGGCCTACCGCAAAAGCAATTAACGTGCAAAATGGTGGACCTAAGCTGCTAGTATTTCGACCAATCGCGGTATTTTTCTCGACTAATTCGGTAGATTGCAATGCTTGAGTTACAATCAATGCAACCAACATTTGCTGCCAAGTTTTGTTGGTGGAACGAGTTACAATCAATGCAACACAACATTTACTGTCATCTGTCACTGGCTATATTAAAGAAATTGCTGTTCGATAATTTGGATCCTTTAAAGTCTCGGAAAGAGATATCAGTGAATATTTTATCCTCTAAAAGCTGCGGAGTATAATGCAAAGCGAAAATGAGACAAAAAAATACAAATTCTGATTGTCATTTACATATGACAGTTCCGATTTCCCGAACGCTCATAGGAACAGGTGGAATTGGATATTTTCAAAAATGTTGTTGCCATGCCAAGTTTGAGATATGAGCAAACTCTGCTGCCAAGCAAAGTTGTGTTGCATCATTGTAACTGCTCTCATACGTTCTCATGGGTTCAAACTCATTTTGACGTGCAACAAATGTTGGTTGCATTGATTGTAACTCTAGCTCAAGTCGTGATAGCCCTTCTATATGACGGCCAATATTGCATGGTGAGATAGTATTCACAAATATTCCCGGTTATACAATGGCGAAGTGTACCGCATTGAAAAATCACACCTACGAACAGAAGTGAAGCTTTTCTCATATTTTCAATCACTCGGTCTAGATTTTTAATTCCAATCTCAATCCAATCGTAGAAAATATTCTGAGCGGATTGGCTAATGCCAAATCAAACCCCGTACAGTTTATACTGCGGATAAATCAACCTGAATCTACTTTAAAATCATATTGCACACGTAGTAATGGCTGAACTTTTTAGACACCCTGCATTTGCCGTAATCACAATACAGCGTTTTTCGCTGCGGCCAACGCAGTGGGCTGCGGGAAGTGCTGTCAAAAAATTAGAATGCACTGTTTTGTATGGTAGCGCGCACAATGGCTGCGGCGAAATTTGCGGCAGCGTCGAAATTTGCCAAATTTCTAATTTTGCCGCACCGCTAGCGGTGATACCTACCATAGGTTGGCAACACCACTAGGTTGAATTAACTCTGTTTGAATTAGGTTGAATGGTCTGGTGGAATAGACAAGCGATGGCTGATGAGTATTGTGATAAGCCAACCTAATCCTCGTACAACAGGATTTAGCAATACGAAAGAAAAAAAAAATGATTTTGATTGGTGCCTTGGTTGCATTGACAGCGACATTGTCGCTGCATTGTGATTCACCAAATTCAACTGCGGCTTTCACGCCTCCCCCTGTGGAACGCTGCGTTGGCTGCAGCGAAAAACGCTGTATTGTGATTACGGCAATTTTCTATTTGTAGGCAACTTCATAACAGATTCTCAAAACCGATTGTCATTCACTTTTGAACTAGAGGTGAATTTGAGTGGATTTGTATACTTAAACTCGTACACTACAATGGAAACAATTTTGGGAATCAAAGGGCCTGATTTCGTGATGGTTGCTGCTGACTGCACTCAAGCTCATTCAATCATTATGATGAAAGAAGGTAGGTTTTGCATTTTCTCAGCGTACTTAACCATTTACCAAACGTGGTTAGATGTTGCTATACAATCCGGCAAGATCAAATTGGAAAATTAGTTCAGGTGCCTGTTGTTTCGGGCCGTGGAACAATGAGTTACTTGCTGTTAAGTTTTAATAGCTCAGACATTTTAAGTAAAGTTGACTTAATATACATATTCCTTTATGTAGTTGCTAGATTTTGCTCTTTTAAATGAAGGAAAATAGCAACCATGCAAAAATAAATTTAGTTCTGACCTACAATGAATTGCATGACTAACATATAGACATACAGCTTCTTTCGTTCCTTTTAAATACATAATATCGAATATTGTCCATTTTAGACGAAAATAAAATCCATAAAATATCGAACAACCTTCTAATGGCTACGATCGGAGATGCTGGGGATACTATACAGTTTACTGAGTACATTGCGAAAAATATAGCCTTGTATAAGATGCGGAACGGTTACGACCTCAGTCCTAAAGCTGCAGCGCACTACACAAGGAAGAATCTAGCAGACTACTTACGTTCTCGTTCTCCATACCACGTAAATCTTTTTGTCGCGGGGTATGTATATGTTCATCTTTCATATGCAATTGGTGCTATTGCTCAATACATAATTTCAGCTATGAGGAGAAAGAAGGGCCGGAATTGCACTATATCGATTATTTGGCCAATGCAAAGTCTCTTAACTATGCCGGCCAGGGCTATGGTGCATTATTTTGCGCCAGCATATTCGATCGATACCATCACGGAAAGATCACACAAGATGAGGCGTATGATATTTTCAAAAAATGTGTTGTGGAAATTCAGAAGAGACTGATTGTAAATTTGCCCAGATTCAAGGTAGCCGTTGTCGATAAATCTGGAATTAAGTACATGGACGACATAACTTCACAGAATTTGATCGGTTATTTGACTACCTAAGTGTAACATTATTTGTACAGAATCTATTGGAAGATATATAATACGGATAACGATTTTTATTTAAGTTAAAAGAGAAAGACATTGCTGATGTAATCAATTTCAAGTAAAAGGGTTCATTTGCGAAAATATTTATTCGTCATAGTTGATGCATTCCAAACTTTTGAGATCTTATTTAGTGCTAGACTTTTCCATGACACGTTTCCTCTGCATCCATTGATTGCAGCGACACGAAAACTCCCAGTTAAGTTTGCAAAATAACTCCATGCAACAATAACATGTTCCTATCAAACTGTCCTCTTAGTCACATTTACTCGCCTATTCCTCATTTACGATCTTTGAAGTTATTTGACTAGAACTTCCCACATTCTTGGTGTTGCTCTCTCGGTCAGCACTTACTCTATTATTTACCGCTTTAGGCCATTCTAGATCGATGTCTATAACATCCAATGCTATTATATCAATTTCCTGTCCAATGATTTCCCGAAATGACGGTTTCGTTCGATCTAAATCACCATGAACCAACTCCTTGATATAGGTTCCTGCTTGAGAAACGATTTCACAGACAAGAAATTTATAATTCATCTCATCCACATAAGTCTTGACAGTGTAAACCATGCGTGACCGCTCAAGATTCGGTCTGCGATGCAGAACTCGTATAGGCGTTTTTTGCTTTATTTCGAACCCTTCTGGAAAATTTAACTTCTTCACTAGTTCGATTGTAGCATCTTTTTCTAATATGCATAGCGCCCTGTACGTTTTTTTCTTTTTCTCCTCCCCGGTTTTTATATTGTATAGCTCATCACGGGATACAATTTGTAGATTAACAACATTGATTTTCTCCGTCTTTTCCATTTCCAATTCTAGTTTTTCAGCTTCACTCGAGGGCATGCTATTTCGTTTAGCATCGGGGATTTCAAGAACAAAGGGGCGACCTCTACCAACACAGCGAACATCTACATCTTCTCGACCACTCGATGAAAATATGATTTTCTCCATTGGTACTCTGAAAGCCGGGATTGTCTTAAGAATGTTTCTCCCTCATTCCTTAAAATACAATACTTACTGAAAATACGGTGCAGCTGATTGAGTAATCAGCTCCTGTATACTACTTTCCATCATTCTTTTTCCATTTAGTATCCAAGGCGAGTGAGACAACTCACGTGAGAACTTCTGATATCGACCAGCTACAAATATCGTCGGGCCAGTTACTGTGAGTCGTTCCACATCTAGAGGAGTAAGCAGTATTTGTGGCGGAACTTTAATATACTCCTTGTACACTTTCACATTAATGTTTGAAGGCTGAAAATTCTTCTCCAAATATGAGCGCGTGATACCATGATCTGCAATTTCATTTTTTTTTCTCGTTCGTTTCGGGATATTGTGGCGCCTAAATAGCATTTGATCTACATTTTTCAACTGCTCCAGCTCAGCCTGATCTTCGGTATGACTTAAGTGTATGTTGAGCATAACACCGTTCTGTCCATACAGCATGCTTAGAAATTTATTCAGTTTCGGGATCAACACCAGCTTAGACGCTTCCTTTAAGGGGACGTCAGGCTGTCTATCCGGGTTAAAACTAGTCGTATTTCCGAACTTATCCATCAATGCTAACCATATCGACAGCTGTCTCACGCTGAGTATAATCGGAAGAGTGATTGCCAGGACATATTCCTTGCTCTCGTACTTACGCAAGTCTGGGTGCGAACTGAGTTTTTTGATAAGAATATCAAGGAATCCAGCGCTGAAAAAGCCTAAACACGCTACACATACATTGCTTCTAGATTTCTTAGTCGGTGGTTCCGACCTGTCCTCCGTCGTAGCTATTTTAATAGTATTTTTCACTCCCCGCTGGAAACAAATCTTAAACAAAAATGCGAATATGACGCTTAGTAAATACCTTCTCTAAAGTGTTTTCAATATCTTCGTACTCGTCTCCACGTGCTTTTAAGTACCGCAAACAACAGATTGCACAACATCCAATTTCAACCAAATAGTCGAACACCTCCTGGTTTGCCATTACCGGCTTTTCCTAACCTGACGTGTGTTCAAGATCCTTCCTATAGCAGCTATTTTAGCTGCTTTCAAAGACACAAGAAAGCTGCTTTCTGACGCTATTTGACAGTTGGGCTGTCCAAAATTTCACAATGGGTATGTTTACAGCAAATGCTTAGTCCGCGGACTATACATCAAATTTGACCTAAATTATTTAGTCCATCTGCTGTAAACGCGACCTAAACTGGCGATAGTTGAATATCATCTGAAATGTTGAATATCAATAAATGAATATCATCCCGCAACCCTCTCGTTTGACTCAAAATCATTTAAATAAACATGTTTGAGAGTCAAATGAAAAGATTATTACCACGCATGAGCTCAAATTAAACTAAATGACATCTGTTACGAACAAACGAGGATTGAATTCGACCTCACCAAATTTTAGGTCAGTTCGATGTAAACATATTAGGACAAATTCACTTAAGGTCTGTTTCCGTACTTCAGCAAACTGCAGCAGTAACAGAATTTGACAGCTGGCTTCTTTTTGCTGTAAAATTTGGCTTGCATTTGGCTTGCAGCAAAAGTACGGAAACGACTTGCTGCGAATCTATTTTAATATATTATAATAGATTCAAGTACGGAAACAGACCTTTAGCTACGATATACAGCGGTCGGACCAAAAGTGGCCTGACCTAAAGCGCGGACTAAATGAACCTGACCTAAAATTTGCTTATTGAAATTTGAAAAATAAATTTGCGGACACACACAGCCATCAAATCTTGAATAACCTAAAAATTATGCACTCCTTGTGATTACTTATCCATTCTTTATATTTCTATGGGTCTCACTCTGCGCCACTCCATTATTTTCAGCATTCACAGCTTTCTCGTTTGACATTTCTCCAGCCTTGGAAAGAGTACATATTGCAGACTAGTTAAAAATTGTTGCTTAAATCCGCAATTTTGCTCGATAATTACTTTTGGAGCCGGCCTGGTTTAAGAGGCGTTGATCGTGTCCAATTCTCAGATATTCTCATAAAGGTAAATAAGTGCTGGGTCCATAAAACGCTTAGAAAGCCAAATTAATCGTGTTAGCTGCTTTCTGACGTACAAACAGACATGTTACATCACAAAAGCAAACGCGATTGTGTATAATATTGAATTTGTATTGAATTATATTTAAGATGTCCATAACACCATTCTTCCGGTCGCCATTTACTGATTTAACTGGCTGCTTGGTCAACCATCAAAGTTATGGTAAATGTGGTAAAATGGAAATGGATATGATGGAGTGCTTGGAAGCTTATGGAATAGAACGAGGCCGTAGAATGTGTGTAGATATTATTGCAGATTTTAAGGAATGCATGATGATGACGAAGCAGCTCAATCGATTCCAGGTGAAAAAATCTTTTTCCTGGCAAGTCTTAATTTGTGTATATATCTTGTATGTTTTTCATATAGGCAATGAGAATGGAGCGACACAGGCAATATTTCAAGGGTGAACGCGCAAAGGAGGAGCACTACGCGCCACCACCCAGGGTTGATGCTTATTAAAGACTTATTTTCAATGCAGTAATAAATTATCATAGAAGAAAATTGGTAGTGAAAGCATTTTTGTTAATGTTGTAATTTAAAGCCACACCAGGATTAATATTATTTTTCTCCTAAATTCTACATCACCCAATCAATCGGTCCATGTGCATCATATCCTCCCCTACGATCATTTTTTTCCAGACATTTGGTATAAGGGTAAGCACAATTATTATCAATATGGTAAACTGTAGTATTAAAATCAAAACAAAAATGAGTGGGAAAATGATTTAACTATGGAACGCGTTTTTACGTGGGTATCCTAATCAAGGATTATTTGTTATTGCTATATTGTTCTATGTGTACACCGTAAATTACCACCAACATAAAACTTATTTGCTTTCCTTGCACTGCCTAGCACCCATTGTTGAGGATGATGTTTGAAGTCAGGCATACGTCTGTGACGAGTCTCATAAACTTCTACCACGGGTTTAATATCTAGTCACTTCAAATTCTAGTATATCCTAACTTCACGTATGGACTCTGGAGCATCTCTACCTCGTGTGGTTGGTGTATTTAAGTGGAGATGTATATTAATATCTTGATACACAATTATTATGTGCATAGCTGGTGAGGACCGCAACATTATGTTATGTTACAAATGCCAGGAGTTCAACCACAAAACGTCGTCTTGTCAGAATAAATATATATGTGGCGGAAATCTTCCAACGAACATATGCTCTGAAATGCACTAAAGGCACCCAAAAAATATATATCCACATTAATGATCGGGGCGACAGTTAAGAATACGAGAGGATGTTTATAATTAATCAATCAGTTACTAAAATTATGAAAAAAAAAACGAAAAAATGTACGCCAACAAAATCCACCACCAAAGTACAAATAACATCGATGTAGCTGTCCTGAATGAAATATGATACAGTAAGGGGAATAATTTTTCGAACGAAGAAAATTTCTAAGGAAACGTTTGTATCGAAAAGGAGAAAACCGTTGTTTTTTTTTTTTTTGTATTATAATTAATGATCAAATTATTCATACAATAAATGAAAAACTTCATAAATTAAATATTAAAGACTATAATGCGAATTTAAATCAAAATTGTGAGAAAAACTAATACAAAGAAACAAAATATAATTTTTTTATTCATTTTTCTAGTACTTCGTATGTGTTTCATCAAGAACGTTAGTAGTACTTCCGAATATTCCTCCCACATTTGCCGTAATGGTATTTATATATTTAGGCTAAAAAAAGAAAAAGAAGTCCAAAAACGAATATCTTTTCCTCTTATCGATCACTCAGATGCAATTTTCGTAATTTGTTTCGCACGAAACAAGTATACCCGTTTACACTAAAAAATATAAGAAAATAAAAAAACAATTGGAGCGAGACCTTTTGATGCGCACAAAAAAAACCGACGACGAGGCTCTCTGCGAACCAGTTTCTCGAAACAAGATTGACGTTTCGGACCACGTTCACACGGCACGAAACAGTTACGGGAAGCAGTTTCGTGCAATGTGAACGCACGCGTATGGGCATGTCCACTCCATATCTACTATCTCAGTGCCTCCAATTTCGTTTGGGTTGACTTTTGATTGTCAACCTGACAGGTTTACTTAATCGTGTTTTCTAGGCGAGCGAATGGGAGGGCTGTTGGTGGAAAGGGTGGAAAGTTATACCGTCGATGCCCACTCCATTTTTACTATCTCAGTATTTGAAGCCATTTCTGCTTGAAGTACGCTTGGCAGCGTCGAATGTTTTCACGGTTTTCACTACTATCGGAAAACCCATATGATCAACTTTTCTGACACTTCCCTGCGCTGGACTACCGTAGGCACCGTTGCAGTGTCCTTCAGCGGTTGCTCCATAGTTTGTCTTCACTGCTACTAACACTCAGGTTCAGGTAAATTTTCAATTCTCACTGCTGTTTTCATTTCATTATATCTCTCTCTTCTGAGGGTATATGTAGGCGTTCAAAGTGGCGTATTTGAATGGACCGTGAAATCGATTCATTCGCACTGTTTCCGAAGGCGTTTTAGGATAAATCCTTGGGATGGCATCTGCTTCGAGCAGTAGCGCTCGTCATCTTTTCAGTGACAGCAAGAGACGTCTAGCAGAGAGAGTTAGCGTGAATGTCAATAATATTGGATCGGTTGCGCGGCAGGTTGTGCGAAGCTCTAGATCACCGGAAGTAAGTGTGGGAATGCGTTCTAACTTGTTGCGCGGCAAGCGACGTCTGTTGCTACCTGTAGTTTGGCACAGATTGTGGGTGTATTTAATCGATCCAGATAGAAGAAAACACTACCGCCATCGATGCTGTGCGCTCTGAATTTTTGGCACGATAATTGACGTCGCTTGCTACCGTCAGTTCGTCATAGATCGCTGTCCTATTTTTTGTTATGTTTCCTTTTTACTTGCAGATTTTGCTGCATGCTGCGAAAAGTTTCGCATCACTAGAAACTGCAATGGACAACAGTGCACAAAATTTGCAAAAAATTGAACTAGTTCGTGTGCATATGGGCTATCAAGCAGAAGCGATACGAGAAAACACCGAGAAGCTTGATGATATTCGAGACCAAGTGCTTGCGATGGAGCGTTGATTGACATACAGCAAATGAAAATAAAATGATGTGATGTAATATTTTCTATTAATCTAAAAAAAGCCATCCATACCTTGCATCGAATCAAACGGGTAAAACATGATTTGATACGACTAACCTCGATTACTTGTTCCCTGTAGCGGTTAGACGATAGATGTCTGGCTGGTAACCAAATCAAGTACATCTCGAGTTGACAACGAAATCAGATGAGCTGTTTGCTCTGACCGAAGTGGTTTAGAGCTGGAGCTATTTAAAAATATACGGACGATTAATTTAACGTGTAAGTTGTTGAAAAAGTTGGGCATGTATTAATATTTTCTTGTCTCCACATTTTTACACTCCACATTCTCCTATTGTAAAAATTTCCAGTACTGGAACTACTTTTCAAAAGCCGAAACAAATGTGTGGTAAATCAAGTAGATTTGTGGTCGATTTGTTCTCAAATTATCAGCTGATCGAAAATACGTGATTTAGTGTCAGTGCAGATGTACTATAAGCTTGTTTTGGGTGAACTTCGAATGATAAGTGAAGTGAATTTGCAACACTCCTACAGTAATCAAATTTTGCGTTTTCCCGACATTTTAGATATATTTCATATGAATTAGATCTGTTCCCGTATTTTGTCACTGAATTTTCCTGAATCATGTAGTGGGAGAAATTCATGAAAAGTACGGGAATGCTCTCATTGCATTTCCTGAAAATTGACAGCAAAAAGGGTTCGTTTTAGATTTTTGGGAGAACAATTGTGATTATAGACTTATGCTAAGCAGTGGTAAATTATCGCCACAAAAATATTCGACCTTCATAACATTACGCAAAAAATATGTTGCTTGCTAAAAATATTTACTCGCGCCACACCATTTGACACTTTTCAGTATTTTTCAGCTCAGACCCTACTGAAATTTCATCGTATTTAGTGGAAGACGGGAAATGTTCATTTTCCAGTAAAACGACTTTATTGCAACTAATTAGGTCTGTTTCCGTACTTTCAGCAAACTGCAGCAGTAACAGAATTTGGCAGCTGGCTTCTTTTTGCTGCAAAATTTGGCTTGCAGCAAAAGTACGGAAACGACTTGCTGCGAATCTATTTTAATATATTATAATAGATTCAAGTACGGAAACAGACCTATTGTGATCGCAATTAATCGTAGTACGCGAACAGCCTTATGCTTTTGGAGCATTGAACATACGCCTGAATCCATTCTAGAACTGTACATGGTCTCGATCATGGAGATATAAAAATTGAGTGGCCGAAAGTGAGGCCACTTCTTTACCCTGACCTCTGTAAATTGTATCTTACACCGCGCCTATCAACTTGACAACAAGATAGCCCACATGGTGATTTATTTCCAAGCCAAGTCTAATGTCATGTCATGGGAAATTACAAGTGGAGACAGCGTGTCAAACATCTGCTAGAAATTCTATGCGATTTCATTTAAATTGTTCGTGTAAGCTCTCTAAAACAAAACATAACGGATACGCTTGAACACCATGTCGGAACTCAAACAATACTCTCTAGATGAAGTGAAAACACACAATAAACCGGATGATTTGTGGGTCATTATCAGAGGCAAAGTTTATGACGTTTCCAAGTTTCGTCATGAGGTGACTATTAATTGTAAAAGGGTATTTGATAAAGACTAATTTTTTGCAATGAGCAGCATCCTGGTGGCTCGGATGTTCTTGAAGATGTTGCTGGAAAGGACGGAACAACGGACTTCATTGAAGTTGGTCACAGTAAGGATGCCGAGTAAGCTTCCATTTATTCTAAAGTGTTTGCTGCATACATATGTATCAAGTTTTGACCTTTGACCACATTGAACATTTAAAAAAAAACGAATCATGTGCTGATTTAATGAGAATTCGGTACTAGCTGAATTATGATATTACTTGTGTACTGGGTAATGAGTCCATTAAACATATGTATGTGCGAATTGTATCTGACGAACATTTGAAATTCTGCTTCTCCCAGAAAAAGGTCCTGGCTTCCTGACTTGCAAGCATCAGCCAACGTTTGCCCAATTTATTATTATTTAAAATATCGGTTATTTATCATTTGATATTGCAATTGACATTAATATTTAGATCTAAACTTGGTGATTTTGGGAATCGCAGGAAACTAGGGTTGGGAAAGGATTTGAAGAAATCTGGTTATATTAAATCCAACTCATTCAAACAAAAAAATTCCACGTATCACAAATGATATTAAGTGTTAATCTCATACCTCATAATGAATTCGCTAAATAGTTTCAGATGGTTTCTGTTATGTTTTATCATTAAATCATTAATGTATTTATATGCTCTAAATAGCTCAAAACTTAATCTATCCCTTGCATATTCGGTGCACTTAAAGATTTTATGATGAATATCATCTATTTCCCCACAGTTTTCACCGTTTATATCATCATAAATTCTCATTCTATCTTTGTTTTTTCTGTTAAGGGCATTATTGACCATCGTTCTATTCATGATTTTGACAGCCTTATTACCTAAATTAAGTTCTTTAAAACAGAGCTTATTTCTAAAAATTAAGTTGATATTTCCCCATACTTAATGTTTTAGTTTTCTACTCCTACTTAAAAAATCAAATTTCCATTAGTCTTGAATTTTATGCCTTATACTTTCAAAAATTTCATCTGTTTCATACTCATATCTTAATTCATTATCACATAAGAAGACACTTTTAGCTAATTCATCAATCGCTTTGGTTTTAGTATGTGTTAAATGCTCTGAAATCCAGATCACTTTTCTTAATATATTCATAAATTTAAATCCTGGCTTAACTTAATATATTCATAAATTTGATTTGTAATACTTTTACAACTTGTATTTCCATATAACTCTAAACACGCTACATTCGAGCCCGTTAAAACTACTAAGTTTTTGTATTCTAAACTTGTACCCAGTTTAATTGCTTCCATTATGCCTATTAATTCACAGTTAATTATTGATGATGATTCTCTAAGTTTAAATTGTACAATTGGCTCTAGATTCATTGTACTAGCAGCTCCTCCCACACCTAGAATACCTTTTGAGCCATCATAGAATAACTATGCTGTTTTCACGCATTATTTCATTTATTAAATTATCTATTTTTAAGCTGATATCGTTGAAATCATTTTTTTCTATTTTCTTAAAACCCCCATCTTGTTTACACACAATTTTTAGTTTATCTGAACTAGTTTCTAAACTATATGTACTAATTAGGCCCAAAAGCTCCTTGTACTTAGTGTAAACCACTGTTTATTATATCAGAATATTTTTCCGGATCCATAATTCTTAGCTTAAGTAATTCTTTGGCTGATAATTGAAGCACTACAGTAATTAGTTAATTGAGCCTCTACTTTTGACCTGTAGAATGCCTTATATGCCAGTACGCTCTTTTCTACGTCCTATCCTCTGTTGATACCTGTTTAAATTTTAAAAGGTTTCGCAAACTTCATATTGAAAGTTGCATATTGAAAAAGTTTCATGTTAGGTCGATTTGTTCTATGAAGGTCTACCGTGTAAATGTTAAGTAAAAGAGAACTTAAAACGTCCCCCTGTTGTAGGCCATACTGATATTGTAGCTATCCTAACTCAAAACCAGCATTCTATTTTTCAGAAAGAAATTGATCCAATTAATAAATTCAAATGGTACCTCCAATCTAATGAGGATTTTCTTTAATTTTTCTACATCCACCCTTTCATACGCATTTGTAATATTAACACTTACTACCATTACTTTCTCCTTTAAATAAATTCTCCCTAATAAAGTGCTCAATCTGATTATTACAATTCTGGGTTGACCTTCCTTTTAAATAAGTATGACTGCCTTTAGGAATATGATTAACTAGTAACTTGTTATTAAGTTGTTTACCTTTCATTGGGCTATTATGGTTATAAGTGAAATAGATCAAACAATTTGGGTCTTTTCCTGGTTTTAGAATTACAGATATTCTTATTTTAGTAATTTTAATCCGGGTAATCTCCTCTAATCACTTTATTAAGCGCAGCCGTCAAATTATCCATGCTTTCCTCATTAAGTGCCTTAACCATTTCATACGTAATTTTACCAATTCCTGGAGCCGATTTTTTCTTGTGTTCAATACTTCCTTTAATTGATTAGTACTAAAGACTTCTATATTGCTATTAATTTCTAATATTTCTGTTCTACTATTATTACTTATTTTATTACCTAACATTTCCAGATAACTTTTGCTGTTTATTTTGTCCAAGCTTGATGGATTGGTACCTGAATAATTTTTCTTAAATTTTTTAATAAAATTGCAGAATTCCACAATGTTGCTTTTTCTCGCTATATCCATAATTTTATTTTCCTAAGCTGCACATTTTGCACTTTTTATTAAGCCATACATTAAGCCATAGCCTGTAGTTCTTTGGCGTTCTCTTTTTAATAAACAGCTATTTTCTATTAACTTTCTTAGTTCAAACCCTATTTAACGGTTCATTCCACCAATACACTTCCTTAAATATCATATTTTTGCCACTTTGTAAATTGTTATTCAAAATAACCTCAAACTTATTTATAATCCCTTCTAGCTCGTTTAATAATCGAGCTTCCTCTATTTCTTTATTTATCCTACTCTGATTCACTTTTCTTGTGTGATTGATACTACTGAAATTAGCTTTTAGCATTATTATTTTGTGCCCACTGTTACTCAGACAATTGCTCAGACACTTCCACTCCATTTTGTCAGTCATGTTTGTCAGTGTAATATCAATTTTGTAGTCATTAACTTCGCTCTCTTTTTTTTCCACGAACATGTTGGCTTCTTCAGCTTTCAAAAAGGTAACTTTAACTTTATTGTAACCAAAAAAATTTACATCAATTTAGAAATCCTTCTTTAACTTATATATAAGCACAGGGTCTAACCTCACACTTCTCTCATTGATATCCTTTGCAATCACCAGAACCGGATATATCTTTTTCGATCTTTTCTTATATCTATTTGAGTATCTATTCATTTCATTATTATCACTAATAATTTGTCCCGGAGTTATATTCTTATCTCTTTTATCAATTGCATCATTCAAAACTTCTAACCCTACTTGAGGCATTTCTTTTCTAGCACCTTTCGTCACAATACTACACCCTCCAACATTAGATATCCCTCTTTATCGCATTTTTATTCGTTCTGATGTCTATACTTTGTTTTTCGAGGGGATTCGACCCCATTATTATGAATTAAACTTCCTTTGTTCAAATGTTATTTAACCACGTTTAGGAAAAGTCCTATTCTTTGCAGCCGAATATGCCAGGACACAAAAATTAACCCTTATATTTAGAGTTTATTCACTAAATTTTATGCCAACATTTTCAAATCAATCACAAAACTTACTTATATTCATTCAATGAAACCAAAAATTAACACACGGTACCACCTCACTACTCAAAATTGAAAATTCCAAAATGGTGTCACCAGAAAACTTCTTGGCAGCGTCCACACGCTAAGGAAGTAGGATGAGGAATGATGTGAAACTAGCTATGTACGTGATTACAGTCATCATACAAGCTAACCTTTTTACTTGAATTATCCTTCCTTCCTCAGCAACAAATTCAATTTGCTTTGAATGGATTAAGTTGTAACTGCATTTGTAATTTTTAGCTCAATCTTTCCTTTTCAGAAAACAAATGAAATCATATCTTATTGGAACTGTCGCAATAGAAAAGGGCACAGTCGATACAAAGTAAGTACATGTTTTTATTGCTTGCTAAATATTGATAAAAAGTAAAAACGCTTGTTAGACTGTGTTGGCATTTTTTTTTTAAGAAGTGGTCAAGAGTTCCATAATTTGGTTTTGAATTTCTTTGCTGTGATCTATTCAATGTAGGTGTAGGAAATGCATTGTTTTAGTACGTTTCTATAGTTTCTATAAGAAAGATCAAGCCATTTGCAGTAACTCGCACGTTTAACCGGACGAAAAGCTTAGTACATTTCAATTGTTAGATTCGATATTAATAAATAAGCGAAAATTATATACCATCCGAAAGACAGTTTAGTTTTATGCTTTTTACAAAAATGAAAAAAAATTAAACCATTATTTCAATAAAATAAAAACAAAATTACAAAGTCATATTTCAGCGCCACACAACTAACCGGGTGGATTATTTTTTAAGTAAAAAATTGGTATTACGGTACTCTTCCAGCAAAAATACTTCCATTGGTACAAGAGCCTATTGTTCACACAAAAATGCTCAGTCTTTTGGAAAATCTCAAAAAGAAAGGTTTCACCATGGCCAGCTGACGAGATACCTAACTTTACCATTTAGACACAAATATAGAGAAAATTTCTGGTATTGTGCTAAAAAGAACCTGGAACTACACGCAATAACATTAAAAAATACCAGTGTAAAACAGTGAAATGTATCAGCAGGAAGGGTCAAGGAAGGAAACTGAACACAAATGACCAGAAGTTTCTAAAACGTTTCTAATTGACAAGGAATCCTTTATTTCGGCAAATAAAATCAGGGTCAAATTGAAAAAAAAGGAAAGAGAAGGTATGTTTCCAAAAATAATTCAAAGAAGAAGAATAAGTTACGGTTTAAATGGTCAGGTAGTAGTGGAAACGTCATATGTAACTTTGAATAAGTTTTGGAGTTTTGGTAGCAGGTGAATAGCTTCCCTTTAAAAAACATAGGCTACGTTTCAGTTATATCACAGATTCTTTTCAACCTTGAAAGCAATTTAATAAGAAGAGATCAGATCACCGACTTTTTTGCCGCGGTGTAAATAAAATAAATCTTTAGAAAAAAACGATGGCTACTTTGAAGTATAGAAGGGACTAATTAATCGTCTGGACCTATGTATCCGCTGTAAGAACTGGTTATCTTGACGTCATTGAAAAACTATGCGTCGATTTGAATACGTAAAAATTCTATAGCAAACCTTGGAGAACTGATCCAGAAAATTAGGAATTTGGGAAAATATCATTTGTTTCTAAATATCATTTGTTACTTTATCGTTCCCACGTATCAGATACACCAGCACAGACCTTAATATGATTGAAGATGTTTGGCACGAATTTGGGCGTAAAATATATCAAAGAGCCTCTTTATATAATACCAAATTGAAAACAGAAATTTTAAACGCATGGAATGCAATAACTGCGGTATTTTTGTCTAAACTAGGTTTATTCTATGCCAAAAGGCGGACAAGTTATTTCAAATAAGCGACACGGAACAAAGCATTAAAATTAATAAAAGTTGTCATTTATCCTGTTAGTCGTGTGGAGTCTGAAATGTGACTTTGCTTATTGTTGTTTTAGTAAAAAAAAAATTGTTAATTTGTTTCCTTTTTGTAACAAAACATAAAACTACACAAAATGGGCTTTCGATTGGTATACAACACATTATTTCTTATTTATTTATATCGCAATTCGATAACAATAGAAATGTTCTGAGCTTATCTATCATCCGATTAGACGTGCGAATCAGTAATATGCGGTCATTTTGATATAAAGTCCGCGTTAGTTTAAATTCTAGTAATTTAACGCCGCAGGTGCTTAATTCCAAGTGGCATTTTGTGCCAACTGAAATATGTAGGTAGATTTGAATCGCAATATACTTGAAAAAAAAAACAGCGAAATTAATATCAGCAACTTAAAATTTTTGTAAGTGTGAAAAATTGAAAAGTACATATTGCACAGGGTCGGTCCCAGAAAGCGATAAAGTCTAAGTTGCTTTAGTTTGGAAAAACGTTGCCTTGCATATTTTATGACACGCAAAATTAGTTTTTTGCATTTTTTATTATTTTATGCTCATGATGATTGCCAATAAACTAATCTATTTGCATTTTGTCTGACAGGCGAACATCAAAGTTATTTCGTAAGACTAAAAAAGGATAGCATAAGCAGAAACTTCCGTTAAATCGCTAATATCTGTCAGAAACGAATACGACTTTCAAGACATATTTCAAGAGAACTGCTAATTTTATGGCAAATTCCAACATAATTAAACCATATTTTATACGAAAATACATTCAATTTGATCTAAATAATTAAAATAAAATTCCTAGCTAGAAAATTAGAATCAGATAATTTCTTTTTAAAACATGATCGAAAGTCATGTTATCTTTGACTCATATGATGGAAAATCTGTTGACATCATTAATTCGTTAAATGATAGGCACTCATCCAATTTAATTTCTCCTGACTTATGGAAATTTTGGGGAATTTATCACTGCAGCCAACTGTTTCAATTGATTTGACATCGAAATACGTTCCAGTTCCACAAAGAGCGGAAATCCACTGTTTTTTCAAGAAATCCTACACTGGATGTTGTTTCGCGTGAATTTTCGCTATGATACTCTACTTTGGATGCAAAAAAACGTTGCTAATATTGTGTTTGTAACATGATTAACTAGTTGTAATCATCACACATTCAAAAAAAACCCTATGGCTGAGTCATAGCTTAGTAGCTGAACCCTTTAAAAACATTTCAACTTGCACTGCGCTGGACGTCGAATATGCTGACTGCTATAGGAAGCCCATTGCCCAACTTTTTTGACAGCTTTTGGGGGTCTGCTGTAATTCAGAATCCGATATCGTATTTTTTTATTTATGTATTATAATACGTTATTTTCACGAAAATCCGCTAACTTCGGAATGTAAAATCCGAGAGCTCACTTGTGGTCCGATTTTTCGGCGGAAGCTTTAGTTTAAAATTTGATTGTTTTTTTCGGTCACAAGTAAAATCTGGCCATCGGCCGATCAGGTTTAGCTATGGGACTTCTTTCGACTTATGAAATTTGAATGAATTTTTCTGAGTCGCCATACTTAGGCAAAGCAAAATAAATTGTCATAGAGTCAATTTTAGAAAGAAACATTGAAATTCCGATGCAGTCTATTTCAACGGCTAAATACTAACACGTTGTAAGTTCAGTTTTCTAATAAATCCAAAAAAGTAGTTGCCTCACCGTTACCACTTTAGCGTAGCGGTGGAATGGAAGATGTAGATTTAGAGGAATCGCGATATAAAGTCGTCTTCTCAGATTATTATTATATAATTATTTCTACGCCTTAGTCTTCTTCACTTTATGTTTTTATCGGTGTAATATGGTTTGTAGGCTGCGTTTATGGTTTGAAGTCACAAGTAAATAAGAATAGATCTGTTAATTCGATCACATCTGTAATATTCATAGTTGGTTCATGTATGCATTACTCATACTTAGCCATTTTGCATGTGTATTCAAAATCCTTTTAAATGTGTTATAAAATTTCAGATCCCAGTCTTGCTTGCTTATGTAGGATCAAAAAATGCTTATCGGTTTTGTCTAAAATCTGTCTAAGTATTGTTCATTTTTTTGAATGAAAAGAACATTGTTGCGTATTTGATTAGTCAGTCAGAATGTTTCAATTAACTTAAAAAAAACTTTTTTTTTTGTAAAACGCGCGTATGTCACGCATTGATCTTAGTTTTTACCGTATTAGTGCTGGCGAATTATATATTTTTTCGGTATATTTAAGCTAATGGAATGAATTATGTACTGAATAAAACTGTATTTCTAATAACCTGTCTCATTTTTTATAGATATTCTGGCATATATCATTTAAAGTGTGTTCTAACTTGTTAATTGTTAGGTGCATTGCTATCGCGGCTGGTGCTGTTCTTGCAGGAATTGCTACGGCGATCATTATACGGAGACTCATTGCAAGCTCAAAGTGAGTGGTACAACAAAGTGTCAAGTTAATGTTTTGAATATGTAATAAATGAAAGCGGCCGAAACTGAGTTGAGGATACAACTCGCAGTGGATAGCTTCATGTGAATCACATCTGTTGAAATATAATGCAACTTTATATTATGTGGACTTCGTTTAGTCATTTAAGGGCCTGAACAAGCCTGTTATTTTGTGTTTATCATATTTAACTCCTACTAATGGATTTTGTGTTGTATTGATCTGAAAATGTGGTAACTAATTTTCAAGTGATAAAGCCGATGAAACTGTCTCTTATGCTAGCAATCACTTGGAGGAAAGTCGAAGTGTCAGCATTGGACCATTAATAGAAATCTTCAGGGTCTAGCTGCACCGGTTGCAGTCATAACATTAAAGTGGCTATTGAATATCTGGTTATTTCTTGATAGCGACAACGCGTGTTATTTTAATTTTCGCTGTGATGACTTATTTAGTATTTTAAATGCATTGGGTTGCTGTTTTGGAGTTGACTATTGAATGTCTGATTGACATCAGGTAAATATCGCACAATACCGTTGTTTCCGCGCTATCTAGTCTTTTCGCTTTGATATCGATAGTCATTCGACTCTCGTGAGAAATTTCGATAGTCGCCGTTGTTTGCTGATTTTCGTGATTTCAAATGTCGAAAATTTCGTCAGTCGTTATCGTCTATCTCCGGTTGTGATTCATGGCCAGGATTGAAACAAGATTGAGGTCAAAACAGACGGATTGTTCGCCTTTAGAAATTATACGATCTCGATCTAACTTCCTTTTTAGCCCGGAGTTGCATACGGGGCGTGTGTCAAACTAAAGATCAAACGGTGCAGATATAGGTAAAAAATGGGCTATTCAAATACTTAATATTAATTATTTATCTTCCTTATTTTTGGGTGTCATTAGTCAATTCTTTTGTTAGGCCGGACCGACCCTGTGACCCCTGACGAACCACCACTGCATATATCTCTTCATATGATTTAATATTTGTTTGTTTTGATGTTTATCAAAATCGCAATAGTAACCAAATTAGTAAAAAAAAAAAACTTTTTTTTTCTTTGGAGAATATATACTTAAATTTTTAGTATTTTTTTTACCATGTCATTTGTGGAGAACATGCAAACCGAACATCGGATTCTGTTCCGATTCTGCAAGTAAATATCATTCGTAGTTTAAAATAAGATATTTTCAAAATTGATAATGCTGCTTGGGAAATATGTTCGATTTTAAAACCAAAGTACAAGCGCTTCGATTTCACTTCACTTCAGTTAAAAACATTAAGAGCATAGGCAGAGTAAAATCATTTTACGAATTTAATATTCATTCCTTGTCGTGCACCCCTCCGTGAATACATTATACATCTTACTTATAAAGGAATGTTTCTTGTCTACTTTTACGTAGCTACGCATTGACTATTGCGTATAAGAACACGTTAAATTGCTTCATATGCTTCATCGACTCTATTTACAGAAGTATCGTGTATATCATTAAAGAAGTTATTCAACTCGCTCTCCTTTGATCGTTTCTTTTTCTTCCTCTCTTTGCATTCTTCTCGTTTCTTCTTATCTTTATCTTTCTTTTTCTTTTGCTTGTACTTCTCTGAGCCACTATCTGTTTTCGACATAGGGTTCGGTTCAACATCCTGAACTATACTTGGAATCGAATTGGTATCTTCGCCACCCTCGGGCGATCGTCGGATCGATGAATCCACAAACCATCGATCGATATCGTCTCCGTAAGCTGAATCAGTCGTTGTGCAGACTGGAAGCTCTTCGCTTGAAACCGATGATTTTCTTGCAGATGAATCCAAAATGTCCACATTAATTAAATTTGACCTATTAGTCTTCGCTAGGGGATTTTCCTTCAACATTCGATTATTATTCACTTTATCTATGGTGCAATGCATAGGAATAATCTCATCAGGTTCATTTGCATCTAAATCTTCGTTGAATTTGGTGACCATCGGATTCCCAATTTCGTTATCACTGTCAGTATCATCATATCCACTTTGCGCCGATGCGGCTATATTATCAGCTCCGGAATTTGGCATGTCATCCAAAAAATTTCTATCCAAACTACCGTCGTCTGGACAAAATTCTTCAACGCTAACTATTCGTTGTTCTTGGATAATCATTTGTTGGGGATTTTGAATTATGCTCGCTTCCTTTATTTCTGGTTTTTTGAAAAGACTTGCAACTAGACCTGAAGTCGTTCCATTCGTGGCTGATTCAGCTGGCATAGCTGGCAAAGGATTCTCTGAAATCTTTGCAGGGTCGTTTTGAGTTTTCGTTTGTTGGGTTAGATTGATTTTACCAGGAATCACAATTGGCTGACCACCGCCAACAATTATACTTTTCATGGGCTTGAATTCAGATGGAGAAGTCGTCGATACTGGTATTGTTGGTCCGTTAGTATTGAATGCTTTGCTTTGATGCGTGTTCGACTTCGAGTCAGCAATCAGGCGTCTTCGGGTGGATAGGTTGCCCAGAAATTTGTTATAGTCGGCGGCATCTGATTTCTTCAAAAAATATTACTACATGAAGGTTAAGGGTAACAAAAGTAGATACCTACCAAAAACTCAGCTATTTCAAAGCTACAAATTTCGGTATCCCGCTTATTTCGTTCCAGCAGAGCTACAAAACTCTCGTGCTGCAATCTGAGGAACGGCAGACCCAGAAATTTGTGCAACAGTTTTAAACCGAATCCGTTACGCATTGAGCTTTCCGCATAAAGCGCTTCTAAATGACGACTGAACAAAATAATATATGATCAAATGAGAGTTAAAAATCTATTAACACTTACTTTCCTACACACTCTATCAGTGATGTTACCTGCCCCGGAGTAATTACTCGATGATGACTCATATCGCAGTGATTTCCCAATATAAGTACGGGAATCTCTTCGGGAATTTTGGGCAGCTCTCGCGAGACGTATTCAAAAGTCCTGTTTTCGAGGAAAATAAAAAAAATAAGCCTTGATCTAGCAAAGTAAATGCATGTTTGATTTATTGTGCATTATTCGCTTCATAAATAGGAAAGATAATTCTCCGAAACCACCTGAATTCGTTCATAAATACAGACAAGGGAAGGTTTCCAAACATTCAATTTTTATGCAGCTTTTTGAGCTTATTACTTAGGTAACTAAGAGAATTGAGCCGTGAAGTTCAAATATTATGTTCAAATAAGAATCTTGTAAAATAAGCAATTCATACCACAGTATTTTATGAAACATTTGCCATAGAAGTGAAAGTGAAGTATCGTCATTATGAAACATAAAAAACCTCAGAAATTTGTAAAACCTTATGGGCAAAAATTAATCACTTTTTATATTATGAATCGGATCATTATGTAAAGGATTATCTTCTGAGCAAATCTATTGATTCTAACTTTGGACAATCAAAAATTTAAAGGCTACGATAATCTGCTTTAATGTTACCAGGTCGTGACGAATATTTCAAAAAATATGTATGCAATCAGTTGACCATTACTTCAAAGCAATTTTTCCGGCTTACCATGCCTTTGTTATATCCATCATCAGGATAACACCGTGCGTTCCTTTGTACACATCTAAAAACTCGGCATCGAGAGCTGGTGTTTCTGGAAGAGCAGCAGTCGTTAACTTCAAACCACTATGTCGAGGCCTCGCTTTTCCACGATCGACTACGTCCCAAACTTCCACCTTCACAACATCTTCGGTAGCCTTAAAAGCCCACTGAATTGAAGCCACTTGAATTTCCTCAGTAGGAACATATGTCTCCAAGAAATCTTTCCCCTGCAAGCGTTGTAGTAGGCAGGACTTTCCAACATTGCGGTCGCCTTTTATGATAATTTTCACTGTAAAGTATTTTCAAGAACCAAAAAATGTTTGGTTTATATTCTTGCCCAAAAGACATCAAGTTATGAGCATTTTTGAGTAATAGAAAAGAGATATCATAAAAATCCATACGTACTGTTGTATTGCACACCTCTCGAAAATTTCTTCTGCAGTGATCCGGACATCGGCTGGCCCACCGTCTCCGGAAGTGCCGTATTCGCTGCATCCTGCTTCAATGTCAATTTTTTCAAGGCAGAAAACATTTCTTCGTCGCTGTAAACTGCCAGGAATCGCAGTTTCCACTATTGATGAGAGATTTCGTCCTCCTATAGATTCACATATGTTTGACGTGTCAATAGTATTTATTCCAGTTATCTACTTATTATTGAATCCAAGTTAAAATGGGAACTATTGCCGACCCTCACTTAAACTGCATCGCGATGTTTTGCAGAAAATGTTAAAATTGAACACTACTTTTCCGTAATTCTGTACAGCAGGCTCTTCGTTTGCACGTAGGTGGCAAAAATTGAATTTCCTTTAATCAGCGTAGTCCCACACACTTTGACATTTCCCTTTCAGACAATGATTTCTTTGCTTTGAGTATAAAGATATCTTTATACTCAAAGTTTTTTTTAAAATTCCCTTGTATTTGGTTTTTGACTTCAGCGTATCTTGCTCAAAAATTTCTCCGTGGCTATTCCCAGGCTATTCCACTTCGCCCATGCAAACCCAATCAGCTGAGAGACACATCTGGGGAGAGTTGACATTCCGGGAGTGTATACCATAGCAAAGCTGCTTTCGCTGTCCAACGGCACAAAATAGCTGCTTTCCGATGCTTGTTATTTAACCGCTCTACGGGAAAGATCTTAGGTCTGTTCGCGTACTGCAGTAGCAACAGATTTTTGCAGCTGGCTCCTTTTTGTGGCACAATTTAGCTTGCAGCAAGAGTACAAAAACGACTTGCTGCGAATCTATTTTAATATATTATAATAGATTCAGGTACGCGAACAGACCTATAGAAGTCTTCACTTCTATATGTTTGCTCTACGGTAGTTCAGCGCACCGAAACTGTCAGAAAAGTTAATCATATGAGCTTTCCATAGTACTGAACACATTCGAAGTCGACACGACCAACACGACGCAGCTAAGCCAAGCGCAGTTCAATTTGAAATGGTTTCAACTTTGACGCAGCCAAGCACTCGACATTTGCGTCGGTGGAAGAAAGTTGAATTTCGGTTTGAATTTGAATTGCATCGTTCAATAAAATTGAATTTAGTGAGTGAAATCGTTTGGATTTCGATTTCAACAGCTGAATTGAATTGTAATCTGAAAAGTACTCCCGGGCGTGGTAACATTCCACGACGTGCCCCTCGCAATTTTACGGATTGATGTCTGCCTGGTATTTTTATGTTTGTGTTTTGTTTAGGTCCGTTCGCATACCTGAATCTACTATAATATATTAAAGTAGATTCGCAGCAAGTCATTTTTGTACTCTTGGTGCAAGCCAAATTTTGCCAGCTGCAAAAATCTGTTGCTGCCGCAGTACGCGAACATTCCTTTTATTTGTTTGTTTATCTTCAGTGTGTTGTCCGCTCGTATATTTTTTTACGTTTTTGTTAGCTTTTCAATTTTTGATCCCTGCAAAGGTAGAAACTTGAAGAAGAATACTCAACAACATACAGAAACTAGACGAGAAGGCAACACGATGATCGAAAAACAAACAAACAAAAAAACACCATCTAAAACAAACATACAGCCACAAAAATACAAAAATATCAACCGATATTATGTGAAATATAATCAACATTTGATGAAAAATGGAAAATATAATTTAGCAATCTCAGAAATGCTCACCTCTGATAAACAGAATAAAGTGAACCCCATTAAAGGATTCAATATCGTGTCCAAGATTAGGAAAAACAGTCAAAGTAGGGGTGTCTGCCTAAACAATACCGTTGTTTCCGCGCTATCTAGTCTGAATGCTTTGACATAGTATAGAGGTGTCAATGGTTGCCATTCTGGCTGGATCATAAGCTGCAACCTGCTCGCCACTCTAGTCACGAGCTAGCTTCTTAGTTTTCCCTGGACGGGGCTTCTTAGTTTTCCCTAGGCGGGAGTCCTTAGTTTTCCCTAAGCGGGAATCCTTCGTTTTCCCTAGGCGGGAATCCTTAGTTTTCCCTAGACGGGAATCCTTAGTTTAGCCTAGGCGGGAATCCTTAGTTTTCCCTAGACCGGGCTTCTTGGTTTTTCCTAGACCGAGCTCCTTAGTTTTTCCTAGACCAGGATCCTTAGCTTTCACTGGACTGGGCTTGAGAGCCAACCACCCGAGATCGCGCCAAAAATGGTAACACGAAGCTGTACAAGTATGCTGGAAGTTGGTGGTGCTAACTCATCATTTCACCACTAACCGCAGTCAAATAAGTAACAGTAACCTAAGCGCGTGGTAATTCAAATTTAAGTAAAATCGCGAAGAATGCTTTCTTATTAAAAGAATTCAAAAAGTGGTATACACATTTTACCGCAATCTGCAGAATCCTAAAGTATTCAAGAAGCGGCCATGATTCAAGGTACGAGCCCTGTCACCCCAAAGTATCGAAAGATATCTTGAGCAACATTTTTCGCGCAAACGTCATGGCCACGCAGCATCCCTCGCCTTCGTCCTTCTTCTGATTGGTAGTGATAGGAAACGGGTAAGAAATGCCAGATTGATCGGTTCTTAATTTTCCTTTGTCGCTACCTTATTTTGATTCACAGTCCTGATAAAGATTTAAACTTTTCCTAGAACTGCTCCGCAGTCGCGAATACACTTTAGAAAATCTCATTCTTAATTTTTCGAAGTAAAGGGATATATCAGCGAGTGGTGTAAAGATGAAATTTGTTGCGTAAGGAGTTTTCACTTAGTCCAAAACGAAATTTTTCCCTTCCCCATACTCCTTGCAAAAGACTACTAGCTGCAGACAGGATATCATTTTGTTATCAACGTGAGTTACATCTACTTAGAGAACCAAACGCTTTTCAATTAGGCGAATTAAAAAGTGCAATTTTTTTGAAGTCTGCATATTATGCTAACATTTTCATTATACAGTACATGAGTTGCGAATTCATATTGTATTTCATACAAATTCCAAATTGCGAAAGTGGAATTGTGAAACCTGAAAAGCGAGGAGAATCAATAAAATCGTGTAAGTGAGAAATATTTCCGACATAGGTGAAAGTATAAGATAGAAAACAGGATGTCCTTTCTGAATCAAGTCCGATCAATGCATCTTCCCCCTATTCGAAATGTCCTGGATGTGGCACTACAAACGGCTCGTCAGCAGATACCCGACAAATCGAAAAAGGGTGAGTATGAAGAACCGGCAGGCAATATAGATTGCGTTGTACCTCCCGTTCCACCTCGTCCGCAAAATGTTCGATTTGCTGATATGGAAGGTAATATGACAATTAAAATTTTATTTTGCATTGATGCTAATTGGGCTCTTCTGAGTTGTTTCAAAAGGAGGCGGCGAAACACATGAGCTAAACCCTTTCCGTAATCCGAATGGATATATGCAGCATGAGAGTGATAATCAGGAGGCGAGCGGTATGGCGCAAACTTCTTTCGTTGGCAACGAATATGATCAAGGATATCAACGGTCGGGAGGCTATAGGTAATTGTTGTTATGCTGGTTTTGTTTCTCTTAGAATGGATGGGTTTTAAAACACTCATCAACTTCTTGTTCGACTCGATTCAACTCGAACTTAATTCTCTTCAAAGTGATTGATACTCAGCAGAAATGGCTGCGAATATATCTCTACTGAGAATTACCAAACAAAATTGTATAAACAAGCATGATTTATTTGGCATTTCAGGAAATATTGTTGAAATTGAAGATAATCAACGAACAAGACGCTTTCAAGCCAAAATTCGATGCTATGAATTCAATAAAATTTCACAATAATCGTTAAAGTAAAAAGTTTTAAGTACCTGCACGATGTCAATATTTTTATTTTATACTATTTCCGCCACATTGTGAGGGTTAAGATAATGAGTATCAGCGACTTGATTTGAACAAATGTTAAGAGATTCCCTTGTAAAATACCTGTAGCTCACCGAGGCTGGTCAATATCAAAATTTAGGTTTCCATTCGATTTTATTTCAGACAAGGTAGCTTCGCTTCATCAGAAAGCTCATTTGCATGCGAAGGAGAAGGACATTCGGACGTGAAAATTGACGAGATGCAAGCTGCATGGAACGTAACAAACGCCATTCAAGGAATGTTCATCGTATCACTTCCTTTCGCCGTCCTTCGGGGTGGATACTGGGCTATTATCGCAATGATTGGAATCGCACATATCTGTTGTTACACAGGAAAAGTCCTAGTACAATGTCTCTACGAACCAGACCCGAACACAGGGGAGCTTGTGCGAGTCCGAGACAGCTACGTGTCTATTGCGAAAGTTTGCTTTGGTGCTAAGTACGGTGCCAGAGCGGTCAGTATAGCACAGATAATCGAACTGCTCATGACATGCATACTGTACGTTGTTGTTTGTGGAGATTTAATGGCCGGGACGTGGCCAGAAGGATCACTCGATACCAGATCATGGATGATGTTAGTTGGAATATTTTTAATACCACTAGGATTTCTCAAGTCTTTGCGGATGGTGTCGCTGCTCTCATTCTGGTGTACTATGTCACATTTGGTAATAAATGCCGTGATCCTGGGGTACTGCATATTAGAAATTGGAGATTGGGGCTGGTCTAAGGTCAAGTGGAGCATAGATATGGCAAACTTCCCTATATCGCTAGGGGTAATTGTGTTCTCGTACACTTCTCAAATATTTTTACCAACTCTCGAAGGTAATATGGTAGACCGTTCTAAATTCAATTGGATGTTGGACTGGTCCCACATTGCGGCCGCGGCCTTCAAATCTCTCTTCGGATATATTTGCTTTCTTACCTTTCAAAACGACACTCAACAGGTTATCACGAATAACTTACATTCGCAAAGCTTCAAAGGCATGGTCAACTTCTTCCTCGTACTGAAGGCCGTTCTTAGTTATCCTCTTCCTTACTATGCAGCTTGTGAACTCTTGGAGCGCGCTTTTTTTCGCGGGCCACCCAAGACAAAGTTTACAAGCATCTGGCACCTCGATGGTGAATTGAAAGTTTGGGGGCTAGGATTTCGACTTACCGTTATTCTGGTCACGATTCTGATGGCTGTTTTCATTCCCCACTTTTCGATCCTTATGGGCTTTATTGGAAGTTTTACGGGGACTATGTTGAGTTTTATTTGGCCTTGCTATTTCCACTTGAAAATTAAAGGACATACATTGGATCAGAAGCAGATTGCTTATGATTATTTCATCATTTTCCTAGGAGTACTATTCGCCGTTATTGGAATTTATGATTCAGGAAGTGCTCTAATTGAAGCCTTCGAAATCGGTCTTCCATTTTAAAGAAATTAGTTGAATGATTTATAAATATAATAAAATAGGTAATTCAAAATGTAACAGTCAAAACATTTTGGCAATAATGTAACAAAACTTTCAATCAAGTCTTCCATAAAAATATAGCAATGAAATTTGTTGAATTTAACGTACATTATATATACAAACATCTCTTAAATATTGTAATCAATTATACACGTGTAATTATAGCTTAATTGTAACTGACAATATCATATAGGATAAGATTCCGAGCAACAACAAAACGAACGAATTAACACAAAAGCAAAACAATTGGTTATAAATGTCTTCCAGTTCAATTAAACAGTGACGAACACTTGCATATATACTAGAAAAATAAGAAATAATAAAAAGTGTGATGACAATAATATGTACACGAGTAGAATAGTAGTAGATTGCCGTGATAAACCTCCATCACACGTTGATCTATAAGAGCGAAAAATGCTGTAGCTAGTACTACTATTTATAGATGGTAACATCTTAGTTATGGAATAAGTGCAGCATGATAGCACTAAGAACAAAGATGTAAATGAATAAAAATAGCAAAAACTAACCAGTCTTCCGTAAAATTATATTAAATAATGTCTTCCAAAGAAAAATATGGCTGCAAAACTATATATTTATTAGAATTTAAGCAATATTGTTCAACGTTATACGATGTTGGTCTAAAAAACGTAAAATCCACTAAAACCTATCAATCTAGCTTATACAGTTGAAAAAAAAAAACACCTTACAATACTTACATGTTTGTCCGAAATTGAGATTGATGAAGCTGAATTTGAGTTGTTACTCACATCATTGTACAAGTCATATATACAACATGAATTTGAATGAGAAAATATCCCCCATTCATTTTGTGGACACTTTAATTTAAAATGCAGCTATTGCATTAATGAGACTATTACCTACATTCCGATTTAATCGAGAAATGGAGTACGCATTTCAAGCTATTTATTATATATTTAAAGTGACAGCGTTTTACATTTCGATGTGCTAAGAATGAGTCAAAATGTTTTAAATGTATAATGTTAAGCCATCTGAACAAGTAAATATAATTATATAAACATTAGTATTTGCTTTTTGATGTTTACTATTATGTCAGCAAGTGAATATATTTTTTTTTAAATCTATAGGAGTCAATGGGAATTTTTAATTTTTTTTCATATCGAGGCTCGACTAAAACATCATTTGAAACCATTTAAAATATTTGTACTGATGACAAATTATGTATCTATTCCAAAAAATAGCAAATATCTGAGAAAATTAATTATGTGATGTGTTTCCCTGGAGATAAAAACGCTATTTAACGAAGATTTGCACAAGCTTATTATTCCGACAATGCACGCGAAATGCGAAGCCTGTTTCGACCCACCAGTTTCCACTTTCGTTATCGAGTCATAGTATTGATTTTAAAAATCTAAAAACATCGTTTAGAAATTTCAAATATTCGTCAGGAAAAGTTTCGATCATACCTGCAGAGCAATTAAAACAAACTTTGTATACTCTTTATACAATTTATCTATATTTTTCATAATATAAAGTTATAACAATTTAAAATAGAAAATATTGAGGAATTTTTGTTTCTCTTTCATTTGTAAAAATATATGTATATCTATGTTGGTGCACACAAGTGTGTGAAAAAAACTCTAAACTAAATTATACAGTAATCGTGTTAGAAATCCTAAATTACGAAGTTCATACTCGAAAAAAATGTTCAATTAAAATATCAATGAAACGTCTGTGACTATATTTAGAAAACATGTGTTTGCACTGATAGAGGAAATATTACAGTTCAAATTAATTTCGTTATTTTCGATGGCGATAAATAGTAAAATATAGTAATATCCTAAAGAATATTTCTATAATTTTTCTTACAATGTATGCTTGAGAAGTACAGAGTGTATACAAATGTTTGGGTTACTGTCAATTCTATCTTTCCATAAAATATTGCATATAGTATTTCTTCGCGGCAAATTAAAGTTTTAATGTCTAGAATTTCGATCAGCTACATTACGGATCACTTTCAACTTTTCGCTTGTTTACTGGCTACAGTTCATTCATTCAAGTCGAAATCTTTTTCCCAGCTCTCATCTGACGTAGATGACGATATTTCGTCCTTGTTGAAATGATCCTTGTTGACCTTGAGAGCATTCGCATTTCGTGATTTATGCTGGTCGCTTTGATTCGACGACTTCGAGGTGCTTATGGGCTGTTTAGAGTTAGCTGCGGCTTTCTGTTGGGGCTGCTGCTTCTTTTTTGGATCATTTGCAGTTTGTTTGGAATTCGTCTTATTGTCGGATCTCTTAACTTGCTGTTGTGATTTCTTCTCGGAGATTGACGATTTCAATGCCGGCTTCTGCAAAAAGAATCAAATTATTAATTTGCAGTAGCGAAGTTTTTAAAGAATTGTTTACGTTTAGCAAACTGTTGACTGTATTTTTTGGAGAATGGCAGTGCAAATTAATAACAGATTGCTAAAATTAATGAAATATGTATACCTTGTTGTCATTGAGTTCCTTGTTATCAGTTGGTTCATTTTGAATTATACTTTTTCGTTTTTCACGTTCTTGAATTTCCTGCTCATATTGTTCTAGAAGTCTCGTCTGCTCTTCTTCTGACAGTTCCACATTTGATGGTATTTCTTCGGCGTCCCAGTTTATTTCGTCATTTGCGTTCTCCTGAGACGCATCTTTTACGAGTGGTTCCTTTTTTTCGGGTGAATCAACTTTTTCTTCTCGATAATTTTCACTACAGGTAAGTTTTGGTTGCTCAGTTTGTATGATATTTTTTCGTGGCGAAACTACTTTCGTTGAATTAAGTTCTAATTGAGCTTTTCGCTCGAGAATTTCAGCGTTGGCCAACGCATCCTCAAGCAGTGCACGTTTAAACAGATATCTAGAAAAGAACTAACATTATTCGCAAATCTGCATATAATTTATTGCTGGCTTACCTTTGCCAAAAATCCATATGTGTGACTTTGTCCGGGACAAGTGTTACATATTTTTCGTTTAAAATTTCACTACCAGCTAAATGCCGAGCCAAACGATTTTGTGTGAATTGGTCTTGATCTACAACATCCATCCACATACTATACTTTTCGACTAAGTTATCTTCTGGCTCTTCAAGATACGTTTTGTCATTTTTCTGTAAATCTGCTAAATGTTTCTGGAAACTAGTCAATGTCACTGCACCGTCACTTGTTATAAGGACGACTTCTGTTTCCTCATCTTCCAATGATGGTACTAAGGCTTCAGACACTTGTCCGAAAAACGTACTAATGCTTTTCTTTACAGTGCCAACAGTTGAATCGTCCTCGTCAAACTATAAAAGAATTAATGAGCTTTTATTTGTGTCAATACTTAATAACTTCATTAAGTCAATTTAGCGGCAGAGATAAGTATTCGGTCAAAATAAATCAGCGCTGTCCAACCATTGAACGCGGCCCACATGCGGCTGGGAAATACATATGTGCGGCCCGGGAAGTGATTATTAATATCTGATTTGCATAATTCAAATCCTCACGTTCCTGACATTCGTTTTGCATATGTTAAATATATAATATATGTTTGCATATGTAGTATCACTGCCTCACCGGCCTCCGCAAAATTTGGAAAAAATTACGCCAAATTGATGAATAAATTATGTTTTCTTTCTAACACCAACAAACCCATTCGGTCAATAAAGCGGTCATTTGGTTTTAGTTTAACTGAACACACTCGAGAAGAAGCCTCCGCGACAATTAATATTAATCCTAGTGAAAAAACTTACATTAATCCTAGTGAAAATTTAGCATGTCTATAAAAAAGCGAAAAGTATTTGATGAAAATCGTGTTTTTAATGAAAGATGGGAGCCAGACTATTTTATCTGGAATAACAATAATTCGCAAGTATTGACAATGCGTAAAAAATTCAATGTTAAACGACATTAAGTCACTTATGTACGAAGGAAAATATAAAAAGTATGCTGGGGAAGTAAGAAATATTATAGTCGCCGAGTATAAGAAACACTTGATACAACAAAAAATTAAATTTTACAAAATTAAGTACGAATAAGGAACTTAACTGCATCTTACGAAATATCTTTGCAATAAATCAAAGCAAAAAGGAACGATTTGCTGGTAAAGTATTGATTAAAAAATACGCAGTTTAAATGAAGTAACGACGGGCCGGGTACTGAGTGTTTATATCAGGTGGACTAATTTGGTGTTTAGTCCGCGAACCAAGCGTTCGGTGTACAACATACCCATGTGGCCTACAAACTGACCCCTTTTACAAATGCAGAACTGAAGAAGGATATAAATTTCTTCGTAAGGATCGTTTTCCCAAATTGGTCAATTTCGGCTTGAAAATTTGAAAGTGCTTTTTCCACAATGAATTTATAAAATCATTTGTTCACACACTGCCTGTGGTATCAAGTAATATGAACTTAATTTTTGGAAGAGAAGTTAATGAAAAAGCAATATTCTACGGATAATATCCCGTTTTTTATTCACCTCCCTTTAGTTGATGACTGACAGTATTTCGTTTTCACGGCCCGCCAGTCGATTTCATAATTTGCACGGGCCCATAAAATTCTCTTGCTTGGACAACCTTGGTGCAAATACTCACATTGTAAATAACTCCAGGTAGCGTGTTTCTTCTTATTAAACCTACGACTCACCAGATTTTAAAATAATTTCAGATAATTTCCTTCATCCCTTATACATTAAAACTTAATTTTTTTCAAAGTTGATGAATACACATGTTGTAGATTGTCAGCAACTGTGAGTGGGAAATGTTTTTATAATTCATAAAAAGCTATCCAGCACGAATTAAACCAAGAGGTTCACGCAAAATTACGACTGTGTTAAAACAAAGTGTGAAACAAGACATGAGTGTTTTTTTGTTGCTAATAATGTGAGAGCTACTGTTTTTATGTTTTCCGTCAAACACATTTACGTATGGTCTCGCAGAGGAAGCTTATAGTCGGAGAATTAAAAATTGATTTGTTTTTTCCCGAAGGATGGTGGTTCTCTGTCATTGAGCATTCGGGAATTAATGCGTCGTAAAGACGCATTTCTGAGAAAAGTAAACATAAATCAGTGTTAAAAAGTGTAAAATTAAATAAAAAGTCGAACCCGATGGCGAATTGCCGATAAGATAAGGAGAACCCCGGTTTCCTCGTAGGAGTGAACCAGTTAACAAAAAAAAAATTCCGTCAAATATCAGCCGGTGAGCTCTTTCACCCACAATTCTATCAGGTGGACACCAAGAGCAGTTAAAAGTATACAAACCGTCTAACAACACACTTTCGTCTCCTTCACTAGCTAAACTCTACTTACTTTCAAAGTGCTTTCGATTGCCGAGCCAACGTACGACGCCTCAGTTTTCACAGCAGTTGATAATTCATTCAAATCTTTCTTCACTGCCTCCAAAACAGTCGTCGTCTGTAAAATATCAAGACTATATGTAAAGTGTTGTCCAGTATGCCGATTGACCTATTTATTCGATGATCGCAATAAAGTGAAATTTTGCGCACCTTTGCCTTGGCTGCAGTGTACCATGAGCCCCACCAACTGCCACTGTCGTCGCTGGGAAGATTTCCTTTGCTGCGAATATAAGAGTTTGATCGTTTTGATTTGATTTCATAAACTTAAGGCACCAGAGCATTTGCTAGTAAAATATTTCAACAAATATGTCCAATGACGTAGAAAAGCTCTGAGCAACCTACCCTTCTGCCATGATTCCAGGCTGATGAAGTATTCGTAGTTTGTTCACCCTTTGCCACGGCCTAGCGATTGATTATTTCAAATACAATAATATGCGGTGGACATGCCGCACACACAAAGAAGTTAGATGGGAGTAGAACTAGCAATCAAAGAAATTTACAATATTCCCAATCAAACACAAAATGTCCCCCTTTCACGCATTTGACAACTATACCACCATTTTGACTGAAGTGTCAATGGAATGTTTCATTATATGTCTATGGCAAAGTGTATAGAATGATAAGTGGGTGAACTCCTTCCCTTTTCCAGAAAAAACACTTTGACCTTCAAATTGAGCCTCCATTTACGCAATGCATTATCTGTCAAAGCAACCTGAGAGTGTGCTAGTATTTTTTGCGAGAGTGAGCCGTATGTGAGCAGCGAAAAATCTAGCCTGAGTATGTAGTTGTCGAATCGTATATTGCATTTCTTTCTGTTCCATACGATTTCTTCCAACTTTCCAGACTGACTAACAATACAATCTCAGGTTAGATCACTGGAAATTTTGGGCCGTATACATATACGGAGTCCGCACGCTGGTTAGGAACTAACTCCTTACGCTGTGTCTATGGTTTCATATGATCCGACTTGAATGTTAAGGCTGGTACTGAGTTAAGCTTAGTACTGCCTTCGATTTCACGTGAAATTTTCATACAAAATTTCACGTCATATTTGATTCGGCGAAAATTTAGCTTGAAAATAAGCAGGAGTTGTACTTGCTGCAAAGTTTAATTATACTTTGCAGCTGGTGCTTCTCGAGCCATGAAAAACATATTTCAGAAAACTATTAAGCCCTAAAAACAGGAAACCCATAATTGGTGGAAAGTGAGAAAAGCTGAGAATGTCAAGTTCGTAGCAGGCGAATTTCTATGTATCGCAAATCTAGTGTTGCGTAAAATGTATTTTAAATTTTTTTAAATAATATACTTTTTGCATTTCGCAACAATAAAAAAATATATTTTGTAGTCATTTCTTATGCAACTATTATTTACTCTACCTACATTGGTGTATCTAGAATATACCTAATACAACGTTTAAAGACATTTTTGCCATATCTCAAAATTCTATAATTAAAATTTTATTCTGAACGAGAAAACCCTTTAATCTAAAAATAAATAAATATACTTGCAATGCTACATGAAAATTTTCGATGATTTACATTTTCATACACATTTCCATTTATCGCGGATGGCTAGTTTTTACACAATTGCTAAAATGTAAATTTTTTGTAATAGGAATGGCAGCTTTTGATCAACTTGTGACTTAACTACTCTGTAATGAATATAAAATATAGGTCTGCCGATGTGGGTTTAAATTAATTTTACTTTGTCATTCTATTTTCCGAATTTTGAAATCTTTCAGCGTCTCATCCATCACAAGTCGGAGGTTTTCCTCGTTCGCTAAATGCAGTATCGAGTAGAAGGCTACTGCGGTAGAGAGGGATTCGTTCATGTTTTGTGTTAGAAGGCGGGGCAACGTTGAGTAGATTTTGTTAAAGCTTGCAATTCCCGTTCGATACTTTTCCGATTCAAAACCCGTCATTTCGGGTAAGTTTTCCTTTTCTGTTTCAGAGAGTTGCTGCTGTATGATCGAGTAACAACACTTCTTTAGCTGTTTCATGTCGATGACTTTTGCTCGTTTGGCAAATGGTACGACAATTTTAGTCACCTTTAGTGGATGTAAAGTGGCCATTATGAAAATAGTCATCTTTTATAAATTTATTTTAATCATACCTTATCAGGTGCCCCTATGAAATCCGTAGCGATTTCCATCACTGTTTCGTTCCTATGGTCAATGTCCATATGTTCTATAGGCGCTTCGACCTCTTCTATATCCATTACTTCCATATGTAGATCACCATCCTATAAAAAACAAACCCATATCAATTATTATTAACATTCGACAAAAACAATCAGACACTTACCATTCGAATGTCATCGATTTCATCGGCAAGATGGCCGTCATAATTTGAACCATCTGCAGTCTCTGACGCCAATGCTTCCGGCTCTACTTCCTCCAAAACCTGAACACCTGGAGCATAACGGTATTCATCAAAAGTGTTTTTATCTATTTGCAAATCCGTTGGCAATTTCAACTTCTTCCCATCCCATTTCTTTTGCACATTTGCTTTCCGCAATTTACTATTCTCATCCAGCTTTTGAAACAGATTATCGTGAAATTCTTGAAATTCCAATGGTTGCGTGCGGAATTTTAGCGGCCTCGCCCTCGCCTTGTGGGTTTGTTTTTTGGCCTGCTCGCCAGTTCGGTTTTGGCATGAAACCCGTTGCGCCAAGCTCATCGATTTACTTCGAGATTTTTTGAACTTCCAATGTGATGGGCCAGCCCAGAATTGGCTTATTTTATCAAGAGGTCGATATGAATATTCCAGTTTTGACGAGGATGAATCGACGGGGCGCATGTCTTCTATATGAACAGGAGCCCTACGTAGACCTTTACAATTATTTATAGCTAGCTGTTCCTCGACTGTTAATTCTTCGAAATCTCCTGACAAACAGAGTGATTTATGTATTTTATCAGATTTTTAAAATCCATTTCCCTTACCCATATCAACATCTATAAATGGATGCGTGTCGGGCTGGCTTGCCTCAACAGCTGCATTCATGTCAAATGCCACTGCCAGCTGAGATTTCTCGAAGCCTGCTTCATCTACTTGCATGCTACAATCGCCGCAACGATCATCATCACTCCTGTAGTCGTGGGACGTGTTAATTTATAAAACCTAACTACAGCGCGCAATACTTACTCGTCTTGTTCCGCCGGTGTGTCCGTTATACAATAGCCTGAAAGTTCCGGACGTAGCACGTAGCCATCTAGCTTCAAACTCCCTACAATTTCGCCATCCACTTCCGTCAAGTCTGTGTAGTTGTCATATTTACCGGAAAAATCCACCGGCAGGCTATCTGTTGAGTCCCAAAACGGCAAGTTCATCCTAAAAATGAAAATGTTTACATTTGAATTGAATTGTGTACAATTGGGAGGGCTAAATCTCACCTTAACCTCAGTTCTGAATCAACCGAATGCAAAACATTTTGTAACAGACGGTTCGACCCACTCACATGGCCCGTGCCCGAGTTCATCTTTGCAAAAATGGGATCGGTAAATGGATTTGTATCCAACACTGAATTAATGGTTTCTTTGTTCTTCGTAATCGTCGATATCGGCTTTCTCGTCCTTTTTCTACGTTTCGGATGTTGTACGGCCGCTGAACTGGATGGATCTCCGATTTCGGCATTATTTGCAGCGTCTTCTTGCTGAATACTAGGTTCGTCGTCATTTTCATTGACCACTAACACAAATCGAACTCTTTATTTGATTTCAGCAAATACCTGACAATACCTTTCTGTTTGTTCAATCCACACGATATACGCATAACTTCTGAATGAACTGAGTCCACACGAAGAGCATACACACGGCTGGACGCTTCCAAAGACGACCCAGCTACTTTGAAGTTGTTCAACGCTTTATGATGCTTTGACATCAACGATGATAGGGTATCGATAACGGATATGGCCCATGCATTATCTCGACTTAGTTTCTGCTACAGGTATTCACAAGATTAAATCAAATTCAAGAATTTTTGCAATACTTAAAAATATTCAGTTCTATAGGCATCGAAGAACAATACATAGTGAAGGTTATAGTTCAATATCGCAAACTAAAGGAGCTCAAAATAATTTAATCGCTATAGCTACGTTTTTTTCTTACTTGCAGATTAAATTCCGTCAGAGATTAAAAATTTGTGAAATATAGCTCATTTATTTACAATTCTTAGTGCCCCAGGATAAATTTTTGAAACAATTTCAAAGCGCAATATACAACCAGTAAATACATGTTGGTGAATATTCTATTCAGATTGCGCGCAAACATGTGCCACGAAATAAATAAATCGTATAATATACTTTTGATGAGTATTAACGGTACGTCCTTTGAATACAAATAGAATATGTACATAAAATCATACTCACATCATTGCACTGTTGCAAGCAATTCTTCAGCGTTTCACTGTCTTCCACGTTCGACGACGGCGTCTCAACGTTCGCAATGGTACGTCGACGGGCTTCCCTACGCTCAGCCTCATCATCATTCTGCAATATAAGGAAAGTCCATTTAGACCCTTCACTTCAAAACCAAATTTGAAGCACATTTGACGGTACGATGCACTACTCAATACTACCCAATCCAGCAACAAATCACAAAACTATACTTTCGCAAAATTTACTACTTTCTCAGCCTCCCAGCGATAGAATATATTTTTTCCAATCAAACTGGATTTATAAAGCCTCCTAAAATTTGGGATACCGATGTGTCAACTATTGTTTCTATGTCAGTTGACATAGTTACACATCAATGAACTTCCTTAAGCGGAGAAAAACTTACTATTTGTGGTGTCTGAATTGGAGTTCGAAATGCGCCAACCTCAGAACGCCGTAAAGGTGAATCCATATGCGGTGGAGTCATTGTCATTTAAAACATTTATAAAAATACTCCACGGAAAGAATTTATGTGACGAAGACGAAGAAAATACAAACACCAAAAACGACGCCAACTAGCACGAACGAACGTACAATTTCAAAACCGCTATTTCTCTTTGACGAGCGCACGTTCAACGAATTGTCGTATAATTATCCTATTAGGATCGGCGTAACGTCGTGTAGAACAGTTTATGACATATCACTTCTAACAGTTATGAGTTTGAATTTTGACCATGGAGATAAAAAAATAATGAAGTGGCCCAGAGTGAAACCACTGCCTTGGATCTAACCCTGTGACTTGCGGCAAGCACCGGGTCTATCAATTTGCCAACCAGTTCTCCGCGTGGTGGTCATATGACATTATGTTCCAAAGGAGACAAACGTGCAAGAGGAAAATGAAACATCAGCAAACGGGAAAAAAATATCGCATTCCCCTTTCCTCATGGTTTACAAATGTGAAGGGCCACTCAATTGCCTACTATCTTAATGATTTTGACACTCCTGTGTCGAATAGGCCAATGCCAGAATAATGACGACACACTAGACTGTCAAAGTGTCGCGAAAGAACACACGTAGTCTTATGGGACGTCCGCGGGAAATCGTAAATTGTACAGGCTGCGTTGAAAGTGAGTGAAGTGAAAACAAAGTGAGATGCGCGGAACAGTGCTAGTGAACAGCTAAAACACAAATTGATGCGGTGCGTGAGGTATAATTGGAAAAATTCGCTGCGAAATGTTTATCGGTTGGTGTTAGGTTATGTGACGTTTTGTGTCGATTCACTGTTGATGCAATTGATTGACACAAAATGCAAGTTATGACTAAATAATATTACAACAACGCGTCCACGCACCAAAAAACTAACGTTTTATTAATATTTTAGCTTAAAAACCACAAGTGAAATCTCGGTGTGTGTCGGCACTGCCTCGTGGAAATGTCAAAAAAAATTTAGCATAGAAATAAAGCATTGCATTAAAAATTTAGCATATAAATAACATCAACATACTGTATACTATACTGCGCTGATTCGCGTAAACGTTCAATCTACATTTTTGTCATTTTTGAGCTAACAATGGATTCAAAAACTGCATACTCTATTAAATCATTCTGCAAAATTTGAAAAACATCTTTTGTAAGTATGTTAAAATCAATATTGAAAAACACACTCTCCCTATATCTCCAGTACAAATCAAAACACAAACCATTAAATATCTCGAAAATACTAAAATGCCGATAGAACGCAGTACAGCCAAAAGCAATCAAGTGATCATATCACCCAAAGCACCTGAACCGAGAAACTCATTTTGCGAGAATAAACCCAAAGCATATACAAAAAAACCGATCTGGGGAGCACACGAAACAATGGAACTCCTACATATTCTATTCTCCAAATCAACATCACAATAACTTGCACCGTATATACACCATGCGAACCAAGCATAAAAGGCATCAAATTAGAAGAGGAACAACTCGTAAGAAGAGGAGAAGAAGAGAATCTACGAATTATGTAGCGTAAATCATGACGGGAAATAGAAACATAACAGAGACGCTGATAGCTTTTCAGCGTTTTCATGTCATTCATACACCAAGATTTCTATGTAGTTTAGCGGGTGGATTGGCAAGGGTTTTCTGAATTTCTCTAGCCACCGAGATGCTGTGAACTGAACACGACGCTTTTTGGGTACATTCGGTGTAGAGTTTTTGTGGGCATCATTTACGTAAAGCGTCTAAGTAGATATATGAGAAAATCACGAGTTCGAACATTGAAGCAAGATCACTTCAGTGCTCTATGTAGTATATATACATATCGCAATGCGCTGCAATGAGCTGTATGTACTGAATTGCTTGGTACGCAGTGCTTGAAGTTTTGAGTAATATGCTTGAGTTTTCGATGCGTCGCTGTAAATTCACCTTTGAAGCTCTGTAATTGAACTGTTATAAAATAAAACCACTTCATGCATAGTGGCAATGGAGTTTTGTCTTTTGAAAAAAAAATTTAATATTTTTGGACATTCAAAAATCAAATCTCTTGATTGTTAAATATTGATTGTAATATATTTTTTTTATGCAAAGTGGTTTAACAAGGAAAGCACTGCTTCCTTGGCGTACACCGATGAGCCACCACTTCTGTTCATTTATATGGATTTCCTGCAGTATATTCGTATATTTTCTATTTCTGATATATCATTCATAATTGTATCTCTTCGGGTGCTATTAGAAACTGCCGTCGCTTTGGTATTTAAATGAAAACCGTTGTCCCTACTGCTGCACGATATGGCTCACGATTTCCAAAGAAAACAACAACACACTTGATACAATGCCGATCGTCCACAGAACCAGTACACCTAATATATCTTGTATAGTAAGTATCCGCGGATCAGTGCCAATAGCGTTTTTCCGCTTCCTTGCAATTTGTATTTGCAATTGTAAGTCAGCGTACTGTTTGACTACCTATAAAAATTGAAAAAAAGACGATATTGAAAAGTTTCCAGACATATTCTTACATCTTGCTCTATATAGCTCTGAATCCCGCTCTGTTGCAGTCGCAGAATGAATTCATTAAAATAATCCATGAGAGGCCACGTTTTGAATGCTGCCAGAACACAGTATCCTGAGTAAATATCGTGAAGCATAATCTGTAAGTTGTTCATGCTATCAATTGTGATATAATCAGCAACAGCGAAGTGACCTGTTACGTGTTAAGAAGTTATTAGTTTTTCGACACATCACGCTCAATCATTAACAACATACCGTATGGCAAACGCTCCAAGGCGAACCCATAGTGACCAGTCAAACTAAGGTCTAGTAATTCCTCTTTAGTATGGACGAAGAAGTTTGAAACTAGTTTTCTCATTGTATACTTTGTAAACGCGATTTGAGAAAAATTAAAAATGATTTCGTATTTTTAGTAGTGTAGTGTGCAACTAACACATTAGCTGAGGGCTTTTCATTTACGTATATTTTGTTTACGACGTCAAGAAAAGAATGAAAGAGCTTTATGTTCAAAATTTGTACTTCCTTTAAACAACACTGAACAGTCAACCATTTCGTTTCGCAGGAAACAACCACGCTTCATTAAGCTTAGTACTGTGTCCGATTTACTTATTTTCAAGCTAAATTTCACGTGAAATCGAAGACAGCCCTAGGCTTAATGTATTAAACCATACTTTTAAATTCGTATTTACTTTGATTTGAAAAGAATAAAACATTTTAAATTAAGCTTTTCACCTCTTCAAATAAAATGTTACCAAGGTTATATAGCCCTCGCAAATGATTACTATTAAGTTGGTAGCTTCACTTCGTAATAAATTTTTTTTTATCTAGTAACCCAAACTCTCGCTTACATCGCTGGAGTCTTGTATGGAGTATATCCAAGCGTCTGTAGTCGCTGTCCAACCCAGTCCCCTTAGCGCGAGCTGTTCCTTTGTGTCAATATTTTCTTCGAAACTAAAAATGAAGATATATATATATATATATATATATATATATATATATATATATATATATGTATATATATATATATATATATATATATATATATATATATATATATATATCTCTCTCTCTCTCTATATATATATATATATATATATATATATATATACATATATATATATATATATATATATATATATATATATATATATATATATATATCTATATATATATATATATATATATATATATATACATATATATATATATATATATATATATATATATATATATATATATCTATATATATATATATATATATATATATATACATATATATATATATATATATATATATATATATATATATATATATATATCTATATATATATATATATATATATATATATATATCTATATCTCTATGTATATATATATATATATATATATATATATATATATATATATATATATATATTATTATATTATTATATTATATATATATATATATATATTTTGTTCGCCAGAGAACTACTAAGCGATGAAAAAATATATGAACCTTCAAATGACTTGATACATTTTTTCAGCAAGTTTAAATTGTTTGAAAGTTCTTATGTAGAGAAGTAAGAAATTTATGTATGTACACATGTATTTGAAAAGCAATGATTTATTTACTGTTATTTGTTATACAACTGAAAAATTCATTTGTTATTGATATCGTAGAATTTTTTTTATCTTTTGATAGTGTTGTAATCTTTGGGCTAGAAAACAGATTTTACCAGTATATGACGCTTTTAATTTAAACGAAACTGTTTTGAAATTTTACTACAAAAAGCCCTAATTTACTACATATTTTTCCCCATATCTACTTCAGAAATATCTTTCGGCGGTGACAACACTGATTATGTCTTTCCACATTTTTTGGTCGCTCAAAGACAATTTCTTCGAAAATCAGTTTTCTAGCGGTTCTGATACGTTATGGATTTGGTATACTTTTGGCTTTTTCCAAGTTCTGGAAACTTTTCGGATGGTAGCTCCAAACATATTTTTTATTTCCCTATAGCTTTCGACGAAGTCATCGATTAACAGGGTTAAATGACTATGACTTGAAGCAGGTGTGGTAGAAATTTGGCTGCAATGTTGCGAAAGTGTTGCAAGCACTGAGCTTGTGCATCATTTATGTTATAGGAGATGCCGCTTTCAAAGTGTTATAAAACAAATATTCGATAATGACTTCCAGTAACGAGTGTTTCATTTTTGTAAATTTTGAAATTCATGCGAGTGCTTACCTTTAAAACTTTTCTAGCGGATGAGTGTCGAGAATATGCATTCAAAATGCAAAATTTATGATCTAGAATTTTTTTTTAGGTTTATTGTGCTTACTTGGGAATGGTCAAGATGCTTGATAATCCACCTCCATATATTATATTCAAAATAAAACCATTGAGAAGGCAACACATAAAAAGAAATCTTTCCGATACACGAGCAGGTATGAAGCTTATGGATTGTGATAAAGATATGCGAAGCAATGTGGACACTCCACGTAGCAGCGATGAGTCATTTTCGTTTGGATGAAAGTAGTGATAGAAAGTTGTTAGTGCTGTAGTCGCTTGTAAAAGTATTGTCAACATAGCCATCCAGATGCGTAAAGAAAGCGGTTCGAATGGTAGAAGCCAGCTGACGATGCGCCTGTTGATGATAATACCATGTGTATTTAAAGAATGACGATAAAGCTTGCAATAATGAATTATTCTATTTGCAAAAATGAATTCTATTTGGCATTTGAGTTAAAGTTCAAAAAATGAAAATTTAAGTCCTGCGATCATCCGTATACATAAGTATTATTTTCTTCGAAAATAAATATGCAATACAAGCCACAAGCCGTCATTGACATTTTCATGCTTTCATGTAGCTACTGTAAAATTGAATATTCGTGGTGTTTTTCAAACCAATTATTCACAACAAAAACAAGCTAGCTGCACAGACAGCCTTTTCAGAAAAACTTACTTCGGTTCTGGTACGAGGCAGGTTACACCACTTCTACTCAGTCCCACAGAGTATTGATAGTAATTATAATGCCTAAAAGTACAATTCGCTCAGATTTTTATCATTTCAAGTGTGAAATTGTTTACCACATGTAAATAGCATTTACTATCACATCAACTCTCTTCATGACTAAGTCGCCAAACATACCGATTCCAGTGAAATTGGAATTTACTTCTCCCCATTCGGAAGCATCGTCTAAGGTGATAGTGAATTAACTACGAGAATATTCAATTTAGTGAAAGTCTGCAACAAATTTACCACCTAATAAATGTAGGGTGCAATTAAATTTCTTGCAAAACTCAACTAGCAAGCGACCTTCAGTTCCATCCAAGTAAGTACCGTTGTAGGAGCTACCTTTCATTGGGATCATATTGCTATTTTCTCCTTTCGGCTAAAAGAGGTGGACAATTAAATTGCAATCATGTTTCGATTTCATATTTCATAGATTTTCAGTATTGCGAGCATATCCTACCGTACAAAGCAATAGTTAAAGCAATAATTTCAATAGGCATCTTGCATAGTATGTAGGTACATTTAAAAAACTCGAATTGCTTCTTGACCACACAAATATTACTTACTGGATCAGTTATTACGACATAAGGTTTATACGTAAAAGTGCCAACTCGCAAAGGACGTTGTTTGAGATTGGTTAGCTTATTTGGAAACAAATTGCATCCATTTTGAAAGCGATTATTATATCCATCATATGTGTCTAAGAATATGACTGAGCTGCTTGTAAATGGCCTTACAAAGTTAGTAGTCCATATATTATACATTGAGCCGTTGTGCTGTTCAACGAATATGATATCTGGGGCCTCTGCAATGAAATTCTATCTGTAAGGTTCAGTAGACTTATCTGAACGTTTTCTTCTGTAAAGATTATATTAATTCAATAGAACTCTACCAACAAACACATCGTAGCCTGATGTTTTTTTGAGAACTCCGTTCAGGTCTTTCACTACGAAAATAAAATGGTATCTGGAAACTCTCCTGGCAATCCTCAGGCTTAAATACGAATACGCTTTTAGGAATGCGATTATCTCCTCCTCGAACACGACAAAGCCCTAGTGGCAGGAATTGCGTTCAATGTGCCTTGCAAATATATCGGTATCTTTTACCTGACAAAAGTGCAATTCCATTCCAAGTTGAAGTTTTTCTTGAAACGTTACAAAACGATTAGCGGTAATGATGACCACCTGGAAAATGTTCGTATCTCTTGGATTAGACGAGATTCCATAGTCCCAACGAGAATTGTGTAGTATGCAAATTGAATAAAAATGCAACATGTATGACGTGACTGAAATAAATCAAATCGAATAAAGTGTGCTCTTGGCTGAGTTGAAGATTGATAATCCTATAATTATTATATTTTCCCAGGTGCACGGTTAGAAATATGGAGATGTATTTTAACATGCCTTTTATATTACAGTTAAATACAATACAGAAGAAATTAAATTTCAATTTCCTATGAATATTAGGGCATGTTCTTAATAATGAAAACTTTCATTTTAATACAGTTTTATTGGATTAAAGCAATACACTTTCAATATTATAGTTAAATTCTCGAATAATTCCTTTTTAATACGTATAGACTTAAAATTTAACAACCTGCAAACGTTTCTTCGAAAAATTGGTTCGTTATTGCACAGCCGCGCTCACATGTTGCGTCATTATTCTCTATGTATTAACATTAAATCCAAATGGGTTAACATTGAATATATTGTTGTGATCTACCGTTAAACACCTTCCGTGAGTTCGATATTCTTCACATTCGTGAAATAAAACAGTTTCTTTTAAAACACTAATTACACTTTTATTATAAACACTATTAATTATTAACACTTTATATTCGCACTACTATAATCTCGCGTTACAATTTAACACTTTTTCAATTTAATTATCGCACTATAATTACTCGCACTTTATCGCTTTTAATTAATCGCGCCCGGATACACTAAACTGCTGTATCGCGCCTTTACGCTGTCTTCGCCATCTACTGAATGATCGCTAGTACTTCTCGTGGTGGTATTTATAGTGGTGCCAAATGTGTCTCGGATTCTCGAATGTTCTGCTTTTGCTTTCTAGAGGGCTCTATGACTCATGGGAATTTCCGTTGCCATGCGAGATCTGACTCATGGGTTTGAGGCTCTGGAATGTTCCCTTTTTACGTTCTAGACTATTATTCTACGTTTTATCCATAGATTGTTATTGTGTATTGGCTATTTATAGATTGTTTACGGTTTTTGGCTATTTATAGATTGTTTACGGTTTTTGGCTATTTATAGATTGTGTTCATTCCTGGAACACATGATCAGTCAGACACTTTAACGTTTGTCGCTCTTCCGGCCGCCGACACGACGAACAAACATGTTTGTTCGTGCATGCAACAATATGAAGGATTAAATCGTAATATGTATAAATTGAAAGTGATTCGTTGTGATTTGTTATCTGTTATTATTCGTCAGACAGTGAGATGGATAATATCGGGGAGTTTAAATAAAAAGTGAAATATTTTCGGAAAGACAAATTAGAGTTAGTGAAGGTGATAAAGTGCAGAGAGTTTGAGAGTGACTTCATTTTATCAGGTAGGGAAACAACATTTTCAGAATTGAACCTGAGACACATTATTCGTTGAGAGTGGCAAAAAATAGGGAAACTTTTGTGTTAAGGGATCGGGACATGCTAATAATAGATGTAAATGATTTACTTGTTTCTGCTTCCCAATTTAAGAACTGTGCATGCTTCATGCTTTGCGTGGATTCATCAGTCTCTTCCGAAGGTAAAACATGTGTTTATGTTGTACCTTCTGTTGATAAGTATGTAATGTATGATTTTTTCAGCGCCATCAGTCCTTGACAGCGATCAGATTTTAGGTCAGGTCAGGCGATCAAATGCTGCAATCGGAGCTGATCTAGTGAAACGAACAATAAAAAAAAGTCGAGGCTTTGGATTTCGTTCATATTGTCCATAATAGTACTTCTAAAGGATACAGACGTGAATACACAAGTTTTGGTTTCTGAGTAATTGACGAAATTGATGAAAGGTTTTTTTGGAAGCAGATTCTGAGATTCAAAAATATAAATTTAAAAACATTAAACATGTTGATTAGTATAGAAAATCAACTGTTCTATTCAATTTTAAAATTAGATTTGGAAATATAAAATTCGTTCTTGTGGTAAACCGGAAGTAACCATTTCAACTCGTTATTTGAATAACTTGGACCAGGTCAATTTTGTTTATTTTTGTAACAAAACAGAGCTTAAAGTATACTTATTTTATCATAAAAGTTTTAGAATGGGATGGTCAGTAGTTTAGGAGGTAGGTGAATTTCAATACAAAGAAGTCATATGGGGCGTGGTATCGGGACCTTGATTATGGAAGCTAGTAAGTGTGAAAGCAAAACATTTGTGGTAAAACTATTATATATTACTTGTATCAATTACCTATTGAAAATAAAATATTAAAACTTGCTAATGCTGATTTACTTAATAAAAAATAAAATGAATTTATTTCACAATTTTCACAATTGCACTCTCGTTTCTTAAACTCGTTATTTTTTAATTACTGAAGGTGTTTCTACGATCAAGTTTTTTCCTGCAGCATCCACATACGTTCACATCAGATGAATATCTCCACTTCTCTGCTAATATTCTTGGAATTTTTCTTAGGTCTTTTACAAATTTCAAATTTCATATCGAAAGGACTGAAACATCGATACCCAGACATAATAAACACAATTACAGACATAATAAACACAATTAAAACTATTTAACTAATCAAAGAAAGTAATAAACACTGCAAACGCAGGACAATAGCTAAAAAATTACGGAAAATTCAAAATGTCTTGGCGTCGTATATATTATATAGAAAATAAAACCTTATTCAACTAAGAGATGATGATACTAATCGCATTTCGACATAATTTTTTTCTTTTTGAAGCAATTAGCTGACCACGCTTTACACGACTTGTATGTACTGAAGTTCACCTATCTCCTAAGCTATTGGCCATCCCATTCTAAAACTTTTATGATAAAATAAGTATACTTTAAGCTCTGTTTTGCTACAAAAATAAACAAAATCAACCTAGATCGAGTTATTCAAATATGGCGTTGAAATGGTTACTTCCGGTTTTATACTGGAAAACATTTTCTTTTTCCAAATCTAATTTTAAAATTGAAAAGAACAATTGATTTTCTATACCAATCAACATGTTTAATGTTTTTTAAATTTGTTTTTCAATCTCAAAATCGGTTTCCAAAAAAACCGTTCATTAACTTCTTCAATTTTTCAAAAGCCCATAACTCGGCAACTAAAACTCATAGAAAAAAAATATTCATATCCTCTAGAAGTACCATTATGCACAATATGAACGAAATCCAGAACCTCGACTTTTTTTGTTGTCCGCTTCACGTGAAATGACCCATAGAACATATTATCATGGTTGAAATTTTGACATTCGTTAAATTAACTAGTGTCTCTTCAATCCTACTTGGAAAACAACGAATGCCATTGGATTTTTGCAAAATATTCTCAAAATGGAACATTAAAAGATACATCGCGGTGAGCGCTTGTTGGGTATAGTATTGATTTTCTCCGCAGAATCAGTGCCAATTACCCTGGAAAACATGAAAAAATTGCTTATGCAAAAGCAATCACCACTTGGTTTTTATATTTGAAAGTTCCGAACAGTAAATATTTGATGGAATCGTAAGCACTTTGGAAATATGCACAACAGCAAATATTATTTCATTCACATTTTACATAATTTGATTTATAGCCCGGAAACCATCTCAGGATATTTGGTTGGTAAAATTAAAAACCTCATTGCTAAGAAACATCGCTTAGATGGAACTTTCATAGGGTGCAAAGCGACCAGACGAGATAACTCAGTAGGAAGCAACGAACCTTTGAATGAGCTTGGTGAAGACGACAAAGAGTTTTTCAAAAACTGCTTAGCTGTTGAACAAGCAAAACAAATAATAGAAAAACTCTCCAAAACAATCACTGCCAGAGAATGTTGTCTTCAAAATTCACTAAACATTTTTGAATACTGCCCTACCTTCCTGTGCAGCAGCGAATTGGTATGAATGAACATTGATATTTTTCGAAACCTTTGTTGTTAATGTTTGGGTAATTTTAGATTTTACATGATTTTACATGAATAATAAAATTTAATATCTTCTTAATCTCAAAGTATCCCCAATGCAATTAATATGCAATACGTCTAGAATGCAAATCAATACATAGAGTATTACAAAATTATAATTACAGCTATATTAATGTTTAATATTTTCAATATTAAGGAGCTTGTTTTAATATTTGAACACTATTAAAATTTAACATATTTTGGTTTAGACATAATATACAATACAAAAAATATTGAAATTTACACCGAAATTCCTAACCGTATGAACTTAATTAACTGTTTTCTTAGATGAATCTGATTCGGAAAAAATTACCGATATGATAAATCAATCTCGTTAGCTGGCTACCGTCAGGTTGTTTTGAGTATAAGCCTAATAATTCCACCTGCAAAAATATTTATATGGATAAGCAAATACTTTTCCATATATGTACTGGTCAAGGGACGAAACCATGTACGCCTGAATAACAGGAATTGATTTTAGGTCGAGAAAAAATGAATTTACTGCTGCTGACAATCAGTTCTATAAACTTTTCATTAGCACCTAGACCCACTGCAAGCAGGTACATGGTCTCACGCTAATGTAATGTTGGAATATTTTAATCAACTAACTGTAGTATTCATTGCGCTAATTTATTTACACAAAACTTCAAGTTCGCCTTTCCTGGTGAACAATAAAAAAAACTTTTTCTAAAATCCTCCTTGTAAAACTCGTCCAGCCTAGGGATGAATTCATCCTTTTATAGTTTATGAGAAGGTCATTCATTGTGATTTCCAGGAAGCCAGAATTGTTCAAGCGCTGTTTAACCATTTTAAATAAATGATGATGTCTACTATCGTTTGTCGCAAACGAGCAGAAAAAGCAGAGCGAAATTGCACTACACCCGGGTTTGCTATTCTATATGGCATGGTAATCCAAAACGCGGTATAAATTATGCACTTGCGCATAGTTTTATTCGTAGCCTGAGTAGAAAATAAGGAAAGATTCAATAAAAATTTAACAACTTCCGCTTAGTTTTCATGTTTCCTCTCCAAGGCTGTGGGATTGTACAATATAGAGGAATTATGACGGAGTAGGTACTAGTTCTTGTACATTATGGAGTAGAATTAATAGTTCGTCATCATTAGCGACAGAATCTACCCATAGTGGCATGTTACTAGGCATTGAATAATTAGTCAATAAACTACACTATCCCTTTCGAAATTCGCTGTATTATTTTGTCTTCACACTGTTGATCAAAACAAAGCAAAGATGTTGATAGCAAAGAAAAACTGTAAAGTAAAATTGTAAAAAATCGAAACACAATTTTGGTTTTTAATTTTTATAAAGTTAATTTTTATTTACAGCCTTTCCGCTGTTTTCGCTTTCTACTAACTGATTGCTAGCACCTCTCGCGGCGGTATTTATACTCTGGCTGGTGCGATTAATTATTATTGCCTACATCTAGGCCTTTCTAGAACTGTGTCTTGGGTTCTTGATCTGTCTTCGAAATGGCTATTGGGAATTTCCGCCATCATATGAGATATGACTCATGGTTTGGGTTCTAGAGTGTTCTGCTTTTGCTTTCTAGAGGGCTCTATGGGCTATTTGAAGGTATGTGATGTGTCTGGCTTCTAAAAGACAACATATTGGGAATTTTCCGTTACCATGTGAGATCTGACTCATGGTTTGGGTTCTGGAATGTTCCCTTTTTACTTTCTAGAGGATTATTCTACGTTTTATATATGGATTGTTTTCGTTGTTTGAATACATTTATGAAATACATGTATGAGATAGATGTCGAGTATTTCCTCGTTATTTCTAGCATTTTCTGGCGCAGCCACAGCGTCATACGGTTCGTTTGGCGTGCATGCAACAGTATAATTAAATTTATACTTTTTACAACTTCAATTTTGTTTGTTTGTATTTTTATTACAAATAGTGTTTGTATTTTCATGAATTTTTTATTAGTTTGATTAATTTAATTTGATTGACATTTTATTTAATTATTTTATGAACCTTGCTTAGTGATTGTAAATAAATAGGTGCGTTTTTTTTTTTTGCTCCGGTACAGAACAGAATAGAACAATGGCGCAAAAAAACCGAACCATCACAGAAAAGTTGATGCATTCGTTAAGCTTTCTGTAGGTTGCTGTATTCGCTGTGGTAGGGCAAAACAGCTGAAAATAAAGGGAGAATCGATAGAAAATAGAAAAAGAACTAACAGAAAATTATCTCTTTTAACTTTCTACGCATTATGAGGGCTTTTTCTAATTTCCTAACTATCAAAACATAGCCTTGAAAAAACTAAAGCCACCTCATGACAGAAAAGGCAACTTCTCATGAGCTTTTCTTTTTTCTTTTGTCTATCAGCACATTCTATAGTTCAGCACGTGAACTACCTATGCAGAACAGAATTTCTGGACTAATGATCTCACTGGGACAGGAGTCTTGTTGTTTCCAATGCGTCTGTTCTGTGCTGGATAGATTAGCAAAAAAAACGCGCCTATTGATTCACGTGTATATTCAACAAATTTAATGCAAGGTTCACATTTCAAAATTAACTGATTCCTATATCGTGTCCGTATGTTTCAATTTTATTTTCAATTTTTCAATGAACGGTATGCTGTTCAAACAACACTCAAGCGCACAACATAGTTAATTCTCATTACAAATTTTACTTTATGCAAATAGCGAAAAAGGATCATTTGTTATTCTGGTTTCTTCCAATTGAAGACTCTTTGCTTGCAATTTGATCGCCAGGTGGCCGTCGGTATTCGTCTTTAACGTAATCTTCAATGTTTGTAGAAGTCTTGAAGTAATGAGCATTTGGCGCTCGTGTAACAATTTCACTTTCTTTGAGCAGTAGCTGAGGTGCCGGGATCGGTGAAAATGTGAAAACTTTTTCCCGTGTTGAAATTTGCTGCTGTTGCACAAATCGTGATGGCAGTTTTTGAAGTCGTTTGAAAACTTGATCTTTGGATGGTGCTAATGTGGCCAGTCGTGGTTCTGGGCTTTTAATGTTCGCATAAACTGTGACGGTGAACAATTGCAATGTTATTAGGTGGCGTAGTAACTGATCAGATGCAACGTGTCATTGAAAAACAAATGTGATACGTGTATTTATTGTTCGTTTTACGAAATTTAAAGGTTTTTGGTGCTAGTATTTTATTCTCATTTCTTTTCCTAGTGATGCAACAAAATCACAGATCAAGTCATTTCCACTTACTTGAACTTCTCGCTTTTTTCGATTCTTGTGGCCTCTTCTTATCAATTCCGACCGGTGCCGGCTTATCGTCATCTTTGAATCTAGGTGTTGCACTCAGAAACGCTATACGCTTATTCACTCTCAACTTACACCGCATCTTCGGCTTGATTACACTGTTAAACGTTAAATGTGCTGGTTTTGGGGTCATATCGATTCGTGTAATTGATATTGGTATGCGTGGAGGATTCACTATCATTTGGATATATTTTGCTGTATGATGCATTTTCTCAAGTCGATCGGTTTTTTTCGCTAGAGTCATCTTTTGAACGAGCCTTATTGTTTTTGAATTGAATACTGACGTACAGCCATGACCTTTAATGTTTCGAACTTTTGAGCAAGGACAGTACAGTTCTTCTTTGATACGTTTGAATTTCAAATGCCGAAAGCGTTTTCGCTTCTCAATTTCGATATCACGCCAAATGCTTGGTTCGAGAATTAGTTGACGCTGACATGGACAAGCGATTTCAGCTGTTTCATAGCGTCCCGGGCCGGGCGTGCTCATATTAATAGCTTTCAAGAAATCTGTTGCACGTGCCGGAACGGAAGAATTGAGTAAAAAGTCGACTACAAGCATAGGTTTAGCTTTCACCGGCTTTGATCTATAAGCGAAATAAACTTATAAGTAAAGTAATATACAACGCGAAGTTGTTAAAACAATCGCTCATCAACAGCAGCGATACTCTCAAAACTCAACACGCAATAAACTGATTGAGAGATAGAGAGAGTAGAAGGATGGAGGCAAAAAACGGGTAAAACTTGACTACGTGCCCCCCATAACCGTTAGTCAATTTTACCTATTGTGTTTTTTTTATGTTTTTGAAGCTGTGTTTTTGTTTTTGGGGGTGTTTTTTTGTTTGTTCGTTTGTTTATCTTTAGTGTGCTGTCTTCTTGTGTATTTTTTGTACGTTTCTGTCAGTTATTTTTGTATTTTTGATCCCTGCTCGTCATCTAGTGGTAGCGGGGGCAAAAACTCGAAGAAGAATACTCAAAAACATACCGAAACTGAACGATAAGACAACACGACAATGATAAACAAGCATATAAAAAACCACCATCAAAAACAAACACCACCACAAAAACCCAAAAAAATGACACAATCGGTAAAATTGACTAACGGTTATGGGGGGCACCTAGTCGAGTTTACCCAAAAAACGGCACATGACCGGCAAACATTTTTAACAACTGAATTTTTTTATCTCATTCCTTCCCCTCCCTGAATCTTCCCCTATCTCCATTGGTTAAAAGATGGTACTTTTAGCCCTATTTCACATCCAATAGCTACATATAACTAACACCCGAGTAGAGATCCCGAACCCCGGGATTCCGACCAATTTCTGATCGGTTGGCTGATGGTTTCTAATCCCGGGATTTTCGGGACCAGAAATTGGGCGGGATTTCGGGACTGGAAGTCAATCATAATCGACAATCAAATTACGGCAGGACTCGAAAAGTGCAAATCGAATCCATATGGACGAGAAAGCAATTAACATGCAGGTTCTCATCAAGATGCGTAAAGAATAGAACAAAACAAACCGATGCAACAGTTAACAAGAGAATACAAAGGGCTTTGTAAATAAATAAGTATTGACTCTTTGGCATTTAGTGTATTCGTTACTTCGAATGATTTGAAGAAATTAATACTAGCGAATGCGTGCACAGATTTCCTCAACAACAATCAAAAACAAGGTTGTGGGCTACGCAAACAGGATAAAGAAAATAATAAAAAGTGAGATAAGACAGGCTAGAATCTCAGGTGAACGGTTCAGTTTGATGTTTTATGAATGAAATTCGACTGCAAATAGCCGCTATATAAATATTAACATCGACTCAATAAATTCTTACTGGAGCTTGGTGCGAGTAAGGATGTCAATGGCAGCTGAAAACTGCCTATATATATTATGCCTGGTTTACACATATAGCGAACGTTTCGTCGAGGAACTTGTGAAATTACTTCCCTCCATATCTTCGTATGTAAAAAAAACAGCCGAAAATAAATAAGGGGACCATTTACACACTCGGCTCGCCAACATTTGTCATGTGTGTAAACGCCGCATTAAAAGAGTGTCTTGCTGAGTTTGATGTTTGTTTTTGAAAAGACATTGTTACCATCGTAATTGATGGGTCAAACGAGACGCGAAAAGTAGGCAGACTAGGTGATGCAGAGCAAAATATTTGTTTGGCGCATAGCATTCACGTGGCAGTTTGCGATGTTCTCTATAATAGGTGGTCCATTCCAGATTATAGAGTTGATGAAACAGCTGATAGTCTGGACGACGACCACAAAAATTTGGATGGTCCTGAATCAGCTCTCTACATTCGCCTGCAAAACACACCAGATCTGCCACCAAAAAAAAATCTCCCACCAAAAATGACAATGTTCTTCAAAACTATGTAAAATCAGAGCAAGGCAAAAACCTGTCTCTTTTACTGGATTGCAAAACAAGGTGGAATAGTCTCTTGACAATGCTTGAACGGTTTTCCATTTTGAAAAATAGTAAACAGAAGGCATTAATAGACCTCCTAAATCCAGATTGATTCAGAAAATTATTGAAGTTTTACTGCCTGTGAAATTGATTGTGCAGGCCCCAAGTCGCAGAGATGCAAATTTATACACTGATAACGTTTTATTGAGATTTTTATGTAGGAAGTTAGGAGGAAAACGGTCCATTCTTTCCAACGCTATGAAATTTTCAATATCGGACCGAATAAAAAAGCGTCAGTGTACCGAACTATCTGGTATGCTAAGCTATCTCCAGAATTCACGTTGTGCTAGCGAAAATGTAGCCCTAAACCCGAGGGACCTTACACGAACATACTTACACATTTTCTTCAAGGCAATGATTCTTGGGAAAGTAATGAGCCGGACCTGGATCCGTCGGATTTCGCCAGCACAACACTTTATCCATCACCATACACCGCAAATGTGGTTTGCGATGACGGGCAGCTGTTAAAACAGTCATATATATAACCAGCAGCGGTACTCTTATTCTGGCACGACTGGTGCCTTGAACGGAAAATCACTTCCTACTGACCTGTCGGGAATTTCATTTTATGCTTGTTGTAATAGCGATCCAGCAGATCAGTCATCGTTGGAATGTCATAAAAAGTTTGCGCTCCACATGGTTTCGATAATTTCACATGTCCATAAAGACTGTTATCGTTCCTTAATGTGCCCGAGTAGAAAGGACCCTTTGTTCCCGTCCACTTGTGAGCAATGTCAGCAATATCACGGCCCTTAATAGTGTATCGGTTCGGTGCGAGCTGCCAGTTACGGTGTGCTTCCAGGCTCCTTGATAACTCCCGTTCAAATCGAGGGCATGCGCTTTTTACACTTCCATTTGTAGGCAGATTGTCTGTCCCGGCAATAACAATTTATGGATGAAATATCGTGAAAAAAGATTGCTTGGAAAATGAAATTAATCAGCCAGCGACAGATTTTGAATGAAGTCAAAGGAGTACTCACCTATTTTGCCTTCGCATTTTCCATAAATTTGCCGATTCCTGATTATGTGTGCATCAAGCTGCAATTGATTTGCTTTCACCACTAGGGAATAGCAAAGAAGAAGCATGAAGCGAAATGAAATCCAATTGAAACTTACGTACTTTTTTTCAGAAGCAGTGGTATTCCCACTTGTGGGGATGCAAATGTTTTGTTTTTGAAAAACTCATTCATTATTCTTCTTCGTTGTTGGAAACACGAGTGTAAATTGAGAATTATTACCTGTCCACGGAATAAAATACTTTTCAGCGCAATAGTGACAGGATTTCACGCCAAACATACAGGTAGCTACAATTGTTTTTTTAATAGTTCAAAGCAAAGTTTGAAACCAGGTATTAAAACGGAAATTAAAAATAAATTTTCCACCTACACAGTTTTCCTCATCGGTATAAATAAGGTACTCAACGGAAGACTCTATCGTGATTACCCTTTCTGTCCTCTTATTGAATGTATTTTTGTGCGTGTTTCCTGACCTTCTGCCACAAAACAGTCGTCGCTTCGATATACATATATTCCCTGTAACCTTCCTCTGTCAATTTATGAACAATTCCTTGCGGAACTCTCTTGTTACCTCAACAGTCGTTTTTCCATCGCTTACGTTCTGCTATGTGGTGATTTTAATCTCCCAACTCTAGATCGGTTATCATCTCGACTAATAACGCCTCTTTAATAACGTCTTCGTTTCTTTCATTTTGTTCCCTCTCGCAGCTTAACAATATACCAAATACCAGCAATTGAACTCTGGATCTTGCTTTATTCAATCTCCCAAAATCATCACTTTCCTTAAGCGTTGTTCTCTTTCCTTACGTTCCTCCTGACCCTCATCACCCCCTTCTTATTCCGAAAATTTCAGATATCAATTCTATGAGGAATAAAATCCCATCTTAAATACATTTTAGCCTTCACAAGGCTGTAGGGATAGTTAAGTGTTACTTTAAGAAAAATTTTGTACATAAGGGGAAGGAAAAATAAAGAAGAGGTCTAGAGCTTAAACTGGACTTATATAGTGTAGAACTGTATTTTAATACTATATTGCCTCCTATCGGCAACCAGGTATAAGAATTATAGACTGCTACCTTGAAAGTCTGGCAGCTTGCCTTAAAGCGGCAATCACCTAAGAGAAATATCGGCTGCACGAGCACATCTCAGCGCCAAACATGCTGCAATCTGCGGGTTGCATTAGGAATTATATCAGAAGTAATTAAAGCCAAAATGTTTTCTTACAAAGAGCGAGTTTTATCAGGAAGCATATCTCGAAAGAAGTATGCAGGATAAGGAATCTACTACAACCTGAACTTACGATCATTACAACTTGAATGCTGGAGGATGAACGTCTATGGGTGGGATCGAGTTATATCTTACCGGTCATTGTACCTTCATGGCGTTTTGACATTCATATGACATAGTGGTAGGCATAATAAAGCATTACTGAAGCTCATCAATTGCGGCCATGGTCTCATCGGAACATTGGAACACTCTTGATATGACTTGGATTGAACCGAATCGGAGATGGTCTCGCTTGGGCCAACGTGTATTCGAAGCATAAGGCCAATGACAAACACGGCGGTTCCAGCGAAGCGTTTCCCGAAAGGAAAACTGAGTCGGTTTAGCCGTGCATTCATTTAGCATTGTGATTACACACACCGCGGTGCGGACCGCCTCTCGGTTTCGGAACCGAGTCGGTAGACGAGAGAAATTACCCATAGCTGCGAAATCCGATCGAGCTGAAATTATCAGGATGCATTGGGGTGCATTGAAATTTTCAGGATGCATGGGATATGAGAATGAAAATCTGATAAGAAAATTGATTTTTGAAGAATGGCTAGGATACAGTATTGGAAAATGAAACATTTCTGGGCACTTAGTTTCTTAAAGTAGGCAATTACAGATTTTCAAAGTAAATTAGTATTAGAATCACTTTGCCCAAATTCATACACTCAGAAAAATTTCACCACTTAACACTTTATTAGAATCACTTTAAATCAAAAGTTGAAATCACTTTGAAATAAAAAGCGAATCTTATTTGAATTCCACTTTATTATAAAAATTTTATTTTCAAATCAAAATTTTTCATCATTGAATTAAAAAAAAACGTATATGGAGCCAAATCATATTTGAAAATTTTTTAATCAAAAATGTATTATAAAAATAAAATTTTTATAATAAAGTGAAATTCAAATAAGATTCGCTTTTTGTTTCAAAGTGATTTCAACTTTTGATTTAAATTTGATTCTAAAAAGTTTTAAGTGCTGAAATTTTTCTAGGTGTACATATGTATGTACACACGACTACTTTTTTCACAAGCATCTATATGATACTCCGACGTAAAGCTTGTCGCACACTATTCCGTCACGGCACGACACGACATAGAAAAATGTCGTACGATAGTCGGTAGACCACCGCACACTGTACCGAACCGACCGACACATCAATTTGTGAAAAGTGTTCAGAAAATGCATTATGTTTAATGCAATGGAAAATGTATATTGTTAAAAATTAAAAAGAAATGAAACTGAAATTAATTGTAATTTCTTCCCATCTATTTTTCTTCTTTTGTGTGTTGTCGTAAATTTTTGAACTTATTTCATACAATTCTTTCTATAGGGTGGCGTAAAAGTTTCTGCTCTAAGATATGCAAAATCAACCCAAATATATTAATAGGGAAAAGCTATCTTTCAAAATTTTGAGACCGTCTTCCATTTTTCTTTAGCTTTAATTAATGCCTTAATAGAGGTAAAGTAGAAATTTCATTGATGATACCAAAACAATGGCTGTTGTTGTTTAAGAGTCGGTAAATACAGGTTCCAAAATTCGAAGCGGATTAATATAAAGACCTTTTGTTAAAACCTGAAAAACTTTAGAATTCTTCAACGGATCGAACTGATCATAATGGTAAATAGTCAACTTTACGTGAATGTTTCCGAAAGTGAATTTTAGACTGTGTTGAAAACGAAACAGGGCATAATTCATACTAATTATATATTATGTTGCTTCAAGTGTGTTTAATGTTGTACAGGAAATACTAAGGACAGAAACTTTTGCGCCATCCAGTAGTTTCTGGCCAAAATTATACCTTATCCATTACAAATTCGACATTTTTTCTCTTAAATCAAACTGCCGAACGGCAACCATTCTGAAGTGTTCAGAAAATGCATTATAATTAATACAATGGAAAGTGTGTATTGAGAAACATTTAAAAAAATTTAAATTGAAATTTTTTCACCAGATTCTTTTCATATATTTTCCTTCTTTTGTGATTTATCGTAATTTTTTTAACTTATTTCATACAGTTTTTTCTATTTTCTGGCCAAAAAATTTTACTTCATTCATTTCCAATTCGTTATTTTTTTTAATATAAAACTGCCGAACGACAGCTGATGCTTATCATAAAATCTATGAAGCTATATGAAAGCCCGCACACTTAACCGACACGACACGCTACAACGACGTACATCATTTGTCGGATTGGATTGAATTCGAACATCCCAAACGACAAAAATTTTTTGCTGTCCTGTCGTGTCGTGACGTGTTGGTCAAGTGTGCGGGCGTTCATACAATTACATACAATTTATTCTCACAGATTTTTGTCGTGTCGTGTTGTGACGTGTCGTGTCGGAATAGTGTGCGATATGCTTAATTTGTAACTAAATCCACTCGATACACGTTACTGTAACCCGCTGTGTGTGTCAACCGACGCGCCAAACTGAAGCGTTAAACGCTTCGGTGGAACCGCCGAGTGTGTCATTGGCCTAAGATGTGAGGATTTGCACATAATGCTTGCATACAGCAAGTTTAGAAGCAGGTCGCACATCGTATATTGACATCAAGTGTTCATTAGCGTAAAAAGTCACACTGAAGAAAAGTCATTAAAATGTTCAGATTCAGTGCTCTTGCACTAATTTTAGGAGGGAAAACACGCATACTGTGGAGTCGAGGTGTAAGTACATTGTTGCTCAAAACAAAAAACAGTTATCAACTGAATCAGTTTTCTGCGCTTCTTAAGAGTGTTGATTAGTAGAAAAATATTTGCTACAATATGGTGCTTTGTTATTTTGTCGTTATATTTTTGTTAGTCGTTGCGTATACCGATATATCTTACTCAGAGAAACAAAATAGGGTAGTAGCTAAAAATGGACTTGAAAATATTGCAAAGAAAAGCTCTGGTAAGTATTTTGACTAAATTCATTAGCTTTAGTATTTAACTCGTTTTGCCTCAATTTCAAATTTCCATTTATATATATATATATATATATATATATATATATATATATATATATATATATATATATATATATATATATATATATATATTTATAAATATATATATATATATATATATATATATATATATATAGTTATATATATATATATTTATATATATATATATATATATATATATATATATATATATATATATATATATATATATATATATATATATATATATATATATATATATATATATATAAAAATAGGCTGTTACGGTTCGAAAAGAGTTAGAAGATACGAATTGTTGTTATTTAGTTAGTTAAAGTTTGAGTATAGAATAAGACTGAAAAGTTAGTGTGTAAAGTTAGGTTAGTAGTGACCCTACCGAGGATGCGGTCGCCGCCAGGTTAGGACAAGTGTGCGCGATCAAAACTTCAAGACCCATAACCTCCATGACCCAGAAGCAAACAGGCCGACAAATTAAGTCAGGGTCACCATATAAGAGGGCCTACCTAACTAATTCCAACCGCAGCCGCAGAGAATAGATTTGTCAACAGACGAAAATCAAATCTGAATGAGAGCCCGGGAAGCTGAAATCGTAATTTCGGAATATCAACAAGTGGATCCTTCAGTTCGACACTCATCGGTAAGCTACAATAGTGGGCTGCGATTCAAAAACATGTAACCGACTTGCCACATTTTGGTCAGGTCGACCCCTAGGACAAGGTAGGTTGTTGATGTTTGATTTCAAATGTGTTTTCGTTTTCCTAACGTTCGATGATCGATAAGGCACGTATTGTGAGTTGAAATGGCCTCGGCAACGGTGTTCATTCGAGTTGTACCCGTCGCCTTCATGTGTTCCAACTCCGGAACCTGTGAGGATACCATGTGAGTATACGTTCAACTGTTGTCCTCCTTCCTTCATAAGTTGCGGGTGTGTTATATGGCGCTGGGCTGTGATGAGGTGACCTTGGTAGATTTATTCTGTCAATACTGGTCGAGAGTAGGCTGAGCGGGACGTGGGTAAATCTTTCCCCAATCCGGTACCTTCCCTCACATGGCTCGTCGGACTTGTCGACAGTGTCGTGGTGGACCGATTTATAGTCTCCCAGAATGGTTGATCAATGATTTCGCTTATAAATGATTTCGCGTATGGTACGTTTAGTGTACACCGTTTGCGTACGGGTTGTGTACGCGTACACATTTCGTATTGTAGATAAGGTTTGTATATATTGTACCGTACAGTATTCAATCGTAGTGTACATTTGCATTGTGTATATTTCGTTCATTTTTATCGTTTGTATACATGTACGCAAACATTACAGACCGAGGTAGGATATGTGTAGTTTTTGTAGTGAATCTGTTTGCGTACGGGCGTCATAAATGTACGGTACAGAACATTAAGATACGGTACGATAAGGTTTTTTTTTCGTTCACTGTTCCAATCATTTTACGCCAATTTAGTATGTGCATTTCATTCTTTCGGTCTAAAAAGTTACATTTGGTGCTTGAATTTGCAAATTAAGCTGTGCAAATGTCTTTTAAATAACAAAATCTATCGAAAATTTAAATTCTTGATATTTTATCCGTCAGAAATGAACAATGTTTTCGTTTTTCCCCATTGTCAAAATTTTCGCTCGAAAGAATGGCCGGATAATACAGACTTCTCAAAATTTAGTTGCACGATTAACTGAGATTAACTCACGATTAACTTAAAATTTAGTTTCACGATTAACTTTATATATGACTTCATGTATAACTTTTCAATTTATACTTCTGATATCTTAATAATTCCGTTAATTAACCTTGATTGAAGTTGTACTCAGATATGCATTATTGTCTTAACCGACAGAGCTTATTACGTTAATATCCATTCAACAAATCTCAATCTTTATTTTAGGCATAAACACGGCAACCAATAAATTGGCAGCCTACTCTGGGACGAAAGAAGGTCACATGGAGTATGAAAACAAAATTCTTGCCATTCAAATATATGAAAATAGCAGTTCAGAGGGTTTAGATTTAAACCCACCGCATACATTATTCCGAATATCAGAAGCAACTTCCAACGATATTAAAGCCTATACCACTGCAACAAATATGATCATGTTTATAGCCCAGATGGTAAGTTCTTTTAAATCATACAAACCATACCTGCAGGGTCCTGCGATTTACCTCTGTTTTTGATTATTCCTCATGTATAAAATAAAGTCGGGTTAGTTACACCATTTATAACTCAAGAACGGCTGGACCGATTTTATTATCTTTGTTTTGTTGGTATTTGGATTGTGAAAGTGCTAATGAACTCAAATACAACAAATCTTTTATTATACACCGACGTACTCACTAATGATGGGTGAACATGCATATGCGAAAGTGTTTCACTTATTTTCAAACAAATCAAATGTATAAAATATATGTTATTAGCTATATTAATTTTTGACGCGTTGGAATAACAGAATTCTATTCTGCATAGGTAGCTCATGTGCTGAACTATAGAATGTGCTGATAGTTCGTGAGTAGTTGCATTTTTTTGCCGTGAGGTGGCTTTGGATTTTTCAAGGTAATGTTGGATGTTTTGGTAGTTAGGATATTAGAAATATCCCTCATAATGTGTAGAAAGTTAAAAGAGGTAATTTTCTGTTAGTTTTTTTTTATACTTCATATCGATTGTGGTAATTTATATTCGTTGTTTTCTCCCTTTCTTTTTTCCCTTTTTCTGTTTTGCGCTACCACCGCGAATACAGCAACCTGTAGCAATATTAGCTAATGCACCAGCTGTTCTGTATTCGATCGTTTTTTTGCGCCATTGTTCTATGCTGCTCTGCACCGGAGCAAAAAAAATCACTTCTTGTTTTCATTAGACGTGTTTTTTTGCTCCCCCTATCCAGAACAGAACAATGCTATCCAGAACAGACGCATTGGAAACAACAACTAGATAGCATTGTTCAGTTATCGATAGGGGGAGTAAAAAAACATGCCTATTGTATCATGGTTCATCAGGTGCACGGAAGATTGGAGCGAGATTTGCTTCGATATTCACATTTTTATACTAAAATAGATACTGTGAGAGTCAAAAGTAATGGCACACTTAGAAATTTCATTTTTGAGCTAACATATTTTTCTAACTGTAAGGTATTGAAAACAGTTGAATGTCTCAAATCAATGTTTTATTTGTTCTGAAGAACAGCATCAACAAAATACAAGTAAAATTTAATGAATTTAACAACATACCAAACACCAAAAACCAATTGTTTCAAATTAAATGTCCGTCTGATAGCATTTTCAAACCATGTGATTTACTTTTTCTTCAGTGCAATTTGAACGAATATAGCTGTTAAAAACACATGACAATAATTTCCGAGCTCTAAAACTTGAAATTTGTTAAGGTCAGTTAGACGAATCATCCGATAACTAACAATAGCTAGTGTATTCACTTCAGCCAGTAACGAAATTGTCACACCATAATGACTTTAGGTGTAAAGATAAGTGAGTGAGCTTGGGGTTTTCAAACTAATCACGGACTGTAAATTGTTCAATTAAGTTATTACTTGCAATAAAATTATTTGGAATTATTTTATTATTTCACAGTAAATTAAAGTCCTAGGCTTAGAAAGTTAAGCTCTGAGGTTCATTTAGAAATATTTTATTTTTGAATATTTCAATTGTATTTTTACTGTATTCAATAAAATCATTTCAAATTTTTACACAGTTCAAATACTAATCACTGGATTTTCTTTCAGATTGATGTGTTTCTGTCGCGAAATATCATTAAACAGAGAAACCTTGCAAGTTCGATATTACCCGAGAAACGTGAAATCTCAAATACGAAGCCTCACGTACGAACTGTTCGAAATCCCCAATCTGGAGCGACATTTAATTCTCACATCGAATTTCACGAAAGCCAAAACGATTCTACAGTCCAAGACATTTATAATGGCGCTATTTTAACATGTTTGGTACGTGAAGCTCGAAAGACAGAACAGAAAACAAACATTGGTGAATGTATTTTGCTTTTACTATGTAAGATATCACCTTTTGTATCCAAAATTCAGGAATCTATGATCGCTACTTACAGCAAAACCGAGAATTCAGAACTAAGTTTTATTCAGAAATATGTCATACCACAAATAAATTCTTATAAGCAGCATGATGTTTTTTGTCAGCGAAGCTATTTTAAATGTATAACTGATTCTTGGAAATAAACTCTTTGGTTAAAAACTAGTAGCCTCGTGCGTCATATATGAATTACTTTAGCGTCTTTAAGTAAATATTTCGGCACAAAAGGGGATGAAACGAAGACAAAAAACCCCCTAGCGCATCAGAACCGCCAGAAACACTAATGTTCCAAGAGCAGTAGAGGATTTGTGCAGGTTTTGAGTGTTTATTCTACCACTAGCTACTTAAGGCCACTACCACTAGCTACTTCTCCTACTTAAGACCAATACACTCTAAGTAATAATAGACCCTAAGCCAATTTAATTTCGATGACTTCATCGAAAGTTACAGCGATAGAAAGGTCTTTGGGATTGCCATCCGTAAAATGTCCAGACCTTAGAAAATTTAAACATTGTTTACTTATTTTCATTGCAAATGTTCGCGATGTGAATACTAATGTAAGCAAAGTAACAAAAACGCCTCGTGCAGGCAGCCCTTTGCTAGCACCGAATCCAAAAATATGTCACATCTGCCTCACGTTGAAGCCAACCTACTCTGCGAATTTCGTATTGATCCGATGACTGCATTGGAAGTTATAGAGAAACAAAGAAATTTAGGGCTACCACCCGCAAAAGCTTTCAAATTTTCTAGATGATAATATTTGTTGTTTATTTTCACTACAAGATCAATATGATTTGAAAAATTTATGATAAAATCACTTACTAAAGTTATGCCAAAAAATACAAAACCAACCATAGCTGGCAGCCCTATCATTGTTTTACCAATTAGATTTCTGCTGAGTATTGTCTACAATGTTTACTTTGCCATATGATTTTCGTAATGATTCAATGACATCCAGGTTGAACGAGTGGCACAAAAACTGGGGCTGCACATAAATGAAGGAAAGACCAAGTACATGGTGGCAGCATCTGCAGGAAGAACACCTAGAGTTGGTCAGATCTTCAGGGTAGTTGAGCATGAATTTGAAGTCAAGGTAGTTTCGTTAAACTACCTTGGGTCAATTGCAGCAGCCGATAACAATATGGAGAAAGAAATACGTGGGCAGCTGCTCAAATATAACTAATCCTACTACAGTCTATCAAGGCTCTTCAAATCCCGAAATCTCACCCGAATATCAAAGTTGCTGCTGTACAAGACCATGGTCCTGCCAGTACTCACGTATGGATCCAAGACTTGGGTGCTCAGCAAAAGGCACTGTAACCTCTTAGCCGTGTTTGAGAGGAAAGTTGAATTATTCTTTGGCTGGTTAAACAAGTTTGCTGAATTTAGTGGAGCCACGGTTGATCGACCTGTGCTGTTGTTGTCACACACAAAAAACCTTGGCGTCATTACTGAAGCTCGTTCAAATGGGATTATTATATTATGCCTCCCGCCACGTACGACTCATCGACTTCAAGTCACCGGAGTGACATACATGAGCACATACTACGACCAGCAAATCATAGCTTGACCTCGTTGCAATCCAGAGATGGAAGTAGCACAGATTTTTAGTAAAGCCTATAGTCATCCTTCTACAATGGTAATGGCGGTAAATGGCTACAAAAAATGTGGCAATGGCCATACAACAGTTTCTTTCGATATTGATTTTGCTTCATCATTGATGACAGGTATTTCACATACAGGGAGGTTATCCATTACTAAAACATTGCCCGGAACCACTACGTCGGACAACAGAGCAACAGCTCCAAGTAGACCATTCGCATCAACTGTCGCTTCAGTTGTCGCTGAAACGATAAGTAATTATTGACGAACCGCTGGCAGTGCTGCCATTTTAGCATTCTGAATGCTAGATCTGGCATTATTTTTCCCAAAACGGCATTAGAAATTTGGAGTTAGCATTTAGCATTATTTTTAGCATTTAAATTTAGACTTAGGAATAATCTGGCACTCATTTATTTACAATCTTGCTTATCAGTTTTTTCTCAATAATAACTCTGTTCGTGTACTTTAAATCGCATTCATGGACTGAACCTTCCTCAATCATGTGGTGGGGGAAACTACTGAAAAGTACAAAATGCATTCATGGCATTTCCTTAGAAGTGACAACCAGAAGTAATAGTTGTATGATTTTGAAATGATGATGTGATTATAAAGTCATATTAAGCAGTAATAAAGTACCTCCAAAAAAATATTCGAATTTCATAGCATTGCGCGAAAAATATTATCCTTGCCGCGCATATTTGAAAATATGTATTCACCCCACACCGTTTGAGACTTTTCAGGATCTGGCGAGCCCAGATTCAGCTGAAATCGCATGCTCTTTCATGAAAGAGGGAAAGTTTTCAGTGTTCAGTCAAACAGCGTACAAAAACATCTTCCTGGTAATGCATAGAGGACGCGAACAGATGCGATACTGCCTCATTTCAACAAATATGCGCTTTAGGCTAGATTATTCTGAAAGTTTCATATGTAAACCTACTCCCAGCGAACGAACCCGTTGTCGACCGATCAATCCCTGCTGCAAACTCACCCGCTGCCGTCTGCAGATGATGCCGCTGCAGATAATAGCTAAAAACACATTAGAAATAGTTAATACGACCGGGTCGAAGCAGTGCTTAGGCGGGTCCCGACTCGGAACTTCGTTGGCTTGTAGATGGTCCTTTTTTTTAGTGAGTCAAACCTCACATACCCCGTGGTGATAGGTCACCCGGGGATCTGGTATGCAGATTTTTTTTGCCATCTACACTAGGGAAAAAAAAAGTTTTACACCTTTGTGCTTTCAACAGAACAAAGGATATATAGTCGATTTTCTATTCTTTGTCTAGGAGTTCCGGAATATCCCTGTCCCTAGTCACAAGTGCTGTTAACGTTGCAAAAAAAGCGAAATATTAAGTGAAATAAAATGAAAAGGTAAATATTCCAATATTAAGGCAATTTCGGACTGCGTTAAATATGGTAAATTTAGGTTTCTCGTTTCATTAAATCGTGATGATGCTAAAAACTAGTGATGTGTCCCATCGACTTCAGATTCCCAGGATTCTCGGGCATCAACAAGTTCAAGTTGACCAAAGTATGTGCATTCTAGTTATATATTTTTTCCTGAATAATATAAATAAATTGTTAGGGCTTCATATGCAAGCGATCGCACGGATAACGATGCAGAAAAATCTTCGTCATTCGCCACTAATACTTTTACTTAAAAATAAATAAATATTGCTGTTTTGATTGTGAGATTCGAAATGATGTTATGAAAAATATTGGTAGAGTTGAGCTTTGCACAAAAGAAGAAGGTTGAGATGTAATTGACATGTCTGTAATAGATATATAATCATCTTGAGATGTAAGTTTTAAACTTCTAATTTGTTTCTATTATATAAATATGTATATTGTTTTCATATCGAATCATGTTTATTTTAATCAAATAGCATTATTTAGCATTATAATTTTAAAGGATCTGGCGTTATTTAGCATTAAATAAAATTGAATCTAGCATTATTCCAAAAAAATTAATGGCAGCACTGACCGCTGGTATGCCGCATGCCTTTTGTCTATTTATTTATTTATTTATTTATTTATTTATTTGAGTCCATTTTAACAGGCTTCTGCCCAATTACAAAAATAGAAAAATTAAATAAATTCAAAAGAAGTAAATAGCAAAAATTAACAAATAAATGAAAATATTAGAATATACATATTAGAACTTCAACAAATTAAAGCTAATATACAATTCAACAACGAAGAAAGTGCAAAAAAAAGTACTAAAATTAAAAAGAAAATCAATCATTACAAGAAACATTAAGAATTATGTCTTTAATTTGGGACTTAAATTGACAGAGTGTAAGCGGAAAAGGACCAAGCTGAAGATCATTATGCTTCCTGGGCATACGCAATAGCGGTGAGTTGAAATAAACTTCAGAACGCGCGAAGGGAAGAGAAAACATTAACTGGGATCTATCTGAACGATTGACGTTGCGTAGACACAGCATATAACCAAGATCGGAGAGCATAGGGCAATGGAGCAGCTTGAAAAGTAAGCACTCGTCAAGGAACACTCGTCGGGACTCTAATGAAGGAATTTGGAATAAGGAAAGACGATCACTATAACCACAGTAAGGGATTTTGAATTTAAATAACAGTGAGCGAGTAAATCTACGCTGAACGTGTTCCACTGCATCACTGAGATATTTATGACGAGGAGACCACACTTGACAACAATACTCTAGGATGCTACGAACAAGTGAAAAAAACAAATGGAAAGAGGTAGCGATGTTAGTAAACGAAGAAGAGCATCTAAGAATGAAACCGGACAGACGAGAGGCCTTGGCAGTTATATATGCAATGTGCAGGTCAAATTTGAGCTTTGGATCAAAGTGCACACCAAGATCCTTAAAATTGTTCACAGCCGTAATGGAAGAGCCGTAAAGAGTATAGGAGTAAACAAAGGGTGACATTTTATACGTATATGACATCTGATGACATTTGGATATGTTCAAAGCAAGTGAATTATTCGAGCACCAGTCGCACAGAGTACAGAGATCATTTTGGAGTTGGAGGCAGTCGTTAGTAGATTCAATTACTCTGAAAATCTTGAAGTCATCAGCAAACAATAGGCAGCGAGAACGAATAAAGGAAGGGAGATCATTTATAAATATTAGGAATAATAAAGGACCGAGAATGGAGCCCTGAGGAACACCGGAAAGCGGACAGAAGGAGGAAGAGGTGGAGGAATGCACAGATACAACACAAGAACGACCAGAAACATATGATGAAAACCAAGACAAAAGAGAACCCGACACCCCATAACTTCGAAGCTTTGCAAGGAGAATTCTGTGGTCAACAGAATCAAAAGCTTTTGAGAAGTCGGTATATACGACATCAACTTGTTTCCGTTGGTCTAAGGCAGAAGCAACAAAGTTAGTAAAAGTAATAAGATTAGAGGTGGGAGATCTCCCTTTGACAAAACCATGCTGTTCTGGAGCAAGGAAGGGATGGAGGAGAGGAAGCAGCCTGTTGGAAACCACTCTTTCGAGAACTTTACCAAAACAAGGAAGGAGGGAAATCGGACGGTAGTTGGAAACACAGCTTGGGTCTCCAGACTTGTGGATGGGGGAAATATAAGCAGATTTCCAAGTGGAGGGGAAGGAGCCGGAGGAGAGGCTGAGGTTAAATATAATTGACAAGGGAACACATAAGGACGATGATAGTGATTTGGCCAAAAGGTTAGGGATACCATCAGAACCACAACCAACATTGACATTAAGACATTCGAGTAAGGATTCAATTTCAAGAGGATTGGTGTAAATGGAAGATAGAGAGGATGAAGCAACATGGGGGATTTCACAGGGCAAGATATGATTATGTTGGGAATAGAAGGAAGAAAAATATTTTGCGAAGAGGTCGCAAATTTCACGCGGATTAGATGCCGTAGCATTATCGAGGTACATGGAATCGGGGAAACGATGGGAACTTTTGAGGGAACGGATATAAGACCAAAAGGGTTTTTGATGATTAGAGCAGATAGAGGACTCAATGTTGGAAAAGTAATCTCGGATAGCTAGATTCACGACAGTTTTGGCAGAAGAACGTAGCCTCGAAAATTCGATGAAGTCCTCATGAGAGCCTGTTCGTTTAAACCTAGCTCGAGCGGCATCCTTAGCTTTCAGGGCCGTCGCCACATCATGACGAAACCAAGGAGCGTCATTAGGCTTGCGAGGACGTCTGGAAGGAGTGAAACGGGAGATAAGGTTGGATAGGAAGTTGTGAAATTTTAAGACAAGGTCATTGACAGTGAGGCCGCGAGAGAAGGAGAACCAGTTAACCGAGTTCATTTCAGCTATCATACTAACGAAGTCAGCTTTATGAAAGTTAAAGCGCATGGCTCGAGAAGGAGCTCTAAAGGTCAGAAGATCAACTTGAAGTGTGACTGAGAGAGGAGGGTGATGTAAGTCAGCTTGGACATAGGGAAAGGAGGCGGTATGAACACTGATATTATGAGGGGGAATATTAGATAGAACAAAGTCTAGTATTTTGTTATTTGCATTGGGAACACAGTTTAATTGGGAGAGTGAACACAAAGATAAAAAGGATGAGGTTATCAATGAAATATTGCAGGATGAGATTATGTTAGAAAAGTTATGATTCCATATCAGGTTCGGTAAGTTGAAATCACCACATATTAAAGATAAGGCAGAAGGGAAGCTAATGTTGAGGTAGGTGGATAGCTCATCAAAAAATTTATTATAAACCGCAACTGGGGAATTACAAGGAACATATACTGAAAAAACAATGAGAACTTTTGTGGGAGCAAGGGTAACGCGCACAGCAACACATTCAATAGGAGGAGACGGAGAGAAATCCATACAGAGTGTTCCTTGAAGAGACCTGTGAACTGCAACTAGTACACCACCGCCATCGTTTTTACCTGATGTAGCTCGATCGCGATCACGGCGGAAGACTGTATGAAACGAGAACAGCTCATTATCGTAGATATCTACTGTTAACCATGTTTCCGATAAACAAATTATATGATCAGAAGAAAGAGTAGAGGAGAGATTCAGAGTGCTCAGCTTGGTCCTAAGTCCACGAACATTCTGGTAATATACATGAATTGGATTGATCTTATTAATTTCGGAGGTACTGATTCCATTGGCTCTGATTCCTGTTAAGCACACATTGTTTACTAAGGCTAGGGTGTTTACGTTGTGGAGATCTTTGATCCTGTTTGATGAAAATTTTTTCGAGGTCTCCTGGTGAATTCCTTAAACAGTACACCAGATGGCCAGAATTCTTTGTGAAGGAGAAGATCCGTACCAGCAGTTACCGTTATTTTGAATGAAGAAATTTCCTGATTCTGCAGGTTGTCTGGTGTTAGCTTCTTGCAGAGTAGCAGAGGCGGTAAGTAGCCAAGTTTGGCAGTGATATATTCCATGATTGCTTCTGTTGAAGTGTTGTATGCGAAACGCGATACAAACACATGCAAAGGTGGCGAGGCAACAACTAATCGTGGTAGAGTACGAGCCGGTTGACAAGGCTGAGGAAGACTTCCTGATGGTACACGATGAACTGCAGTCAGTGCATGATCCGATAGCAAGGAGTCGGAAGATGAAGCAATAAGAACGGCATCAGCATCATTAGCGGAAAAATCGCGTTGTGGCACTGGTGAAGCACGCTTATGTTGAGCTGGAGGCTTGGATGACGGATTAGTTTGAGCCTGTGATCTCGGTGAATTCATTCGACGAAGATCCACTGGTGGTACCGATTCTGCCGAAGTAAGAACAGGCCGAGCTTGACTGTTAGGCTGCAGCAGCTGGGGCTGAGTAGAAAGCAGTTGCTTTTGGCTGCGAGTACAAATACCAGCTGGTAGAGGAATTTCAAGAGAAATTGGTGAAGCAGGAGGCGAGAACGTAGTCGCTTCACAGGCAGTCGAAGCGGACGTAGATGGACGCTCCGTTAATGCGAATTTAAGGAGCTTTTCGGTCTCCTTGCGGGAATCCTCAAGCTGCTTATTTAGCACGTTGAAAGAAGCCTCGAGCGCAGCAAAGTTTCGAAGATTCGCCCTGAGTCTCTCAACGTAGGTTGAGATAGAGAACTTCCGGCATTTATCGCAATAGTAGTGGATGCCGGAGTCCGCGCGATTAATGCAGTCGCCCATGGGTGCAGTGAAACCTGCACATTTAGCCATCATCTGAGATTGAAGCAGAGCCTGAACCCGAATGCTCCACTTGGATGAGCAATATTGAAATAGATCATAGGCTGAGGACAGTTGTTAGTCCTCAGCAAGTAATGCCTTATCCTGCAATTCGTAAAATTTCACGCGTGGCAAAGAGTAAAATTGTCAAATAAACTGTGACCCACTGTATATATATATGTATATATATGTATATATATATAAATATATATAAATATATATATATATATATATATATATATATATATATATATATAAATATATATATATATATATATATATATATATATATATATATATATATATATATATATATATATATATATATATATTGTATATATGAATGAAGAAATATGATTTATTGGGCAAAGTGATTCCAATATTAATTTTTTTCTTGAAAATCAGTTACTTAATTGCAACAACCGACTCTCGGTTTGTTGGCCACGAGATAATGTGTTTTAGACAATGGTAGGAGTAGCAAGTTTATGTGAACTGCAGTTTTCATCGTGTTTAAGATATACAATAATGCAAGTCGCTAGGTTCGGAAAATGTGGGGAAGTATGCTTTGGCTGCAAAACAAAGCATTGTTTTCATGCCAAAGACTTATTGCATTGTCTTTGCCATCATGTATAATAAAATGCTATGCTATTGTTCTTTTTAGTTTTTATTATACTCGCGACATTGTTTCGTCTTTGCCATATGCGTAACAATAGTGCTTCTTGTTCATGAATTTAGTTATTAGAACACTATAGTAATAGAAAGAGCTCTCAATATCTGAGTACCACATTGTTATTATATTGTGTTCGTTCAGATAACTGTGCAATAATTTTTCAAAATTTATGCAGTAAATTGTGTCTTAGCTTCTGTAATTGTAAATATGTTTAAACCTTATTTCCGGATCCTACTGAAACTAATGGAGCTAGTAAGTGGCGAAAATAAGTGACATGAGTACAAAAAATATCCAATTAATTTTGTTTCTCTCGTTTCGTATGTGCTAAGTGCGCTTGTATTGGATGTGTCCTCACAAAAACTATTACCGATCAAGAATCTCGCCGCATTGCTGCAAGGAATCAAAAATTGTCCATGGAATGGGACCTACTAACAAATGTTACATGGTCACGTGAAGGAAACGCTTTTGCAAATATTACCTATGGAGGCTACACAGTGATCGTAGCGTTGCTGCTAATTAAGAGGTTAGTTATATCAACACAGTTATTATTCCAAATTCTAATTCTAATGCCGGGTTTCCACCAAAGAGACAAAACAAGAAACACGGACAAAAAATGTTTTTCTGAACAAAAACACGAATGTTTTGTAAAAATTGAACAGTTTCGAGAACATTTTTGTCTCTGAAAACTGTTTTAGTAAACAAAACACCTTCCCATCGCGATTCGGTAAGATCAAAGCAAAACATGTTTTGTTCGCAATTTTTGTGTCTATTTGGTTGAAACATGCATTTGTTTTCTGCGAGAACACTCAGTATATCGATTAATGTACTTTGGTTTTTAAATTTGTTTTAAATTTGGTGTTAAATTTGTATTCCTGTGTATTTCATATTTGTGTAAACTGAAGAATTTTTCATGTTTGTGTAAACTGTTATAATGAGCTCAAAAAAAGTAGTCACGATGATCTCATTTCTCCATTTAAGCCCACGCCATCAGTAGATAAATAATTCTTCCAATAATTCTTCCGTGCTATAATCAACTCTCCTTTTTAATTGTGAATTGGCCCAATATCTCGGTTTTTTTCTTTTTTTATGTCATTTATTAAAAAAAAAATCACAGTTAATTATAAAATCACCGTCTCCAGACATTTCTCGGACACAGGAAAACATAAATGAAAACAAAACCTGTCTGTTCAGTTGAAACAGTCTGTTTACAAAAAACAGAACTGTTTTCAAAAAACAAAACAAGTATTTTGTTTTGTTTTTTGAAAACAAAACTGTTTTTCGAATTGTCTCTTTGGTGGAAACCCGGCATAATAATAGGCGTGTTTCTTTGCTCCTCCTAACAGAACAGAACAGACACATTGGAAACAAAAACTCCTATCTCAGTGAATTCACAGGGACAGGATTTGTTGTTGTTTTCAATGCGTCTGCATTGGATACCATTGTTCTGTTATGGATAGGGGGAGAAAAAAACAAGCCTAATGATCCAAAAAGCTGTACATATATAAAATAGCACTGCTGCACGTTTAAATATTTTTGGCTTAACTATTTGGGAATACTAGCGCTTTGAATAAATGGAAGTTTTTCATTTCAAAAATTTTCAAAAGTTAACATTATCAATATAGTTTAGTAAAAATTGAAAATTTGTATGCATGGTTAGCTTCTATGTAAACTTCTCCTAACTCGTATTTTGGTAGTATGTACACGATAATAAACCTAAGAGCCTGATGCATATTTTTCATTGCATGAAATTACTCTAGACTGTTTTGATTTCATCGATCAAATAAATGAAGTGAAACACTACTAAACACTACTAAACTGCTAAACTACTAAACTGCTAATGCTTCCGAAAATTTTAAATTTTAAAATGATCGACTGAATTACATTTTACTCATACTTGCTGAATTTACTGATTTGCAGCTATTGCATAAATTCGAATAGAATGCCATTTGTTTATATGACAAATTATGCTAAAGTAGGTCCATGTACGTTAACTATATTATATATATATATATATATATATATATATATATATATATATATATATATATGATATATATATATATAATGTATATTATATATATAATGTATATTATATATATATATATATATATATATATATATATATATATATATATATATCCAAAAAAAAAATATAAATATTCTCGCGAGCGCGCCATCCGATTGGGGTGAAATTTTCAAGATACATTGAGGTATATGCAGAATAAGTTCAGATCCACCAAATGTTTTTTTTTTAACCCTCTGGCGCCGGTGGCTATTTTAGTGATATTCTAAATGTGCCCATTATTCTATAAAAAAGTAGTTTTCAAAAAAATTAGGTTTGGAAAATTAATTTCGAACGTGTTCTTAATAAAGATTTGATACGGTTTTGGAAATGTTTAACCCTGTATGTGCGCTAGGTGCCTAAGATGAGATCGGGAAAATTTGAAATTTTTTGTATTGCGATAACTTTTGACAGAGCTATTGAATCATTATAAAACATACAAAAGATACTGATGTTACTAAGTGGTATACTTATACAGTTTTGTATGAACGTGCTGGTAACCCTTTAGCTAAGGCAGGCACTGAAAGTCAAAACCTTCAAACCATTGACTCTCCTGAAAGATTTTCACTTTTAAGTCACAGTAAAACTTTGGAAATTCCATGTCGGACAAGATCGGTAGCCCTTCCCCAGTTTGCCTAAATTTTTAGCATTAAAAACTTCTGTTCACGGGAACTCACGACCCGATAATCAGATACAACTCAAATTTACAGAATATATTGGCATTAACTAGGATCAGGTCAGATAGAAGCGATTTTGATATGTGGGCAATTTTGTGCCAGTGGTGCCATCTTGAAAAATTACTAAGAAAAATAACTGCTTTTGACCCTATAAATTCTGATTCAGTGACCAGATTTTGACGAAATTCACACGGTAGCTGAATCTTGCTCTAAGCCACTTGTTAGAAATTTGGTTGAAGAATTGGATTGAAAATGCCAGCTATGGTAATTTTGTTTTTTAGATTTTAAAAATTCGCTCATGAAAAGACAGCTCTTTGCCCTATAGCTTCCAGTGCAGTCATGGAATCATAATAAAATTCATATAAACTTATCGTAGACAATAGTCAGTAGAAATCTTGTTGGAAAAATAATGATAGGGTTGCCAGCTATGGTTGTTCTTGTATTTTGTTTAGCATATCTTTGGTAAGCAATTTATTATTTTTTTATTATAAAATTTTCAAATCGTAGTGATCTTGTAATGAAAATAAAAAAACAAATATTAAGATCTAGGAAATTTGAAAACTTTTGCGAGTGATAGCCCTAAATTTCTTTGTATACCTATAACTTTCAATCCAGTTATCGGATCAGCACGAAATTCGCAGAGTAGATTGACGTCAACGTGAGACAGATGTGACATATTTTTGGCTTCGGTGCTAGCAAAGGGTTGCCAGCACGAAGTGTTGTCATTATTTTCGTACCAATAAATGCTTACACTAAGAACATTTGCAATGAAAATAAGTGAACAATGTTTAAATTTTCTAAGGTCAGGATATTTTTCAGATGGCAACCCCAAAGATCTTTCTATTGCTGTAACTTTCTATGGAGCCGTCGAAATTAAATTGGCTTAGGGTCTATTATTACTTAGGGTGTATTGACCTTAAGCAGGAAAAGTAGCTAGTGGTAGTGACCTTAAGTAACTAGTGGTAGAATAAACACTCAAAACCTGCACAAATCCTCTACTGCTCTTGGAACATTAATCTCTCTAGCGGTTCTGATGCGCTAGGGGGTTTTTTCTGTCGATTTTATTTATAGTAAAATTTATGAGAAAATTGATTTTACCCGAAGTTCATTGAGATTTTACTTAATTGCCCAACGCATATTTTCATACTGCAATAGCCACGTTTTACAGTCAAAAACGTTTTCAAGTTCGAAAGATAATGTGAATAAAAATAAAGCTGTTTTTATCAAAACTGGTCCTATTGTAGCGGACTCTCCCTGTTGCTTTTGAAGTTGTTTACATAAATTGCAAAGCTCACTCGTCAAGCACAAGTTCCAGCACAAAGCTATCAACCTCGTTCTTCAAATATCATTCATCCTATGATTTTTCTTAGCCATCACATTCATTGAACGTTTTTTCATTGTTTTAGGATAATTAACTCAACTGCAAGACCATCTATGACAGAAAAAATATTATTAGCAGTGGGTTTTCTTTTCTTCATTGTGATAGGTAAGCAACATTACATAACAAAACGATGTGTTCAATAATTAGTTGGTACAGTTCAATTTACTTAGAGTCAAAGAGCATTATTTCAATTGTTTTAATTATTTTCTAAATAATAAAAATTAATTGTTTTTTAACATACTTAATCTGGTTTACTCAAAAATGGACAAGCTTCATTCATTGTGAGGGCAACATTTGTATGGACAGAAAGACATGCAAGAAGAATTGTATGGACAGAAAGAGATGCAAGATAAGATTCGACAACTACATACTCAGGCTGGATTTTTCATTGCACACATACGGCTCACTACTCGCAAAAATGCAGAATCAATTTCAGATAAAACTGCGCTGTGCCTTAACTTTTTTTGTGCTATTTTGGTGCTTCAATGAAAAATTTTACGTTAATTTTGTGAAATTTGCTTCGTTACCGGTTTTTTTTTATATTGTTCTGAAAGTACACATGCAAAACTTTTAATGTCATGCAAAAATACCATTATTTATTATTAAAGTCCCATTGAAAATAGGTTTTTTGTTCTTACGAAGAGTTTGTCCCACTGTATATGGCATCGAATCACAAAAAAATCTGAGATATTTGGTTAATTTCGAAAAGTTTCGGTAAATTAATTAATTTGTTTTCCTCTAATACGTGAGCCGTTACTAAGCAAAAATACATTTTTCAGTCAAACAAAGAGCCTAGATAAATGGCAAATGACCAACACTGCCTTTCGTACCTAAATATTGTTATATCGACAATTAAAAACAACCCTCATAACAACACTGCACCAAGAAAAATGAGTTACATATTTTTTCAGAAAACTGGCCTGATATATTTTTACAACAATCGCCAATGTTAGTGCGTACTATATTTCTAAGACACCAATTAATCATTAAGAAAAAAATCATAAATTCTGTGTAAATAATGCAATGTGTTTATTCACATTATTATTTTTTTGATGCCCTATTAAATGCTGAATCTATTTTTGCAGTTTTAATCATTTTTCTAATCTTATTTTTCAGGAGGCCTTACCCTTGCATCACTGGAACAAATACCATACGATCTTTCCGATAACGCGATAGTGCTGGGATCACTATCGCTATTTGTTTCTTTACTGTTTCTCATAGATTTAGCCGATCCAAAGGCAAACTATGCATCAAATTTTGTTCAAACGGAAAAAACGTCACGCGCACAAAACTTGAGTGATATAAAAATCTTTAGTCCCAGCAAAGTAGAAGAGTTGAATTCTTCACACTCGCAACTACATAGCTTTAACAAAATTGTTGTGAAGCCAAACGGAAACTACTCTTCTGGTGAAACGATCGACAAAGCTTATACCAAAATGGAACCAACGGTGCAAACACCCACATTTTCTTACATTCTATCACCTGAAAAGCCCCGTAGCCAAATTGTTGAGGCTAAGAAACGTAGAACATTGACTACTGTGTCTTATGATAAAAACCACGATGTACTAAATGCGACACAAGAAACGTACCGGAAGTTTCCAGGGATCGACATGGAAAGTGAATGTACTTACGATATAAGCAACCTAATTAACCCAAATCAGCAAGGTTTCGTGAAGAAAGCTGCTCGCATGTGGGATAAAACAAGCCATGCCAAAAATAAGACAAATAATTTCTCAACTATAGTATGAAGCTAGCTAATACGAAGACCAACACACTGCCAGTAGAATAACTAGATATTAGGTCTGTTCCCGTACTTTCAGTAACTGAATTTTACTGAATTTTACTGAATCATGTGGTGGGGGAATTCATGAAAAGTACGGGAACGCTCTCATTGCATTTCCTGAAAATTGACGAACAGAAGTATCAGTTTTCGGTTTTTGGGAGAACAATAGTGATTATAAAGTCATCCTAAGCGAAGCGGTGATAAATTATCGCCACAAAAATATTCAACCACATGATTCAGAAAAAATTCAGTAAAATTCAGTGACTGAAAGTACACGAACAGAGCTCAGAACCTACTGAAATTTCATCGTATTTAATGAAAGAGGGGAAATTTTTAGTTTTCAGTCAAACGGCGTACAAAAAACGTCTTCATAGCGATTCATTACGATTAATTATTATTATTCTAGAGCTTGACTTATGGCGGACAAATATTTAAGCATGAAAATTGCACAAGACAATACAAACGAGCTTAAAACATCAAAATTTCAACAGTACCAGATACGAGTACGTGGAACATGATATAGACGTAACATTATTGTTAGAAATAGTTTTTTTCATAAATAAAGTTTTGTAGTGACAATGGTTTAGGTTTTGTAAATTTTCCGGCTACTAGCTCTTAAATTTTCGAAGAACATTAGTATTATGATCGGTATCGCCATAAATTCATATTTCCATAGACACATATTTAAATATATATATATATATATATATATATATATATATATATATATATATATATATATATAATATATATATACATAGATATATGTATAGCTGAGTTCACAAGGATCTCGTATGGCAGTGTTCAAAGAATCGTTGCCAATGAATTCCATCTGAAGAAGGTCTCTGCGCGTTGGGTGCGGAGAATGTTAACCGACGAACAAAAGAAGAAACGAGTCGATATTTCGAAAAGGAATCTCGAAAAGTTCCAGGCAGATCTGGAGAAGCTTTTGTAACTTTTCGTAACCATGGACGAGACCTGGATCCACCATTTTGCTCCAGAAACCAAACAGCAATTGACGACCTGGAAGCGACCGTCTTGACTGATACCGAAGAAATTCAAGGTGTCGAGTTCGGCAGGGAAGGTTATGCATCAGTTTTTTGGGAAGCTGAAGGAATTATTATGGTGGAATATTTGGAAAAGGAAGTTACTATATCAGGCTTTTACTACGCAGACCAAATAAGAAAATTGAGGAAAAACGACACGGCAAACTGCGAGCCGGAGTGCTGTTTCATGAAGACAACGCACCGGCTCACAAAGCTGCAGGTACGGGGGCTGCAATTCAGGAAACAACTCGAGCTGCTTGAACATCCACCCTATTCGCCAGATCTAGCTCCCAGTGACTTCAACCTCTTTCCTCGGCTGAAGGAACACCTGGGAGGAAAGAAATTTGAAGACGATAGCGAAGTGATGGTCGCCGTTGGGGCATTTGGGGAGAGTAAAGACAAAAAAAATGTTCTAAGGGTACCACAGCGAATACAGAAACCTACAGAAAGCTGAACGAATGCATCAGCTGTTCTGTGATGGATAATTTTTTTTGCGCCATTGTTCTATTCTCGTTTTGTACCGGAGCAAAAAACGCACCTATTGTTCTTTCCAAAACAGACAACTGACCTTTTGGTTGTCATTCTCCATGAATTTCCCCACCAAATGATTCAGGAAAATTCAGTTCATGAACGCGGCTGAAAGTACACGATCAGACTATTGCGAGAAAAACGTGTCATTTTGAGAATAAGCGTGCCGTGGTCTTTCTACCCAGTTTTACTTGACTGTTAATGCTTTGAATAATCTTGAGCTCTATGTAAAATAGTAACTAGTAGTTAATAAACATTCTTTAGTGGTAAAATGTTAAAAATTAAGGCAAGTTATAATGTAAAAAGATGTCCTTGTTTTTCAATAGAAAAATGTCATTTAATATAAATATTTTATTGGAGTGCCACAAAGGCAACGCTGATTACAAGTTCGCGTTTAAAAAAGAATATGTATTAACGAATACAGAACACGGTACATTGTAGTGTAAAAACATATTTAATACAACATAGAAGACTTACCCAATCATTTTTTGTGATGCGAATATGCCTCTACAAATAGCTCCAGTGCAAAGTTCGTTCCAAGCACTCAATCGGACATTCTTATTTTTGTAAAACAAGTCTGAAGGATACCACCCCCTCAAGCTCACTCCAACAATCACACGTTATCGATCAACTTGACTCATTTTGTTTATCCACGCGCCACTTTACTAATTAACTACTCAGCCTAGCCATTGGCCTAGCCATAGCATAAGAACTAATAAATAGCACTGAATGAAAGCAGTGATGGGCATTTACTACATTTGTAGTAGATCTGCTACTTTTTCTAAATCTACTACTCTGCTGTGCAGCAAATAGGTCTGTTCCCGAACTTCAGCAAACTGCAGCAGTAACAGAATTTGGCAGCTGGCTTCTTTTTGCTGCAAAATTTGGCTTGCAGCAAAAGTACGAAAACGACTTGCTGCGAATCTATTTCAATATATTATAATAGATTCAGGTACGGGAACACACCTAATGATATCTAGATATCTACTACTTTTCCCGAGGAACTACTTTTTAGTGAAGATAGCACTGATGCAACTTCGGTGAACCATTAATCATTAACTGAAGCACAGCGGAAGCTTGAATTACATTGGAATGCAGTGCAGTGCAGTGCAGCACAGCGCAGTTTCGCAGCAGTGCACGCATTGCAAAGCACATTGAATGCAGTGCAGTGCTCTGAAAAATTATGTCAAATCAATTTGTGGAGGTTTGATATTTAGGTTTTCTGCATCTGTTTTCCGTCCATTTACAATTTAATACCTGGAACGGAATTCCCGCCTCAATTTAAATAGTTTTTGCCCGGCCAACTACTCTCAAACGAATGTCAGCTGATGCAGTCTGCAGCGTTTTAAGGCTGAATTACATTGGACAGCAGTGCAGTGCAGTGCAGTACACTGAAATTTAGAACTCATGTAATTGCATGTGGCAATTCACATTAACTGCAGTGCAGTGCAGTGCAGCGGACTGCACTGCATCGTTTAGGCTAATTTCTAAAACGCTGCAGACTGCATCAGCTGACATTCGTTTCAGAGTAGTTGACCGGGCAAAAACTATTTAAATTGAGGCGGGAATTCCCTTTCCAGGTATTAAATTGTAAATGGACGGAAAACAGATGCAGAAAACCTAAATATCAAACCTCCACAAATTGATTTGACATAATTTTTCAGAGCACTGCACTGCATTCAATGTGCTTTGCAATGCGTGCACTGCTGCGAAATTGCGCTGCGCTGCGCTGCACTGCACTGCATTCCAATGTAATTCAAGCTTTAGAAATTAGCCTAAATGATGCAGTGCAGTCCGCTGCACTGCACTGCACTGCAGTTAATGTGAATTGCCACATGCAATTACATGAGTTCTAAATTTCGGTGTACTGCACTGCACTGCACTGCTGTCCAATGTAATTCAGCCTGGAGCGTGCGGCAACTACTGTAAAAATGCTGATCAGCGTTTTCGCTGTCCGTCTGGATAAGTTGCCAGAATGCAGAAAAAGTCGTTGTTCTCGGTTTTTTTTCATGCACTAATGTCTAATTTTTACCACTTTTTTCTGAATCTGCCACTTTTTTGAACAAAATCTGCTTCACAATAATTCGTCTCAACGCCCATCACTGACTGAAAGTACGTGGTTGATTGATGGAAGAAATTGGCAGGAAGTGAAGGATTTACCATCAGCTGGCACCTAAGAGCCAAAACCAAAATAAGTTCATTTTATCATATGCAAAAATGAGAAAAGCATACTCTCAAACGACAGGTGAGAATGTATATATCCGTGTTAGCTAAAAGGTGAGAGTGTGTTGGCGCGCGTATAATCCCATCAAGAAACAGTAAGCGCAGCGGACATTCGTTGGCGACAAACGAAATTCTCTGTAGTGGATTACATAAAAGTGTCGGAGATATTCCTTTTACTCGCCAAATAGTATCCATAGTATTCCGCGTTAACTATCTTATCACTTACCATTTTTATACTTAGAATAGGTTTTCAGCAAATCAATATTGCATAAATTACCATTCGTTATAATAGTCTCCTTGGCAAAGCACATGTATATTGCCTAGTGGGAATGAGAAACGTATCTGGTTGTATAAAGGGGGCGTGTCTTATCTTGGCGGGGTGGACTTGGATATTGCTATCTACTTCTCGCAATCAGTGGGGAAATATCGCAAATAACGTACTTTTTGAGCTATACATAAGGTCTGTTCGCGTACCTTCAGTCACTGAATTTTTCTGAATCATGTGGTGGGGGATATTTATGAAAAGTACGAAAACGCTCTCATTGGATTTCCTGAAAATTGACAAACAAAAGTGTCAGTTGTCGGTTTTTGGGAGAACAATAGTGATTATAAAGTTATCCTAAGCGATGATAAAATATCGCCACAAAAATGTGCGTCCTTCATAATAATATTACGCCAAAACCCGTTTGACAGTTTTCAGTATTTTTCAGTAGGTCTGTTTCCGTACTTGAATCTATTATAATATATTATAATAGATTCGCAGCAAGTCGTTTCCGTACTTTTGCTGCAAATAAAATCTTGTTGACGTCATCGCTTCCCCTCTTTCAGCAAGTTGAAGAAAATTACAGCCGAACTGAGCTGAGGCATTTTGCTGCAGCTTGTCAAATCGACTACGATGGGCTTGGCGCGAGGCTTTGAAATGTATATATATTCAAATGAGCACGCGAAGAAAAATCTTTTCTGTGCAATATTCCAATGAACACGGAATATATTTCTCGCACAACGTTTTTATTGCTATTACAAAATATCCAATGGTGGATATTTAGTGCATGGTGTGCACTTATTTGTATATGATCGACTTCGGTGGAGGCTAGGTTTTAATAAGGACAAAACTGATTTGTACTTTGAACTTGTTAGTCATTGCAACTGAAATGTATTGTTGGCGGGAATATGCTGTTCTTTTATTTTGCAGGCATAATAATATAGATGAATTATAAATTTTGTTTCGCAGGCGGATCAATATTGATATGGGCTCCATTAATAGAGCCTGTTATATCTTTTAATGGAACTCATAATTGCGCACGAGCAAAATATGATAATCTTGTAGATGGAAAAGGATATGTTCACAAGGTGTTTCCAATGCATATGATGGCTTCATCTGGTGTGTGGGCTGTGATCATGACACCAATGTTTCTCACAATTGTTTTTTTTATTTTGCATACTACAAAATACATATTACAAAGATAAGGCTGATTTATGCTTGAGTTACAATCAATGCAACCAACATTTGCTGCCAAGTTTTGTTGGTGGAACGAGTTACAATCAATGCAACACAACATTTACTGTCATCTGTCACTGGCTATATTAAAGAAATTGCTGTTCGATAATTTGGATCCTTTAAAGTCTCGGAAAGAGATATCAGTGAATATTTGATCCTCTAAAAGCTACGGAGTATAATGTAAAGCAAAAATGAGACAAAAAAATACAAATTCTGATTGTCATTTACATATGACATTTCCCATTTCCCGGACTCTCATAGGAACAGGTGGAATTGGATATTTTCAAAAATGTTGTTGCCATGCCAAGTTTGAGATATGAGCAAACTCTGCTGCCAAGCAAAGTTGTGTTGCATCATTGTAACTGCTCTCATACGTTCTCATGGGTTCAAACTCATTTTGACGTGCAACAAATGTTGGTTGCATTGATTGTAACTCTAGCTTTAAGGTCCGCAAGAACGTTTTTCGAAATTCAAATCAACGCAGCTGTCACTTTTAGTGTCTTCTTCTTACTTGCAGCAAGTTGCAGCAGCGCGTTTCTGTACTTTTCCAAATGTTCCCCCACCACAAAAATAATCAAGCTGTAAAATTCTGTTACTGCTGCACTTTGCTGAAAGTACGGAAACAGACCTAGTAACTCAGACCCTACTGAAATTTACTGAAAGAGGGGAAATTTTCAGTTTTCAGTAATACGGAGTACAAAAACGGCTTCATTTGCAATTAATCGTAGTACGCGAACAGACCTATAGTATTTAAGCTATGGCCTAGCTTTGAATCCTGACCATTGCTTAAATACTATATATAGCTCGGAAAGTACGTGAACCGCGATACAATTTGTGATATTTCCCCACTGATTGCGAGAAGGGTAATCTGCCCTCGACACTGAAGAAGAGGGTAGATTACCTTCGAAATATCGATATTTGTCACAAAATTAAATATATCTAATTTCAAAAGGAAAAAAATCGGTTGTTCATTAAAAATATATATTTTAAGTTTTCAAAATACACTGTCGACGTTGTATTCATTACAATTTTCGTAGTGTCTACGTGTCACGTATTAGAGATTATATTTATTATTATTATTTATCACGTATTAGACTGACATGGATAGTACATTTAAAGGATTTTACAATTATTTTCGTAAGGCTTGAAGTGCTAATTTTGCAGCTGAAATTTTAGCTACTTCTGTATTTTTCCCAAACCCATTTACCTCAAAAAGTTTACCACGGCAAGTGAATTTACACTGAACCATGACAATATCATCTTCAACTATAGGTTCCGAAAATTGAGCGTTTGCTCCTTTATATTCCTTTAATTCTCGTACTAACTGCTTTGGTACATTTATGGCGTACTGGCCAATCTCTTTTGACATTAAATGATATATAACGCGCCAGGTTTGATCTAAATCATTGCCAGAATCTAGAAATACTGCTCCAATCAAAGACTCAAAAATATCGCCGAGTGCTTTCGGAACCTCTATGTAATCGGCGATTGAACATTCATCCTCTTGCACGAGTATGCGCACTTGATCTGTAATTTCATGTTTTTTGCTTTCTTGGAAATGTACAAAATGCTCTATGGCTTTTAATAAAGATGCACTATGGGATAGTATGCACAGGTGGAATTTATATCTGACCGTCAGACAAGCTAAGAAAACATTATTTACTAAAGCCGACCTCAGGTCAGTTAGCTCGCCTGGATCCATGTGAGAACAGCGTTCAAATATATAAGACGAAACCAAGAAATCCAGCACGGCATCGCCTAGAAACTCTAAATTCTGATAGCATCCAGTCCATCGGTTTAGTGTATACGAGGGGTGTGTCATTGCCTGCAATAGATAAGCACGGTCTTTGAATTTGTATCCAAGATTCGTTTCTAGCATTTCATAGTTCTGCAAATACGCATCAATTGTGGAATTTTCGACAGCTGGATTCAGACGAGGTTGATAAGTAAGTTTATTTATTAACTTTGAAATATCTTTGTCAGACTTTGGACAAACGCCAAAGAAATTAAGCATTTTGACACCACATTCGATGCCAAGATTTTTAACACAAACTCCAAGAATTGCCTCGACCGTATCAGCACAACATTTATCGTCAATCGTACGTTTTCCAAGAAAAGTCGCAAGTGTAGATTCCTCACTCCGTTCTTCACTTGGGAACCTTGCTATGAATTCATTTAACGTTTTATCTGTAATGAGTCCACTATGAACTTCTTCCTCAGTTAACTTAAGCTTGAATAGAATATATGGAGATACAGCGTGGCTCGTCATAGCATGTTGAATTTGTATGGGCACCGATATTGCTGGTGGTTGCCACCCATTACTAGGATCAAATTGTTCAACGTTTATGAAACCCGGTAGTTTGAGCCGCGCTGCATGGTAAAATAAATTACGGTTGCTGACCAGTCGACCTTTTAGTGCGGTCAAGCAACCTTCATTCCAATTCGAATGCCGGTCGAAAATGTAAAGTGAAACACTGAATTTTAAGAACGAATCGCCTAACAATTCGAGCCTTTCCATGTCAAAGACGTCTTTGGCTGACTTTCGTGTTATCGCAGCTAATAGATCAGATTGACTAAGAACAGTGTGATGCCATAGTAATTTGATTTGGTAGGATCGGTCAAGATATCCATCTAAGACAGCCGCAACATCATGTTGTTTTTTTGGGCTGAGCAATTTGTCACTGGATGTTTCATTTACAGATAAATTTTGCATGAACTGAATGTAGTAATCTAATTCGATTTCATAAATTCCATCAAGTTTTCTTGCAATATCGATAGGTTCTTTGAATTCATTCCATTGACAAACTGAATCCAAAGCATCTGATTTTTCTACCTGTAGAACATTTTTGTTAAGACTGCTGTCGCATAAACTTTCAGACATTTCGATTACATCATCCTCCCCATTAACTTTCCGTGGTGTAACAGGTAATGTACCTGGCTCGTAGTTTATATCAGGAAGCTCCAAATAGGCCATAATATCTACACGTAATTTTTCCGCCAACAAAAGATAGTGAATTCTGTGAAGTATTGTCGGCAAAAATATAGCTTTTATCCATAGGTCGCTTGGAAATTTTAAATTGACACAAAGCTCGGGAATTAGTTTAATATCATCATATCGTTTCGTTTTATTCCGACGTCCTGCTACGCCTTCTCCTGGATGAATCAAATCACGCCTCGATGTAATTGGGTGAACGAGAAGCATAAACTGATCTTTAACGACAACATTTTGTTCATACTTCTCTCTTACGTAATCTGCATAGCTTGAAAAACTCCCATTTGGGAATGGACTAAAAGGTGTCAGTTCGCTAAGAACTCGGACAACTATATACCGAGTTGAACGATTAATGCTGTACCAAGGGCACACAACACTATTTTCATAATCAGCAGGATCGAAACTTAGTTTCTGACGTTGTACTTCTGATAATTCTCGCGGTTGCTGTAACCCTTGGAATCGCTTCACCAATGTCCAATCGATTTGTTTCCCGTCGGCCGTTGGAACTATTAAAAACGCATTTTCTTTGTTTCTGAAGTCGCTAGCAAAAAAATCATTCCAAGTTTCTAATAAATCTCGAAATAGCATGACTTGAAACCTCTGCAAACTTCGGATTTCTTCAATGTTCGAAAGGATTACGTGTTCTGGGTGTTCGCTGATTTCTGCCGTAACTCGACCATCCGAGATGAAAAGTGGTATTTTACATAATTTCATTAGCGGTTTAGATGTTAATAACGCAAAGTTCGATTTCGTTTGGAGCAAATCTCTAATTAATTTATTTTCGGGATGCTCTTCAAATTCCACTGTCAGGTGAATACCGTACATATATGAAACTGACCCAACCTGAGGCCTGGCACTTGTAAGTTGTTCTGGATATGAAATATCATGCAGCCGGCGACTCTTTCCTGTCCCAGCCAATCGCGGGTTATCTGAAATTTGGATCTATATCAATTATATTTCGTGTAGATTATGAATTCAAAAAATGAACTTCTCAATCACATACAATTAAATATTAAGTACAAATGCATCAAATAACGATAAAATGCCATCTTTATTATTCTGCGTTGATTACCTTTTGAGAAGTCTTTCCAATGATTGAAGTATATATCGTCAACTAGCTGGAAACAATTCGTTTTTGATACTGGTAGTAAATGCTCATTCAATTCTTTATTCTCGTAAAGTCTGATGCACGCATTCATAGCAGCAGATCGTTTTCCCACTTTAATGGAGTTGACTTTGTCGCTCTTTGCGAGAAAAGTGAAAAAATCTTCCAGTATTACAATATATTTTACCTACTAACCGAAATTTCATCCTTTACAGTTGACTGAAGAGGTAATCTTACTTTAACTACAACTTTTCCATTATCTGTTGTTTCTTTGGACCATTGTACTGTGGAGCTTGTAAAACTGTCTTGTGGCAATGTCATGCAGTACCGATTCAAAAGTTGTATCGCAGAGCAAGCTTCTAGCACAGCGCCTAATGGAGTACGATACGGTTCAATATCATTTATAAACTGCTCGTCGATTTCTTCCTGCAAGGGCAGATGCCTTTCGATAGTTTTGAAAACAAGATAATCTCGTAACTTTCTTTCCGTTTCCTTCCATTCGATTATTTTCGAAATTAGTTTCGTTATTTTGTTTGATTCAACCATTATTGCGTATACACTATTTGCCATGCGAGCTCGACCCTTCGTTTGGACGTATGAAGCGAACGTTTTAATATTATCATACATAATTACATAGTTGCACGTTTGCACATCAATACCTTCCTCGAGGACACTTGACGCTATGACCAGGTTGCTGTCCCCGCGTTTGAAGTTTCTTAAAATCTAAAGAAAAAGTCATATTATGTAGAACTAAATTTAAGTTCAATAATTGAATAGTTATTAGTTTGACAACTAAAATAGTTGCCCTGCGTCCTTACAGTTGTTGGTTTTTTTTCAGTTCGAAGAAATGTACTATCACTTCAAGATTTTTCCTATTTATTCATTTGCCTTCATCAGAATTTGTATATCCAATTAAATGCGAGACAGAAATTTGACAATTGAAAATATAATCATAAAAACTATTAATACAAATTATAAATTCAATTAATCAAATGAAGTAAAAACGATCATGGTATAAAAAAATGAAATGAGAAAATGAGAAAATTGGACGAAGTCAAGGGAGTAAAAACTAAAAGCCTTTACACAAAGCAACCTTGATTGCGCATTTGTCATAAAAAATAATTGCCGTGTTCCATTATTACTAATTAGTACTCCCAAGTACTTCCAAGTAGATCACAAATGGAACGCCATCTTCGTTCATACGAGCAGATTCTGATCTGTCAAATAGTATACAGTTTTCAAATGTAAAACAGTTGAAAATAAAGCATAGTACTGAGTTCGATTTCACGTGAAACTTTCATACAAAATTTCACGTGAAATCTGTTTCGGCGAAAATTTAGCTTGAAAATAAGCAAGTTTGGTACTGTGTTCTTAGCATGAAAAGTTGCTTTGAAGTTGCTTTCGCTTCGAAAACATAGATGGCACTAAAACATGTTGTCAATCATTTCACGCCAATTTAGTTTGTGCAGTTCATTCTTTCGTGCGAAAAAGTGACATTTGGTGTTTCAATTTGAAAATGGAGCAGTGCAAATGTCTTTCCAATAAGAAAATCGATCGAAAATTGAAATTCTTGACATTTTATCCGTCAAGAATGAGCAGTGTCTCTGCTTTTCTCTGTTGTCAAAATTTTCGCTCGAAAGAATGGTCAGATAATGGGGAAATGTCAAAATTTCACGTGAACTCGAACTCAGTACCAGCCTTAAAGCGAGAAAATAACGAGTGTAAACTACCACAATCGATAGAAAATATAAAAGGAACTAACAGAAAATTACCTCTTTTAACTTTCTACACATTATGAGGGCTATTTCTAATTTCTTAACTACGAAAACATTCAACATAACCATGAAAAAACCACAGCCACCTATTGACAATTCAATAGCCACCTCACGGCAAAAAAGGCGTAACTACTCATGAACTACTCGAGAACGAGGGCGCGAGTAGTTGGAAGTGGCCAGAAGTACTAGCGAGTACTAAATAGTAGTAATGGAACACGGGCAATGATTATTTATTTTGTTTGAAAAATGAGCAATTAAGGTTGCTATGTGTCTAAAAGCTGAGAGCTTTACACCGTAACCTTTATATTAGAACGTACAAATATTAGTCGTAGAAAAATAAGGCCCTCTGCACACGGAGCTACTCAAATTACACGGAACTGGTTTATGACTGCAATTGCCAATCAGTTACGAACTAATTAATAACGCGGATTTACACACGAAGCTACTCCAAAAAGATCGAAATCAGTAAATTTTTTAATGAAATCATGGATAGATCGTCATTAGATTAAGTCGAGGAAGTAAGACAATTGAATGAACTTTTGGGATGGCCTGCGAAAAGTTTCCCGTTTTAAAGTGCTCTATCCGCATTCGGGATCTAAAAGATGTAGACTTGATCATCAAAAGTGTCTGCGTTCTCCACAACTGTGTACGAAATCGAGAGGGATATCAGTATGTGCCAACTGACAAATTTACAATGAGGACAAATTTGCAATTCGATAGCCGTGTCATGGTACAACTACCACAAAATATATCAGTACACGTGAATTCTCCAGCAACAACTCTCAGGAATTATTTAGCGAACTATTTTGTTACGCCATGAGGATCTCTACCCTGGCAGTGGAAATATTGTTTATGAACATAAAATACAACTTGAAAACAAAGGTTTTAGTATTTCCTCTTTACCACATTGAAAAATAACTTGGTGTATGCCTGTCATATTTACTGCCTTTCGTTTCATTGTTCTTCGAATATCCCGGAACCGTGAAATTTTACAAAACTGAATATTTCTCTACATCAATTACGAGAAAAATATGGTAAACTCGACTTGATGCACCACAGCCGGGAAATTCTACCACTAGGGGGCGAATAGGTGGTAGAAGGGTCAAAAATGGAAGAAAATTACACAAAATTATGCAAAAAAAAATACTCGAGAAGACAATACAATTAACGAAAACAAACAAACAAAGAAAAAAAAAACCCAAAAGCAAACACAAAACAACAAAAACATACTAGCCCGACATCTATCGGCAAAATTCATATAACAGCTGTGTGATGCATCAAGTCGAGTTTTACCGAAAAATATTCACATTTTGATCGCCCACCTCAAACTGACACATAAACAGAGCAACTTCAGTCACTAGTAATCCAGCAACTGAGTTCCCTGTAACCAATTACTAACAAGTTAGTGTCTCATTGCGAACTGGTTAGTAATTTGCGTTAGTTTCTTTAGGTTGCGGTGAGTCTAGACTTTAATTTATAAAGTTCATTTTGTAGGATGAAATCATTCCTTTTAAATAATTTTAAAAAATTTACAACTTGGAAAGGGATCAGCTTTAATATATTGTTAACCCTTGGTTACAGGTCTACGTGACACTGTTACTTTGGAAGATTTTCGAACAGCAACTCGTAAATAACCCCAGTCCCTCGTGTATTCTCAGTATTGCGCTAGTACTAGCGCGTGGTGGGTGTATTCAGCCGCTCTGTGCATTTTTCGCGCCATAACAGCAGTGACACGCTCACGTTGATCCTTGAATAGCAAAGCAACGACGTCGGTACGTGAAAATTATTTCGTTTTATTTTAAAACATTTTCTTTTGAGCAAAATGTATATTATTTTAAGAGGCTTTATACGCTATTATAGCGTTGATTATTGTGGCATTTTTATTTGTTTTTTTTTTTTACAATTAGGGTTTGAATTTGGCGCAGGTATGATTAGTAGAAATATGCTTACGGATGATTTTGAATGCTTTGCTTGATCTTGATTTTGAAGAGGATATTTACGCAAGTGCAGATTGTTAAGCTTCTTCTTAGTCTCAACTTCTTCTTAGTCTTGCTGCTAATAACAGAGGAAACGCTTTGTCTCGTATTCTAAATGATGCTGACAACAGTGATATTGATTCAAGCGATGAAGAAATATTTAATGATCCTGCCAGTTCGACTGCTATTCAATAGGAATTATACGAAGAGATTTCTCCCAACCCAGATTCACCTACTGCTGTGTTTGGTGGGCCTGGCTTATTCAAATTGAACCATGAAAATTTATCTTCATTTGGAACATCAGATGGTGCAGGTCGTAACATCTTTCGGTTTATAATAACTCTCTGCCGCTTTAAATGTTTGCTATCTTGCTTGAGATTCGATGATGATGCTCTAGAAGAGACAGGGCGAAAGATAACAAGTTACCGGCTATATCTGATATTTTCTCAGAATATTCTCCTGGAGCAATTCTTACTGTTGAAGAGACGCAAGCAGCTTTCAGAGGGCGACGTTGTTTTCGGATGTACATACCAAAAAATCTGCCAGATACGGTCTGAAGATAGTGATTTTGACTGATTCTAAAACCCATTACTTGATAAACGTAGAAGTTAAGTTATTACACGTTAGGTTACTATTCATTAGGTCGACCTAAAACCAAAAATGACAAGCATCTACCAACTCAAGTTTCACTCCGCTTGATACCTCCAGTTCATCAATTCGGAATATCACGGTCAACAATTGGTTCGCGTCCATTGAATTAGTCGGTCAACAATTGGTTCGCGTCCATTGAATTAGTCGAAGTCCCGAAAACTACCATACTTGGGGACTATGAAATCAAACAAGAAAAAGATCAAAAGATAATTTTTACCGCAAGACAAGACAAGTAGAACCGTCTTTGTTTGGCTTCACAACTAAAATGACAATGATATCACCTGTTCCAAAAAGTCCAAAGCTATGGTTTTCATTTTTAGCATGCACCACGATAGCCGTAATCAACACAATATACCGGCGAGAATCACATTTTACAATGAGACAAATTTCGGAGTTAACGCCTTGGACCAAAAGCGTGCCAACTTCTCAGTTGCCAGGGCTACTCGACGGTAGCCCTTTTGACAGGTGATGCCACACACGTAGGCGTAGTCTACCACCCTCCCAAGTTATCGATACCGTGGTATCCATACCCTAATATCAATACCAGCAGCGTATATTTAGTCTAACGGTAGGGTTTGGTGGTACTTATTGAGAGAGGCCAGGGCTGGACGTTAGCGATAATTATAACCTGACCATCGTTTATTTTGTAGAGGTCTGCTACTATTTGTTGGATTGGACAAAATGAAGGAGATTGGGAGATTTGTTTAACACATTCTCTGCCAACAGGTTTGTTCATAAAATGTAAAAAAGAAATCTTTGTTTTTTAGTTATATTTAAGAAATTATGTAGAGATATGATTATTTAATTTACTTTGATGCATTTTTGTGGGAAATTATGAGTACTCAGTATGATACTCAGTGTCAGTCACTGGTGACTGACATAGCCCCATTGGAGTATTCCAGTGTCAATCACGAGTGACTAACAAGGCGGTCAATGTGTTAATCTATGTATTTATAACTATGTATTTAACTCCAGTTTCAAGTGATTAAATGTAGCAACAAGAATCTTCCTGATAAAAATATGAAGATCTAAAATAACCTAATATGAAGTTGACTCATACTTACATTTTTCTGGCGTTTAGTGTCCAACCACGTTTCAATAGAATCGGGCATCGCCCTATTTTGCCCCACCATAAATTCAGGTATTATGGGAATCGTATGCTTGCTGTCAACATAGTGTTTTACCAAATAAAACAAACACTTTGCTGTTTGCCTACGCTCAACAAAAACCAAACAGCGAATTTCTTTTGGATCCTTTCCTGCGAAATTCTTTTCTAAATATCCCAAGAACGCTTGTATTTTTTGTGAGGAGTTGTCATAAATCATATCGTGAATTTCGTACTCGTCACCTTCATCAAAATCTCCGTTAGCTTTCATGTAACACATCAGTTCATGTCGTAAACGCTCAGTAAAACTGATACACAATCTGGACATATTTTGTATGGCGATCGATTCCGCGGATCGCTTTGCGAGTTCAAAGTCAACCATTAAAGATAATACTGCGATGGACGCTCCATACAATCCCATGTCTTCCAATTTATGCTCCAATTCGCCAAGATAATTTTTAAATTTCTTAATAGGATTCGCAAGAGCTACTCCACTCAAATTTTTCGTAGCTTTCAATGCTGTTACATCAATATCCCATCGTAGAATCTTTTCTATGCATTTTTCTTCTAAAAGTTTCACTTTCTTGTATATGCTTTTTGTAGATTCTATTGCGGTGTATTTTATAAAATTTTCGTAAGGATTTGATGAATACCTACGGAACACAGAAAGTCAAATTAAATATATTCTACGAAAGTAAAATTTCCTTCAGAATTAATATAAGGCGATATGCCTTATATTATTTCTGTTATTCATATATTATTGCTGGGTTTGGAGTTGAAGTGTTCGAAAAATTGAACTTACATTAAAACATTTTGTAATTCGTGCATATTCGATATTGTCACAATTGTCGCTCGAAAAGTAGCTTCCATCATGTTCAAATCTTCTTCAATATTAGTTGGAGATGACGATTTTAAGAGTAATCCTGTCAGTCCGATTACTCGCGGTAGTTGGGACGCCGGATGGTTTTGAAAATGTCCCATGAGTTGTTTCATGGGATGATCGTTTACTGCATGATGGCATTCATCAAATATTATCAAATTGAAATCCGTAATGGAAACAAACCCATGACGAACCACATCCAAAATTATTTGAGCTGTCGCAACAATTATCTAAAAGTAAATTATGTTTAGTATGCGTAAACTGTAACAAGTCAAGTCTGTTTACATGGTATTCATCAAATTCATGGCGCCACTTTTCTTTTTGCCAATTATCCACGTTCATGTCGCCCGTATACAAGGTTACTTTGAAATTTACTAACGATCGAATCGTTTCAAATTGCTGTCGAGCTAATGCAACTGTGTTTACTAAGAACACAATTCGTTTGCCTCCATCACAAAGTGGCCTGCCAAAAATTAATATTACTTAAACGATCAACAATTAATATCATGCGTACAATGCTGTGTAAGGGTGATAACACGTTGGCGATGGGCAGGCCGCCTAAAGCGGAACCTGGATTGTAGCTGGTAAATCGCCTGTGCTGAAGACGAATCTGTTCGGAACGAACAAATTTCAAGAGAGAGTGGTTTTGCATATTCCCGCACCCAGGAAACACTCTTAGAGTTGCATATACTTGTACCCTAGCCGCACGAATAAGCAAAAATCTACCAAAGTATCTTGGGAAACAAGAGGTGAATGTTCGAATCGTAATGAATATTGGGTAATTGTCCATAAACTCGACCAGGGACTATAAATAGTCCCTCGAAGTCAGCAAGGCAGTTTGAATAAGCGTGTGAATGATAGACAGCGGATTTGTTTCTTGTGAGTCGTGTTTGTACGAAAGTTTGCAATCGTTTGTTTAGTAAAAGTTTAGTTAGTTTCAATTAAACTAACTGTTTACATAGAAGTTTTAAATTGCAATCACTTTTGCCTTTTTGTCTATAATAGCGTAGACAACGTATATCGGCTCTAAAGCGTTTCCTAGCAGAGAATATTTGATGCGGCAATATAGATCATTCTTCTAAATGGAATTGTTTTTGTGATTTAATCAAAAAATGAAATTTTAAGTAAGTGGATTCCAAAGTATGCACTGTTTCTCATCAGATAGCATAGCTCATATCTCATATCAAAGTTTTTGTGTTGCTCACATACTATGGCTAACCTCATCCTTTATATTTTGGGAGAGCAGATTTTGGACTGGCGTACAATGCTTGCGATTTAGCTGAATAATTCTCATTGTCGATTCGTGAGCGCTTTTTTAAAAACTGAACATCGACGGTTACTAGCAGCATATTTTGAATCACACTCCTTTTGCTGAGCGCAAAAGAAGCATTTTGGTTTCTTCGTGCACTCTTTTTCAAAGCGGCCCTTTTCACCGCAACTTTGACACATTTCAGATCGATCTTGTTCGCTTTTGCGCTTTCTAGGGAAGTGACCATATTACAAGCACTTGAAGCACCTTGTCAATTGGAGTTGCGATCTTAGTTGGCAAAAACCCATCCGATTTTTGCTTTATCGCGAAATTTTGTTCAGTGATGAGGCGCATTTTTGGCTCAATGGATACGCCAATAAGCAGAATTGTCGTATTTGGGCTGATGAGCAACTTGAAGAGCTTCAGCAGCTACCACTGCAGTTTGGTGTGGTTTATGGGCCGGTGGAATCATCGGTCCATATTTCTTTCAAAATGAGTCCGGTCAGAACGTAACCGTCAATGGCGACCGCTATCGCACCATCATAACGGATTTTTTGCTACCTGAAATTGAAGCCCGTGGTATCGGTGAACTTTGGTTTCAACAAGACGGCGCTTCTTCGCATACAGCGAGCGAAACAATGGACTTATTGAGAAATCACTTTGGTGAGAACCTGATTTCACGTTTTGGACCAGTAAATTGGCGCCACTTTGGGGTTACACGAAATCTCTGGTCTTCAGGGATAAGCCTGCTTCAATCGACGCTTTGGAAGCCAACATTACTCATTCGCGGGATACCGGTTATAGAAAATAGGATAATTCATGAAAATAGGACAATTCATGGACAAATAAGTGAATGGCCAAAAGTGATATTATTCGCCCATCTCGTAGTGCTTATTGGGCGCAAGTCCGTGAAGATCTTTTCTCTTCAGAGTTCGTGACGGCCTGGCTGGCCGATAGTTAAATAGTTCTGTTGGATTTTCAGATTTACCTCAAGGGAATGACCTTCGCCAAGTAGTTTCTTGGGTTTTGATTTGTTTGTTTCGGCCAAGGTCAAAGGGCGGAGAGACCCCACGCCATCTGGGGTCTTGGCCCCGTCAACATCAGGGGCCTGAGGCTGTCTGGATCATCATCGGGCCTACCTAAATAGAGGCAGTTTCTCCCCTTTTCCTCGAATTTCGGGTGTTTTTCGGTCCCCTTTCTCAGATAGCTAGCAACGTACTTCCTGACATCTCCACTTGGTCTGGTTTAGAGCCCACGTCTGAGAGCTGCTTCTATTTCTTTAAGCACCTTTTTCCCTTTTTTTATTGCTACTAGTATATGTTCATTTGATGGATGAAATATACGTAGCGCCCCCTTTTATTTTTCTGGGAGTAAGCTCGTCCCATTTTCATGACCCACCCCAGCCGCGTAGAGCTAGCAAAGCTGCAAACTAGCATCCGTGAGGGTCGGACCTTCACGGCCATTTCTAGAGTAACCTGCTCCAGGGGTGCTTATCTTTTTTTTTTATTTGCTTTTGGGGCAGCTACAGCATGCACACAGAACACACCCCTGTTCGTATGAAAGAAGCTGACGTTCCATTTGTGATCTACTGCCAAGTACTTGCGAGACTAATTAGTAAAAATGGAACAAGGCAGTTGTATGAAAATTTCACGTGAAATCGAAGGGCAAACCTCGACCTGAAATTTCACCAACAGAGGGTAGCAGGTATCAAAAATTGAAGAAAAACACAAAATGATACAAAAAATACACGATAAGTCTACAAACTTAAGAAAAACATCAGTTATATTTAGTTATATTTAGGTTCCCGACCTTAACACCAACGGGCGCCATGTACACTCGATCAGGATTGTTGAGCATCCAACAGATTATTAATCTCGAAAGAGGTAAAATAATATACCAAATTATCAACAACGGGCTAAAATGGCCAGATATTCCTCGGACTGTTGGAGAGCTAACTAGCAAGGAAACAAAATCAGCCAACAACCTTTTGGTTTGTAAACCAAGAACGGATAGATTGAAAATGGATCCAATACAACAGGCTATAGCTTTCTAAAATACATTGCCAGATCCATTAAAGAACTCGAGCAAAATCGCGACATTAAAAGAAAATTTAAAATTGCACATAAAAAATTAACAACGCACAATGAATTAACACCAGAGTTTTTGTATTCTTTTCTCTGGACACAAGTCAATGAAGACAATCAGAAGTCAATAAAAGTGAGTCTATCTTATTGATAAGAATTGTGCTGTCCCTTATACCAACAAACTAGTTATCTGGGAAGCACTATGAAAAAATTTCAGGAGGGTAAAGATGGTGCACATGGACTGTGCACGCTGATAGAGTAATGGAGAGAGTGGAAGAAGGGAGGGGGAAAAATCCAAAAACAAACACATATAGACAAACACATTAGCAAGACTAAAATCGTCTAACGATTGTCGGGCTCGGGGGACACGTAGTCGACTTTAGCCCGGCATCTTCGCTCATACGAGTCGATTCGGCTCAACTCGACTACATTCGTGAGCAATTAAATTTCGCAACATGTATTAAGCTGCGTACTCCTTCCTTCAAAAGACAAGAAAAAATTGGAGATGACGAAATTCCGTCACTCTCTTTCCCATACATTTTAAACGGGTGATGAAATTTCGTCACACCCTTTTGCGCTCCCACAAAGAAATCGAATTTGATCGTACCGGATCAGATTACTCTTCGATTTAATTCTCTGCTTATATTTGCCAATTTGCACTCGATAATTAGTGCTTATGAATTGTTAGGCGATATTGATGCTGGCAACATAGGTGATCTTCCGTATTAATTCAAATAAATATACACTTTATGGCAGAAATGAATTCCTTTAAACTTAAAAACAAACCATTTACTGCCATTCACTTCGGCAGTAATTAACTGCGGCAAAAAGCATCATCGCACCGGAGCGTAAATCTTCTGATACTCAAAGTACAATAAATAATGCAACCTGTTCCTTACCTGTCTATTCCGCGCGACATTTCCTTCATAATCATAATCGCAATATAAGTTTTTCCCGAGCCGGTCGGGAGAAATATGATTACATTTTGACTCAACGCCATCTCCATTATCCGAATTTGATAAGATCTGGCTGTTATATCGGAGCCAACTTCGGCAAACTGAAAACATTTTAAGTAGTACACAAACCGTGTTTTAAATTATGAACACTTACACTAGTTTCAACCATTTTAGCTCATAAATTGCTTCCAAATTAGAAAATTCCACTCCTTCTGATCACCGGTTCCAATAAGTTTTACAAGTCTAAGAAGCAGTCATAGACAAAACATACGAAGAAACGGTGGACAAGCTTCTTGATATAAGACTAGAGGATATGCCCCATAGAGTTATAAGACATTAAGAGTGGTGGTAAACAAGCAGTACCACACAGCTGTTACATAAATTTTCCCGATAGGTGTCAGGCTAGTATGTTTGTGTTTTTGTGGTTGAGTGTTTACCTTTGCGATTTTTCGCTTGTTTGTGAATCTTAATTGTGCTGTCTTCTCGCGTATAGTTTTTCGTAATTTTGTGTGTTTTGCTTTAATTGTTGACACCTGCTATCACCTATTCGCCCTCTGGTGGTAGAATTTTCCGGCTGTGGTATATCAAGTCGAGCTTACCTGTCGTTATCCTCTAGCTTTTTATCTGTGTTTCACATATCCTTCTCTATTGCATCAATGAGCTTAATGTAAATATATCCGTAACAAAGTGGTAACTGTCAAAACTCTAAGTTGCGTTCAGTACACTGAAATAGGCTCAATATGGGTAGCGTCGATTCAAAGTTAAATTTTCGCAAAGCTATCATACAACTAGCAACTAAAAACCAGGTACCCCTAGTTAGGAATAATTGTTTTTAAATACATATCCAATTACGGTTCTGACCACAGTATCCAATTTGTTTTGGTAAATGTTTAGATAATTGATGCAAAGGATGATGTTTTCTGGAGCCAGTTTTGGAGTGAATATTGTACTGGGCCACAAGATGTATTTGCACTAATCCCATCCAAAGAAATACGCCAGCTTCGTAAGGAAAACCCTACAAATTTAGCAACACTTTGTTATAAAGCAACTGAAAGGCTCGCACAAACGGTTGATAATAGCTGCAGAACCCAGGCAGAGCAGCTAATAGCACTCAACTGTGTTCGACTACTAACCCGTATATTACCTTATATATTTGAAGAAAGTGATTGGCGAAGCTTCTTTTGGTCTTCACTGCCTAGTGGAAAAGAGAGTGGCGATTCAACTACACCTTTGGCACAAAGTCTTTTAAATGCATTATGCGTAAGTATACATATAACATTGAATATTAGCAATAAATCAATGCAAAGCTTCAATCCACTACGACGTTAAAGCTGCGAGCATTTTTCGACCTGTTCAATACACCCTAGAACTCATTTTATCATCGTTGAGATGTTTAGCGTACATTAAGTATGTTCGCATACCTGAGTCTGTTCAAATATATTCGCAGGAAGTTGGTTTTTGCTGCAAGGAAAATATTGTTGATTTCATCCCTTCTCCTCTTGCAGCAAAACGGAGAAAATTGCAGGCGAACCGAACTTAGGTATTTCGCTGCAGTTTGTCAAATCAATGCCTTCTATCTTGGCCGTCATATAGATAGTTCGGGGAAATTTAACATGGTGCGTCGGAAAAATTAGGGGAAAGCAGAATTTTGGTGTGAATCTTGGTATTGGCGTGTTGAACAAAATGTCAAAAGTCTCCATCGATCCGAGTGCTGCGTTACTTTTTATACGGTAGGCTTTTTAGTGTAAACACCTTTGTCAATTGCTTGCCTCAGTTGACGTCAACAATTGACCTATTTACAATCAGTGTAAACGTAGCATAATGTTTATTATAAAAATAGAGTTTTGCAAGGAGATAACAGCTTGTATGGTGTTCGCACGCGTCAGTAATGACTTCCTTTTTCTCTCATCTTATTGTCTGGATTGTCTGGAACGATTCCTCCATCGATTGTTGGACCAAATTTTCGACTGGTAGTGGAAGTGAAATGCGAAGTGAAAGTTAGAGTCTACGGAAATTATAAAATGGACTTCTGCTCGGCCCACCATTGTCGTTATATGTACGTACGTTAAACGGAAGTTAATACAAAAATACCTTTATTCACTTGTAGCCCCCGAACTATGAGTATTCCCATGTGTGTTTCCCTTTTATAGTCTCATTGCCACATTTGAATTTGCCTCTTACGTACATAGCAACACATAAGCTACAACGTAAGCTAATTTATTATTATTTTTGCAGGATCTTTTATTTTGTCCAGATTTCACTGTAATGGGAGGCAAACGAATGGGACCTGACAAACCGGAAGATTTAGCCAATATAGATAGTTGCGAATATATTTGGGAAGCTGGCGTAGGATTTGCTCACTCGCCTCCCAAAAGCGCTATAATGGAGCAGCGTAGAACAGAGTTGTTAAGATTGCTCTTGACATGCTTCAGTGAAACGATGTACAGAAGCCCAAACGAAAGCGAAGAACCGAATAAGTGGATTGCGTAAGTAAAAAATACTCGGTTTTTTTTAGATCATTATATTTGTAAATACGACGCTCATTAAGTTATGTTTAATATATTCTATATACATAAATACGAGATCTAATACATTGAAATACAAAAAAAAAATACTACTATAAACCTAAACTACCTCGTTTCTAATTTTAATATGACTAAACTAGCCATTTCTGATAACTCTTGAAAGTTGTAGGAGCCTAAAATGTAGAATTGTTTATTTTTTTAGGGTGGAGCACTAACAAATTTCTTCCACCTCGTGTCTCCGGCATATATTGCTATTCTATTCTATACGCCTAAGATGCAGGAAGTCAATGCCCTGTGAGCAACTCAACTCTCGCTCTTAAGCAGTTTCTGCCGAGCTTTAGCAGTTTCCTAATCTTGCTCAAATAGGGTGATGGCCATGATGCCATGGCTACCTTACAGTCCGTCCCATTTTCGCGTTCGGACTTAAATTTAGCCAATATGCGCTTAAAGTTAGCTTGTGGTTCCAGCAAGTGATCTTGGTATAGTTTTATAAAGCCTTTCCCTAGCTCCTGATTTAAAATTAGGCAGAATTTTTTTTTTTAATTTTGCCAACATTTTGGGCGATCCAGACCACATTGCGTTTTCCGCAAAGGTATTTTTAGTTGTTTCGTCGCTTATTGGGAGATCAGATGTGAAGATTGTGTAGAGTACAGGTCCCAAAACACTTTTTTGAGGTACAACAGCGTACGCTTGATAGTTTGCGGTAGAATAGCTGTTGTATCTAACCTGGAATGTGCGGTCAGCTAGGCAGAAGTAGAGTATTTCATGGAAGCTTTTCGGAAGCATTGATTTTATTTTGAAGATCAATCCTTCATGCCCGACTGTGTCGAAAGCTTAATATTCATATTACTATGCTGACGAAACGGAGGATATCCAGGACAGTTGGCTCCGTTGCGGCTCAGACCAGCAAGTCGTTCAGGTATCTGGGAGTGACTCTGAATACCAAGCCGAAGTATTAGAATCATGTCCGCAGGGCATGTGACAGGTAGCCACGTCTAAAAAGATTGGTAAACAATACTTCTTATCTTCGAATGGCATTTTGATATCGATTCAATGGACCTTTTGATTTCTTTGAAACCGGAATTGATGCTCTGGAAGTTTCCTTGTATCTTCACGAGAATGCATGAGAAGAAATATTCGAATATTCTGAAATTTTGTGCTCCGGAGGGCAATAGATGCACGAAATTACAATTTCACTCGACTGCTCGTCTATAAAAACTGATGTTGCTTAGATTTAATCTTCTCTAAGTTCTTCTAAAGAATGATGGAGCAGATGTTTTTTTTTTAATATTATTCATTTCATTATTCATTTAGTGGGGAAAGGGTAGCCGTATGAACACCCTCCTATTCGCATAGAGATGGAGGTAGTGTTTATGTAAGTACATGCGCCAGCGCAGCATGACAACACTCATGGTTTCAATGGCTTGAACACATTCCATTGTTGTGTCGAGCAAAGTTTTTAATGAAAATTAATTCAAACAAGCGTTTGAATTAAGGGCTCGATAAAGCGTTAACATGTAACCGAATGTCGGTAAAGAAATGCGAGCTAGTTTAATGTCTTCAAGGTGCGATTCCAATTCTTGTGCTCCGGTTTCTAGAAGTTTCCTTTCTTCGTCCATCCTTGTTTTTACAGCATGTGATTCGGTTGCTGCATTGATGGTAGTTTGATCTGATCTACTTTCTCTGCTGCCCGCTGCTTAGCAACTGCATAATTTAGTTGATCATTTACTTCCGATGCAAACTCGAAATACAGCTCGTCTAAATGAATACATATTTCATGTGCAAAATATTCGACGTTAAGTTCAGATTCCTCGCCACGCACCGAGCTTTCAGTTCACCTAGCTCTGCATAGGTATCTGAGTCAAATCAAGAGTAAATTGAGTCGTTGGACTAATCATTCAACATTCGTATAGATTGATTGTAAATGTGTGAATGAAGCTCTATACCAGCTTCATCAGTTACTTTTTGAATGTCCGTTTACAAAATGCTATACATATATATATAGCTATATATAGCTGAAATAGATTATGTATATTGATTGTATTCATCATATATTTTAATTGTATAATTTTAAAGATATTTTACAAGTGCTGAAAATCGTCACGCATTACCGTTGTTCACCTCCCTCCTGAATATTGTGTGCGCCTACGATCCGGTGGGGCTTGGTGTGCCTTACAATCATTTGCTATTTTCGGATACAACTGAGCCTCTTGTTGAAGCTTGTTTGCAGGTATTGATTGTTACCTTAGATCATGACATAACGGTTGACAGCTCGTCGCTAACATTTATTGAAGAAGGATTTGGAGATAATTTATTCATTAACTATTTGTCAAGAATACACAGAGACGAAGATTTTCAGTCAATTTTAAAGGGTATAACAAGGCTGCTGAATAACCCATTAATGCAAAATTACCTTCCGAATTCAACGAAGCGGCTTCACTGTCACCAAGAGCTGCTGGTTTTATTTTGGAAAATTTGTGACTATAACAAAGTAAGGACTTATCATATGTATAAAAAAAAACTGCAATGTTTATTTTTTCTCAGAAATTTCTGTATTTTGTGCTTAAAAGCAGTGCTGTCCTGGATGTTTTAGTTCCAATACTTTATCATTTGAACGATTCTAGAGCGGACCAATGTAATAATTCTGCTCTATTTATTCTTACTATTGAATAATTTGAAATAATTTTAATGGCAGCTCGAGTTGGACTGATGCATATTGGAGTGTTCATTCTTCTTTTATTATCGGGAGAGAGGAATTTCGGTGTTCGTCTTAACAAACCATACACGGCGACTGTACCGATGGATATACCTGTGTTTACTGGTACTCATGCTGATCTATTAATAACTGTCTTTCACAAAATCATCGCAACTGGGCATCAAAGATTACAGCCACTATTTGACTGTCTGCTGACTATATTGGTTAATGTTTCGCCCTATCTGAAAACATTATCTATGGTTGCCAGTATCAAATTGCTGCATTTGTTAGAAGCTTTTAGTACTCCATGGTTTCTGTTTTCCGCGGCCTCTAATCACCATTTGGTTTTTTTCCTCTTGGAGATTTTCAATAACATCATTCAGTATCAATTTGATGGTAAGTGTTAGGATCATCTGAATTTAATTGCTGAGCTATTTTATCAGCTGTGAAAATTTTAACATTCAAATTCATAATGTTTTCATTCATTATTATTTGCCTTTAATTTTTGCAAAAACAAAATCCTTTAAGTTTTATTGTAAAAAAACTAACTTTGGGAAATCGTATTGAAAAAAACAGCGGTTTTTCTGTTTAGGTAATTCAAATCTTATATATACAATTATTCGCAAAAGACATGTATTTCATGCTCTTGCTAATTTACCATCCGACATTACGGGCATTACAAAATGTCTCAATGTACGAAAAGGAAGTAAATTGAAGGCATCAGAATTTTTTCTGCAAGAAGTGAGCACAACCGAGTCAGAAGAAACTAGTTACAGTGCTGACATAAAAAAATGTGATTCTTTAGAAAAGTCTATGGAAGGATCAACACCGGCTATGCCAGCAGAACCAGGTACATTAAAAGCATCATTACTGGATACCCCAGGTACAATAAGCTATTAACAATCTTGTGTTTTATATTGAAAGATTGTAATTTTTAGATATAGGACAGATGACTGAGAAAGAATCGGCCCATACAGAAACTTCATCAAATTATAGAGCTGAAAATATAACTGACAACCAGGAATCCAGTAAGGTGATACATTCTACTTATTCATATTCTGCATGCTACTTTATGTTTTTTTCAGCCACCTTCAAAAAAATCACAGTGTAATATCTCGAAGAGGGCTGTAAGTCAGGTATTGTCACAGCTTCATTATATCTCTCTATTTTTGCAATAGTAGTAGGGTTTGAAAGTTCTATTCAATATTTAAGGCATATATGTATGTGACTTGAAATGGGAATTAAGCTTCAAAGTCGTAGAAAAAAATATGTTATAATTTTTCTTTCCATATCTATTCCATATCTTATGGTTTCCCCCAAAATTAAGTCTAGTTGTATTATGTTAAGCCGTAAATGGTGGTTCCTTGTTATCAGAAGTTATATTTGTTTCATTTCCAACATTGGCTGCTCAGTGTTGATTGCTGCAATGTTTCTTTCCGTTTCCCTTAAAATCTCACTGACAGACCTTGTTGAACTTAGCTCCGCACAGCAAACGCTTGATTTAACGCGAATAGCATGCTATATACGATAATGAAAACATAAGTAAGTTCAAAGATCAAAGCAGTATTATCATGCACACAAAATTTGTGACATTTATATGCTGTGAACATAATGTTCATAATGTATTCCGGGATCTATTTCGAGGTTTTAAATACTGCGACCAATTTTCTTCCTATATTTTGAATCCGGTCATGAAAATGCCCAATTATTTTCACCTCACTAATTTTCGCCAAACTTTTAGAAAAGTCGTATATGCGAAAACTACAGTCCATATCAATTTTATAAACCCTTGAAAACCATTAATTCATTTAAAAATACATATGGTACAAATTGTCCAAACAGAGCACATTAATTGAAAACTTGCCTCACGCTTCTCGCCCGTCAACAGTAACATACGACGAAAACTTAGCCTGTGATTTAGAGTGATTTTAACAATATCCAAACATAGTAAAATGTTGCTTATTCTATAAAAACCAGATTTTCGATAATACGATGAAATCGTCAAAAGTTTCATAGAAACCGTCACTTAAAGAATACCAAAAGTTACTTCAAGTTGTACCATTCAACATGGGCAAGTTACAATATAGAACAAAAAATAAAATTTTTTTTTTTTAAAACAGCATAACAAATTTTGAATTTTTAGCTGCATGAAATAAGCTGTGAGCCACTGTACGCTATCATATAAAGTTTGCTCGGCTGGATGTTTTTTTTTTTGTTTCTCACACACTTTCTAATTCACAGTGGGGTAGCATTCGTATCTCCTCTGAAGGCAATGGTGCAACAAATTTGTGGAGTCCGACCATTGAGTGGGTGTTGTCATGGAAAGCTAAGCTGCCACTTCAAACTATAATGAGGTTATTGCAAGTTTTAGTTCCACAAGTCGAGAAAATTTGCATCGACAAGTAAGTTATGCTTTGCATTATTACAGGGTCGGTTCTCATTTATAATTTTAAGGGGCTTGACTGACGAATCAGAAATACTAAAGTTTCTACAACATGGCACACTAGTCGGTCTTTTACCAGTTCCCCATCCTATTTTGATTCGGAAATATCAAGCTAATAGTGGAACAACTGCATGGTTTCGAACGTATATGTGGGGTGTTATATATTTAAGGTAAGTTTACATATTTCCATTACTTTTTTCAGCCTTACTTTTAAAATATCTATAGAAATATTGATCCTGCCATTTGGTATGATACTGATGTCAAACTGTTTGAAATACAACGAGTGTAACGCAGCATTTTCTAGTACATTAATCATTAAATTCTCATCATGACCAGCTAATGAAATTTGGAATCAAGGAGACCGTAAAATGCATTCCAATTAAGATACTTATTAGGTCCAATTAGAGATATTTATGAAGATGCATAATTTATTATAATTGAAAATTATTTAAAATAATCATGGAAACTTCTATGAATAATAAAGTATAATTATCCACAAAAAGTTATCTTATGATTTGCCTTGATTGATTTTATCCCGGGAACCCGAAACAGAATCGACAATAGTCATGGTTTGTACTGCAGTCTTGTTGCCAACAGAACATCACAGATGCAGCATATGAGGATAAAAGAGACTCAATCGGGTGTAGAGAAAATCTAACACCGAATTGTAAATGGATGTATCTTAATTAGAAAGGAACAAATGGGTAGGTAAATGTTTAGGATTTGATCATATGATCGCCTTACTATGACTATAACATTTAATAGATATTTTAATTTAAACCATTTTTTGTCCTTTTGAAGCTAGATTTATTTTGATTACTCGACATATATAGATATTTCGAGAGTAATCTGCCCTCTTCTTCAGTGTCTATTGGTGAAGCTCTCGGTACCACGCTTCATACGACTTTTATGTATGGAAATTCACCTACCTCCTATACTCCTCCCACTCTAAAACTATTATCATAAAATAAGTACACTCTAAGCTTTGTTTTGACATAAAAATAAAAAAAATTAATCTGGTCTAAATTATTCAAATAACGAGTTGAAGTGTTTAGTTCCGGTTTTACACAGGAAAATAATTGTTTTTAAAATCTAATTTCAAAATTAAAAAGGACAATGAATTTTCTATACCAATCAGTATGTTTAATGTTTTTTAGTTGTTTTTTTTGGGATCTCAGAATCGGCTTCCAAAAAAACGTTTAATCAATTTTGTCAATTATTCAAAAGCCCACAGCTCGGCAACTAAACCTCATAGAAAAGAAAAATTGCGTACTCACGTTTCTATTCTCTGGAAGTATCATTATGCACAATATGAACGAAATCCAGAGTCTCTACTTTTTTTCGTTGTCCGCTTCACATGAAATGCCCCACTTACTTCACGGAATGCCATTTTCTCGAAGCAGCCATTCTGATTTTAATTATATATTTCAAACGTTTTATAAGCAGTTTGCAAAACAGTAAATATTTACATCGTGCAGAACATGGTATTCTTAGCAGACAAATAGCATGGTTTGATATTAACGAGAATATTTTTCAACAAAAGTTCAAAATAGTTTCCGATCATATCAAATGATTTTATTCAGGCAAATTATACATGAACAATCTTTGAAATAAAATAATTACGTGAAACAGTATTGAAACTGTAGAGACTAGAAATTAGGCATACAAGTCTCTCAACTTTTCGCCTCCTATAATAAATGGTAATAACGCCATGAACTACGCCTTTATGTAAATATTAAACCCATTCTTCTTTTTGCTATGATCTCTTGCTTCCAAGAAGTGGAGTATATTCTGCAGCTTTCGTTGTTTCAATACAGCTAGTTAACGAAGAAACAGCTTGTTGTTGTTGCCCTAGTTGTTTATGACTTTGATCTAAGCGAATTCCTCGTCGCTGCATCTGAAAAAGGAGAATTTTTGTTGTAAAAGTATGTAGTAGTAGCTTCTTAATTATACAAAATCATTAACATAAAGCAGTAAATTAATCAATTATTCGCACAATTAAATATATTTGCTGCTAAAATACAGATATATTACGTGTTCGATCGTACACAATTCATATAAAGTATTCATTCCTTATTTGTCGTATGACATTTAAACAGTATCCATTTTTTTTGTGTTTTATACTTAATCATTTATGAGTTCGCAGCAAATAAGCTGCGCGCGTGTTTAAGCGGAAATAATGAAAAACTACTAAGTTTGAAAACTACTCCACGGTTTGGTTTTTCAAATTTCAAAAATAATAATAATAAGCGTTTTTGATAATACTAACTAAGGCCATCTTTCATTCGCAATGACCAAATCGAGAATTAGAATTAAGAAAAATTATTAAAAAATGAATTAGAATTAAGAGAAAGAAAGGATTAATAAAAATAAATCAATACTTTGGTATTCTGTTATGAACGATGTACGAACGCCAACGAGTTAAAAAGGTTATTATATTTAGTAAAATCAAGCAGTTTTTCAGCATTAAAATACAACAGAATATATGTGCATGACCGTTGTTTGATTTGGACCATAATGTACAAATTTGACAGCAGAATTTGGCGAATTGTGTTTTTTTTCTCGGTGAACGGCAGTAAATCGAGGCTTTCCCTTGAGTTTCTTCATGCTACATCTGGCGATGAGCGTAAAACACGCGCATTGCGACGACATGTTACAGTAAGCTGCAATGTATCCTTAAATTGTTTTGCAGGTAACCGATGCCTCGTGTTGAGTTTTGCCTTTGTTACACAAGGATAATTTTGTATTGCTCTTTGTTGGAGCCTTAAGATCATTGCTTTTTTTCAAGAAATTTCTGATTTCTGAACTCATTGTTTAAACTTTAATATATTTTTTAAAACAAAATTTAAATCCGCGTTCAAAGCTCAATTAATTTTTGATGCACTCTTCCGAATGTCGCACGCTCATACTAAGCTCGGTTGACATTTTTCGCTTTTCCTTACAAAATAGTACCGTTAATTTCATCAGTTTTACTGCCGGGTGTTAGCTCTTTTTCTTCTTTTTTTAGAAATATTTTGCAGTAAGGAGCATATTACGAGTCTAGTACACTTTCTTTTCGTATTTATTTAAAAGATCAAATTAAGTTACAAATTAAAGCGATATTGCCACTTAATTTGTTATAGTTTCTGTTTGTGTTTCTGTTTGTGTTGTGTTGCGTTTTTCGGATTTGAGGACCACCGAGCGTTGCAACTTGCTTTTCACGTTGTGCTAAACATTTGTGACAATTTTTCTATACGCGGTAATAATAACCCGGGTGCAACAAATCGATCATTTCGTCTTTTTGTAGCCAAATTAGAGAAACTAATAAAAGGGAGTGGTTACTGCATGCAACAAGGTTTCGATGTTAAGACACCGTTATTTTTCGAGTAAAGATGCTGATGCTAGTTTAATGAAAATAATTCAACCAAAATTAAACTTTAAACAGAATCAAACACCCAGAAAAATACAAGAGATTTAAAGAGTTATATATATATATATATATATATATATATATATATATATATATATATATTTATATATATATATATATATATATATATATATATATATATATATATATATATATATATATATATATATATATATATATATGTATATATATATATATATATATATATATATATATATATATATATATATATATATATACATATATAATTATCAAATGACATGGGTGAAAAATGAGTTACGTAATTATTAATAAACGAGAAGAAAAGGAAAATTGAAATATGTCTTTTGCTGGGAAAGAAAACGATCCTTATGATGAAAAAAACACTAGTGCGGAAAAGAGTCGAAAAAGAGATAACATATAAAAACAACGAGAAAATTTGCGATTGCACTCAAGTTAATTATAAGCTGAATTGCACATTTATGAGACTTCAATCTCAATTCGATCGATTTTAAAGGAAAGTAGCTTTTATGAACACTATATTTGATATTTTCTAGAGCACATTATATTTATCTTTTTACGCACCTTTCTGTGGTGTATTTCGTGCATATGAAGGGCACTGAAACACATTTCTGCTGTTGTGTTCGTACTTAAATCTGCAGTCATCCGAGGGTGATGTCGATAAAGGCTATCAAGAAGGCAATACATTAGATAAAATATTATACTAGACACAAAATTACCTGTACAATAGACCTTCGGTAGATCCTTCTATTTTACCTTCAATTTTTGTAACGCCACGTCTCACGCTTCTTTCCATACTAAAGCGACCACTAGATTTTAATTTATGCACATTTTGTGAATTTATTCCAATGTTTAAGTCTTCTTCATCCTCCTTTTCTTCTATGTTGTGTAAGACACTAGTGGTGGCGCCTATCGACGGATCATATAAGTTTTGGTGCAACATTTGTTCAAAGTCTGGACGATAATTGTTTTCGTAAGCATTATAAGATTTTGCAGAGTCGCCATTGGTATTGGAAGATTTTTGTGTAAACTGGTGTTCTGTAGCCGAGCCCACGCATCGATTTTCAAGTAGAGATTGAACTATAGAAGAATACTAAAAAGGAATATATATATATATATATATATATATATATATATATATATATATATATATATATATATATATATATATATATATATATATATATATATACAGCTGTGGACATATAATTAGAAACGCTTGTAGCTTACCAAGAAAAACTCAATATATCAATGGATGAATGCTTCGATATAACTCATTCCCTTTAGATTCAATGATTCAATTCAATGGCGATTTGGGAGATAAATGGTTAACCGATGCTGCCTCTTAAAGGACGATAGGAGAATAAAGTCGTAAAACCTAAGACATCAAGCGGATATGTAATTAGAAACACTGTGTTTTATCATACATAGCATGGCTTGCAACTCCTTATGATCAGTTTGATAAAGCCAGTTGCACTCGCTTACGTTTAAACATGATTTTCAAAGTTTTGAAAATTGTTTTCAATATCATTAATGATGAGATAGGTTAAAAGTTGCTCTCCTTTAGTTAGACAAAAGATTGTAGTCTTGAGAGAGTTAGACTTTTCACGTCGACAAATCACCAGCTGCCTATAGTGTTCCATATAAATGTGCAAAGCCGAAGGACGGCCCAATATATTCCTCAGGGTAAAAGAACCCGAAAGACAACTCATAGATAGATAAAACTCAAGGATGAACAAATTGTCGGCACGTCAAAATGAAGCCTAAAAAACAGCTGCCGAAATTCATTGTCGGCTTTTCGCGCAAGTATCGACATTTCTATGAGAACAGTCAGAAACCGTTTTGCGGAAGCCAGGCATACATGGCAGGATAGGCAGGAAGCCTAGTAATGGCAGCTAAACTGAAGAAAAGAATGGAGTTCGCAAGGGGTCATTTAAAATGGAAAAATGAGTGGAAATTCAATATTTAGAGTGACAAAACAAAAATAAATTGCATTGACCCTGATTGGAGGAGTGTAGGGCGACCCAGAAGTAAGGAATTCGACTCTGGCTACACTTTAACCGTAGTTAGGCACAGATATGGATCAATGCACCGTATAGAAGAATTTTAACGTACGTCGACATCTCAGAAAACTTCATGTAGTCAATTGCTGAGGAGAATCTTTTAACTATATGAAAGTTCCAGCACGACAACGATCCCGAACATACGGCATGGCATGCAAGGAAGTTTCTTGAGGACAACAGCGTCACCATTTGAGACTCGCCATCAATGAGTCTGAACTTCAATCCAATCAAGAACTTCTTGAGACATAAAAGCCATAGCAGTTAGACATTTCACAAACATGGACCGATTGTACGAAGCGGTGACTGGAGCATGAGCATCCATACCTATGAAGAGATGCAGGAAACTTATAATGCCTATAGCGAATCGGCTGCAAGAGGTTTTGAAGCAGAAGGGTTTTTCGACACGTTGTACGTTAATTTATTGTTTTATTTGTTAAAGTATTTGCTTAAATCATGGATTTTTAAATAATTGCTGGTGTTAGTAATTACGTCCAGGATTTAATTGTCCTGTTCTGTCGTACTTTTAGAGGTAAAGTAATTCCACGACAACTGATGATGGTTCTATGGGTTGAAGCTGGTAGAGAAATTCATTCACATATTTATAATCAAAGTGAATACGAGTGTGGAGTGATTAGTTCCACGACTTCTGATCTGATTAACTCAGGTACCTATTCAGAGCTAGGTTAACTCAAAGCCCAGTGCATGATGCCTCGTCGAAGTTTGGATTCGAACTCTCAATTGCCATCAATCAGCTAAAAAACAAGCCTAAAGAGAATCAGTTATATCGAAGGATTCATTGACAAATTGGGTTTTTCCTAGTAAGCTGGAGATATATATATATATATATATATATATATATATATATATATATATACATATTGATATGTGTATATATATATATATATATATATATATATATACATATTGATATGTATATATATATATATATATATATATATATATATATATATATATATATATATATATATATATATATTTGTAAATATATATTGATATGTTTATATATTTATATATGCTAGCTACTTATGTAAATACCTGATTCCCGAGGTTTCCAAATGACAAAAGACTTTGCTCCATGACAGTTTCTCCAGCTGAATTTCCTGCGCTAACCTTCATTTTGTTCAAATCTTGCAACGCATGTTTTCGAATGCATTCCAAGAAGTATTTTGCCTGCATTGGCATTTTCCATTCGGGATTGGTAAGCGTAAAGTGGATTAATGATAGTTCAGTTTTTCCATTCTCTCCTTGTGTATACTGATTTGTGTCACAATTATAACTATTGACATTTATTTCATTAGTGTCTAGGCTTTTTGCTATCTGCCAGTCGGGATTGCCATGCTTACGAACGTCCATTTGGGCAAATGAGCACACATCACCTACCCCGACAACTGATACAGTAAAATTTCGAAAAAAGTCAACAATGTCTAAAGCTTTTGGCCTAAAAGTGTACATCAGTATAAATGGTGTAATAAAAGGACTGAAGAGCTCTGTAAGCAAATAAACCTAAAAAAATATAACACATGAAACTGGCATTTATTTCAATTTTTTGAGTACCGCTTTAAGTTGAAAAAAATGCTCAAAAGCCGCACGAACTTTTTCTGTATGAGCCTGACCGCGAAACGAAGTCGGCAAATAGTGAACGTGAGCCAGAACTGTAGTTAAAAGTTGCTCCGGGCACCAGATCAAGTTTTCATTGGGAATAAAAATCCTGTTCAGAAGAGGGACAAAAAAAATAATAAAAATGTAAAGAATATTTTAATTTTCCACGTTTTTTGTTTACTATATATGATTGTATGCAAAAGCGTAAAATATTTTAATACTATAATTAAAGCATTAGAACCAAATATTATCTGTGACGAATAGAATATCTTATGAGTAACTAAGTTTAAACTATCGGATACAAAATGCTTCTTAGCTCAATGCTGAGAGCCTGAACTAGAAAATAGTTAAAGTTTATTGGGTTGAAAACAACGCCGGTAAGTTCAAAATTACGCCACAAATTAAAATATTACCAAGTATTTTTTTTTTTTTTTAATTTAAGAGATATAACTCGGGTCAAAATAACTCAGCTCTTCCGCCCCGACTATTTATACGCACCGGCCAGATTCCTTGAAGTGTTGAGATTATATTCACACAATCAATTGAGCAACCGTTAAGTGCTTGTTTCACGGGTGATTTTCCGAAAAAAGAAGTGTCGTCGTTCGGAGTGAAATCGCTCGGTATTGTGACTGACTCATGATAATCTTCATAGATTTATGCGTATTTTCAAACTTTTTAGATTTTTTGAATTTTTTATCGCTGGCTAAAAGTTCACACAAATCATGTGCAGTAGAAGCAGCAGTATCACCCAAATGCATACCATTGGGAATACTAGGTGCGTTTTTTGAGAAACGGATGAACGACCAAAAGGGTTTTGGTTTAATGATTCTGATTGATACCTCAATACCAGTAATGTAAATGTGGTTCGCCTGGTGGGCAGCAACTTTCGCCTTAGAGCATAGTTCTTTATAAAAAAATAAGGAGGCCAGCAAGTGAGCCAGATCTTTCAGTTTTTTATGAAGAAAGTGGTTCGAGAGGAAAATATACAATTTTCGCAAAGTATCATCAATTTCAAGGCCACAAAAGAAAGAGAACCAGTTAATTCTATTTATTTCAATCGCAAAGTCAGTGAAATCAGCTTGATAAAAGTTAAAACGTACTAAGGAATGAATTTTGTTCCTCATAGTGTTAATATAGAAATTTTCAAGGATAAGATGATGAGGGTCAGGAGGCACATAGGGAAAGAGAGCAGCACTTAAGCAAAGGAATGGATTGGCCAAAGCATGGTCCAGAATTATATTGCTAGCATTTGGTATGCTGTTCACCAGTGAGAGGAAACAAAAGTGAAGGGCACGATGACGCTATTAACCTGCTAACCGGGGAATAAACTTTTGCTCAACTCGTTTCACAATGGGTGCTTTTTTATACATATTAATCCGCAAAACGATCCAGTTTCCCGTATCAAATATTTTCTGCTTTGATAAGTGTTAGAGTCGATATACGTTGACTATGCTAATTTATAGACAAGAAAGGAACCGTGATCAAAAATTAATAACCTTTCTATTTTTTAACTTTGCGTTTTCTTTTCGAGTTTGTCGTAGTTTGGGATGTTCCTTGAATTTGAGCCATGAACAATAAAGCAACCTCTTATTCTGCTTGGCGAACCTACCGCCGCTTTGCAGATTAAGACAGATAAAGTATAGATAAAGACAATTGAGCCTATCGGGTACACATGAAGAATGTCAGATTCGTTCCGAAGTTAGTAGTTTAGACCTGCCTCCGCTGTACAGAGTAAAGGCAGTTGAGCCTATCTGGTACGGGGTGAACAAAAAAAATATTCTTGTAAACTCAAATTTAGTATCGAGGCTCGCCTGATTAATATGGCTACCTATCAAAACCTATTTTTATTGACTTTCTCTAGATTTTATATACGAATATTCTAATAGACTTCACAAACGTATGGACATGGTATTTTTAAATTATTTTTAACATTGTGTAATTTATGTATTTGCCACGATGTCACGGCTATTTCTCACTGCAATTCTATTCGCATAGTGTTACTGAAGTCGCTGGTAGTACTGTACTTCGAATACTGATGTAGATATTACTCGCATCAAGTTATAAGCTCCGGAAAGCCAACAACGTTAACTGATTTCTCAGCCTCTCGACAGTCCGACGCCATCTCATAGTAAAATATGCCGTTATTATTTTTGGCCCACTCTAACTAAAGACGTTTCAATGTATATTTCCAATTGCACAATTTGCAAACATGTCAAACCTTGTAATTGCGTTTTAAGAGACAATTCATAATTTCTGACTGGTCGATGCAACGATTTCCTATGGCTTTATCCGCATTCCAAAAGCGGAAATATTCAATTATTTATAGTACTGAGCCACTATACTCAATTCATTTGATTAAAAGGTATGCCCAAAGCTACTGCCGATTCTGCTGTCAACTCTCTTTTAGACATCTTTCGAGCCGGTATTCGATTCCACTTCTTATTATACATCACTGGCCCGCCTATGAAATCGTAAACTTGCTCACGTAGCATCTCCTGACTACTTTTATATATTTCTCTATTTTCCCCCTTAAATGGACATGATTGGCCTAATGTGTTTTTTTATCGCGAAATCTCAATATTTATCCACTTTTCCAAAATATGATTGCCCGTTTTAGATTTTTCCGCGCTATGCCATTCAAGTTTTCGTCCACATAACATAAATCATGTTCTAAATAGTCACACATGCAATTATTATATTATTTTGACCATTTTTCTATTAATAATGTGATAATTTTGATAACGATTCTTGCGTTCACCCTTTTGAATACATAACCGATAAATTTTGTTCATCACTGTATCTCATCTCTGATTTCCTCAAAACAATCAGGGACGCTTATATAAGTATATATAGTGGATTGAAGTGCATTGAGCGAAGTACACGTGGAATAGAGTTGAACTAAAACATTTGAGTAACTTCGCTTTTATTAACTTTGCACTAGCGAATTAAAGTAATACGATTTGTAATTTGATTCGGGTGGGAATTAACCTACCTTTTGGATAGGATTTGTTTAGATCCCTATGAAAATAGGTCGCTGCTTTTCCAATAAGTCGTAGTTCTGGATAAAAGTATATCGGATTTGCTGTACTATTTGCGTAATTCGGAGCAATTAGGAGAAATTCGATTGAGCAAACTCAAAACTTGGTATTGATTGTCTAAAAGGAAATCTTCGAAGCAAAAATTGCGTACGATAACCTGTCTGTTTCTAAGGTCTCCGTTGTACTGTATGACCATTCGAACATGAAGTTAAAGAATACCCGATAAAAACAGAGGAGCTGAGAATAATAGATGAAATAAATCTTGTTTTGACGCATCTTAGCGTTGAAGCTTTTATTCGGACTTTTCATTTCAACGATCCTAATGCAATGGTCGTTTCATATTGTATTAGTGCAAATTATCCCGTGCATTGGGTTTGACTCCGTATCAATAATTTTGTGAATCTTTAACCTTAATAATAACAGACTATTTAAGCGCCTAAGCTACTCATTTTATAACATATTAATCGAATGTTGATTTATGTATTTGGAAACAATTTCCGCTGCTAAGACCATGTTTATAAAAAAAAAACAAATATCGAAAAACCTCGAAAAATATAAATATCTATGACGTAAAAGAAAACGATTAATAAGAATCAACATTTTTAAAACACATAAAGTAACGATTAATGTAAAAATAGAAATATTTTTATATAAGGTGAAGATATTTGAAAAAGAAAATAAAATGTTTATCCCAAAAATAAATATTAGTGAAACAATAAATATATTTGTAATTTAAATCATTTTTGTATAATATACGCTTGTGATTGATACATGCAAGCACTCTATCGAGTGCCTCTATTTGAGTCTAAATTAATTTATTTAGAGTTATGCATTGAATATGCATGCGTTCTTTATTTTTCTTTAAAATATATATTTGATTGAAAATTAAAACATAATAAATGCTTATCATTACAACAAAATCTATGTGTCGAATGCAATAAACAAGGTATACATACCTAACAGCAACACCAATAATAGTCAGTACAGAAGCTATTGTAAGCACATGTTCAACTTGCATTACATGTTCATTGTAAATTGTCAAAAGAATGATAATAGCCAAAATTCCTCCACAAACAAATAAAATATTCCTAGAATAATATGGCATGAGTTTTTATGTTTCAAGCATAATTCATAATTCATACTTGGCAACGACGGCCAAAATTGGCGAAGAAAATGAGCTTATATAACGATCTGCTGGTTTATATGCTCTGTTCAATCGTGTATCTAATTCATGATCTAGTTCATTGAAATGCCGCAGATATAATCGACCATAGAGAGACCAACATCGAGCACCTAATGCTCCTGGTTCTCTTTTTAATAGCTGTAAAGATACGGTTAGCTTTAAATTAATAAGTTGCCTAATAAGGATATATAGGTTTGATTAGCCCAGTATAAAGTACAGATGAATATAATAATATAATGACATTATTATATTCACCTGAATAATATAATGATATATAGAGGAATGAGCCAACTTTACAAAAAGTAACGATATAAACGGAAAAGATGCACAATTTTATCCTGAACACGAAAGAGATTTGTAGCGCCCATAATTTCTATGCATACTGTATTACTTGAAGATATTCGGCCAATGCTCGAATATTTCTTTTTGATCCTGTGGAATCTTTTCTTCGGCGTTGCACCATTTTTTCACGGTGTTCTTATGGAGAGATGTTTTACATATATCGCTGCGGCTGTAGCCCAATTGATGCCAGTGTTGAGTTTCAATACGCTTTTTTACGCCGACTATTTACCACTATATAATGGCAAAGAAACTTCAGTTAGATCCGTTGAAGATTTCCAGTTTTTCAGGTCTCAAATGTTCGTTAAAATCAAGGCCCTATAATTGGTGCTTTTACTTCAACTAGCGAAATCTGATTGAATAAATTTATGTTTTCATTCGTCCTTGTATTGAACTACAGATAATAAAGCTAATAAACAAATACCCAAGTAATAGCGGGTCTGCATATTTTACTAGTGATTAGACATACGTACTAATCCTTGTCGACTCTTAAGCCAAATTCATTATTTTGATATTATTAATTGATTGAAGCTAGGTAAGCTTAAGAAAAATTAAAGAGGGTCTTAAAAATTTTAAAGATGGTTTTTTCCGATAAATTCATTCGGGTTGATTGTTTAGGTCAAAGGGCAGAAACTACATGTTTGGCTCGATGTTTTGCATCAAACTCTCCCACTGCTCTTTCTGGTGTTAAGATATCTGACATTAGTGAGGAGATCTATTGATTCCTTTGTCGCAGGCCGATTCGGGTGTTTTTAGGGTGACTACTTCGGCCAGTGCAACTCGCAAAGCTTCCCAGTTGGCGGTTTTCCTCTCTTACGGGGTCGTCAATGTAGATGTCCTCGAAGACGTTGATATGAACATGTGGGATGAGTGCGTGTGAGATCCCTATATCTAGGGCGGAGAACTTTGATGAGCCAAAGTTCGTAGGCTCATTGGAAACATACAGATTTGATTGTCTATCTATGATGTAATTGTTTAGATCAATCCCGGCTTTGTTACTTCTCACAGCTGCCCAATGGCGATAATAGGCATTGAGGTCTACCGCAAAGAAGACTGTGCCTTCATGACCGAAGAGTGCATGGAGATCTTTAAGAAACTCCTGTGATCATGTTGAATTTCCACTTGCCACTTGTGCAAATAATTTCCTCAAGTTCTTTGGGCTGCGCGGATGTTAGCCTCCGCAGTCAACACACTTTGGCTTTTCTTCCCTCGACTTTTTGCAGTCTGAGAAGTTATTAACGCAACGAACCTGAGCATAACAATTGCTGACACAGTGTCCAAACTACTGGAAGTTGTGGCACTGGGATTGTCCACCTCGCGAATTTTGTGCATTGTTTATGCTTGTTTTGCTTATTCATTAGTTAATTAAGTGGCTCTTTGTTAAGTTTCATAAATTTTTTGTTGTCACTTCGTTGTACGGCTAGCTATTTTTGTGGGTCCTCCAGTTGCGATACTATTTTACTTCGTTGTTCGTTTAGTTGTCGTTGGCTTTCTCTGTCCTGTTTGTTTTGCTCGAGTTGAGCGATCAGAGCTGCAATCAGTCGATTTTTGTCCGTTTCGTCCATTGTCTCCGTCTTTTGTGACATGTGTTGACTTTACACACCGCCAGTCCCACACTCAGAAATCGGCATTTGATCACTCTCCTATTTCACTGTACCCTGATGTAACCTCAAAACTTGCTGATTGCTCAACCACTCACTTGCTTTCTTTCTGTTTTTTCTCTTCTCGTTTTTTGGTTATTTGGCATTTTGGCACTATTCTGGACCTTGGTCAGTGTTTGGCACTTTTTAAGTATTGTTCACTTTGGCTTGACTACGTGCACCGTTGTCGCTTGTGTATACACTTTTTGTCATTCGCTGTCAAATAATCGGAGATACGTGCGTTCCGTTTGAGAGTCCGAACAAGACTCATTACCTAAAGCGATACCACTCAAAGAATAACTTTATATTCCAAAAACCATATAGACGGATCGAGACTGCCGATAGCTTTAATATGGTTGACAGCCATAGGGTGTGCAAGCTTTTTTGCAGACCCGAAGCTGAAAACGCCCGCTAAGTTAAAAATATGCCCCACAATATATTTTTAGCTTAGCACCAAAGTCGGTTTAAAATATTTTAACATTTAAATGCATCCCCCGTCCAAATGCTGTGCAGAAATACTCTATGAATTCCAGGCGAATTTCGTTATGACATGCAAATTCTTACGGCAGAAAATAGTTAAGAATCTGCTGATACCACCTTACACAGGACGACATAAAAATTGAATATACCAGTAAAAATAAACTGGGCCTTCTCTCAATTTGAAAATCGATCATTGGGCATATTTTATAATAAACTTTGATATTTGTCGTCATTTTTGTGATTTTCTTCGCCCGAGAGAAGATGTAATACAGACCAAAAATGGATTTTTAAACATAAAGGACACCATAAAGTTGTACACCATGACTTCAGAAAAATCAAGCAGCGTCGCTTATTGATGATTCTACATTATTCACTGTGGTAGTGATATAATTTTTCACTAGTACTTCGATATTTATTATTAAGTATTGTAGAAAAAAATTACACTTACGGTCGCATAGCTAAACGATATATACGTGACTTGCCAGAAAAAAATTAGTGGAGACAGCACCAAATTAACTATCGCAAGAAGCATAATCTGGTTTGATAATTTCCGAGCTAGCTCTTGCCTCTTATTCACTTTTTTGAAGTCTTCCCGCAAATGCCAGCTGTTTTCAAAAGGTGACCACGGGCAACCTAAAATTATCGATTGATTAAACGGAAGTTACCTTCACAATTGGCTGAAAAACTTACGAAACAAAGCAAGTTCAATGTTGAATCTCAAGCTTCGGCTTAGGCAACCAAACTCGCCGATTTTCGGCAATTTCATTCGGGTAGGTATAAGATTTTTGTTTACCATAGCCACGGTGTAGTTTTTGAAACTGAAACATAAGAATGAATTGCGAAAAATAAGATGTATTGAATAAAATAGAATATACATATATAATAATATGCAAAATAAGATGTATTGAACCACAAATTAGAGGATGTAGTAGGGAAAACATTCAATATCCTAAAGGTTAAAACGACAAAATTTGCCATAGTACCTGATTTCGACTAGATGCCACATGTCAGGTTGCTTTCGACTGTCAAAAGCCGAGACAAATTTATGGTAAATCTGATCTAATTATCAATAACTAAGCATATCGCTGAATGATCATCAAACTTTGGTATATATGTGCACATGGTGCTTTGAATCCAGGCGCCACCAAAAGAGAATCACAAAAGGCGGCACAATGAAATATCTATCATATCAAGAATAAAATATCTTCCCTCTAAAATATCTACCAGTATATGGTTATGGTTAAAATAATTTGCAGATAATAAATTTTCAGTATATTCATTTTTCGCTTACGGTACTACCTTGAGTGTGCACCTGTGTGATTATTTACTGTAAAACCATCCATACACCATAAGATTAGTAGACGCAATTCTAGAATTCATCAAATTCTTGCACAGAACTACTAGAAAAAATTTGCTACCCGATTCGCATCATGTATTGCATGTTTAAAAACTAAAATGTCTCATGCACATATGTTTACATACCCAGAGCATGAATGAACCCGTTTTGCCTTTGAGGTGGGATGTTGATTTCCCATGCCAAGTTCATTTGGTGCACTTTCAAATCGCGCTCCGATGCCGCCTAAGGCCTGTACCTATGACACCATATGCGTCAGAAGAGATCAAAGCATAATTGAGTGTAACAAAAAGAGATGGACATGGAGCACTTTCGCGCCTTGACTGAGGATCGTAGATAAATTTGAAGGAGAAAACAAAAAATTAAAATATTCTTTTTTATTAGTGGAGGAGAGAAATTGAAACTGATTCATTTAGAGACATTCTATACGGTTAGAGATAAGTTTTGTCATTTTGATTCGTTATTTCTGGAGTGTAATGAAAATTTACAGTTTGGAAAATTGGATTTTAATGGAGTGAACACACACTTTCATTTTATGGGTGAACCTATTTCTTCATATAAATTAAAAATCCACCATGTAATAAAGGGAAATTTAACGCACACGTGTATTGTAGAAAACTGAAAAAATCTTAGTACTATTCTCCGAGATTGGCTTTTTAATTCGATTTCTTCGACGCTTTCCTATATTCGGAAAATACAAGCTCATTGGGAGCTCCGAATATTATGATCGGACCCATATTTTTCACTCTAGATCACAAAGCTGTACAAAGGAAGAACCCGTAAATATTATTGTGACTACTCTAATAAACAAAATCGTTGAATACATCAAAATAAGCAAATATTATTCAATTATTGTCGATTTCACATCAGACAAAAGCAGGACAGACCAAGCAACTTTGGTAATCAGAAACGCACATTTTAAAAAGGGAGTGTATAATAACAAAAAGCATTTTAAAGGATTTCTAGAAGCAAAGTACACGACCGGAACAGCGCTCACAATTTTAGATGAATTAAAGAACAATGGGTTGTAAATTGAAAAAATATGGCAAAGGCTACAATATAGAGCGCAGACAATAAAGCGTGCAAAATTTGATAAAAAAGATAGGCCCTGTTTGCATCACACACCTTAATTTAGGCTATCAACGATGCAATGGACTGTTTTTTAGATACAATAAATTTGTTTGACCTTATCCAACGCCTTTATGTATTTTTGCAGTTCTATGAATAGATGGCGCATTCTCACGACGAACTACTTTAATCTCCTGATGCAAAAGCTATTTGATAGGTATGTATGAAGCGTTAGTAGCTTTAGCAAAAATTGAATATTTAACTATTAAATATATCGTAGTCTTTTGGAAGAAAATTGTTAAAATTTAAGTTTATTGTGTTATAACCAGTGAAATCATTGCTGGAAGATTACTTCAAAAATAGATTGCGATCTGAGTTTGAATATAATTATTTTGTAATCATAAAAATTGTTAGTTTGATAGTAAAATCAATATTATGATCAGAATCATTTAATGACATTCCCTATATTTAACCACCACTAAGAATATTTCAAAGTCAAATCTAATTTTTTTTTGGAACATCGTAGCAATTCAGGATTTGAAAGTACACTTGTCACTGCAAGAAATTCGCATTAAATTTAGAAGTATCATGTAAACCAAGTAACCAAAGCTACTTGTATTGATTGAAACTGAAATGATTGATTAAGATTGAAACTAAATAAAAGCAGCAGCAAAACAGACTGTTTTATGAACTCATTATCAAAGTTTGTTTGCGAGCGAGATGAGTTCGGGGACGAATTATTTTCTAGTCATCCCCCGCCATCTCAAAGCTGCCCAAAACACCTGTTTTCATTTATACTTCATGTAGTATATTAAAACACCAGTTATTCTTCATGTAGTATGTTTGCAAACTCTGTGTTGAGAGCGGTAAATTCCTCATACGCCAAATACATTAGGACTGGGACATAATCCCTTTATACAAAGTTGCAATTTTCTGAGATGTCAAATTCACATTCAAGATATTTTAAAAAATTAAATGTAGTACACCAACTTCGTTTACCAGAACAGAAAAGATGCAAGATACACTTAAAACACTTGATTTTTGTCCATTTTTCAAAAACTAATTGTTTTGAGTGACAGACAGTCAGTGGCAGTATTCATCATTTACGCAAGGCCTGTGTGTGCAACTTTTAAATTACTAATTTAGGCATAAATGATCATTAGTAAATTAGTACTTTAAGTGAATGTCTGTCTAAGCTATTAAATCGACCAGCTGATTGAAATCGCGTGATTTAGTCTCAGTGCGAACGAGCTTTAAGAAAAACTCATTTTTATTGTCTTTGCCTTTAAAAACTTGTTTTGCGCTCACAATTTTATAATGCACTTTTCCCTCTCTCTCTTCCATCCCACATAATTTCGCGCGAAAACCTTCTTTCGGATTTTTTTTTTGGGCAAAGCAGATCAAAATGTCGGGGCTGTTTGGGCATAGAAAAGCTTTCGTTGATGTCATTGTTGATTGCATCGCTAAACGTGCCGTCCGCCGCTCAACAGTAAATTCCATTCTTTCGGACTAGGTTCGCCCATGCTGGGTTATTTACGTCTGTATATTATTACTAAAGATTGTACGCGCAATATTCGAAAAGATTAAGTTTATAGTGGGCCGAAAAATATAAACTCCAACGATTATAATAATTATACTTTAAGTTAGCCGTCAAATTTCTAAACCTACCGTAATATCCTGTGGTAGATATCGAGTTCTGTTAGTTGTTCTTTGTGAATACACATTTGTTGTTCAGATTGAACTTCTCGCACTCTCTTCTGAATTTCATGCCATGTAAGGTTATCCAATTCTTCCTGAAAGTATTTCGTAAGAAACTGAAAACTGGTTGAATTTGTTTTATCTTACATCATCTATTTTCAATGCCGAATTGAAAAATTTCTTTATATCCCAGAACTGAGCGACATGATAAGAAACTCGAACCAAACGAAAAAATAGTATTAGGCTAGTTATTATTATAGCAATCCAAGTCAACGTTCCGAAGGATCTCACGCATTCTCCACTTGGCACAATTACATCAGGTATCGTAACCTTTGTCGTATTCCAATGGGTAGGAATGTCACTATATATAATGATGGATTCAAATGAATATAATGTAATTGATTTGCGCTGATTTACCCAAATAGTATAGGATAGCGGACACAATTGATAGTATAAGTTATAAGTCCCACGACGAATGCAAACTGAACGATTTCCAGAATGCTGTCCAGAGCGATAACGGAAAAACCGTGTTTTTGATGATAGCAATACATTTTGGTGAAAAATGAATCAAGATCGTCAATATGATTCCAGCGGGCTAAAGTCAATATTTCAGCAAAATTTTGTTAGCGCGAATTTCACTTGTATACCTTTGTTTGTTTCCGGTACGATATGTATCATCACTCCGCCAGTTCCTGGCGTTTCATCGTTTTCTTCATTTTCAGAACACAATTTCTGAAAGTTCTCAGTATCATGCGCCAACGTATTATAGTTCGTTTCTGCTATTTTCGCCGACATAACTTTCTTCTAACTTCGAAATTTTGTGATCACAGCTGATGAGTATTATCCACGACGAAATAAAAGATTCTAAACAGACAGTGACATTGTCATCCACATGCCAACGACTTAGAACAACCTGGACGGGCCATGCATGAACCAATAAGGTGCGATCCCTTTGAGTATAAAGATATTAGCGTGCGTTTACATTGCGCGAAACCGCTTGCCGAAACCGTTTCGGGAAGCTGTTTCGCTTCGTGTGAAAGTAGTCCGAAACGTCAAACTTGTTTCGAGAAATTGGTTCGCAGCGAGCCGCATCGTTGTCGGTTTTTGCGCGCGCCTCAAAGGGACTCGCTGTAATTTTTTCGAGTAGTGTGAACGGCTATATTTATTTCGTGGGAAACAAATTATGAAAATTGCATCTGAATGACCAGTATGTACAAAATATATTGGTTTTTGTATATTCGTTTCTTTTTCTGTTTTAGCTTAACTATATAAATGCAATTACGGTAAATGTGGGAGCAATACTTTGAGGTATTCGTATTACTAATGCGCTTAATGGCATATTTGACTCACCCAAATTAAGGGCTCGCCTGTTTCACGGCTACGATGCGCCAATGCCTTCTAGAAGTACGGGTTGATATGCACTTGATTTTCACTTCACTCACTTTAACACAACCCGTACAATTTAAGTTTTCCCGCGGACTTCCCATAAGACTACATGTATTTATCGCGACAATTTGACCACTTACTGTGACGTCATCATTCTGCATAGCGGCCCGTACTTCTAGAAGGCATTGCGGGAACCGCGGGAACAGATCTATATTTTTGAGTTGTCCATTGGCTGTCGGTCACGGGGGGCTATTGCCTGAAAGTGATACCGTAGACGCCCACTCCATATCTATTATCTCAGTGGTTTCCATAAATTTTTTATAAATTGGAAGCGAAGATGCTGTCCTTTTTTCGAACTACCAAGGTATTATATACAAGGACTGCTATAAGCACAGTAAGCAGCTAGATAAATATAAAAATCCCCTTCCATATGATTCCAGAGGCTTATTCACCATTCTTCCAAGACAAGTTCAAAAAATAGGGATGTTGTTATAGTAACAGCTCTCCGGACACCTATAGGCAGCTTCCAAAGTTCGCTCTCTGCATTATCTGCTACGGAGTTGGGTGCGAAAGTTATCAGCGGGGTCGTTCAAAAAGCTGGTCTGGCGAAGGAAGATGTGCAGGAGGTCTATATGGGAAATGTCTTGGCTGCTGGTTTGGGACAGGCTCCGGCTAGACAGGCGGCTTTATATGCTGGACTTCCAACAACGGTTTGCTGTACCACCATAAATAAAGTGTGTTCAAGTGGAATGAAGTCAATTATGATAGCGGCGCAAACTCTGATGCTGGGGCAGAGTGAAATAATCGTCGCTGGTGGAATGGAATCCATGTCGAATGTTCCATATTACTTGCGTCGTGGAGCTACACCTTACGGCGGAGTGAGTCTCTTAGATGGCATCGTATATGATGGTTTGCTAGACGTTTATAACAAATTTCACATGGGAAATTGTGCTGAAAATACAGCAAAAAAAATGGGTATCAGTCGGGACGATCAAGATGCATTTGCTATCGAAAGTTACAAAAGAACTGCAAGAGCATGGGCTGAGAAGAAATTTGCTGATGAAATCGTTCCGATTGACGTCTTTGCGAAAAATAAATCCAAAGTTACTATAGCTGAAGATGAAGAATATAAACGTGTGAATTTTGATCGTTTCGGTCAATTAAAGTCGGTGTTTCAAAAAGAAAACGGCACAGTGACTGCTGGTAATGCATCAACCTTGAATGATGGTGCTTCGGCAGTATTATTAATGACTCCTGAAACGGCCGAGAGAAAAAAGTGTAAGCCGATTGCACGAATCATCGGATTCCAGGATGCGGAGACCGATCCTATAGATTTTCCTATCGCACCAGCTATAGCTGTTCCAAAACTCCTGGAAAAAACTGGGATACGTAAAGAAGATATTTCTGCTTGGGAGATAAACGAAGCATTCTCTGTTGTAGTAGTAGCCAACATGAGAAAATTAGACATCGACCCCGCAAAAGTTAATATTCATGGTGGCGCAGTCTCGCTCGGACACCCTATTGGAATGTCGGGAAGCCGGTTAGTTACCCACCTTGCACATAGTCTTCAATCTGGGCAATATGGATGTGCATCGATTTGTAATGGTGGTGGCGGTGCTTCGTCGATACTTATCCAAAAACTATGAAAGTGACGAGCTGCTCTGTCTACCTATTCGTTTCACACATTCAACTAGACATGCATTTATCGATATATTTTATGTAAATTTGAATTATATAATGTTGCATTATTGATAACTTTCAATGCTGGAGTTTTTTGCCCCGAGACACCTTTAGTGCGGCCGGAAATCGTGCATAATCGATTCCAGCATATATCTTATAACTTAAAACTATTTTATATCCAGGTATATATTAGTAAGAAAAACGATTCGAATTTTTAGATTGTCAAAAGCGATTTTAGATACACAAACTCGACGTAAAATTATCGACTGTCTTTGAAAATTGGTCTTAATGTTAACGTGGATCAACTCAATACCTGGATCGAGCTCGTATTTATCCGATTTTAACCTCTTTGAGATCTAATGAAATATTTGAATTGAAATTGAAGCGTCGAGCGGCACAGATGAGCAAAATCATTACGAAATTGCCGAAATGTATTCAAAAAAAAACTTTCACTCATCTATGATATAAGAAGCAAGTGACCAAAAGTAAATGTCGAAGTGCTGGTACACGAATCAAAATAAGGCGTGTTTTTTTGCTCCCCCTATCCATGACAGAACTATGCTATCCTTGCATCCACTCTCTCCATCTCTCAATCAATATGCACGGTCCGTGTGCATCATTGCGTCACCAAACACATCGTCCAATTACTTTCCAGACAATTGAACATATAATGGTCTCTTATCGCCATAGACACTATCTAATCTTTCTATGATAGCTTCAGAGTTTTGCTTTGTATTGTGTACCGATTATTTTCATGCGAATTTTACTTAATGCTTCCGATACACATTATCTTAATCTCCTTCATCTTTTATATTCATTAATGGTTCCAGTAAATGTTGGGAGACCGTTAAATAAGATTATACCGACTTGGTCCGTGGTTCGATATTAGCACAATAAATCATAATATTCTACTTGGCTTTGTAAAGAGCTTTCTAACATTGCAAATTATTTATTTTTTAATTCATTTTGGGCCGTAAACTGTTGTTGCATTAACAATAACTGTTGTTTTAACAATTCCACTTCAGGATTCGTAGCTATTTTCTTTGATAACTTTAGGCCAGGGATGGCCAACCTTTTATATATACTATGCGCCAATTTATTTGCTGACGAGCTCCGATGCGCCATATAACTTTATAAATTTTTCATCCTGCTTACGGTCTCGGTTGGGGCTAACAAATAGGGATAGTGGTAAGATATGTTTCGGTTCGGGAAGGAAAAGAAATAGCTCAATCACGCTTTTAAATCAATTTATTTTGTGGTAATGCAAAAGTCATAGGTTTATTTGAGCACCAATATACGGTTCAGTTGAGGCGACTATAATCAACACTTCCAAATTCCTAAATCGCTACACTCCCAATCGAGGCCTATTTATATGTTTTTTTATGCTGACTTAGTGGGTATATAGATAGTAAAAATGTTTCTTAGTTTTAAATGAACTGGAAAGTTCCAATACCAATTCTAGTGCGAAAGTTGATACCGAAAAGCTTTTTAAAAAACCATTATTTGGAACGGAGCATGTCCAAGAGTCCAGATTCCGAGGTGATTTGTGGAAAGGCGGTAAAACAATGGAAAGAAAGTCAGAGGAGTCAGCAATTTTATTAGTTGCTGCACCTACGAGCATCATCATCCATTGCAGCCAATTTAAGACAACAAGAAAACAGATAAACACGGAATAAATCCAATGTGAAGAAGACTATTTCTAATACATTTTAAAATAGAAAAATATTGCTAATGCTAACACAACAATTGATATTAGAAGAACATTTTCATTACATTATCTTAAATTCAATGATGTGGGTGTGTAATTTTGTCTAAGTTTTCTATTACAAATTTATTATATATATATATATATATATATATATATATATATATATATATATATATATATGTATATATATATATATACATATATATATATATATATATATATATATATATATATATATATATATGTATATATATATATATATATATATATATATATATATATATATATATATATATATATATATATATATATATATATATACTGTTCGTTATTACTGTTCGTTATTGAATAATTACATTGTTTATTATTTATTGAATACACAAGATGTGACTGTATGATCGGTATAAATCGGTGTAGTAAAAGGCTCACAATCATTTTCTTTAGTACCTTTGCCAAAAAATTATTCTTCGTTTTGAATTTGAAGGTTTAGATGGGGATTAGAAATTTGAATTGATTGCGAGATCAATTAAACGAAAAAATAAAATATTGAAGTAAATCAGACTTTGAATAATGATTCCTGCACGGAATCTTCCTTTCCTTTTTAGCACAGCACTAGCGTTGGCTCACATTCCACCATTCACCATTTTCCAGCACTGTTTTGGAAAGGAGACAACCTGATACAAATTTTGACACAGATTTTTAGATAAATTAAAATTCGATTAGATATATGAAATTTATTTAGATTTATAACTTTGTTTAGTTTTGTTAATTTTTTTCACGATGACAATTAATAAAAGATCATCTAAAAAAGTGGAATTTCGCTTCACACATAGTTTACCCACTTCACTTGAAATACAATACATAACATACCGCAAAGTATTCAAAAGACAAGATATATTCTTATGACTTATTTATTTCTAAACACACTTCATACAGTATTTGTATCTTAAATACAGTATTGATATCGAACATGCCATAGTCTTGAACGATTGTAGCTTCTGTGATCACTTTTAATATCTGCTAGTATTTGGACTGGTCGCACCAAACGCAGATGCCGCCGTTTCGCGAAATTGGCGATTTTGCATAAACCCTGTTGTAAATTCCGCCTGAGCTTTAGCGAAACTTGCTCCTGAACTTTTATAGATAGAATGTATCTGAAAAAATGAACAATTTAATTGAGATAAAGTAACACACCAAAATACCTTTGTAAGCATCATCAAATCACCAGCAGCACATACGCCGAAACTAAGCGCTATCAACAATATCAAGAGTCCTACGAAAATGCCTCCAGGAGTGCCGTCAAATTGAATTATAGCAGTAATGAAGCCGCAATAGCCTGATCCAGGAATTCCAATAGTTTGAAAAATCGTCAACAGCATTTGGAAGAAGAAAACAAAGAAAAAAACCATAAAGTTGAAACTTGAGTCGCTTCGGAATGCTTTGTAGGCTGGACGGAACCTGCAAGAAAGAAATTCTTCAAATATGATGCACGCATGATTTTGTTTTGTCTTACCAACATAAAAACGAAGCGGGCGTAAATATAAAGGCATAAAGAACTGCTAATCCAAAACTGGAAAATTCTGATTTGTGTACCATCAAAATAATGCCTCCGATAACGTTAAGGAGTATGGTGAGGGTATACACTGAAATATTATAATTTCTATGTATTCTGTTCTGTTCTTGATTTTTGAGTACATGGCACGTTATAAGACTAATATGTACGTGATTCTGGTTGTATTATCTTTCGGATACTAAACAACTTAAATCAAAGCATCACTATCCAAATCACTACGCAATACTTGAGACGCAGCCTATATTGACCTAGGCACGATTAGGTTATTTTTATTTTAATCATTCAAATTACGGACTATAATCACTTTCTTTCAACGTATTGTATGACATTTCTTCATAAAATCTTAAAATTCAAGCTTTTTGCAGTGCAAACAATACAATCACAAAAATTCCATCAGTGTAAAATTAAGGTATTTAAATACTTATTTTCATCCCGGTATACAATTATTTACTAAATTTGACCAAATTATTAATGCGACATTTGTAATTCCCAAGTTTTCTATTTATTACGCACATATTTCGACCAATTTAAATTCTCCGGAAAATAATTAAGCTTCTCATCATACCTATACGCACATATGTCTACATATAATTGCAATCAAAATAACATTTAATACCAGTATGCATGGTGCATCAAAATTCTCAATGAGCCTTTTCTTCCATTTCCTTGTCGACCTGAATGTTTACGTTCTTTAATACCGCGAACACAATTATCGATGTTTAAAAAATATCTAATAACAATTCATAGCAATTAATTAATCATTGAAATTGCTGTACCATCTCAAACACACTCCATACGCCCTTCTTGAAGCTGCCCCACTTAAAAAGCAAAATTAATCCTTATTAGAATTGATGAACTTATTTTCATTGTATCAGAAGCACACATTATTCAAAAATCATCCAAAATGGAATCAATTATAGCAGTAATGCCCATGGCCCAATGACAACTGCAACTGAAGCTAGTACTGCAGTTCAGTTAGAAGACATGCATGTATATGGCTGAAGGTCCACTGGCAACTGCAACTTTCCAGTTTCAGTTGGGATAGACCTAACCCGATTCCGTAACGTTGCAGTTGTGCCGTTTCCGATTATATTTGCATGCGTTGTAATTTGAATGCAATACTAGATTCAGTTGCAGTTGTCATGGGGCCATGGGCATAATATACAGGGTACATATCCGTATAGTAGTAACATATATATAATACAGATCCGAAAGTATTTCTCGCACTAATTTCGATATTGTTTCTCGGGAACAGTTCCTTGGGTACTGAAAGAATTTTTGTATATATTCGTTTAGTCACTGGATGAAACAGTATTAGATAGTAGAAGTGGAAGTATTTTCAGTCACTGATACCATTGAATACAAGAGAATTTTATGGATTTGATTATTTTAATTCATATTCAACTTAAAGATTTTAATTTAAGTCGTAACAACGGATTTCATCTTATTTCGCTCAATTTTCTTCCCCGCCAAGAGAAAATCCCGGTCATAGCTATTACACCACTAAATTCAGTATCTGTACACGCTTTAGCTCGTTTTAGCAGTGAAGCAACATTACGGCCGTGATATCGATGATAGCTGGTAACTATTACACAGCTGTCATCGTGTTCAAGTCAATTACTTTTTAGAAATTATTTTATATTTTCAGGTGCAACGAATGTATGTAGTACGAATTCCAGGGAAATTTATGGAAGAACGTTCCAGGAGTTTTATTCCATAAAGCAATTGAACACATCCAACACTTCATGGCTCTTATGTTTACTGTCCGATGCCTAATTTTTATAAGCTCGTCTCGCATCTAAAGCTCTACCTCATAGACTTAAATTAATATCATCTTATAAAAACACGTTTCCCAATAATTTCAAAGCACGAAACTATCAAAGTAGCTTTACGGAAAGATATCCGATTGAAAGTTTCACAATTACAACCGCCACCCTAATCTATACAAATCACGCTTTCGAAGATTTTCCAATATACAGTTACTCCAAAAAGTATTCGCACACTTGCTAGTTTCCGAAAAAAAACGTAAAAAAACTCACGATTTTTTAATTTGCAAGTGCAAGTATTGCATCACATATTTATTTACTACAGTATTAGGAAACTATTATAACAAAAACATTTCATTTGATGCATATAATAATTAAACAAAAAACAAAATTTAAGAACCCTCCCCTGTTTTGCACTCAAAAAGTATTCGTATCTGTCAATATATGAAAGTAAATTTATTTAATTTTTATTATTGTCGCATTTACATAAATCACTTTTACATCATTTAGTATTTAGTTGGCTCTCCTTTTCTTACGGTTTTTGACCAGTTTTTGTGTGGTTTCCCTAGAAATCTGATCTAATAGCGCGTTTTGTAAATCTTTTTTTTTTCGAAATTTTCGGAGTCCGAATTTTTCGTTCTAGATTATCCCATATGTGTTCAATGGGGTTGATGTCCAGTGGTTGGTGTAGTGTTTCGATCAACTTTGGCGTATTATAAAGCAGCCAAAGTCTTGTGTTGAGAGCTGAATGCTTGTGATCGTTGTCCTGGGTGAATATAAAATTGTCCTTGATGACCAAGTTTTCAGCACTTTGGTGAAGATATTGTTTTAAAATGCTTATAAACATTTTGTGATCCATTGAACCATCTATAATATGTAAGTCACCCATCCCATTGGCAATCATGCAGCCCCAAACAAGCACGGAACCCCCTCCATGTTTCACTGTGGGCTCAATATTTTTCTCATTCAATTCGGTAGTGGACTTTCTCCATACACTAGCCTTTCCATCAGACCCAGGTATATTATATTTGCTCTTATCGCTGAATATAACTCTGTTCCGGAATTCGGAAGTACAATTTTTATATTATTTTGCGAAGATCAGAAGCGGCTTTTTATTCACCTTGTTGATAAACGGTTTTCTTTGGGGATTTCTTCCATGAAATCCTGCTTCATAAAGAACATTATTTATTGTATCTGGCGATCCCTTTTTACACATTTCTTCTTCCACTTGGTCAACGATTTTTGGAGCACTTATCATAGGAATTTTTTTTAATTTTTCGAATAATAACGTCTTTCCTATACCTTAAGCTTTCTAGGTCGACCGGTTCTTGCATCATTTTTGATGGTTTTTCTCTCAGCGAATCTATCAATCACTCTCTTTACAGTTGACGAAGCCTGATTAACCAAAGATCCAATTTTCCGCAGCGATTTACCTTGCTTATGCATATTTATTGTTATTTTTCGCTCCTCTTCAGTTGTTTCCGCTTGTTTACGACCCAAGTCGATAATACTGATTTTTATTTAACTTTTTCAATTCAAAAATACAACTACTGATATCTGTCGCACTTCAACCGACTTTACACAACGTCAATAGCTAGTTCCCGTTACTAAAACTGCCGTTATTAAAAAGTTTTTCGTGAAAACATAAGAGTGTGCGAATACTTTTTGAGCGCAAAACAGGGGATAGTTCTTAAATTGTTTATTTTTGTTTAATTATTATTTGCATCAAATGAAATGTTTTTGTTATAATAGTTGCTTAACACTGTAGTAAATAAATATTTGATGCAATACTTCCAATTGCAAATTTACAAATGTGAATTTTTTACGTTCCTTTGGGAAACTAGCAAGTGTGCGTATACTTTTTGGAGTAACTGCATAAGAAGTTATATGTATATGCAAAGCCAGGATCGAAATACGGTTACAGTGCCGATGATGTATAAGCATATTTTCCGGCTCTTAATTAGTTTTAGTTAGGCTCTTAAATTAGTTTAAGCCGAAGCTCAGTAACAATATTCACAACATCCTCTGCAATATGTCATATATATTTTTAATATTGCTACTCCAATATTTGCAGAAGCATGGTTGATTTGTACTTCCTCTGGTGATAAAGCAAGTAGTGATGACTCTTCGAATACACCAAATGCGCCTTAACATAAATATTAGCTAGATCTAAGCTATACGCATTACTCAAAATATTTTCCGATAGAACTTTTGTGGATTTAAGTTTATGATGAGATATGTAATAAAACATGAAAAATCACGATTATCTACTAAATATAATAGCTGGCAACCAATTCCAATCATATGCACAAAATCTTCCTGAAACTCAACTAAAATATTTTTGTACCGCGCCATATTATCTGCTGCATTCTTTTAGCAGGCCCGACATTGACCTCTTCTTCCCAAGAAACATTTGGAGTAATATTCGGGGGTGGTTCTATAGAACCTTTGAAACTAACTGATGCAACGATTGAAACTAACCCAGTCGCTGTGCAATATGGTGCCTTTGGTGGCATCGTGCAATATGCTACCTTTGGTCGCAGTGTTATTTCCCTTATTTGGTAGGTCAGTAAGCTGAATAGGATATTTACTTTTAAAATGATACTTGAAGAATGTGTAAATGCCAAGGCATTTATTTGGCACGTTGCATAGGGTGCATTGCACCGAGTCAATTTTTTGATGAAAAAATCAATACAACGAAAGCACTTGAAAATGTTTGAAAATATTCACTCGATAGTAAAAAAGCATAGTCACACAAAAACCACAGGCTAAAAAACGATAAATGTGCGCACTACTTACACTAATATCAATTGTTGAATACCACGAACATTTTTGTCGAACACCGAATGCAAATGCAAAGCACATTTATTTTAATTAAATTATCTGTCTAATCGATTCTTTGTTGCAGGCTATAAATCTTGCAATATTTATGTATAAAAGTTTTTCTAAATGCAAGGATACTTGTGTGGAATGGAGTTTTGAAAACGGAAAAAATTTCACCTGGTCATTCAGATCAAATAAAATGAGGTTTAGCTTAAGAGGTTTTTAAAATGACCAAATCTCGATAATAAAGGTAATGATCAGCACGCTAGGCTGGTGTCTAAGTTCGTATGAGTGAACAATAAACGGACCGAAAAAACTGCGGGACACGATCATTGGCAACAGAGAAGACTTGCCCTGTCTTGGAGGCAATATGCACTAGAACGCCAATGAAATGTTGGACGACTGTGATCCAAAAACCAAATGTCGGGAACTTATGCTACAACAGGCTTACATCAGATTACTGGTTTTTTCCGTTGTCAATAATGATTATATTATCATTAAAAACAACAAAGAAAAAACCGCATTTAATGATTTTTAATATTGATAAATAGTTGCAAGCCTGTAAATTGTAATATTCTTTTTTCTTAAATTCGTGCAAAAAACATCTGAATCTAAAATCCAAAAGTTTTCAAAATTTTCATAATAATACTGACAAATAATTAGAATAACTTACACATCCATATGTAATACAGGTTACGAACAATTCGCTGAAATTCTGACGGTATGTCCACATTTATATCTTGATAAAAACAAGGTTGAAAACAGCAAGCTTGTGGTAACGGTGGCCAGTTGTTTAAGCGCGATGAGTTTGCTTGTAGTTGTTGTTCTCTTCGGTCAAGCTCTGCAGCTTTTCTTTCGAGTTCTTCCTGTCTTCGCTGGCAATAGAAAATATTTAAATTTTATTTAACTTTGGCTAGGAATATGATACTAATAATATTTTAGAATATTTTACTCGTCCTACTTTGAAAAACATATTACATCTGCGACAGTATTTAAACGTTGGATATTCAGTATAGATGTAAAGCATATTATTTGAATTTGAAAATTGAAAACGTAAAAAATATGTTTATAGTATGCGGTGGTCTACCAACTGTCGTACGACATTGCCCGTGTTCCATTATTACTATTTAGTACTTCAAGCTACTTTCAACTACTCGCGCTCTTGTTCCCGAGTAGTTCATGAGTGGTTATGATTTTTTTGCCGTGAGCTGGCTATTTAGTTCTCAATAGGTGACTTTGGTTTTTGCAAGATTATGTTGAATGTTTTGGTAGTTAGGAAAGTAGAAAAAGCCCTCATAATGTGTAGAAAGTTCAAAGGGATAATTTTCTTTTAGTTGCTTTTATATTTTCTATCGATTGTGGTAGTTTATACTCGTCATTTTCTCCCTTTAGACTACTGATACACAACCGGTATTGATACCATGGTATCGTCCATAACACCAGTGTATCACCCAGTTTTAGGCTAATACCAGCTCGATAAAGCGGTACATACGAGGTATTTACACTGGTGAACGGTATTGATACCGCGAGAATTTTACCCGGTACATCGAAGATTTTACTGCCAGCAGAGACAATTTGCAGCCAGTGGTGAATGTTGCAATTAAACTTTCGAATACAGTCGGTTTAATTTTGAAAGTATCACTTGTTTTAATGTGACTTAGAAAAAAAAGGACAATTTTATCAAGCATATTTGCAGCAAGCATATTATATAAAATATAGGTTCGTTTTCATTCCATTTCACCTTTGATTCTACACTCAATTCAGCACTTTTCACTTTTGAACGGTGATGTCACATAATACCACGTAGGCACTGTGTATAACCCGCTCAAGTTATCGATTCCGTGGTATCCATACCCTAGTATCAATACCGGCAGTGTATCATTAGTCTTATTTTTAACTGTTTTACGTTTGAAAACTGCATATGCAATTGTCGAGATGTGTCGTGTCGGAATAGTGTGCGACAAGCTTAGAAGAGGCGACAGTTTGCGTCATTACGAAAAGTGAATAGGATGATTTAAGAGTAATTAAACGAGTGCTTGCAGAACAAAATCATCCCGAAACTTAATTTTCCAATGGGTGTCTCGACCAGTTGTCGCAGAGTGTAGTACAGTTATTATTATGCTTGTATATAATTGAGACGAATGGCAACAGCGGATGGAAAAAATGAATGCCATCCGAAATTTGGAATTAGAATCGTATGCCACCGGGAAAATTAGAATTATATGAATTGGGAAAACATTCCCAAACCACTGACGTATAATTCAGTGTTCCGTTCGTCGCAATTTCGTTTGTAACATAATGCAGCAGATATCGTCACTTCATGACTCATCACTCACAGCTAGAAAATTTAGCAAAAGGCGTTTCTTATTTCGAATTGTAATTCATTGTATGTTTTTCGGTGTGATCTACATAAGAATTTTGCAATTTATCAAGAGCAAACACCTGCCACTTGGAGTGTATTCTGCTTCTTTTGCAAGGAATTACAGTAGAGCATGTGTGTACTTCTCACTAATATACCCCCACTAATTAAAGATCGAAGTTGCAGTAATCTGCTATGACTAAAGTACGCAAACATACCTAGCTTTTTTTTTAAATAAAAGCTGACACAAGACGAGGATACATTATCAATATTTCGAATATACTTGATTGTGAGTTGTTTCGAAACAATAGAGTTATCTTGGATGTACACTGAACGACGAATATAGAATACTTATTAACTGTACCTGTAGCTCTCGTGATATCTGGCTTCCAACGGTTGACGAAGCGGCCTGCGGCGTATTAGCTGTATCTATCAACGCACCAGCTGGAACAAATCCATCAGAGTTGGACTTATCTTCGAAGGGATTATAGTCATCCAAAGAATCCTGTTTATTCCCGGGACTATGAACTGCTTGCTGAACCGCTGCATCCTGCCAAAAAACCAAATCAGCGTTAAAAGAAGAAAATTGTGTTTTAATGCATTACCGCAAATGGATTTTCGAGCATCGGCTCACCAAACGGATTTTCTTCTAGTCGGCTCATGTTGTCAACTCCACTCAACCTCAGCAACCCATTATTTGAAGTAGCTGACATAAAAATAGGGGATATGCAGTTCTTCTGTGCCATAAACTGCGTATACAACACGGGATCGATAGATTGTTTTTGTTAGCAACGTAATTTTTCATATGCACAAGTAGTTTTCTAATAGATCTGTTCGCGTACTTTAGCAAACTGCAGCAGTAACAGAATTTTGCTGCAAGATTTGGCTTGCAGCAAAAGTACGAAAACGACTTGCTGCGAATCCATTTTAATATATTATAATAGATTCAGGTACGCGAACAGACCAAATGTAACAGTGGTGGCGCCAGTATATTAAATCCGTGTATATATAGATATATATATATATATATATATATATATATATATATATATATATATATATATATATATATATATATATATATATATATATATATATATATATATATGAATATATATATATATATATATATATATATATATATATATATATATATATATATATATATGAATATATATATATATATATATATATATATATATATATATATATATATATATATATATATATATATATATATATATACATACATATATGTATATATATATATATATATATATATATATATATATATATATATATATATATATATATATATATATATATATATATATATATATATATACGGAAAAAATGTCCAATGATCTAACCCGAGACAGAGTGTATGGAAGAGATCTGGGTAAACTCCGTCCAATATGGGAAAAAACCACTTACATCTTGAAATCGTGCATCCTTTTACGCAATGCAATATCTGTCAAAGCAGCCTGAAAGTGTATTGGAATTTTCGCATGCAGTGAGCCGTATGCGAGCAACGAAAAATCTAACCTGAGTATGTAGTTGTCGAATCTTATCTTGCATCTCTTTCTGTTCCATGCGATTTCTTCCAACTTTCTAGGCTGATCAAAAATACAATCTCAAGCCGGTTCACTGGATTTTTGGTCCGTATACATATACGGAATTGACACGCTAGTTAGGAAGTAATTTTTTACGCTCCTCTGAGATTGTATTGTTGATTAGCTGATTGTAGGCTTGGAAAGTTGGAAGAAATAGCATGGAAAAGAAAGAGATGCAAGATAAGATTCGACAACTACATACTCGGGCTGGATTATTCGTTGCTCAAATACGGCTCACTAGTCGCAAAAATACCAATACACCAGTGAGATAGTAGAAATGGAGTGGACATGCCCATAAGATTTACATTGAAGGGGATGGTAGTAATTTTTTAGCAACTCATTGTCAAATCCAAGTAGTTCCCCTCCAATTTGACAATGAGGTCGAAATGGCGTAAAGGCAGCTTTAACATGCTTTGTGCGTGAGGGGATTGAAGGGGCTAATGGTGGAAAGTTATACCGTCCGTGTCCAGGGGCTGCAATACACTTTCAGGTCGCTTTGACAGAGATTGCATAAACGGAGGCGCAATTTTAAGGTTAAAGCGGTTTTTTCTATAATCGAAAAAAGCTATTTTTCCACACTTCACAAACACAGTACGTACATAAAGCCTTCCGAAATTTGCTCGATTTACTATAGTTGTCGATGTTCAGGAGATAGCCGCATTAATTTCAACTGGCCTATTCATATTAAAGAACCAGTTGAGCATATGCGGCAAAATCTCAGTCAATTTTATAAGACAGTACACCGACCCAAAACATTACATAGCCTAATAGCAGCCGATGCACGTATCGTAGCGAATTTTCTACTCTACCGCACGTACTGGATTTTTGTTTTCACTGTTCACTAGCACTGTTTCGCCAATCTCACTTTAATACAACGTAACACTTCGACCACTTACTGTGACGTCATCAATCTGCATGACTGCTCGTACATATAGAAGCCTAACCGTCATATACATGGCTGGTCACGACTTGCAATCTGACAGGTACTAATGTACTTTTACTGGTCGAGAAATGTACGTCGCCTGGTAGAAAAAAGATACGTTAAACCCTGGCCGTCATATAGAAAGCCGGTCGTAAAAGCAATTAACGTACCAAGATGGCGGGCTTAATAAGGCCATGGCTTAATGTACTAGGAGACGTATATTTTTCGACCAATAAAAGTACATTAGTACCTGTCAGATTGCAAGTCGTGACCGACCTTCTATATCACGGTCAGGGCTCGGCGCGAGCGTAATAAGTTAGTTCCTAACCAGCGTGCCAACTTATTCCATTTTCCCAAAAAAAAAACACTTTGACCTTGAAATTGCGCCTTCATTTACGCAATGCATTACCTGTCAAAGCAACCCGAGAGTGTGTTGGTATTTTTTGCGAGAGCGAGCCGTATGTGAGGAACGAAAAGTTAATGGAAAAGTCTAGCCTGAGTATGTAGTTGTCGAATCTGATCTTGCATCTCTTTCTGTTCCATGCGATTTCTTCCAGCTTTCCAGCCTGATTAACAACACAATCAAAGTGTATAGAATGATAAGTGGGTGAACTCCTTCCATCTTCCAGAAAAAACACTTCGACCTTGAAATTGTGCCTCCATTTACGCAATGCATTATCTGTCAAAGCAACCTGAGAGTGTGCTAGTATTTTTTGCGAGAGTGAGCCGTATGTGAGCAACGAAAAATCTAGCCTGAGTATGTAGTTGTCGAATCTTATCTTGCACCTCTTTCTGTTCCATGCGATTTCTTCCAATTTTCCAGGCTGATCAACAATACAATCTCAGGCCAGTTCACTGGAAGTTTTGGGCCGTATACATATACGGAGTCCGCACGCTGGTTAGGAACTAACTCTTTACGCTGCGACACAATCGCCGGTTAGATCACTGGAATTTGGGTCCGTATACATACGATACATACACGGAGTTGGTACGCTGGTTAGGAACTAACTTCGGGTAAACTGGACTTGATGCCCCACACCCGGGAAATCCCGGGTAAAACTGGACTTGTTGCCCCCACACAGCTGTTGCATGAATCTCGCCGATAGATGTCGGGCTAATATGTTTGTGTTTTTGTGGTTGTGCGTTTGCTTTTGGAGCTTCTTTTCTTTCTTTTTCTTAATTGGGGTAAACTGGACTTGATGCCCCACACCTGGGAAATCCCGCCACCAGAGGGCGAAAAGGTGGTAGAAAGGTTGAAAAAATGAAGAAAAACAGACAAAATTATACAAAAAAATAAAAAAGAAGATAAAACAATTAAGAAAAAGAAAAAAAAGAAAGAAAAGAAGCCCCAAAAGCAAACGCACAACCACAAAAACACAAACATATTAGCCCGACATCTATCGGCGAGATTCATGCAACAGCTGTGTGGGGCATCAAGTCCAGTTTTACCCTTAATTGTTTTATCTTCTTTTTCTTTTTTTGTATAATTTTGTCTGTTTTTCTTCATTTTTTCAACCCTTCTACCACCTTTTCGCCCTCTGGTGGCAGGATTTCCCGGGTGTGGGGCATCAAGTCCAGTTTACCCAAATCCCGCCACCAGAGGGCGAAAAGGTGGTAGAAAGGTTGAAAAAATGAAGAAAAACAGACAAAATTATAGAAAAAAATAAAAAAGAAGATAAAACAATTAAGAAAAAGAAAAAAAAAGAAAGAAAAGAAGCCCCAAAAGCAAACGCACAACCACAAAAACACAAACATATTAGCCCGACATCTATCGGCGAGATTCATGCAACAGCTGTGTGGGGCATCAAGGGTAAAACTGGACTTGATGCCCCACACAGCTGTTGCATGAATCTCGCCGATAGATGTCGGGCTGATATGTTTGTGTTTTTGTGGCTGTGCGTTTGCTTTTGGGGCTTCTTTTCTTTCTTTTTTTCTTTTTCTTAATTGTTTTATCTTCTTTTTTATTTTTTTTGTATAATTTTGTCTGTTTTTCTTCATTTTTTCAACCTTTCTACCACCTTTTCGCCCTCTGGTGGCGGGATTTCCCGCGTGTGGGGCATCAAGTCCAGTTTACCCGGCATCAAGTCCGGTTTTACCCTAACTTCTTACGCTGTGGCGAGGTTTTGAAATGGATACCTACATATTCAAATAAGCGCGCGAAGAAAAACATTTTCTGTGCAATATTGAAACGAAAACGGAATATATTTCTCCCAAAACTGTTTTATTGCTATTAGAAAATATTTAGTGGTGGATATTCTGTGTATGGTGCGCACTTAGTAGTCGCAAAGCTCCAATTACTATTATTTGAAGATACATTGATGGGGTTTGGTGGAGGTTTGGTTTTAGTGAGGTCAACGCTCACTTGTCCTTTGAACTTAATATTTATTGTAACTAAAAAGGAAATGTATTGTTAGAGAAACATGTTCCTGTTTCATTTTATAATCAATTTTATATTGATGAATTTAATCCGATTATTTATATATTTTTTCCTTTGCAGGCAATTCGATTATGAGTTGCAGTAATAAATCCTGTTGTATAGGAAGATAATAGTACATATATCTGCATGCATATGTATATATGCTTTGTATACAATTCTATATAATTATCTTCCTATACAACAGCATATATTAATGGAACTCATATAATTGCCCCGACTGCGAAAGAAAGATTATGTATATCGAAAATGGGCTAAACTTGACTACGTGGCCCCATAGCCGTCAGATAATTTTACCGGTAGATGATCGGTTGACATGTTTGTGTTTTTGTGTTTGTTTATGAGGTTGGTTTTTGCTTGTTTAGTTTTTTTATCACAATCGTGTTGCCATCTCGACTAGTGTCTGTATGTTTTTGAGTGTTCTACCTCAAATTTTAAAGGTCGTCACGGATTAGCCTATAGTACATTTTATACTCACACTCCGTACAAATGGGAACAATTGTTTCAATATAATTATCGACAACAATTATCCTCTCATGATTTGCAGCACTGATTAGAACATTTACGGGAAGGTTGCAAGTATTTAAGGCAGAACAATATCATCATTTGATGATTTGTCATCACCAGCAGCTATAAAATTAAACAAAACGCGTGTTCCCTTCAGAATTCTATTTCATCCACAAACTGTCCAATAGAGTATTTTTCAAAATTTAACTGCCGACAATTGACACTTCTGGAGTCTTCTTGCAGCAAATTGCAGCATGCGTTTTTGTACTTTTACCAAAATGTCCCCCAGCCACAAAAAGAATTTAGCTGCAAAATGCTGTTACTGCTGCTGTACGCGAACAGACCTAGAGGCATGCCCTACTGGGCTCATATAATTACTTTGCTTTGGAGCACTCACATTGCCGGCATTATCAGTTATAGCATGAACAATTTAGAAATAACACTGCTACATTTGCTGGAAATTTTAATATCTGCCGAAGAGTCCCCTCGGGTAGACCCAATATTAATAATGGCGATTGGAATTCGCAGCTGATACGCTTGAAGAACTAAACGGTACCCAGAGAGAACTTGCAACGAAGAGCCAAGCACAAGCAAACAATCTGAATGGAGTATCATCTTTGACGCTTCATTCAAGACTGATCGTGGAACATTTTCGCCAAAGAATACAACACCTGGTTTCAATATATGACCACATGACGGGCATGACGGTACTTGAAATTTTTGTAGAATATCGTTAGATAATTCGACATCCCCATCCGGACGCAAGTCCTGGCAAAATTGAGTGAGCGATTCATTTTTGGACGACAAGATGTTTTGAAACTCATGCCTGGAGATATTAAAATTGCATTTCAAGCATTTGACGATATAAGAATTTCCATGCAGTTCTAACACATTCACGGAACCCGCCTTGGTGTGCAACTGATCAACGTTCTGTGTAATTATACCTTTTATCTTACTTTGCCTCTGGAGCTCCGCTAGGCTTAAATGTGTCTTATTGGGCTTTGTGTTAGAGAACCGTTCCCAACCGGCGAAGTTTCGAGCCCAATAACGTTTACGCACAACCGCTGAATTAATGAAATCGGCAAACTGGACAGGCCGGTAATTGGTGCGAGCATATATTCCAACTTTTTCGGAACGGTAGTCCGGAATTCCTAGAATAAGCTAAATGAGCTACATGAATGTAGATAATTCGTGTTACCTGACTCGGTTGAAACTCCCGCACCCGTCAGTGCTACAACGCTCTTTTTCGTCGATACCAGTTTGCGAAGATGAATTAATTCATTTTCTTTAACCTCGTCACACAATGGAACAAAGTGCTCCTGGCTAAAATGGCAAACCTGAGGGCGTATAGTTATTCTTGATAGCCACATCTCAATGACCGGGCAATAAAGGTGAAAACTCTAACCAACACCAAACTTATAGTACGACGAGTACATGTACAACCCCATTCACAACCATCGCGAACGTCCTAACAGTAGAGGTAATAGGTGTTGGAGTGGCATCTATCATAAGAAATGGGTAAAACCATGGCCTTCATATAAAAGGCCTATCGCAAAAGCAATTAACCTACAAGATGGCGGACCTAAGCTACTTTTCCCAACCAGTCCACACAGTGATGTTTTTTTATGGTTATAAAGAAATTCACGAGATCCACCTACAGGAGATATGAGGAAACTCATATGTCATGTCAATCAATGTTGTTTTGGGATCTTTCACAAGCAGTTTAGATATAAAAAGTCTTTAGCATCAGATCTCAATTCATCGGGACACTTATCCGAAATATCGTTTGTATAGAAGATGATGATTTTGATGATTTTTAAAGTGGAATAAATCCTACCAACCACAAACGGCAATTGTTTACAATTCACATTGCCGAGAGTAGGTGGCAGGTATTCCAAATTGCAAAGTTCTCGCGTATACAGCACAATAAACACATCACTTTCACGACACTTATCCGAAATATCTTTTACGCGACAAAAACTGCGAAACCAGTCTCCGGATAATAGGAAAATAGACTCTATTCCCTGATTCAACCGAGTAGCACCATTCACATTACTAATTGTCAGAGAAATGTCAAACAATTGTCATTGTGCAATTCCCAATAAATCTTAATAACGAGAGGACTACACCATTTTAAAAAGTAGCTTAATACCTGTCAGATTGCAAGTCGCGATAGGCCTTTTATATGAAGGCCATGGTAAAACTGGACTTGATGCCCCACACAGCTGTTACATGAATTTCGCCGATAGATGTCGGGCTAATATGTTTGTGTTTTTGTGGTTGTGTGTTTGCTTTTGGGGCTTCTTTTCTTTCTTTTTTTCTTTTTCTTAATTGTTTTATCTTCTTTTTTCTTTTTTTGTCTTCTTTTTTCTGTTTTTCTTCATTTTTTCAGCCCTTCTACCATCTTTTCGCCCTCTGGTGGAGGAATTTCCCGGGTGTGGGGCATCAAGTCCAGTTTACCCTAAGAAATGTAATGACGTGGAAGAAACCAGGAGGTAATCACTGGTGCCAGATTGGGCGATTTCCCTCTAATGGGGCTATCTTTCCGTGGCATTTGATGATGAAATTAAATTGCTTAACTCGACTACGTCAATGCCTTCTAGAAGTACGAGCCGTCATGCAGAAAATGACGTCACAGTAAGTGGCGAAGTGTCGCGAAAACCTTATGCAGTATCAGGGGCGTCCGCGGGAAAACGTAAATTGTACGGATTTCGTAAAAGTGAGTGAAGTGAAAATAAAATGAGATCTGCGGAACAGTGGTAGTGAACTGTTTGAACCTGTTTTAATCTCAATTCCTAAATTAGTCCACATTGTATACGTAGGTAATATCAGCCTTTAGGTTGGTTTGCAGGAAGTTTTGAGTTGCATATGTAAACGGAACTAATATGCAGTTTCAGCAAAGGCGTCGCTTACCGGTTCGTGTATTTTAACTCCAAGCTTTTATATGTGGTGCGTAGATTTGTTGCTCCGGTTGGCCTACACTCTACTACTGATTTCATAGATCATCTGTCATGGCTGATTCGACGGAGCTGCGAATGAATTTGGCCTCAATTAAAAGGGTGGATCCATACGCAAAAAATATAGTGGATACGTCGGCTCACGTTGCATTTTATACATTTAATTCAGAAGAAAACGAATGGGAGAAAACTGATGTCGAAGGAGCCTTTTTTATTTACAGTCGAAATGCCGAGCCATACCACAGTATCTTCATAAATAACAGGTTAAATACAAATTCATTTGTGGAACCGATTACGGAGCAACTTGAACTACAAGCGCAGCCTCCTTTTCTTCTCTATCGTAACGAGCGCTCGCGTATTCGTGGTTTTTGGTTCTACAATAGTGCAGAGTGTGACCGCATTGGAGATTTAGTTGGGCGGTTAATCCGGAAATGCGAAGCAAATCCGAATGAAGTGAAAACGCAAGATGATAAACCGGTGTCAAATGACGTAGATATATTTACTTTGCTTACTAAAGCGCAGGAACATTTCAACAATTCTAAAACACCCTCGATTAAGAAAATGTCTGAAAGTAAGTCACAGCCAGATGTCACCTCTCAAAGTGTGGTTAATTTTTTTGCTGCTGCGAAGCCTGCTGCCGCTTCAGAAGTACCGCTCTTTCAGCGTTTGCTGTCCAACCCAGTAAGTGTAGAACAAATAGAAAAGCAGCAGCGGACGACTACACCGCAGGATGGAAGGGGTTCGCCGTTTACGCTATCAGTGGTTAGTCGTACATTTTACCATTCAAAAAATTATTAATAATTTTCGCTTCTAGAACAAGGACTTGGCGTCGCCACTATCGAAGTTCTTAAACTCGAAAAATTTGTCTCAGGGTAATGCAGTCAATACATCAAAGAGCTCTGAGCTGGATTGTACCTGTCATTACAAAGCTTTACAAAATGTGCTTCGCCGGGACACATCTCAACCACCCTCAGCTACTGTGTCCAAACCAGCTTTAATGCCGCCAACCATGTTTGTTTCCTCGTCAAGCAGAATGAGCAAAGGACTGGAGTCTGATCAAAAGCCTTCAACCGCTCTTATGAAGGGCATCAATACCTCATTCGACAATGTGGACATACCGAATCCCGAACCTCTTACTCAAACGCAGTTACTTCAGGCAATGATATATTTGATAAAAAACGATCCAGATTTTGTAAAAAAACTGCACGAGGCATATTTGAAATCTTTCACCGAAATGGTGTCTTCATAAAAACTGAATCACCTGAAACACTGTGCTACGCTTAGCAACTTCGTAAGTTGTACATGATCATAAAATATATAATTAGCGCCAGCGAATACGTGGGGCATAAGACGATAATTGTTGAAGTTACTACTGTGCGAAATATTTTATATGCTGGAATTGAAAAAAGGAAAAACGGCCATGAAAACACTGTCCTTGCGCACGGTGTACTGAATTGAATGTGCTGATAACCTAGAGGTATGATTGTTACATGAACGAGAGTTTTAAAATATTCGAACCAGTTGGAGTGTTAAAAAGTGTGTTTAAAAATAATTCCAATTGACAATGTTTCCATTGCTCTGCTTCACATTGTATATATTTGCCTCTTCCAAGTTTCGTGCTATTAAAATTTGGTTCCCATGATTTATTTTGAAACGAACTAGTTCACTTTATCACAAAAACGACAAATACTGGTACATTTCTGGGGAGACAATATACTCTTATTTACTTTTTCCGCCAAATTATATTTTTAAGCTTTTTCTGTAAAATGAAAGCCTAATAGAAACGTTCAATAGACCTAGCGAAATCGCTTTATATGTAGTGGATTGCTGGACAGTTTTTATTGTAGAAGCTCAAAAACAGGTTAAACTTAAATGATTCTTAAAGCGACCTTTTGATTACAAAAAGTCGTAAAAATATAAACCATCGTTTTAGAGGCGATGGCATTCTCCAGTGATTGAATGATATAAAGTGCATTTTTATGCATCGTCTATCGAGAGTTTATTAGTGTAGGTAGCACTGGAAACAAGGACAAACCTGCCCTAGCTATTTTCTCGGTTTCCTCACTTAATCAGTTCTCGATAGAAGCGCAAAAAACGCACCTATACTTGGAAACGTGTAACTGCTGGTTAATGGCTGCCATAAGAAGGTTCGCCCCCATAGAAAATACTCCCTTTTCAAATACAGGGGCTTCAGCGTGAATGAATTTTGAAGTCTCCATTAACATCTCATTCTTTGGAGTGAAAATTCTGACAATGGGAAAATGCGGAGACTGCTAATTGCTGATAGGTAAAATGTCCAGTATTTGAATTATTGATCGATTTTTTATGCTTTTCTAATACAGGCTGGTAATGACCAGCATGAAGATAAATTTTAACAAGTCTCCATTATCTGGTCAAGAACATTCTCGTATGGTCTCTTGTGGTGGAAGATTGTAGCTGAAGAACTGCAAAGTGATTTGTTTTTCTCCGAAGGACGGTCTTTCTCTGGAATTGACCATACGTGCATCGTCGTGCCGAATCAACGCGCCGTAGCAGCACGTAGCAGCACGTCGGCAATACGAAATTTGTGTTGTCTAGAAGTGAAAAGTGTTGTTAAAAAACAATTAAATGAGTAAACGTTAGTCAGGAACCCAAGACTATTTTAAATCAAAATAACCGGAGGCCAAAAAAGAATTTTTGAGTAACAAGCAGTTAGATTATCCTTATTCCTCCTTGCAAAAGATCTAGCACCCTTCAAAGAGTTTGGTAAATTATTAAAGATTTCCGTAGCTAATCTAATAGGATCTTTATGTTTTCTATTCGTTCTAGCGACAACACGTCTGAGTTTATCTTCAAATCTTGTGTGATAGTCGTGATAATCAGTGCATTATGGGATATATCAAAGATTTTATATTATTATTGATTATTTTATAAATTGTCTTAGCCTTTTCCATAAAAATGATATCCCATACATTGAACCTTTCTGTTTGTCTGTATAGTATGTCATTTGGAGTCATTCGATCAAGTACATGCATTATCTTAACTATCCTATTGAGTTTTCTATGAATTGAGTCAATATTCGTCTCTGAAGTTTGATTCCAATTCGATATACCATTAGTAATCTTCGGTGGTACATAATAGTTGTAGATCATATTTTTCAAGTCTATATCTAAGTAATGTTTCATTCTGAGCAGCCAGAAAACTAACTTAGATTCCATATTACTTATGTGAGGGGGCCCAAGATAATCTATCATCAATAATTTGCCGTAAATATTAAGATCTGACTACTCTTTGTATCTCGTGTCCATAAGTCTGTTCCTGTACTTTCAGTCGCGTTCATGAACTTAAACTTCTTGAATCCTGTGATGAAATTCATGAAAAATGATTCATGAAAAGTACAGGAACGCTCTCATGGAATTTTCTGAAAAGTGACAACCGAAAGCGTCTATTGTCGGATTTTTTGGGAGAACAATAGTGATTATAAAGTCATCCTAAGCGGTGATAAATTATCGCCACATAAATATTCGATCTTCAAAATAACATTACGCAAAAAATATGTTGCTTACCGCGCATATTTGAAATTTTTTACTTGCGCCAACACTTTTCAGTATTTTACAGGGTCTGTTCCCGTACCACGATTAATTGCGATTAATCGCGATTAATTGCAATGAAGCTGTTCCCGTACTCCGTTTTACTGAAAACTGAAAATTTCCCCTCTTTCAGTAGGTACGATGAAATTTCAGTAGGGTCTGAGCTACTGAAAAATACTGAAAAGTGTCAAACAGAGTAAATATTTTCAAATGTGCGCGGCAAGCAACATATTTTTTGCGTAATGTTGCTATCAAGGTCTAATATTTTTGTGGCGATAATTTATTACCGCTTAGGATGACTTTATAATCACTATTGTTCTCCCAAAAATCGAAAACTGACACTTTCGGTCGTCAATTTTCAGGAAATACAATGAGAGCGTTCCCGTACTTTTCATGAAACTCCCCACCACATGATTCAGGAAAATTCAGTAAAATTCAGTTACTGAAAGTACTGGAACAGACCTAGTTGCTCAGATCCTACTGAAAATTTCTGAGAGAGGAGAAATTTTCAGGTTTCAGTAAAACGGAGTACGGGAACGGCTGCATTGCAATTAATTGCGATTAATTGCAAAATTATTTCAAAGTGGATTAAGCTAAGTCAATCCATGTTGTATACGCGTACCGGATTGCTTTGGAGAAGTCGATCCGATCACGAAATTTTTGCGGATCGGATTGACTTTAACATTAAAAGATCCGGATCGAGGGATCGAAAAATTCGAAGCCCACTTGAGTGTTGATGGTAGATATGAGATATACTTCACTTTAGTAGAGCTGGCTGAAATTATTCGATTAATCCATTCGGACCTAGAACCTACTGTGAAGTTTAATTTCAATCCATTTTAGTCCAAATCAGTTAGGCCTGTATACTAGGCTAGTGATTGCAATGCATGGAGTAGAAATGGAGTGGACATGCCCATAAGATTTACATTGAAGGGGATGGTAGTAATTTTTTGTCTGCTCATTGTCAAATCGGGTACAATCCAGCCCTTGGATGCGGACGGTAGAACTTTCCACCAATAGCCCCTTCAATCCTTTCGCGCACAAAGCATGTTAAAGCTGCCTTTACGCCATTTCGACCTCATTGTCAAATTGGAGGGGAACTACTTGGATTTGACAATGAGTAGCTAAAAAATTACTACCATCTCCTTCAATGTAAATCTTACTGGTCAAATCCAAGTAGTTCCCCTCCAATTTGACAATGAGAGCGAAATGGCGTAAAGGCAGCTTTAACATGCTTTTTGCGCGAGAGGATCGAAGGGGCTAGTGGTGGAAAGTTATACCGTCCGTGTCCACTCCGTTTCTACTATCTCACTGACGCGAACAGGCATTGCGCGAACAGACCTTTTATGTGTGATTCGCATATCCTCTACGTTAATATATCAACGGGTTTAGAAGCCGCGATACAAGTGAATTAAATGAATAAAGTCGTTTGGATTTCGAATTCAACAACCGAATTGAATTGTAATCTGTGAATTGTCGGCGTTAGGTATTTCGGCACGTTCTAGAATAACCAGACGATTTTGTTCCCTGCAATTAGCCACCGTAGTCAGCGGTAGGCAGCGTTGACTGAAATTCCGCCATAAGAAATTTCGACGGAACCAAATCGATTCTTCGATCCGGTGTTGTATACACAGTTTTAGAAGTGAAGTGCTTGATGTAAATAAAGTAAGATGGAGAACTGTGAAGAAGTTTTACAAATACTAGACCGCTTCTCCAAAATCAAGCCTACTGTTATTCCAAAAGAATTAGAAGATTACTTATGCTATGTTGCTAGGACAGGTGACACAGTTTTTCGTTGGTCTAACATTAAGCAGCTCTTCAAGGAAAAAATAATAGCCGTCATGAAAGAATTTCATGAAACATCAGCTTCCGTAGAAGGTAAAAGTGACATTTTCTGAATTTGGATAACCCAATTTATTTTCAGAGCTACCCCAGTATCCCAATGTGGATCCATTTAATTTCGAAGCTATGAAGTCTACTCTTTTGGAGCGGTTAGAATTATTCAACGCTGCACCATTCACAGTGCAGAGACTTTGTGAACTCCTGACGGACCCTCGCAGGCAGTATACTCGTATCGATAAATTTATGCGAGCTTTGGAAAAGAATATTTTGGGTAAGATTAGCGACACTTAATTTTTTGGTGCTCAAACAATGTCCTCTTAGCATGTGCGATCAATGTATATGTCATTATGTCAATTTTTTTCAATTTTAACCTAATCTCGCGACAACCCTTGTTGGGTCTAGGAGTTCATTCACAAATTTACAATCAATGTGAATACGAAAGTGGAGTAGTGAATGAAAAAATACCGCACCTTAAACGTATTGTACGTGAAATGTACACATACCCTATCTCAGTCTACTGTTTGCGTACATGTACACAACCGATATTCTGAACGAAATAGACACAATACAAATGTACGATAGATTGGATACTGTACTGGACGATGTACACAAACCTTATTTTCTACAATACGAAATGTGTACGCGTACATACGATTAGGTCTCCCGTCCACTGAAAACGGAAAGCTGCGAACTGCGAAACCACAAATTCTGACGAACGCCATTCGTCCGAAATCTTGAAATCCCAGCAGAATGGGATCCTTAAATGTTCGGACGAACAGGAACACTGACGAACGGCACGGGCCCAGTGGACGCGGTCCCCCACCGAGCCACATGTTTGGATCGTTCGTCCGTTTTCGTGCGGATTAATACGAATACGATTTCGCAATTTTTCGCAGCTTTACGGTTCCAGTGGACGGGAAGCCTTAGTGTACGTACCGTGCGTTTAGTGTACTTTAACGGTTCATTTATATGAAAAGGAAAAACACTTTGGAAGTGAAAATACTGAGTAAAAAATCTGTATTTTTTCCCCTGTTTGTATAAATCATCTGTATTTTTTCCCCTGTTTGTATAAATGAACCACACAAGTACACTAAACGTACGGTACGTTTAGTGTACACCGTTTGAATACGGAATATGTAGAGGATAATATATGTGTACATCGTAGAGTGTCCAATCGTACTGTACATTTGGATTGTCTATTTCGTTCGAAATATCGTTTGTGTACATACGCAAACAGTACACACTGAGATAGGGTATGTGTACTGTTGGCGTACAGTGCGAATAAGGTTCGGTATTTTTTAATTCACTACTTAAAATATCCAATGATTCCCAGATGTAGTGGCCGAGTGGTGGACACTGTATTTACTGGCAACATCTAAAATTGGATATTTTCTAGCTCGACCCCAGCGTTCAAATGATGATATGTCGCATTATCCACAAATAAAGCGATTTTGATTTCCAGCCTTGATTTTAGATTGGGAATTCAGTTTGATGGAATTTTTTTTCGTTCACTGGTGTGGAGTGATTAGTTCCACGACTAACTTTCAGAGCTGCCACTTTGGATAGCTTCGTATCATTTTGGATACGAATCACGATTGGAAAATTTGAATGATACGGTGATATGCTTTTCTCTAAAACCATACATTCCTCATAAATAATAATTTTCTTGCGCGAAAATGTGTTCATTTGAGTGTGATTGTGAACAAAAAAAGCGGGATTCGAGAGTGCAGTAGATAGATTCATTTCGTTGGCTGATAAGCAGGGGTGGTGGTGCGTTTTGTAATGTGTGCCAAACAGTCAATTCTCATTCGCAAAGGCATCAGAAAACCACAACGCACATCCAAAAAGTAAAAGAGAATAACCAACAGGCTATTCTCACAGGAGTTTTGCTTAAGCGATGCGACAAAATTTTTCCGGCAAATGGTTTAAGAACCAGAAATTATCTTAGTACTATTGTGTATTGTTCACAGCTTATCTATAAGCTTTTGAGACTATTTACCGGATGTTTTGAAAATTCATCTAGATAAGAAGTTAAATTATTAAGACCTTTGACTTTAAAAATGAAATCCCAAAGCATTTTTCTTTTTCCAACCCCCAAAATATATTAGCCACTGCTGAAACATTTTTTAATATCTATATTGAACCAATTTCTTAACTCAACTAAGGGTTGAACAACAATTTGTTTGGAAATTTATCCTAATTTTCATGAAGATGTGGAGAAATTCTGGGAAAATTTATATTTAGGCAATAACGCGTATGGCCTTCCTTTGCTTCACAAGATATGAACTTTTGTCTTTAATATTATCAGTTTATATGCAAATCATATATTGTACGCAGTGATATGAATTACAAATCTGTTTATTTTCGTCTATTTTATGTCGTTTCCATGAATAATTTTTTTTTGAAAAGCTTAAACTCTTTGGCTCAGCGTGCAACGGTGGAATATGGAGGAGCAGCGTCTCCTAATGTTTCCACCATTTCGCCGTGTTGTTGGTAGATAATTTTTTTCAAACAGGTACTTAATGACAGCTCTAATATCGTTTTTCTCCATTTTGATGTTCTCTCTTCGACTGTTCGTATTCAAATGAATGTTCCTCCCTGGAATAATTGTCTATGTTTTTTATGCTGATTTAGTGAGTGTATGAGGTAGTAAAAAATTTTTTTTTAAAGTTTTATCCAAACTTGAAATAACCGATTATCATTACTTATTGATCAACCCTCGTATGTCAGCTCAGGTAAGAATTTTTTGGGTAAAACTTACTCTTATCAAAAGTAAGGGAACGGATTTTGGGTAAAAACTTACGAAACAAGAAGAAGAGCCAAAATTAACGTCTCCTTTCATATTTCTGTTTCACTCGTTCTCATGCAAACATCAAATTAATTAGCTTTAAGACTACTTGACAGTCGGGACCACATAGCAAGAAATCGTCAGCAGAAAAAGTTCAGGTAAAATCTTACAAAAGCGGTACTTTCCCTTAATCAAAAAATGACGTCATTTTTCGGTTGGGGACAAGTTAGGGAACGCATTTTGGGTAAGTTTGTGCGTCCGCGTGTGTAGGAAACTAACCTATTATAAACACTGCACATGCCCCGCAAACTAATAGGTTACCCGGGGATCTGGTATACAGATTTTTTTTTTAGCCATCTGCACTTGGGAATGAGACTAGATATCAATTTGATACTCATTGGTAGAATTGTCGTTTCCCTTATTCATTTCCATGAATTCGGATGCAAAATGAAGCTTCTGAAGTGGCGGCACTGCTCACTTTACTCATGATTAACTAAGGTACCCATTCAGAGGTCTCTCGTCCGAACCTGAATTTAAATCAGGGACCCCATACGTTAAAAGTCAGTGTGCTAGCCTTGTAGGCTATAAGAGCGGTTTTTTTTTCAATTTTACTTCCTAGATGTGATGAATGCAATTGGTGTTACAATGATAACGTTTGTTTAAGTTTACACAGTTATCATCAAAGATTTTATACGGGACAAGAGTAGCATCTGCCGGGCTCCTCAATTTAGGCCTGATATATAGGACAATATATTTCGCAGTAACTCAGAATTGTTTCAACACTGTGCACCAAAGACACTTATTGAAGCGTAATTAATAGCCTAAAGATTCTGTTCCATTATAGAAACTGTAGGCCCTGCTTGCTCAAAGGGTTTCAGGTGTCTGCACATTTGTATTGTGCTCGAGTATTAGCAACCTTGTCTTGAGTTTTTTACTAATACCGATTTGATTGATTCGTGATTGGCTTCGACGGCTGCTATTATTTAACAGGCCTTTGCACATAACTTTTATTTTACTTTAAAAAAACCAGTAATGCAAAGAAAAATTTCCGGATTGAACGTAGTTCACAATTCACTTCCAAATTTAACTTCAATGCTACCTTTCTAAGATTTAGCGAATTTTTAATAATTTTAGTAACAATTTTTCAACAAGATTTCAATATGTTTTTTTTAAATTTCGAAATGCTAATATAATGTATCGTTTTCGAGAATGTAAAAATATGCTAATGAAGCGGCAAATTTACCAATTAATTGCATAACTAGTCTCTGCTGCTGTATTGCCCGTGGGCCTCCTTTTTGGGGAAAACCCGCTGCACTTAACATGAATCGGTATTTACCTACTGCGTTGCGCGACTAAATCACTGCAACTGCTTCTTCTCGTATGAGTCGGTAGTGGTGCACAAAATTACACTTTGGACAGTTTAGTGAAAATAGTCTCAAAGAATAATGGTGACTATTTTTCGCACAGAGAACTATACTTTTTCTTCACTTAAGATTCGGAAGCGGGTCGCACTCCTAGTTTCTTCGCGGTAACGGTTTCGCGTTTTTAGGGCACTTCGGAACGTGTTCACTATCGACAATTATGTCGATAATTTCGGTGATAGGTCGTACGTACTGCTATACTTATATATGTACTATCCCAACGCTGTCGCGACCAGTTACAAACGGAAATTTGGAATCTATGTTTGACTCTTTTATCAATTTCAGATTTACCTAACAAGCAAAATTATTAAAGACACAACGGAAGTTTCTCCCAGAATATTATAAAACATTTCCACAAACCTTTTACCTAAAAATATTTGCATTTTAAGAAGATTGGCATCAACAATGACTACTTATTTTTTACTCTTATTTTTGCAAAAAAAAAGTTTTTGTTCGTTATGTAAAATTTGTAACGCATTGCATATATTTTGCATGAAAAGTATATTCTAAATGTTTTCTCTAAATATAAATTTCCAGTTGTGAGTACCACGGAGCCAGGCAGGAGAGTTCCTGAAAATGAAAATTCCGAATCGTCAGATTCAGCAGTGAATGGAGATTTATCTTCGGATGTAAATGTTAAAATTGACGTGAATGGTGAACCGAATTTCGAGGTGGAGAAAACAAGAGCGATTGGAACATCTAGTATGAGCGAAACAACTACTGATGATGATAGCAAAAGACCTGATGCATCAAACACTGGTGTTGATGACAATGAAAAATTTGCCAGCAACATACAACCACAAGAGAACCCAGCAAAAGACGATGACACTTCAAGCTTGGTCAAAACTGAATCGAATACTCCAGGAATAATTCAGACAGCTAATAACATTCGGAGTAATAATGAAGACTCTAAACCGTTTGAAAAAACTTTGCCGCAATTTTCAGAAAAGTACTCGGCTTGCAATGAGAAATTTAATAATTTAGATGTCTCCCAAACAAAGACAGAACTGGATTTATGCACATCAGTAAATTCTAACACCTTGTCTATTTTCCCGAATGAGCCAACTAACAGCTTAAAAAGTACAACGGATGCAAATGAATTGTTCAATACTGTTAAGCAAGAGGATACCAATGAAGGCGAAGCTCAGAGTTCTAATGCTTCAAACTCGTCAGCGGGAAATCTTGTTCCACGAATTCAATCTGATGAAATCTCGACTCAAAATGAAAGTAAAGCTTTATCTCCGGGCGTAGAAAATGCAGAATCTAATGAAACAAGCAATCATGAAGCGCAAACACAGAAGGAAACAAATGAAGATTCTAAGTCGAAGCCTGAGTCACTCAGTGAAGATGTCAGCAAAAATATTTCAAGTAAAATATTAATTGAAAAGAAGCTAAATAAGTCTCAAGAGTTAATGGCAGTAGAAGAAGTTTCTACAACCGCTTCAAGCTGTGAAGTATATTCTTCAACTCCTGATCAACCCATGGACGACAATTTAGATACAGTGAAGGATGTCGAGGTTAATACTTGTTTAAATGGAACTATCATGAACTCAGAGACAGACATGGTTACTGACATCCAAATGAGTAAAACAGATTCCAGTGTAATGGAAATCGATGACACAAGCCAGGAAGCAATGGATCAGTAAATTATATTACTTGTATTTGCATACTATGTACGGATAAGTTGATAACTAATCAGTTTCGATTATGTATTAATATAGCACTAAATGAGATTTTTATTGTGGATTATTTTTTTGAATTTATATAAATTGTTCGTTCTAGTTGGTTCTGAAACATGTAGAAATATACGCGTATATGTGCTTAGCAGACTGGTTTGTGCAGATAATCAAGTGAATCTATGAAAATCAATGGAACAATTTTTTACAACCAACTGAAGTACCTGTAAAACTTTTAGATTTATATAATCAAAAAAGATCTAGTTTGAAGAAGAATGATCTATGCTTTGCTCTCAAACTATTCAATAGCAGCAAACCTCACCACCTTTATTCGAATCTTAGATTTATTCAGGGCAAGATATATGATTCAATTGAGAACTTGATGAAATCATCATTAGTGGCGCAATAAACGCTAGTCGTGTAAGCCTATTTTACTATTGACTCTCTAAGTCTTGGCAGTGTTATACTGTGGACCAGTGCAATATCTTCAGCATTTCTTTAACAAGAGCACAGAAAAGAATACACAATTTTTTGCTTTGGTCAGGTGTACAATTGACCATAGTTGAATAATATTTGCTTATGTTGATGTATTCAAAGATTTTGTTTTTTTGTGTTGTCACAATAATGTATGAGTTCTTTCTTTTTATTGTTTTGTGATCATGTAAAGGATGATATAAAAAGGTGCGATCATTGTGTCCGAAACTCCTCAGTAAGTTTGTGTTTTCTACAGAAATTAATTAACGAGGATAATCGAACCTAACGAGGAAAACAGCATCGTTAGATATTAAATTAAGAAGCCAATCTCGGGGAAAAGTATTATCATTTTTCAGTTTCCAACAATCCTCGTTTTCTTTCAATTTCTATTTATTACGTACTTCTAAACTAATAATTTTTAATTTATATGAATAAATAAAGTCCACTAAAATCCAATTTACTAACAGTGAATTTCCATTTTACTACAGAAATGATGAATTCAAGTGACAACAAATATAATGTCACTAAAATGAATCAATCTCAATTTTTCTTCTCCATGAGTAAACAAATATCTTTATTTCCTGTTTTCTCATTGAAATTCAGCTGCGATCCTCAGTCAAGGTGCCCAAGTGCGCCGAACCCATATGTTTTTGTGCTATACGCAATTATGCTTTGATCTCTTCTGACGAATGAAGTGCTAATCAAAAGTGCTCCAAATGAGCTTGCTGAACATGATAGATACCTGGAAGCCAAAATGAGTTCATTCATTCTCTCGATATGCATACGTATGTAACATAAGACATTTTGATCTTTAAGCATGATGCAAATCGAGTAACATATTTTGTGCTAGTATACACACATTTTTATGCAAGAATTTGATGAATGCTAGAATTGCATCAGCTAATGGTGTATGGATGCTTTCATAGCAAACAGTCATACAGAAGTGCACGTTAAATGTGTTATCGGAAATTGAAAATCTGCAAATTATTTGTATATAGAGAAAGGTTATATGGTAAATATTTTATTCTGCCGCCTTTTGTGCGTCTCTTATGGTGGCGCCTGGATTCAAAGCAACATGTGTACACATAAAAGAACCGGTACTAGTAGTTATAGGGTTTATTTTGATGAACAAATTTTCAAAACGCAAGAGACCAAAATTACCATAGCTGGTAGCTTCAATCGGACTTATATCAGAAGTGGTCTAAAGTAAGAATTTATACAAATTTCCAAAAGGTTTTATCTATATTTGAAACACGTTCGAAATTCATTTCGCAAATTTGGGGTTTCTTGAGTCACCTGTCGAAAGAATTATTAGGGTACCTAAATTATCACTAAAACGGTCGCCGGTGCCCAAGGGTCAAAGATAACTAACATCTGCTTCAGCTAGTGTGTGAATTTCGTCCTGGTCCTACTCAATACATTCTGTGAATTTCAGTTGTATCTGATTATCGGGTCGTGAGTTTTCGTGAACAGAAGTTTCGGATGCTAAAAATATGGGTGAATTCTGGAAGTGCTACCATTCTTGTCTGACAGGAAATTTCAAAAGTTTTACTTTGGCTGGGTAAACAAAGTATAGAATTTGTATTTTTCTATAAGCGAACATTTTTCAGAAGAGTTGATAGTTTTTAGATTTTCACCTTCAGTGGCTGCCATAGCTACAGTGCTTATAAAAGGTCTGTTCCCGTACTTTCAGTAACTGAATTTTACTGAATTTTCCTGAATCATGTGGTGGGGAATTTCATGAAAAGTACGGGAACGCTCTCATTGTATTTCCTGAAAATTTACAACCGAAAGTGTCAGTTTTCGGTTTTTGGGAGAACAATAGTGATTATAAAGTCATCCTAAGCGGTAATAAATTATCGCCACAAAAATATTGGACCTTCATAGCAACATTACGCCAAAAATATGTTGCTTGCCGCGCACATTTGAAAATATTTACTCCGTTTGACACTTTTCAGTATTTTTCAGTAGCTCAGACCCTACTGAAATTACTGAAAGAGGGGAAATTTTCAGTTTTCAGTAAAACGGAGTACGGGAACAGCTTCATTGCAATTAATCGCGATTAATCGCAATTAATCGTGGTACGGGAACAGACCTAAAATGTTTCATAAAACGAAAGCAATCTATAGATAAAACGTGTGGCAACGCCGTCAAAGCCATAGTTCGAAACGAAGAAAAGGATATCTCACTCGTTCTCCTGGTGTTGATCGGTATTATAGCACTCCGCAATTATAATTATGTTTGTTTGAATAAATTTTATATTACGGAAACGTCGTTAATACGAATTTTTGGCCAAAGTGATTTAATTGTTCTTCGAACATGAGCGAACATTTCAAACACGATTTAAATACGGCTGGACATCGTCCGGAAAAGGTAAGAAATCGTAATTGAATTGTATTTACTTTTCATTATTATTTCACTTAGTTCGAACATTTGATTTCATTTATTTTAGCTTCACATGTTATGTATGTATTATTTATGTTATAAAATTATTTCGATTACTATTTTGGTTTATTCGATTACTATTTTGCGACAATGGCTCTATTAGTGGAATAATTTTAAAATTGTTTGGGTATCTACTCAAACTACAAATAAAGTGAGCAAAGATTTTTCTTCGGTTTAGTAAAGCCATATTAGTGTTGGATTTCTTAGTTTCCCATTTTGCTGCAGATAGGCAAATTTACTTTTGCTGTAAACATGTATTATAGTGAACATTTATTTTTGTTGCGAATATTTATTATAGAATCCGAACTGCGCAACATCGGTGGTCCACGGATAGCATTCCTCGGTATTTGCAAAGTCAGCTTCTTTATAATCCTGGTATTAAAAATATGTATTTCATGCTCTACATTTCTATGGATGAAAGTTGTATGGGTACAACCATAGCCTTCATATAAAAGGCCTATCGCGACTTGCAATCTGACAGGTATTAAGCTACTTTTTAAAATGGTGTAGTCCTCTCGTTATTAAGATTTATTGGGAATTGCACAATGACAATTGTTTGACATTTCTCTGACAATTAGTAATGTGAATGGTGCTACTCGGTTGAATCAGGGAGTAGAGTCTATTTTCCTATTATCCGGAGACTGGTTTCGCAGTTTTTGTCGCGTAAAAGATATTTCGGATAAGTGTCGTGAAAGTGATGTGTTTATTGTACTGTATACGCGAGAACTTTGCAATTTGGAATACCTGCCACCTACTCTCGGCAATGTGAATTGTAAACAATTGCCGTTTGTGGTTGGTAGGATTTATTCCACTTTAAAAATCATCAAAATCATCATCTTCTATACAAACGATATTTCGGATAAGTGTCCCGATGAATTGAGATCTGATGCTAAAGACTTTTTATATCTAAATTGCTTGTGAAAGATCCCAAAACAACATTGATTGACATGACATATGAGTTTCCTCATATCTCCTGTAGGTGGATCTCGTGAATTTCTTTATAACCATAAAAAAACATCACTGTGTGGACTGGTTGGGAAAAGTAGCTTAGGTCCGCCATCTTGTAGCTTAATTGCTTTTGCGATAGGCCTTTTATATGAAGGCCATGGTACAACGCATATATGCTTCGAAGGTAACGCGGTTAATTCAATTGAAAGCATATAATTAGACTTACATGAGTGCCTCCTGAATATTTTGCATTGAAAATAGGTAACCCATAAAGATTCCACAACGAAAATGAAAAAAAAATTATATATAGCTATACCATTCCTTTTGAAAATGCTGCGTAAAATGTTTCCTTATTCTTCATGTATTTATTATTATGTACAAGTGCTTTTTTAAAAATAATAATGTACGACACATACTTTCCAAAACACAATTAGGCTGATCCAGATGATTTATTTGGGCTACTGTCAAGAACTTCAGTTGAACGTACGTTAACAAGCTAAAGAATCAACAATTTCAGTTTTCATTTCAGTAATTTTAATTTGTTGACTATGTACAAGTAAACCAGTTTTAAAAAAATTATCAATAGAACAAGCTATTTAGTATTTACCATGATTGAAAATTTTAAATATTCTGAGTATACTTTTCCAAATATCAAGGGGCAGACTTGAAATCAGCATATTGGGGATGTTATTTTAAATCTGTGATGTCTTTAAAAGTATTCATCATTTTCAAAGAAGTCTATTGTATACTCTACATTGATTGTCAAATAACTGTCATTCTTTTGGTTTGAATACATTAAGTATTCTTGCAGAACTCGCTAGACTTTATAGCCCGTTCACACTCGGCTCTAAATCAGGCGATTTCGATCAGCTGATCGCTTTAGAGCTAAATCAACTTAAATCTACCTGATTACCCATACATTTTTTTCGGCGCCAGACAGAGTTAATCAAGTAGATTTAGAGAGTTAATCAAGTACAAATCAGGTACTATTGTGAATTTTTCCGGGCTGAATTGTTCTCAGAGCGTGCTTAATTCCATCCGTGAGAGGGAGAGTAGATTTCAACGAAATGTCATTCGAATTTCGTTCAAATATAGCAAAAATTGGACAAAAAAAAAATGTGAGTTGTACAAAATGAAAAGAAAATGCTCTTGCATGTTTCTGCACCATTTTGAACAACTTTCATGCAAAAAAAATTGTACACACAAATTCGAATGACAGTTCGCTCTCTAAATCTCCTCATTCTAAATCACTTCGGGTAGTGTGAACGCTTACCTGATTAACTTTGACAGCTTCTAAATCTACTTGATTTAGAGTCGAGTGTGAACGGCTTATTAGTGGTTGAAATTGAAACATTTTTCGTTCAAGAAATGCTATCTTTGAGCGTATTCACAATAGAGCAATTTTTAAAAATAAAACCAGAAATCTTAGTGGATCTATCGAACGCAACGTTTTCTGAAATATCAATTGTATTAGTAAAGATTTTAGTTTAAACAATTTAAAAAGTCATTAAAACTAAACATTTTTCGTTATGTATTTGTAGTTAGGAACTAAAAATCTGCAAAAACGGAAAAAAATCATTTGAATCCATAGAGACGGAATATTTCTTCCTCGAATGAAAAAAAATCAATTTCAAGCACTAAAGTCCAGTAAATACTGAGACGTATTCAAACAAAAATTATGTTGGTTTTTTTTTACAATCAACGTACAGTAAGATAAATAAAAGTGTTCTGTAATTACGAGTACTTCTGAATATCTCAGTTTTAAAGATAATATCTCCAATATGATGCGGTCAGCCGCGCAAAACAGCTAGTTTCTTTTTTTCTTTGATAATACGAAAGGTCAGGGGATAAACTTTTGAAGCAAATGCCTGCCCTTAAGTCAGAAATTTCGTTTTAATCTACACATATAATTTCTTTTCTTCTTATTACTCAAAATGCATTGTTTTTCTCTGATGTAATTGAACTCATGAGTGGTAATGTTATACAAGGTGTGTCCCACGGAAAAAGAAACTTTTTCAAAGTAAATATAGTAAATAGTAACAATGAAACTTTTTCATTATTACAATTTGACAGGATAGAATCTGCTCGTACGAACGAAGATGGCGTCCCATTTGTGATCTGCTTGGAAGTGGTGGAAAGTACTAATTAGTAAAAATGGAATACGGCAAGTGATCAGATATTGCAGATTTGTCAAAATTTAACTTAACTCAGTACCAGCTTTAAGGCCACAATACCGTGAAAAAGGAAGTTAATGTTTGTTGCATGATCGAACTTGACCACAGATTTTTTGATCAAATATGGCATTTTAACGAACAACCATCCACCGTACATACCTGATCTTGTGACTTTTGCTTATTCTCTAAATTGTATTTTCCGATGAATGGAAAACACTATTCCGACGTGAAGGCCGACATACTAAGCGTGTTTTTTTTGCTCCCCCTATCCATAACGGAATAGAACAGAACTGACGCATTGGAAATAACAACTCCCCTCCAGTGAATTCACTGAGACAGGAGTTGTTGTTTTCAATCCGTCTGTTCTGTTCTGTTATGGATAGGTAGAGCAAAATAACACGCCTACTTATGGTGATGGATTGAAATGACCTTTAAAAGTCATTTGGCATGCTAATTGACCGTACAAAACGTTTTTTTGCAGCACATGAGAACTATTTTGTATAAAATTTTCCAATAAAATAAGTTTTTGTTTTTATTTTGAAAAAGTTCCGTTTTTCGTGAGACACACCTTGTATGTAAACAATGTATTACACCACGTTGTTTTCTTGCATTGCTTCTAGCTTTGTTTTTAAATATCTACTAAAAGTTAATGATTGTTATTTAAAGATTGTATTCCAGTGGCTCATGCATGATTAAGAGACATATAGTTTTTATAATAAATACCAGCTGACATCGTTAGTAACGTGCTTGCATTAAAAAAATTACTGGCGTAAGGAGAATTTATAAGGGCCAGATACTTAAATATATTCACTTACAAATCATTTTTAACAGTATGATTGATTATTTTCTCCTTCAAGTAAAATTTCATGTTGCTTTCGCGCAAAATTCACACTTGGTTCTCTTAAATTTAAAATAGGAGAAATGATACCCTTGTTCGCCTTGCATCACCCTTGGCTCTGCGAGCCATCCCATACTGTCACATACTTCCTTCATTGCTCGTTGTTGAGCCTTTTGAATCACCGACTGCCCCCGGGCCACTGTCGTCATCTCGAGATGAGCCAGAGGTACTTCGTCCACTCAGTCCACTGAAGTCAAGCTTGAACTGAAAATATATGCAGAAAAAATGGTCAGAATATGTTGATACTTTCATTATCTTAAATGCCTATCAAGTTTATTTTCCATTTTAATACATTTTGGCTTAAAATTGTAAACATATAATACATATTTCATTATAAAAACCGCTATATGATTGTCCAGGCAAGGGTTTTTTTTGCCGTTTTATAACTAAGCTGCAGATTTGCGTTCTGGACGCATATACCATTTGACGTGCCCAAGTTATAAGGTAGTCACTAGCACACTAAGATTATCAGGCAAATGCCTTTCGTTACTATTTTAAACTAAACTGCTCAAGTACAACAAAAGACGCTTAGTTTAAAATAAAGTGATTAGCTCTTGAGAAGTGATTAGCTCGAAGTGATCATTTATTGATTTTCAAGACATTTTTGTTCAAACAATTTGCATTCTTAGAAGAGACTAGCATTGAATTCGCCTGCTGCACTCAGTGCCGTCTTCTGGCCTGGAATTGCAGCTTGTTAGTGCTGGTACTGATAGCTTTAATGGCCTCATTATAGTTGTCTTACCTCCTCTTCCGATTGTTCTTTCTCGCATTACTGCTGATACGTCCGAGGAGCCTTAAAAATGTTGATGCTTAGAGGACTTGCTAATGTTACTCGCACGAAATTCATTACTGATTCTGGTAGCAACCGCATCGTAGGTTCTTTTTTATCGACGATTTCTGCACTTTGGATAGCCTATGCGTAAAGACTTTTTTTTACTGTTCAGTGGAGAGTTACTGCTCATTGTCCTAAATCTTACAATAACATACCTATTTCCTTGTCATCTTTTCTTTCCTTGTGCTTTCTTTCTGAATTCAATCTTTTTCCTAACAGTAATTGTAAAATTTATGATATTGTCCTGTCCAACCTTCATTCAACCTCTTTCTCGCGGTCTCTTGTCTGTAATCGGTACGTGAATGAAATCTGATAGTCATCCTCCGCTGTCAGCAAGTATGTGCCTCAAGAGCTGCATTCTATGCAAGTGGTGCAAGGTCTATTGTAACAATTTATCTAAAACTGATTTTGAGAGACTAAGCGTTGTAATTAACTCTATTATTGGTTCAGTTTTTTTCAAGAACTGTATGCTGACCTCACTGATCTCTGCTTCTACCACTACCCATTTACCCATTACCCACATACCCATTATATCTAGCTGAATGCGAAGATGCACCTTTGATTGCCGTAAAGGAAAGAGTCATGTATGCTTTAGATGATAAATTTATATAATAATATTTAATCTATTTGCTGAATTTGTTCCTGTGTATATTCTGTCCCCTATATATTCCCCTCTCACTTTCCCATTTGCTTGTCTTTATTTGTGACCAATGCTCTAAATGTTCAATCTATTATTTCAACGTTTGACTCCAGTTTTTCTCTGGGCCCTGATGCAATTTTTTATTTCTTCCTAAGAAAAACTTGCTACTTCTCTTTGCGTTCCCCTGTCCATCATTTTTAACATTATTTTGGGTAATGGCATTTTCCTAGCTTCTTAGAAAGTGTCAAGCATTTTTCCTGTTTATGTCTGGTGATCGAATTCTAGTTGCTAACTATCGTCCTATTACAATCCCTCCCTGTTTTGCTAAAATTTGTGAGTGTCTTTTATTTATTCTCGTCTATGCCACTCTTCGCCATGTTTTTGCTACTCAACAGCACGCTTTCGTGAAAGGTTGCAATTTGATTTTTGCTTTAGATAGTCACCATCAAGTAGGCGTCAAATACACTGACTTCATCAAGACCTTGGATTCCGACAATCATGAGTTCCTCTTAAGCAAATTAGAGCATTTTGACATATCTGAGCCCCTTCTCTCGTGGATATTAGCATTTGCATTTGATCGTACTTGCTATGTCGCCATCCGCGGTCATTAGTTCTAACCTTTTTTCCTTCTTCCTAGCGCGATTGCTTCTCCTTGTCTAATGTTTGCTGATGACTTGAGAATCTTTCCCCTTATCAATGTTCCTTCTGTTCCTTGCTCTTCAAAACAATTTCAATCGTTTTAATTTTCGGTATGAGTGTAATTACTTGTCCTTGAATGTCTCCCAATGTTTCTCTATGTCTTTAATATTGGAATTCTGTGCTTTTGAGTTCCTTTATTCTATCTGCAACATCACTCTTGTGTATGTGTCATCATTTTACTGACCACGGGGTTACCTTCCATCAGAAGCTTAGGTTTGATATTCATATTCGTACCATCACTCGAAATGCCTTCGATCCAACATTTGCACAAAAGATTTCAAAATCCACCAGCACTTGCCAACAACCACATTCAGAAATTATTGAACAAGAAGCCTTTTCGAAAGTAATGAATGTGAAAAGCTTAATGGATACTGCAAATGGAATTTCGTCCGGTTTCAGTAATTTGGGAGTGGATGTGACCTAATGGGAGCCAGTAGTTATTCAGTCAATATGAAATTAACAGGATATGTTGGTATTAACTAAGACCAGGTCTGATGGATTGATTGAAATGTGGACAACCCTGTGGCAGCGGTGCCATCTTAAAATATCACTGAGATTTAGCCAATATATTTTAACGAAATCCACACTGTAGCTGGACCTGATGATTTTCGAAGTCGTAAGGGTTCCTCCCTCAGGGCAAAGAGTATTTTGTTTGGTATGAAGTAGAGTTTGTTACTGTGGATTTCTAAGGTTGGGCTCCAGAGAGAGCGTACGAGTGCAGTGTATAATGAGCTTGTGACCAACAATTTTTTTTTAATTCTTTGGCTCGTTGTTTAGCAAAGTCGAGATATTTATTCACACGGGAAGAATTTTATCGTAATGCAAGGTGAAACGAAGCTTCCCGTCCAAAACAACACCGAAATCAACAACGCCATCAACGCGAGCTAAGAAGTTAACCGTGCATTGACGGGTGAAACTTATAATTTGGCACAATACCAATGACCAACACCAATGATCAAATGAGCCAAGCTTGAATTAAAGGAAAAGTGCATCAAATTTAGATTCAATTTTGTGGTACAGTTTCGGATCGTCTGCATATAGTAGATGAGGTATATTTGGCAGGACGTAAGATAGATTGGAGATGAATATGTTAAAAAGAAGTGGGCCAAGATGGCTACTTTGGTAAATTTTACCATCAATATAAAAGTGTGTAGTTTCAATCCAATTCATATGAAATCAAATGTAAGTTTTCATTATTAGAAATAAAGGGAATTAAATATTTAATTATAAAATACAAAAAACATATTGAAATATATTAGATTTTTTCTACTGGAAAAATATACACACTCTTATTTTTATACTCTTATTTTCAATGGTGTAGAGCGTAAATTTTCTAACGTAACTGCTCCCAGTATTATTAACTTTTCCGATGTGCCTAGGAAAGTTGGTTACATTTCAATGGAATTTCCTGGACGGTTTAGCAAACGGGTCATGAAAATATTGTCTTAACGTGGCAAATGTTGGTCCAAAGGCTGGTGTTTTCTTTTGTCGTGACTAATGTAATTCAATTATGATTCTTAATCTAGAGTAACGTTGTTATGCTAAGCTATTAAGAATCATGTTTCATTTGTGTTTGATTTACCAAAAGGCCTTGATAATAGAGTCCTTTAAGATTTTAAGGAATATACGGTGTTGGGCAAAGTGATTTTAATACTTATGTTCTTCGAATAAAAGTAAAAACTGTTAGCCTCGCGTGAATTTTGCTTATGGAACTTTTTTGCCGAACAAATTTGAAAAATAATTTGCATAAAACTAATAGTTGACGAGATATTTAAGAAAAAATGTTTTTGATGACCATTGATCTTTAAAAATTTTCACGATTTCATAATAGACTTTTCATATTATATTTTCCACCCAGAACAAACACGATTCTGTTGAAATACTTTAGCTTAGTTTTTTTCAGAATAGCCGTATTTTGCCAAACTTTACAGGATTGTGAGTGTATGGGTGTTTGAATACTCTACTGAATAAATGATCATAAAGTTTCTGTTGTACAAAACATAGAAAATTACCTTATTGGCACATTCAAAGCATGTTGTCACAACTTTATTGATAACATTCATAAGATTTTTCGTTTCTTTTATAACGTGATCAACTTTAACGAAAGTTGCTGCTTTGCCCACAGTCGGATCTTTAACGGTGAATTGTAATGTTTGAACGTACGTTGGCACTCTATCCAAATGATCTAGAAGCTCCTTCTTATTGTGTCCAGCAGGTACCTATTAAAATAAAAAGCAGATCGGACTTAAAATATATTATCTTTCAAAGTTATTTAAAATGTATATAAGCTAATTGGAATCATACGCGGTGTTTCATTTTCGAGCAGTCAACTCCAAACAGCGATTACTTATTTATTTATTTATTTCAACCAAACAAGGCGTACAAAACACTTACAATTAATATCTAACAATTTATATAAATTTGTATAATTAACAACAACGGAAGAAATTTAAAAATATACAACCATCTTTAGTAGGGAATTGGATAGGGCATTCATGACGTGAGCACCTTAGTCAGAGCAGTTTTAAACCTAGGTCTGGAAATGGTAGGGGAATAGTATTTTGCGAAGCTATTGAATATTTTGCAACATCTATTGATTGGCTCATTGTTGGCGTAAACTGTGTGGTGTCGGTATTCATTCAGTAAACGTGTGTGTCTCGTCTGCCTTACTGATTCGTTGAAGGTGATCTTATTGGACAGGGACACAACATTGATCAAGCCCCTAATAACGTCAAAAGTAAAGCAGGAGCATATGACTATCCTCCGCGAAGATAGACTTGATAGATTTAAGAGACTTAGCCTGTATCTGTATGAAGGTAGATTTTCAAATTCGTAAGGATTATACAGATCTCTCAACGCAAATAGCAAGAACTGCTTCTGCACCGATTCGAGCCTATCGCTATGGACATCAAAGGTAGGGTGCCAGACAATACATGCATATTCGAGCAATGGCCGAACTAGAGCTATGTATAAGGACTTCGTGACCCATAGGTTTTTGAATTCCTTCGCACGTCTTTTGATAAATCCAAGCTGCTTATTAGCCTTGCTTAAGACTTTGTCATAGTGTAAATTAAAACGCAGCTTTTTATCCAAAGTAACCCCGAGGTCGATGACATTGTCAACATTATTGATTGTAACATTATTGTGGCGGTAATCAAAATTTATATTACTGGTTTTGCGGGAAAAACTAATGACTTGACATTTACTGACATTAATGTCGAGATTATTTTGTTTGCACCACTGCTCAAGAGAAAGCAGTTTCGATTGAAGGAAAACTGAGTCAGATTTCGATTTAATTGTGTGGTACATTTTCAGATCATCTGCATAAAAAAGGTGAGGGATGTCTGATAAGACTTCAGAAAGATCCGAAACGAAAATATTGAATAAAAGAGGCCCCAAGTGACTACCTTGTGGAACACCTGATAAAACTTCGATTTTTTTGGATAGGATACCCTGAAACTTAACGTACTGCGTCCTATTTCGAAGATAAGAGTCTAACCAGTTTAATAAGAGACCCGAGATGCCAAATTCCTGTAGTTTGATTCGAAGAATATCATGATCAACCCGATCAAAGGCCTTGCTGAAGTCTGTGTAGATGGTATCAATTTGATGCCCTTTTTCCATGCCACAGAGAACATCTGAGACGAGAATCACGAGGTTGGTACAAGTTGACCTGCCTTTTCTAAAACCATGTTGTTGTTCATTTAGAAGAGGTTCTATTACAGTAGTGAGCTTATCACAGACAATTTTTTCAAATAGTTTAGGCAATGCTGAAAGTATTGCAATACCTCTGTAATTATCAATTGACCGCCTATCACCACTTTTAAAAATCGGGGTCAGATGGGATGATTTCCAGAAGGAAGGGAAAACCCCACAAGAAAGTGATTTGTTGAAAATTAAATACACGGGTAAGATAAGCGACTCCATGCATTCGAGTATGAAACTAGGAGGTAGTAAATCAGGACCAGGACCCTTGTTGACATTGAGATCTTTGATGGCCCTGGCAATCTCCTCTCTAGTTAAATACATTTCACAAATGATATCTGGTGGGAATGTTTGAGGGAGAAGAATGTTAGACATACTTGTACATGAACAAAATACTTCCTGGAAATGCTCAGCGAACAGGTCGCAAATTTCGTGAGGGCATGTCGAACAAAGGTTCTTTTTGTGCATCGAAGTAGGGTAGCCCGAAGTTTTCCGTTTGGTGTTCACGAAATCAAAAAACTTTTTAGGATCATGAATTATATTTTCGCCCATGATATTAACATAGCGCTCATACGCTTCACGGGATTTCGACAGGAATTCTTGAGCTAATTCATTATGTTTATCCTTGATATCATCTCTGACATCAGTGCTGGTGGTAATTACTTTGTAAAGTTTATTTCTTTGATTCCGCAAATACCTTAGATTGCTATCAAGCCATGGTTCAGATATTTTGTCTTTTCTCTTAATCTTTGGGGTGAACTTTTCAACGGCGTCAAAAACCAACTCATAGAATAATGATACCTAGATATATGATGATAGAACCTAGATAGACAGGCAATTAAATTACTGATTTACTAATGATCGTTTATTCCTAAATTAGTCATTTAAAAGTTGCTTAGAGCCTAGACAGACAGCGCAGCCTAAATGATCATTTGTCGTTAATGATCATTTAAATGATGTGTGTCATATGCTAATTTGGACTAATTACCACTAAATGACCCAATTGTCAATCATTAAGCAGACTATTTTTGTAATTGTTTGGCCATTCGTAAATAATCGATGTTGGCATTAAATTGTCATATGGGAATGATCATGCAATGAAAATCAACACCAAATATTGAGGTTTCGAAAATTTGAAAAAAATTGGCCTGTGGTAGCCCTAAAATTCTTTTCACCCCTATAACACAGTCATTCAATCGAAACGAAATTCACAGGGTGGGTTTCACTTAACGTACAGCAGATTTGGTATATTTTTGGCTATGCTGCTAGCGATTTTTTTTTGGATAAGAATTTCGATGAAATCCTGGGATGAAAACGAAATTCAAAGGAGAGGTTGGGTTTAGAATGAGCTTGTTATGGTAGACTTATTGCTGCTTCCTTGGAAAAGTGTTGTCAGCACTGAACACTTTCATCATTTATGCTATAGGAGATACTGTCGAGAAACGGTGTTTGTTGCTTTGGGTAAGAAATGGATGATATGATATTACAAAAAAGTATATTACGTCTTTTCACATTTTTCGGTCACTCAAAGACAATTTCTTCGAAAATCAGTTTTCTAGCAGTTCTGATGCACCAGAGTGTTTGGTTTTTATTTATATGATGTTTAAAATATCATATTTTGAAAAATAGACATTATTCAATCGTTGAAGGTGTTCGATCTGTGTCTAATATTTTAGAGTATGGCAAACGCAATTTGTAATTTTAACTTATTTTTCTTCCAAAAAATATCCAAACATAAAAATTTACAATTGGCGAAAAAATACTTACTTGATATGAAAATTGCCGTACAACTTTGTACAAACGGTTCGCTTCTTCTGCGAAATATTCGGCTTGAGTAAAGAGATCCTGTGTTGTTCGTAACGTACCCTCACCTTTGGTGAATTGGTACATAGAAAATGCCATTGCAGACATGGTTTTAGCACGTTTGACAATGTCGTTATCTTTTTCAGACTCTTCATTCCATTTTTGAGTTTCAGCATCCATTTCGCTCGTGAGCATTTTCATTTCCAGTCCAGACTCGGCTATTTTCTCTTGCTCTTCTTGATCAAGACGTGAGGGTTTTAGAGGTTTTGAGGTTGTTCCATGTTTCTAAAAAAAAAAGTTTGTTACAAATCATAAACATATTAAACGTAAAGCTTTGACAAAAACTTACGCCAGGGCGAGGTAGACTTAAATATTCCAGGCGATCTGGCTTTGTACGATTTTGTGTTAATTCTATAACATCTTTAGAGATGGATATCATTTCACTTGCGAGCCACAGCCACATATTGACAAACACTTCAAGATTCTCCTTGGCAACTTTACTTGAAGGATTAAGTGAAAGTGCTCGAGCGGCAGTTATAACCTGAGGTCCATATATTCTTAGGTTTATCTCCGCAAATTTCGCTTGAACTTGAAGAGATTCGGTCAAGGCAATATGCCTTAATAGTTTAGATACATCGAGAATGTGTTCAATGTAATCATGAAAAATATCGGCACATTCCTGTAAACGATCCAACTCTTGTTTTATAGAGATTGTGTGAAAGCTATTTACTAAGCCAACTGCCAGTTCAACTACATGATTCATTTCTGGAGCTTGGCTGGCAGCAGCAAGTGCCAATTGTTGCAAAAGATCTTGGGCAGCTGTAATTACAGAATCAATTGCACTATCTAAGTCGCATGTAGAATTTGAATACTGCTCCATTCTGATCGCCAATCTTAAACATTGATTTAATTCAAGACGGCATCTATCACAGAGAAGTAGGATATTCTCTCGGTTTTCATGACTTGTGTACGCCGAATCCGTAAAGTCTTGTGTTTTTTCTAATACTTTGTCTAAAGCCATTATCAAATGTTCTCGAGACGCTGCTGAAAAAATAGACAACTGGTTTATATATTCTACACGCGTGGTCGGATTTGCGGAAATTTCACTGTCCATATTGGCATAAGACTGTCGTTTATGACGCACCAACTGACGGTCGCGCTCACTGTTGCTCCGGAAAAGCTCTTTTGGTACATGCATGAGCTCGGATGCACACTCTCTTCTTCTATCATTTCCGTTTGATGTATCTTTAACGTTTGTACCAACTGAGACTCTCGAATCAACGAAATTGGCGTTATTTGATTGATCAACATGAACCATCTTATCATGAAAAGGCCTATGTTTTTCCATTACGCGTATAAAATAGCACAAAGCTGTATAAGCTGTCACTCTTTCCGAATCCCAGTCACTTTTTAATTGGCCACGTGGTGACTTCAACTCAACTGCCGAAGTCTCAAGGATGCTATCTTTGATTACGTAATGAATAAGATCCATTGCTCGCCGCATTTGGCAAAAAACGGTATCACGGTTTTCCCGAGAATTATTACACTCTGGGTTCAACAGACATGCTTTGGATGATGTAAGTAGCATTATTGCCGATTTTTCGAGAATCTGACGCGCAGCACTCATTTGCGCTTTTCTTCGTTCATCTTTATTATTGTTCTGTTGATCCTTCGTTACATAAGCTAGTTCAATCATATCCGCACCAAAGTCAGAGAAAGCTTTAACAAATTCCGTGAAATTGGCGACTGGTTCAAGTCTACCCATTGATTTAACAACTTTTTCTTTTGCTACTAGTAATTGATTCACTATGACTATATCAGCTAGTAGCAAAACACGCGTAACGGAACTAAGCAGTGCACGAGCTGCTCGTATCATAGCACTTCGGTTACCTAATGGCCCATCGGGTGGCGGGTAGCCTAAAGGATCTGTTGCGGTTATTTCACACAATCTCTCTATTGACGAACCTGGAAAAAAAAAATATGTACGTTGTTAATTTTTTACGAATGATACATGTTTTTCACATCAAAATAAAATTATGTATGCTCTATTAAACACCAATGAACCGATGTTACAATACGTGCGTTTTTTGCACTCTTGGTCAGATCCAATTTAGGTAAGTACAGTGTACCAATAATGTCTTCGCACAGCAGCTATTTGAATCTCAAGTGTTAAAAAACAATAAATTGTTGCAAGAAATTTGAAAAAGTTTTAATGCAGATTTATTCATTAAACATCTTTATTTTTTAGCTTACAACCCATAAAAACACCATCAAAACTGTAAAACACGGCTGTAACGGCATAATGGTATAGGGCTGTAGGGCTATCAGCGGCGTTGGAAACTTAGAAATAATTGAAGGAAGCATGGATCATCGGGAGTATATTGAAATTTTCAAGAGAAATTTGGAGCCAAGTGCTGAAAAATTGGGTGTATCAGAGGATTTTTACTTTCAACAAGATAATGATCCTAAGCACATGGCTCATAATGCTAGGATTTTCTTGGCGTACAAAACTCCACATTTGCTTAAAATACCACCGCAAAGTCCTGACCTGAATCCCATTGAGCACATCTGGAACACGCTGGAAAAAAAGGATCAGGACTCATCATATTAACTCAAAACCTATGTTGAAATAGGCTCTTCAGCAAGAATGGACGAAAATAGAGCCAAGATATGCAAAAAACTTGCAGAATTGATGCCACACCGCCTTAAAGCCGTGATTAAAAACAAAGGCCACCCAACTAAATATTAACAAAAAATGTATCTATAGTTAGGCCCCCATTCACGAACAGTCCAAATGGCCTGAGTCCATTTGGATTGAGTCCGTTTGGTTTAAGTCTAATTTAGCTCGCCACTCACGATAGAGCCTCGATCCAGTCAGATAATTCCACTTTCTGTCATTAATTTAGAAAAAAATAAAGATAAACTTGAAGAAAAAATTATTTTTAATTTATTAATAGCAAGCATATGGAGGAGTTTTTTTTTGCAATTACAACTTGCATCTTCATAAATAAACGAAAACCAAAAAAGAAGTGGTAAAAAAGATGGCTTGTCAAATGGAATCAAATGAGTCACGTAAATTTGGTAAAATAACTCAAACGTGAGCCTTCTGATTGGCAAAATTATTTATGAAGATTAGCTTTGTGCTTTTCGCCATACTTTTTAGCGACTTCAGTTGTTTTTTGCAATTAACTTCACTTTCTTCTCGCACCCCTACCATTAAACGATAATCCCGAAAAATGTTCCTTCTTGTATCCAAGACTAGTTTTTCTCTTAAATTTTTTTTTTTGTGTCAATGGTAAATTTAGAGCACTTAAAAAGGGGTTTTCTTGTATCTGTCGCACTGCCCAGCGTTCATCTAACGAAGTGAACAATTTTCGGGAACTTTGTTTATTCATAGTCCGCAATAATAACATAACATTTTATAACGTTAAATACTGTTGTGGGAGCTCAATCAACTATTTCAGCGATTTGACGCATATTTTTACTGGTTTGGGAATGTCGAACTATGGATTTCCTTAATTCAACTGAAGTTTAAGATTCTCTTGGTCCCATATTACTACCGTTTTCTTTTAAGCTTAGGCTATGCGCAACAAGTGATGCCAAAATACTTTCAAGCGATTCCTCACACCCTTAAAATTATAAAAGAGAAGTTAGCTCCAATTTTTTAAGTAATGCAAACATTGTTATACTGATAAAGATTATTGATTTGTGATCATGGTTCCCTTCTTGTCTATAAATAAGCATAGACAACGTATATCGTCTCTAAAGCTTATCAAAGCAGAGAATAATTGATACGGGAAGCTCAACCGTTTTGCGGAATTAGCCTCTGAAAGCAAAATCAAAGTGGAATTGTTTTTGCGGGATGTATGGCAGCAAACCCACACTGGGCGCAAAATTTTTCCTCAACTCTAACTTGATTTCGAAATTCTTTTCCTTTTTATATATTTGTTTCTCATACTCTTCATATATTTGTTTCTCATACTCGGGATGATCCCGCAAAAACAATTCCAATTTGATTCTGCTTTCGGAGGCTTATTCCGCAAAACGGTCGAGTTTCCCGTATCAATTATTCTCTGCTTTGATAAGCTTTAGAGACGATATACGTTGTCTATGCGATTATAGACAAGAAGGGAACCGTGATCACAAATCAATAACCTTTATGAGTAAATTTTATGTGTTTATTTGATTCAGCTTTTTACAATTCAACATCAGCATTCAATTTTAAGAAAAATGGGAAATATTTTCTCTTTAGCCTCAAATCGATCAGCTAATCGAAATTGCTTGATTTTGTCTTAGTGTGAACGTACAAATACACATCCAGTAATTGTAAACTGTCAAAAATAAGATAAAATGATGAATTAAAGGAATACACTAATTGAATTGAGAGCAATCAGGTGTTGGAAATATAAAGATGTATTCTGTTAGAGTTCCTACTTTGAAACAAAAAATAGGCGCAAAACAATTCAAAAGAATTGGTTAGAGCACCTTTTTGAAAAGCCTCAATAGCAGACCGCCAGGATACAGAAAGATCTGTCCAAATGCCACCAAGGGCATATATATATGACTACTTAGAACTCCAGATGAAGGAATGGCGATTACCTTTAGGAACACACAGGAAGTGCTGCTTAGAACTGACGTCCCAGGGTGCGAAATTAAAAGCAGTGGTGAGGTTGAGGAAGAAGAGGAAAGTCCAGTCCGTACCTCTGATTAACAAAACTTCACGTATGAAAAGTTTGAATGGGCAATAAGGTCCTTCACACTTTTTAAATCGCCAAAACCAGACAGAATCTGCCCAGCATGTAATATAAGCTGCTACAAAGAGCCAGGTGGAAATTAAAAATCATTCTAGGACACACATTTAGAGCGAGTTACATATCAAAATTTTCGAGACTGGCGTCAATTGTGTTCATTTCCCAGGGTGGCAACAAACCGCCGACCTAGCAAAATCATACAGCCCAATTAGCCTGACACCTTTTATATTGAAGACCATGGAGAAACTGGTCCATAAAAATATTTCAAATAAGTTGCGAAAATATATCCTTCAAATATCTGACCCTCCTGAAAAATATTCACTTTTTAACAAAAAAAAAAAAACGAAAAAACGAAAAAGATCGTACACTCTGTCAAATTAAAATGACTAAAATTCTGCGTGCCACAAGAACGACATATTATTTCTATTTTGAGCATTTAAAACTTTCGTTCGAAAGAACTCAAGATCGAATAATCAGATCAACATGAAATTCACAGGATGTATTGATCTTAAGTAGGACCAGCTGCTAGTTACGGTAATTTTTGTCTCTTGAATCTTGAAAATTTGCTCAGCAAAATAAAGCTCTTTGCCCTCTAATTTTCGGTGCAGTCGTGAAATAAAAAAAAATGTAAAGTAAACGGACCTACTTTTATAGCAAATCCGGTATGAATTTGGTTGAAAATCATGTTAGGGTTGTCATATCTTTACTAAGTGATCTTGTAGTGGCAAGAAACAAAACAGCTTTTGCATTTTGTAACGATAAATTTCTTTATACACATATAGCTTCCAAAGCAGTTCTCAGATCGAAACTAAATTCACTGCGTTAGTTGGCCTCAACGTGTCGTCGTAAATTAGGTATACTTTTGACTTTGGTGCTAGCAAAGGGCTGCAAGCACCAGACATTTTTTATTATTACCGCACCAACATATGCTACCAATAAATATTCATCTATCAAAGGAATTCAATGACAATAGGTTAGTAGCCAATGTTTAAATTTTCCAAGTTTTGGAAATCTTTTCGTTGAAAACCGCACACGCCTTTCTATCCGCGTAAACTTCGATGAATTCATATGATCAAAATAAATTGTCAGAACTTATTTTGTCGCTGTAAAAAAACGTTGCATATTACAGACCAATTATTATTTAGATAAGCCTGGTGGATGGTACAAACATTTATATTTCAGTAATCACTTGCCTGCAGCTCTTGCATCTCTACATGCTTCATACATGTCAGCCTTTATCTCTGGGTTGCTATCAGCAATTGTTTCGCCAACAGTAACAAATCTATCTACTGCCAAATGCACCGATTGACCGACGCGCCCGATAGCTCGCATAGTTCTTTGTGATGTAATATAAGGACATTCAGAGCGATGCTGCGCTAATGTTGAAACCTGAAAAATAACGTAAAATTGAATGAGAAAACTATTTATCGCAATTAATTACTAATGTTCAAAGAACATTAGTATTAAAATCACTTTGGGCAAAAATTTATATTTCTTTATATATATATATATATATATATATATATATATATATATATATATATATATATAAATATATATATATATATATATATATATATATACATATATACATATATATATATATATATATATATATATATATATATATATATATATATATATATATATAAATATATATATATATACATATATACATATATATATATATATATATATAATCCAAAAAAAAATTCAGTGATTATTTCTTGGGAGTCCGCCATCCGATTGAGAAATCGCCATCTGAAATTCATCTGAGAAAACAGGATAAGTATATGCAAAATAAGTGCATGTCTCACCAAATGTTCATTATCTTCAACCCTTTGGCGCCGGCGACAATTTGAGTGATATGTTAACTATTACTCTGTCAGCAAATCATTTTTGCAAAAATTAAGTTGACCAAATGAATTTTGAATGTGTTCTAAATGTGAATATAATAATCTTTTAGAAGTTTTTATTTTTTTGTGTGCGCTACGTACCTAAAAAGAGATCGGGTAAATTTAATTTTTTTTTTGGAATTACAGTAACTCTTGACAGCTATCAAATCATAATTAAACTAACAGGACATATTGATATTACTAAGTTGTAAATTTATGTTATTTTTTTTAGCATGTTGGCAACCCTGTAGCTACGGCAGGCACTGAAAGTGAAAACCTTCCAATCATCGACTCTTCTGAAAAATTGTCGCTTTTTCGAAAAAAAAAGTAACTCATATCTAAAATTTATGCTTGGTCGGCATAGCCAAAGTTGAACTATTGAAATTTTGCATCGGGCAAGAACGGTAACCCACATATATTTTAAGCATCAGAAACTTTTGTTCACGAGAACTCACGACCTGATAATCAGATGCAACTGAAATTTACAGTGTGTAGTGTTTCTAAGCAGGACCAGGTCTGAAAGAAGCGATTTTGAAATGTGGGCCAATCTGCGCCAGCGGTGAAAAATCATAAAGAAAAAAATTGCTGTCACCAGATTTTAATGAAATTCACACAGTAGCTGAACCTTATTCCAAGCTACGCTTGGTAAAAAACTGGTTGAAAATTTAAGCTGGAGCTGCCAGCTTTGGTAATTTTAGTGTCTTGAATTTTAAAAATTCGCTCAGGCAAATAACTGGTTTTGCCCTATAACTTCATGTGCAGTCATGAAATCGAAACGAAACTCATTTGGTAAAAGAACCTTACTGTAGGCAATATTCTGTAGGAATCTGGTTGAAAAACCATGAGAGGGTTGCCAGCTATGATTTTTTACTATTTCTTTAGCAAGCGATTTTTAAGATTTTCAAATGGTATTGATCTTAGGGTACGGCCAAGACGGAGCGGTGGAAGCGTCGCGAGCGCCGAGTCAAGCGACGCTCCGAAATCGATAATGTACTTTCAAATGGAAGTGACCATGTCGAAGCAGCGACCAGAGAGTCGAAATAAGATAGTAGCGACGACATCGATTCAAACCGATTTCGTTGCTCGAGTGCTCGGAAATGTAATGTATGTTGTTGCTGTAAAATGTGTTTCGATAACATACAGTAAGTAGAAGAATCTCGTTAATAGGGTTTTCTCGGAAATTTGGGTACATATATATGATTGAACGGTGCAGAATTGCACACAGTCAATTCGATTTTTAGCAGCGATCAGAAAAATCTATTTGTTTCTATTTGTCAGCAGCATATTGATTTCGGTTTGGTGTATTGGTGCTAACGGCTTAGGTTCAGTTGAGGTTTATAAATCGCTACAAATGTCGCCCAACGTGGGGCCCTGAAATTTGTTTTGGGTGACCGCACTCAAGTGGGCAAACTAGCTTATGAGCATTAGCTCATAATTCCTATGACTTCACGTCTAAATTCTCTATCCATTCCCACTAACATGTCCCTGAGTCGCCTCCCTTGGGATTCTTATATTTGCTGTTTACTAGAACAGTCAGCTCTCTTTTGGACATGTTCTTAAAAGCTCTATCTCCCACTAGCCGCCACTCTATCCCCTCCTATCCTTTTAGATTCAATCCTAATAGTTAACCATTAAGTAGCTCCCGTTGTGTTGTCTTTATGAGCTTTTTGGCTCAGGGTGCAACCTGAAAGTTGACTTTGGACTACTAGTTTTGGTGGTTTACCGTCACTCCTAGTCCAAGTCATCTGAAGGGCTCCTGCCCCTCTTTATGTAGAAGCTACACGATTAAATTTTTCTGTTGGTGCCTTGGGTCGGACAACTTTTCCGGTGTTTGGCTCAAGCTGTTGTGGATTACGTGGGGTTTTGCTTGGTGCTACCTCAACGTCCCTTCAGCTTGACCAGATCTTCGGGGAAGATGTTGGGTCCTGAGCACTCAACAGCTATGTTTTTGCTTCCTTGCCTTTTTTCGTGGGTCCGAGAGGGCAGACAGTCTCCATTTGAATTCTAAATTTCATTCCTCATACTTGTAGATTAACGTAAAATGAACCAGCATCAGTCGGGGTTGGATTAAAGGGTGCTCCGCTAATGCGGACGAGGGGCCTTCACGGCCATTTCTAGGGTACCCTGCTCACGGGGCAGCTCTATTCTTTCTTTTGTTGATTTGCCCCTGTTTGATGGTCCGCCATCACCTTTACCTGCTTTACCTGCCCTCTTCTGGACTTCGGTTCAGTTGAGGCGCCTGCAAGTAAACCTCTTATTTCGTAAATCGCTATATGTTTGACTTTCCTTAATTTTGAAATTCATGCAAGTGGTAACCCTGGAAACCTTTCCGCCCTATTAGTTTAAATGCATTAGTGAGATCAAAGCGATGTTGTCATTAAATTATCAAATTGAAATGATCCTGCAATGAAAATTAACAACAAATATTAACGTTTCGAACATTTTAAATGTTTTGATGGTGGTAGCCCTTAAAATCTTTTCACCTCTTTAATTTCTAGCGTAGTCACCCAATCAAAATGAAATTCACAGCATGGGTTTAACTAAACTTGAAACAGATTTCCTATATTTTTGGCCAAGGTGCTAACACAGGATTGCCAGCACCAGACATTTTCGTAAATATTGCAGCAACAGATGCTTCCATTTTGTGTTCATATGCAAAGAATTTACAATAAAATAAGCAACCAATGTTAAAATTTTCCGAGTTTTCGAAATTTTTCGGATGGTAGCCCCAAACATAGTTTAATCGCTGAAACTTTCGATGATATTCCTGGATAAAAATGAAATTCAAAGGATAGGTTGGTTTTAGCATGAGCTTGTTATGGTAGACTGATTTCTGCTGCTTTAGAAAAAATGTTATGAACATTTTCATTTGAACATTTGTGTTATAGGAGATACTGTCAGAAAATGACTTTTGTTACTTTGAGTAAGAAATGGTTGATATGATATTACAAAGGAGTTTATTACTTCTTTCCACATTTTTAAGTCACTCAAAGACAATTTCTTCGAAAATCAGGTTTCTAGCGGTTCAAATGCGCTAGGCTCTTTAAAATGTGAATAGTGTTTTTTACTGCTGGCGTGAAAATGTGATAATGACTAGAAAATTGTGTGATAATTTGTATGCGAAAATATTTGAAACCACATGATTTAAGTTTCCAACAACCCAATATTGAAACAAAAAAAAAAAAATAATTTCACCTTAAAATAATTAAGCCGAACAGTAAAAACTATAAAAATAAAACTTTTTTCAATTGCCAATATTTCTCTAAACTCAATTATAAAAACACTTCCCAATATCGTGAACAAATTTTTTCTAAGAAATATGAGTAGCCATATTTTAGGAGCTAATATATGTTAGTTTATTCCTCTGTAATTTTGAAAAAAATTTAATGCAAATTCATTGTACCCTTAATAACGTATCCTTTCCTCAATACAAAAACAATTTATTGAGACAAATTGTAGAAACTAGAAATATTCCCAAATCCCATAGTGATGTTCCCCTTTAAGAAGGGCATCCTTCCATGCATAACAAAAAAGCGTTCAATTTCTCCTTAAAGGAGCTTCCGATGTTGCGCACAACGTTGCTTTCTCTTTAGTCTCTTTATTCTTCCATTTGATTTCGACACTTTTATTCAGAGAATGGCAAGCATGATTAAAAAAATTGAAATGGGGGCCAAAATATGTTTAAGTGCTGCTTACTTTGACTAGTTTCGACATTTGCTTCCCACGATTTGAACATCAAACCAAGTGTTTCGAATTCATTGGAACGAAAACTATTTGGCTGCCGTAACTTCACTGAGACACTGTCGTATCAACTGTCATAAGCTTCAAACACGCATGCATTATCAATCACGAAACACTAATCCGTCATGATAAGCGAAAACAAAACACAAATCTATTGGTACATAAATTTCTTGCCTTCGAAAATATTCACACAAATGAGTGAGCTGTTTCATTATCGGCTTTTACATTACGTACTCAACATTTTTCCAGGGTTTATTTTAATCAATGAGTACTAATTACTTTGTTCTTGGGAACGCAAACCGACGGAATCCCTTAAATAACACAATACTAACGGAAGACAATATGTAACTAAAAGCTTTTAGTGCCTTGCAAAGAAAATTACTGAATCAACATAAAAGCTCATTAGCTCAATATTCTCCTCACGCCGAAGAATCAAAAGCTCTCAGGCTGTTTCTGGGAAGCTTACGAACAAGGAGTTGCTCACGAAGTTTGTTCGAGCCTGAATATTTGCGTAAATTTACAGTTACTGGGGTATTATTACCGTAAACAGGATTGAAATTGTAGTGTGACACACTTGTTTTTGTGTCATAACATTATTTTTGATAAATCGCAGTTTCTGATAGAAACGTTGTGAAGGACGATTACAGCTTTGAAGGAATAATTGTTTTCCTTACCTGTCTATATGCCACGCGAGCTCTCTTTGATACGATTGTACAATGCGAATTACAAACCCACAGATATAAGAGAAATGGCCTATCCGTGTACCTATAGACATCAAAGCGTACAGACCAGACAGCGCTGAAACAACAGCATTGTGCGATATTGGTAGGCAATGAAGGACTTACCATCAGCTGGCAACGAAAAAAGACCAAACCAAATAAGTTCACTTTATCATATGCAAAAGTGAGAGAAGCATATCACAAATGACAGGTGAAAATGTTTATATCTATGGACATCACAAACACTGTTTGTTTCCCATAAAATAGTCTTTATTAAAAAATACACACTTAACCTAACAAATATCAGTTATTATTGAGCCCACTTTGAACACGTCGCTCTTTATTCCAGTCTGCAGAGAATTGCTACCTCAGATATTCCCCTTGGTTTCCCCGATACCTTAGTTCTACGAGCTTTTAGTCGCTACTGAGTTGTTACTTGTCAAATTCGCGCACACATGGCCTACTATCTTTCTCTATCCATCTCTTTCTCTATCTCACTCTATCTTTCTGTTCGCCGAGTAGATGAATGTCAAACTCCCTCACTACTGTTAACGCTCAGATTCAGGCAAATTGCTTCATTTCTCACTGCCATTTTCATTTCCTTATATCTCTCTCTTCTGAGGCGGGAGTAATCCCAATTGATTTATTGGCGAGCGAACGCAGGAAGGTGCTCTTCAACAGGTCAGAAGCAGGAAGAGAAATATTGACTGCTCAAGCACGAGCGTGAACGATTAAGCTTTGGGAGGAGCGCTGCGCTACAAGCTCGAAGTGAGCATGGACGGTAAGGCTAGTTAACCATTAAAAATTATCTAAAAAAAAATTATCTATGTGGTAACTTTTTCCGAAGCTTTAAACGCGTTTTTCTCAAAACTATGTTTCCAAGTCGGTGACCAAGATTTATAAAAAACGGCTCAACCAAACGGTTTGAAATTTTAACACAACTTTCTCAGATATATTCTTCAGGTATTAATCGAAGGAATAAGATTTCGGATAATTATTTCTTTTTTTTTTTAAACAATTTTAAATGGCAATTTTGATCAAAAATTCGATTTTTTTTTACGAAGCTGCCATTTTGTCAAAAACCTAAATTTCGATTCTTGTATCGATTAATACCTAGTTTTATCTATCTACTAAAAGAATCTGTTTGGTTTTTTGACTTCAAATGAATTATACCGGAGAAATCGTGGTCACCGCCGAACACCTTTTTTTGGAAGACCTTCAGGAGATCGTCTGAAGGAGCGCACCAGATCAATATTTTTACAAATTATTAGTGTCATTATAAACTTAGATGTTGGCACTAAATGCATATATACTTTTTGTTTTTGTAAAGTAAAATACCTTTTCACAAAAAATTAATAAAAAAACGTCTTTTTCCGGCCTTCTAACTGCGTATAACCCCTTAATCGCGACGACGGTGCACGAAACTTCCACTAGTGCCAGTTCCAATCAGGCCACGGCTACTTCAGAAAATACCTTCACAGAATGAGAAAAGTCAGGGTGGAGCTCTGTAAGTATTGTGCCTAGGAAAGTGATGACGCTTTGCATACCTTTTTCCATTGCGTCCGCTTCAGAAGCGAGCGACACATTCTTTTCTCTGCAATTGGTCCTGTGACGCCAATATCAATCGTGGAGATGATGCTATAGTCAGATGACGCTTGGTCAGTTGTGTCAGCATATGTGGAGCTGATATTGCGCTAAAAACAAGAGGAAGGATGCCTCATAGACTCCTGAAAGCGTAACAGAACGGAAGTTAGCCGGTGGGACACCTGCTCGGCCGAGCTGAAGTAATGCAAAAGCTAGGATGGCTAGGATGTCTGTGGTCGGTGGGTGATGTTTTTTAGTGAGTACGAATCTCACATAATCCTTTATCGTTCGCAGGATATCTTTTGAAGGTTTTTGACACCCGCTCCCACAAAAACCATGACCGGGGTTTGTTAGCTTCAGCTAATAATCTTCATCTACTGTATGTCACTTGTTTGCTTCGAAAAAAAGACGTATCACTGATTGTGTGCCAATTCTTTAATATGTTTGTCATCATATCCAAGCTAAAATATCATGACAAAATAATAGTAAATCATCATGTTTATAAAACATACGCTAACCAGAAACATATTATTCTTTATGTTTACCAAACAGCAATGTTAACCATCCAGCAATAAAGCACCAAAACAAAGCAATGAGACAAGACTGAAGATCACCAATACCGAAAGTACTATAAACGAAATGCCTAGAAGCATATCAGCATTAAAGAAAATGCAAAAGACAAGTTCATAAAAAACTTATAAATATTTTAAAAACAAAAAAAAATTCGCAAAAAAAGTTCATTTTAAAGCGTGAATCTATGAAATTTCAAGAAATAATGGTAATTCCATCTTATAGGTATATACGTATACACATTGATATCATTTTATTTGCGTGAATAAAATTCCAAAGAAAATTCTGTCATACATATACAATATTTCGTGCACCGTATATTCGAATGGTCCGCTTAATTCATTTGTGTGCTACTGGTAAATCAGAATTAGCTTTTCATTTAAGACTTTTCGTAGTTAATTATTAATTATACACTCTTCTAGCTATTGAACCATTGTGTTGTTCTTTCAAATTTCCAGCACATCACGTTCGATATGAAAACAAACATATTTTAGCACAAGAAAGTTTTAGATAGAAGAATATATATATCGCACTTCAAGTAAGATCGTATCAGTAAGTATTTGCGTTCTGAATAAGATAACGCTAATATGCAGACTAAATTATTGCCGATAATATGTCTTATGCTGTTCTTTTTTACTAATGTTGGTATGCTGTTTTCAGCAATTAGCTTACGTTTCAAATTTTTCTTTAATTCAGGTTCTTGGGGAATGTAATTGTCGCAAATCACAAGGAGGTATTTGTTCCTGCAAGGAAGAAATAGCACGCCCCCAGAAATATGCCAGTGGATACAACCAGCCGGAAATATCTCAAGCATTTTCAGCAATAGGTGATTCATGCTCTTGTGGAAATACTATTGCACAGCCAGCAGTACCTCCAAAATCGCAATGCCATAGTTTGAATCTACAGCCGGTAACGCGAGAAAAATGTCAAGAGTTGCAAATGCGAGCACCTGACAGTTTCCAGGGACCAAACGTTGACCCTGCTTTGGTTTATGGAAATAAAAAGTAAGAAGAAAATCAATCTTAGTCATATTTTCAACGATGCTATCTATTTTAGAGCTACGAAATCTGTACCTGCGGATGCGGTCAGCTTAAGCTTAGCTTATCAGCTAGCTCGTAGTTTGCGTCGCCCTGTGCCTGAAGATAAGGTCCAATTTGGATTTCAAGTTGAGCCATTGAATGGTGCTAAAAAAGTACACAGCGTTAACATTCCGGAAGAAAAGCTTTGGACAATGAATCGAGAAGTCATTGAGCTGAAGGCTACAAACATTGCAGTAGATTCTCATGAGGAAGATACTGAAGATGACGCAACGGAGGATAAGGCTCGTGGACCTGGTTATTTGTCATATGGAGACATAGGATACTGCCCAGAAAAATATGCCCGGAGAACGTTTAGTGTCAAAATGCCATCCGCACCGTATCAGCCACCCTGCACTAATGTGGCTCCGAGGACTCTTGCTAATAATTGTGGCTACAGCTCTGGAAAAGTATTTCATGCCCGCTATCGAGAAAATTATAGCAATGACGATGGCATTGAATCTTGTGCTTCAACGCAAAATCTATCCTAAACATATTCTATGTGCTTATCGATGATATATATATATATATATATATATATATATATATATATATATATATATATATATATATATACATATGTAGTATGTACTTTATCACAGTAATAAACATTTGATAACTTTAAATTTATAACATTTTTTGAGAACATTTGCCAGTTAGTATGATTCCATTAAAATGTATTAATTATGCCTGCCTATTCGTTACTTCTCAATATATTTACCATATAAGAATTGAGCTGATTTAATAAAATCTTCAGCTTATTTTTCAATTCTGCGTAAGTCTGAAAAATGGGAAAAGATTCCCTACAAGCTATAGACATAGCATAAGTACGAGGTCTGTTCGCGTACTACGATTAATTGCGATTAATCGTAATTAGTCGCAATGAAGCTGTTTTTGTACTCCGTTTTAATGCAAACTGAAAATTTCTCCACTTTCAGTAAATTTCAATAGGGCAGATCATATAAGAGGTCTGTTCGCGCATTTGCAGTCTCTGAATTTTACTGAATTTTCCTGAATCATGTGGTGGGGGAAATTCATGCAAAGTACGAAAACGCTCTCATAGCCCAGTGAAATCCGACATAAAAAAGGCGAAACTTCGGAAAAATTAGGGGAAAGCTGAATTTTGGTGTGAACCTTGGTACTGCCGTGTTGAACAAAATGTCAAAAGTCCCCATCGATCCGAGTGCTGCGTCGCTTTTTATACGGGGTCAAAGGTCACCAAAAGTGACCTTTCCTAAATATCTCAGTAACGGTTACGTCTTCAGAAAAATAATGTATGACAAATTTGTAGCTTAGCAAATTTCCAACAAAAAAGATTAGATAGCTTTTTCCTGTAACCATAACCGTTTTTGAGATATATTGATCTCAACATTTGTTACTAACAGCACCCTCATTCTCGTTGGCATGTTGATATGATCCGATTTTTATTACGACTTGGCATGTTTGTGAGTTTGTTTTTCTATGTTTAAGAGGCGCATAAAAAAAACATGTACACAAACTTATCTACCAGACTCCAGGGTAGGTGGAAAACTGTACTCCGAAAAGTTACTACCACCCTCCCGCCCCCCTTTGCCATAATACTTGTAGGGACATTTGTTCGCTACTCTCTTCTCCGAAAAAAAAACTATATTGCGGCATCACTTATGGGATATTCCACGAAAGAGCAGGACAAAACAACCAAATTGCAGGTGGAAATAGGTTTTGTAACATATCATGGGCCTAGGAGCATGAAAAAGCAAGATAATATCATGGCATAATTCTGTAAACGCTCATTCCTGACATTATAGGAGCTCAATCCGATGCAGATTATCCCCGAATAATCAGTTTTCTTACCAATCCTTTGATGGCTGCATAACGACAAAGGAATATGAAACGTCTCGAAACCAATTTGCACCTGAAATTACGTGACCTTGCCCTGATCGTCCATGGGATAAGACGGTATGGAAAAAAAAACTAAAAAAACTGGGTATTTCGGGGTGGTTCGTTTGCGGGGGTGGGTAGGGAGTGGGAAGGGTGTGGATGTGGGGCTGGTTGTGCGATGTCAAAAATAGGCAATTAATAGGATAAAAAGTGATCCTACCTTGTTTAACAGTGGGCAAAGAGTAGGCAACGAGCTCATTTCTGAAGATTTGGGATGGATGCTCAGGGACACCGTTTTATGGCAAAGGGGGAGGGGGGAACTTTTCGGAACACACTTTTCCACCTACCCTGAAGTCTGGTAGATAAGTTTGTGTACATGTTTTTTTTCATGCACCTCTTAAATATAGAAAAACAAACTCACAAACATGCCAAGTCGTAATAAAAATCGGATCATATCAACATGCCAACGAGAATGAGGGTGCTGTTAGTAACAAATGTTGAGATCAATATATCTCAAAAACGGTTATGGTTACAGGAAAAAGCTATCTAATCTTTTTTGTTGGAAATTTGCTAAGCTACAAATTTGTCATACATTATTTTTCTGAAGACGTAACCGTTACTGAGATATTTAGGAAAGGTTACTTTTGGTGACCTTTGACCCCGTATAAAAAGCGACGCAGCACTCGGATCGATGGGGACTTTTGACATTTTGTTCAACACGCCAGTACCAAGGTTCACACCAAAATTCAGCTTTCCCCTAATTTTTCCGAAGCACCATGTTAGATTTCCCCGGACTATCATAGCATTTCCTGAAAATTGACAAACAAAAGTGGCAGCTCTCGGTTTTTGGGAGAACAATTTAGTGATTATAAAGTCATCCTAAGCGGTGATAAATTATCGCCATAAAAATATTCGACCTTCTAACAACATTTACGCAAAAAATATGTTGCCAGCCGCGCAAATTTGAAAATATTTACTCGCGCCACACCGTTTGATACTTTTCAGTATTTTTCTGTAGCTCAGACCCTACTGAATTTTACTGAAAGAGGAGAAATTTTCAGTTTTCAGTAAAACGGAGTACAAAAACGGCTTCATTGCAATTAATTGCAATTAATCGTAGTACGCGAACAGACCTATAGATTAATAAATAGTACGGAAGCGTCATATTTTAGAACAAAAATAAAACAAAAATAAGTCCATTTTTGGCGCGCAACGAATAATCGAACAGCGCCTTAATTAATCAAAAAATTAAACAAAAAAAAAACATTAATATTTGGTTGCAAGCCCCTTCCTTGCCAAAATAGCTTGCAAACGCCTTGACACTGATTTCACCAGCGCTAGACATACAGCCCCAAACCATGACAGAGCTCCCTCCGTGCTTTACGGTCGCCTTAGTGTTTTTTAGATCGAATTCTGGGTTTGGCGTACGCCACACATACATCTTACCATCCGACCCATGAAAATTAAATTTGCTTTCATCAGTGAACAAAACCTGGAAATATTGCAAAATATTAAAAAAAGTTGATTTTATATACGTATTCCAGGAAATTACTTGATTCCAAAAATCTGGTGATTTTAACAGGTACTCCTTGGCAAATTGCACTCTTGTTCTTAGAGCTTATAAATGGTTTTTTCTGGCAACTCATTCATGGTAGTCATACTTGTGCAACGTGTTTCGCACAGTATTTAAGCACAGATCCTTTCCAGTGCGGTCCTTCAAGGCTATTTTTAATTCTTTCGCCGTTTTGAAAGGATTTTGTTTAACTTCTCTTACTATAATTCGCTCTTCTCGCTCTTTTAATATAGTGCCTTGCCCTTCTCGACTCTTATTTTCTATCCTGAACTCATCACGGAATCGCTTAATAATATCTTGTACAGTTGATTTGCCTCTACCGACCAGTTCAGCAATTTTTCGGACAGTTTTTCCTTCAAAATTCAGCCTGACTATAAGTTGTCTTATTTCCACCGTAGTTTGCTTTCCGTTTGGAGACATTTTAATGAACTTTCTAATGTGTTGCACTGAAAAGACAACCACAACTCATAACGACAGACCAAATTCAAGTTCCAGGAAGGAGCTTGCAAAACAACGGAACTTTTCCATCGGTGTTTTACTTTGTCCGATTATTCGTTGCGCGCCGCAAATTGACTTATTTTTGTTTTTATTCTTGTATTATAATACTTGAAGATAAATGTAGATAAATGTTTTGTTTTTTTTTTCATACTAAGTTAGGTAAATACCTAAAATATATATAAATGCGAAAAAAAGCATAAAAAGTGTATTTCTACGTAGTTTAAACTCACTCAAACATTCAAAAAGAGCTTGTCCGATTATGCGATGAGGCCACTGTATATACATCTATATATCTATATATATATATATATATATATATATATATTTATATATATATATATATATACATATATATATATATATATATATATATATATATATATATATATATATATATATATATATATTTATATATATATATATATATGTATATATAAGTATAAGAATTTATTTATAAAAGTATTAGAATTTTTTTTGGGTAACTGGACTCTTTGAAATCGGCTAGCATTTTGAGTAGAGTTGTAGTAAAGTTCAGTAGAAGAGTTGAAACCCGCTCAAAATTTCTAGTATAAACGACTTCCCACGAGCCGTCACTGGATTTGCCATTGTGGATCAAAATATTGTAGAAACCCCGTTTTATATGGTTCTCTCACTGGCTTAACCAGGAGAGGATTTGACCATTTCGCCGCCCTAGGCTTCAGCAATATTTGCTGCCCTTTTCGTAAATTATACGTAACAATGCGCGATTTTTTTTCGATTCCCAAGAATACTACGCAGTTTTTCGTTGCGCCCGAGCTCACAAAAAAAAGAATATCAGAGTAAAACCGGCACCGGTTCGTTCGTGGAAATTCCTTATTATTGCGCCCTTGCCACACAAATAATTATTAAAATACACACACGGTAAAGAACCTTAAAGTACCTAAAAAAATCAAATCCAAAAATACCAATTTTTAGCAGTCCAAAACCGTATACACCTTTACATCGCATATAATTCCAACGTCTTCGCTCAGATTTTCATAAGTAAGTTTACTATTCCGTTCAAAGTTTGCTTCTGCATTTGACTGGAGATCAACTATGAACTCGACTACTGTAAATTAATGTACGATATGCTATTAGTTAAAGATGAACCCGAAATATTTTGACCTATGATGTTCTAGATTTCATATTCTATAATTTTTTTTATAGAAATTAATTTCAGTCATGAAGTACAATTTAAAAAACACGTCAAAAATAAAGACATTCGCATATAGTTGTTATACCCTGTATCATAATAATAAAAAAACAATTCTCTGAAAAATAATGTGCGCAAATATTTACCCCTGATAAGCTTTTCCTAAATTGAAGAGGTATTATTTGGGTTTTTTTAGTATCTTTTTAGGTCTTTTTAGGCTTTTTTTTAGGTATTTTCAGATACTTTCTAGGTACTTTTTAGGTATTTTTGAGATTCTTTGGCCCTTTACCGTGATCGCATTTCGATATTTATTATAAGTCAAACTTTTTAAAGTCCGAAAAAAATCATCAGAGATGATTTTTTGATTATTTGGCTTGAGGTGTTAGGCTCATTCAACTCGGATATATGTGCATATACGACAGGAAAAAAACTGCCACCCCAAAAGAAAAATCGAAAAGTGGCCACCCAAAAAAAAATCGAAAATTTGCCGCCCCCCGAAATTTGCCGCCCTAGGCCCGGGCCTACCGGGTCTAGTGGCAAATCCGCCCCTGGGCTTACCTCTTGTACAAAGTTTTTCGGTCGATAAGTGTTTAAAAAAAAAACATAATTTTACAAAAAGACCGGCTGACATTCTAGTTTTATTACTCACTATATACCGAGTTTTTACCTTTTCCATAGTCCACCTAAAGCGATAAATAACACAAGAAATTTGTAACTGTTTATTTTATCATATTTTGCTTTGATGAAAACTATGCTGAATTTTATCAAAAATGTGCTATTTTTTTTTTCAATAATTTACTAGATAATGTTTCGGTTTCCATTTTGGGCATTGGAAATCAAGAAACCAAAATTTCTATCATATGCAACCATCCTGAAAGTGATGCTCCTATCAAATCCATTCAAACATTTACCCACATATCTGATAACTAAAATACATAGGCTATTCGAAGTCGGACAAATACAGGCGAACGTGAAAATCCAAGCGAATGCAACAAAAAAATCACGGCGAATATACACAAGTAGGCTGTTCACATTTTAGTGCTGAGCTGAAATTGTATTGGCTCAGTTAGTATAAATTTGCGACGAAATACATTGATCATACGTGTACTTTTATCAAGTTTCTTACAGACTCAGCATTATGTTATATTTGCGTACAAATTAAAGTTTGCGTTTCTGATGCAGTCGGCAGAATAAGTAGCATTACGCTTGACCTTATTTAATTTTTGTATTGAGTCCACGATACACTTTCTTTTGTTACCCAAATATTGATAATATAGAGCATTCCTCATATTTTCCAACCTATGGAATACTTAACGAAACATGTTGAAACTGATGAGTTGTTCGCTCTTGAATCTATCATATGTATTTGTTTGTTTTGTATTTGGCTACATATGAATGAATTGATACTTATGTTACAAATATTGAATTTTACTTGGTGCACTTGTTCCTAATAAATTTCATTCTTTTAATTTAAAAAAATCTCCTCTATTAGGGATAAGAAATAAATAAAATCCAGCTTATTCGGCAAATATTCGACCATTTTCATTAAATGATAGTTTCGGTTAATGAAATGGCACAACATATTCGAATGCGTATAATCACTTTCGAGATTTCTTAATTTTTGATTAGAATAAATATTCAAGTACAGGGCATGTTTATTTCCATATATTTTCTAATGGGCAATAAGCCAGCTTTGTCGCTTTTAACGTTAAAAATTTATTTCAGCCTAATTTACTTTAACCCTAACCCAAAAATTCTTATACACTCATGCTGTTTTTGAGGTTTTAGGGCTCACGATTTATTACAAAATGTAATATTAGCAGCCGTTTTAAGCCTTAGTGAGACACTCATGCGTAAGATAAGTATCACATCTGTTTATTATTTAGTTATATTCGGTGTTTTTGCCACGGCTATCGAGCCTCAAAAAGAAACAGACGATATACGGTGTTCCATAGTATGCCTCTTTAGATGTACCTCTTTACCAAAAGCGAATAAATCGTTTAGGAATGAGTACCTTAAAATCTCAACTCTCAAAAAATTCCAAACTCTTAAATGCCGCAAAAATTTTAGCAGGCACCATTAACTCAAATTACTTACTTACAGCTCAACTTTAAAACAAATTAAAAATGTCTCAGGTAGGTGACTCAACATCGGACCAGTTACGTTTCTAATGAAACAGACACTGCAAGAAGAAGTTGTTTTAATAAACTTACTGTATATTTGAATTTCATATGTATACAGTATGATGTAAATGAACTCTGCTTAAGAAATTAAACAAAACCAACAAAAAAAAATCGAGCCTACCAGAACCGCTCGAAACACTTATGCTCAATGAATAGTAAAGAAATCGTACAGGTTTTGAGTGCAAATTCTACCAAACCTGTTCCTTATTACAGCCAATTTATGCCATGAAGGCCATGTACCGCTTTTATCTCAGCAATGCGTTGGAACTTATAGAATGCGAAGGTTATTATAGCATGAATTTTACATTTTTAGAAAGTTAAACACTTGTTACTTATATTCTTGCAAAACTTTTAAAGCAGCATCTCCTGTAACATAAATGAAGAAAATGTAACTTGCGTACTTGCAACACTTTGCGAGTACGGCATCTAAAAACCCACCACAACTGTTTCACGTCAAAATCAACCTAACATATGTATCTCCTTTTCTTCCGATAACTTCATACAAAACTACCGAGATAGAGAGACGGAGCCTGTGAAGCGTTTGAGTGGGGCACCACCACTTTAGCTGCTATAAATTTTGACATGTATATCTTCTCCACAATGTTTAAACCTGGATCATCTGCGGAAATCCTTAAGACAATAGACCGAAGCCAGTCTGTCGTGAATACGTTGCTACAGGCCTCGAACAATGTTGCAGCCTTCAATATAAGAAGGAAGAGATGTCCATCGACAGAGCAAACTTGAGGAGTTCTTTGGTGATTTGCTTAAGAATTACCCTGGCCACGTCATCTTCGATTTTGCATTCCAGTTGCTCTTATGTTTTAACGATAGAGAGTTTTAGATAACTTGCAGCTACGTCCTTAAACAATTAAGCTAACGTCTTCTGTCGTGACCTCTTCGTTGACTCGCTTCTTGGAGACGTTTTCTTCTCTGAGTGTTGGCGCCTGCTCGCAGCCATAGGAGCTAGTTTTTTCTTGGTATTTTCAGGTTTCCCTTTGGACTATAACGTCCTCTTACTCATGACCGCTCACTTTACCTCTCTCTTTCTGAAGTATTGAGCGTTTCGTTTCAAATTATTTGGTGGCTCAGTTCACAACACCATTGCAGTGGACTGCAGATCCTTGGAGCCACTACTGTATTTCCCGGAGCGGGTTCCTCAGTCAGATTCAAGGCCGGCTATCTCTCGATCATTTGACTCTATGCCGTTTTGTTCCTCTGTTTTTTTGCTCCAATACAGAACAGAATAGAAATATGCCGCAAAAACAACGATCTAGTACAAAATAGCAGTGCATTCGCTAAGACTGACATAGGTTGCTGTACTCACTGTGGTAGCGCAAACTAACTACTAAAAAATTCAACATAACCTTGAAAAAACCAAAGCCACCTCACAGCAAAACAGACAACTCCTCATGAGCTTTTCTTTTTTCTATCAGCACAGTCAAGCACAGTCAAGCACCTGAATTACATATGAGGAATAGAATGTATGTACTAGTGAATTCACTGGTACAGGTGTGTCGTTGTTTCCAATGCATATACTCTATTCTCTACTGGATAGAGGAGCAAAAAAACACAGCTATTTTGCTGTGAGGTGGCTTTGGGGCTATGTTGAATGTTTTGGTAGTTACGAAATTAGAAAAATCTCTCATAATGTGTAGAAAGTTATAAGAAGTAATTTTCTGTTAGTTCTGTTTCTATTTTCTATCGATTGTGGTAGTTATTTTTCCCTTTATTTTCAGCTGTTTTGTGCTACCACAGCGAATGCAGCAACCTTTGTTAGTCTTAGCAAATGCACTGCTGTTTTATTTATCGTTGTTTTTGCGGCATAGTTCTATTCTGTTCTGTATCGGAGCAAAAAAACACGCCTATAGTTAATAAAATATATATTAGACAGATTTGTTTGGCTAAGGCTAGATACGTAAAAAAGTGAAACGCTTTCGAATATGCATGTGCTCCTATCATTGGTGGATGTGGAATGGAAGGATGTGTTGCATTTGGGTTCATTAGCACTTTGACAATAATACACGGTCGTTTCCCGGTCTTTGAGTACTAGTCCGTGCTTTACTTTTCTGGCTGCTAGCTCTCGCCTGACAATTCTGATATGCGAATAACATGACTTATTGCTGACCACAGCCGAAACACCTCCGGGACTCCCTACACTCCTTCGACATGTGCTGGCTTCGCTTCCAGTCTCGGTACCGTACTGGACCCTTCTTCCCCACTCCCTGTCCTCACATCGCCAGACCTGGCTCTAAGTAACGCCTCGATTGCGTGTTGAGAGGCACAAATGCCGCTATTAATGCCCTTGTGGCATCCAGGGTCCAGCTCATCTTAACGCACTCCACGATAGCTACCACCGATGTGACGGCTGCTGTAGGAACTCAAAGATTAAGGAAGAATGTCAACCGAACTCTTGGGCTTATGATGATTTGGCGATAGACCGGACCCAGTATCCACAATAAAAATTACTGATCAACAAAACCAGGCAATGGTTAACAATGAATTGGTAATTTGAGGAGGATGGTGCTGTGTTATGAGCCAATTAACTTACTACAGAGCTGATTTTATGATAAGGTTCAAAAAATGACCAGGTAATTGATTTGGTTCTTGTAGAACTTCATGTGAAGTCTTTTCGGCATCAGCATTAACCGAAAATTAGTGAGGATGAAAAAGTCCATATTCACTCGTAAAATAAAGCCCAAAATTCTAGAAAAAGAGGCCGAAAATAAATCTAACTTTATGTGCCGAATACACATTGCTTTTTCATTTCTTTTTTGTACCTTCTCTTTTCTTTGATCTTTATTGATTCTTGGCTGTAAATCTTTATAATAAGATCGTTATTCTTGTCCAGTAAAAGGATACAAAAACACCACTAATAAATTCCAATGCTTCGTAAATTTTGCAAAACAAAACCGTTCATCAAGCTAAATATTCTATATTTCTGTCAATTTCAACATAAGTTAATTAAACCAATTCGCAGCCAAGATTATGATTTTTAGTGCATTGTTTCCCAGTGTTATTTCATCCAAAATGCATGCACATTTACTTCATCAGCGAGATCGATCATAGATTTTTTCAAAAATAGCTGCAAGAGTAATTATAAAGATTTAGTTTAATTAATTATTAAGAGCAATTATTATATAAATTGCTATAAATTAAATCGATATTATTTTTGTAAAAATGTATTTAATCAAAATATATAATTTTAGTTAGTTAATACAGCTACTCATAATAAAATGATAACATATTTGGGATTTGAGGCCACTTGCTTAGCTGCTCGGATTATCAATATTTCTATTCTGCCTGGTGTGAGACTGGTTTTGCTCTTGCATTAACTTCTGAAGAAATCTTCGTGCAGCTGTTTCTTGAGATTCTATGGGGGTGGACATAATCGGTCCTGGCTGCATTGCAGCGAAAAAATCGCCGTGGGAGTGTAAGACACCCTCCATATAGTTTCGGAGCTGAGGCTCAGTTAACTTTTCGGCAGGTATTTTTTCAAACGCCTTAAACGATGAATCAGAATAGGTTGGTAAGTTCATGCCCGCATTTAGACCGGTTTCCTGATATGCTTTTTCAGAGCAACACGATGCACTATCTAAATCGCATAATAGCTCTCTATCTGAATTTGGTGATAGGCAACAGCGAAAGCAATGCCCTGATCGTTTTTCGTCTTTAAAATAAATTGATTGTGGAAGCAAATGTACTCGCCGAATACTCGAAAAGGCTTCTTTAATTGAAGAATCATGATTAACTTCACTTAAATCTCTTCTTCGAATTTTATGTCTTCCCTGGTTCGTCCTAAGCTTATTTAAGAGAGGGTGAGCTTCTTTAATATAAACCCTGTCTGTCTCTTGCGGAATTCGGAAAAAAGAAGGAGAAACATTATGAAGATACCTTGGATTGCTGAATTGATTGTTTTCACAGGGCCGAGATGAGTGTACAGAACATTGAGCACACTGACATTGTTTAGCAGCAGGAATGTTGGATGCACAATCATTGTTTATCCTTTTTGCTGAATCTGGAAATTCAAAATATTTATAACTTATGTAAACTTGCATTTAAATCACGCAGATCAATCACCTGTTTCTATTAAAATTTTGTCAACCCTTGCAAATAAATCCGTTAGAGGTATATTCATTTTTCTGGGTTCGTTTGGTATTTCCACATTATAGTCGTATATGTATTTTATGTGATTATTCATAGGCTTTACTCTATAACGAGGCTGGCTGCATCCATGCGAATTCGAAATTCCTCTACCCGCCGGTAGTATTTGTGCAGGCGATAGCGCATACTCACAATTGGATCTTGCACCTGGCTGAGCGCAAACACAATCACCTCCTTTGTAGATTATCTCTAAAGGTTTACTTTGAGATCTTTCAATAATTGTGAACGTTAATAATATCAAATATGTTGAAAATAATAGTCTCATGATTGATATGGTACAGTCAAATTAATTCAAGTATAATACTGAGAATGTTTGGCGAATGAAAAGCTTTTATAAAGTAGAACTAGCTCTAACTTCGTTTTAAAGCTGACCCACACAATCACATTTTGAATCTTGTCGTGTTGCATTGACATTTTTCTCCAAAATAGCAAACAAAAGTTGCGACCTTACTGGCCAAGACCTTTGCTTCACTCTGTATGGCATTGGTCTGGTGTCCAGTATAAATGTTTGTGCTACTTGCACATTTACATACTTCAAATGATGTCATTTATTGTGCCATGAATAACCTATCCACACGTGATCGTAGTTTTGCCAGACTTTTATTTACTTGCGTGCTTGTAGAATGCGCGAGAAAACCAAACAAAATGATAAAACACAAGAGAAAAAAACTTCGTCTTATGCATATATGTATGTATAATTTGCATACAAACATACGTATAATTTTCATTGTATTCATTGTGAAACATTCATTTCTATAATGTTTGGATCTAGAGACTTGGAAAACATGATTAAATAATTTGTTTTGTAGAACTATCCAAATAAATAGAGACGACATAAACCAATCATGGTTCTAAATGTATGTATGTAGCTCTGTTGACAAATTTTTCACTTAATTGGTATGATATGAACTGATATAAACTCATTTTCAAGAATTGAACTTATAGTTATTTCAAAAATGGAAATCAAGGATAAAAATGAGAAGACAGATGAAAATTAAATTTTTCACGTGCAGCCAAATCGAAGCTACCTAATTACCATTACCTAAGATTGAGTTTACAGCATGTACACACCCGGACAAAATAACAGGTGTGAACAATTTTTTTTTAAAACAAGCTTGGTTCTTTATATATCTTTATTATCCCTCAAAAATTTATTTAGTTTTCAACATAAACACACTTCATCGTCATAACAAAAGCAAAAGGCTTCACAAACTCTGAGAAAAACTTAAAATTTAGTTAATTCATAAAATACGCCAATTTTCATATGGCCAGATTAATAGGTGTGCCCAACCAACTTAGCAATTAACATTGAAATTTCGATAGTTAGGGTCCTTTTTTATACTGAATTCGTTAGGCCGCATCTAATACCCTGAATATCCGCCATTATTCTTGATGACTTTATCAATTCTTCCGGGCATAGACGACATCAACTTCCGACAAGTTTATACAGGAATATTGTACCAAACTTTTTGAATATTCTACCATAACTGCGCTTTGTTTTGGCAAAAGTCTTTGAAACTTCTCGTTTGAGTTCACCCCAGACGTTCTCAATAAGATTGAGGTCTGGGGATTGACTTGGCCATTCAACGACGTCCATCATATGCTCTTGGAACAATGCTTTCACCAATCGAGATGAGTGTTTAGGATCATTGTCCTGCTGAAATGTCCACAACAGCGGCATATTATCCTCGGCATATGGCAGCATTACCGTATCCAACAAATCCCTGTACACGAATCTATTCATTATGCCATCAATTCCATGCATGTATCGGGCTTACACCTTGCCACGAAAAACAGCACCATACCATTATGCTGCCACCTCCGTGTTTCACCGTTTTTTTTTTGTAAACCTAACATGAAATTGTCGACGAACGTTTTTGGCTGCATCATTACCAAACAAATTTATCTTTGTTTCATCGCTCCAGAGGATGTTGCGCCATTTTTTTCACCCTGCGATCCGCACCAGGTTTTATGAATCAACGCAAAGTTTTTCCTCGTCTTCAAATTTGTAGGTCTAAGCAATCCTACCGGGTAGTTTTGCATTTACTAATCGCTGCCGAATTGTTCGTGATGATACCAAATTCCTAATTTCGCTGGCAATTGTCCTGGATGATTTGAACGGGTCGCGTTTAGCTAATGTAACTTTACGATTGTCGGTCACTGGTGAAGTTTTATTAGGTGCTCCACGGGTTTCAATGAATTTTTCCTGTTTCAGAGCATTCGTAACAAAATTTTCAGATCGTCCAATTGATGTAGCAATGAATTTGTACGTTTTCCCCTCATCTCGGAGCCGACGAACAAGTCTTCTTTCCTCTACACTGCAGTGAGGTCCACGGCCCATCTAATATTATAACAATGTTATAATTGTACCTTCAGCTAGTTTAATATCCTCAAAATCTCACCTTCTGCAACTATATAAGTATTTAAATTTATTCACTTTAAATTTTTACCAGCACACACCTATCATATTGTCCAGCTCAATTTTGAATATCGAACAAAGAAACAATCCGCAATACTTTCCAAGAAGTAGTTCTATTGCGGGGATTCCCCCATTTCATTCAAAAAGAGTGCTACTCACTTGCCGTAGTGGTTTTTTGATTGCAGAATATAGGTCTGTTCCCGTACTACGATTAATTGCAATTAATTGCAATGAAGCGTACTAAAACGGAGTACAAAAAACGGCTTCATTGCAATTAATCGCAATTAATTGTAGTACGGAAACAGACCTTATATTGTATAATTTTTTCTCTACATTTTACACATTTTGGGGGTTCACACCTATTATTTTGTCCGGGTGTGTACATGTTGTAGTAGACACCATGTGTGAATAATAAGACCGCTTGTGGTAGCACTAAAGCAGTTCAAACTAGTGATGGGCTCAAAAATGCCAAACAGTTTGAGAAAAACGTTTGGCTGCAAAAAACGAACAAACAGTTTTTCCAAATAGCGACAAACAGTTTTTCTAAAACGAACAGCATTTCTAAAACAAACCGTTTTTCTACAACGAATAGTTTTTCTAAAGTCAATCATTTTTCTAAAACGGGCCATTTTTCTCAAAGGAACAGTTTTTCGTTTTTCTAAAACGAATCGTTTTCTTAAAACGAATCGTTTTTTTAGACGAATCGTTTTTATAAAACGAATCGTTTTTATAAAACGAATCGTTTTTATAAAACGTTTTTCATCGTTTTTCGTTTTTCTTTAAGCGAACCGTTTTTCGTTTGTTAAAACGAACTGTTTGGCAGAGGAAAACTGTTTAGCTGCGGAAAACAGTATTTTCGTACTTGCGAGCATTTTCGTACCTGCAAGTATTTTATTCAAATTTTCAAAAAGTTTTTAGGGCAAAAGGAGCTGAAATCGGGCAAAATCGGCCAATTTTGGGTTAGAGTGGTTTGAGACATAACGGGCCAAGATCTATTGCTGCGATACAAAAATTTCGGTTTTGTAGGGAAAGAAGGGGTTTTTTGGCCATAGTTTGGCAAACACTAACTTTACGGCGCTTTCCATGATTGAAAGTGGTCGGGGAATACAATAGTGATATTGTAATGGCGACCAAATTTTTTTATAGTGGAAATCGGGCAAAATATGCATGAATTTGGGGACATTTAGGGGGGTATTCTGGTCTAGATATTTGATCAAATCGATTTTTTTTTCGTTTGCATATTTTCAAAGTTTAGACCTTTAAGAATAAGCTTTTGAAAGGCTTTTTAGAAATTCGAATTATTGTTGGAGTTACAGCTGTTTTTGTGACACGCCAACTAACTGCCCGAAACGAGACTCCAAGTTTTAAACGCGTTTTTCTCGGAACTACTTTTCTCGATACGGTTGACATGATATCTCTAGTTGTAATCAACCGATTTACGTGAAATTTTGCACAAATCCTCTCAACACTATTGGTTATCGTCTAACGTAGGGGTTTTTCAAATTTTTATTTCTACTATTTATTAAAAATCCCCAAAGTTAAAAAAATAAGGCAAAAAACCAACTTTTTTTTACATGGACGCCATTTTGTGGAAAAAAAACGTTTTTTCAAATCGCCTACGTCCGACGAATTTCACATTCTATTTATTACAGAATTCACAAAAAATGTATGTTTTAAACGACCAGGAAGGTTGGAATCATGTCAACCATGAGACGAGTTTTTTTCACTTCGCCGGCCTGTATCTACATAAATATTTCTTTTTTTATTTTTTAAATACATTTTTGTACTTTCAAAATGTTAATAAAAGACTGGTAAAAAAATATATACCAAAAATGTGTATGGTTTTTTTTATATTGCGTCCGTAAAATCACCTCAAAATCGTACCTCTAGACCAGAATACTACCTTAAGAGTTGTTTCGGGCGAAATTTCCATACAAGTCTGGGAAAAAGCGGCCTTGTTTCCAAGATACGGCAAAATGAAATCCGCCGGAAAAACTAAAAGTAGCACTAAAATTGCCAAGGAGGAAAAGGCCGAGATCCTCTTTGGCTCACCAGTTGGCGTCTCCAGGTGTGCTGAGGCCCTCCTCGTGACTGCAGGTCGCCACGAGAGTGTCTTCAACCCTACCGGAGTTGTAAAATTTACGAGACCGCGGGAGGTAAGGTGCCCCTGGACTCATGTCCAGCCTTATGGAAGAGGTTGGCCACCTAGTGGGTGCATGTTGAATAAACGAAAGTTTTTTTTTATCATTTCTTAATAAAATTTTCGGCAAACTTCATGCTTCAGTGACGCGAAGTGGAAATTCGACTGTTTTAGATTAGCCAGGAATAGTTTGGTATCAGAGATCGCTCGATGAAAAGTCATATAGATGACGACAGGATTAGTTGGTCCTATCTTAGTAAATTTTTTGACTTTGGTCATTTAAACGAATACAGGAGACGTTTTGTGCATATAATACAATGAAAATCAAATTAAATTGATTGAATTTGATCGTTTTTCTTTAGATGACCCCTAGATTGGAAAAAGACTTGCCAAATAAATGACCGAATGAAAAAACAGTTCGTTTTCGTTTTTTGAAAACAACAGAAACACCCATCACTAGTTCAAACTAACAAACTTAGAAAACATTTTCTCATCTTTCCGGCAGAAGATGGATTCATCATCATCATGACACTACAGCCCGTATAGAGCCTTGGCCTGTTCCTCCGACGTTCTGGTAACTTATAAATGCCAATTGTTGTAAAAATCCTTGCATTTACCCGAGAAAAATTTCCATTTTGAGGTCATCTCCATTCCTCAACAACAATAGATGATTGTTTGTGGTTCTAAGGAAATAAAAAATGCGTACGAAGTGAGGGCAAAACCAATCCAACTTAGGCAACTCAGTTATGCCGCTTATCGGGTACTAGATCCTTCCTAATTATATTCTGATTTATTTTTGTTATTTATTCCAATACTACTTATTTTATAAGGGGTTGATCTTAACTGAGCGGTAAAAAATATTTGTGTTCGAAGAATTATTCATAGGATTAAATGGCATTGTCAGTGTAGTCCAAATTAAATTTCATTATATTTTAACTCTCATTAGTTTCCTATAAGAAGTTTCTTGCCAAAATAAAATTAACAAACTTTCTTCAAATTCAACATAAATTAACTGACCAGTCTATAGCTTTCAGATCCTGTAATATTTTTATTAGGTGGTTTACTATTCATTGAATAAACGTTTTACAGAAAGTGACACTAAGTGTGAATGTAATATAAATAATTATTTCTAAAGTTACATTATTTGTTTTAAATGAATCATCAGCAAAAACATTTTGCCAAAACCATGTGGTTGTCAGTTTTGATGATGCAGATTGCTGCATAGCTGCAGGCTGTTCAACTGAAATTCAATGTGGATGTCAAATAAATTTCTTCTAAAAATTGTTCAAGCTCTCTTACTGCTTAGAATATGAATAGTTACCGTCACCTGCGTTTCAGCATTAACGATACATGTATAGTTTCCAGAATCACTGCTATCTGAATTCGCAATATATAATTTGCTAGAGATGCGTTGCGACAAAACGTCCGTTTTCACACTGGAATCAAAAGAATAGGCAGAAATGTAAAACAAATTGATTATAGCATACATAATCTGTTAACTTTAAGGGAAAAATACATATAAGTTTTATGACTTGTTTGAAGTTTTTCACATTAACTGTCGATAGTTTTGTTAAGTTTTGGTGGAAAAAAGCCTAACGTATCAGAACCGCTAGAAAACTGATTTTCGAAGAAATTAATCATGTACTAGCACCAAAGCCAAAAATTTACCAAATCTGCTTCAAGTTGAGTTAAACCCACCCTGTGAAATTCATTTCGATTGCGTGACTGTGCCGGAAGTTATAGGTGTGAATAGAATTTTAGGGTTAACACCCTCAAAACTTTTCAAATTTACGAAACCTTAATATTTATTGTTAATTGTCAATCCCATTTGAAAACTTTATGATAACGTCGCTTACCTAGAGTCTACATTGGCCATGAGCTCTGCCATATGCGATGGCAACGAATGTCAGTTTATGGCATGTCATCTGATGCCTGGGCAACGGCATGTCATGCCATATCATTTTGAAAATATCATTCAGCAGTGAACATATGCCCGCTATTCGGTGTTATAGAGCACTGCGAAGGTTAGAGGAAGCAGAATGTGAGGAAAGGCGCAAATTGAAGAAGAGGCGAACATATATTTCCATAAGCAATCTCCCTTGACATCGCCATTTTGAAAATGGACAACTGTCAGAATATGGCCATGCTCATGGCCATGCAAATGTCTTGCCATATGGCTTGACATATATGGCATGCCATGTACCGTCTACATTTTCCATTTCCATGGCAAGTCGAATGTTATGCCATCTCCCATGGCCAATGTGGACGCGGCGTTAGTAAAGAAATACCAAAAAATTACAAATATTACCATAGCTGCCAGCCCTTTCATGCTTTTTCTACGAAGTTCCTACCACAGCTGGTCTTCAGCAAGTTCCATTTACTACATGAATTTCGTTAAGATGCCATGACTAAATCGGAAGTTATAGGAAAAAAGCTTTATTTTGCAGAGCAAATTTACATGATTTAGATCACAAAAATTCCCATAGCTGGCAACTCTATCTTAACTTTTCAACCAAATTTTTACCAAATGTGGCCTAGTGTAAGGTTCAAGCACTGTGTGAATTTTTTAAAAAACTGATGGCTGACTCGGAAGTTCTGAGCCAAAAAGCAGTTTTTTTTCTCAGTGATTTTTCAAGATGGAACCACTGCCACAGAGTTGCCCGCATTTCAGAATCACTTCTATCAAACCTGGTCCTAGTTAATACCAACATGTATTGTAAATTTTATAATGATCGGATTATCCGGTCGTCAGTTCTCGTGAAAAGAATTTACGAATGCTGAAAGAAGAGCCGTTTTGCCGTTCTTGTGTAACTCGGAATTTGGAAAATTTCAAATTGAAATGGTCGATAAAAGATAGAATTTATCAATAGTTTGAGTTCTTTGTCAAAAAGTAAAAATTTATCAGGAGGGTCGATGATTTGAAGGATTTTTTTTCACGATGATCCAATGTTTCTGTGAGAAGTTATGACAAATCAAAATTTGAAAAAAAAACTCCTTGCCTACTTTTATGCACTCAGCACCAACACACAGCTCAAAATATCCAATTCTTTATCGCAGACAAGAATAGAACATGGTAAGTTTTCATTCCCAATACTTTTTTTCTAGCAAAAAAATATGTACTCAGCATAGAAATATAGGAGTGTCTGAAAATTATTCACTAAAATACACTAAATATATATATATATATATATATATATATATATATATATATATATACATATACATATATATATATATATATATATATATATATATATATATATATATATATATATATATATATATATATATATATATATATATATATGTATTCGAAAAGACATTTTTATGCTAATTTTCTTCGAGAATAAGTACAAACTGTTACCAGGTATTAGCGTACTCTTAGTGTAATATAGCTTACCTTATACCTCCACGCTTTGTGTCATGGTTCAAAACTTGTTGTCCATGCTTCCATATTACGTTAGTTGAATTATGAAAGATATTGTTGACGATACAATGAAGTTCTATTGTGCTTCCAATTTTATAAAACTTTTCTGGTATTGCCGAAAGACGATCGTCCAAAATCATGATATGTGGCTCTGTAGATTGTTTGAAAATATTAGTTTTGTCGAAGCAACAAACACAATATATTGCAAATGGACTACAAACTATTAAGAAGAATAAAAATATTAAAATGTAGCTGTGTTGTTATGGAATATCGTAATCAAGTAATTATTATACTCAATACATTTCCCACAAATGGAATTTATTTTGTATTTTTGACGTTTAGTCACCATATGCTTAAACTTTACCCTTGTTAGAACCAATGCTACGTCCTATCTACTATCCCTTGACGTATTCTTCTACCGATAAAGCTTCAACCTTTATATTTTAGTCCAAGGTCAGGAAGAGTAGTGGAACAATTAAATGCAGATTTATAAAAAAAGGAAAACTCTTGCGTATCAAAACCGCTGGAGAACTGAGTCTCGAATAAATTATCTTTGAGTGACTAAAAAATGCAAAAAGACGTAACACACTTTTTTGTAGTATCATATGAACCAATTCTAACAAAAGGCCACCAAGAAGATGGTAGAGGCCTATGCGCTCACAGAAGGCTCTATTATTCCCTGCTTTAGCATCTCGTTAAGTTCCGAGTCCACATGCTTTTGGATGGCCATCGAGACGTTGCTTAATGGGAGGTGAATTGGTCTTGATAACATGTTCCACCCTTTTGGTGCAACCAACATCATCTACAAACAGTCTAAACTCTTCTTGGAGCAATTGGCTTTAACTATTTTCCAGAGTCTCCCAGCAGCGCATTGATGAAGCTCCAACATTGCTCAAACAGTGCCATCACAAAACCGAAGCGTCTGACAAAGACTTCCCCCAGTATGAGCGTTTGCAAATGCAATGGGACTATCAGCACTCCAAGCCAATCAATCTTCTTTCTAAACTAAATTGGAATCATTACCGTTTTCAGAATGGCACATCCCTGACTATTCGCCATTTGGATCACATTCTGATTCGAATTCAGAAGCTCTACGCCCAGCCAGATCAGTCGGTAGAGCATTAGACTTTTAATCTTAGGGTCGTGGGTTTGAGCCCCACGTTGGGCACCAATTTGCTACCCTACCGCTTTGAGGTAATCAAAAATATCAGGATATACTCCTTTGGGTCCTAGCTAGCTCCGTCAAAAGCAGGCCGAGGGGGTGCACCTCGGTCACCCCAATATTGAGCATTGAGTCGTTGAGCGAGGATCAGTCGTTGACCGACACGACTGCCTTCCAAATAACGGTCCCCAATTACATGCATATCTAAGTATAATAAATGAATAAATAATAAATAAAGGACAGAGTGCCGTGGTATGATTCTGAACAAGGATCAAAACTATACGTAGCAACAGCTGGTGTCCCACCAGATTCTGTATTGGGACCCCTTCTTTGGTACATCATGTATAATGACGAGTTCACTCTGAAGCTCGGTTTACAGACGATATAGGAGCGATAGTATCTGCTGAAAAGTTAAATATAAAATTATGTATATATATATATATATATATATATATATATATATATATATATATATATATATATATACATTTACAACCCACTAAAATGTAAATTGATGCAAAATTATTGAAAAAGGAGAATGGGAAGTGCAAAAGGCTAAAAGAAAATAAGCATGTTCGTTCGGTTAACCTTTCCAAAACTTTAGCACTAAACTCGTTGCTCACATAAATTGAACTAAACCTCTTTGCCCAGTGTGAATGGCTCACCTGATTTCGTTGCAAGCTCGAAATCAACCGGTTTTGAGAATGTAGTGGGAACGTACTATAAAATTGCAATTAAATTCTAAAAAGTTTTAAATATCATGAGTTGTTACCTATGACTTTTAAAAATACTTCCAATACAAGCGATGGATGAGCAGATATTTGACATTCGTAAGATCCTTCGTCGTTTTTTTGAACATTTTGAAGTTGTAGTCGCCAGTTATTAGGTTGCTCAAATTTAAGATTATATCGAGAGTCACTGCTATAAATATGTTTACCGAAGGTTATCAGTGTAAGCGCATCACCTTTTCTTCTCATCCACGAAACCTGAAAAGATAATGTGAAAATGAGCTCAAAATTTATGATTTAAGCTAAATAAAAGTCAGTTGCTCGACTTCAGCCCAAAACTAGTCTTGAGTTTGGAGTTGGTTCATACTTAAGCCTAGTAATATGTTTGACAAAACGAAATGCAGCAAAAATGTTTGAGCTTGCATTGAGCGGATTTTTCGTGAGAGAACACCGTTGTTCGTGTCTTGATAAAGGCTGACTCACATATGGGCACACGGAGAGCCGTTTCGTATACATTTTTTTTCATATCGGTGGATGCGACGATTTTAAAACATAATCCAACTGTGTTTTTTTTGCTCAATCAAACCCTATCACCCGCACTCTTAAAACATCAAAGAAACTCGATCTTGAATCCAAAAAAATACGTCGATGTGCAGATCGGAATGAGGATAGGAATAATGCATCGGAATAATGTATTAGATATGACACATCTATCTGACTAATATTAGGCAAAATTTAAAACATGTTCTACGTTAGAAAGAAGGCTTAATGATAAAACGTGCTTCTACTTTATCCTCAGTTTATCCTCCTTTTTTTCATTGACTATTTGCTTTTATTTACTATTTTTAAACTTCTTTTAATAATATTGTTACTTGTCATAGAATATTATTTCTGCAAATAATTACCGTTTTTCCATCGAGGTTATTTACTTGACAGTCCAATGATACATTGTGGTTTAGCTGACTGCTGATGTTATATGCCAAGTATCCGTTAACAAAAGAGGGAAGCTGTGCCGCCGTACTTGTTTCCATACTGTATTGTTCATATTCCCCGGGACCATCCGTGAACGGAGAAGAAAACTCTTGCCAAAAGTTCTTTGGGTAAGAATCAAACGGATCACCAGGCCTAGGGCGTTGTACTGCAACGAAGTTAAAATTAATGCATGAGAACTTTAATTAATAATTTTCATAATTTTCTTACAGATTCATGTATAAAATAATTGGCAAAATCGTGGAAGAAAACAACATATTGTATCTCTATGTTACCGTTATTCCGGGGGCTCGCAGAAAAGGGGGCAACCGCGGATGGCATCGCTCAGCGAGAAGGGTGGATTCGGGTGTCACTTGTATCTTCCCGGCGTTGCCTGGGAGCACACGACGCCGTGAAACGAGAAGTCGGCGCGCGTCTTACTACTACCTGTGAACAATCCTCCGACCACTTCTTTACGACAATCCGCGGTTTTCAATTTTACTGACTTCTTACAATGCTTCCCACCACTTCTATATGACTAAATACGGTTTTCAATTTTGCTAACTTCTTTGATATGTTCAATACTTCAAGTTTACGCGCTACCCTTTTTTCTCAATATTTGCAAATGATTTTAACTTTCAGTGAATGCGGCAGTGTATGTACTGACTACCTACTCATATATACACTAACCTCTATCAACTACTCTTACCTCTGCTACCGTGGGATCCCACTGTCTTCGTCGCCAATCTTACACAACTCGCCTTCGAAATCGTACACCGTTCTCGGTCTTTTTCTTCACCAGCCACTACCAGACGTTCACGCTCCTCCAGTACCTTTTTCAAAAAGCCCCGTATTACCGTCGGCTAATTCCCATCAAACTTTTCCTATCGGGACTTCCAACAGCGGGCGCAGGGATCGCATTCACAATGGAAGTCAGTGAGCTCATGGTTCCATCCTATACTTCCAGCTCCGTCTGCTTTACATAGCCCGGGACTACATCCTGCCGTCCACGTAAGTATTTAATTGAGTTTGATAAGCACAGGGAGATCCCAAGGGCTGATATACTTAAGGACCAAGACGTCGCCGTTCGTTTGAAATCTACCGACGATGATAGACTTATTCTGGTGGAATATGACTCGTGACATCCATCGTTCATTTTATTCGAGAAACCAAATAATCCTAACTAAACCCATTCATTAATCCTTGAATGACAACCAACAAAATAGATTCCTTCTAGCATTGATTGTACGTTATTACAACATAATAAGTACGTTATTCAATAACTACACTAATTATAATATTCCTATCCCATAACAACTGCTTTTCGAAGAAAGTTTGTATTAATTTCACTTCGGTTAAACTTTGGCTCGCGCCCTCTTTTTTAGTTTTATGAAAGCAAAAACTCGCGTTTTGGCTCTCAGATGTACTTTATTTAACGTTGAATCTACTTTTCAAAATCCACCTTTCACTTGCAACAATATCGTTCTCAATATTTAATACCTCCACTACACTATCAAACAACGGCAACGGCTTCACTGTTCACTTGATTCCAAGGAAAAAAATCTAATGGGGTGAGGCCGTACGAGCGAGGGCAATTGGACCGTTACTTAAAATGATTTCATTCTCAAATTTCGACTTCAATAATCCCCATCTCTTTGAAACCACGTGCCAACCAAGTTATTTCCTTCTAATTTACGTTAAAAATTACCGGTTAATATGGCATGGTAGCACTCACCATTGACTGTGACTGGGGTGCCAGGATCATTAAAAAAAAAAAACAGTCAAAGCGGATATAATGGCAATTCGTGATTTTCTTCGAGATCCTCACTTGACCAAATTCGAATCCGTTAACCCAATAATGTCCTTCGTCGCTCAGTATGATTTTCTGATAAAAATCGAAGGCAAATTTTGAGAATAATTTTGCAATATTTTTTTTAAACATTTTTGAAGCGTATATTTATCTATGATTCAAAATGGCAAACTTCCAACTGTTCACATGATAAAAAAATTTGACAATAATGTTATTGCCTACAAAGAAAATATCAGTAGAAAATTAAGACGATTCTTAAGGAAAACCATATATATATATATATATATATATATATATATATATATATATATATATATATATATATATATATATATATAATATATATATATATATATATATATATAATATATATATATATATATATATATATATATATATATATATATATATATATTTATATTTATATATATATATATATATATATATATATTTATTTATGTATATATATATATATATATATATATATATATATATATATATATATATATATATATATATATATATATATATATATATATATTTATATTTATAGTGAATCTCTCCCAGGCTATGTTATATATATTACCTTAATGTCGCCACTGTGACGGAACATACCCTAGGGCTAGATTAGCCCAGAAAATTTGCTTTAGGACTCCAGGTGCTCAATTCCCTTCCTTAGCATAACCGGGTAGATGCCCTCCAGGCCCCGTGAATTAAAATTCTCAAAGGACATGATTGAATTCCTGGCTCTTTCTCTCGTGAACACATATCTATCTGCTTACTAGCATTTCTTACGGCTGCTCTCTTGCATTTGAATGTGCTGAGGGCCTCCCTCAGCACATTCCAGTAGGTTCTTTGTGAAATTGTGTAGCCGATCTAGTCGTCCTCTGTGTTGCTCTTACCAGATCGATTGATGAGATTCCTAGTATCTTCCCTGAGCTGCTCTAGAACCGATTCTACCAAGGAACCACCTTGCTGCAACTGCGCTTGCGGATTTGGTAGGCTGGCTTTAATATATATATATGTATATATATATATATATATATATATATATATATATATATATATATATATATATATATATATATATATGTGTGTGTGTGTTTGTATATATATAAAATATATAAAATAAAGTTGGGTTAGTTACACCATTTTTTAACTCAAGAACGGCTGGACCGATTTTTATGATTTATGATTGAGATAATAGCAGAAGAGCTATTAAAACATCGGAAAAATTAATGAAGAAAAATTGTTGAGAATATTCAATTTCTCATACATTTTGTATGAGAAAAAAAATTAAATCCATATACAACACTGATACAGTTTAAATTATCTTTCTGTCAGATACAAACTCCTTACACTAAAAAATAATCTAACCAATTTTTTGGATGTTGATGTTATATTGTGTGGAAATATTTTATAAATCGGATCAAAATGCCAAAGATTTAATTGTTTTCAGCCTGGCTACAATAGGTATTATACTTATATTACATTAAAGAAGAAAGGAAACACATCTTTCTATGTTCACACACTAAATTGAATCAATATAAATCAAATATAGTAGGATAATCTATTTTTTTTTGCGTGTTTTATATTATGCTATTAGAGCTAAAATGTTTAGAATTAGAAGTTACAACGATTTCAACTCTTTTACAATTTATCTGAAAATAATTCTTGTCATTGCAATCTGGAATAAACCGGCGAGCTACAGCGCTGGTTTATTCCAGATGCAAAACAGATCAGATCTACTAATCAGCCTATTGATTTTTTTCTTTTCCTTCTAGGGCTGCAACCGCGTAAGCTAAACATTTAAAGCCGAAATTACACTCTCGGCAAATGGTCGCCTCGTCTATTCTCGCCTGTTTTTCACATGCAAAAACATGGCAAACACGAGAGTGTGAATGGCTTCATCGTCCGCTCTCGCCTGTTTTATGGCGGTTTAATGAGGGTGTCCAAAGTTTATGAGGGTTTCGTCCTACCTCGAGGCCGCTCGAAATGATGACAGTTTTATGTATCGAGTCAAATGAATTTGAAAAAAGGTCTGGTGCTGGCTCCAATGATATTTACAGATCTATTTGGTTTGCCAATGAAATCATGGGCAAGATGCATCACATCAGACAAGATGCATCATACCATCATATTTGTATACAAATTTCTGAGCAGATAAAATGCAGCCTACCTACACCACATGCAATCAGCGCAATTAAACTTCATACCCTCTCAATGCTAACAGGAATAGTTTTATGGCGTACTGAAATAAAAAAGGGTATATCGCTTAAATAAACAGTTTTAAGTGCAGACTTTGAATACTCGTCAAATGTTCTGGGAAGTAATTCCCCAGTTGCTCGACGAAACGTTCGGGGAGAGTGTAGTTATGGCTTAAAAGGTTTAATGGCAGAGTTCTATGTCCTATGCTTTTCTTCTATGGTTTTAAATTGAAAGAAAATGCTATTTTGAGGCATGCGCTGATATCACAAATTACCTAGATGTACTAATAAGGCATATTTGTTCATTGCTAGTAATAAATTCAGAATTAGAGGCATAAAACATAAAATTTACGACGAGAAGGAGCAAAGTTATAAAACGTATATATATATATATATATATATATATATATATATATATATATATATATATATATATATATATATATATATATATATATATATATATATATATATGTATATATATATATATATATGTGTGTGTGTGTGTGTGTGTGTGTGGGTGGGTGGGTGCTTGTCCATTTCGATCCCTATGCCCACCTGTCCAAGTTCAACACAATACTTACGGGGAACATTTGCATTATGCACGATTTGTATCATTACACAGCCGTAAATAATCGATTTGAATAAGATTCGCATACTCAACACAATCACCAATCAACAAAGCATTCACTTGATTCATTAGTATCATGCGAGACAGTCTCTCGTATAATATTAATGGATACTTGCAAGGAACCACTAAAATGTTACGCTTCGGCTATGTAGCACTTTAGTTTTTATTATTCAATAATTTATCGGCACTACTGCTGATTTTGACACATCATATTGGCTGAAAATAAGTTTTCGTCTATAGCGTTCAGGAGCGATTTTGCGCATGTCACACCTTGGCAAGGTAAAGCGTCCAGCCCCTCGAGTAATTGATGATATTTAAGCTAAGAAATGAGGTGCAATGATGCTTCCCTTAGAGTACAATTGACACACTTTATGATTAAAATTCTGAAAAAAAAACGATATAAAGAATTAAAATCAAAATTACATATTCTAATTCAGTAGACAAAATGTATCAATTTGAGCAACTTATTATGTTAATCGCTATGTTTATTGACCATTGCATTATATACAAGTGTATATCCTGCAATCGTCAGTAAATATAGCGATTGCTATTATTGTAGATGTGATGTTTTTGTGTCGTTATGCTTACTAGCATTAAAAGCTTGCTCTATACTATCTTATTTATATCTTGACCTATGCAAACTTTTAGTGCCAAATGAGCCTTTTCATGCTGAAAAAATTCAAGCGCACCAAAACCGCTAGAAACACAAATGAGCAGGAGAGGAATCGTGCAGATTTTGAGTGTACATTCTAAAAGCCTTATTATAGCCAGCCTGTTTCGAAAGCTATGTACCCCTTTGATCACAAGAATTCATTGAAACCATTTAGGTGGACGGAAAGGTTTTCAGGGCTACAATTTGCAGGAATTTCAAAATTGAAAAAAACTACTTATATTCAATATCGGTGGCTTAAGCTACAAAACTTTGAAAACAGCATATCCTGTAACATAAATGAAAATGATCTTTGCTTGCAAAACTTTGCCAGCACTGCAGCTAAAAGTCTACCACAACTGCTTCCCATCAAAATCAACCTACCCTATGAATTTCGTTTTCATCCGGTTACTTCATGGAAAAAAAAAGATATTTAGAAAATTAAAACATTGGTTACTTATTGTCACTGTAGATTTCCAATATATGACTAATTAACATTAACATTTATTGATATGAAAAGAAATGACAAAAGCGCCTCGTGCTCGTAGCCCTTTCCTAGCACCAAAGCCAAAAATATACCAAATCTGCTGCACGTTAAAGTCAACCTACCCTGCAAATACCGTTTTGCTCCGATGACTGCGTTGGAAGTTATAGGGATATAAAGAAATATAGGGCTACCTCTCGAAAAAGTTATCAAATTTTCGAAATCTTATTTGTCTGTTGTCACTGCAAGATCATTACCATTTGAAAATTTTATGATAAGATCGCTTACTGAAGATATGGCGAAAAATAGAAAAACAACCATAACTGGCAATCCTATCATGCTTTTTAAATAGATCCCCACTGAATATTACATACAATCAAGTTCATCTAAAAGATTGTTTTGATTTCATGACTACATCGGAAGTTGTAGGGCAAAGAGGGTTGGTTAGGGTTGTAGGGTTGAGCTGGGTGCATTTTCAAAATTCAAGGCACCAAAATTACCCTGCCGACAAAAATCTACAACTTAGTAACATCAATAAGTCTTATAAGTCTTATGAAAATATGATAGCTGTATCAAAAGCTACTGTAATAGAAAATTTTTCAAATTTTCCCGATCTTATTTTAGGCACATAGCGCACACAACCCTTTGTGTTTATTTCCAAAATGTTATAATACTTGATAATTATTTGCCGATTGAAATATAGGGATATTTAAAATATCACTAAAATGGCCGCCGGTGCCAAAGGGTTACAGATAATTAGCATTTGGTGAAATTTGGACCTATTCTGCATATACAGTGATTGATAGCTTATTTTATGCAGTAGCTACTTTTCATTTTCATACGGCATATTTTTTAAACGAAAAAGTTTTATTATAAAAAACCAAAGTAGAATGGTTATCACAGTTTCATCGAATACGAAACACACCGAACAATAAATAAATGCGTTTCCCGGTTTTGAAATTCTAAGAAAAACAAATAAGCATCGAAATTACATGTCACAACTTATTTTATGCAGTCGCTAAGAGCTACCGATTTCGCACTCTGCCATTCAGTTCTACAAGCATTTTTCGTATGTCCTCTGTGATAGTTGTTTTTTCATTACCTTGTTCTCGTCTGAAGTGTGATTTTGTTGTTGAAAAGGTTCTCACCAATAGAATAGAAAATGGGTCCTCTTACCACAATAGAACAAAGTGATTTGGCCATAAACCGTTTTAAAAACGACGAATCACAGCGGAAAATTGCTTCTATGGTAAATATAAACTCATGTACTGTCCAAAAAAATATTGACCGTTTCCTGCACGAGAACCGGGTGCGTGATAAAGGAAGAAAAGTACCAAATAAAATTTGCAATGAAGCTGTGCGGGAAATTAAGGCTAATCCTGTACTCTCCGCGGTAAAACTGACCACCGAAGTGAACGAAAGCCGTGGCAAAAAGTGTAGAGCGGAAACTGTTCGCCGAGTACTGCAGGATCACGATTTTCATGGTCGAGTTGTCTGGAAAAAAACATTTATCAGTCCTAAAAATAAGCTCAGTCGATTAAACTTTAGGAAATTAAGTCTGATGTTTATAATTTGATCATTGATGAACAGCATGGTTTTTGTCCAAAAAAGTCAACTTTTACGAATTTTTTAACTTTTTTGCAGCTATTAAGTTCTAATATGGATAAGAAACATCAAGTCGACGTTATTTACACCGACTTTAGCAAAGCTTTTGATCGGGTCAGTCATCCATTGTTAATTAGTAAACTACGAGGAACTGGTATTCATGGCTCACTTCTGAGGTGGGTTGAATCATATATTTGATATATCTCAGTTGGTTCGATGTAATGGCTACTTATCTCGTTCGATCTCAGTCACTTCCGGAGTTCCACAAGGTTCATATTTAGGTCCAATTTTATTTATACTTTTTATCAACGACATTACAAAAAGATTCAACGCTTCTAATGCACTTCTATACGCGGACGATCTGAAATTCTTCAAAGTAATCAAAAGTTCAGAAGATTGTACTCAACTTCAAAAAGAAACTAATTTAAATAACTATTGCAATTGACTCTTGTACTTCTTCCCCCTTTTATCCTACTTGTGGTGTCCCGCAAGGGTCGATTCTTGGTCCTCTCCTTTTCCTCCTCTTTATAAATGATCTTCCCTCCCACTTCAACTCCCCTTGTCTCTTGTACGCTGACGATCTGAAAATTTTTAGGGTTATTGAGTCAGTGGACGACTGCTCCAAGCTGCAAGATGACCTGTCTGCTCTGGGTAACTGGTGCTTTGCCAACTGTATTACCCTCAATGTTGCTAAATGTTTCCAAATGTCCTTCATATGTAAATTTTCCCACATCACGTTTTCCTATTCTATCCTTGGCTCCGTCCTCAATCCGGTTAATAATTTCATGGACCTTGGTGTTGTGTTTGACAGTAAATTAAAATTTGATGTCCACATTTTGCGTGTGACATCCAAGGCCTCGCGCTTATGTGACTTCATTCTAAGAGCGTCCAGACCTTTCACTGATATTTCCTCGTGTGTTCGTCTGTACATCTCCTTCGTGCGTAGTGTCCTCGAATATTGTTGTCAAATTTGGTGTCCCCATTACCGCTTCTTAATTGATGCTGTTGAGTCGGTACAACGTAAATTTACTCGCTCTCTATTCTTCAAGTTCCGTATTCCCTACTGTGAGTATTGTATGCGTCTTTCAATTCTTGGAATCCCTACCCTCCTTTCACGCAGTGTGTATTTCGACGAATGTCTCCTATACAAGATGATTACTGGTTCTATTACTTCTATCCCCAGTCAGTTTTCTGTTCGGGACTCGGTTCGTCTTACCAGGTCTCCATTTACTCTCAACGTACCCTTTGCTCGTACTCATACATATTTTTACTCTCCTCTTTTACGCTTGCCTAGGCAGCATAATTCTTTGAATATTGGTCCTCTTCCGCCTTCGTTACGCACCTTTAAAGATAAGTTAAGAGCATGCGTTTTATCCTACGAAATATTACCTTGAATTATGATGAAATTTCGTTTTATTATACTTTATTTAGTTTCAATTTATAGTCTCTTTTCTTTTTATATATAAGTTTATTCTTTGTCTAATCCTTAATTGGATTTGTATCTGTTGATTATGACAATAAATAAATAAATAAATAAATAAATGAACTGTCACTCAACGTTGAAAAATGCTGTTTTGTAAGTTAACGTGTTGTAACGACTATTATGTAGAAAATTCTGTACTGAAGAAAAATACCTTGCAAAATGATTTAGGAATGCACTTTGACTCCAAACTGTTGCTTAGTTCTCATATTGAGATAATTTTGAGGCAATCATACAGGACCTTAGGTTTTGTATTACAAAATTCCAGGAACTTCACTAATCCGCAAACATGTATATACCTTTTTAACACTCTAGTTCGACCTAATCTTGAATATGCATGCACTGTCTGGAACCCGTGCTACAGAAAGTACATAGATATGATTGAAATATTGCAACGCAAATTTGTTCTTTTCTTATGTAAAAAAATATATGATATCTTTACCTAATTATAAGTCGAGACTGAAATACTTCAATATGATACCACTTGAAGATAGAAGGACAGTAATGGATATGCTCTTTCTTTTTAAAATATTCAATAATGATGTATACTCTTCAACAATTATATCATATTTCAATCTTTCAACAAATCCTGTATACACAAGACTCAATACATTATTTTATTTGCCTTTTTCTAATACGAAGAATTACTCCAATTCGCCAACGAACAGATTAATGTCACAATACAACTCGAAGTTTTCTCATATTGAACTATTTCAACTTTCAAAAACTAAATTTAAGAAAGTAATTATAGATACTATTGCCAACTAAGCACTCTTGTTAAATAACCTGTTCTGCTTTGATCATTCAGTGGGAACCTATCATTGGCATTATCTTAAATGCTGTTGGTTTTCCAAATAAAAATAAATAAATAAATAAAGAGCAACTTGGTAAGAGCCAGGAGTTCTGGAATTCAGTCATCTTTGCAGATGAATCAAACTTTATAATATTTGGCTCAGATGGCATGTCTTACGTATGGAGAAAGCCAAATACAGAGTACAATAAAGAAAACCTAAAGCCAAATGTTAAGCATGGTGGAAAAGTGTTATGGTATGGGGCTGTATGTCGACTTCAGCTCCAGGAAAGCTGGCTTTTATTGAAACAACAATGGGCAAGCACACGTATGTATCTTCAGATTCTTAAAGATAATTTGTTGGAAAGCGCTGAAGATTTAAGTAATCGGTTCAATTTTCGATTCTACCACAACAACGACCCAAAACATAAATCGGGAAGTGTTCAGTCATGGCTGATATAGAATTGACATTATCCACTTAATGACGCCACCACCACAATCACCAGACATGAATGTTATTGAAAATGTATGGGCAATATTTGAACAAAATATCAGGAAACATACAAGTTCTAACAAGAATTGGAGTTCTTTGGAATTTGGAACACCTTTTAAATAATAAAAATGGCCATTAAATTAAGTTTATATGTAAAATTTACAAGTTGTTATTTCAAACAGTGTAAATTTTAAGTTTATATTCTTTCCAGTTTCGTAGTCACAGACTTCATAGCTTAAAGTATAAACTGCATAAAATATGTTGCGACCCACTGCACACAAATGTATTTTGAAAGTTTCAAGTCAATCGGTACAGTATTGTATTTATTATCCGAGAGTTTTGTTTAAATTCCTGTTATACCCTTTTTAAATATATCGCCTCAAAATGTCTTTTAGATTTCTAACATCGTTCTGTGCAATATATGTAAATGATTTGTCTATTATGTATATTTTCTACCTCTTTAGTTTTGTTATTTGTAATTATAATTTGAGTTTTGTATTTATTTACAATTTCTTCTTTTATAGGGATGTGGTCGAGAAGTTCTTCTTCTGCTGAATGAATTGTTGCCATAGTGCTATTATCATTTTTTTCCACAGCAAAAAGAGCACGAATTTCAGAGTATGAATTTGTTCGGTTTTCATCCTCTAGTACATCATGGTAATTTTCTTCGGACTGATTAAGTCTGCTATAAAAATCCACTGCATGATTGTTCTTACTTTTCAAGTATTCTATTTCAAATTGGTACTCTCCAAGTTTAAGAAGCCATCGTTGGTGACGTGGTGACAAATCTTTACCTTTATATATCGCGTGTAGAAATTTGATTGGTAGATGATCAGTCAAGATCTTAAATTTATTTCCATTGATATATGGAGGAAATAATTGACAGACCACATTTTTGCCAGAAATTCTTTATCTGTTGCCGAGTAATTTTTTTCATGTGCATTTATTGGCCTAGAAGCAAAACAGATAGGATGTCCTTCTTGGGACAGAACTGCGCCAATAGTGTAATTAGACGCATCTGTCGTAAGTTGAAAAGGTTTTTAAAACTTGGAAATTTTAGAATTGGTGGAGAACTAATGAGTAACTTAAGTTTTTCGAATGCTTCAGTATAATTAGGATATCTGACGTCTATTTTAGTATCATTTTTTTTAGATATTTTACTATTGGTTGGGCTACTTTTGCGTAGTCCCTAATCAATTTACGATAAAACCCGGTCATGCCTAAAAAACGTTTAATTTCCTTTTACGTTTTAGGGAGTTTTATCTGTTGTATTGCGCTTCTTTTTTCAGGATTTGCCTTCAACCCTTTACTTGTGATAACATTTCCTAGGAATGCAGTCCCCTTTCTCACTTTTACACTTATCAACTTATATATTCAATCGATGTTTTTCGAATACCATAAATATTTCTGTTAAAGAGTTTACATGTTCTTCTAAGGATGTACTGAATGTCAGAACTTTATCTAAATAAACTAAGCAATTTCTGTTTATAAAATCGCAAAGAATGTCATTCATAAGCCTCTGAAATGTTGCAGGAGCATTCTTGAGACCGAATGACATTCTCACGTATTCATATAGGCCATAAGGTGTGACAAAGGCGGTTTTATGCCTGTTTTCTTTTTTTTTTGTTATCAATATTTGGTGGTAGCCTTTGACTAGATCTAATGAGGAAAAATATTGGGCTCTTCCCAATTTATCTCGAATTTAATCAATATTAGCTAATGGAAACTTATCATCTAAAGTTACTTCATTTAACCTTCTATAATCAACAACTAACCTATACTTATTTTCACCAGAATTATCGGTCTTTTTAGGAACTATTATTATGGGGCTTGAATATCTAGAACGGCTTTCAGTAATGATTCCCTGGGCTAAAATTTCTTTAATTTGTTTCCTAACTTCTTCATCATGTTTAGGCGGATACCTGTACAACTTCGCATTGATTTGGCGATCCGTGGTAGTTATTAGGTCTGTTCCCGTACTACAATTAATTACGATTGATCGCGATTAATTGCAATGAAGCCGTTCCTGTACTCCGTTTTATTGAAAACTGAAAATTTACCCTTTTTCAGTAAGTACGATGAAATTTCAGTAGGGTCTGAGCTACTGAAAAATACTGAAAAGTTTCAAATGTGCGCGAAAGGTCGGATATTTTTGTTTCGATAATTTATAACCGCTTAGGATGACTTTATAATCACTGTTGTTCTTCCAAAAACCGAAAACTGACACTTTTGGTTGTCAATTTTGAGGAAATGCAATGAGAGCGTTCCCGTACTTTCATAAATTTCCCCCACCACATGATTCAGGAAAATTCAGTAAAATTCAGTGACTGAAAGTACGCGAACATACCTATTAACTCGCATTATACACTGCGCTGGTACGCCCTCTTCTTGAATACGCCTGTATTATCTGGAACCCAGCTTTTGTAATCCACAGTAACAGAGTCGAGTCCGTACAAAAAAAAATTTTACCTTTTGCCCTAAAAGAACTATACAAAATAGAAAATTGACCCCCTTATGAGGTTAGACTGGGTCATGTAAACATAACTCCTCTTGCATCCAGAAGAATGGTGATATCGGCCTGCTTCACATTTGACGTCATTAGAATCGTTATTAGAGTTCAATTCCTGAATAGTAAAATGGTGATAAATATCTGCGTAAGGAACACCAAGTCCAATCGTTTGTTAATGGAATATCCACATTCCACCATATATGCAGCTAACGAGCCGGTAACCAGATGCTGCAGGATTTTCAATTACTTTAGCAACCTTTATTCCCAAACAATCTCCAAACTATCCTTCAAATCCTGCCTTATTAAAGGCATTTGAACCCCGTAATTTTTTTAAGCTTTTTGCAATTATTGATTTCGAATTGTTATTCATTTATTTTATTGTTATTTAGTTATTAGATATTTCAAATTTATTTATTTACTTCCTTAGTTATTTATTTATGCGTTATTTGTTTGTACCTTACTTTTTTTTGTTGTATTATCATTATTAGTTTAGTATTCATTTGCATTTTTTTCGTCTTTGTATGTATTTAAGTACAAAATGTATGCCTTGTTTGGCTAATAAATAAATAAATAAGTAATGCGGTGAATCAACCAGACAGAAAATCTGCCATAACATAAATTGTGATATAGTGATATATTGACAGAAATTGTGAAGGGGGCATTTTATGTTATGATATTTCATTTTGGTGTTGAACTTCGGCTTGGCAAGAAGCAACCTAAAAATGTTACATCTCTAAAAAGTTTGATAAATCTTAATTACTAATAGAATTGTGTGAGAGTAAAAAAATTAGATTATCCGTTATTTATAACTTTCCCATTCATTTCAACGTTAAATATTTATCAAATCAATCACTTTCTTAGGCGGTGGCTCCACCAGACAGAAAATCTAGCATAACATAAATCATGATAAAAAATATATATTAACAGAAATTCCGCAGTAGGCATTTTATGCTATGATATTTCATTATGAAATCGGACTTCAACTTGGCAAGAAACAAGCACTAAAAATAATATCTCTCAGATTTATGATAGATTTTAATTACAAATGGAATTGTATGAGAGATGAAAAGCAGACATTTCATTATTGATGACGTTTCTTTTATTTAAACGCTAAATATTTGTCAATTCGATCATTTTTTCACACCTAAGCTTAGCTGGCGCCATTTTAAATATCAATATGTCAAAATTAATATGTCAAAATGACAGAAATTTGTACATAAATGACAAGAAATAAAAAATATCTTAATATTTGGTCATATCAAAGAAGAATAACTCATGATGGTGTGGTACTTTAAAGACAGGCTGTTTATTTGCTGCCACTCATAGTATTTATACCTCTGTGGTATAGTTAGGGTTTATCCTGCTGTCTTTAGAATCTTTATCAGGTCCACTTTGGATATTGCTTTAAAATTTAGTCCTGTTCTGAGTCAGAAGTTCTGACCTGTGAGAAATCAGTTCGTGTAGAATTGGTGTCATACGTCTAGTCAGCTAAGAGTTGAGTGCGCAAAGTTTCGTTGGATTGCGGCGTTGCTCGAAAATTCTGCGTCAGTTTTGCATGCAGTTCAATTTTCCCTCAGCAGATAGAATACAATTTTTGGTATAGGTAAAAAATAAGAATGCCACAACACGCGTCGTTTATTTTATTATTACTATGGAGTGTGAACTTGAGTTCAGTCTGGGTAAGACAAAATGTTATCGAAATATATTCATACTATTAATTATTATTTTTGTTGAAGTTTGATTTGTAAGTCGCCGTTCAAAGCTTCCTACTTGCAAGTGAAGTTGTATTATCGATCAACTTTATGGTCGCGAAGGTATATTCTTCCAAGTTGTGTAAATTATGTTATTTAGTGACCTCACAAGCATTTTCTTGGCAATCGTGTAGTTCTTGCGTCTTTTCGCTCCACCCTTGTTATCGATGATTGATAAAATTGGGAAGCGCATGCGTTATTTTGCTGTTCGATTTTTTACTTGCTAGTTTTCTACTGCGTGAAAATGAAATTTTAAGTTTTCAACATTCAAACATACTATCTTGAATTAAATTTGAAGGATATTTACTGGAATTAAATTGAATAGCCTATTTGAAGATACTTTGTTTATAATGGCATAAGACCTTTTATAATTTGTATAATTATCTGTAACACATGATTTCTGAACTATAATCAATACATGTATATGACAAATCTATCAGAAAAAAAATTCTGGGTGTATTTAGTATTTTATTGTGTTTATACTGGGCTATATTTGCTATGTATACTTCAAAGATCCCATATAATTACTAAAACCACGAAATCTGAATCCAATCTACAGAATTGTTTATGATTTTAAAGGAAACCATGGCAATCAAAAGTGAAGTGAGAAATGTTTCGATAGAAGGTAGCTTAACGCTTTCTGCGCTTAATTTTGTAACAAACTTTATCAAAATAAATTTCCTAGGTACCTGGGACTTACCCTGAAGTTCAAGTCAAGTTTGTTGGGCTGCCATACTTAAGGGTTCAAATCACAAAATAGAGAAGGCTTAGTAGCCTCATTTATTACGCGAGCGCTCCGTCCTACCCCATCTAAAGCACATCTGGTGCTACGTCACTAATTTTCTACTGATTTGCTTGTCTCGAAAAGCACGAATTGGTAGCGGTAAGACTACATTGTGTTTTCTGGGCCGTGTTAGAATCTTGGTGCAAGACATTCCGAAATCGGACTATTGCCCAGCAATCTCTGGTGCGAGTATTTGGAACCAAGATCCTAAGCAGAAATGAATGGGCAGCGGCAGATAGATGCAATCAACAACAACTCCCGTCCCAGTGAATTTGCTTGGAAGGAGTTGTTGCTGTTGTTTCCAATACGTCTGTTCTGGATTTCATTGTTCTGTTATGGATAGGGAAGCAAAAAACACGCCTATTATTAAAAATATATTTTGAAAGAGTACATCTAAACATATGAATACATGAGTTTCATCTCTAATATTTTTCTATTCTCCTTATTTGTGTGGCAGCCAGCCATTGTGAAAAAGTGAAATCACGTCTTCGGGGAGTTTGATGGTAGGATAGCTGTAGATGTTGTTTTCAGCAGACATTTCTTGGGATTTCAATTGCTTCTTCGGTAACCAACTAACCGATGATGCCTCCGTGGCCTATGCTACCATTTGGCTGCCTTTTCTATCACAATCTTTCCAATATTTTTCGATTCGTACTCAAACTTTTGTTTTAGCTGTCGATTATTATACATTTCATGGGATCGCAGATTTGCTTGAGCATGGCCCGAAAGTGCTCAATTAGATCAATGAGGGGGAGACTGAGGGGGCGTATCAAGCACTTTTGGGTAGTTGTATAACAGTCACTCTGGTTACAAAAGCCTTTTGTTTCGGAGTATCTCTTTGGAATATTAATTTTTCGGCACAGGTTTTTAAATTCTCTTTAAGAATGCTTATATATTTCATTTTATCTAAAGTATCGTCAATAAACTGTATTTTCCCCGCACCAGCAGCAGAAAAGCTGTAGGTTGAAGATTCTGTTTTTTGACGAAGTATTAGCTGTTCTATAGTAAATTTACTTTCATCAGTAAAAATTACTAGCTTCGAGAGTCAAATGGCAATCTTTATTAGCATTTGCGAATTCTAGCGGTTTTTTCTTATTCGTTTGACGGATAAATGGCTTTTTCCTGTCTATTCTTCCGCTAAACTCTTTCCTCTTAAAACGGCGATCTGTTTTCCCTAGTAATTATTGAAAAAATTGAATAGTTCTAGAACAGAATAGTTCTTTTTATCAACTTCTGTCAATATCATTGTTTCGATCTATTTTTTCAACTATATTTTCACTTTCATGTCTTTTAATAATATATTGCACAATCGAAATACTTCTCTTAATCTTTTTACTTATTTTCTGAAGTTTTTCACGTTCAGTTATAACAATTTTTCTAAGTTCTACAGAAGTTTCTTTTCCTTTCCTACCCATGGTGAGAACTCTACTAAATGTTTCAACAACACCAAACTTACAACTTAAACGCTCTAATTCGTCAACCGCATGCCTTGTTAATGGAAAATTTTCAGTTTCATAGAATTTGACGAATATGAATGAGTGCGAGTGTGTATTTTTTCAGGAATTTTATTTCCTTAATAACTGTCATATTGCTTTAATAAAAAAGCTATAAGTTTTACTTTAAAGATAAAATTTCGACGATTTGGCTCAAATATAATGCGATTACAAATATGAATGTGAGCGACTGTAACTCGAAAGTGGTAACTGGGTTCGAGTTTCATAATTCCGCTCCTGAGCCGACCACAAACATCAACTGATGATGTATTGGGGCTCAAAAGCGTCAATTGAGAATAGGAGGTAGCTCTATTCTAAACAGAACCAAAACTCTAATACCCCATTGTTTTGAATCTGTTGACTAAGTAAATGTCATCTACTATTTACTTATATTCGGTTACAAAATCCGAATTGAACGATTTGTTTGAAAATATATCAAAAACTTTTATAATTCAGTCGAGTCATTATTTCAGTAATATAATATATTTTATAATTCTAGGGAGCTTCACTTCGATGGGAGCCTCAGATTGCAGTACTATGTGAAGCTGGTCAAGCATTTTTCCCGCAACATTTATCAGAGGAGGGTCGTTGGGCTACTGACCTAGATAGTAAACCAATTTTATCTTCATGCCTTAGAGATAAAATTGACTTACTTAATTATTGTAAAAGAGTAAGTACATTTCCATGTTACGTGTGATTTTCCTTGTTTAACATGTTTTTTTCATAGTTGGTATGCAATTTTATGCTTAAAAATTATTTTTTTCACAACTCGTTGCCAATTTGTTGGCAATTGGGCCAATTGATTGTCAGTAGAAGTTTGCGGTCACAAATCAATATTCAAGAGTGTGCAGTTATTTGTTCGTCTCATTTTGACGCAGACACATAAATAGAAACATTTAGCTTACTAAGAAAAAACCATTTTGCCGATGAAACCTTCGGTAGCCAGCTTTGTGGGACAGAAGTTGGTTAGGAGGATCGACGCCCCTATCACCGTCTCCAGGCTACATCGCGGAGTGGTATACTTATGTCTGAACGGGCAAGTCGACGGTGAGCGGTGCGTCATTACAATGGACAGTGGTGCAACAAAATCGATACTACGGCTTGACTTTGTGTCAAATTATCCTCTCTGCAAGAACCGGAAATTCTCGCTGTGAACAGCCACAGGACAAAGTTCACCCATCCATGGCGAGACTAGTCTCCAAGTCAGGCTAGGAAATTTACTGTTCAAGCATCGATTTCTAGTTGCCAACATCACTGACGACTGCATCCTTGGTATATATTTGCTCCGACCGCACGAATTCACTCTGGACTTGGGCAAACGAATCATGAGATGGCGAAATGTTGAGATTTTGATGGAAGATTTCAGTGACCAGACTACCAAGTTACGGGTAGTAGTAAGCGTTAACACTAACATGCTGAGGTCTTCCGAAAGCGTTATATGGGCCAGACTTGATAGTGATTCTGGGGAACACCGAGCTTACGTGATCGAACCAACAAAAACCCCAGCGCTGTGTAATCTGATCTTAGCGCGTAGTCTAGCGAGAACAAACAAGGAGGGATGCGTGTCACTTAGGGTCCTTAACAGTTCGGAATCTGTCACGTGCATCAGAGCAGGAGACATCACTGGGAGCTGCCAGCTTTTTTCCATGGTAACATTTCCATTTTGTGACCGATTCTCCGCTTGTTTGCATTTCAAGATCGATTTTCGATTTCGTGTTGCTACTCGTTTCAAATCTGACGCGGCTCTAACCAAATTGGTGGCGCAATTGCTGTGTATGTGCTGACATAACAACCATCTCTCAATGAAACGTTTGAGCGCGGCGAGGAATTGTTTGTCGTGAGTTTCATTAACTAATTCGATATGGATTCCTTTTAGTACTAAACAGATGAAAATAGCAATGTATCCTTTTTTACTTTCGCTTTTTTCGAAAGTTTTACTTTCGCGTCCATTCCTGTCCTCAATTGTAACTGGCCCGCAGTAATCTACACCAGTATGAGTAAATGGGCGCGAAATTGTTACTCTTGGTTTCGGTAGGTTGCCCATTATTTGTGATGAACCTTTGGCTTTAGTTTGAAAACACACACTGCATTTGTGATTAAAATATCATCCAACAGCCAATAATTGTGTCTTCATTACATCTCTTCATGTAATGTTATGTATATTTCGCACTAGTAATTCAGTAAATTTACCTGTTTTCGGAATCATGATCGGGTGTTTTTTTTTTAAAAGATAAATGAGCATTATCGAGACGTCCTCCTATTCGCAAAATTTCGTTTTCGTCAAAATACGGATGGCGATTAAGTAATTGATTTCCTTTGGGTAAATGTTCACCCTTTTGTAATTTGTTGCTGTCTTCCGTAAAAGCTTTCTGTTGAATGCTTATTATCCAAAAATTACGAGGTTTTCATAATTCTTCTATTGTCAAATATCCGTGAAAAGTTGTCTTTTTTCTGGTCAACTTTTAAAATTGGTAACAATATCCTGTAACTCGAATCAATCTTAACCGATTTCTAATCTATTCAATATGTCATTTGAATACGGAGTTACAGTCAGGTAATAGTGAACACTAAGATTTTCCCATTTTTCCACGTTAGTGATTTCTATGCTTTTCATTTTAAGCCAATAAAAAATATTTTCCTGCAACCAAAGCGGGCTCGTACACCACCGAGCTTTAGCATTTATTATGTCACAGTTATCCAAACCGCGAGTTGCTGGATCAGCAGGGTTTTAGTTCGATGGCACATGACGCCAAGATGTGCTCCCAATAGCGTTGTGAATCTCAGTGGCGCAATCGGCGATAAAAACTGACCATCTTGTTGAATGTCCTTTAATCCAAGAGAGGACTATTTCCAAGTCAGTCCACAACCAAGTTTCAACATATTGGAAATTTAATATGTCCTTTCTTTATTGTGCCAATTTCGAAAGTAGCACAGAGCCGCATAGTTCCAAATGTGGTATCATCACTGCAGAAATTGCAGCAACTTTCGTCTGTGCCGTCAAAAAATTTGTTCACAATTTCTGCTGATAATATACACAGCAACTGTATAAGCTTCTTTTGACGCGTCGCTAAATGTATGAATTTTGAATTTGCACATTGATGAGTTTTTAATGCATCGAGGTGATTTAATTTAATTGATTTTTGTTAAATAATTTTTAAATTTCAGCCATTACTGTGTAACTTCATCAGTTACAGGTTGATCTCACGTAAGATCATAAACTTTGAGGTAGAATCTTTGCTTTAATTATAATTGGAGCAAACCAACCCATTGGGTCGAATAATTGAGCAATTTCTGACAACAACTGCCTTTTAGAATAAGGTGAATCTACCCCTTTCAATTGCAGATGAAAACTAAAGTAATAATGTACAGTATACCACACGATTCCTAAGGATTTGAGTCCTTGGTCTAAATTCAATTCAAAACAGTTCGTCATCTCAATATCTTCTTTAGGAATTCCTTGTAGGAGTCGTTGATCATTAACAACCTATCTTCTCAAAGGAAACCCACCAGATTTTAAGACAGCCGTAATTTCTTTACGTTTTACGTTAGATCCCGTCATTCTTGGCCTCCTGGCCTCGTAAAAATAATTTTTAATGACATTAAAAGCTTTCCTTTTCTGCTAATTTTTGCAGAGTTCGTATAGTGAGAAAAGGTGGGTAAGTCGTCTCGAATGTTTCCGTGCTTAGGCGCTAGTGATCGATCACTAGGGTTCCATCTCCATACTATTCGTTGACAATCAACATTGTAGCAATGCACATTGATTTGGCGATACATTCAACCATAAAGGTATACTGGAATAGACTTCACCTCATGACCACCGAAATCATCTGATTTTGAATGGGTGGTCCCGTCAACAACATGTCATTTAGTGAGAAGCATTGAATATGATTCGCAGTTTTGAATCGTATTCGATGCTTCTCTTTAAAAACTGCATCCTTTTGTCTTCTGGGTGTACATTGCTATTGTCCTTACGCCAGAAATAATTCACGCCAGTTGGAGCTCAACTGCAATTATCCATATTGGAAGACGCCGGCAATGTAGTCAGCATAATCACCGTGTGATAAACTGTTCAGAATCCAAGTGCATGCTTCGTGTCAAGGAATAATCGTGTAAATAGCGCGAAACACATCATAGGTTCAACAGCTTGCAAGATGCTCGCGCATGCACTTGAAAATAAGCGTTCTCCAAGAAAACGTGGAACATTGCACGGTAGTTGATGATAAATATAATTAACGTATGTGAGTGCGTTTATGCCGTAGCCAAATTAGTGAGCTCTGCTTATTTAGCAGCGGTATAAACCACTTTTAAATTAGCCGAGCTTGCTATTTTGGCTACGCTACTTTAGCGCTGCTAAAATTTAGCGCGGTTATAAGTGTGAAGGTAGCAGTGGTATAAACACTAAGCCAGTCATAAATAGGATTTCTAGTTTCGAGTGACATTCGCAATCTGGAAGCCTTGGTGCAAGGGTGTTTTTGTTCTTAGTATTGAGCTTCTTTCAGATATTACGCCATTTTTGCTTTGGTTAATAAGCTGTACAGTGTAAACGCTACTACTGTAGCAGCGCCAGTTTGGAAACGCTATTTTAGCTACGGCATAAACAAGGCCTGTGTCATTCGCCTTGATGCCAATATATATAGTTCACTAATTGACTTTTATTTGGAGATATATTTGATACCACTTATCTCTATATTATTCCGCCGTAATTGATTTTGATTCATTTCATTGCAAACGTTTGAATCTTCCATTCGTTGTTTCAGAGTAAAGTTAAGTTTTCGCGTCTTAAATCTCCGATTTCAGTTATGTGTTGGTCAAACTTTTTATTAGGCTCATCAAAAGCATCAGACATTTACTTAACTGATGTCGGAATTTCCTCTACGTTGAAATATTTGCAAAATCTCTTAACAAGGGTCTGATGATTTATTAGGCAAACAAATCACGGTCCGCATTAAATTTTCGGAGGTTTTCTACCGATTTCACGTTCTAACACTTCGAGTGAAAATACTTTTCATCGCATTAGTTTGATGTGAATATATAATCACCCTTCAAACAACCGACCATTGTTGAAAAATGACAATGAATTAGCAAAGGCCTGTTAAAATGATTTTTAGCACAGAACTGCAACGCTTATTCACTCCTTAGCTGAATATAATCGAGTCCCAACGTGATTACAATAAGAAGAATTCACTGTTCTACAAATTTCCGATTGCTACAAAATTTACGCTGCTCTGTAATTGCTCCATCAATTTAAGGAAAGTTTGTCGAAGATTCATGTGATGTATAAATACTGCAGTCCTAATATTTAAATTTCACATCATTTTAGATATAGTAGATTTCTTATCAAATGTTATTAATATGCTATTAAAATATCATTAAAATTTACTTCCAAATATAATTATGTACTTCAAGTACTAGTTAGATGTTTGATTTTTCTGCATGTGAATTATATGTTTATTGTGTGAATTATATGTTTACTTTCAGGTATACCCTAACAGAGACATAACAAACATTGTCGAATCCTCGCATTATCAAAAAATCGGAGGATGGTGCCGTCAAAGTGCTGTAAATGCTTCGAAATGCAAAGGAGCTCATAGATGGATTAAACCCTTTAGATGTTTAGGTACATATGAAACTTTTGTATAACATTCAAAATATAAGATTTTTTTATATATATTATTATTATAAGATATTTTTTTACATATAAATAATTATTGTACAATTTTTTATATATATTTTATTATAAGATTTATTATAGATATATTATTGTTTTTTTTTTTAATTTTGTTTATCTAATTAAGATTTGTGTTGGCTACATAGTATGATATTGGACTTTAATGATTCAATGATTGTGAATATAAGTCTACTTGTTTGCGGATGGGTCATACTTTTTAGGCCATCGTGTATAGCTGGCTTATTCTTTTTGAACAATAACATTTATTACAATATCCCACTACGATGCTACTGACTGTTTGGACAAGAAATACATCTCGCGATTTTCGCGCGCTAACATTTCACTTGAAATGCGTTTCCCTTTCATGTAAAAGCATGAATGTTATCTTAAAACGTGGTTCGAATGTGTATTGGTTCTGCGAAAATTACAGAAAACATTTTATGGTGTCTTACGCTTTAGGTATACGTTCTCCAAAGTTGGCTATGGATAAATTCTCCCGCGCACTTACTACACTGTCGGATAACTTTCGCTGTACTAGCAGAGAGGTCGATGAGCTGGCACCAACAGCCTTCCGTGGTGATCACACGGAACACTGAATGAGGACTGCGGGCTAAACTCGACTACGTAACCCCGCATAATCGTTAGGCAATTTTACCGATGGATGTTCGGTTGACATGTTTGTGTTTTTATGGTTGTGTATTTGTTTTTGAGGGATTTTTTTGTTTGTTTGCTTATTTATCATCATCGTGTTGAACAAAAACACAAAATCACCAGCCATGCATCAATCGCTAAAACTGTCTATCGGTAACTGTCTAACGTTAAGTCCACCTGGATCCCCCGTTCGCAGGCCCAGACTATAACGAAAATCCAAAAGCGTGGCCCGCATCACACCCTGTAATCAAGAGCTGTGATCGTTGTAACCTAGATTCCACCATTGCCTGGTATCCACAATGTGCAAATTGCAGGATAGCAGCTCAATATCATCGCAATCAGCTAATCAACATCTTTCCGCTTATGCAAATGCTTTGATGACGCTTCCGGACATAAAAGTTGTAACACTTTCACTGGTTTTTATGTCTCAACGTATCGACTTTGATTGAAACAATCAAAAAATACGTAGCAGCTTAACTTGGATACGCTCCACCGCTTTTTCTGTGCGAAAAGCACTCCGGATAATCTTCAGGGACAAACTGTAGCTTATTTCTGTATCACCGTTTCTTTTGGTACGATAACTTACTAAATTGCGACATTTGACTTTGCGACTTCTGGAATTTCTGTAAAGTAGTTTAACACACTTCCGGGAAAAATTTTCGACCCAGATCAACAAACGTTCGTGGCTTGAGGACCAAGTCTTATAAAGTATATTTCATCTACTCTTTTATCTGATAATATTATCTGTCTTACTAGAACCTCGTTGAAAGATCTTGATCTTATTCAAACCAAACTTCCAGTGTCTTAAGTTTGCTTCTTCTGCTTCACTTTATGTTCCTCTCGAACCTCATCACTTTCCTGTACATTTAGAATTTTCTATCACTTCCTCTTATGTCCAGGGCCTCTTCATACTCCCATTTCAATTTCCATAAAGCTAACTTCACTGGAATGGCGAATACTGGTATTTATTTCTTCATTGTTCGGACGTTGACGAGGTTTTAAGTCTTCTTCTCGAGTCTTATTCCTCGTTTCACTCCCACACGTCATCCCAGAAAGTTTAAAAATTTTCCTTGGTTTACCTTTGAAGTTGGTGCTGCTATCAGAGCAAACGAAATTGCATTTGCGAAATTCAACATTCTGCATTGCATGATGACCTACTTGGGTTAAAAAACTACGCTTTGAAGCAAAAATGGCTACTAAAGATGTGGTACATGCCTACGTTACCAGAATTAAGGCTTCTATTAGCTTCAACAAACCGAAACCCTTCTGGTCATTTATTAATCCCCTGAAAAAATCTCCCGTGATCGCTTATAATATGTTTCTTGATGAAACTTCTGCCACCACAACTGAAGAGACTTATGAGAGACTTTGCTAGTGTTTTTTAACCTTTTTCCCTTACAAAACTCTTTCTTCCCCACATGATATTTTCTCATTCAGTGAATTGTAATTCTCAGAAGTGGACGTGTCCTGTGATTACTTCTCAATTTGGCGATGATTTCTGTTCCTAACCGTTTTTCTTGGTGTTATTTTACCGGGACATTGCTTTTGGAACTGGATCTCGGTGAGTTTCTTCTCCTGAGTCTGAGCTGTCTCGCTCAACAAGAAGCAATAACGAGATCATTGGATTCCACCAGTGAGATATCGAATATATAAAGACATATCCGATTTCAAAGCACTCATGCATGTTGAACTAAAGAAACTTAGAACAACATTCTGGGCTGAGCTAACTGAATATCGTAAATCACTGGACTAATGTTGTATTAAAGTCTATCTGTTTCAAGTGAATCTTTCATAGTACAACGAGAAAATAGAGTAGTTAACAAAGTTCTGTGTCGTCACAAGAGTACATCACATTAAAACAGCAAGTAAGGGGTCTGAAAATACGCAGAAATAAAATGGAATAAGAACAACTAGCGTGGAATATTGACGTTTTGGGTATTCCAGAAACGCAGAACAAAAACATAAATGCAATTGTCAAAAAAGTTTTAGCTTTGATTGAATGCGACTAGAATATTATGCCAATAAATGTTATCAGAGAGGATTGCACCATTGAACCGATAAACCCAGACTGATTATGACAATTTTCAATTCCAAACGTAATTACGAACGACAGCATAATGAACTCAGACTAGGTTCTCTGCCACCGATCTCAAAAAGAAAAGATGAAGTCATTACCTATTCTGTTTAATCTCTATAACGCATTTTTATCATTTCTTTGTGCTCTTTTTACAATTTTAACATACATAATTTTAAGAACCTGTATTTCTTGGTTGATATATGGATCATTATTATTTCTTATTAACTGATTTATGATATTCTTGATTGTTTTTATGTATATGTTTGTATTTATCATTATCTATTTCGTATTGGATTCGATGTTGCTTTACACAATAAATAAATAAATAATTGACATTAAGCAGATATTTGATACAAAATATTTCTTGCAGAAGGTCCATTCCAATCTGATGCGTTGCTGGTACCCGAAGGGTGTTTGTTTGATCACATCCACAACGCATCTCGTTGCTGGCCATTTATAAGATGGAATCAAACTGGAGCTGCCGCTTGTCAAGAACGTGGAATGGTAATGCGAAGTTTTGCTATGTTATTGCCTTGCGGAATTTCCCTGTTCTCGGGAGTCGAGTTCGTTTGTTGCCCGAAACACTTTAAAGGTATCTATATTGTCTCAAATATAGTATAAAAAAATGAATTAAATAAACAATAATATAGATGCAGTTCGTCTGAAAAAAATGCCACAATTCTCATCTAAAATTGCGACTGCTTCTTACGGAGATGCATCTCAAAATATCAACGATGCTGTGGCTGATATGTTGACTGATGAAGAAGAAGACAGTGACGATTATTATTCTGATGAGAGTAACTTCGATGAAGACAGTGGAGACTCCACGGAAACTCATAACATTCCTACTGACAGTAATAACCAGGGCTTTGTTAATTCTGTGACTGATACAGCAAACCAACCTTCTGCAATTTTAACGAAACCAGAAGCTACGATAAACAAAGAAGTTACAGCAGATCCTTATTTCACCCATTTTGATCCACGTTTGGAGCACCAGAGCTATAAAGTAAGCAGTAAATTTTTCAATAATTATTATTATTTAAATGTCTACGAAACATGATGAAGCCCGTGTAGTCTAGTGAGTAGCACTGGCTTCTAGTGTATAGATTGAAAGGTTAAAGAATATGTTTATGAATTTTCTGATCGCTTTTTTTTGTGGGCTTAAGTCGAGCTAACATTGCACTTCAGTCTCAAGACTCGTTTTCTGAACTCATGACACTTGTGGCTTATTTTAGATGAAAATTAGATTATAGTGAATCGTACGGAAATACACCGATGCTATTGTTGTGGGCAGCTAAATCGAATTCAATGTATTTTAATGTTCCGCCGGCAAGCTTAGTCTGCCGATACTGCTTCACAATTTTACGCCCAAAATGTTTAAAATATCATCTTACATTAGTGAAATGACAACATTTATATTCAAATATAAGTAATATTCACCTCTGACTATTTTTCGCACCAGTAAAACATTTTGAAAGAAATATATTCGGTTCTCATACCAATATTGACAGAAAGTATTATCCTTCGCGCGGAAATGCTCACGCCAAGCCTATCGCACTCGATTTGACAACTTCAAACCGAGTTCAAATAGGCTACAGTTTTCTACACTTTTTACAAGCGTGGAAGCAAAGATGTCAGCAAAGATGTCAGCAATATATTTGTTTATAATAAAAGTACAAAAATTATTTGCTGCGAAGTGCTGCGAATAAAATCGAATTTATTTATATATCCACATACATACTTTGAAATTCCTTCCCTTTCTAAGCTTATAGAATATTATTAGCTGCAACATGTAATTGTTATAGTATATTATGATTAACAGTACTTTATTATTCATCGTATTTAACATTAACATAGTTATAAACATGCTCTATTTTTGCTTACGTAGGAAGCACAGCAACGATTAGAAGAAGCACATCGGGAAAAAGTTACGCGTGTTATGAAAGACTGGTCTGATTTAGAAGAAAAATATCAAGATATGAGGCTAGCTGACCCAAAAGCTGCGCAAAACTTCAAGCAAAGAATGACAGCTCGATTCCAGGTGGGAATATTTGAAAATGTATGTTCGTATTTTTATAAATATAAGTTTTAATGGTTTTATTCATTCTAGACATCCGTCCAAGCTTTGGAAGAAGAAGGAAATGCTGAAAAACATCAATTGGCTGCAATGCATCAACAACGTGTTCTTGCTCATATTAACCAAAGAAAACGCGAGTCCATGTCTTGTTATACACAAGCTTTAACAGAGCAGCCTCCCAATGTAATTATAAATTTACTATTGATTCTAATTTGTGAAATTTTTATCAATCCTTATATAATATTCGGAAATAATAGGTGCGTTTGTTGCGTCTCGATCAATAGCAGATTAGGGTAGGCAGCATTGTAAACAACAACAATACTGCCTCAGTTGTTGTTTTCAATGTTGCCTACCATATCCTGCTATTGATCGAGACGTAAAAAACGAGCCTTATGTAAGAGCGAAATTAATAACTCTAGTTTAGCCAAGAGATATACAAAATTGGTTCAATAATTTAAAAAGTTATTTATCGACACAAGCTATACATGTTTAATTAGTTATTTAACTCGAGCCTATTAAGTGCTTACCATTCTCGTGGCCTGATACGTATAATAGCATGGTAGTCATATTAAAAGTAACCAATACGCATTCATCGTTTCATAATTGCCAATTACAATTAAGTTAAACATATAACTAATTGTGATCGATTGATTCGGTAACTGTAGGATTTTCGACAGTAAGTTGCACCGTAGTCGCGCAATATAGAAACATTGCTTCTTTTACTCCTTAGTTTCAAGCCTGCAACTAGCATGGTTATATTTTGGTATCTATTTATGTTGCGATTTCCTACTTGTACTTGGTTCCAATATTCAAAAGTCATTATGTAGTTTTTTATGTTGTGTCATATTTTATTCGATCTGATCGACATTTAACTATCGAACTTTATGTACGTCAAGTTTTATGTAGAATTTTGTGAGTTTTATATTTGGTCTGAATATCCTCTCTGCTCCTTAGTTAAGCAATCGTTCATGCTGTCTATAAAAAGTGCTTCAAAACATACTTTTTGAATTCCGCAATTTTCCTTAGCTTGTGAGCAACAAGTTGGTTGAATATAATACCGAAATTCACAAGAGACCCAAAAAATTCAATTGCAAATTTTCTGCACCATTTGCGCTTTTTCAAAGGATGCTTATCGGTCATCATTGGGTCAAAACAAGATATGCTTGAATTTGGTCCTTTATAAAATATTATAGTGTGTGGTTTTTTATGATGCACCAAGAAAAATATTTTAATTTGTCCACCGAAAACATTTCTTTGCAGCTGAAAACGGCCAAACTTGTTGCTAACTTGGAGTTAATTTTTTATTATTATTTTTTTTATGCTCTTCGCATTTTTTTCAAGTCAGTTTCGACTGCCCGGTTTGTTTTTATTATTCACACTGGTCACGGAAATTGTTTGAAGATGATAAGATCTTCGGATCAGACCTTCTTTTGATTCTAAGGGATAATTACAGCATATATAATTTTCTCTATTAACAAATCATTTTATATGAACCTTGTTTATTGCATGTATACATTGTTTTGGCACCATAACCTGCTTCCATATATGATATTAACAGAAATGTGCAAATAATTTTCACTTTTTATATTTCGTCAATGCAATTCGCCAGACGCACCAAGTGGAAAAATGTTTGCAAAAGTTGTTGCGAGCTCTTCATAAAGATCGGGCTCATGCTTTGGCGCATTATAGACACTTACTTACTTCTGGCGGTAGCGGCGGTCTAGATGCTGCTGCTTCTGAGCGACCTCGAACTTTAGAGCGTTTGGTTGATATCGACAGAGCAGTTAATCAGTCAATGATAATGTTAAAACGATATCCAGACTTGTCATCAAAAATATCACAGCTAATGAATGACTACATTCAAGCTTTGCGCAGCAAAGACGATATTCCTGGTTCTATGCTTGGAATGAGTGAAGAAGCAGAAATGGCGATTTTGGATAAATATTTCACAGAAGTGGAACATAAAATACGGGAAAAGGATCGGGTTCGAATGATCGAAAAGCAACGAAAAGAAATGAGAGCCATAGAGCGAGAGAAATTAAGGGAAGAGAAATTAAGAAACGAGGCCAAAAAGTTCGACGATTTTGTGAAACAACAAGAAAAAGATATCAGCAGTAGTGAGAAAATAAAGCTAGAGCCTCCCAAGAAGTACTCGACTAATGGAGAGCATCAGGATATCGAGGTTACAGAAGCGACACTAAGGTAATTTATTTATTATAGAAATAGCTAAGGTAGTTTTTTGATTCCTTTAAGTTCTAACTTTGGCTTAGTTTCGGGTTTAAAAAGTTTCGAATTTTTTTATAAGTAGAATAAGGAAATCATAGATATGTCTACAAAACAATAGCAATTTGAAAAACAGAAACAAAATAGACATTTTTTATGTATGTAAATATTTGCATAGATTAAAATTGCATGTTATTTATTTTCCTTATAAGATGCTTATGATATGAACAGCATCTGCTGATGCAAAAATGGTGGAAATATTTAATGCTAGTAACATTTTATTAGCCCATCAAGATTAAATACCCTGTAAATTATGTTTTTATCCAAAGATTGCATCGAAAATTACTGGGATAAAACGATTTCCACTGGGATAAACAATTTTCATAAATTGGAAAAAAAAAACATTTGTTACTATATTTTCATTGTAGATGCTTATTAGTCAGCAAAGAGGTGACATTCGCTATCAAACGCGAGCCTGGAGAGGAAGAAGCCGGTGGAGTCAAAACCACACTCTTCCCTCTAACACAAAGGAACAAAAGGAAGTCGGATGAAGCCCCAGCATCTAAAGCTGATTGGGTTCGGGTTCGGGTGGGATTGATAAGCGCTCGAGTGTGAAGTCAAGCTGAAGTGGCACTCTCTGTTACCGGAACCTGGGCTACGATCATACAAGGCGTAGCTGCAAGGGTCCGGATCGGAGTGCCAGCTGCTGGAAGTGTGGATCGGTTGCACACCGAGTAGCAGATTGTTCTGCGCAGACGCAGGGCATATTATATGCATAGAATGGAATCGAGTGCCTGTCGGGTTTTCGGAGACACACTCGATGCCAAGAAAGTACAGCGAAGAACATGAACGTCCTTCAAAGCAACCTGCAACGCTACAGAGCAGCGGACGACCTCCTGACGCAGCTAGTCTGCCAACATAGGGCTCAGATTGTATTGGTCCGCAAACCTAATAGGAGGAGGAGGAACTCGTTCGCTTGGTTAGCAGGTGCTACGGGGTACGCGGCGATTTGGATCGCTGACGGGCAGAGCGTTCGTATCGGCGGTTATATATGGGAGAAATATGGAGAGATCACCTCAATGAGCTGCTACTTGTCCCCGAATGAGTCAATGGAGGAATTCGGAGACAAGCTTAGCTAACTGGAGGACTCTCCGTTACATTGCCGGTTGGTGTTGAGTACGGTTTTGACGCCAAAGTTCCGAAAATTCCGAAGACTTGCGGCACTCGTCAGCGATTGCGATGGAAGCGATGGAAGATTACACTGCGAGTGATCATAATAATATCGCCTTTGAAATCACTGAGAGCAGAAAAATACGCCACCGCTCTCCCTGTAAGTGGCTAGGCTGAAATGCTGCTAAACTTAACAGGGTAGAGTCTGGTATTGCTTTCCACCACGTTAAGCAGTACGTGACAGTTGACCCCTAGCATTTTAAATTATATTATGATCTGGCGATATCGATGGACATTGTAACACATTTATGTTCGTATGGTCGCATTATTAACTGAAAGAGAAGATCTGCACTAGAATTCTGATCCCATATTGCTAGATGATCTCCTCATCTTTAATGTTAATATAAAAACTGCTTTTCTGTTTACCTGAAATATAAACCTAATTTCTGTTTTTTTTTTTTACCCAATTCCGGTCCAAACCATAATTTCATCTCGTTTCATAATTTCATCTTATTTCGGTTTGCATTTAGACCAAAGCAAAATGGAACAATATTGCCAACAGTTGATGATTCAGCAGTTCAAAGGGCAGTGGAAGAAGTAGCGGCAGCAGCTGCGCATCAGGAGGCAGAACCAAAAATGCAACACATCATGGTGCACGATTTTGATCATGGGGAATCTGTAAGTAAAAATAAGGTTTGACAATATATTTCTTCAAGTATTTTCTTACATAGGACTATGCTATTCACCACAATACCTTTGGTTCGGCCGATCGAAGTGGACGAAATGCATATTTTACGCTAACTTTTGCAGGAGTCGCATTGTTGGGTGCCATATTCGTAGGAGTAGCTGTTGCAAAATGGAGAGCATCACGCTCTCCTCATGCACAAGGATTTATTGAAGTCGATCAGGTAGTTCTAATGCTATAATACTGATTGAAAATTCGTTTAAAAAATCATTTTAAAGTAATCCAATTTTTCCCTAGCTTTAAAAAACATTTTATTTTAGACCAAAACATTTTTCCTTTTGAAGCTAGATGTATTTTAATTTCTTGTCAGATGTCGATATTTCGAGGGTAATATACCAGTGTTTATCGGTCTAATCTTCATGTAACTTAAGTATCTCATTTATAATACTTACTTTAAAAGTAGCTAACCGCCTACTAATTAAAACCTACTAAAAAAAAGGCAGTAGGGCTAAAAAAATTAGGTGCTAAACTATGTCACGTAAAGGACAAAAAAAAAGCGGAATCAACAGAATCACTTGCTCATGGGAATGCGACAAAGTGTATATCGTAAACGGTTAGTTGGTGTTTGACTAACGAAATTTAAGCAGGAAGCAGCCTCAGCGAGGAAAATGAACACAATGTTAGTATGATCAGCAGTAGCGGTAGTAGTATCCTGACAGAGGGGAACAGCATTACATCGGACAACGTGGAGGTGATTAAGGAGTTACAGTAGGTACGAAACCTAGATGCGCACGAGAGCCTGAACATATTTAAAACCCCAATGAATAGAGGACTAAATACACCAGGGCAACTGTGCATCATCACGATTGTTCCGGCCTATTTAAACATTAACAAAATGTAAATAAAACGTGCAATTAATGTATATAGAGTTCAAATGTACTGAAGTATTTAGTAGGTGATGAGTTGGTAATCAGCTAAAACCATCAATACTTTTAAAGTAAGCATTATAAATAAGATACTTAAGTTATATTGAGATTAGACCGATAAACACTGAAGAAGAGTTAAGATTATCTACGAAATATCGATATTTGTGAAGAAATTAAAATACATCTAGATTTTAAAGGAAAAATTGGTCTTTGAATTAGAATATTTTATATGTTTTTTTGAATCAATAACGTCCGTCAATATTTTCCATTTACTCTGAAATGTGATTATCTTTCAAATGTATTCATAATTACTGTTTCCCAAATTTAGTTAGTGTTTTTTCATATGGCAGAATATTGAATAACAATTCTTCCAGTTTTTTTGTTAAAGATAAACGTAAACATAAATGCGGAAACCTTGTGAAACTCAGTACTCGTCTCATATTCGTTTTAAAACTAAAAATTCAACGATTCTCTTGAATTCTTTTGAATTTCCCCTTAAAGTAGTTTAACTCGATTACCTTTAGCTGTGTGTTCACTCTACTAAAATTAACTTTCTAACCAACTTTAATTATTTGTAGAAATATTTTACTGTTTGCTATGCTGACTATTTCGTAATATTTTTCAGACCGTAGGAATACCAGTTACTCCAGAAGAACGCCATGTAGCAAATATGCAAATAAATGGGTATGAAAATCCTACGTACAAATATTTTGAAGTCAAGGAGTAAAAATAAAACCAAAAAAATACTCATGTAGTCGAATAACTAGCTATAAGGTAACAGTGAAAACATAAATATAAGTTGTATGGATTCACGCACAGTAGGTAATAAAGAGGGCGAATGCATATATTTTGGGTTTTCTAGTGCCTGAGGGGCCAAAAAGAATCGATTTGCCACCCATAATATCTTTATTACTTTTAATGTGTGTGATTCTTTATGTATTATAATAACTCAAATATTCGCATTTCCGCAATCAGTTTTTGTTTTGTTTTTAAGTATGCAAGTATTTAGCGATATAGAGATTTGTATTCACATTTGAATGTAGTATATGCATTTTAGATTTTTAAGGATGTATAGAACAAACCACAAATAAAAAACATAAAGATGTACTTACAAAATATGCATCTGAGAATGTTCAATTTTTGTTCCAAATTGATTTTATGTTTTGAATACCTTTTATTAAAAAGGCATGCAGGAAGTAACCATTAACCTAACTCAAAAAAGTATGTCAAATGGCTAAAAGCCTAGACAGACGGGCACCTAAATTGCTGATTTACTAATGATCATTTATATCTTAAATTAGAAATTTAATAGTTGCTTACACACACAGCCCTTATGTAAATGATGAATACTATCACTGACTGCCTGCCTCTCATAGCAATTACTTTTTGAAAAATTGAGAAATTGAAAGCATTTTAAGTGTATGTTCCCTCTTTTATTTTCTAATTAATGAAGTTGGAGTACAAACCGCGCATGAACAACATTTAAATTCCTCAAATATTTGAAATCTCAAAAAAGTTTTTTTTTCAATGCAAAAAGCGACTTTTTACAAAGAGATAATGTATAATTTCGTGCAGTTCGAGCTCATTTAAGGCTAATGACCAAAGTTAAAGATCATTATGCGATATGCAAATGATTGATAATTCGGTCGTTGAATGATGATAAGTCAGAATTACCATTGACCCACAGCACTTAAATGATCATTTAGGCAGCGCTGTGTGTCCTCCACGTAACTTCTCTATATATTGTCAGTATGTTAATTTAAGATACAATTTAAAATGTTAGAGCCAAGGTTTTCATGTATTTTATTGCATACATTGGAGCTTGATTGATTTCGTGTTTTCATATCCATTCTCGATTGAATAAGGAATACTAGTCTAAAAAGATGATATGTGTATTAGTAAAACATTTGTACGTTCCAAACAAATATCGGCTGCAACGTTCATAGGGCTCCAATGAATCGTAAAGAAGAGCATTGAAATTGTTGCCCGCAGTTTACCAACAGATTAGCAAGCTATCAATAAAAATGAATTTATTTTTTAAATATTGCAAGCTGTGCTGTACTGTTGTATTTTGTTTTGAAAATGAATGTAAACAATTTCATTAAAAAAAGCATTGTATATGATAAATTATATTATTTATAAGAGAGCATACTCAATTCATGCAATAAATATATTAAACTAAAACTGATTTTCTTATTGCGTAATTTTTCAAACTCTGTAATTTTGAATTTTATAAAGAGATGCGGTGCAGTTTGCTGTCTTCGATGAAATGTGAATTCTATACTTTATCCGATAACTTCCCGAAGCAAGGAAACAAAAAGATAGGAAGAGAATTTTCCGTTTATTTACTTTTGTAAATAGGAATAATATTGACAGTTGCGAAGTATGTTATTGACTATGATAAAGTTTCCTTAATCTAGAAGCTGTCCTTTAGAATTCTGAGGACTGTCGAAGACCGCCACATAAACAGACGTAGTTATTACAAAATATATGAACAGTCGTGCGTAAAAGATGCAGGAATGGCGTTTTTCGCAAATTATATAGGTTTAATGTTTTTATTTAAATTATATAGTTCAAATGTGGTATGGTTAGGGCTTAGTTTTTAGAAGATTCGGGTGTAGGCACTCAACTCGAATGCTTTTTTGCGGAAAATTAGATCCCAAACATCTAGGATTCTCTAAATGAAGAATTAAGCATGCAGCAAAGCTGATAGGTTTTCTCTGTCTATAAGTAGATGGAGAAATTAACACAGAATAATGGCGGACTTGACGCGACCGTTTTTAATACAGTGAAATCTGCTAAACGGGACACCGTATGATCGGACCACCTGGATAATTGCATCGTAACATCGCCACACATACAATCTCTAGATGAAAATTCCCTCTGTAATCGGGGAACCTCGAGAATCGCACCAAGGACCAGACTAGGTGCAAAAAACTTAGTTCAGTAGTACTTGCTAATCAGACCAAACGGTTTTAATTCCAACATGAAAAAGTGAAAAAAAAATGCATTTTCCAGAATAATATGAACAGCTACGGATCAAGGATTTATTTCTGGTTGACTTTCTGCAAATTAGTAGGCGTTAGGTGCTAGGTATTGAAAAAAAATAAAAACCAAATAAACCGGCTATTGGAAAATTTCGAATACACTGGGGGAAAGCGGTTGAAAAATTGCCCTATAAATAAATTTTTGTACCAATGGTTCTCTAAGGCACACTTCAAATATTTGCCAATATCCTTCCCTATACTTCAGAATAAAGTCAAGTCGCTACAAAATTAGAACTATTTGATTTAAAGGCATTAAACGCATGGCTAAAATCCTTTAAAAATCGTTACAATATTCACTACGGCACTCTTTGTGGTGAGGGAGCTGATGTTGACTTAGACACAGTATAGAAGTTTCAGTCATAGCACAGAATGTTATGTGATAGCTATGCTGCCCTACTAACCATAAAGGTTCTATCTACATTTTTGTCATTTTTGAGTTAACATCGGATTCAAAAACTGCATACTCTATTACATCATTCTGCAAAGTTTGAAAAACCTATCCTTTGTAGGAGTATGCTAAAATCAATCTTGAAAAATGCACTCTCCATATACTTATCTCCAGTACAAATCAAAACACAAATCGTTGAATATCTTGAAAGCGCTAAAATGTAGATATAACCTTTATGCTTAGTAAGGGAGTATGATGTTTCAAATATTTATAATCTTGATGAGAAAGGATTAATTTTTAGAGCAACACCACAAAATCACTATACTTTAATTATGAAAAATGTACAAATGGAAAACGTTCGAAGGAACGCGTGAAAGTTACAGAACTGTTAAGTCTAAGTGGCGAAAAGAAATATTTGCTGGTTATAGGAAAAGCCAAAAGACGGAAATTGTTCGGAAGAATTGGCATTGAGCGAAGTTTGGGTGTAGCTCGAAGAGCTAACACAAAATATGTGATGACGGGTGCTATTTTATGTGAAAGGATACACACACTTTATATTGAAATGCCGAAATAAAAGCAAAAAATCCTGAGCTTGATAACTCTAGTTGTCACAGCATTGATAATCTGGAAAACATTAAGCTACCATTTTTTCCACCTAGTTGCACTTCTCACAACCCTTAGATCAGGGGATAATACAAAATATAAAAACAAGGTAGCGCATATGTATGATGAACTACATGCTGTGTGCTCCACTGGTGACTCGTGGTACTTTCGAACGGGTCGGCAGTTAAAAAACAAGAATACATCACTAGAAGAATATATTGAACAATCATTTCTCGAATATGCTAAAAACCAAAAACTAAGCCTCAACACACAGGAGACAAAAACACTTACACACAAAAAATTTAAAAAAAAACCTAAACATTGGTCCATTGACGGTGTTTACCTATTCACAAAACTTTAAGGCTAAGCTGGCAAAACAAGTTTAAAAGAAAATTAAAACAAGAAGAATACTTGGGTGCTTATAAAAGTAAATATCTATTAAGGCGGTATTCTGGTATAGATGCTCGATTTTGAGGTGATTTTACGGACGCAATAAAAAAAAAAATAACAATTTTAACATCTATTTTTTACGAGTTTTTGATTAGCATTATAAAAGTATATAAATGAATTCAGAAACAAAAAAAAATCAAAATTGTAGTAGGTACAGGCCGGCGAAGTGGAGACTCAAAAAAAAAGTTGTCTCCTGCTTGACGTGATTTCAACCTTCCTGGTGACCTGAAACATAAATTTTTGGTCAATTCTGGAAAAAGAAAAATGTAGAATTAGTTTGACGTAGGCGAATTGAATTTTTTTTTTTTGTAAAATGGCGTCCATCTAAAAGAAGATATCATTTGTTTACCTGATTTTTTCAACTTTGGGAATTTTTGAAAAATTGCAGAATTTGCTTTTTCAAAAATCCCTACGTCAGACGAATTCTAATAGTGTCCAGTGGGTCTGTGCAAAATTTCAAGTAAATCAGTTTCTTACAACTAGAGATATCATGTCAACCGTATCGAAAAAAGTAGTTTCGAGAAAAACGCATTTGAAGTTTGCAGTCTCGTTTCGGCCAATCTGAATCGTTTAACGGGATGTTTTACTTACATTTTTTAATCAGCGATCCCTGCTTCATGCAATGTTCCTTCTTTCACTTCAAAAGCGAGATTTTCTGAAGCTGTTTCAGCCATACGAGGAGTTCGAACTTCTTTAGAAGATTGAGAAGCTCGTTGCTCGGAGCGGTGGATTCGTTATTGATCGCATTTGTTGGTTTAATTACTCCGAAAAAAATTCGACTTTCCAAAAATCCTCTTAAAGCTCATTCTTAAAGATCTAAACTTTGAAAATATGCGCAAAAAAATTTCAAATCAAATTTCTAGACCAGAATACCCGCTTAAATAGATGCAGCATGTAATCAATAGTGTCATAATAAATTGTTGATTTTTATTTGATTCTTTAACTAGTACTTTTCCTATTGAAATCAATGCAAGTTTGAAATTACAATAAATATAAGTTTGAAAAGGTCAAAAATTGATATTCCAATAGGCCAACTCAATTTCTCCCAAAACAACAAAAATCACAAGTTTTTAAAATCAAAATATTCTTTATGCAGCTGTATTATAGCATATTAAAGTATTACAAATATATCGGGAGACATCTTATGATTTGATATCAGACACGGATCGCCAACTCACAAATTACGCTATCCATCGGACATACATACATAAAAAGGGAGATAAACTGCGATTTGAAAATTACAGAGGCATCTCCTTAGTCTATACGGCCTACAGAATTCTCGCAAAAAAATTGGAGAGTAGAATTAAACCGTTCGCTTAAGAAATCATTGGCGAGTATCAAGGCAGTTTCAGATCTGGTCCCTCCACAATCGACCATCTCTTCACGGTCAAGTTAATTTTGCAAAAGTGCTGGGAATACAATGACGTCGTATGCCAAATCTTTGTCGACTTTAAACAAGCATGTAGTAGCATCGACCGAGGCGCACTATATAACATCATGCTGCAATTTGGTATACCAGCCAAATTAGTGAGACTCATAAAGATGAGGATAATCAACTCCATCTCCAAGGTCTGGATCCAGTACAGATTGACAGATCTTTTCGAAACTCTTGTTGGCCTGAAACAGGGTGATGGAATAGCGCCGACGCTCTTCAATCAGGCACTTGACTTCGCTATTCGGGCAATGAATCTGAGCACCAGCGGCACGCTACTCTTTAAGTCCACCTAATTGGCAGCGTGCGCGGATGACATTAACATAATGGCTCGAAAACTGACCGTTGTAGAAGAACTTCTGCTTAAACTTGACACCACAGCAACGCAAGTTGGACTACAAATCAACGGGGACAAAACGAAAGTTATAATGCAATCTAGGACAAGGACGCCAGTGCACTCGACCATCAACGTAGGGCATCATAGCATCAAATTCGGGAACAACTTGGTTTACCTGGGTAGCAACCTATCGAACGACGCCAACGAAAGTGACGAAATCAAGCGACAAATACAACTAGCAAATGAGACGTTCTTTTCGGTGCTCCCCATCATGAAATCGAAATATATGCACAGAAAGACTTAGCTCCGCGTTTATAAAACTATCATAAGACCTATGCTGTGCTATGGCTGCGAAACGTGACCGAATTATGGCAAAATGATACATTTTGTTATCCAGTAAAAAAAACATTTTTTTTTTAATTTTCCTGCTATGTGGCAACCAGATGTCCTCTCTCTAGCAGTAATAATTGCCAACTTCAATCTTCTTTACACTATGAACTACGAAAGATATCTAATATGTGATGGCACTCAAGATTTGTAATTTTCAAGGTACTTAAATAATAACGGGAGAATGAATGTTGAAGCGTTTTGGGATAAACCGAGTTTGGTTGAAAACAATTTATTTGAATCAATGTCATCTGCCGCGTTTCACCAAGGTGACTTTAATAGCTGTACCTTATATTTTACCAGAGAACGAGGTTTATCTGTATTAAACTTGGATGGCAGCGTAAAAAAGAACTGATTAGAGTTGAAAGGAGATCAAACGAATTTTGGGAAGCAAGAAAGCAAACAATGTTTAGGTTCATCATATTCATCAAATCATTAGTATTCCGATAGCTATATAGTTCCTTTTTAAGTCGAAGAATTATTTTTTTTTAAACTTAAAAAAGCGAATTTCCCTAAAAAATAATCTGCACTCCGTATTAATTTCGTGAACATTTTGATCGCATTCGCAAAGAACCCTTATTTTGTAATAATTTTATTTTGTGTGGCTTCAATATTAATTGTAATATACAGATGAAAACAAAGAGCGGAAGCAATTTGTGATATTTTTTTAGGCTGTATATTAGTCAAAAAATATAGTAGCTCCAAACTAAGTTTTTTTTTATATTATTATTTATAGTTTAAATACACTTTTGCGAACTTTTTGATACATTTTTACTAATATTGATACACTTTTTGAAGAAATTTGATACGGCGGAAAATTTTGGAATGGGAGCACTGCCTGTTATTTTCGATGAAGTCATCGGGTGAAAACGAGATTCATAGGGGAGCTTGATTTTGACGCGAAGCAGTTAGTTGCAGAGCTGGTAAAGTGTTGCAAGTACTGAGCATTTTTTTCTTTTGTGTTACAAAAGATGCTGTTTTCAAAGTTATGTAAGATAAGCAACCTATAATAGATATAAGTAACAAGTGTTTGACTTTCCTAAATTTTGAAATTCATAAAAGTGGCAGCCCCGGAAACCTTTCCACCCTATTAGTTTAAATGCATTGGTGAGATCAAAGCGTTAAATTGCCCTCGAAACAGGTTGGAACACGTGTGGTAAAATATGCACTCAAAATCTGCACGATTCCTCTACTGTTCATCGAACATTAGTGTTTCTTGCGTTTCTGTTGCGCTAGAGTTTTTTTTTCAAACATTTTTGTTTGTAATATAATTATTAACGCACGTTCTCGTGTAAAACGAACTTGTCTTTATATTCGTATCTGTTTCAATCGTAGAGTTGGTTGCTCTATTTTGACGAATATGCATATTTCACTAACCGAAATTGCATATATTTTTGCATTTGAAATCAAATTAAAGCTATACATATTACAAGGGTCAGTAAGTAGAATAGAAATACATAATTCAGTCTGTTGACCCTTTAAAGATTCTCTTTTATATTGATTGCCAAAGTAAGGGAACGAACAAAAATTTTTCCAATACAATGCAGAGCCCAGCTTCCGAAGCGAGCAAATCGCATGAATAGGAAGAATATGGAGCGGAAGTCAGCAGATATATAAATATTCTGGTTTCACTCACATCCGTACAGGATGCATGTTTATTTTACATTGAGTTATAATGCCGTTGTATCGTTATTCATGGAATGTTTAATTGCTGAGAAGGATGCGGACGTTATGCTTTTGAAACGAGAGCCAGGAAACAAGTCAAATTGAATAAACCCAAATGTATTCAACTTCTAATTCTTTCAGGGTAACTGACATAAGTCGATCTCGCGGGTCATTTAATTTCTCTTTTTTACTGTAGACACAGTCATAAAAATTCGCAGTAGCTGGAATAACTGAGCTCATGATTGATGAAAGCTTGTGTTTTGTAAAGGATAAGATTAAGTCTTTAACCATTTGCCTCAGAAGATGGAAGCGGTATACACGAGTTTTCGCATCTATTCATGTATTGTTGAAGCGAAGGAAATATTATGTCCATAACATCTCCTCGCCACTTACATTTCTCAAAGTAATAGAATTTGGTGATTGAGAAGAGTGAGCTGTTCATATTTCCAAACAAATGTAAATTTATATATATATATATATATATATATATATATATATATATATATATATATATATATATATATATAAAAATATATATATATATATATATATATATATATATATATATATATATATATATATGTATATATATATATACATATACACACACATATATATATATATATATTATATATATATATATATATATATATATATATATATATATATATATATATATATATATATACATTTAGCGATCAACGTGCTGCCTTCAAATGACATATTAATGAACAGCAATGTGAAGGTTAGAAGAGTTTTAAAGTTTTTTTGTGTGGCGAATAACTAAATCGACAATCATTTGTAACTGAGGATAATGATTTTCGAAGACTTTACTGTGGACCATTCGATGCGTTACTTCTTTGAGCAATTTGTTAACCTCATTGAGCTGAAATGGATCGGAGTGGCTTGGAATCCCAACAGCAGTTTTAGCCAATTTACCGTGAATTCCTCTTCTGTACATTGAGCTCACATTTCAATAGGGTTTATAAGCGTCTTTATGATTGCAAATGTGGCGTTGAGAATGGGAATCTTTTACTCGCTATATTGGGGACTAATATTGAGACTTGCAGCTTAAACTAAATATTGTCTTCGATTTTATAGGACGAAAATTTAGTTTGCAATTAAGAAAGGTGGTATTTACTTCTTTGTGTGAAAAGTTGCTTAACACTTTCCCTAAAAGATTTGGTAAGCAGTTTTTTTTGGCCATCTGCACTAGGGGGAAAAAATTGATACGTGTTCATTATCAGTATATGACAATTGTTTGTAAATTTGTTAATTTCACTTAGAACGCTATAGATACATGCCACAAAATTAAATGACAAATGGTATCATATTTAAATAATAAGGGTTAAAGTTTCTTTCGCTTTGAAGACGCAGGTGGTATTATTATTATTATGTCCACTCAGTTCACGCCTATTTAATAAGTGCTGATCATTTTTTCGAGCTAAAAAGTGACAGTTGAAGTCAATAAACTTTTGAATTTGTATTAGTATTAAAAACTCCTATCGGCAAATAATTTTCAATAAAATTTAGTTTACAAATTGCATTTCGAACGTGTTTCAAATGCGAATATTGTAATATTTTGGAAATTTTTATTCCTATGTGTGCGCTAGGTGTCTAAAACAAGTTCAAGAAAATTTGAAAAGCTTTGGGCTTCGATAACTTTTTGTATCAGATCTTGATGAAGCTTTCAGGACATATCTATGTCACTAAGTTGTAATATTTCTATCTAATATTCCCCCAATCCCGCTTTCTGGGGGTTCAAGCAAGCTTTCTACTGCCGATGGCCATATCTTCTTCCAACATGCATTTAGGGTTGATTCTTTTAGTTCTTTTACCGAAAACGATATGATTTCGATACAAGTTTTAATTGAAAATTCCTTCCAAACTTTCATTACATCAACCGATTTTGAATCAATTGTGTCTAAAATCCATTGAAGTGATCGTCTTATGTAGTACGTTTTAAAGGTATAAATAATACCTTGATCTAATGGTTGGATCAACGAAGTAGTATTCGGCGGTAAAAACTCCACTTTGACGTTGGGATGACTTAATTTCTGTGGGTGACCAGGAGCGTTATCTACTAGTAATAGCACTTTTAAGTTCAAATTTTTTTGCTTTAAATAATTTTCAACCTCCGGTATAAAACATTTGAAAAACCAGTCTTTAAATAAATCTCCTGTTACCCAAGCTTTTAAGTTTGCTCTCCAATGTACTGGTAACGTGTTTTTATTTACGCCTTTAAGCGCACGGGGATTCAAAGATCTATTAACTAGCAAGGGCTTTGTAATTAATTCCCCCGACGCATTGCTGCACAAAAGTAACGTAATGCGATCTTTAGATGCCTTAAAACCGGGTGCACTTTTTTCTTCTTTTGATACAAAGGTCCTCTTCGGCATTTTTTTCCACCAAAGCGCAGTCTCATCGGCATTAATAACTTGTTGTGGTGTATATCTTCCCTCTTCAATTATCCTTTGAATTTTTTCTGGATACGTTTTGGCAGCTTCATGGTCAACCGACGCGGATTCTCCTTGAATTCTTACGCTATGAATTGCAAAACGTTTTTTAAATTTCTCAAACCAACCCTTCCCTTACTTCCTAAAAAGTCTGGGTTTACAGGAGATTCTCCACTTTCTTTAAGGTGTTTGTAAATTTTGAGAGCCTTTTCTCTAATGACATCACCGCCCAATGGAGTCCTTTTTGTACAACAATCTTCAGTCCAAATACTGAGTGCCTATTCCATTTTCTCCATAATTGGCGCACGGGAACGAGCTGCATATTTTGCGGATATCGAAGATCCTGCGGTAACTGCACTTCTAATTTCCGTTTCATTTTTTTAATTGTTCGAACGGTTGCCTCATTTAAATTTAGACTTCTTGCAATGTCAGATGCCTTTTCTCCTTTTAAGAAACGATCCAAAATTTGTATTTTTGTCTCCAAAGAAATAAATTTTCTTTTAAAAGTTGTTTTCTTATTTTCAGACATAGTTTAGGACTGAAATATAATTTTGAAATAAAATTATCCTAAAAACGACAAAGCTAATCAGTAACACATACCTAAAATTTAAAAAAAAAAGTTTCTCCAAAAATCACAACGCAATTTATGTAATGCACCAACTGAACGCTTTGAATACAAGATTCATACTGTGTAAATGATGGGCACGACTCAATTTCAAAGAATCTCGATGTTAGATAATTTGTGTGTATAAATACGTATGTATGTACATGATTATTGTGAACTACACACTATGGCATAGTAACTTAATTTTGTAAATGTTTGCAATAAGTATGTATGTATGTATTGTATGTATATATGTACATAGTTTTATAAGAGGGTTTCCGCATTTTTATTAACGTGTTAGAATGAAACCGTGTTGTAGGTGGCCGTGCTATACGAGGGTTTCCGCAATTTGCTTAACGTGTAAGAGTGAAACCGTGTTGTAGGATACCGTGTTATATGAGGGTTACCTGTATATAAATATATTGCGCTATAAATTTCAAGTGAAATTATTGACACCATCTAAAATGTATTGCTCCAACACATGGTTATTTGTGTATCTTTGAATAACAATTTCGTTTACATTAATTAAGTCTATGTCCCACCAAGATTGAACGAATCGGTTTACAAACTTTTTTGTTAATTAATATCATCCATTACAACGTCTCTAAATGAAAAAGACAAGCTTATGTTTTATTCCTGATGAAAACTCCCTGTAAACCTTTTAGATTCCAACGACTTCAACCTTGTGAGTACTTTTTAAGGTAACGATTTGCAACAAGTCTCTCCAACTGCCAACCAAAACTAATGACACAGAGCATATTTTTTCCAGATTACGCCTAACTACACTATTAGTTGAACTACCCACTCCCGATTCTATTTACTTAAAAATGCACAATAATTCAATTGTATATGAATTTCTAAATGCTGACTTTGAAAGCATTCATCATGTACTGGACTCTATAGACTGGACGAATATTCTTTCAACGTTAGATCTTGATTAAGCTATTTCCACTTTTTATAATAAAATATTTGATGCCATTGAAAGATATGCACCTAAGAGTAAAAGAAAACTCTAGCGCATCAGAACCGCTAGAAAACTAATTTTCGAAGAAATTGTCTTTGAGTGACAAAAAAATGTGGAAAGACGTAATACATTTTTTTGTAGAATCATATAAACCATTCCTTATCTCAAGCAACAAAACTCAACTATAACACAAATGTTGAAAATGTTCAGTACTGGCAACACTTTCCCAACGAAGCAGCAATAAGTTTACCATAACAAGCTCATACTTAAATCAACTTATCCTTTGAATTTCGTTCTCATCGGAGGATTTCATCGAAAGTTTCAGCGGTTAAACGTTGTTTGAGGCTGCCATCCGAAAAATGTTCAAAACTCGGAAAATTTAAAAATTGGTCTCTTATTTCTATCGCAAATGCTTTGCATATGAGTATGTAATTTCAAGCATCTGTTGGTGCAATATTTACGAAAATGGCTAATGCTGGTTACCCTGTGTCAGCAGCAATGCAAAATATAGAGCAAATCTGCTTCACGTTAAGTTAAACCCAACCAGTAAATTTCGTTTCGATTGAATCACTGCGCTGGAAGCTATACGGGTGAAAAGAATTTTAGGGTTGCCACCCTCAAAACTTTTCAAATTTTTAAAGCGTTAATATTTGTTGTTAATTTTCATTGCAGGATCATTCTCAATTGCAAATCTAATGACATAATCGCTCAGTAAAGAAATTCCACAAAACTACAAAAATGGTCATAGCTGGCAGCCCTTTCATGATTTTTGTACGAAATTCCTACGACATTTACTTCACATTAAGGTCCATTTACTGCATGAACTTCGTTTTGATTTCTGCACTGGACCGGAAGCTATAGGAAAAAAAGCTTTATTTTGCTGAGCAAATTTGCAAGATTTATGAGACAAAAATCACCATAGCTGGCAGCCATATTCTAATTTTTAAGCCAAATTTTCACCAAATGTTACATAGAGTAAGATCCAAGTACTGTTTGAATTTTGTTAAAATCTGATGGCTGAATCGGAAGCTATAAGCCAAAAAGCTGTTTTTTTTTCTAAGTGATTTTTCAAGATGGTATCACTGCCACAGGGTTGCCCGCATTTCAAAATCACATCTATCAGACTTGGTCCTAGCTAATACCAACATATCCTGTGAATTTCATTATGATCGGATAATCCGGTCGTCAGTTCTCGTGAACAGAACTTTCGAGTGCTGAAAATAGAGGTAATTTGGTGATGGGTTGCCGTTCTTGTGCAAATCGGAATTTTCAAAATTTCAATTTGACATGATGGAAAAAAGTTTAAATTTATCAATGATTTGAATTTTTTGTCAAAAATCAAAAATTTTTGAGGAGGGTCAATGATTTGAAGGATTTTTTTTCAGGAGCCTGCCGTAGCTACAGGGTTACCTGCACTATCTTGAAAATCCATGTGTGTTTAATTTTAGCCAATGTCAATACGCACTACGAATTTCACGGTGATCCAATGTTTTTGTCAGAAGTAATGACAAATCAAAATTTGAAAAAAATTCTGTGCCTACTTTTAGGCACTTAGCACCCACACACGGCTCACAAATTTCAATTCTTTATCATAAACAAGCTTAGAACATAATTAATTTTCATTCCCAATACTTTTTTTTTAACAAAAATTTACACTGCTTGGAAATATAGGAGTACCTCAAAATTCACTAAAACGCTCGCCGCCGCCAAAAGGTTTAAGATATCTGAATTTGAGAAAGTTGTGGGCCTACCTACTATATATATCTACGTTCTCCGAAAATTTCAGCTTAATCGAATCCGCCACTCCAGAGATTATCTCGGAAAATCATTTTGCTGATATATATATATATATATATATATATATATATATATATATATATATATATATATATATATATATATATATATATATATATATATATATATATATATATATATATATATATATATATAAAGAAATATGAATTTTCGGTGAAACGAGTTTAATACTAATGTTCTTCGAACATTAGTAATAATATAGCAGAATCAGGCTAAATTGTTCATAAAAGCCATATAAAGAGTTAATTTATCCTTTCAGAATCTACTTGCACTTGACGAACGGCAAGGTGCACATACTGGGCTACACTAACTCGCAGATAATACTAGGCAGCCATGGTTTTTGCTTTGGAATGAAAATTATATATTTTTTAATAAAATATTTAGCAATTTCTATCAGGTCTTACGATATTTTGAAAATTATCAACAAAAAAAATGAAGTTTTTCACTTTGAAAATTGATTTCTTTACATTTAGAGGTCGTAGGTTGTATCTGATTGTCATTTATTCATGCCCTGGGCATATTGTGTTAAACTACCTATGTTTTGATTAAAAGCTATTATAGCTGTCGTTTTAGTTTAACAAAGTACCGTGAGTTTTTCAATATTTTATCACGGCTTATTTTTAACAGGCGAGCTCATGAAAGAAAATAAAATAAAATCACAATATTTTTTTTGCATTTTTTTCAGTATTTTGGATTACTCCTTTCCTTGTTTAACTTTTTTTTCCCTTTTTGTGGGGCCAGACATAAAAAGATTTATGAATGATCCAATTTTTATTACAAAACTGAGCTCCTTGGAAAAAATGTATGTCGTTTTGTAGAGTTGCAAAAAAATTTTAGATAACGCCAAATCAACTGTCTATGAGGAACTCAAAACAAATCTTTTGAAGATTGTTGCGCCAGCCTTATAATTCATAGTCCCGAAATACCTTTGTTTTTTCAAGCACTATGCTATTTGAGCTTTTTCAAAATTTTTATGCATATGATATGATTTCATCCACCTATTCAAGCAGAATTTTATATGCCTATTTTTCAATCATTTTTATCCATTCCCCGTAAATTAATACAATTAATTGGTTTTATTATTTATTTACATGCCCCCTCGACAATATCTCTTTTTAACAATATTCTTGACTGCCATTAATTCCTGTTTAGCCTTTTTTCTGTCCCTTTAACTTCCCGTGCTGTCATGAAATTAAAACGAAATTCATATGATAAATGGACATTATTGAAGGCAAAATTCAGTAGAAACCTGGTTGAAAAATCACAACAGGGCTGCCAGCTATAGCTGTTTTTGTATATTTTTATTATTTCTTTGCTAAGCGATGTTGTCATTAAATATTCAAATGCTAATGTTCTTTTAGTGACAATAAAAAATGAATATCAGAATTTCGCAAATTAGAAAACTTTTGCGGGTGGCACCCCTGAATTTCTTTGTATCCCTATAGCTTCCAATGCAGTCATGGGATCGAAACTAAATTCGCAGGGTTGCTTGCCTTCAACGTGAGCCAGATGTAAGATATTTTTTTTTTTTTTTTTTGGTTTCGGTGCTGGCAAGGGGTCATTTTTTTATTTCCATATATTTAAACGTTGACATTAAGTATCTATATGGTGGACACCTACAATGAAAATATAGGAGCAATGTTGAAATTTTTCAATTCTACAAATTTTTCGGATGGCAGCCCCAAACGTTTTTCTATAGTATCGTATACACCGAACGTTTAGTCCGCGGACTAAACACCAAATTCCACCTATATTTTTTAGTCCACGTGGTGTATACACTCGCGGACCGACCTAAATTTAAGTCGGTCCACGATTTCAAGCGACCTGACCTAAATATAGGTCGTGGACTATAATCGTTGTAAACACACGCGACCTAAACATTGATTTTTGCGCGACTATTAATAATGTATGTATGTTGAATATAAGCTCATAACATTCCCCTTTGACACAAAATCATTGAAATAAACATGTTTGAGAGACAAATGAAACGATAAATACAGTGCATGAACGAAAATTAAACTAAATGACAGCTGTCATATACGAAAGAGGACTAAATTCGACCTAAGAAAATTTTAGGTCAGGTTGGTATAAACACCTGAGGACTAAGTTCATTTAGTCCGCGCTTTAGGTCAGGTCACTTTTGGTCCGACCGCTGTAAACCGCACTTATCTCTGTATTTTTCGATGAAGTCATCGGATGAAAACGAAAGTCATAGAATTGGTTGATTTTGATAAGAAGCAATTGCTGTAGCAATTGCCATTTCGTTTTAGTTGCAGTGAGCACTTTCTTCTTTTATGTTTCAGGAAATGCTGCTTTCAAAGTTTTGTAAGATAAGCAACCGATCATGAATATAAGGGTCAAGTGCTTGACTTTGTTATTAAATGCACTCAAAATCAGCAGCATTCCTCTACTATTCATCAAACATTAGTGTTTCTAGCTTTTCTGTTGCGCTAGAATTTGTTGGCTTACTTTTCCGTTAACGCAAACTTAACCAAATTTCGTTGTCTAGATGCCCTAATAGGCTATCAGAATATTCCAAAATACGTAAAATACTTGTTGAAATTGTTAGTATATTTTTCAATTGACTTGCAAAAACAAGGAAAAAATCGGCATTTAAACTGATAAACGACCAAACATACTATTTATATGGTTTTGAATGTTGTATTTTTACGTTCATACCCTCTCACTCTACACTCCTCTCCATTAATTCCATTGAAAGCTTGCTCACATTAGTTCGATGTAATAAAAACATATTGCTACATTAAATTCATGGCCAACGATATGAAGTTGTAATACCAATCTCAGCAAATCTCCTTTATTGAAGTCAACTGTTCAGAAAAACCATTTCAAATAAATTAGCTGGTTATTGAATTGAGGGTGCGAAACGAGTGCTACGGGGCAGGCTTTAGAGGTTTAACGCAATGCCACCCTAGTAAATTGCCCTCTAATTTTGTTTGCTATGTTCAAACATGAACAATATGTTTCCTCTTAGGTGATCTTAATATTAGCAGCCTGAGACGGGGAGTACGTTAATAACCATTGTGTTTCGCTGCAGGGGATCTTTAAATTGTGTCTTGATTGATGACTTATTTCTTTTTAATTTATATCTGACACAAAGTCGACAAAAGAGACTCATCTAAGAGAATGAAACAGCAGAAATAAAGGAGAACAAAAGATAAAACCGTAATGCTTCTATTAAGGCATGTAAAATGGTTAATATCTGACTCTGTATGAATAACACTCAATATAATGGTTTAATAGATTAACATAACTGAAGACAAAGATTTGATTGATAATCGAATTTTGTTTCTGTTATGTCCAGTGACCTGAACCAAATCGGGCGACCAAAATGCAAAATACAAGTTAGAAGAAAATTACTTGCACCGTATGCTTTAGATTCTGATAATAGTTTTGATTGCGTACTCCAGTAGAATATTATCCAAGCCAAACAAATAATGTTTCCAAAGAGCTCAAAAGTTTTGCCTGAAAAAACTTTAAAATTATAATTTTAAAATAATCGGCCTATCTCGTGAATATGCAGCAAGGAATAACGGCATAACATTTTATTATAAGACTAATTTTTTAAGTAGCTACAGTGTCCCAATAATGTCTTCGTACAGCAGCTATTTGAAACTCAAGTGGCGGCGGCGGCAACGTAATGGTATGAGACTGTATAGCCCTAACCAAAGATGAGTCTGCGGCCGGAATCGTCTGTCAAAACCGACCGGTTTTAGAGCAAGAAAGGCACCTTTTGACGTACGCAAACATGAGTGAATTTAAGTGCCCATACAACGCATAAGCGAACGTATGTCAAGTCGTATCTCATTACCACTTTACGTACGGACAGCTCATAGTAAAAATTGAGCAAAAGGTTGCTTAAGGAGCATGCCACTTTTCTGGCTGTTATATTTTAAGTTATGTTTGGGTGCAACATATGCTTTGCGTGGTTTACCTCGGCGCATACGTCAACGTACGGACGCAGACTCATCACTAGTTGGACCTTATGGCTGCCAGTGGCGTTGGAAACTTAGGAATAATTGAAGGAATCATGGATCATCGGGCATATATTGAAATTTTCAAGAGAAATTTGGAGCCAAATGCTGAAAATTGGGTGTATCAAAGGATTTTTACTTTCAACAAGATAATGATTCTAAGCACATGGCTCATAATACTAGGATGTTCTTGGCGTACAAAACTCCACAAACAAAACCGCAAAGTCCTGACTTCAATCCCATTGAGCACATGTGGAACATACTGGAAAAAAGGATCAGGATCATCATATTAGCTCGAAACCTAGTTGAAACAGGCTCTTCAGCAGGAATGAGCGAAAATAGAGCCAAGCTATGCAAAAAAAACTTGTTGAATCGATGCCACACCACCTTAAAGCCATGATTAAAAACAAAGCCTACCCAACTATATTTTAACAAAAATTGTATTTATAGTTTTTAAGATTTTTCATAAGCTGTTTCGTAAGTTTACGAAGACTTTATTGGAGGCAAATTGTCGACTTTGTTTTATTTATAGTTAATAACTTTGTAATGAATCATTCAAATGGATTAGTTTTTGTTTCCAAATTAAATAAAAATGTTTAATGAATAAATCTGCATAAAAACTTTTTCAAATTTCTTGCAACAATTTATTGTTTTTTATCACTTGAGTTTCAAGTAGCTGCTGTACGAAGACATTTTTGGGACACTGTATATAGTCGTATATTTCAATTTGTTGCCAGATATCGATGTTTCAAGAGCAATCCGCCTTCTTTTTCTGTATCTATTGGTCTGACCAATAGACAAGACAGACACAGTACAGAGAGCTTTAAAATGTCGTGAAGTTAAATCATTTATACCATCCTAAAGCTAGTATTGACTAAATTAAAATAAATTTTGCAGATTCTACCCAATCGAGCGGCACCGTGTTATTGTATAAAAATGAGAAAAATTCTGCTTTGTGCGATTGAATTTTATATATTGACATTTGCTTCTAAAGCTTGTCGCACACTTTTCCGTCACTACACGACACGACATAGAAAAATGTCGTGCGACAGTCGGTAGACCACCGCACACTTAACACTGAAAAAAATCCACATGGCGCCCAGAGCTATGTAACATAGCGCATTATTTATGGCCCCATACGCTATGTGCATAGTACTCTGAGCTATGCAGTATGGCTCCCAGCGCCATAATTACATAGCGCAGAAATTATGGCCCCACACGCTATATTACATAGTACCATGAGCCATGTAATTTGGCTTCAGTTGTCACTGCAATTATAACTCGCAGCCATACTGTTTGAGGAGATGTATAAATGTCAGGAAGTGACGTTTGAGTATATCTATACATGACAATGTATGACAGTGATCTCATGAAATCGTATTGATATTCACTGTGATTTTGCTACCTGTTATTGATTTTTGTAGACTATAGTCCTCCACGCCATATAATATAGTCCCCCACGTCATGTAATATAGTCCCCCACGCCCTGTACTACTATATTACATGGCGTGGAGGGCTATAAGCATAGCGTCTGCTCCTATGTACTTTCGCCATGTACTATGGCGTTTGGCGCTATATTTTATCACAATCCCGAAATCGACTATGTATATGGCGCCAGAAGTCTATAAATTATGGCGTCTGGTGCTATGTGTTTTTTCAGTGTACCGAACCCACCGACACGTCAGTTTGTGAAAAGTGTTCAGATAATGCATTGTGTTTAATGCAACGGCAAAAATAAAATTAAAACTTTCCCTGTAATTTTTCCCATATATTTTTCTTCCTTTGTGTGTTGTCGTAACTTTTTGAGCTTATTTCATACGATTCTTTCTACAGGGTGGCGTAAAAGTTTCTGTTTTTCGTTATGAAAAATTAAAAACTATCTTTGAAAATTTTGAGACCCTCATTTATTTTCCTTAAACCTAAGTAGCTTTAATTAATTCCTGTATAGCGTTTAAATAAAAATTTCACTGATGATACCAAAATAATGGCGGTTGTTTATGAGTAGTTAAAAACAGGTACTAAAATTCGAAGAGGACTAATATAACGACCTTTTTTAAAAACCTGAAAAACTTAGGAATTGTTCAACGGATCTAGCTGATAATAATGGTATATAGTCAAATTTATGTGAAAGTTTCAGGAAGTGAATTTTAGACTATGTTGAAAACGAAAGAGGGCATCATTCAAACTAATGATATATTACGTTGCTTCAAGTGTGTTAAATGTTGTACAGAAAATAGTAAGAGCAGAAACTTTTGCGCCTCCCAGTAGTTTTTGGCCCAAAAATTCGACAATTGTTGTAAACTGATGCTTATCGTAAATTGTTCAGAAAATACATTATGATTAATACAATTGAAAGTATGCAATGTGAAACATTCAAAAAAATTAAAATTGAAATTTTTTCAGCCATTTCTTGTCATATATTTTCCTTCTTTTGTGGTTTATCGTAATTTTTGGTACTTCTTTCATACAGCTCTTTCTATTTTCTGGCCAAACAATTTCCAATTCGCTATTTTTTTTTAAATATTAAACTGCCGAACGACAGCTGATGCTTATCAAAAATTCTATGAAACGATGACCTAGTTTATGCGAGATCCCAATTTAATCCCGATTTGGGATTATACCAGTCAGAGCGTCGTATAAACGGTCAAATTCGAATTTCAGCTTAAACCCGAACAGTTGGGTTTACGCCCGATGACTATGAGTAAGTGTGCATATGAAATGTGTAAATTAAAGTGATTTTTCAACATGGCGACTTTTGATAAACGCTGTGCATACGGCATGCAATCCCGAGATTTCGGGATCTCGGGATCCCATCACATTTTGTTGAATCCCGAATTCTTTATCGCGACTCCCGAGATTTCGGGATTGATAAAATTCAAACCGTTATGAGAATTAGCAAAGTTTCGTCATTACGACATGAGCAAGCAACCCAGAACTTAATACTAAAAGAAATATCGTTTTATGAAAACGGAGGCGCTAAGAGCTCATTATAACAACTGGCGTATGATTACATGCTTAATATCCCACCAAAAAGTGTACCCGAAATATTTTTTTCAGCAGCTGGATATATGTGCAGCAAAATGAGGTCTAGTTTAAATTTTGAAACTCTTGACGAATTATGATTATCAAGAGCATACTTTCAAAACGAACCAGCAGTTTGAACCAATCGATATTATTACTTATCACTTGTCTCATTGAAAAACAATATTATTTTGTAACTGACATGTATTCAACTAAAAAGAATAATGTATTTTTATTATATTACCGTAACATCCGTTATGCTGATTAAATTTCAATTTGTTTTTAACTAATTTTATAATTAACTATCATGACCAAATAAGGAGAAATTATTGGACAAGAAGATAAGAAGAAATTAAATCATAAGAGTAAATTAGATGTAATTATAGATTAGCATTTAACTTGCTAGCACCCATATACTTATGTATGTGCATAAATTTAACATTGTAATGAACTTAACTTCCGGTTTTATGTATATATATTTGAAATAAAGTTTTAATTGAGTACGAATGAGCCAATATATCTGTTTAAATTCCTTTAATATAGTTCCTTTATAAAACCCCGAAATCTCAGGACTTTGTGAAATTCATTCTTGATTTGGAACGAAGCCTCAGAAAAAAACAAAATACAAGTTAATAAAATGTTCAGCTATCACTAAATGGCTCTTCACATTCATTCTTGTCTTCTTCGTACGTTAACTGAAATGTTCAACGTAACCTAAACTTCCTATCTTTGCTATATTTATGCAGGTACAGTTTCTCTTCCGCAAAATAAGTTTTGATAAATAATATGATTTTCAGTAGATTTAACGGTATTTTTTCCCAGGAATTACAAATAATTTTAGATAAAACTGCGCTGTGCCATAATTTTTTTGCGCTATTTTGGTAGTTCACTGAAAAATGTCACGTTAATGTTGTGAAATTTGCTTCGTTACCGGTTTTTTTTCATATTGTTCTTAAAGTAAACATTCAAATCTGTTAATTAAATGCAAAAACACAATCATTTATTATTAAAGTCGCATTAAAAATAGGTATTTTGTTCTCTACGTGTTCGTGCCTTCACTTTTTTCACCCACTGTACATATATATATGTATATGTATATATATATTTATATATGCATATGTACATATCAATATGAAATATGAATCAAATGTACAAACCAGTTCTAGAATTAATATTTTCCTAACATCGAAGTCAATTGCAGCAGCTTAACGCTGACGAATAATGCCATGCCATCCCTACCGCATTTCCGTCCTTAATATCTCTCAAACCGAAATAGAAGCACAAGCTATCAGTGCGTTTAATGCGAGCATCCTTGAAAGGATATGCATCCAATTGCTATGAATTTATGAATGCTCATCGCTAGTTTCGATACCATTGAAACAGTAAATGTAACCACCTATAGATCACAACGCAAGATGAGTATCGTATTAGTTCAACATAAATACACAATAATGTGCGTAAAATCGCATTATTGTGATAACTATAGCTGTTCATTGTTACTTGTTGAGTTTATCTCGTTCTTCCGCCTAATTAAACGATAAATAGTAAAATAAGCTGTATAGTTATGCCAGACACCATCTTGGGGTCCACAAAGGTCAGCAATACACTGGCTTTGAAATATATGAATACATTAATAACTCATATAGATGGCCACACAGAGCTTACTATACAAAATAAAGCTAATCTTCTTTTATAATCATATTGAAGCACACATTTATAATCGATTTATACATGCATCGGTCAGTTTTGTATATGATTTGGTAAAAAGCGAGAGGTTTAATATCAGAAGTTAATGTAGTAGATATTGAAAACGATTTTAAGATTAAGGTAGCAAATAATAAGAAGATTAAAGCACCAAATTGTAGAAATCAAAAGGTATCGTAAATCTTTTTTCATCACACTCAAATTTAAGCGGTTATAAGCTGAAAAAAAGTTCTAGCACATCAGAACCGCTAGAAACGCTAATGTTCGATGAGCAGTAGAGAAATCGTGCATATTTTGAGAGTATATTCTATCAGCCTTATTACAGCCATTCTGTTTTGAGGGCTATGTACCGCTTTGATCAGAAGAATGCATTGAAACCTATAGAGTTGAAAGGTTTTCAGGGCTACCACTTGCATGATTTTCAAAACTTAGGAAAGTCAAACATATATTACAAAACTATGAAAACAGCATATCTTGTAGCATAAGTGAAGAAAATCCTCAGTGCTTGCAACACTTTGCCAGCACTACAACTAAAAGTCTAAGACAACTGCTTCCCGTCAAAATCAACCCACCCTATCAACCTCGTTTTTATCCGGTGACTGCATCGAAAGAAAGATTTTTGGGGCTGCCATTCGAAAAAAATCCAGAACTTGAAAAATTTAAACTTTGGTAATTTATTTTCATTGTAGATTTATTTTCGCCATATGAATAATTCACGTTAATATTTATTCATATGACAAAATCCTCAATGAAAATAACTAACCAATATTTTAATTTTCCAATTTTCGGAAATTTTTCGGATAGCAGCCCCATTCTTTCGATGAATTCACCGGATGAAAACAAGATTCATAGGGTGGGTTGATTTTGACGGAAAGCAGTTTTGGTAGACTTTTAGCTGTAGTCAACAACAGTGAAGTGTTGCAAGCACTGAGGATATTTTTCATTTATGTTACTGGATATGCTGTTTTAAAAGTTTTGTAACATAAAAACCTTTTCGAACATAAGTGTTTCTAGCGGTTGTGGTGGGTCAGAATTTTTCTATGATTGTTTATTAAATCCGCTTTGTGAGACTCCAGATTGACGTGCATGGGCGCCATTTTAGTTTTTTCTGACTCATGAACCTGCAGCTACTTGATTGAGTCATTTGTTTTATATGTATTTTTAGAACAGCTTAGCCATCTGGCCATTGAATTCAACATGTACACTTTAATTGTGCGGGGCACTGATTCCTCCATACAGTTAGCCCATACATTTTGATTGGGCCACCGTATGCTATTGCATTCTTTCCTTCCTCAGATGGATTTTTCACTATATTATGCGTTCTAGACTGCTTACCAGTGACGGCTCGTCAGGGGCGGCAGGGTCGGCCCGGCCGTACCAAAATAATTGACTAATGACACCCCAAAATACTAAAGATAAATAATTAATATTAACTAGTTAACTACTTCACATTAATTTCTCTCACCCATATCTACCTCAGAAGAATCTTTAATTCGTCATTAGCTACGTCTACAAGCCCGAATTTAAGTAGAAAACAGATCGAAATAGTCGAGTCTAAACGGGCGAATAACCCGTTGCGTTTCGTCTGCTTCGATTTCAATGCTGTTTCAATTTTGACTTGTGTACGCGCAATGAACAATTTATCCAGCACATACATCTTTCATACGACGGCCAGTCAACAGTCCTCAAAATCTACACTCAACATTCATACACTCAATCATATGTATGTACATACGACTTCAATGCATCAACCATCAACGGCGGCCGTATCATATCCAGCAAGTACAAGCGAGAATCGAAGACACGGCCGAAATTGCGGCCCATAGTAAACTGGCCGAGTCTGGCTACAGTCTAAGCAACTCAAAGCTTTTCAGGCAGCCTCCATTCTATGCTTCATTTCAATACTAGCTATTTAGTTAGGTGTTTTGTATCAAATTTCGTACTGATTTATAGACCGGGTAAAGCAAAAATTGCCAGCGGCCAGCCGCCGCCAACTGCTGCAGCTCTGCTTAAAAGCAACAGGCATCGTACATGCTCCGTTAAAGTACGCTAAAGTCAATGTTAGGATGCTTCATGTTTCTCAAGAGATGTAAAATAGCATTGTATGAAGAATGCCTAGTATTTGGTAGGGTAATAATGTGGTAGTAATGGTAGTAATAAAATAGAAAAAAAATATGATTTTTGAATTGTTTTTTTGTTTTGATTAGGAGACTGTGGCTATTGTATAGAATTGGTTTGTCAGTGCAAAACGGTTTTTCGAAAATGTATTTTATTCAAGAGATGGTAATGGAAAAACTGAAAGAATGCAGATATATAATTCATAAGGAATATAATTTGTTGAAAAAATATGAGAAACTTAATCGCAAGGAAAACTTGATAAATTCGTGCGTGGTATTTTATAATTAATGTTCGTGGTATATTCGTGTAGTCCGTAATCAACAATTTTTGGTGAGCGCTTTAATTTTGAAACCTAATCATCGATTTAGTTCGACAGGGAAAGATAATTTAAAGTTTCAATTGCAAGTTTGTTTTTAACTTAAAATGCATAAAAGTTTGCATAAGGAATAATGTTCGATTGTCATTAATAGTTACGAAAATTAATTAAAGATAACTGATAATTTTTGTGCTGAAATAGTCGATGATATCGCGGTAATTCAAATAAAAGATTGAATACACAAAGTATTATTGCTTTGTATATCCTTTTGGGAAAAAATCAACTTTGATTTGTTGTTTTCTCTTTGAAAAGTACTATGACATTTTTGATTCCTATGAGACCATGTAAGTGGTCACCAAAAATGTAATCTTATAAAATATAGCTTCACTTTTGGCCGACCCAAATTTTTATGTTACGAGCCGTCACTGCTGCTTACATGTATGTTCTGTAAACAACTGAAGCACACACAAGCATGAATATGGACAGGCATCCTATTCTTACTTATGATCATCGTCCTGTAACATATAAAAGTATGAGTAACGCAGGACATAACGTTTTACAGATAACCCTAAATCTGGGAAAATATGTGACACTCGATAAAATGTTACGTGGCTTCATATACAAAATAAAAGGCAACCGTTAGCCATACGTATAATTGATTCTAGTGCGTTTGCTGCTTTCCGTTTGTACGAGTTGTGCTATCCAGCACGTCATTGTAGTAGCTACTTAAAGTTGCAGCTGCCTGTGGTAGAAGGACAAAACAATTTTTTTTATATTTCGTTACCATATTTAGAAAGCTGGTTTATTTGTAGCGATTACATTGATTTAGTTGATTGCATCGAGTTTTAAGATACATCAATTGAATTTGCATGTACGGGTTTTTGTAGCTAACGTGTTTCAAACACTTTTTGTCAAATTTTTGTCAGTGTTCTTCTCTTATGAATGAAATCAAATTAATAACACGTTTTATGGCCTCCAGACCCATGCAAATCATTTAAGTTATTTTTTGCTTGTATTCTACTTTTCTCGGCTACACTTATAAGCTTCCCCCGCTTGAAAAAATCCTATAATTGTATTTTTCCGTTGGGGTATTTTCTTCCCTTCTAATATTCAAGACAATAAATTAGTACTTCTCTGACAATCACCACCAATAATTTATTGAGTGCCAGAAAATGCATAAGTTAGCTAATTTCCGTAAGTACATAGACAAAAGGATGTATGTACAATGCAAGAAGTATTTACTATTTTAAATTCACATAAGTAGTTATATATTATTTATAATACATTATTTATACATGGTCAGCTAAATTTTGGGAGTCGGTCCACTACTATGTTTAGCATACTTTTTGAAACATGACTCTCTTTCTTAATTTTAATATTGCACTAGTATATTATACATATTTGTTTTTATTGTCTTTGGAAATAATGAGCTTTCAAAAAAAAATTGACTACTGAGTCCACCAATTACGATTCAAAGGTGGAAGCAATCTAGTTTGTTGATAGACACTGTTTGTTGGCAAAATCATGTGTGTTGGCTGCACGCAAGCCGAAAGTGTTTCGATGGTTTTTCCATCCGCTATGCATGACTTTCCATTTTTCACCAAAACCGGAACCGCCACCCGTCTTGGCGAGGGTACGGAACTTGTTCGCTGATGAATACTCGACTGGTCGTAAATACTTTTTTCATTTTGCGCACGCTTTGTTTTGTATCGGTGGTTCTGAAACCAGATTTTTACTTGCGTGGGAGTCAATCTTATAAGACTTGCTAAATGTTCTCGTTCTGGAGCTGAGAGGTAGCGCTGTTGCCGGAAGCGCCTTTCAAGCTCAAATGTCTGAGCTTTTGTGAATAGGACGCGGCGCTTTCGTTTTTTGCTGGAATGTTGGCTTTCGTGTCTCGATAAATCATTTGCTGAATCATGCGCTTCATCTTCCATGTCACAAGCTTCATCGTTATTTTCCATAATGCCCGTAAGGTCATTCATTTTTCCTTTTGTTTTCAAATCCATTGAAGATACAGCAAAGGTGTTAATTGACTCCGAATTTACAGGTGACGTACTGTCTGGGCTTGCCGGTTGTGTTACACCTGTAATGCAAAATTTATTTTGAAAATCTTTCATTGAATTACTGTGGTAATACTAATACTAATTCCCAACATTGCTCTATAAACAAGTTAGTAGAAATGTAGGAATCAATTCTAACAGAAAAGCGCTGGGAACCCGTGCATTGGAATGATCAAATCACACTTAATTTTTCGATTTCACTTTGGTTTATTAGTTCTTTGGGTATATAATGATATTAAAAATACTAATATATATAATATAGGGTACAAAAAATAAAAAATGTTTATAAATTTTTTTTTGTGATTCAGCGTTCGCTATATAACTCTGGAGTGGTTACATACCTAATTTGGTTGATATAGTGTGAGTTTTACTGTAATATTAGCTTTGTAGGACAAATTTATAAAGCCTACTAAAAAACTTGAGACCATGCTTAGGAACTAACTATGTACTTAAACTGGTTTAACCTAAAAAAAACTGTAGCGCACCCGAACCGCTGGAAATACTAATGTTCGATGAATAATAGAAGGCACATGCAGATTTTGGGTGCATATTCTACCACATGTGCTCCAATCTGTTTCAAGTGCAAAACCACTTTGATCTTAACAATGCATTTAAACTCATAAGGTAGAAAGGATTTCAGAACTACCACTTGCATGAATTTTTAGATTTAGGATAGCCAAGCACTGCAAAACTTTGAAAGCAGCCTAACATAACATAAATAAAGCAAATGCTCAGTGCTTGCAACACTTTACCAGCACTGCAACTAAAAGTCTCCCACAATTGCCTCACGTCAAAATCAAATAACTCTATCGATCTCAATTTTATCCGATGATTTCGTCGAAAGTTACAGAGAAAGAATGATGTTTGGGACCAAAAATCGAAAGATGTCTGGGACCGAAAAATTTCTCGAACTTAGAAAATTTAATCATTCGTAACTTATTTTCATTGTAAATATTCGCAATATGAATATTTAATGTAAACATTTATTGATACGAAAATAGCAAAAAAACGCCTCGCGCTGGCAACCCTTTGCTAGCATCAAAGCCAAAAATAGATCACACCTGTCTCACATTGAAATCAACCAACCCATCAAATTTCGTTTTAATCCGATGACTGCATTGGAAATAACAGAGGTACAAAGAAATTTAGGGTTACCAGCCGCAAAATTTTTCGAAAGCTTAATATTTGTTGTTTATAGTCACTACAAGATCATCACTGTTTAAACATTTTACGATAAAGTCGCTTAATAAAGATGTAGCAAATAAATACAAAACCAACAACAACTGGCAACCCTATCATGGCTTTTAAACCAAATTCCGTCTGATTAATGCCTATAATAAGTTCCATTTATCATAAGAAATTCGTTTTGATTTCATTACCGCAGTGGAAGTTATAGGGTAAAAAGTTGTATTTTTCTGAGCGAATTTTCAAAACCCAAGCCACCAAAAGCACCATAGCTGGCAGCACCGACCGAATTTTTCAACCAAATTTCTACCAAACACGGCTTAATTTCATGAAAATCTGATAACTGAATCTGAATTCATAGGGCAAAAAGCAGTTTTTTAAATAATTTTTCAAGATGGCACCACTGGCACAGAGTTGCCTGCATCCCCAATTCGCTTCTGTCAGACTGAGTCCTACTTAATACCAATACATTCTGTGAAATTCAACTGTATCTGATAATTGGGTCGTGAGATCTCGTGAACAGAAGTTTTTGATGCTTAAAATATAAATTTCAAAAATTTTGCTTTGGTTGTATAGACAAAGCATAGGATTTCTATATGAATTGGTTTTCACTGTAAAAGGTTTTAAGGAGAGTCGATGGTTTGCAGGTTTTCACTTTAAATGCCTGCCATAGCTGCAGGGTTGCGAACACGTTCATACACGAGTCTACAATAAAAAGAACAATATGTCCTGTAAGTTTCATAATGATTTGATAATCTGGTCGAAAATTATCGCAATTCAAAAAATTTCAAATTTTCCCAATCTCATTTTAGGCGCCTAGTGCAAACATAGGGCTAAAAATTAAAAAAAATAATTATCATATCCACATTTGGAACACGTTCAAAATTCATTCCATAAACTTTATTTTTGCGGAGTTATTTGTTGACAAAAAACTAGGTATATTTAAAATATCACTAAAATGGCCGCCGGCCACAGAGCGTTAAATATTATTAACTTTTTGTGAGACCTGGCACTATTCTGCATATACACCAATGTATGTATGTCAGCTCAATCGGATGGCGCGTTAAATATATTTATACATATATATATACATATATATATATATATATATATATATATATATATATATATATATATATTTATACATATATATATATATATATATATATATATATATATATATATATATATATATATATATATATATATATATATATATATATATACATATATATATACATATATATATATATATATATATATATATATATATATATATATATATATATATATATATATATACATATATATATGAATATATATATATATATATATATATATATATATATATATATATATATATATATATATATATATATATAAATAAATATAAATTTTTGGCCAAAGTGATTTTAATACTAACCCAGCAAACCTGCGTTCAGCACTTTCGCATACAGTTTTAAAAACTTTTCCATGTGTTGATACATTTTCTAATGTGTATTTATCTTTTCTATTCCTCAATGATTATACATGCTGCTGTACTGCTGCTAAACTACTGAACAGGCTGTCTAGTTGTTGTAGTTTTCCGACACGTTGCTGAATCTCTTATATATTTACGGTTCCCTATTTACAATGAATATAAAGTACTGCTGCACTACTGCCAAACTGGTGACCAGATGGTGCAATTCAAATCGTTTCCCAAAAATCAAATCGAGTTGCCCATACGTCAAGCGTCAGTCATACTTCGCAAGTGATACGTGAAATATTTTGAAATTTTTAATTAAAACCGGTCTTTTTTGCTCTAATTAAAGATGAAATGAATGCAAAGTAATGCAAATGTGATGGCATGAATGCAAAGTAATGCGAATATACTATTAGTGACATTATAGCTGGGCAGCCATATCAATGTCCTGCTATACTGCTTCTAAGGCAGTAGTACAGCAGTACATTTTACGTGCTGATGTTTCACCACTTCAGCAGTAGTATAGCAGTGCTTTTGCACTCCTTCTATTCCTATCGTTTGTCCTTTTCCTATTTGTGGGATGGAAACGATCAACCATGTGTGAGCGACAACACTGACGTTAGCCTAGAATAAATCAAAGGAGTCAATAGCGAGACAGCGAACGTTAGCCTAGAATAAATCAAAGGAGTCGATAGCGAGACAGCGAGGCGAACGGACGACGATCAACTGAAAATAGTTTTTGCTTTTATATAGACATTCTGACAACTGGTTGATTTTCTCAAGTATATATATGAATAAATACTGATATCTTAACAATTCAGAAGTGGGATAAATAGAACGAGTTAATTGAAAGTGTTTGCTTGTCCAAAATAAGTATGAGTCATTTGCACGAATTGACGGTAATGGAGCTGAAAGCAGCTTGCAGAGCGAAGGGAATCATACAAACTGGGAACAAAAGCGAGCTTGTCGACCGATTACGGGAATTCGATGGAACGGTGAATGCCGCGGGAGTGAGCAGCGCAGCGCTTGATGAAAACGACGTTGAATATACGAGTGATGATAGCGATAACGATAGTGATGGCGAGAATGAGACAAACGCAGGATTTCCAGGAAATACTGTGGACGACGACAATAACGAGCAATACAAAACAACGACGATAGATTCGCAGGCTCATCCGATCACTGACAATATAGGAAAAGAAGCGAGCAATGGAAGGAAAAATAAAAAAAACAAGGCAAACATATCTACCAACATAAAAGCGATGAAACGTGAGCATAAGTATTTCCAGTTCACACCACGAGATGTGGTAGAGATTTTACCTGAATTTGATCCTGAGGATAAACGAGGTCTTACGATCACGCAATGGCTTGCGAAAGCGGAAAAACTAGCGAAGATGTACGAGTGGCCAAGCAGATTACTTTTGTATGCAGCAACAGCGAATTTACGAGGAACAGCGAAGGATTGGTTTGACAGAAGTTTAACTGACATAGAAACGTGGAAGCAACTTTCGGTTAGTTTACTGGAAAGATATACACCGAAAATAAACGAAGCAGATGTACATATTCGACTGATGCAACGAAAGCGCCAGAAAAATGAAAATTTAATAGATTTTCTAAATGAAATTTGGAAAATGGGACGTGATGGTCAGCTTAAGGATGAAGCGATCATTAAATATTTCATTATCGGTATGGAAGATGATGAGTTATTCTCTTTGCTCCAGTCACAGAAGATCGACAGAATGGATGATCTGGAAGAAAAAGTGAAGTGGTGTGTTAATCTCCGGGAGTTGAAAACAATTAGTGTCTCTGGTCAAAAGCGTGTTAGTGGTCATAAACAGGAAGAAGATAAACGACCAGTGCTAAGTGACTTATCAAAAAAAACATGTTTCAATTGCAAACAACCGGGACACATAGTGAGTGATTGCACGAAAGAAAGAGTTTGTTTTAACTGCAACAAAGTTGGACATTTGTCGAGGGATTGTCCTCATCCGGGAAAAAGACAGCGATGTCAATATTGTAATCGAGTGCATCGAAAAGGTCAGAGTAATTGTGAAGTCAGAAAATTCGAAGTGCATCAAGTATTTAGTCAAATTGAAAATGAATTTTGTAAACAAATAATTGTTGACGGAAAGAAATTTGACAGTTACATCGATAGTGGAGCTCAGTGCTCAATGATTAAGAACAGTGTTGCCAGTAATTTGAAACTTCCAGTAGAACAGTGTAGAAACATGATAGCTGGTTTTCTCGGTGGAACATTTGTGGCGAAAAAACAAATGAGAATTAAAATTTGTATTGATGGCGAGGAATTTTACGGGTTGTTTGTTATTGTGCCTGATGAGTTTATGAAGAATTCGTTTTTGATTGGGTGTGATATTTTGAGTTACCCTGGACTGATTTTAACAAAAACACATAAACATTTAAATTTTACAATCCAAAAAACTGCGCAATCGATTAAAAGAAGAGTTCGGCAATTGGATGAAACTGAAGTTCAATTAGAAGGATTGGAAGAAAGAGATAAAGTAACGATGACGAAACTTCTAAATGCTTATCGAGATCTCTTTGCATCAAATTTTCATGAAATTGGGTGTACTGGATTAACAACGATGAAAATAACGATGAAAACAGATAAGGTGGTACAACAAAAACCGTATCGTATTCCTTACGCGAAGCAAGTGGTAATGGATGAAATCGTACAAGAGTTATGTGACAGTGGAATAATACAAGAATCAACGTCTGATTTTGCAAGTCCTGCAATCTTAGTGAAAAAGAAGAATGGCCAAGATCGATTGTGTATCGATTTTCGAAAATTGAATAGTGAGACGGCAAAAGAGATGTATCCGACACCTAATATCGAAGAGCAGATACATGAAGCAGCAAAATATAAAATATTCTGTGTGCTTGATTTAAACAGTGGATATTATCAGGTGCCGATTGAGCCCGAGTCCAGAAAGTATACCGCGTTTATCACTCAGAGTGGTTCATACGAGTTTCTACGAATGCCATTCGGGCTGAAAAATGCTCCGATGGAATTTCAACGGCTAATGGCGAAATGGAAGAAAACTTTATTAAAAGACGATGCTTTAATTTACATGGATGACATCCTAGTTGGTGCGCAGACGTTTGAAGTGATGATTGAAAAGTTGGAACGAGTTTTGATTGCCTTAAGAAGAGCAAATCTCACACTAAATTTGCAAAAATGTAGTTTTGCGAAACAAACCATCGAATACTTGGGTCACAAAATAACGCCATCTGGAATACAACCTGGGTATGTGAAGACTCAAGCGATCATGAGTTTTCCTCAGCCTAAGTGCATTAGCGATGTTAGACGATTTATTGGTTTAACCAGTTATTTCCGGAAATTTGTTCCGGGTTTCGCCACGATAGCCCAACCGCTTCAAATGTTACTGAAGAAGGACCAACCATTCGAGTGGAGTGATGCACAAACAAAAGCATTCGAGGAGTTGAAAATGCGATTAACATCTGCACCGTTACTTGCAGCGTATGATGTCACAAAAAAATCTGAAGTCCATACTGATGCCAGTGGTCGAGGTCTAGCGGGTGTATTTCTTCAATCTAACAGCGAAGGGCAACTCAAACCAGTCGCTTATTTTAGTCGGGCGACCACTGATACCGAACGAAATTTCCATAGTTTTGAGTTAGAAACCCTAGCTGTTGTTGCTAGTTTGGAGCGATTTCGTTTTTATTTAATTGGGAGACCTGTCAAAGTTGTCACGGATTGTGCAGCTCTAAAAACAACGATGTCGAAAAAGGAGCTCATTCCACGAATAGCGAGATGGTGGCTGCGAATACAGGAATTCGACATTAATTTGGAGCATCGAGCAGGACAAAAGCTCGAGCATGTTGATGCTCTTAGCCGCCAACCGAAGGAGACACCACAAGAAATGGATGAAACACCTTTGACAGTTTACAAAATCACAATCGATCAAGATGATTGGCTGCTAACTATGCAACTTGATGATCCCGAGCTCAAACGTATTGTGGCGGAGCTAAACGATCCCAATTGCAACGATAAACAAATAAAGCAAGATTATATATTAACGAAAGGACGATTGTTTCGCCGAATAGGGAATGATCAGCGATGGGTGGTTCCGAAAGCAGTGCGATGGCGTGTGGTACAAGGTTGTCACGACAGCGTCGGACATTTGAGTCTGGATAAGACAATTCAACGTCTCCAGCAAACCTTTTGGTTCAAACGAATGCGAGACTACGTCAGAAAATATATTCGGGCATGCGTTGAGTGTTGCTACAATGCAAGACCGGGAGGGAAAGTAGAAGGTGAATTTCATTATGATGAGGTAGACCCAATACCGTTTCGGACGTTGCACGTGGATCACCTTGGGCCTTTTCCGAAGAGTACACGGGGAAACCAATATGTGATAGGAGTCAGCGATCCATTCAGCAAATATACTATATTACGAGCTGTAAAGACGACGTCAACGAAAGGGGTGTTGAAGATGTTTGATGAATTGACATCTATATTCGGAATGCCAGCCAGATTGATAACGGACCGTGGAACCGCATTCACGTCTAAAACCTTTGAAGATTATTGCAGTGAAAACAACATACGTCACGTGAAAGTTGCAGTAAGAACCCCAAGAGCGAACGGGCAGATTGAGAGAGTGAACCAAACTCTCTTAAAAATGCTAACAACATCTACTAGTGAAGAAAAAAAATGGGATATTCATCTACGAGCTTTGCAGTGGTCTATAAACACCTCAAAAAACAGTACCACGAAGCGAAGTCCACACGAAGTTGTTTTCGATTACGAACCTCGAGACATTTTGAAGAATAAACTAATTTTAGTTCTGCAGCTAGAAAATTCAACTAAAGAAAATCTTCAAGAAATACGAATTCAGACAGCGAGTGAAATAAATGCAAAACGGCAGGAATGGAAAAGACGATTTGATGAGAAGCACAAAACTCCGAAACAATACGAAATTGACGATTTAGTAGTAGTTGAAAACGAGCCAGTGAGTACAGGCTATTCAAGAAAATTAGAAACACGATACAAGGGACCATACATTGTTAGAAAGAAATTAGGTAACGACAGATATTTGCTCGAGGATATTCCAAACGCTCCGAGAACGACCCGGAAATATTCAGCAGTATACGCATCGGACAAAATGAAGCAGTGGTGCTGCTTACCACCAGAAGACGAAAGTGATGACGATGGAACAGGGGATGAAAGTGATGACGATGGAACAGGGGATGATGAACCAGTGGCGAGGACGCCACAATATCAGGATGGTCGAGCTGTGAGCGACAACACTGACGTTAGCCTAGAATAAATCAAAGGAGTCAATAGCGAGACAGCGAACGTTAGCCTAGAATAAATCAAAGGAGTCGATAGCGAGACAGCGAGGCGAACGGACGACGATCAACTGAAAATAGTTTTTGCTTTTATATAGACATTCTGACAACTGGTTGATTTTCTCAAGTATATATATGAATAAATACTGATATCTTAACACATGGAACAAAACATATTACACGTACGCGGGTAATATGAAGTAAATAGGTGAATTTTGGGGTAAAATGCTATCTCTAGCATTAAAAGCATTCACGGGTTTACTCACGACTTCTGCAGCACTTTAGAAGTAGTGCTGTGTTTGCTGGGAATGTTCTTCTTCGAACATTAGTAAAAAATAATTTGTACTGTCACATAACTTTATTTTTTGGGGAAGTCGAAACATGTTAATGTAATTCAAAATAGAACAATTGTCAAGTTCGTTAAATAAATGCAATTTTATGAAAACATACGAGAAGATTTTTATTAAGATTATTAAAAGGTATAAATAATTTTAGAATTCTTGATTTCTTTGTATAGAAACATAGAAGCCAAAATTGCAATCGTGTAGCTCTTGAAATAAAATCTTGAAAAAACTCTCAACCAAATAAAACTTTCGACCTTATAGCTTCCAAAATCGATGATTTTTGTCATTTTTGGACCAAGAGATGTATATGATTCAAGATACAAACTTAAAATAAAAAATAAGCAACAGATATTTAAATTTCCCAATCGTAGCGAGTGGTAGCCTTTAAAATCATTCAGGATCTATAAATTCCGTAGCAGTCATCAGATCAAAACAAAGTCAACTGGATAGGTTGGTTTGAAAATGAAGTAAGTAAAATATGCTTTTCGTGGCGATGATCGGACGATCTGGCCACTTGTTTCTGATATATGGGGCAAGAACGTGGATACACAATTTTTGGTTTCTATGAGGTTTAATTGTCGATCAAAAATACTGGTTGGTGTAGAAAACTAAGTGTTCTTTTTAATTTTGAAATTAGATTTGAAAACCGGAAGTCAAAATTTGTGTGAAACCGGAAGTAACAATTTCAACTCGTTTTTTGTATAATTTGGACCAAGTTAATTTTGCTTATTTTATGACAATTTTTTTTATAATCAAGCTCCCGGTACCACACTTCATACGACTTATGTGTATTGAAATTCACCTACCTCTTAAACTACTGGCCATCCCATTCTAAAACTTTTATGATAAAATAAGAATACTTTAAGCTTTGTGTTGTTATAAAAATAAATAAAATTCACCTGGTCTAAATTATTCAAAAAAGGAGTTCAAATTGTTACTTCCGGTTTCACACAAATTTTTACTTCCGGTTTTCAAATTTTTACTTCCGGTTGCTTCTAATTTCAGAATTTTGGTTTTGAATTCTAGAATCCGCTTCCAAAAAAGCTCTCATCATTTTCATCAATTTTTCAGAAGCCCATAACTCGGCAACTAAACCTCATAGAAACCAAAAATTTTGTATCCACGTTCTTATCTTCTAGAAGTACCATTATGCATAATATGAACGAAATCCAGAACCTGGATTTTTTTTCGTTGTCCGCTTCACGTGAAACACCGCATATGCTGAATTAAATGCTTAATACTCGTACCCGGTCGTTAGTACGTAAAAGTGATTTTGTAAGCATTTCAAGCATATAAAATCTCAAACGCAATCCAGACATTTCCTCTGCCGTTCCTCGAAAACTTTCTAGTCGTTCTTTTACCCTAAAGTTTGTTTTCTTGCTACCGACAATTACAACTAGATATTTGATTGGCGTATTTACGTTTTGGGGTATTTTCAATTTAGGGTTTGTAAAAAAAACTGTGCCATACACATTCTTTAATAAAAGAAATAAAAATTACATTTTAACTATTCAAACCTTCAGTGCTGAGATAATTACCAGATATCTTTGTTGAATTAAGGGACACCCCACCTAAAATTTTGAACGCAGCCCCCAAGAAAAATTCATGAGAAAACCCCTGAGGCATTGGGTCAAAGTCTTCGATATAGATCTGTTATAATGAAGAATGTGTTTGGCAGAATATGTTTACAAAATGTAATCTTCGAAAATCAGTGTTTCCAGCGCTTTCAAAACCTGTGCCGTTTGAAATCATTTGCACGGGCAAAATGATTGAACAATTATGAATAAATAGTGAACCTGATATTAATCGCTAGAAATAGTATCTATCCAATAGTACCTAATTATACCTTTGTTTTGTTCTCTGTATGGCCTTTCTTTAATATTATGGTCTTAGCTGTGAGGTATTAAGTAATAAAATATTTTAATTTAACCCAATTTTTCCCTTTTGAAGCTAGATTTATTTTAATTCCTCGACAAATATCGATATTTCGAGGGTAATCTGCCTTCTTCTTCATTGTCTATTGGTCTTCAATGTCCATCGGTAGACCAATAGACACTGAAGAAGAGGGCAGATTACCCTCGAAATATCGATATTTATCGAGAAATTAAAATAAATCTAGCTTCAAAAGGGAAAAATTGGTTTAAATTAAAATATTTTTACAAGCTAGGAAAAAATTGGTACACAACGAAAACAATAAAATATATTCAAGAAATCTAACCGTTTAAACTAATAAAATTTCAATACAGTTTAGCGATATGTGTTCCTACGCAAAACAAATACTCGTACATATCGTCAAATATTTTCCTTCATATATCATGTAAATTAAATCTGGAATAATAAGTACTAATAGTAATTTGCTCTTATAATTAGCTACTATGGAATGGTTGATTGTTGACTTGATTGAACTGATTTTATTTATCACGTAGTTGAAGTTGTAGTTGAAAGTCTAAAACAAACCATATTTAATTTGCATTAAGGCGGGTAAAAACGTATTACAAATGGGACTAAGCTTTTATTTAGTTTTCCGAATACGTATTTTGTAAGAAAATCCATAAATTGACAGCATAGGTAATTTACGAGCTGTTATTCAAACTGCACTTCAAACTCCGTCTACACTTAACGTATCTGTACCCTCTATTTGCCCACCAATCTTGCCCCAGTGTAGATTGTACATCGGAACACCCTGGAAAATTGACTTCAAAGGCTCAATGACAAATCACTAACAGGCTAATACATTTGAAAAGGAATGGGAGCGTCCTTGTGGCAGGAAATAATTCATTCAAGACCATTGTGTGCCTTCGTTTAGAACAACGCTAATATCCCTCTTATCTAACTCTATTTAGAACCAGGTAAAATAACTATCAGATTTTTTTTATCGACAGGGGCAGATGCGCATGTTAGTGCATTGAATGTATATTGTTTATTATTGAGTATTAGATGCCATTTTATGTATTGCACTACATGTCTACACAGCTGGCTATTCAAACGTGCGGAATATCTTTTTGGGTGTGTCAGTTTGTCTTGTATAAACTACAATTAATACTTACCATAGGGCTCACTTTCTCGCATGCGACGTATTGACTGCGAAAGGGGATGGTTGAGATGGTGGTGATAACCAACATTTTCACAGAGTGATAGATTTCCGGTTACTGGTGATATGTATGTTGCGGCAGATTGAGTGACGTCCAGCTGGTCGACAAGATTGGCATTGAAGCTCCCGAAATGATGAAAATCCCTACAACTATCACCACAAAGAGTTGACGAGGCCTTATTCGTTGTCTTCAATTCAGGGTTCTCTAGATTTAGTATATCCGATATATGAAAGCCGGACCGTTGTGAGGATGTTTTTGGATCGAATAAGCTGCAAGTAAAGTTGTTTATTTATTAATAAACATATGTTTACCATTCAAACTTAACTTAATAATGAAGAAGTTTGTTATACATAAAAATAATGTGGCAAAAAAATATGATAAAAACAATGATTTGCTGTACTGATCGTCTAATCTATGCTGTTCTATTTTATTTAAACCTGTTATCCTTTTAGATATATTTCTTCGATAAGCCGAACTTCATCGAAGAAAAGCAGTCAATTAAAGAAGATGAAGTCAAGTTAACAAACATTCCTCTAAGGATTTTTTTTATAAGGATTCTTTAAATGAGCCTGAAACTTCTAGAGAAAACACTGACAACTTTTAAACTGAGAAAAGCACAACTGCTTCAACGTTAAATCAGCAATGAGCTATGAAGAGTATACAATGATATTCAACTGACATGTATTCACTGTACATGACTCTCTGGAACTTAAAACTAATAATTTCATTTTGCAATTCCTGGTAATTTTTTGTCTATCAGTTACAAATTCAATCAGTTTTCATTTATAGTATTAGTTGTCAAGCCAAACGTTTTGTTTAGTGAACTATAAGTGCATAGTGTATCCGATTCTTGAGCCATGTATTTTTTAATACGTGTTCGTTTTAGTCCAAGTCAGACTCAAAAAAATATTCATACGAACATTTCAACTTCTCATATATAATTTGGAAACTGACTTAGCGCATAGTGCCTTTACCATATATACGCGAACATTTTATTCATTATGAACATTCTGAGTTAGACATCCGAATAGATGAAAATCTCTTGAAATCAATAAAATACATTGCTTTTGGAAAATGCGATCTTTTCGCTTTAACTTCACTCATCTGCGAAAATTGTAACATTTAGGCAAAGTATCAGCGAGAAGAAGCTTGAGTAGCCCAGTGGGTACAGCAATGGCTTCTTGTGTGTGGGGTCCCTAGTTCGAACCCAGGTTTGGACGAGAGTCCGTGCACCAAGCTTTGATTTTACCTAGCTCTGAATAGGTACCTGAATTAATCAAGGGCAAAGTGTGTCGTGGAACTAATCACTCCACACTCGTATTCACATTGATTGTAAATTCGTGATCAAGCTCTCCACCAGCTTCAACCCCTAGACCCGTACGAAGGTTGCTCGTGGGATTTCTTTAATATTTTATCCGCGAAAAAATCGACGAGGTGGAGGTTTCTACCCGCGGAAAATGACAATAATGAGAAGAGATAGGGTTGCGTGCTTCATTTAAACCCTGAAGATAGCTTTTTAAAATTCGGCGCTTAAAGCCAGCAAAGTTTAAACAGCAAGGGATTTTGCTTGACTTGTTCCTGGCGTACTTGCTTCAGATGGCAAAATTGAGCAGTTTCTTCTCGATGAGAAGTTTTTTTTTTGAGTGACAGCCACTATGAAGTGTGAGACCTTGATACGTAGTATAAAGAAATAGTCATACTGTTCTAAAGAAATTGGTTGATGTTCAGCCTACTAATTCAATTCGTTGTTTCTGTAGATTTTAAATAGTCAATTATCCTGGGTCAGTTAACATTAGTAAATTCTTCCATTGGTTTTAGAAATTTCGTACAGTAAAAATAGATGAATTGAGATATGGTAAAGGTTCATACAAATTCTATTGGTTAAATTTTCTATTTCAGTTGTCAGCAATTCTAGAAACATTTGACCCTTTCTCAACTCAAGCAGATAAGTAATATCAACTAATCAACATTTTCCTTTTAATAAATGTATTTTGAAGATTCACCCACACTTTTAGACTTTGCTACCAAATCGAAATCATCTACTTGCAATTAGTTCAAATTTCAAATTCTTTTCTTTCAGTGTGGGCTAGAGGTATGCACAATTTTTCAAAACAGCTATGCACTAAAACACACACCACTCTCTTCGCGGGACTCCCTTTTGGTATTACCTCGCACGGACTCTAGTACTCAATGCTAGGCGTGTTTTTTTGCTCCGATACAGAACAGAATATAACTATGCCGCAAAAACAACGATCTAGTATAAAACATCAGTGCATTCGCTAAGCCTGACATAGGTTGCTGTATTTGCTGTGCACACAACAGCTGAAAATAAAGGGAGGAAATAACGAATATACACTACCACAATCGATAGAAAATAGAAAAAGAACTAACAGAAAATTACTTCTTTTTCTAATTTCCTAACTACCAAAATATTCAGCATAACCATGAAAACCCCAAAGCCACCTCACAGCAAAAAAGGCAACTTCTCATGAGCTTTTCTTTTTTGTATCAGCACATTCTATAGTTCAGCACGTAAACTACCAATGAGCGAGGAATAGAATTTCTGTACTAGTGAATTCACTGGTACAGGAGTGTTGTTGTTTCCAATGCGTATACTCTATTCTCTGCTGGATAGAGGAGCAAAAAAACACGCCTGCTATTTTCTTAATTCAGCAAACAAACCACAATTTAAACTGCGTTACTCACACCTAACCGCTTAACCTAGAGATGTGACTGTTCTTGAGATCACTGCTACTAATCACACCGTTCTTTGAAAAGAGCAGTGAGCAGAATGATTGCTCTTTGCTCATGCTGCTTAACTGCGCACTGCTCTTTTGCAGAACAGATAGTTTCGGAAAGAACAGTGAATTATGTGATTGCTCATCAATCGTGCTGTTCAGCTTCTTACTGCTATTTAGTAGAACAGAACGGTTTGAACAGAGCAGAGTTCTTTTCTCATGCTATGCATTTCATGCTCACTAATTCTTTGCAGAACACAAAATTTTATCCACTCATCTGCTTCACATTGATATACATGCTTTTTGCTACGGTCTCGCTTAGCGCTGATTGTGCGCACCGTAAATTCAGCATGGATGCTTTGTCTAATTGAAAATAAATACCATACAAGAAGATACTATTGAAAAAGAATTTGTTTACTGAGACGTGATAAGATACACATTAGTGTGAGTATTAGTACATTGTTAAGACATTAAAGAACTTACTTTTGGATTTTTGGGAGTTTTTGTGGTTTTATTGCTCTAATGGGTTTACTACATTGATGTTTTTATGCGGAAGTTTTTGTAGCCTTAATGTACGTAAGTCACATTTATCCGCATAATAAGTATAAAAGGAGGGTAAAAGAATATGATACTAAAGAATTTACCTTTAAATTTGTAAGGGATTAATTATTATTCCTACAATATTGTTTTCTTTTGTATTTTATTGAAATTTCGACAGGTAAGTTTTTTGAGCCCAAAAATGTGAAAATTTCATCTACCTACATAATAATATATAAGGTTCAATTGTTTTTATAAATAAATCATGTTATGTCTTTAATTTTCATGCATTATTTGAAATTTTGGAACCTAATTAAAAACTATTGTTTTATGAAACATAAAATAACATGGAAAGTTATTTCCATCTTCCAATCAAAATTTTTTCAATATTAAATTTAAATTAAATTTGAGCTCAAAACTACATTAGTACATCAAAATTATATATTATTTTGCTGGCAAGAGTTAACATATGCACGTACAAACAACGTATTCAGATACCATCTGAAATCTTTTCCGAACACAAATATTTCTCGTCACGGCAAACCATAATCGCATTGTAATCATTCAATGCGGGAAACAGCAATCACAGTAAATGAGCAGTTTTTCGTACGCACGATACTGCGATCCCAACTGTGATCAAAATCACTGCTATTTTAAACTGATTTTTGCTCTAACTGCTCTCTGCGATCACTGCTCAGTAAAAAGAGCAGTTTCGCACATCTCTAGCTTAACCTATTCGCGTCTTATCTACGCTAGATCTACCACTTAAACTGCTTACAATACAAATTCACGCTACCTGAGACAGATTCGCTTATTCCGCGCTAGGCCCTTTCTTCGAAGATGGAAATCGTCACGTCACCGCTCGACCACAATATCGCAAACGACACTTTTCCTTATCAATCGTTGCGCTCGCTGCTCGACCACAATATTTCCTTGAACACTCGAACACTTTCCCCAGCTGCTACCGTTACCGTCTTTCCAAACCCTTCGAATCATTTAATCTTCGTAACTGCCAAGTCTCGAATCTGTGAATCTTCCCTCGAATATATGGCCAGAATCGGAAAAGAAGAAAACAAAAGATCCGATCAGGGAATTGTAGTTACAGCCAAACGTCCATTTACCCAGCCGGATTGAAAGAGATATCCTTTCCCAGTATTTATCACCAAGCTACTTTTCAATATCTAATCAACGGATTTCTTTCTTGGGCCCGTTGTATGCACTTGTTCAATTTGCAACACACGGCCGTTCCACTTTTCACCAGGGTGTTGTCCTTGGGTGCACTTGGGCGGCAATGCTCTCCGTTCTCGGTTGTTTTGTTCTTTTGCGGCCCGATTCCAGGCATTCCTGTAACAGTTAACGTATTTGACAACTGACCTGTTGTTTATTCCGTGTTTGTCACCAATAAGGAAAAGTATCTAGTGCAACTTCTTCAAAATCGTGCTCCAGAACGGCTAGGTCTTCTTGCGCTTCCAAAAATTCACCTTCTTCCATGCCCTTGCCGACGAACTAATGGAAGAAGGCTCGTTTCAAATCGAACTTCACATCCAGTCGAATGAATGCATCTGCGATCGCTGTAGTATTCGAAAGTATGCAAACAGCTTAAAAGCACTTTGGCTAGGTCTCCTCCTAGAACAACGCCACCTTGCTTAGCATAAACGTTCTATCTGCATTTTTCTCATTTTTGAGTTAACACCGGATTCGAAAACTAAATACTCTAATAGCATCTTTCTACAAAATATGAAAACCCTATTTTTTGCGGAAGTATGTTAAAATCAATATTGAAAAATGCACTCTCCATATATATCCAGTACAAATCAAAACACAAGCCATTGAATATCTGGAAAGTACTAAAATGTAGATAGAACGTTCATGCTTAGTAGGGCAGAACAGTAGGCTATTAGAAAATGATCGCTCGACGACAGATGTGGCTCGCATCTTGTGTTCGCAGTGGCATCGGTGCCAGTATCCATTCAATTTGACTGCAACAGGACCGCTGTATGAAGGACGCCTTGAACAAATCCGCCGGGTTGCCATGACGTTCGATCCCCCGCCCACCGATGAGGTGTCCAAGCCTTCCTGTGCTCAACATCCGAAATTTGTAAGTACCCATTCGACGAAACGTACCTCTTTCTTGCATAGTCCGGAGCCCAGCTTTTAAATTACACAGCGACATACTCGAATGGGTTCAGAAACAATTTTTACTTTTCGTTTTGAGGCACCTCTATAATCCACGCAACTTTAGTAATCTTCCCTTTTACGAATACAGACTCTATCTTTAAAACCGAATGACTCTTTCATCTAGAAGAACCTTAATTAGCGCATGCCAACATTTGACATCATTAATGGATCAGTTAGGGTAGGAGCTCTCTCTAACAAAATTACACTAAACAATCAAACAAGAGGGACTAAGCATCCAATTCTCCGTAAGGAATACCAGCACCACACAGCCTATGGGTATAATGAACCTATCAATAGATGTTGTAGAACATTCAAAAGTATGTCATTTTTATTCTTCAGATATCACTAGCTTTATCTTTAAAAAAAACGACAAAGGCCCTATTAACTTCTTAACTCATTTATTTCCTGTCCCAATTCGCCTAAATACAAATAAGTATCAACTGAAAATATAATACTTTTATATTATTATTTTTTACATTATCTTATGTATTTTGAACGATGCCTTATTTGGCAAATAAATAAATAAAAATCCATGGAATATACTCTCTATTTTTCAGTAACTACAAAATTAGATTTACAAAAAGATGGTCAAAAATATACCAAATTAAACAGAACAAAAAATTGTTAAAAGCTTCCATAAGCGTGCTCATGGGAATTCACAAGAAAACAAACTTCAAATCATTGATCTATTTTATTTCCTTAAATGAATAAAAATATCAAGCAGCTAAACATGCAATGTAGTACATGTAAAGAAAGCAAGTACGACCGTCGTCGGAATAAGTTCTTTTTGAATTCAACTCTAATCCCAGAATACCCAAGCAAATTTTACAAATCGACATAAGTACATCAAACCGAAAACCGGGCAATTTTGACTACCATTGATAAATTCTCTAAATTCGCGCAATCTCGAGTGCTAAAGTCAAGAGCAATCGATAATCGCCTCAGAATAGAGAGATTTAAGGAAATGAAACAAGCGTATACATATACGAAATTTAGTGAAACAATTTTACTACAAAGATAAAATCTATAAATAGAACAAATCGAGAGAATTACTACCTCAAATATTCCCTTTTGTTTCTCTGCTACCTAAGCTCTACGAGCTTTTGGTTGTAACTTGTCAAATTCGCATACACATGGCCTAACATCTTTATCTTCCTGTTCGCGTCCAAATTGATAGGGGAAAAAGGGAAAAGTAATGCGTCGGCATATATTCGGTAAGTTTTTAGCGTAATGCATGGAACCATTACCGATTCATTACCTGTTTATTTATGTCATAGGCTGGCAAGACATAGACAAGGGGAAGTTTGAGTTTTCAGTTTTGTAGCTTTATAAAAATCACTTTTTGGAAAGTCCGACATCGTATTCTCGCATTTCCGTCATCTAGGATGAATACGAATTGAAGCTTTGGCCGGCGGCCGATCGTACCTCTACATGACCCGGAGTGTGTGAATATTGCATGCTGAGTGATTGTGACGCTCATTGGATATTCCAATAGTGTATTCTCGCAGCTACTAATGAGAATTGGTGCTCTTGTATTAAACATTCATGGACTTTTGGAAAACGACTCGCAAGGAGAATAAATTTTCATTGTTCAGAATGTTTGCTTCATAATTTCTTTCCGGAATGCATTACAGCGATTCCCGTTGGGATAGTGCCCACAGTTTTCCTTCACTACTACTAACGCTTTGATTCAGGCAAATTACTTCAATTCTCACTGCTGCTACATTTCAAGTTCTCCAAAAAAATTTCATTTCGTTAGATGAACAATATGGGGCTGCTTAAAAGTACGGTGAAAAGGACTTTTCGTTTTGGCAAGTTTTATTCACCAACGAAAGCAAATACAACGATATTAGATCGGATGGCAGATCAAGAAGAATCAATGAAGAACTCAAAGAAACTAATCTACGACCAGGCGTTGAACACGGTGAAGGATCCTTGCAAGTATGGGGTTCTATATCAGTGGTTGGACCTGGGAATACTGATATAATTGAGGGAATAAAGGGCCAAATGATATATTTAAAAATCTTAAAAATGAATCTAAAATAAAGTGAAAATTGAAACATTTTTTATCATGATAACGATCCTAAGCCAGCAGTGTAGGGAATTGGCTCTATTATAGCTGTCCCCAAGTATTCATCGCCTGATCGCATTTGTGGAGTTGCTTAAAAGAAAAATTAAAAACAAAAGTCTATAACTATTAGAAATGTATTAAAAACAGGATTGATGGAAGAATGGGACCTAAATTGAGCCTTCTTTTTGTAAGCAAATTGTGGAGTCAATGCAAAATCGGCTCAACGGAGTTAAGAACCAAAAGATAATGCCCACTTAGCAATAATAAATAAACAAAAGTCCTATAAAACCGTTACCAGAAAAATTGTAAATTTTAGATTTCATAGAACGAGACACAATACAATGGGGTCAGCTTCATTGTAGAGCCTCTTCTTCCTAGCAGCAGTAAGCCACTTGGTCAAGAAACAAGCAATTAAAATTATCATCATCCCCCGAAAGGGAATAGGATAGGAAAGGAATCCCAAACCACACTCTCGACACATTCAATTTGTAATTAAATTATATAATAGTAAAAAGGAAAGCATAAATAGGATAAATGGAGAATAAAGAAAGTAAGATAGAGTTAGTTGATGGGAAGTTAGTGTAAAAGATGGATAATAAAAAAGCATGCAAAGAAGAAGAAGAAGCTCTTTCATAATATAAATAAAAATTAATTATAGGATTTTTTAGAAAACAAAGCGAGAGAAAGTGCTTCCCAGTCAGCAACAGAGTGCTGGTATGAGGGATGCAAAAAAATAGCAATTAGTAAAAAAAACTAGTAGTAAATAGTACGTAATTTACTTTACATGGTTCCAATGTGATTCTTCAGCAGCCTTTTAAAGACGGGAAAAGACCTAGCATTCTTTAAAGAGTTAGATAAATTATTAAAGATTTCCATAGCTAATCTAATAGGATCTTTATGTTTTCTATTCGTTTTAGCGATATCAAGCCTGAGATTATCTTTAAATCTTGTGTGATAACTGTGATAATCACAGTGTTTTATTGGACATATCGAAGATTTTATATTGTTATTGAGTATTTTATATATTATCTTAGCTTTTTCCATAAATATAATATCCCTTACATTGAATTTATTTGTTTGTCTGTATAGTATATCACTTGGAGTCATTCTATCAAGTCCATGCACTGCCTTGACTATCCTATTGAGTATTCTATGAATTGAGTCAATATTCATCTCTGAAGTTTGACTCCAATTCAAAATACCATAAGTAATCTTAGGCAGCACAAAAGAGTTGTATGTCATATTTTTTAGCTCTAAATCCAAGTAATATTTCATTCTGAACAGCCTAATCCAGAAAACCAACTTAGATTTCACATTACTTATGTGAGGGGACCAAGATAATCTATCATCAATAATTAGTCCAGAACATTTGTATAGCCTTTTTTCATTAATTCAATTTATTCTTTAACTTGTTCCGTTTTGATTTTGTGCCGCTGAATATGTTTTTTAATAAACACAAATTTCAAACCTATTTACATTCATATTAATTTTAATAACACCTCCTGCTCAAACTTTAAGTCAGCACGGCCAGTGCGAACGGCTCACCTGATTTCGTTGGAAAGTTTCGGCGATAAGAGAATTGAGAAGAAGTTTGCGTATTGAGTTGACGAGTGTAAAACTTAATTCAAAACGAAATTTTTTTCTGGATTCTCTTACCTCCGAGATTGATCAGCTCAACACTCGCATTCCTGTGCTCGGTCACTCGGATATATCTTTAGTTCGGGCATTTTATGAAATTTCAGAACTTTAGCAATGAATCAACAAATTAGTTTAACTAAAGTAAAAACAATTGATGGTACATGTATAATCGCACTCGAATCCATTCTCCATCTTCACCAGTCCAAACGGCGAGAAATACAGCAGCAATCATCTTCTCGTCCAGGAGATGACATCTGACTATTGCAGATTGGTAGTCAGATAAACGTGTGTCTTTTGAATTAGCGTAAATTAATTGATTTAATTGCGTGAATGAGTTATTTTCCTCCTCTAAGCGAAATGCATCTTACTACTTTCCTTATTTTCTATATGGCATATCTGAACCCGTCTGCGACAAATTGGCGCATGGTATGCAAAAAATTGGTCATTCCTGCTCTAGACCCACTCGTGGTTCTTGCTGTTTTAGTTTCTTAGCATCAAGCATTAAAAAATTAAGTTGACAAACTCGAGCTTCTTTTTCGGCCTACCCAAATATTTAAGTCACGAGTCCTCACTGTGTAATACTCAGGTAGATTTTAGCTTTATATTGCTCAATTTATACAAAATAATAAATATTGATGGTAAATAAAACACATCATTTTAATTAACACAGCCGAATTCACTCTCCAATAGCATGCAAATTAATTCTGAACTGGAAACTTATACTTCTTTGTGGGTTTCTCATTTATAAATCGCATAGTTATCTGAGACCTAATGCATATCGTATATATACTTAGATACACAAATAGGTACTCGGGTATATTTTGGACAACATTCCGTAATTTCAAAGCTAAAACATCCAAAATTCAATAAGTAGCGAAAATAATTTATGAAAAGTCCTTGCGTATTTTCATAAGCCACGGATACTACCGGAGGGTAATTTTGTTAGGATTCGATTAACGTAGATTTTCTTAACATCCGAATGATGGTAAATATATGTACCTCTATCGGTTTCAGTACTTTCATTGAACAAGCATTTTCACTGCAGCCCTAGTATTATTTTCTTTCAATGGCAAAAGTGACAAATATTTGTCGCTGCACAGGTGCTCGGATTTGGAATAAGAACCAAACAAACACATGTTTAGGTTTTTCCATAGAGCAAATGGAGTTGAGCTACAATGAACAAAGTTGGGAAAACACGTTAAGGTAATTAAATGTGTAAGAGATTATCTAGGATTATACGTCCAGGTAATATTCCCGCATTTTGGGTATCCGGATTTATTTATTTTCACACTTCTTTGTGGACAGTGTTTCTTAGTTACATGTAAATTGATTCAGGTACAAATTTTTAAACATAATTTGATGGGCGCACAATTCAAATTCAATCGTTTTCTCACATATTCCCCGTAAGGCGATTACTTTTACTTTGCGGAAAAATGTTTAAATAATGATTGATTTTTGTAACTATTTGAAAGCTGATGCAAACAAGAGTATTATGGACTGTGGTCAAATGGGAAATAAGGGACACTATACTTTCGAGCCTAACTTAGTCTTAGATTAAAGATTCAGGCAGTGTGGATAGAGTTAATTTCAATAGAAACAAATCATAACATTACAATTAGGCTAGGCATATTTTAATTATTGGCTAGAAATGAGAAAATTTGAGAAGACACATTTCCATTTCGTGTTCAAAAATTATTTAATATATGACAGTAGGCTAGGAAATTACAAACTGATTTAGAAGGTTTAATGTTGACACGAAGCAATACTTTACCGCTCACTATCCCATCACTAGTGATAGACTAGCAGATTCGAAAATTGATTCAGGCTTGAATGAGATTTGTTTGCCCGAATATCGCTTCAAACGGTTTCAAAACCGGCTTCAACCTACATAATCCAGGAATTATCTGGTGGTGGTAGGTTATTATGTCCACCTTAATGTTTGTCTGTTCGCTAGTACGCTTCACTCTTTTTTAAGTTCGTTAAGATATTCTGTTTTCCAGAATTCCTATTGCACACCCTTTACTAGTTTCCACTGGGATGCTCCTGAAATCTTTTATCTTGATCTGGTAAGGAGTTCAGTGGTTTTCCTTTCAAAAAATGTCCTGGTGTAAGAACAGTCAGGTTACTCGGGTTTGACGCAACTGGTGTAAAGGTGGCGAATTTAATACTGCTTCAACTTTTTCAATTATAGTGACTAATTCTTCATATGCTGTCTTCGCACATAATGTCATAAGTGACTTGACAGCCGCCTCCTAAATTCCTCCGAAATGCGGTGATCTTGGTGGGGAAAAATTAAATTGAATTTTATTTGATGAAGACGTGTCTGCTATTTTTTGTATTGTAAATTTTTTCCAGGTTAATCTTAGCTCCGAAGAAATAAGTTCCGCTTTCACAGAATATGTCTTGGCATAATCCGCGAGGTGCAACGAATTAGTTTAGTGCTCTGAGAAATCTGTCAGTTGAAAGATTGGAGACCACCTCCGAATGTACTGTTTTAGTAGTGAGGCAGCAAAATACTGTAATGTATGTCTTTTGAGGTCTTTTACCGCGGGTCTTATAGTATTTCATAATTAGTCCACAAAAGTCAAGACAAGTACAAAAACAGGGTATAATTAGTTCTGAGGGCAGTCGGCCCATTAATTGTTTCATCCAGTTGTAATCTGGCTCGATACATGGCACACAATTATTGAGTTTCGACCTGGCCAAGTTTCTACCTTGAAGAATCCAGTATTCTTAACGAGGGAATGCAAGCTGAGCCTGTGTTCCGACATGCAGATGTTTTAAGTGCAAATGGCTCATCAGCAACTTTGAAATGATACTACCACCTGCTTGACCGATGTTTGGCTTTATCAGATAACTCGCATGCTTGTAATCGTCCACCCAATGGTAGTAGTCCCATTTGATCAATAAATGATGTAAAAGCAGCAATTCGGCCACTATTTTTGATCCTTCCTTCTTTTTTCAATATAGTGATTTGTAAAATCACAAAATAATCTCATGGCTTGCTTGAGTTCATTGACTTGTAAGATGGCTGGAATCGAGTAATTTTTTAGCTTCTTTTTAAACACCTCGGTTGCACGATCATTACTGCTGTTACACGTTGTAACCTTTGGAAAGAATTTTTATAATTAATTCTCCTAACTTGTACAAAAATTTTTAAATTGTTCAAGTTGCTGAATCCTTATCTGTATTGTAGCCAGTTGTCATGTAAATTAGCGAATATCTGTGCCTTCCACAGTTTTTGCAAGAAAATTTGCCCAATTCAGATAATAGAGCTCACCAATTCCATGGAGTCAAACTAGTGCGCCATATCTGACCAAACAAATCGTTTAGTTATTTTTGTACATAAGTACCAGTAGCTATTACAAAGAAGTCCCTAGATGGGTTCCACATTAGTCCTAGTGTTTTAATATGCCCTTCTGGACATATTGAAACACTTGGACTAATGTGGACAGCTTATTTGACTCTCAAGTTCTTCTTGTGGAAATTGAGCTATCAGTGCTGGGTGGTTTGAGCACCACTTTCAAGGCTTGAAACCCCCCGAGTTTAGCATATTAATCAACTCGGACAATCGGAAGTATTGAATTTTCTCAATTGAGTTTTTCCTTCAATATTAAAAGGTGTAATTTTTGTACTTCTTCGTCAACTAACATCTGGCGGTGCATCTGAGCAATGTTTGCGGAAATCGTAATATAATATCAAATACCAAACGGGACAAATAATGCGTAAACATACTCCCCGTAAGCATTCCGCATAATGCATGGAAGCATTACAGATCCATACCCAGTTCATTTCTTTTTAACATTGGATGTCCTAGGCTGGTAAGATATACACAAGGGGAACTTTGAGGTTTCAGCTTTATAGCTTTATAAAAAGAGCTTTTTGGAATGCCCGACATTGTACTCTTGCATTCCCGGCATCTATATAGGAAATGTGTATTGAAGCATGGACCAGCGGCCGATCATACCTCTGCATGACCCGAAATGTGTTGATAATGCTTACTGAGTGATTGCGACTCTCATTGGAATTCCAATAGCGTATTGTCGTATTACTCACTATTCGTTACTAGAGGGATTTTGTGCTGCTGCCAGAGCGTAAGAAAATAGTTCCTAACCAGCGTACCAACTCCGCATATGCATACGGACCAAAATTCTAGTGATCTAACCTGAGATTATGTTGTTGATCAGACTGGAAAGTTGGAAGAAATCGCATGGAACAGAAAGAGATGCAAGATAAGATTCGACAACTCAGGCTAGATTTTTCGTTGCTCACATACGGCTCACTCTCGCAAAAAATACCAGAACACTCTCAGGTTGCTTTGACAGATAATGCATGGCGTAAATGGAGGCGCAATTTCAAGGTCAATGTGGTTTTTTGGGAAAATGGAATAAGTTGGTACGCTGGTTAGGAACTAACTTCCTACGCTGTGCTGCTGCTTTGATCAGTGGCCAAGCTTGCCTCTGCATGACTCTTAATTAATAGTATACTATGAAGTTTACTTACCCGTGATGATTTGAAGTGCTTTGAAATATTCGTCTTTCAGTTTTGTATAGCACACATTATCCATTGCCGATCTATGCTCGCAAGTTCTTTCCCCCTTATTTTTGCGAGTAATTTTTATAGGTACATCATGAACTTTATGGAAAATAGCTTTCAAGCTTAACAACTGTATTGCCAAGAATATTTGAATGGAATTGTTTTTGTGGGATGATTAAAATAGAAAAATTATTTTAACTGCGCGATTTCGAAAGCATGCGCTGTTTCTCATCAGACATCAGCTCAAAGCGCATACTCCAGCATAATTTTTCAACCGAATTTCCAGCAGATTTGTCAGGTTCAGCTACTATGTGAATTCCGTCAAAATTTGGTAACTGAATCAGAATTTATAGGGCAAAAAGCAGTTTTTTTCTACGTGATTTTTCAGGATAGCACTATTGGCATAGGGTTGCCTAAATTTCAAAATCACTTCTATCAGACCTGTCCCTACTTAAACCAATATGTTCTGTGAATTTCATTTGCATATGATTATCGGGTTGTAAGTTCTCGTAAACAGAAGTTTCTTATGCTAAAATATAAGTAAATTGTCGAAGGGTTATCGTTCTTGTCCGATATGGAATTTCACAAGTTAGACAAAACATAGGATTTAACCATGAAGCTCTTTTTTTTACAAAAGTGGATAATTTTTTAGGAGACTTGATGATTTGAAAGTTTTCACTTTCAGTTCCTGCTGTAGCTACAGGGTTACGAGCAAGTTCATAAAAAACTTCATAGGTCTACAATTCAGTAATATTAATGTGTGTTATAAGTTTCGTAAAGATCTGAGAGCTATATCAAAAGTTATCGCAAATCAAAAAATTTCAAATTTTCTCGATCTTATTATAGGCACCTGGTGCATACATAGCGTCCATAATTATTAAAATGTTATAATATTCGTATTTGAAAAACGTTCCAAATTCATCTCGAAAACTATTTATTGAAAATTATTTGCCGATAGAATTATAGGGAAATTCAAAACATCGCTAAAATGCCCGCCGGCGCTAAACATTAACTATCAAAACATTAACTATCAACATTAACTATCAAAAAATTTGTTGATAAAATATAGCTTCCCTTTGGCCAACCCAAATTTTTATGTTATGAGCCGTAATCTAGTAGAACTCATTGGCGATTAAAAGAAAAAGTGAAATGCATAGGGAAAAATTGTTTCGCGGTTTATATACTTCATGTAGTAGGTATCTACAATTAGCCTAAGCCTTCACTAGCAACTGGCTTAAACTAAGATCTTGCTTAGTTTTCGGAAACTTCCAAAAACAGAAAAACGCTGATTCACTGTTATTGCACTTTATAGCTTGGAGTTCAATCATTCTGCTACCATACTCTACTTCGGTCCATTCACGTTGCATCTTTAAGTAAACCTGATTCCTTTGTCGCTTACTAATAAGCTAACATTGAGCTGGCCCAACAAAATACTCCATTGGTTTCTGTTAAATTTTCGCTTTAATAAAGTTAAACTTATCACGGTGAAGTGCCGCATTAATGTAGTTACTTTTCAATTAAATTGGAATTGGCGCTGCCTCTCAAACCTGCAACAAAACTGACTTACTTTGGGTAATCATTCAAAGCAGTTCCTCTACAAGAGTAAAATAAATATCATTCTGCCTATGACGTTCCCACTCTAATGGTGGATGCCAATATGTTACAGTGGTCCTCGCGTATTATAACCGCTAAGAGGGAGTTTACACATGCGTATTCAAGCGTATTTCGTTTACACGAGTCAGCTCAAGTCCAGTTTAAGAGAGCCGGTCTAAAGCGAAAGAGGTTGAATATGTTGATTCATGTACAATACATTTTATAATGCTTTCCTTTCGCGCATTGTCATTTGTGGTTGATTCGTGGATGATTATTTTAAAATATGATGATGTGGATGATAGGTTTAACCCCTATTGAAAAAATTTGAATAGATTTAAAGTTATATACAGTTATATACCTAAATATATACAATTTTCAGATACCCCTTTATTTCTGCGTTTGAAGTTATAGCCCATAAAGCATTTACTTGTTTGAGCGATTTATCACAAAGACACTAAACTTTCTATTATTTTTATAAATTTTTTTTCTTCATTCAACTTTTATTTTTGATTCTGCAGATTTTAATAACAATCTGGCATGTTCTTGCGAATACAAAATTTGACTGCTAATTGGGAAAATTTACTACGATGCTTGCCGCTGTCAAAGTGTTAATCCCGATTTCAACTGCACCCAGGCTTACTGTTTATATATGCCAAAAACATGTGAAAATTTAAGTTTCATCGGATTGGTAGCTTAGTTCGCTAAGGCACCAATCCAAAGCGGCGATTTGCTGCACACGGGTTCGAATCCTATGCATTTGTTGATACGATAAGAGCAAAAAACGCCTCGCGCTAACAACAAAGCCAGAAATATATCACACCTGCCTCACATTGAAATTAACCTACTCTGCGAATTTCGTTTTGATCCGATGACTGCATTGAAATTTATAGGGGTATAAAGAAATTTAGGGTTACCAGTCGCAAAAGTTTTCAAATTTTCGAACACTAAATATTTGTAGTTTATTGTCACTACAAGATCATTACCGTTCAATAATTCGACGATAAAATTGCTTAATAAAGATATTGCAAATAAATACATGGTTTTTTAACCAGATTCCTTCTGAATAATGTCTATAATAAGTTCCATTTATCATATGAAATTCGTTTTGATTTCACGACTGCACTGGAAGTTGTAAGGCAAAAAGCTTTTCCTGAGCGAATGTTCAGAGCCCAAGACACCAAAATTACCATAGCTGGCATCACCAACCGAATTTTTCAACTAAATTTCTACCAAACACGGCTTACTGTAAGGTTCAGCCTCTGTGTCAGTTTCATGCAAACCTGGTAACTGAATCAGAATCCATAGGGCAAAAAGCAGTTTTTTTTTCTTTATAATTTTTCAAGATGGCACCACTGGCACAGAATTGCCCACGTTTCCAAATCGCTTTTGTCAGACTTAGTCTTACTTAATACCAATCCATTCTGGGCATTTTAACTGTATCTGATAATTGGGTCGTGAGTTCTCGTGATCAGAAGTTTTTGATGCTTAAAATATAGGTAAATTGGAGGAGGGTTACCGTTCTTGTCCGATGTGGAATTTCAGAAGTTTTGCTTTAGTTGTATAAACAGAGCATAAGATTTCTATATGAGTTGGTTTTCACTGTAAAAGACGAACATTTTTCATTAGAGTCGATGGTTTGAAGGTTGGTTTTAATGCGGCCAAAACTCGGCGCTTGGATTCTTCGTCATCCAAAGAATACTTTTCTGTTTTTCCCCCTCAATTTTTTTCAATTTTTTTTTTTATGAAAACTGCTCGAAATGGGTTAAAAAGTGTTCCTCCACAAAAATTGAGATGGAAAAATGCATTTAAAAAAAAAAAATTCCGATTTTAAAATTTGTTTTTCATTTTTATGCGGCAGAATGAGTTTTTTAAAAGTTAATGTTTTGTTAGGGGAGCCTGCTGCCCCCCCAAACCACATCGCTAAACCAATAACCCAAAAAAGATATTAAGAATATAAAACTTTTGCCTATTACCAATATCATAATGATATATACATTGCCATTTACATCGAGAGCTCATTATACTGTTATTAATCATATAAACAAACTAATTGTATACAAAATTATTATTGTAATAGCTTAATTGTAAATTGCGGGGGGGCAGACCCCCCAACAATAAGTTTCTATGAATACATAGAAACTTATTACCACATACAAATTTACTCATATATACTTACTCATATTACCACATACAAATTTTAAAAAAAATTAAAAAATTAAAAAAGAATTTTTATTTCTTTTAAACGTGTTTTTCCATCATGATTTTGGTTAATTACTACTTTCTAATCAATTTTAGAAGCATTGCAACAACAAAAAGTGAATAAAATGGAGGGGGAAAAACAGAAAAGTACCGACTTCTGCATAATTTGCCTCGCACCGATTCCCAAAAAATTGACCAAATCGAATTCAATTAAATGTAATGAGTGTGGCCGTGAAGTGGACTTGAAATACGTGCCAATATTACGACTAGTTATTTCACTTGTGTGAATTTTGAATCAGAATGAAAAATATTTTGACTTTTTTTTTATTTCTGAGATCAAAATAAACATTTGTAATAATTGGATATTAATTTTTTTTCAATTTTTGAAATAAATCCATAATGTTACACCTCACCCCACAAACTATGCCCATCTTCAAATAGACCTGCAGCATGTTGTAATTTTTTGGTCGTCCTTGACGTCATTTTGAACTTAAATGTCAAGCTTTCTAATGAAAATACAGTGCAATTTGCGCGTTTTTCCGCGAAACGAGCAAAAAATTGTGCCACTTCACCCCAGTCTACCCTAATATTAACCGCAATCAAAGTCAGCGAACACCACTTTATTTAGATATGGAGTGTTTATGGCTTTATATATTATTTCAAACCTATTTTTGGAGACTATGCAGAAACGATAAATATCTTAGCTGTTAGAGGGAGTTTCCACTTGCGTCCATACGTTCAAACCGGTTTTTTTTAAGGCGGAAGTAAAGCGGAAGTACAAATCAACATACCCAACCTCTTTCACTTCACCCCCGCCTTCAAAAAGCTCCGTTGAACGCACAGACGCATGCCTAAACTTCCCCTTACATATAGCTACTAAACACTTTATTCATTTATCTAAATTAGTGCGATTCTCATAATTTAGATCTCAAACTCTTGGGCCCATTTTACACATGCGTTCATCAGTATAAACCGGTTTTTTAGAACTCCTGCCTACTAAAAAAAACCCGGTTCAAACTGATGGACGCATGTGTAAAATGGGCCTTGGTGATAAGAATTTCATAGATAGATCTTGATGCAATTCATCCTTTTGGTTTTTTATAACACCTACCGAAATTTGTTCCGCTTATGTATAATGAGCTTAAGAAAGAGAAAGTAGCATAGAAATATATCCTCCATAGCTACTAGTCTCCGATAAGATAATGACATTATTATATGTACTAGCCTATAAATAGCTTAACTATCCTGAACTCAACACCGAAAGTAAAATAGCTCAAGTACACAATTTATCACGCCTATACATTTCGGCAGGCATATGATTGGCAGTAGATAAATCCATTGGGGATGTAACTTTCTTTGCCATGCCCAGTTTCACTCTGCTTTCTTTACTCCGTACATATTGAAAATTTTTTTCTCTAAATCAAGCCAATGAAAATGAAATGCTGGACTAACTAGATAACATAATATAAGAAATGATAACTCTCACTGGGTATAACTAATACCCAGTGAGAGCCATAATGACTAAATTAGTAAAAATATTTCAGGTTCGTAAATGAATGCAAGCAGTAAAATAACATTTAAACCGAGATAATTTTTTATATCTGAAAATCGAATATATACGTTCGGATCGAGGTATATTCGGAAAAACGATAATTGTTCGCTCAAGGCTATAAATTTGTACCTATGTATATCAAATATGTGCGCATCAAACAGATTATCTGAATAGATTTAAAGTTGAAGATTTTCCACACCACTTAATAATATGATTATGGTAGTTTTATTGAGTAAAATATTGCGTCTGATAAATATACTGTCACTGTGATTAGCGTTAACCAAAAATCGGCAATGCGCACACCTCCAATAAAGTTAAATTGCCTGCTTTTGATATACGAATGATAAATGTTTAGTGTAAGTTAATAATACGGAATTTACTTTATGTATAAACGCTTTGTGTAACATGAAAATAAATTTAATCGAAGTTTGGCACTAATAGCTTAGTTTTAAATGTCACTAGGATCTTATGAATTAATTGAAATGAAAGTAAATTTACCCTGGAAGAGCATTCCTCAACGCACTGGGATAAAAAGAAGTGGGCAAAAAAGTTGCACCCCAAGGCGGAATAAACACTGGTGACCAAGTAAAAAGCGGTGAAGCATTTGGAGGCACAAGACTATCGATTTTCTTCTTGATCGATGCTGCTTGTAAAGAATCATCGATTGAGGTAGAGGGAGATGATGAAGCGGAGGAACTGTCTTTTTTCATTTCAATTTCACTTGCAGATTCTGCCATAGTAATTTACTGTTTTTCACATGGATGTCAAGTTGGAATTTTTAAAATGGCACTTAGTACACATTTGTTTATTTTCACATGACACAATAAGGCGTATGTAATAATCACAAGGTAAATTGACCGAAAACGACATTAGAGCTAATCGCGCACCAAACGAAATGTCTAAACCACTTGAAATTCTATATTCTACTAACGACCAAACCATGAGTGGATACTCAGCCCACACATATATCTTACTTTACTAAAGTGCTATCTGATCCTTCCCTCCGAATATAGCGCATCGTCCAATCCTTAACATGAAAAAGCATACACCCTTACAATAGTTTTTCTGCATGCAAGGATAACGTGTAGGCCAATCACAAAACGGGAATATCAGTGAGATGTATTCTATTTGAGAGTTTTCATCGTGTGAAAGATGGTGGGCGTGGCGCAAAATTGAATACGGTATCCTGAGCTTGAAAGGACTTCAAACTAAGTGAGAACATAAGAAGCTTTCATGCCTTATTATTTCCTGTGGTAATTACTTATATAATATACAATATTAATTAGGTTGCAACATAACAGTAAGCTTTCTAAATTTTATATACATAGTGATTAGTTGAAATTATGTGCTCTCTTTAACATTTACAATTTGAATAGATTGTGTTGTTTGTTTATGTCCATTGCGTTGCAAAACATGCTGATAATGACAACTGGTGTTAGTGATAATGACAACGCTTTATAGTTCTTTACGCTTCATAATAATTTTTAGATAATTTAAATAAAACGAAATTTAATCTTAGTTGGATTTCCAAAAGAAACTTCATAGGTTAGTCATTTTAGACTTTCTTCAAATAAATCCAATTGAAGTTTTTTCAACGGATATTTGCTTAAAATAAGGTTAGTAACAAAATGTGGACAAACCATACCCAAGTCGGGTGCGCAACAATAGTTATTAAAGGTCAAAAGTCAATCAAATCAGTTTTTCTTAAATATCTCTTTAACTACAGTGGCTGACAGCCAAAATGATGTGGCCAAGTATCTTATGAAAAATGATCAATATCTGTCAGCTTCTGAATGAAATAAAGAAAAAAAGTTATGAGGAATTGCAGATTTAATGTTTATTTATCATTTAAGTGAAAATATAACAAAAAAAATAATGCATTACGAAACAAAGTAATAAAATCCAGAAAAATGCCGATTTGGGCCTAACAGACAAAATGATGTGAAATGGTTTTTCCTAGAAAAAATTGTATCAAGCTCTTAATATCTTATAAAATTAAAAAATATTACTTCTATTATATCGTGGGATAGCCTTTCTGCTTAAGAACCGCGTTCAATCTGCGGGGCATCGATTCCACCAAAGATTTTATGTACTCTGGCTGAATTTGGTTCTTCTCTTCCTGCAAAGCTCTTTTAAGCTCCTGTCTGTTGTTAATTTTGTGTTTCCTGATGCCTTTCTCCAACTCTGACCACAAATTCCGGAGACTGTGGAGGAGTTTGAATACCATGTGGGCAATTCCAAAAGAGCTACCTTTGAGCGAGTTGGGAGGAATGCTTAGGATCGTTGTCCTGATAAAATCGAACATTATCCCTTATATTGAATTTTTCTGCAATTTGCAGTAAGTTTCCTTTCAAAATATTCAATTACTAGTGTTTGTCTGTGATACCATCGATGAATGCCAGATTTCCAACCCCTGTTTGCGACGTAGATGCCCATACCATAACATGTCCACCTCCGTGTTTCATAATGGCCCTTAAATGTTTTGGATTGAGATCTGTATTTGGTTGCCTCCATACCAGTGATGCCAATTTAGCTATTTTGTAGCTAGATTTAGCTACAAAAAGAACCTGTTTAGCTACGTAATTTTTCATTTAGCTATTGGCTACAAATTTAGCTACAAATTTATAGATTATAGATAATTTAAATTTTTGCTTGGATGCATTAACTTACACTAGTTTATTAATATTTAAAACACTCAGTGTTTAAAAATAATTTCCTCAAATTCTAAGGTAATCGCCAATGCTTTGGGTAGTACAATAGTACTATTACTATGTACTATGTCTTTAGAACAATAATAATCTTCTACGAACAGCTTTATTTCTTTTGTTCGGTGCGAAGAAAAACCGAGAGCTTTAACTCATTAGGAATAAACTAAAATAGGTAAGATAAACGAAATATGTTTAATATAGAATACACATTATCTGCCTAAATTTGAAGACAAGAACCAAAAAATTCAGGCGTAGACATAAAATTGAAATAAAACGTAGACAAAGTGTTCGCACAAAACTCTAGAAGACATTAGAAATCGTGCTCAGTAGTAAAATCAAACGTTAGAATTGTGCTAGCTATGTTTTTTTTTTCTTCATTTCGTAGAGTTTTTCAACACAGCAAAAAATAAAGACTATATTTTCTGAGTTGGGGGCAGTTTGTTTCCATACTTCACATCGGATTTGAAGGCAGATTTTGATAACTGTATTTCCAGTATTTTAATTGACGAGTCTACGGACATTTGAGTGATATTTAGCAAAAATTTATTACAATTTACTTGAAAGAGCTAGAAAGGGGAGCTGTTGAAAGTATTACTACTGCCATAAACACGTGCTTAGAAAACTACATCCTACATATTACAAATATGACAGATAAAGCAAGTGTTATGGTCGGAGTCAATAACGGTGTATTAAAAAAAATAAGTCGTCAAAATCCTTTTTTAATATTAATAAGATGAGCTTGTCATTCCGTTCAGGTTTCAGTTTCTGCAGCTTGAGGATCGTTTCTTCCCCAAACCTTAAAGTTTTTACCTGCAGAAATTTATAATTGGTTCTCTGAATTCCTCTAAAGATGATACGGAGTTCGTAAACGAGGTGGTTGTCAATAACGGGATCAGTATCAAGGATCATTAACCAATAACTATGGCTAAAACTCCACTTCAGCATAGTCCAAACATCAGAAGAATGTTATTTAGCAAAAATGATTTACTTGGAGTATAACAATCAAAAACCTTTTATATCTCCTATTTCTTCAACCCATTTTAAAGGATGAATAAAAAATAGAATAGAATTCTGTTGAACTTAATAAGCTCTTCAACGATTTTTATACTCTTTTATACTGTTAACTTAATAAACTACTCATAATACAATGTACATTCAATATTTTTCAATATCAATTATACACATTAGCTTAATAAAACTGTTTTCCAGAACCTTGAGTTTTTTATTGTTGAATTTAGCTACACTTTTTAGCTACAAAGTGAACATTTTAGCTATTTTTAGCTATTTTTTCCCTCAAATCTAGCTACAACGGCTGGAAAAAAGTTGGCAACACTGCTCCATACATATTTTTGCCCCCCAGATCCAAATAAATCAAATTTTGCTTTCATCAGAGAAAATGACGGTTTTCCAAAAAGCAGTATCGTTTCTCAGATGTTCATGAGCGTAATCAATCCTGCGCAATCTGTTTTTGCGATTGATGTAAGGTTTCTTCCGGGCAACGCTACCATTTATATTGGCATCCCTGAGTATCCTCCTTATAGTTTGGGGGTTGCTGTTTCTGCCGAGAGTTCTTTCAGCAAATTCTGATTATTTCACGATCCAATGGCAATCCGTTTCAGAAAAAATTTTGTTGCAAGCTTTTTTGACTCATTTTCCTATACGATTTTCGCACAAAAAACACTCAACAATATGCTGCACTATTGAAGCACTCCTTTTAATAATCTCAGCAATATTTTTTGAGATTTCCCATCCTTGAAATGGTTTATTATGAGCTGCCACTCTTCAATAGAACCCATCGTGAATTAAATGTCGTTTTGTTCCTTACAGAATAATGATTTCGTTCAAAAACCGAGGTCTGGTTGATAGTCATCATGTTTGCAATGCGATATTCTTTCCTCACAAACGGATTATTGGAATTAGCGGTACTTTTTCTAGGAAAAAACAATTTCACTTTTTAGAAATATGGATAGAACAAATTTATTTAAACCTTTTGTACATGATTAATTATCATTTTAATAGCATTGTCCAATTTTTTATGCGAAAATATCGACAAACAAACCGGTGACAAAGGTTTTTCAAGAACGTCTCTGGAAACAGACGATTTGCTGTGTTCATTGTATCTCAGCTGAAAATTATCGGAAATCAAAAAACAATAAAATTTAGTCAAAAAATCATCAAACCCTCCTCCCAACGTTCTCTGATTTTCATTTTTCTCATTTTTAAATTTTTGGTGGTCATTTGAAGTGAAAATTGTTATTTTTCATGAAAAAATTGGGTGTTTTGTAGGTCAAAAGCCCCCTTAATGTAAAAAAATGCTAAAACTTATCATTGAAGGGAAGTATTTTACATGTAAAAAGTGTGTGCCGAGTTTGAAATGAATCAATAATGTGGTTTTTAAATGCAGGTGAACACGGACTTTTAAAAAGTGGTTTTGAGAAAATGGCTTCTATACTCCGAGCTGTCGGAGCTACAATTATAGAGGAGATGCGCCTAAATATTCAGTAGCTTCGAAAGTTTTGCTCTGATTGACTTCAAATTTTGGGACTATATTCTTGAAGCGTTTAACTATAAGATCCACAAGTGTACTCAATCAACTCCAAAATGATGCAAGGTGCGACATGCAGATGGGGTGCAACTCAGACCTGCAGGGTAACCAAAATCATGTGGGGGTCATACAATCTCGAATTAACGTGGACTGACTGCAAACAACTGGTTGCTATCATTACCTGCCATTGTCTTGTAGCAGCACATGCTATGAAAATGGGACTCCAAATCAAGAATGTTAAGAGTAGGGGGCCTCAGAAAAAATCCAGCGTTTCCTGTGCCACTGCCCGGGGAAAACCAGACTGCGATACTTCGGTGAGCCCTGGCTGGTGGATCTCTTGCACGTGGCGGAGCAAAACCTGAAGGACATCCTTCAGTTTGTGAAAAACTCCGGGGCCTTTGATGGCCGCTTGAACTGAGCTTTCCATTTATCTGGTATCACTATGGACCAGTAGGTCTATGTTTGGCCTTGTGCCAGCCAGTACAACCTAACCTAACCTATCTTCTTCCAACAATTTTTAAATTTCATTTATTACTTTAGTGATATTTTTTATGCGTTTGTTATAGAGTTCGTTCGTTGAGTAATAAAAGACTTAAGTAGGTGTAAGAACAAAACCGAACAATTTAATGTAATCGTTAACTTAGCAGTCAAGTTTCTGTATGAGAAGTGATCAGAATCTCAAAGCTCTTCGTAGTCAAATGTAAACTCGACATAATTGTTTTAACCAAAACTTGGCTGAGAAGTAATGGTCGATTCTCTCATCCCATGTACTATATCTTTCGAAATGATAGAGAAATTAATATCGACGGCGGTGTAGCTATATGCATCAGAAAAGGCATTAAGCATTACGTGCTATCTGTTATCGCTACTAAAGTTTTGGAAACTATCGTTGTGAAACTGGACGATTGCAATACACACCTAGTCGCAGTATAGTAACGTTCACACAGTCCGCCAGGAAGACATTCCTTTGTTCACTGAAGAATAACTACGAAACGCGCGTGTCAGATTGAAGAACCGAAAAGCCCCAAGCCGGATAATATTCTAGTAGAAATCCTAAAAGTAGTGGTAGAGAGACACCCGTCAACATTACTACGTATGTACAATGAATGTTTACTAGCGGGTGTCTTTCCATTACCCTGGAAAGTGGCGCGACTTGCCCTAATTTCAAAGGGAAAGAGAGATCCTAACGCACCATCAGCGGACAGACCTCTCTTCATATTTGATACTGCGGGGAAACTTCTGGGAGGATTGGCGGCTATACGATGAGCTGCCAACCTTTCGAAAAACCAACATGGATACCGCAGTGGCCACTCAACAATAAGTGCCATCCGCGAAGTAATTAGCGCAGTAGATTGCGCAGACGCCGCTTGTCATCGGGCTAGACCCATAATATTTTTGGTAACACTGGACGTCCCTAACGGTTTTAACTCGGCGAAATGGACAGACATATTGGATTCTCTTCAGTGACATTTTCAAATAAAGGAATACTTGCTGGCAATGGTACGAGACTACTTGAAAGATCGCCATTTGATTTATGAAACAAATCAGGGAACTGTACGCAAAGCCATTAACGCTGGAGCAGCACAAAGGTCCATTCTCGGGCCAGACCTATGCAATATTGCGTATGATGGTCCCTTACGTCTTGAAATACATGAAGACGTGCTCTTGGTGGGCTATGCTGATGATATAGCCGCCATCATCACGTCAAGAAGCTCAATCAAGTAATGAGAAGGGTTGAAGCCTGGATTGAAAGCCATGGTCTCCAGCTGGCGATCGCAAAAACTGAGATTGCCATGCTGACCAAGATGAGGATACCAACTATTATACCCATTACGGTTGGCTCTGAAGTACTTGAGACCAGAAAATTAGCTAAGTATCTTATAGTGATGTTGGACTCGAAGCTGGCTTATGGAGAGCACATCCGTAAAGTATACGATAGGGCGCTACTGGCTGTTATCTCGCTTGAGAGGCTCATGGCAAACGTTCGCGGTCCTAGTCCGAGTAAACGTAAGCTCCTTATGACGTCCAGCGTAGGGGAGCGCTGCGAATTGCAAGCAGCTACAGAACAGTTTCAGGAAACGCTCTGTTAGTGATAGTGGGAGTAATCCCAATTGATCAATTGCGAACGAACGCAGGGAGGTGTTTCTGAACAGAGCAGAAGTGGGATGAGAAATTTTGGCTGCTCAAGCACGAGCGTGAACGCTTGAGCTTTGGGAGGAGCGCTGGGCTACGAGCTCGAAGGAAGCATGGACGATTAGGCTGATTCGCGCCTTAAAACCTTGGCTTAATCGGTGAAATAAACTTCCACTAGTGCCAGTTCCTATCAGGCCACGACTACTTCAGGAAATACCTTCACAGAATGGGGAAAGTCAGGACGGAGCTCTGTACGTAGGTACTATGCTAAGAAAAGTGATGACGCTTTGCATACCTAAGAAAGGAGCGACACATGCTTTTCTTTGCAATTGGCCCTGTGACGCCAGAGTCAATCGTGGAGATGATGCTACCATCAGATGACACCTGGTCAGCTGTGTCAGCATATGTGGAGCTGGTATTGCATTTAAAAAAGGTCAAGGAGGCCACACAGACTCCTGACAGAACGGAAGTAAGCCAATGGGACACCTGCTGGGTGGAAGTAGCACGGCCGAGTTGAAGTAATGCGAAAGCGGTTCTGGCTCGGACCTCCGTGGTCGGCGGGTGATATTTTTTAGTGAGTACGAATCTCACATAATCTTGTATCGTTCGCAGGATACCTATTGAAGGTTTTTGACATCCGCTCCCAAAAAAAAAATTATCCAGGTACGAAGCTGGACAGAATTAAACTACAAACTTTTGAGTCTGATTTAAATATCGTAGTGAATTCTTTTGGTAAGTTTATTATGTGTGGTGATCTGAATGCTAAACACAGACAGTGAAAATGTGTTAGAGCACACAAAGCTGGTCAAATATTTATTGATCTGGTTCGTTCAAAAAATCTATTTCTACATATTTCAACTAAATCCACATACAATTCGCCAAGAGGAATCCATCAGCTCTTGATCTCGTAATTAGCAGCGGAACAACATGTATCTCCCATTCAATCACTCTAAATAAACTTTCGTCACCGCATCTTCCAGTAGCATTTCATTTCGATCAAATTAAAAGGTCAATCACAGGCAGCCCATATACATCCTCGTATAAGAAAACTAATTGGGTGCAGTTCCCTCAAATTATGGATAATCTATTCAGTCTTGATTCTCTTATCCTAGTACTAACTGAATCCGAAAAACAGGTAGATTTATTGCTTAACTCATTTTACAATAAGGTACGTACCGTAATTACTAAAAGTACTCCAAAAGCAATTAAACCATCGATACAACCTGAGCCCATCGATGAACAGACTATTGTACTGATTATTTTAAGGAATCGTTATAGACACATTTAGCAAAGGACGAGGATTTCCGAAGCCAAAATTATGGTCAATATCAATAGCTTTACAAAATTAATTCGCTGCCGCATTAGCGAGCAGCGTGATGATGCCTGGAACAAAAAAAATGGCAATGATAAAAACAAGGCAACAAGCTAATGGGCTCAGCAATTACACTTCTGACAATTTATATAACTAGAAAACTCTGCAAGAATTAAACCAAAAATTCACAAAAAAATAGTTCATCCCATTACAGAAACCACAGCACCAGCACCCATTATCGAGATACCATATTTTATTCCCACGCAGCCACATTTCAACGATCTTTCCTACTTTTAATTGCGATTGAGGACACTCGATCTTAAAAGGGGAATAGTTAAGAATGAATCAATCAACAAAGTAACAACCATCAGCGAAAATCAACACGAGCGACCGACATGAACAAATTTCCCGAAAATACATCAGCAGTTGTGACCGACGAATCGATTAATTGGATCAGCAAAAATAACACACACAAAATACATGGCAATCACCTGTAAATGCATCAATAACTTGTCAGCATAACATTATTATATATTGAATATATAGAATTGTTTAGACTCTCAGCTCAATACAACCAGTTGTGAAATAAAGGTATTTTTTTTTAGAACAAACTCTGAGTTTTTGATTTACATATAATTTTCATATTACTCAATAATATGTAACGAACGAATTGAGTCCATTCGCTCCGGTGAGGCAAACAAAAAACATTGAATCATTCATTCCTTCACTTGCTCGAGTAACAAAACTGAAATAAAATACGTTTTTATTATATCAAACGTTTATATTTTTGTCGATTTTACGAGCCTTAGCATATGTTAATCAAATTCAAGTGCACTAAAAGGCCTCTATACACAAATAATACTATTCCCATGTTTCTAAGCAATAAACATTTATTTCACCTTGCACACCTTTACTCTTACCTCCGAAGTAATTGAACGGGTAAAATTACTCGCACGTTCAAGTAAATATGAGAACAATACATTCTTTTGTACTACTAAGTGCTTGGCACAATTTTCAGTCCCTTTAAAAGCAGATTTTTATTACTTGAAAGCGATTAATGGTTAATTTGCGTGAATGAAGCATAGTCGATTCTTGAAAAATTGTGATCCAAAGGGTGCAAACTTTCACCGTGAGAAAAGTAACAAATGTTTACAAGAGTGCGTTTTTATATTGAGCCACATACAGTAAAAAGACTTTAAGACATTAAGCAAACATTCTTTTCTTATATAAATAACGCCCCCTGTGTAGTGGCATTTTGTAGATTTTTTTAACAGAATATAAACTATGCACTAAGCATTTTATTTCGAATAAAATTTAGACGTAAAACCACTTTAACCTATGCATATATAAATTTATATATATATATATATATATATATATATATATATATATATATATATATATATATATATATATATATATATATATATATATATACATAAACGAGGGTTAATCCAGAAGTAATGATAATCCATATAAACCAATGTGATTAAACTTAAAAAAATATTTATTTTTCAACAAATCCAGGATACCCATAGAAATTTTTTTTTGTCTTCACTCTCCCAAAACGCGCCAACAGCGGCCATCACTTCGCTATCATCTTCAAATTTCTTGCCCCGAAGGTGTTCCTTGAACTAAGGAAAGAGGTAGAAGTCACTGGAAACTAGATCTCGCGAATAGGTTGAATGTTCAAGCAACTCGAGTCCTATTTCTTGAATTGCAGCCATCGCAACTGCAGCCTTGTGAACGGGTGCGCTGTCTTGATGAAACAACACTCCCGCTCGCAGTTTGCCGCATCTTTTTTCCCCAACAGCCTCGCGCAATCTTCTCATTTGGACTGCGTAGTAAGAGCCTGATATAGTGGCTACCTTTCCCAAATATTCCACCATAATAATTCCTTCAGCGTTCCAAAAACGGATGCCATAGCCTTCCTCGCCGAGTGCAACACTTTGAATTCCTTCGGCGTCGGTGAAAAGGGTCGTTTCCACGTCATCGATTGCTGTTTGGTTTCTGGATCAAAACGGTGGATGCAGGTCTCGACCATGATCACGAAACGTGGCAGAAAAATTTCCTGATCTGCCTGGAACTTTTCGAGATTCACCCTTGAAATGTCGACTCGTTTTTTCTTTTGCTCGTCTGTTAATATTCTCGGCCTCCAACGCTTAGAGACTTTCATATTTAATTCGTAGGCAACGATTCTTTCAACACTGCCATACGAGATCGCTGTGACCACAGCTACATGCCGAATGGTCCCTCTTCGATCTACCAACCAGTGGTGCCAATTTAGCTACATTGTAGCTAGATTTAGCTACAAAAAGAACCTGTTTAGCTACAGAATTTTTCATTTAGCTATTGGCTACAATTTTAGCTACTAATTTATAGATTGTAAATAATTTAAATTTTTGCTTTGATTGCATTAATTTTCACTAGTTTATTAATATTTAAAACACTCATTGCTTGAAAATAATTTCCTCAAATTCTAAGGTAATCGCTAATGTTTTGGGTAGTACCTACAATAGTACTACTACTATGTAATATGTCTCTCTGGACAATAATAATCTTCTGCAAACAGTTTTATTTCTTTTGCTCGGTGCGAAGAAAAACCGAAAGTTTTAACTCATTAGGAATAGTCTAAAATAGGTAAGGCAACGAAATGTGTTTAATATTGAATACACATTATCTGCCTAAATTTGAAGACAGGAACCGAAAAATTCAGGTGTAGACATAAAGTAGCAATAAGGCGCAGACAAGGTGTTCACACAAAGCCCTAAAAGAAATTAGGAATCGTGCTCAGTAGTAAAACCCAACATTAGAATTATGTTAACTATGTTTTTTCCCATTTTGTAGAGTTTTTCAACACTGCGAAAAATAAAGACTATATTTTCTCCGTTGGGAGCAGCACTTGAAAAACAAGATCGAAGATTCAATGTGTATTTTCGTTGTGGACCGTTGCGCATTAAGATCAATTGACCATTTGAGTAAGATGTGTCATGCTTCAAATACATATTGGCCCAACATATTGGCCAAAAATCCACTCAGGCTGGGAGTGAGCCCAATATCACCCCAGCTCGCACCAAGGGGGTGTACACATATTGGCCATAGCCTCTTTTGGTCTTGCTTGGGCGAATATGTATTTCCTACATAAGAAACTGGCAGTTGAGTCCAAAAGTTGGAGCAAGTGTCAGATTCATCGATTAAAAGCAGCGCCATAGTGAAAAACGTTATGTTTCCATACTTCAAATCGGATTGAAAGGCAGACATTGATAAATCTATTTCTAGTATTTTAATTGACGAGTCTACGGACATTTTAGTGATATTCAGCAATTTTATTACAATTTACTTGGCTTTGATTGAGTTAAAAAGTGGAACTGCTGAAAGCATTGCTACTGCCGTAAACACGTGCTTAGAAAACTACAACCCTAAATATTATAAGTATGACAACGCAAATGTTATGGTCGGAGTTAATAACGGTGTATTTCAAAAATTAAGGCGCCAAAATCCTTTCCTAATATTAATAAGTGTGCTTGTCTGTGAAATGTACTTGTCATTCCATTCAGCTTTCAATTTCTGCAGCTGCAGGATCATTTCTTCTCCAAACGTTAGAGTTTTTACTTCCAGAAATTTATTATTGGTTCTCTAAATTTCTTTGAAGATGATACGGAGTTCATAAACGAGGTGGTTGTCAATAAAGGGATCAGTATCAAAGATCATTAGCCAATAGTTAGGGCTAAAAACCCACTTCAGTATAGTCCAAACATCAGAAGAATTTTATTTAGCAAGAATGATTAACAAGAAGCATAACAATTTGAAAACCTTTTATATCTCCTATTTCTTCAACCCATTTAAAGGATGCTTCTATCATGAATAAAAACATAGAAAGTAATGCTGTTGATCTCATTAAGCTCTTTGACGATTTTCATACTATTTTATTCTGTTAAATTAATTATCTACTCATTATCCGATGTACATCCAATATTTTTCCATATGAATTATAAACATTAGCTTTATAAAACTGTTTTCCAGAACCTTGGGTTTTTTATTGTTGGAGTTAGCTACACTTTTTAGCTACAATTGGAACTTTATAGCTATTTTCAGCTATGTTTTTCTTAAATTCTAGCTACAACGGCTGGAAAAAGTTGGCAGCACTGCTACCAACACGTTATCGGTGGTTTTTTCACGTTGTCTTCAGTGAGGGACATGAATGGACGTCTTTTGTGGTGCTCATCTTCAGTGGGTGTTCTTTCCAGCTTAACCTCCAGACACTTAATGACAGCTCTAATTTTGTTTTTCTCCATTTGGATGTTCTCTCTCGTTACTGAGGGGGCAGGTTTTGTGGTAGTGAAGTGGGGAAGAATTTTGAAATAGATGACCTAAAACTATTTCTTTAACATAATAGATGGACGTTTGAGCTGTGCCTTTAATGGCTTGTGGCTCGAAAATCTAACCTTTTTGAAATTTCCAAATACAATATATGTTTGTAGCTAAGCTTATCTACTTAGTTACCATGGATATTTTTAGGAAAAGAGAGAGAAATTCGGTTCGAGTATGAATTTGAGGTGTCTTAAAAGAGAAATGTGGAATAAAAGAGTGGAATAATGTGGAATAAAGATGATTGGATTTGATCAATAAAAAAAAACACAAACAAGTTCACTGGGAACTTCATTTGTGGTCAGTGAAGGTTATTGCCTGTGAGCTATTCTTAAAATTAAGGTCTGATCGTTAAGATCCGGGTCTAGGATGAAGTAATTGGATGATGGGGTTGGGGTGCTCTATAGCGCGTCGGATAGAATTGTTTTTTAGATGAACCAAGTAAGCGGAAAGTGGTGCTATTTTTGATTGGTTGTATAGGTCACTATTTCTATAGTAGTGGCCATTCGCCTTAAAGTAGAGCGACGTAATGTTACGGAGGATGTGGCGTTCAAATTTTGCCAGCTTCTTAATTACGTAAGGAGGAGTGGAGGACCAGATAGGGCCACCGTAAGTGAGGATAGGGTCTTATCAATTGTTTATAGGCGATTGTTTTTGCTCGAGTTGAGATGATAGAATTCGGCCTGAAGATACAGCCTATGTAGTGGTATGCACCGGCTGCCTTGTTGAGGCTTGTCTGGACGTGTTGACTACAGCTTCAACGAGGGTCGAGCTTTATGCCAAGGTATTTAATGGTTTTTGAAGGGGCTTTTGGGATTGCAAATATTTTCGCACGCTTGCAGGCGGTGAGAAAATATCCAATATTTATACAAGAGTTGAATAGAACGGAGAGGTGCTCAAAGAAATTGGAAATTTTATCTTCTCCGGAAGATTTTTTAGAGGAGAGGATCGACACCAGGGTAAGAAGGGTTTCTTTATTCACGAGGTACCATGGCCTTAGGAATTTATGGAAGGTTTTGTTGGACTGAACCTAGAAAGGGTCAACGATAGATTTACTTGCCGAAAGTTAGAGACAAAAGTCTTGACAACTGAAGCAAAGTTGGGATCAGAGCTATGCTTCTTCAGGCAGCAGCAATAGTGTCAGCGGTGGCTCTATCATCAGGGAGTGAGTTGCCATTAGAAGTAAAGTTACATTTAAGTCTCTTCCGACCTGTAATTTTATTAATTTCCTGGAACATGTCTTTCCCAGGTACTATTTTTTGGAGACGTTCTTCGAATTTTCCGTTAAGATGGGCTTCGGTTTTGAAAAATGTGGAACGCTTCATGATTTTGCGTGTCATCCTTGCGCAGGGGCCATGCTAATCTTCTCTGTATCGTTCCAATTTTAGTATATATTCTGCCGAAGCAAGAACTGAATATATCTCCCTGGATCGTGGCCTATTTATAAGTTTTTTATGCTGACTGGGTATATGAGGCAGTACATTTTTTTTTAAATTTGATGCGAACTGGAAATATCCGATTATCACTACTTTTGTAGTAACCCTCGTATATATATCAGTAAAACCATTAAGGGAGATAATCTCTGGAGTGGCCGATCCGATTAAGCTGAAATTTTCAGAGAACATGGATATGTATAAGAAGTAGGTCCATAATTTGTTAAAGTTAAAAATCTACTCTGCATATAAAATGCTTGCCACTGAAAAAAGATTAAAGGTATTTTAATTAATCACTGCACTAGCTCCTATATACATCTATGTCTTCTGAAAACTACAGCTCAATCGAATGTCGCACTCCAGAGACTATCTCCCTTAGTATTTTTGATGATGTATATATATATATATATATATATATATATATATATATATATATATATATATATATATATATATATATATATATATATATGTATATATATATATATGTATATATATATATATATATATGTATATATATAATATATATATATATATATATATATATATATATATATATATGTATATATATATATATATATATATATATATATATATATATGTATATATATATATATATATATATATATATATATATGTATATATATATATATATATATATATATATATATATATATATATATATATATATATATATATATATATATATATACATGTAGATAGAAAGAAATATGAATTTTCGGTGAAACGAGTTTGAAACTAATTTTCTTCGAAAATCAATAAAAAGCATCAAAGTCTATGGTATATTAATCAATATCACTTTCGCTTTTGCACTGCCTTCAAAAAACCAGATTTGAGTAGACTTGACCTGTATAAATGCAAAATGCTTGGACGCATGTGTAAAGCCTCCTTTAGACGTTGCGATGATTTACACACGTGTGAAAATACATTTATATAACACGGCACACGATGTATGTATACTGCCCTACTAAGCATAAAAGTGTTATCTACATTTTAGTACTTTCGAGAGATTCAATGATTTGTGTTTTGATTTGTACTGGAGATATATGGGGAGTGCATTTTTCAAAATTTGATTTTAACATACTTCCACAGAAGATAGGTTTTTCAAATTTTGTAAAATGTTGTTCGAATCCGGTGTTAACTCAAAAATGAGAAAAATGCAGACAGAACGTTTATGGTTAGTAGGGCAGTATACACCTTGAAAGGACATGGACATCTAAGCACTTCAGACGTTTTTTTATTTCAAAGTAAGTCAAAGGGCCTTATCACAATAAAAATAATACAAAAGTATCGAAATCGCAGTGTGAGCACATGTATACGGTTAAAATAGTTAAAATAGTGCAAGAGAGTATGCTGCCGAGGTACATCCGGCTGTAAGTACAAAAGATATGACGCGCCTTTTCTTTCCAATGCAGTCACGAATGACCAATTATAATTGTTTGCTTACGTGCCTTTATCATTTCCTGTACTTCCGACCATTTGAAAAGGATTCACGAAAAGGCAAGCTAAAATGTGTGAAGTGCGAACGAATCGAAAGGTTTTTATTCACAGACTAATCGATTGTCTAATTTTTTTTTTTTGCGTCAATTGTTAGTGCTATCTTGTAACTGAATTTTTTTACATTGCAGTGTAATAGAAATTGTATTGCCCATTGGGTATAAGGGCTTTCCATTTTTGTAAACGAATGCTGTTCTGATTGCCATTATGTGTGCATTTACTATAATTAGCGTATGCTTTTACTTCTGTCAGGCATGGTATATGTATGTACGGACATATATTGCAACTGTTGGCTTTGCTATAAGTCGCGTGTTTTCACTTGTGAAGTGAATACTGTATTATATGACTCTACTCACAATTGAAATTTGTATGGTATTTTTTTTTATAGCTATGATGGGACTAGTTTGCTGTCTTTCAATCACCGTCGTTGAATTATAATCGAAAATTTGTAATATTCCTGATCTAATTAACTATCAAAATTATTAATACAAGGGATATATTACAAACGAAGATTACAAGCTGAAAGTAATGGTATCTGAAAAACTTTGACGACTACTAGCTCTCCATTTTCCCCGTTTCATATTATGCCCCAAAATAGAATTAAACTGATTAAACAAAAAAACGTGAGGGGCTAGTGGGGCTTGAAAAATGTTGTTTTAAAACTATCTGAGAAAAGAGGCGACTTTCCATTGGACGCAACGGAAGCAACGCTCCCTTTGCTAAATATTATTTACACAAGGAAAAATAACACTGGTCAACAAAATTTTGTAACAAGAAAAGTATTTACTAATTTTGAAACACCTACCTAACCTGAATATCAAATCATATTTATTTTCATCAGATCTAGTTTTTGTGTTGCAGCTATTGCCAGTTAAATTCAATAATAATCGTTTTTTACTTACTTTTACTAATTCAGATTGTTTTTATTTTTCAGTAAAGTGACTGTGTTTGGTGCTTGTTGTGTAGAGTGATTCTTAAACTATGACAAGAAAGTGTCAAAATGATCTTGCCAAGTTCTGTTACATTTGTGATGAAATTACTTTTATAAGTCAACGGAGAAATTTAACACCTTTCCTTTCGGATAACAAGATAAACAGTGGGTTCCTAATATCTGTTGTGTAACGTGCATGGGACTTCTGACGGGATGGGCAAAAAGATATCGGTCAATGCCTTTCGGAATTCCTATGATTTGGATGGAACCTACAGACCATACATCAAACTGTTATTTTTGTCTTACTAATACAAAAGGTATTACAATTAAACCTAAAAAATAAGTTAAGTATCCTGACGTGTTATCTGCCGAAAGACCGATTCCTCTCAGTGAAAATCTACCTACATATATCAGAGCCACCTTAGCGATCCGATCTATCAACTGAATCAGAGGAAGCAGATAATGCCAGTATCGATCCTGATTTTCAAGTAGCTTCCTCATCGATTTGTCTCAATGAAGAAAAAAAACCGCATCTACTGTCTCAAGGAGATCTCTATGATTTAGTTCGTGATTTACGTTTTTCAAAACAACAGGGAGAACTATTGGGATCTAGATTAAAAGGATGGAATTTATTGTAACCAAACACAAAAATAACTCTTTTTTCTCACAGGATAACGATCTGATATTTTGTAACAATGTTTGTGGCGTTATGAATGTTTTGGGGATAAAAATTGAAGAGTGGCGTTTATTTATCGATGCTTCAAAAACAAGTTTAAAGGCTGTTCTGTTACATAATGGACTTCCTTCCATACCGATAGGTTGCGCTGCTAGCATGAAAGAATCATGTGAAAATATGCCCACAAAAATAAAAAGGGAAGCGTCACTAAAACACCAGTGATACTCGCTGGACCGGAAAAAGCTCAGAACGAGGGTATACCACTAGGCGATAAGAAAGAAGAAATGGTGGGGGAAAAAAGAAGATTAGCAGACGAAAACAGCGAGGGGAAAAATAGACGCTATAATAGTAAAACCAGCTCTGGGAAAGACTTACGTGGAGGTCTTGAAGCCCATCCGTCAAATTATTTACCCGGATGAAACTGGTATGGTCGTAAAGCGCATCAGGGAGACGGCAGAAGGGGGAGTCCTTTTGAAAGTCACGCGCTGCAATGACCGCGCAAAATCGCAGGATTTGGTACGGGCCGCCGTAGACGGTCAGGAGAATGTGAAGCTATTGACTCCTGGAGTCAAGATCGCGCTTCTCCACCTCGGTTGCCTCACAGTAAGCGAAGAGGTGACATCCTCCATCAAACGATATTTTACTTCCATATGCAGACACAATTCTATAGAAACTTCGGAAAAATTAGGGGAAAACTGAATTTTGGTGTGAACCTTGATACTGGTGTGTTGAACAAAATGTCAAAAGTCTCCATCGATCCGAGTGCTGCGCTACTTTTTATACGAGGTCATAAGTCACCAAAAGTGACCTTTCCTAAATATCTCAGCAACGGTCACGTCTTCATGAAAACAATGTATGACGAATTTGTAGCTTAAAAAATTTCCAACAAAAAAGATTTTATAACTTTTTCTTGTAACCATAACCGTTTTTGAGATATATTGAACTAAACGTTTGCTACTAACAGCATCATCTTTCTCAAGGAAAAGGGGGGTTGGGGATAATTTTTCGGAGCACACTTTTCCACCTACCCTGGAGTCTGGTAGATAAGTTTGTTAACATGTTTTTTTATGGGCCTCTTAAGCATAGAAAAACAAACTCACAAACATTCCAAGTCGTAATCAAAATCGGATATTAACATGCCGTGAGAAAGAGGATGCTGTTAGTAGCAAATGTTTAGATCAATATATCTCAAAAATGGTTATGGTTACAAGAAAAAGTTACAAAATCTTTTTTGTTGGAAATTTTTTAAGCTTAATATTCGTCATACATTGTTTTCATGAAGACGTGACCGTTGCTGAGATATTTAGGAAAGGTCACTTTTGGTGACTTTTGACCCCGTATAAAAAGTAGCGCAGCACTCGGATCGATGGGGACTTTTGACATTTTGTTCAACACGCCAGTACCAAGGTTCACACCAAAATTCAGCTATCCCCTAATTTTTCCGAAGCACCATGTTAAATTTCCCCGTACTATCCGGTCCAATACCGACGCACGAGAATTAACCAATGGAAACACAAGTGTTCTGGTAAAAACCCGAAAAGCGAGTAAATTATTTTTCCCAATCAAGCTCTTATACATATATCTTAATATATATGATTGATTCCCAAAAAACAGTGAAAATTGCTGATCATTCACTTGGTGTATGCATGCGTAGATCAATGACGCGGGTCAGCATTTTCTCGCTATGTTCATTATTTACTGAATACATCGTTATGTTGATATATGCTCGTGCAGTAATTGACACCTTGCAGAAATCGTGTGCTTTTATTTAACCTTGATCTGTTTAGTGCAAGAGGAAATACATTTACGCTAATATTTGTATGGCATCTAATTTTGCTGCTAAGCGTATCAGGCGTATGCATGAATTATTTAATGATTTGAAGAGGCTGAAATAGATGTGTGTATGTATGAACGATAAGGCAACAAAAAGGGAAACTTAAGAGCCATTAAAGAGATAATTTTGTTTATTAATTATAGTCTACAATTATAACTATTGCCGGTTCATGTGAAATTAAAAAGTAGTGTTTTATAAGATTTTCATAAGATTCTTATAAGAGTCTTATGAGAATCAAATATGGTAGGAGTAATAGCCAAAAATGTTACCCCTACGTTCCTAGCCAAAAACATTAACTCTACAGTTGTAGCCGAAAACACTGCCTCCTAGCCGAAAGCATTACCACAACGCTCCCTACGCTCCTAGCCGAAAATGGAATGAGTCAGAAATACTAAATACATGCTGAGAATCGAGAACAAATTTTGCGCCCAATGTGGGCTACAAAAAAATCAAAAATTTATATACAAATTCAAAAATCCATATATAAATTAAAAATTCCATGTATAAATTAAATAAATAAGATTCTCATAAGAATCTTATATTCTTATAAGAATCTTATCAAAATTAGCAGAATCTTGTTAGATGCTGATGGATTCCTTTCCTGTTCCAAGTTTTTTCGGTTCGATTTTGATGCATTTCTTTTTCGTCCAAGAGACTAGAGACTATTTTCAATCATTTCGGAGTACGCTACGATTTTAAGCCCTTCTGATTCTAATATTTTGATTTATTTGACTATGCTCTTAAAGGTGGCTCTGATGACACTACTTATTCATACTTTTAATTTGCGGTGGTATCAAATACGCTAAACGTCATTGTTTTCAATTACTGGTTTATTAGTCTGTTCATATATGGAAGTAAAATATCGCAAGAAAAAACCAGTACTACGAGCTTAAATTTTACTAGAACAAAAATGATGCAACTGTGCAAAGGTTTTGAATTTTTCATATGTTTATTTGCGCCCCTGTTTGTCAGCGCCCAGTGCAACTGCTCCATGTGTGTGTGTGACACTTTTGTGAGGAGGTATTCCTTGATAAATTTTGAGCAAAAAATCGTTCTACAGAGTGATCCGGTTTTCAAAATCTGTGGTCAAGAAAAGTGTTTCGGACCTGTACCCTGACTCACTTAAATCGTTATATCTTCAAAACTAATAATCACAACGCAACGTTTCATTTTTTGTTTTTTTTATGGAACTAAATTACCTTTAATTTGATGTAACATACTAAATTGTAACCGTACCTGGTTTTAAGATATCAACTTCAAAATACAAAATTTTGACACTTTTACCCCGAAAATTTTGTGTTCAATGTTGTTTTCTCTAAGAAAACCTCATGATGAATGCCATTTTAATTATATATGTTTATAGGCCATATAATTGACTAAAAAATAGCATACATGTTTATGACTTAGGTTTTACAATTTTGCAAGTAGTAAGCGAAAATACATATCGCTTGAAAACTTAATATGCTATAAAGTGGCTCTCGTTGTCCATCTACACTCTTTGCTTGAACTGAAAGAATTTAATAATGGTTTTTATGCTTTATTTCAAAAATTTTGAGCTCCAGTAAATGTTCAAAATGGCCACCTTGATTTTGAATACACACTAAAGCTCGGTTCGCAAGCGTTCTTTTCATATTCATATTTTTCAGTTGTCGCCTCACTTCTGTTGCAGCCGCATCGATCCTGGTATTTAGGTCTTCCAATGTTGATACATCCGTTGTGTAGACAAGGTCCTTCATCGGTCCCCATACAAAAAAATCCATAGCTGTTAGATCAGGAGATATAGCAGGCGAGTGTATTGATCCATTTCTACCGATCCAGCGATTGGTATGATTCATCGGTTCATGGAAGCCAATCGTTGCAGGGGAATATCCTCCAATAAATTTTCCAGATAATGTCTTTAAAAAAATTAGTAATTGGTACTGTTTAGGTAGGTGGGAGCCTAATAGATCCAATTAAACCGTTACCAATCACTCCTGCCCATAAATTTACGCTGAATTTATGCTGAAATGATGAAGTGCTTCTCGTGTGTGGATTGCTCTTAGCCCACGTATGTAAATTGTGAAAACTCGTGATACCGTGATAAATAAAGACTCATCCGTCCAGAGAATGGTGTTCAAAAAATGTTCCTTTCTCAAGGAGCCAATTGCAGAATTCCATCCTTTTGGGTAAATCGATGGGTAGCAGCTCCTGCACTGGTGTGTGATGGTAGAGATGTAAACGAGCTGCTTTTAAAATACTCCAAACTTTCCACGTATACATGTTAAACTGCAACGCCAAGAGTTGAATACTGATTTATAGGTCAGTTTCCACTGCATGCAGTATTTCTTCATCGGTCCGTACAGCGATTGCAGGTGCAGGATTGGCGTTTACTCGGCTCGTCCAAACGCTGCCAGTTTCCGGAATCCTTGTGTATAGTTGTTGAATCACTCTCCTTCCAGAAATCCGTCGATGGGGATATCGCTGCTGATACAAAGATTGCGCCGCTTGTGAACTTCCCCGACACTCTCCATATACGTACATAATATCTGCATATTCTTCATTAGTGTAGTGAGACATTTTGAATTTATTTTTGGAATTTTAGTAATATCTTGTAGTTCGAGTAATGTACCGAAACTGACAAAAATTTGAAAGTGTAACTTACATAAAAAAACATTTAACACAGTTCAAACTATTCAACTTGTAAGCTAGATGTCCCCTAGCAAGAAACAAGTGGTTCTGTTTTTATAGGGTCTTAATTTTTTTTAACGTATCCCATTAATAAAGGCAAAGAACTGTACCCAATTTCACCTTTAACATCCAGGTTTAAAACAGGTTTGTTGAAACTAATTTTAATTTAGTTTATTTTATTGATAGTTTAAAAAGTACTTAAGGGGACGCTCCCCTGAATTTGAGCAAAAAAAGACAAAATTTGTATTTTTTTTTTGTAGGAGAATGAAAAGGCGTACGAACTTCTAATTTAGCAATTGGATTGGTTTATTATTGCAGATTATGAAAATGTAAATTAATTGTAGAAATTCAAAATGGCGGCTACAAAATGGCGATTTCCGTCGGCCTCTGCGCGCGAAACATGGCCCCACAGTTTCAATCCTGCAGCCTCTTGTAGTGGACTGAAATCAAAAATCGTTATAAGTACTTGAAGATAATCACATTTTTTACGTTTTGAACTAGGGTCAGCAATTTTTACGAAAAATTAATTCCGTAATGATCATTTGAATCATAAAGTCCAATTTTTCCCTACTTTTTTTCACTTCAACAACTTTAAAAAAATATAAATAATTATAGTTGATAGGAATGGCTAGTTCAGAACATATAAAAAATGATATACTTTCAAATGCTTTTTAGTTTTAGTAAATCGGATTGATAGAACCATTCCGTGAATTGAAACTAGATTGGAAAACATGGTTTCGAGAAAAATGCGTTTAAAGTTTTTTTAATCTTTGCGGTGGAATAACATTTTTTTTTGATGAGTTTTCACGACCAGTATTTCATCTTTATGGTTTTCAGGGTCGCTGATTACGAATTTGAAGTCAAATTTTGAAAATTCAAAATGGTGGATCTAAGAATGGGGGTATAAAAAAATTATATGTATCAAATTTGAACCACAATGTCTAAAATTTGCTTTCGCGGCTGACAAACACGAATGAATCATTATTTTTTTAAAAAAAAGATAACAAAAATTATTCCGGTGTAGCAAAAAAAATATTTTTCAATGCAAATTCAAAAAAAAAAAATCTCAGTTTTTCAATTTCCGCGAACATTTAACGGCATTTCTGTTGATTATGCTGTATTACACTTACATTACGATCTTAGTCGCTTATTCCTGGGCCGTACATGATCCCTTCCTCTACTTCGAACTGCTTCTGTTTGGCTTCTTCCTGGAGACGATGTGCAAGGCGGGCGTTTCGTAACAAACAAGTAAAATCTCGAAAAAACTCGTGCGCGGACGCGGCGTTTCTCAGGTTACAATACACGAAGAAAAAAAAACCGACTAGTCACCGTCCAGACGTCACTGGTTGATGTCCGGTAGATAAGAATGCGTCGCGACGGTAATCAATCGCTTCTGGACATCAATCAGTATTGTCCCGACGTCACTTCATACCGCCCTTGAAATAAATGTGTGAGACATTATCCAGTTATGTCTAGAAAGCCCCTATCAATTTCTAGACATCACCCAGTAATGTCTAGCAATTACCCATCTCTTTCTAGACGTCAGTAGATATATCTACTGACTCGTGGATATATCCATATATCAACGTATACGCTACTTCTAAGGAATATGTGAATTTGGAGACTAAGTTGTTTGAAAATAGAAAAGCGCTGATGAACATATTTATATTATAAATAATATTATGGTGTTACAGATAATAATTACAATTTTTATCATCATAAAAATTAAAAGTCCAGACAAGTTTGTTGCTACTAGCAAATATGGGATAAATAAACAAACGCTACTTTCTTTACTGATCACTTATAAATAAATAAACATCTCAAAACCCAACTGAACTTTACGGAAGTACTAAAGTATTACAAATAATTTGAATTAAAAATAAAATTTCCACCAAAACTGACATTTGGAAGTCTTTTTTTCGGCTATCGTTATAAAAAAATATCTCACTCTACACGGACAGAATGTATTCATAGGCAAAACGGGCATATCGCGTACAATTATTTTAATTTCCTCATGCCACAATACCATACCCTATTCGTGTATCGCTACATACAAAGAATAGAAAGACGTTAGACGTGACACAGATGTGTTTGAGGCGCTACCATTCGAAAAATATTCATCGTATCAAAAATTCCTTTTACACACATATTCTACGGATATGTAGCTTTCGAGTTTTTGCACAAAAAAAAATCGATTTTTTGGTCAAAAATCAGGGGAGCGTCCCCTTAATGGGCAGTAAAAATACTTAAGTTAAAATAACAATTTAAACTTTTCTTATCAACGAGGGCCACTTTTTATGCGATATGTATTTTCCCTTACTACTTGCGAAATGGTAAAACCTAAGTCATAAAGATGTATGCAACTTTTGTAGCCAATTATATGGCCTATAAATATATAAAATTAAAATGGCATATTTTAATGAAAATTTGTGAGAAAAACGACATTGACCACCGAATTTTCGGGGTAGAAGTGCCAAAATTTTGTGTTTTGAAGTAAATATCTCAAAATTAAGCAAGATTACAATTAAGAATATTACATCAAATTAAAGGTAATTTGATTCCATAAAAAAACAAGCAATAAAACTTTACGTTATGATTATTAGTTTTCAAGATATAACGATTTAAGTGAGAGAAACACTTCTCTTGACCACCCTGTAACTCCGCAGATTTTGAAAACCGGACCACCCTGTAGAACAGGGGCGGCTCGTCAATTTACGCAAAGGATGCAGTGCTTCCCTTGCTAAACCACAAAATTGATTAAATAGTCAATATGTAACAATCAAAAGATTTACAATCAATATTTAACAATCAATGCAATAGCATTTATTTTCTTACAAAAGGCAAAATTCCATCGCTACTATGAATCTAATGGTTTTATTTTATAACAGTCCAACTATAGAGCTTCCAAGGTAAATTTACAGCGACACAACGAAAACTCAAACGTTTTACTAAAAACTACAAGCACTGCATACCATTCAATTCAAAACATACAGTTCATTGAGTTATACTACACAGAACACTGAAGTGATCTTGCTACAATGCTTAAACTCGTGGTTTTCACATAGATCCACTTAGACGCTTTGCCTAAATGATGTCCACAAAAATTTTACAATCAATGTACTCAAATAGTATCGCGGACGCTGGCTCAGTTTGCAGCGTCTTGGTGGATAGAAAAGTTCAAAAAACCCTTGCCCCATCCACCCGCTGAACGACCCCAAAACCTTTGTTAATGAATGAACCTAATACGCTGCAAAAGTATCCGCGTCTCCTGTTTGCCCTCATGATTTATCTGTAGATTCTCTTCTGCTCCTCTTCTTACGAGCCGTTCCCCTTAGGAATTGATGCATTTTCTGCTTTATTCACATGTACACATGTACGATGCAAGCCGTTGTGATGTTCATGTGGGGAATAGAATAGTAGAAGTTACATTTTTTCGTGTGCAGTTTTCCCCAGATCGGTTTTTTGTGTCTGCTTTGGGTTCGTTTTCGCAAAAGATGTAGTTTTTAGGTTCTTGTGCTTTGGTGAAATGACCACTTGATTGCTTTGGACGCCTATGTTGACGCTGAAAATTCATCTGCGTCGCTATTATGGTTGTTTCCCCTCATGATCTACGTTACAGAATTAGCATTCTTTTCTGTTTCTTTTCTTACGAGTTGTTCCTCTTCTGATTCGATGTCTTTTATGCTTTGTTCGCATGGTGTATGTACGGTGCAAGTGATTGTGATGTTGATATGGAAAATATGTAGGAGTTAAATTGTTTCGTGTGCAATTTTCTCCAGATCGGTTTTTTTGTATCTGTTTTGGGTTTACTTTCGCAAAATGAGTTTCTCGGTTCAGGTGCTTTGGGTTAAATGAGCACTTGATTGCTTTCGCCTATGTTATTTCTATGTTGAATATCTGGTGTTTTCTTTAGCATTTATAATTTACATTAGGTGCGCTTTTTTATGTCTTCTTCGCAAAAAAACCCACCTGCTTATAACAGGTGCGACTTTTGACTTGAATTATTTTATATTGTCAGTACTGATACAGTCGGTTATATAAAAGGATAGTTTTTAAAGTAAATTACAACATAAAGCTCGTTAAAGTCAGAGCGTATTGAATAGATTATGTTTCGACAAGTTAATATTTACGCGTTGAATATGGATTTGAATGTGTAAAACCAAAATTGATGTGATTGTGCCATAGAATATTTACTGCGGCAGTCTTTTTCATTGAGGATCTTATTGAGTCTTGGCAACCATGACCACTAATTTCGCTCAGTCAACTGTTTGCAAAATATAACTATATTAGGCACTTTTATTGCAAATTATATGAGGAATTTATTTTTATTGTGGCATTGGCTATCTAATTTAATTTGCTAAAAGATGCTTTATATCCTCTACTTTGAGCTATTAAAAAACTTTGATCACTTATTTAGCCTGTAATATGCTTTCAATTTAACTTTTTTTGTAATTCAAAGAAAAGTTAAAAAAATCAGAAATTTTTTTTTGCTTTCAAATACTGTACATAATTTGAGCTTTTGTGAGATTTATGATATTAGTGAGTAGGAATATCGCTGAAATAAACTGTTGACAATCAATCATTAACTTTTAATGCAAATATGGTCAGCATTGAAATACCTAATTAATTTGTTACATGATATTTAAAAAAAAACACATGTATAGTTTACTACCTGCTTCTTAAGTATGCTTATCTATATTATATGCTTATATATTTTGCTTGTGCTTCCCTTAGTCTCAAAACCACGAGCCGCCACTGCTATAGAACGATTTTTTGCTCAAAATATATCGAGGAATACCTCCTTACAAAGGGGTCCTCCGAGTACCAAACACTCTGTATAAGATCAAAGCTAAATTTGCTTAGATCAAATTACAGAAATTGCACTCTGCAATTTCTGCAACATCAGCAATCCTCAGAATCTTTGTTTCAAAACCATATCGTCGCTGTGAAATCAAACCGGCATATCTGCAAAATACACATTTTTCACTAGAGCGCTTTAAAGTTTTCGCATGTGGGCTATTTCCACGTGAATGCAAAGCGGCAAAACACTATTAGACGGGTTTTTATTCAACTTTACGATATGCCGGTGCGACATAAAAATAGAGGGGAAAATAAGGAATTTTTTGATACCAAAAACTCAAAAACTCAATTTTTGCAGATATGCCGGTTTGATTTCACAGCGACGATATGTATTAAGACAGCCCTTCAATTTATGATAGTTTAGTTTTTGAGAATTTATTGAGAGTTCTATAGAATTTCTATTTTGCACTAATAAACGAATAAAATTTTTTTTTTTTGAAAGTTATACATAACTTGTACATAATAATAATTTCTATTATGTGCAAATAAAGTAAAAAAAAAACATTTTGAATGGTATACTAAGTTACATATATGATGAAAATTGCAACTTTTGAAGAAAAAATAAACAAACAAAAATCAGAATAGAAATAAATCAAATTATGAAGACAAGTAGTTAGGTAATAAAATGATATAAAATAGGACGAACATAAATTGAGACGATCGAGTTATTAGAAAAAAAAGGCGCAAGTGTAAGTAATGTAAGAATTAATTTTTACTATCTGTGCATTTTTGGTATACTTTTGCAAGTTCAAATAGTGATCATAGGGGAGGTGCAGCTTATACATGATGTAACGCATTATCTTGAAAATTCATTGCTGTATCCAAAAATAGCTTCTAATCCGCAGCAAAGAGTTAAATGCACTCTTTTTGGTGGATTTACATTAAAAAAAATTGATAATTTTCGAAAATAATCTATATTTCAGCATTTCAAATGATTCAAAAATTAACTCACTCATGTTTACTGTCCGCTTCAACCTGAAAAGTAAACTCTGTGTTGTAAGGCTGAAACTGCCCATTGTAAGCACTGCAATCATTAAAATACTCTCCCAAATTGAAATCTGACATAGTTAAATTTTCAAGTTCACTCAGTCCATTCGAAATCCTTAACGTCACGATTAGGAAAATCGAAAACGAAAAATCAAACACATTTAAATCGATTTCGAACTATGAATGTAAATGCTCAAACAATGGCTTTTTGCCACAGTGACACTAAATTGATTTACTTGCATCAACGACGTTATATATTTCAAATTATCAGATTCTGTTATCAGTTATCTATATAGTTTATGTTTATTTTAGATACTTGCATTGGCATGTTCTCTCAATTTCAATGTTACACACATACATATGACAACTCATACATTGTCCACAATTTAGCTTCCAGATATCTTTCTAAGAGATAATCAAAGAAAAAACTACTTATATATAAACAAAAGAAAACGGATCAATCGCAGCCAGTTGGCAAATAAAATCATACTGATTCTGAACATTGCCAGGCCAAGGCACATTTTATTACTGAATATTTTATTACTCCGTTTTGAAAACCTTCACTTAAATACTTCTTGATTCAAATGTTGGTGCTGGTTATTATCATCACATATATTTTGCCATTTGAAATGTTGCAAGTTCTAGTGCATAAGAACCACTAGAAACACTGATTTACGAAGAAAGGTGGAGGAATCGTGCATATTTTGAACGCAAATCCTACCATACGTGCTTTTTATTACAACTAACCTGTTCTGAAGGTCAAGATCAGTGAAGGTCCGAAAACGACATTGACTCATAAATAGGGATGGGCAATATCGGTATTTTTGAGTAACAGTTCCAACTGTTACTGTGACTAGGAAGTAACAGTGACAAAGTAACAGTTCCAAAGTAACAGTTTCTATTTTTAATGTATGTGTGTACACTTAGCCTCGATTGGCGCCATTGACAAGATGCTAAAAAATCTGGACGTATTTATAAGTATTCAAACCGATGGTTAAGGCTTAAGCAAACGTTCAAGCCAATCAAAAAACTCTTTCAAATTTCTTTCAATTTCCACACGAAGAATGTACGTCACTGTAGATAAAAGTACCATCCGTGTCAACATTTTTAGTTCGATAAACGTTATTTTTGGTGAATAACCAGTACTTGTGTGGCGAAACAACACAGTCGAAACAATACAATCACGTAAATTCCATCAGCGTAAAATCATATAATTACAAAACTAAATTCAAAATATGTACTAGCCTTATGATACTTGAATACTTATTTGCATCCCTGAATATAATTATTCACTAAGTTCCATCAAGTTATTAATGAGATAATTTCGAATTCTTCACTTTAAGAAGATTCGCTCATTTTAAGGTAATTTGCACACAAACCGTCAATCATAAATGTCGAATTTGTAATTCACAAGAGAAATTTTCAGTTACATTATTTCACTCCTTTCTATTCATTATGGGCATATTTCGACACAGCCAAATCCTCCGTAAACTCATTCGAATCAGCTCTCGGTACCATGCCCCATGCGACTTCTATGTATTGAAATTCACCTACCTTCTAAACTACCGGCCATCCCATTTGAAAATATTTATGATAAAATAAGTATACTTTAAGCTTTATTTTGATATAAAAATAAACAAAATTAACCTTGTCCAAATTATTCAAATAACGAGTTGAAATGTTTACTTCCGGTTTTACAGAGGAAAAAATTGTTTTTCAAATCTTATTTCAAAATTAACAAGAACAGTTAATTTGCTATACATACCAATCAGTATGTTTAATGTTTTTAAATTTTTTTTGAATCTCAGAATCCGCTTCCCAAAAAACCTTTCATCAATTTCGTCAATTATTCAAAAGCCCGCAACTCGGCAACTAAACCTCATAGAAATAAAAACTTGTATATAAACGTTCATATCCTCTAGAACAGGGGTGGGCAAACCTAATACTGGTATGATCGACATTAAGTTTTTTAATTTATGCGCGATCGACTTCGAAATTGGGTTAAATTAAAAACAAATAAAAATTAAATTAAGGTCTTTATTGATATTAATATATTAAATACATTGTATTACTGCTTTGTGCAATGTACTTTATTAATAAATATTTTGGATTAATTTTTGATGTATATGAGTGACTCTCCACTTCATCAAAAAGTATTGTAGAGTTAGGCCTGTAAGCACTGAAGCACAATCGAATAGATGCCGTTAAGTGGTCATTAGTCAGAGAACTCCTAAGTTGCGATTCGATTATTTTCATTTGAGAAAACGTTGCTTCACATCGATTAAAATGCAAATATCCTCATTGCCACCAATCCCAATAATGGATATTTTTTATGGTAATAAAATAAAAAAATTATTTTCATTTGCGCGTGCTATGGTTAAAATTTCTAACTCTAGATTCGATGAATTCAATTCCAAAGTATGAGCTAGATTTGATGAAATATCCTCGTTATCGAATTCTCTAAAAGGAAATGAAATAAATTCTAAAATCGGTTGAAGGTTATTGAGATTTGCAAATCGTCACTCGAATTCTTGTTTAAAATTTTCCAGTTCAGGACAAAACATTTCAATATTACATGCACCAGTAGGTTAGGTTAGGTTGTACCAGTTGACACAAGGCCACATATGGACCTATTGGTACATAGTGCTACCAGATAAATGGGGCAGGAGAAAAAAAATCAGTCCAAGCGGCCATCGAAGGCCCCGGACTCTTTCGCGAACTGAAGAATGTCTTTCAGCTTTCAGCTAGATTCACCATTAAGTTTAATATGTTTTTCAAAATATGGAAAATATTTAAAAATTTTGCCTATTTAATTGTGAAGCAAAAGGTTTTAATTTTACTAAAAAAACATTTACCGAGCTCAACAAGTCAACAATATTTTCCTTTCCCTTGTAATTGTAAATTTAGCAAGTTGTAACGGCCCATAAAATCCGTAAGAAATCCCAATTTCTTTACCCATACTGGATCTTCCAATTGTTCATGTTTTTCTCCCAATGTGTCCAAAAATGCAATAATTTCAGGCAAAAGATTTAGAAATCTTTGCAAAAATCTTCCTTAGCTAAGCCATCTAAAGCTTAGTACTGTTTTCGATTTCACGTTAAATTTTCATGCAAATTTTGACGTGAAATTTATTTAGGCGAACATTTAGCTTGAAAATAAGCAAGAGTTGTACTCACTTTTAAGCGTGAAAAATTGCTTGGAACATGCTTTCGCTTTGAAAATGCAAATAGCTTTGGCACATGTCTCCAATCATTTCACGTCAATTTAGTAGGTGCAGTTCATTTTTTAGGCTAGTACTGAGTTAATCGTGAAGCTAAATTCTGACATGTCTCCATTATCTGGGTATTCTTTCGAGCAAAAATTTTGAAAATACAGAAAAGCGGGGACACTTATCATTTCTGACGGATAAGATGTCAAGAATTTCAATTTTTGAACGATTTTATTATTGAAAAGACATTTACACAATTCAATTTTAAAAATTCAAACACCAAATGTCACTATTTAGCTCGAAAGAATGAAGTACACAAACTACATTGGCGTGAAAAGATTTTAATTTTAATTTTATATTATCTAAAATTGAGATTAACCTTTCTTGCGCTGTGTGTGACAATTTGCTATCTCGGTAGCAGGAAGACAAATGCAAATGCAGGCAAGGTGTATAGAACAGAGAGATTTAAGGAAATGAAACAACCGTATACGTCTAGGAGATTTAGTGAAGCAGTTTTACTAAAATGATAAATCTATCAACTGCACAAATCGAGAGCATAGCTATCTCGGACTTTCCCGTTGGCTACTCCGCCACCAAGGCTCTGCGAGCTTTTGTGTGAACTGAAACTGCGTGGACTGTCCGATTGGATCTATTAACCTAAGGCCCATTCTAAAATGTACTGAATAAATCGTCTACTAAATTTTTAACTCACATTTTAAATTAACTTAGTAAATTATTAAAAATGTCTGTGATCGACTGTCGAACTGTTTGCGATCGACCGGTCGATCGCGATCGACCGTTTGCCCACCCCTGCTCTAGAAGCACCGTTATGTACAATGTACAATATAAACGAAATGCAGAGCCTCGACTGTTTTTCGTTGTCCGCTTCACGTGAAATGCCCCATAATCTTTAAGCATTTGTTTTGAAGAACCTGAAGTTTATTGTGGTGGCATGATGCACCTCGGCTCTATATGGGTGAAGCATATAGTATCCGAGGCGGGATAACGGACTTAGACGAAGATAATTTAGACTTTCGATTAATAAACGGGTAAGTTGACCGAATACTGTTAATTATTTTGGAACCAATAGAGTCAATGTGGGCCTTAAAGATTAATTTGGAGTCTAAACGCGTTCCTAGGTGTTTTAGGTCTTTAGTTCAGGGAACGTTAGTGCCAAGGACGTTTATTTGTGCGGAAAAGTGCACTCAGAAAACGATCCAATAAAATCAATAAGAATTTAATAGTTTTCCTATTAAATATGGTCAATGTTTCTGAATCTAATACTATACTACTTAGCAAATGATATCTACTATTTTTCACGAGGAACTACTTTTTAGTAAAGATAGCACTGATGCAACTTCGGTGAACCATTAAGCATTAACTGAAGCACATCTACGATAAGAAACCGCCAAGCGTGTGGCAACTCCTGTATAAATGCTGATCAGCGTTTTCGCTGTTCGCTTAGAAAGCAGAAAAAGTCGTTGTTCTTGGTTTTTTTTTCATGCATTATATATATGTTTAATTTCTACTACTTTTTTTCTGAACCTGCTACTTTTTTGAACAAAATCTGCTTTACATTTATTCGTCTCAATGCCCATTACGACCACTCCATTACTACTACCTCATTGAGTCGCATTTCTCGTATCTCAGCGACATCAGAGATATAGGAGAAGTGGATGGGCGACATGAAAGATATAGAATATATGAATCATAACTGAACATATCTTTGGTCTATGGTTACAAGTAGATTTTGAAGGCAAGAGGCCTGCTCACGCACTGACTTTTCATTAGACGGGATTAAATTTGTAAAACGTATTTAGCCTGGATTGTCTATAAACTCAATTAGAGCCAAACATTATTGAGAACAGATGTATGCACGGGGTGTATTTCCAACATGACGTGATAGTCATCTGGGACGAATATTAGCCTGCGTTGGGTGAATTAAGTGAGTATATTAATTGTTGTGACAATATTGTAATGAACCAAATCCGAAACTCATTGAAATTTGCCGTTGATAGGTAGTCGTGCATGGAATTTTACACGCATAAGAGTTAATACCAGCCCACAATTTACCGTCAAAGGGCCTTTCTGAATACAGGTCTTCGTCCACATCTGTGATTGTGATGCAGAGTAGAGTAGCCGAGCTATCATAATGTAGCAAATACATATTGGACACGGCCAGTTCCCCATGCCAACTGCTTGTGAGCCAACATGTGGACGGCATCTGCCGGATCGTCACGAAATCCATTTGACTCGTGAGCAAAACCCACTCCGAACGGAAGTCGCAAAAGCGCTGGCGAGTCCAGTCAAAGTCGCTTGTCTGGACCGTCCACAAGTTGACGCTTGGCCTGGTCTTGGCCAATATGTATTTGCTAGATAATAGTTTGAAACAGACCAAACCGAGGATCTTTGGCTTTGCTTCATAACATTTCCTCCAAACACCATCAAGCCAACGAAAAGTCAAATCAGAATGTAACTTGGTCTATTACTATACAGGAGAGATACATGGGGCGTTTCCGAATTCACGTCTTCATCATCATTTTCTACTTTAGTGACGTCAGCAGAGTAGCTAAGCTATTCTAATAGTTGGAAGTATACCAAGACGAGGTGTTCAAATTCTATGGCTTTGCTTGGTAACATTGCTTCAAGCACCATCAAGCCAACGAAACCTCAAATCAGAACGTGACTTCGTCAACTGTTATATAGGAGAGCAATTTCAAGGCGTAGATAATTGAATTCGGACAGGCTCAAATTTTGTTACAACAAGCTGAAGGCGAAGACGAAAACGTCAATTCGGAAAGGCCCATGGTATATGTATGTTGAATATAAGCTCGCATTTCTCTCGTTTGACGCAAAATCATTGCAAACAATATTACTGTGCATTTTTTTCCCTGCACTAAATCCTGTTTCACGAGGATTGGGTTAGCTTGTAACGATATCGCATCAGCCATCGGTGTTCGATAATACCTGTTTGGTGGGTTGGACCATGAATAACACATTACAATTATTTAACATTTAAACAGCACAAATTGCGTCTTTACGATGCTTTGATTAACGTATACCCAATTCCAGAGAAAGACGATCCTCCGGAGAAAAGCAACCAATTTGCACTTCTCCGGCTACAACCTTCCACCGCCATAGACCATACGTGAATATGCAGTGCATGAAATAAATAAGTTTAAACTAAATGATATCTGTCATGTACAATCATCATTATTAGGTCTGTTGCCGTACTTTCAGTCACTGAATTTTCCTGAATCATGTGGTGGGAAAATTCAGGAAAAGTACGGGAACGCTCTCATTGCATTGACAGAAATTGACAGCCAAAAGTGTCAGTTTTCGGTTTTTTGCCTAGTACTATACTCTTCGCGAAACGAATTCAACGGTCAAATCCCATACAAAAGAGCTTTACTGACGAATTGAAAAGCTCTTTTTGTATGGGATTTGACCGTTGAATTCGTTTCGCGAAGAGTATAGTACTAGGCATTTGGTAGAACAATAGTGATTATAAAGTCATCCTAAGCGGCGATAAATTATCGCCACAAAAATATTCGACCTTCATAACAATATTAGGCAAAATAGAATTGGAAATACTCATTCTTAATGTTAGACTCTATGATTAATATGCTACTATGATCCCTGACTCTCCCGTACTAACTTCACTACCTGGCACCTCCTAATAATAAAAAAAAATCCTACCAGACTGCCCTAGTAATTTTCCAGCCTAGTTCACTAAATAATCTATATAGTAGCGATACTGGTTTCAACAGTAGTATCAAAGCATTGCGCTAGCATACCATGATCAAATTCCCCTATATGTGATACTCACTGCGTTTCTTGGACTCACATACGGTGCTGGTAGCAATACGCTGATACCATGACGCTAGGATATCATGATCGCATTCGCTTTTCATAACAGGCGTGTTTTTCGCTTGTTTTTACTTCCAAAACAAAAAATTGTTTTTTTTAAATATATATTTCAATTCCTTGACAGATGCCGATATTTCAAGGGACACTGACAGCCACTGAAATTACCCTCGAAGTATCGAACTCTATCAAGAAACTGAAATATATCTACATACCTTCAAAAGAAAAAATTAGTATTTAAAATTATACGTATTAGACACTTGAAATATACCTGTGTATTTTAAAAGTACGATTTACATATGTAAATTTACATTTACATATGTAAATTTACATACATATAACTCTCTCTATATTTAGAAATACTCTTTTAGACTCATCGCCCGTCTTTCCACTGACAATGAGTCTAAACCACTCTTAAAGCCCGATTAATTTTGGGTATATATGCTAGTGGCTATAAATTTTTTACTTATCACTAAGCTGCGCATAAAAATTGCTTCCAAGTTGTTATATGCATGTATTAATATTTTTTAGATACAGTAAATCATTGAGCCTAATCACACTATTATTTCTTGTTTTTTTAGGAACAAAGAATAGAACACGTAGTTTCAATTTTACGGTATCTTCTTTTCAAAATCAAGTGCAAAGGTTTTGTATTCGGTAAGCAATGTTTAAAAAAAAATAGTATGAAGAACTTTTCAAAAATGCTTATCCCAAAATTATTGATTTTAGAAAAACAAAATGGATTCAATCGGCCTTAGGAAAAAGCTTCCAGAGGCACTTTCCCGAAACATTGATGTGATGAACGTTTAGAAATAATTGAACAATTAAATGTTTATTATATACTCATAGATAAACTTGATATTTAACGAAGAAGGAACCTGTCCATTATGCTCCAAAACATTTTCACGGAAGAATGCACTTATAACCCACATTCGAAATCATTCTGAAGGTAGAAAATACATTTGTTTTTACTGCCAAAAAGGTTTTACGCAAGCAGCAAATTTACGGAATCATGAACGTATTCACACCAACCACAGACCGTACATATGTGCAGATTGTGGCAAAGCATTCACACAGGTTAGTAAATTTAAATATTTCAATTATTGTTGAATCTATGGCTTAGTAAAGTTAAGTTTCTTATATTCTAAATGTGTAAACTGATTAGCTGCACAAAAGAAGAACAAAACACATATCCCCTACGCCAATGTAATCGGTCGCAAATTATAAGTGACTTGGGCTTATCAGCGTTTCGTCCTCTGCATTTGATAAGTTCGAAAACCTTCTTGTAGTTTTCTAGGGCGGCACACAAAATGAGTGACTCACTCGAAATGTTTTTAATACCGACCCTAATTCTTTGAGCGTGTAACTCAGTGATGAACATTGGAAAGCCCATCTAATAGGCCGTGGTCGGAGAAACCTTAGGAGTTTTCGTGGTTGGGTTGCGTTGGAAGTTTCTGGTTTGCCACAGATTAAATTTTTACATATTCTTTGCTCGTGACCTTTTCTCTGTGGGGTTAGCATTCACTAGAAGATTCGTTGCATCACTACAACCACTTTATTGATGATTAGTGGCCAAGAATGACGTGTTTGCCGACGTAGCTCGTTCTCTTGTTTTTGAAGATCTAAATTTGCTTTTTCTACTTATATTACTCGAGTAACACTGTTTCAGTTGCTCTCAGTATTGCTCGATTAACGCTGGTTTGGTTGCTCTCTGTATTGCTTGAGTAACTCTAGTTCGTTTGCTCCAGTGCTCTACTCAATCGACTATGGTCACTCATTTTCGTGCCATGTAATCCAACAGTCGATTAGGCCTTTGCTCGTTTGGCTATGGAATTCGCAACAGCTAAAAGGTACTATATTGAATTGAGTTTATATCAAAATTTTTCTGCTTCATCATGCACTTGTACTAATCGCTTCCTTACAAACCGTGATATTTTCTTTGAAGGCAAATGTTCTATATACACCAAAAGTACTACATATACAAGGAGCCAAATTAGGCTAACTGATGTGAAATGCCCATAACTTTTAGAATTTTAATGTTTTGATTTAATTTTTATTTTTTATATGAGACTGTAAACTGTACAATTTTTTTATCTGCAAGACGGTCTAAAAGTTTCACTCCATCAATTTAGAAAAGAGCATTATAAAATAACGTGGTTACTGGGGTGATTCTCAATCATTCTACAAAACTACTTCGGACTGAGCGTCGGAATTTTATCACTTCGGCTCTCAACACGTGCCAAAGATATGATGAAAAAATCATCCTTTGAAATCTTACGCTAAAATTGGTTGAAATCCTGTATTCAGAATCCTGTATATCCATAACGCCACCTGGGTATGATGTGATGGTACCACTCATGACAAGATAGAACACGTTTTGAATGACTGTTGTCGCTACTCGAGCCTGATGGCGGTTCGAATGTACCGCGGCGCCAGCATAGATTCGGGCCTACGAACCGTATAAAACCATGAGAGATTTTATTATTCCAAACAAATTTGCGAGTCTGTGTAGGTTGATCATGCCCAAGATAAAAAAAAAACAAGTTAAAGTATCCGTGTTAGCAATGTCCTGATGATACGGAATTGAGTAGTACGTCAACGAATAGACACAGTTGGATCATCGCTAGCACACTGTCGGACAGCTTCTTCATTGCGAACGGGTCGATTAAAAAATATTGCACCCCGGGTGCACAACGGCTCATTAAATTTCTAATCACGTTTGCAGAGCTAATGCAACACTAAAATGGTCACTATATTTTCTTTGCGCTGTAACAACAGCTGGTCAAGAAATATGTTCAAACAAAGTACTGCCTTAATTTCTTCCACTACGTAGCCATAATAAGGTTGCGAAAGATTCTTTATAACCACAAAAAAAACCACTAGTTACAAATTTTTAAATATAGTCCAAATCGATCAGCCCTATACAACTATTTCACCATATGACTATATTAAGTGCGTTTTTTGCAAACCCGAGCAGATCAAGTTTTGTTAAGTATATTGAATACAACAACAAAATTGCTGTTGTATTCAATGTACTTAACAAAGCTTGATCTGCTCGGGTGTGCAAAAAAACACACATTATTTTCTTTCATTGCCTTTTTTGGCTTAGGCTTTTGTTTTCATTAAGGTTTTCTACATACGACATTCTTTAACTCTAATTTATATCATTAAATTTATATTTCCTTGTAAATAAAATGTATCCCTCTTAAAGTAATCTACCTCCTCCTCTTTTTTAGATCACAAATCTAAACAATCACAGAAGGCTTCATACTGGTGAAAGACCCTTCGTTTGTAATGAACCAAAATGCGGAAAATCGTTTGCACAGGTTTGTATGCATTAAGAATGATTTTTTTTCGTTGAATCTGCAAGCACTATAGTATACGGCGCTGGCTTATTGAATGTGTCCCTTGCAAACAATATAGTCGGTAATCAAACAAATATTTTGTTTAACCCGTAACATGAGTAAAGTATACTCACAGAACTCGAATTAACATTATTTTTTATAAAAATTAACAAATTGTAATACTAGGTGTGTAAATAACTTTTTGTAATTGTAAAAGTAAATTTTGTGACATTTTAAAAATTCCAAGGACGATGAGCAACAAATAGAGCGACATATAGAAAATCGTTGCAATAATCAGCAATACGTGGAGAAATAGTTGCAACAGTAGAAAATGTAAACAAACTTTTGAACCCAAAAGGCCAAGGTCATCAAGAGTACTTAAAATTAGCCACATAAAAAGGATCATAATCTAACTTTGTGAAAGAAAAAAATCGATTTGTGTTTTGAAAATATTGGTAAAGCAATATTTCAACTGTTAAAATCTTTTCTGGATAATGCAATATAAATGGACTTTGATATCAGTGTCAAATATCCGCGAAAGAACCAAGAAGTGATTGGATTAGACTGAAGTTTCTAAATATTGCACTGTTAGTTGCTCGTAGAAGGGAATTTGAAATATTGTATCCAATAGCACTTTTGGCTTTTACTATCGCTATCTACAAAACCAAATAGAAGACGAAATAAATATGTACAGCTCTTAGTGTCACTATTATGAACAAAATGAGAGGTGAAACTAACACTTATTCAACTTTCATCTTCGCCTTTATATCCCCATTTATGTACCTGGATGCGATAGACTACGTCATTGTGACAACTAATTGCCCAGTATTCTCTCTCTGTTTTTATGGAAACTTTTGTGACTTGCCTATTGGTCAACATAAATTACACAGCCGCAATAAAAAACCTTTGGAAAATCCCGCAAAGTTTACTTTGTATCGTGCTTTCATTCTTGTCGTGTTTGCAAGGTAAAATTACGCGTTTTAGTAAAACCATTGACATATATTCTGCCATCATTTTTGATCTTTTAAACAGATCCTTCTTCCACTTTCAACAGGATCTTGCTTACGGTTTTGCACAAAATAGTTCTGTAGAAAGTAGTACTCTGTGCCACCAAAAAAATTGGAGTATATTGGTTCCGAACGCGGGATGCCATTTTACTACATTTGTAGTAGATCTACTTCATGTTTGTCTCGATCAGACATGAGTTCGATTACTCGGCGGTGCACATGCTGCGAGGCGAACCACGCGAGACGGATATCACACCAAATATTACTTTCACTTTTTCAAAAGAGGCATGAGCTCTGAGCCGCTAATTGCTCTTTTAATAGCTGTCAAATGCGCGAACGCAAATGCAAAAGCTTGTCAGCGTCAACCAACTACTTATGTTAACAAACATATGGTTTGCCGACTAATTTTGGTCCGGCACACTATTCTGAAGTTTATTCTTCAAGTCGGAACCCCGTTCCAAACTTGGTGGTTTTCTTCCACCATTTTCGTCAATTGTTCATCTAGAATAGACATGAATAGATTATACGACATACTCTGAGGTTCAAAACTTCACTCTTACTGCATTATTATCAAGTTGTGAATAGACGTGGATAGATTGGTGTTGATCTAACCTGCCAGCTGCCCACCGTCTTATCGTTTCATGAAACTACTTCGAAGAAACTTCTGGCCACCGGGCGTCTTAGTTTAAGAATTCCCCAATACACCGCAACGAAATTCTTGGTTCAGGACATCAAGAATCGTTAGAACCTAAACCGTCGTCTTAGTATCTACTACCAGAATGTACGCGGCTTAAGGACTAAAATCAATGAAATTTCCTTGTCCTCTATCTTACCATTTCATGTGCTGGTCCATAAAGGCCGTGAAAGTTTACTTATTGGCAATTGGATGATGGTCGCATGCAGGAGCCCTCTGCAGTGATTTTTCGTTTTCGTCTCCTGTTGTAGTTCGGATAGCTTTAACTCCCTCTAATTTCATAATTATTGCCTCTGCTCATATTCCTTGAGCCAATACTGCGTCAGTGTGTGAATACATCTTTGCGGAAATCTCCAGTCGATTACCAATCGCACTTTGTTGATATGTGGAGATTTCAATCTTTCTAATGTAGAGTGGGATCATTCTCTTTCTTTTTGCTCATCGAGGAACAATATATCTCTAGGAAACTCATCATTTCTATCATTGTGCTGTCTCTCCAAACACAACACTGTCCTCAATATGAAAAATAAAATTTTAGACCTTTCCTCGGCTATATTTCTTAGCTTTGCACCTTCACCAGTTGTGACTCCAGATCCTCGTAACGCTCCATTTTCAATTGAAATATCGCTCGTTCAATATTCCAGTTGGAATCATTTCTGTTGCTTTCGTTTTAACTTCCTAAAAGCAAACTTCCCCGGTATGACTTCTGAGATAAATAAATTCAGTCAAATTGTTTTCGTTCTTTTAAAAACTAGACGTGGTTAATACTACCCATAAATTTAAAGGATTCCTCTCAGATGTCATCTTACGATTCACACCGAATTATGGGTGAAGCGATGCTCCTTGGTTCAACTGTGAAGTTGCACTTGCATTGAAGTTGAAAGACATAGCTCGTTCAATTCTGTAGCACTGTAGTTGCGCTGCACAGCGTTAAGTTTTACAGACATAAAAGCAATCGGATGCTCAATTCCATCATCACGGGGATCGGGAGCAGGACGCTCCCGATCCCCGTGGCACTGACATATGTCCACTAAAACGAGCGTTTACCTTTCAACAAATCCGTCAGAGCTGACAATACTGCCGTTCCCATGAAACGCCGGACCTCTTTCGTAGACTTGGGTGTTGGGTAGTCTACGATTCCAGAGACCTTTTCTCTCGATCGGTCTTCAGGATTCCATCACTAACTACATAGCGAAGATATTACTAAGTTAACCTTACAAAGCTTACAAAGTTAACCGGTGAACTCCAAGCGCTCTTGCTTTCCTCGATGACTCCTAAGGACATCATACGATCCAGCTTATCATACTACAATTTCTGTATAGCTGAGGACACCGAATAATCACGTTGCTTAATAGGTTTGCCAAACCCGATGTCAACCGAAGTAGTCTTATCCAACCCATTGAGGTTATATGAAGGAAACAGTTGTATAACTTGCTGAAGTCGGGTACGATCCTCAAGAGACAGAGTGTGAAACGCTGGGGCTTCAGAAAGGGATGCTACCGCAAGCTGTTGAGCTGGTGCAATTTTAAACGCGTCTCAGAAGTCCATTGCTAGATCGACTGGGTTGGTCGATGTTGGAACAACCAAAAATTTAATCATAGGCGATTGATTGTTGAATTTCACCAAGGTCTCAACATATCCGAGAACAGAAGATTTTGGACCCGATGCTTACCGAACGTCTGTCTGAACCAAATATGAATATGAAAAACATACCTTTCGACCTTGGTACACTCTTTACTCTTTTGCTTGGCATTACTCCCCCCACACTAATTGCACAAGTTCGTTACTGCTTTCTTGCTCCGGTTTGGCACTGCAAAGAAACTTTCTTTTTGGTGTCCTCACCCTCTTTTTTTGGAGTGGCTTTTGGCTCGCGTAAGTCAGCAGCTCTCTCTCTTTCTCTCTCTCTCTCGCTTGGCCATTTTTGCACTTCTATTTTTCCTACGAGTCGACCAGCACTAGCCATGACACCTAGCGGAGTGGTTTTTTTATCTGACAGGTGCCTTCGATGTAGTTTGCGTACCTGTTTCTTCCTTAGCCCGAGCTTGCCTTGTAGCATTGAGCGTTGAAGGAGATAAACTGCCCGCTCCTTTAACGTTAGGGTCCGCTAGTGACTCTCTTCCATCTATGCTGGAAGATAGTCCGCCGGAAGTCACGGCACCTTCCGACGTTTGAACATAAATCCCCCGTTCGAATTTTATCCTCCTTTCCTTCCATCATTGGTTTATTATTCGGGGTTCCTTCCCATAGCCTTTTATACCTGCGGCCAGGGTGGACGCATAGTTGGGAAACTGTGAAAACTTGTCCTGTCGTAGAGAGCTCATTGGGTTTCTAAGGCATTTCAGCTCTACCCTCGCCCTGTGAAGAGGGCATTGCGTCTGAAAAGAGAAGTGAGTTGCCTTACAGACTCCTCCTGATAAAACGAATGTATGTTAATGAATATGTCTAATACAAATAAACCAAATAAAGTGCTCCTAGCAATCACAATTTAAAGCTTTTCCCGGCGTTTTTTACTTGTTTTGGAAGTTTTCGTATTCTGGGCTATTCCTGCGACACTGGATACAAAGCTTAATTTTGAGTCATTTTTCCCCCATTGAAAAAAACTACATAGCTAAACAATCTTTTTGGTGCAATACATAAAAAAAATCTAATTTGACCATTATTAACGGAGCATTTTTACTAAGTACATACGTTTCTTTTTTGCTCTTAATATTTCCTGAGTGAGTTTGTACAGATGATTAATATAAATTAACTTAAGGAGTTATGTTGCATCGAAAGGAATAGGCTTGAATTATCTACCGAAGTACTAATTTCACTAAAATTTTGTCGCAACATCTCAAATCGATCTCTTAATCCAATAATTATTGCAATAAAAAATATTGTTATCTTATCTGCTAAAACAACAGTTTTGCTTTGCTAGGAAAAATTTAAATAGTAGGTTCCATACGTATTTTAAAAGCCGAAATTCGACGAAATCCTGAACGGTCCATTTCTGAAATTCAAATAAACAAAGCTACGAGCGAAGGACAGATTTTCTGTTCTACCGTCTAATTTACTTTACCGCTTCGTTTGCCTCGTAAATCCAGACAATATTTTTGGTCGTAGTCTTGATTTCGCAATGAATATAAAACTCACGAAATCAATAATTTACGAAATCTATAAATCTATTCTAATTTAAGAAAATTTTTTCAGGTTACTAATCTTAATAACCACATGAAAACACATCATAAAGAGCAAAAATATTGTTGTAATCATTGCTCGCGAAAATTTACGCAAGTAACATCATTGAATCAGCACTTGCGATCTCATGCTGGAATCGTGGGATATTTTTGCCCAAAATGTTCAGAAAAAACATTCCAACAACAATCTCAACTGTATTATCATATGAAAACACAACACGGGTTCTCATTTCCATATAAATGTTTCAAATGCGACGAAAAGTTTCTCGAAGAAGCGCACCTAGATCAACATAAAATTCTTCATGATAATGAACTGACGGCCGAAAGTGGTGATAGTTGTCCCTAATTAGAAAAAAAATGATTTCGTGGTGTTCTTTGATGAATGAAATAATTTTCTATGACCACAATTTTCATGAATGTAATATTAAAATGTACGTATGTAAATTTATTTGAATAAAAGTAATAACTTCAGAAACAATGCCTTGGAATTTGACTGCTTACTGTTCATTTCACAAATAATAAATTTAGAATGCATGAACATTTTATTCAACATTAAATAGCAGCTGCATTTTCTTTCTACACATCGAATGAGCTTTAAATATCGATTGAGCTTCAAATATCGATTGAGCTTCAAATATCGAATGAGCTTCACATAGGGCATTAATCCCGAGATTGAAATTGCGATCCCGAAAATCGGGATTAGAATTTTCGGGATCCCGAGATAATCCCGAGATTTCGGGATTTTATAAAAAAACTATATTAAGGGAATTTAAACAGATATATTGGCTTATTCGTACTCAATTAAAACTTTATTTCAATTATATATACATAAAACCGGAAGCTAAGTTCATTATAATGTTAAATTTATGCACATATGTACATGGGTACTAGCAAGTAAGACGTTAATCTATAATTGCATCTAAATTAATCTTATGATCAAATTTCATCTTATCTTCTTGTCCCATAAAGCTCTTTATTTGGTCATGATAGTTATGAAATTAGTTAAAAACGAATTGAAATTTAATCAGCATAACGGATGTTACGATAATATAATAAAAATACATTATTCTCTTTAGTTGTTTACATATTAATTACAAAATAATATTGCTTTTCAATGAAACAAGTGATAAGTAATAATATCGGTTGGTTCAAACTGCTGATTCGCTTTGAAAGTATGCTCTTAATAAACATAATTCGTCAAGAGTTTCAAAATTTAAACTAGACCTGATTTAGCTGCACATATATCCAGCTGCTGAAAAAGATATTTCGGGTACACTTTTTGGTGGAATATTAAGCATGTAATCATACGCCAGCTGTAATTCATTATTACAACTGGCTTCCGCTTCGGTTTTCATAAAACAATATGTCTTTTAGTATTAAGTTCTGCTTTCTATATCCCAAAATGGGTTGAATTTTATCAATCCCGAAATCTCGGGAGTCCCGATAAAAAATTCGGGATCCCGAAAATGTCCAAAATGGCTCGGGATCCCGAGATCCCGAGATCCCGAAATCTCGGGATTGCATGCCCTAGCTTCACATTGCATGAGCTTCAACTCTGCCGGCGCTTGTGCGACTTCCATTCGGAGTGGGTTTTTGGCACGAGTCAATGGAATTTCGTGACAACCCCGCAAATGCCGTCCACATGCTCACAAGCAGTTGGCCTGGCCTGGGCCAATATGCATTTGCTACATAAGCAAGCGCTTGTCCTTGCCGGCTAGCCCCACTCACACTGATTCCCACGAGCCGCCAATGATGCAAACTGAACTCAAAACAACACTATATAATTACATTGAAAAAGTAAAAACGTGAGTTTAGGCCTGAACACAATACGGTATTAATCTCGAGATTCAAACCAATCTTCCTTATGAACAGAACCCAGGCAGACTAGCATGTTCAGGTTCTTGGGAGGTGATATATTTATGCTCGTGCACTTCAGACTACCTTTGTGTGAGAAGAGGTGCTCTGTAGCAGTTGAAGTGGCCATAAGGGGCAGATAGAGCATGGCTAAAAAGAGTTGTTCATGCCCAATTCTAATAAAATCCCACATCTCCATAGGGTCTAGGTCTGTGCGCTTGTCCAAAATGGCGCTGCTGAGGTACGCCTTTAGCTGCGATGGGATGGTGTCTACAGCCTCCTGGTCCAGTACCCCCGAAGCTTCGGCGCAGGAGACTGTCTACAGTTGACCAGTTCCCCGAGGAGTAGTCCTCGCTATCACCGTTAGTCTCAACGTACATGGCCACAGCACGGCGGGATTCAAGGATCATTCCTTATATACGGCTACCAAATGCGCCTGCCCGTCTTGATCGCCATCAACCGAAATGCTGGACAGGATAGATGCGTGCATGTGACAACAGCCTGGAGGGGGGAAGCGCACGATTTTCCACTACGAATACTACAGATCGAATGGCGAAATGCGGCGAAAAACGAACTTCTTATAGCGATGACCCAGAAAGTTTGCTGCTTATGGGGGAAGTAGCTCGACTCCCGGAAATTTAGACACTGTAGAAAATTTAGAATGACAAGGGCTCTGTTAGCAAACAGGGCTTCACATCCTGGAATTTTAGATGAATTATTTAGTAAGTGATCAAAGGTATCAAAAAATTATATAGGGTGGGTTAGTTAAGCAACAGTTAAGCAGCAATTCGTGCATCTGTTGGCGAGAAGCGAGATGCGGAGCGTGAAAAAAAACCCCGAGGTCCGTGGGCCATCCTGTAAATTATAATTCTATTCTTATCTTTTGGGTTCGTACACAATAAGGATGACGTTATTAAGGGTGACATCTTTTTCTTTATAGAGCATATTGATTGCCCTCTTCTAGAGACTTCAGGAGATCCCTGATGTCGATCAGGATACCGACCTTTGCCCCACCATTGATTGGTGGTAGCCTTCACTTTTTGTGGCCGTGCTCACGCTGCAGGTTGAGAAGTAAGGCGGTGGCGTGGTCTTTGAGCTCAAGAAGATTTGCAGCATGTATTAGCCCAAGTTGCAGTATGTCCGTAACTCTTGGATCAGCTTGAAGCTCTTGGGTTCCGACTTTCCAGCCTTGATTTTCCGCTGCTTAAGCTGCTCCGAGTCAACTTCACTGTTACTGGCAAAAATGCACGATCCGTTTGACTTCCATGATCAGAGCGCGCACAGACAGTTCTGCTGGCTCTTGGGTTTTTCCCTCGACCAGGACATCTTCAAGCGAGATTTCAGCATCCTCTTCGTTTTCGGGCTCATTCACTAAATCCCCTGCCTCTGCTTCTGAGGGTCTTGGTGTTGAAGTCATGCCGAGGATGGCTTGGCCAATGGAGTTAATGAGGTGACTAGTGCAAGTATTGTGCTTCTCCGCGCCGAATACCAAGCGAGCAGCAGCTTTGATTGACCCCTTCGTCGTTTACGACGCCCTGCACTTTGTGGGTGTTCATTTGCCGCTCATTGTATATTTTACGAACACCGGCTGCAATGTTTTCAAGACTTTTTTCTCAATGGCATGTAGCGACCAGCCAATTCAAGCCTGTGAAGCTACTTTTTTTTTCTTCATATCGGCCACACAAAAGAGAAAAAAAAACCAATAAAAATTAAGTTTGTAAATGTTTTTTGATATCCAACACACGCCAGGATGGAACCTTGTGGAAAGTTCTTTAACAGATCAATCATGTCAGTTTTTTAACATACATACCACTGCAGCCCGCTAATTATATACTGAATAATCGTGTAGCATAAATCGATTGCGTTAGAAGTCAATATAAGCTTACCATCTCTCTAATGCGCCGTTACACCCAGGTATGACTGCATGGCTGTGGCGACTCGTGGTACGTTCGAATGGGTCGCCAGTTAGTAAAACAAGAATAAGTTACCACAAAATTATACATAAAGGCTGGTACTGAGTTAATCCTGGAGCTAAATTTTGACAAGTATCCATTGTGGCAAATTTGGCAATGCAGAAAAGCGGTGACCCTGCTCATTTTTGACGGGTAAAATGTCAAGAATATCAATTTTCGATCGGTTTTCATACTGAAGCCCTGAAATGTATTCGACGCGAAACGAAACGAAGTGTCAAATCCCATACAAAATCAGCCTGGTGCGGAATTTCGATTCGTTTGGTTTTGCTCGTCAGTAATGTGTTCGAAGACGTATAACTGTTTTCGAAGACAACGCAGTGACTCGCTCTGAGATGGCGCTACATTATGTATAAGTTGACTTTCGCGGCCATTTAATGACCCAGGTACCTTAAATTCATGCGAAAAATGTGACAGCTCATGATTTCATTCGAATTTGCGGATGTTTTATTGAAAAATGAGTGAAAATGGATGGATGAACACCGCATCCTTGCAACAGTAGTTTTTGGTTTGCCGATATCATTTTTAATGCCGGTTAGTTAAATTTATATTCAAATGTAATGCACTTGTTAATTCAAATGTAATGCACTTGTTAAATGTCATCAATGGCAATTTATACTGCCCCCGGTGTCGGGGTGCGGAACTTTATTTCGTTCGATTCCGCACAGACGTTTTCGCTGTATTTCGTTCGTTGAATACATTACTAGGCTTAAAGAAACATTTGTACAACTCTATTTCCAAACTCAAACACCAAATGTCACTTTTTAAGAATAAACTGCACAGGCTTCATTGGCGTGAAATGATTGGAGGTATGTATCAATGCCATCTGAATTTTCAAAGCGAAAGGAACTTCCAGGAAATTTTCCACGCAAACACCCACAAAAACAAACACACAACCACAAAAACGCAATCGGTTTAATTGTATAACGGCAACGGGGACACGTAGTCGAATTTTACCAATAATTTTTCTGAAATATCAAATTTAAATCCACAGTATTCAACCGCTGCAGCACAATGCAACGGTCTCTACGGTACTTCAGCGCAACGAAGCTGTCAGAATAGTTGACCATATGAGTTTTCCACAGTAGTGAGCATATTCGACGTCGACACGACGCAGCCGAACGCAGCGCAAGTTGAATAGGTTTCAACTTGACTTGACATTTACGACGATGGAAAGTTGAATTTCGATTTTCGCGAAACAGTTTCGCGCAGTGTAAACGCATGCTATGGTGTGTATGTGCGGTATTTGCATATCCTCTTTTGTTATATCAATGGTTGATTGTAACTCGGCCGTCATGGTTGGTCCTTTGCGATTTTTACATTCGTATTAACACCGGCAGGTATATAATTATTGTTGTTGCTTTTCTTACTGGCGGGCCTAAATATTCTCCAAGTTGTATTTTCCGTTCTGAATAGAAAATAATGACCAGGTTAAGTGACAATATATTTAGATTTCTCAATATGCTTATGTGATATTCTTTTAGAGCTAGGATTCAATTGGGTGATGTCACACCACACAATATAAAGCAGTTAAAGAAACTGAATACGGTTGTGTTTCCCGTAACGTATAACGACAAATTTTATAGTGATGTATTGGAAGCTGGCGAATTGGCTAAATTAGCTTACTATAATGACATAGTAGTGGGCGCGGTATGCTGTAGAATTGCTTCCTCAGACAACTTAAGACGTCTGTATATCATGACTTTGGGCTGCTTGTATCCCTATCGGCGGTTGGGCATTGGCACTGTAATGTTCAACCATATCTTGTCAGTCGTTGAGATGGACCAGCATTTCGATAGCATATTCTTGTAAGTATATTTCAGTTTCCAACAATTGAAAATCATTTTTTGCCTTCTTCGCACACCACATGATACAATATGCAGGGTCGATGTACATCTAGCAATCTTAGAGTAGTTCTGATTCCCAAACAATTGGTACAAAGCATAATACGGTTAGTGTCAACTCAATATTTTGTTCAATATCATAATTTTACATATTACTATCATAATCTTACAAGGCATGTAAGGTAATAAAATAAGACAAAAAATACAAAAAACTCAGGTTTTTTGTGTTCCTTGTGTTTTCAAAGCAAAATTTTAAGCTCATGTCTATTTAAAAGGGAAGGTTCTCCGTATACAGTTTCTCGGTGTAATGACTGGTTACTTATCCGCATTCCTTGCCAGGTTTGATATCTCACCCACTGATTCGGGAAATATTTGGCCATTCAATTTGTTTTGATAATATTTTGCAAATCAATTTTGCAAATGATTGTAGATTGTAGACATATTAGTCTTGTCAGAGGCGATAATTTATAAGTAATTTTTATATTATTAGTTATCACTCTCAATGAAATCAATATTTTGCTTCAATGCCTGGCTCGAAAATAAGACTCTGTATGAGACAATTACGAGAATTCAGGTCTCAAATAAATGGAAATTCAGATATTTTCATTGGTCCTATAATGGATGTCACTTTGCACCTTTATATGTTCCTGCTAGGACATTTTAACTTCCAAAACAAATATATTTTTTGAAGTTACATCATCCAAACCTACTCACAGTTGAATGCTTGGGCTTATCTTCAGTTTGTTTTTATGTAGTAATATAATGTGTTAATTGTAAATTTAGCTTGTTGAACCTATTAAAATATTTTTCTAAATCCATATTTAAAATGTTTTGTTATTTTTGCCGGAGTAGAGGAGTATCATTTGCAAAAAGAACTATTTCGGCAAGTAATTGTCTTGTGTGGATTTCAAACAATACGGTAGAAACAACAGTAGACAGAATCCTTGTAGAATGCTGATGTTAACTGCGCATTCTTGACTCATATAGTCTAAATTTTTATTACTATTTGTCTGTTTAGCAAATGATTACTAATTAGTAATGAAACTTTACTACCAAATCGATATATTTTAGCTGTTGAATTAATTAGTAATTTAAAACTAACAAATATGGCCATGGTGTGATGTCCTCTGTCGAAAGCATAGTTAGTTGGTGAAACAAACTGCATCTCAGTTTGCCGTTAGTGTACTGCTATTCCTTTGGGTGGAGTTTTCAACAATGAATTGGATAATTCTTGTTTTGATTATTATTTAGAAAATTTTGCTAATTATGTTGGTGACACCCAACCTAAAAAAACATATGATTCTTTTCAATTTGAGATCAGCGTTGATCGTTGTTCTTTGATAATATTGCCTCATTGATTGTGGTTTGTTGGATGCAGGAAACAGACGGATAACATATCGTGGGGACGACAACAGCGACGCAAGGCGGAGGCGCCGCAACCGTTTGCGAGGAGACCGCGGCTCCAGAAAATCCCTCCTTCGTCGAAAACTTAAACACGAAGCGAGGAAGCGATCAGTTCCGTGTGCGCAACAGATGCGCAAGGAGCTAAATTTGTTGACTCCAGCAGTAGTGCTCTGGAGACTCCAAGGAGTCCAATGTGTGAGAGCGCTGATACGGGGGTTGGTGAAGGAGACAGCACCGCAACAACTCCCACCAGCACGAGTGTCCCCTAAAAGGGAATACACTAAGCGAGAGCGGGTGGCTGAGGAGGATATGTTGAGGAAGTTGCAACATATCCTTCGAAAAATGTTGCAGGCTGCCAACGTGCAGAAAAATATCTCAAAGCACGTTAAAGACGATATGCTGGAGCTGGAAGAGGCACTTGAAGTTATCATCGCTTGTCAAATTAACTGTCAGAAGGCAGAAATGGAGTACCAGCGGCTCGTGGAAGACCAAACTGCTGGAGCGGTCACTCCTTTAGGGGCTCCGAGAGTAGATCGGCCACAAAAGAGTGAGCGCGTGGCTGAATCCAGTCCTGAACACACCAAGCAGTTGCGGGTTAGGAAGGAGGTGCCAGCCTCTGAGCTAAAGACGTGACGGTCACCTACAAAAAAAATAAGGTCAACGTCGCTAAACCACCAGTGGTAACCGCTGGGCCAGAAAAGCCTCAAAAAGGGGGGGGGGGGGCGTCCCACTGGCCGAAAAAAAGAAAGAGGGAAGAAAAAGGGGAAGAGCCCATTTCTGCCTAATAATCGTCCAAGTAGTGGTATTTTTAAACGGGCCGCAGTCTGCTCGTAAGAATATTCTTCTTGACGAAAAGTGTAAACCGTAGAACCCGTCTCCACGGATAATTCACGATTTTTTCAGGACGATATCAAAAGTGCAGTTAGTGTAGGGAAATTTAGTCCTGGTATTTATGCGGATTGACTACGGATGCAGCTGACCCTAAAATTGAAATCAGAACTTCCAGCAGGTAAAAAGCAAGGCCATAAACACCGGCTGCATGTCGCCAATTACGAGAGGTAGTCATAAAAATATTGCTGACGGAGTTTTGAATTAATGTTGTATTAGGACAATATTCACCCTTGCCGTCATAAAAAGGATCCGATAAATAAAGTTTTTCCAAAAAACAACACAAGTGTCATGAAATCACTAAAACTTAAAATGTATCATTCCGCTTGACTGTGAAAAAACTTTGAATTTACATACCGTTCCAATAACTATGAGCGGTAGTGTAAATTTGCACATATAATATTAATAGAGAATTTTGATTCTTCTTTTTCAATTATATTTTACTATTTTTTAGGCATGTACAAGTGAACAATAATGGAGCCATTGCATTTTATAAAAAGTTCGGGTTCGAAATTGTTGAGACAAAAGAAAACTACTATAAGCGTATCACACCGGCAGACGCGTTTGTTTTGGAAAAAATATTGCGACCGAAGAAAGAATGGAATAATGTCGATCATAATAACGGACCAATTGATATGTATGAGTCTGATAGAAATAAAGCCAAACCTTAAATCAATTGATAAAACTGGTAATGAAAAAATAAATATATATAGGGCAAAGTTATCGATTCGGCTTTCAATATAAAATAAAAGAAAATATCACGAAACTTTCTTGTGCATTGAATTTCTGGTCTTCAAACAGGTGAATTGGTCTCAAGAAGCATATGTTGAAGAGATTATATTCTTAATTACTGAGTATTTTTTTGTGGTACAGCGAATTGAAAAATATTTTTATGAATTATTTTTAAATAATTATTATTTTCGTTGGTTATTTTTGTAATTATTACCATTTCCAGTTTAGTTTTAGCCTGTTTGTACTTTTCCCTGGTTTTTCGAGTAAGCACAGCACTCATTAAAAATAGTATAAAGGTTCAATGGCTAAGTATGGGGTCAATCATCATAGTTACGCGCCTGATTATTCAACTCCAGCTAGCGCATCCGAAAGAGCTAACCAATCCGTTATCGCCGCTATTCGGGTCCACATAGGAGACGATCATCGGAATTGGGATGCTAACCTGCCAGTGCCATGGAATGGCACTAGAACTACTGGTTTTCACCCGATTTCTTGATATTCGGCTATCAAACTATACACTGGCTCTGAATATGTGCTGCTGAAGTCCTTACAGGCTTTTGAGGACGGATAGGTCCAGTTAGCACCAAACTGTGATCGACTGCGAATGGTTCATAACCAGGTTATGCCGTTGATCGTTTCGCTGCTAAACTAGCCCCGAAGTTTTTAAAGGCCACGGTAAAGCGAAACATTGACTAGGTGTCAAATAGTTGGTGATGATACAAGTCGCTGGGTAAAAATCATGTAAAAGATATAAAACCCTGAAAATGACTTAGTTAATTGTATGATAGTTTTCAAGCTCATGAAATCATTTTTCATTGGAGAATCATGGCAACCACTAAATATGCTCGGCATTTTGAGACCTCTCTGGACCTAGGTGGTCCCCACGTCCGTTGTGATGCTGGTATAATTAAAATATACAATTGATAAGTAAATCAAAATAAACAAAATCTGAACAGGCGGCGGCATCTCGGCAGTTGGCAGTCGTAATGCCATGACTGACGGTTGCGGACAAATGAGATTGATGGTGCGGCAGCAGATATCTTAAAACATAAACGTGCTGTGCGGAAAATTCCGTTCCTGAAGTATTCCGAACACATTAATGAATCGAAAAGTAAAATTCAAGATAAGAGCCGTTATTGAAATAATAGAAGAAGAAAATCTGTCTGGAAGTAATGGGAAAATCTTTAACTGATTGAAGAATGATCAAGAGTAGGCTGGTTCAAGACAATTACTGGATGGTCAAAGCCAAGAACCGGAATGATTGGATTCAAGGTCTGAAAGTATTTATTTGATAGACTTATGCAAATTTTGAATCCTGCTCTTTTTTTTTTAATATTAATGAAAGAACCGCACTAAACATATAAATGATATAAATTGATATAAAACAAATAAAAAACAAAACAAATTTGCATGAAAAATTATTTTGGCAGATGAAAAGATAGCGAAGTACGATACTATTAGTAATATGTGTGTCTTTTCTCGCGGATTTATTTGAATTTTCCTTATTTCCTTTTTCCTTTAAAGTCTTTGGTGTGGGTGATTAATGTTCTTTATATATTTTCATGTATATCTTTTTGAATTTTTATGTATATTAATTTTTGAATTTTTAAATTTTGAACCAAAACACGTTTCGTCGATTCGATATTTTCCGCATTTACGAAATAAAACAGTTTCGTTTTATACAACTAAGCACACCTTTATTTAAACAATAACTCTTAATCACTAAGCCGCGTACACTTTACTTATCGCATTATTATCAAAATAACACGAGTTACAATTCACTCGCGAACACTTTATTTATCGCGTTTAAAATACCGCGAGCGAAATACTTAATTCGTTTTTCCTCAGCAGTGTCGCTTCGCACCATTCTCTGTATCAGACTGACTTCCAAGCCATCTCACGAGCGATATTTATACTTCGGTCGATTGCATGCCTCTAAGCTATTCTCGATTTCCGTTGCCATATGAAATTTGTTTGTGTCTTGGCTTCTAAAAGGTTGTTATCTGCGTTTATCTATATGTTTTCAGTCTATGAAATACATGTATGAGATAGTTCGGAAAGATATTTCTCGACGTTTCTCGTTATTTCTGGCTCTGATATTGTGAAATATGGGCAATTTAGTGTGCCAACAACGATATTATTTTTGTTTTGATTGTTAAGATCAGAGTAAATCGATTCCGGCCGGGATTAGGTGAATTTGAGGCCCACCCAATGTCAATAGGGATTCAGTGGAATTATATAATTTTTGAAATTGATTTGTTAATATTTATTGTTTATACTTATTTTTGCAATTTTTATTTTGAGTCAAATACAAGTATGAAAAAACAAGAAAAGCTAATTATGTTTGAGTAAATGTTTCCTTTAAGGCAGTATTCTGGTCTAGAGGCTTGATTTTGAGGTGATTTTACGGACGCAATGAAAAAAAAACCATAAACATTTTTGCGATATATTTGTTTACCAGTCTTTTATTAACATTTTGAAAGTACAAAAATGTATTCAAAAAATAAAAAAAATTAAAATTGACGTAGACAGGCCGGCGAAGTGAAGGCTAAAAAAAAAACTTGTCTCATGGTTGACATGATTCCAACCTGCCTGGTGGTCCGACACATTCATTTTAGGTGAATTCTGTAATAAGAAGAATGTGAAATTCGTCTGACGTAGGCGATTTGAAAAAAAATTTTTTTTCACAAAATGGTGTCCATGTAAAAAAAAGTCGCTTTTTTTGCCTCATTTTTTCAACTTTGGGGATTTTTAATAAATAGTAGAAAAAAAAAATTTGAAAAATCCCTACGTCAGACGATAACCAATAGTGTTAAGAGGGTTTGTGCAAAACTTCACGTAAATCGGTTTATTGCAACTAGAGATGTCATGTCAACCGTATCAGGAAAAGTAGTTCCGAGAAAAACGCGTTTAAAACTTGGAGTCTCGTTTCGGGCAGTTAGTTGGCGTGTCACAAAAATAGCTGTAACTCCAAAAATAATTCGAATTTCCGAAAATCCTTTTAAAAGCTTATTTTTAAAGGTCTAAACTTTGTAAATACGCAAACAGAAAAAATCGATTTGATCAAATTTCTAGACCAAAATACCCCCTTAAAAGATGATTCCTACATGGAATCGTCATTGCCGTTCCCCTTTCTAGGTTTTGTTTGCGTTTTTTTTTCATTCACGTGCGTAGCACTAAGAAATAGTAGACCCAAATGCCCACGACCAGACTGAGCTAGTCGACGGGGCCAAGGCACACAGGGTAGATTTTCATACGATTCCTCAGCGCATACAAATTCTTCCACCTACAAAGGCCGTTGCAAACTACAATCTCTACTTGCAGTTTGGTCATACTTTTCTTGTTACAATTTTGTTTATTTGTTACAATTGTTTGTGAATTCCAGGGGGGTTCTTAAATCCCGTAAAACCTCTAAGTGCCTTTAAAAAAATTGATAAGTTTATATGAACTCATTTTATTTATTCTTCCACATGAAGTAGTTTTGTGGATTTATCTCTATAAGATTTAATTTTTAATATATATTACAAAGATTCGGGCCGATTCGCCTATACATTTCAGCATATGCAGCTATATAGTTAAAACTAAATAAAAGTTAGTGAATGAAAACATGTCACATGACAGCGTTCGCTTCTCTTTGAATAGCGGGAACAGATGAGATAAGGATCGTTTCATTTTGCAGCAGATTTCAATAAATCTAAGTGTTTCTTAGTTGAAGGTCCGTCAAGCTCGTTGTCAGCATCAATCTGTAATGAAAATTATAAATGCTATTTATTATGAACATAATAATTGTAAATTTATGTAAATAAATACGAAATTTTCTAAAGATTATATTGTAAAATTCGTGGAAAGTTTAGGGACACAAGTTTCAATAGCTTGTCGCATTCAATTTAAGAGCGTCATTATTAGGAAGGAATTAATGCTATGTGGTACTGTTCCTAAAGTGTTCAGAACATAGTTTTTTCGATACCAGCGCTATAAGTTTTCGATACTTGAATTAGTTATTCCATTCATTTTAACCCGATTCATTTGTCATGCTGATTGGACTTCGTGAAGTTCTTGGATTTGTATTTTTTATATGCGTCAACATATTGAATGATTGTTGTTCAATAAGCTGTGATGTGATCATGAGTAGAACGAGGAATGCTTAGAGGTCAATTAATGCAATGTAGAATTAGATTTTGAACAATTAGTCGTAAGTAAATGTAAAGTAAGCAAAATTAATGTGTAAAAAGGGTGAATGATTGTCAATAAAATTAATCTCAGAGTGGACAAAGCCTATTATTTATCTTTGGTGAGGATCCTAAGTGCACTAAGATTAGTGGAGTTCTTGTACTGAGCTTGAATTTAACATTTCCAGTAGATTACCTAGTTTTTGGCACTGTACTAGAAATTAAAGTTCTAATAGAATCCTTTCGGAGGTTAAGATAAGTACTGTACTTATTCTCGGCCCGATCTACAGCAAGGGATTGATATCAGATACTGGACCTATATCAACAGTATATATCCAAGAGCGATTCAAGAAAGACTACGGTCGCTATATAAAAACAACACTTATTGGTGGGAAGCTCTACTTTTTGCGTCTATTTGAAGGCAAATGGTACAGAAAGTCATAGAATATTATGCGATGCTTCAACAATTTCAACCTGCGATACTAGTCATGACAGATCAAAAAAGGTGATTTTAACATGAATGATAAAAAGCGCGGAAAAAGACCAGTAACGGTTGAACATGTAGAACAGGCGGCATTAATTGATCAAGATCAGTGTCAAACATAGGAAAAATTTGCAGAAAAGGTAAAAGTAACTTAGCAAGCCATTTTATTGCACCACAAAGCCATGGGAATGATTCAAACCAAGGTAATTGTATATTATATGCACTGGAACCAAAATATGAAAGGCGTTTTATCGTGTCTGAAATGCTGTTTCAACTGAACAGAGGAAAGTTTTTTTCCCATCATAAGGTCACTCATAACGAAAAAGTCACTCATTTCAATCCAAAACTCAGAAAATCATATTTAAGCCTAGCCAACAAGCAAAATCAGCGTTTTTAAAATATTTTCTAATTATGTGTCCACTCCAAATCTTGGGTTTTCCAGGACTTTATTATCCTTTCATTGCTTAAGGGGGGAGTAGGGTTTTTAAATTAATTTTTTTCGATTTTATTTTTTATTGTAAAGGAATGACTAATATCTCAAGAATGTTGTGTCTAAATTTCAAGCCGATCAGAGCGAAATTGACGAAGCTATGACTATTTTTATACCTGTCGGATTTTTATACCTACCTGACTCGAGCGCGCTATTGTTACCAGGCAGCTGGTTCGATTTCTATAGAATACCTTAAAAGCTACCCCTATCTTTCTTTATAGAAATTTAAAAACGAGTACAAACGTGTTAACTTTAGTCAATAATAACTTTATATTATATTATTTATAACTTTAGTCCATGTAGAGTATATAATTTAGTGTGGCAGTAAACGTTCTATCGACGTACACGCACTTTCCGATTTTCGCATCATTTTAGCTCCATTTTCGTTCAGTTTTGTGCGAGAATATTGCTAAAATGCCGAAAAAAGTTAAAAGATCTGATAGAGCAACAACTAGTGCGAGATTATATCGACCAAAAAAATTTGTATTAGTCTTTTCAACAATTGCAACGGTAGTGAAATGCATAAAATGTGATTGAAAAATAAATGTTCATTCGACTAAAAAAGAAGCAAACAAAAGAAGGCAGGATTCATCGTAGACAGGAGCAAAAAGATGCTCTAGACATTGTGGATGATAGCAACATCCTTTATGGACCTGACACTGATGATTCAGTGTGAAGTAAGCCGATTGATCTCGCTTATAAACGTTTCACCCCAAATTTTTTAGTGTTCAAAACTTTAAAGCGTTTCTCCCACAACTCACGTTTTCAAAGCCGGTGCCCATCAAAACTCCAAAACTACTGCACCGATCCTTTTGAAGTTTTGAAAACTATTTTTCTACATAATTTACAAGGTAACGCTGGAGAGTTTTTTTTCGAATTTGTTTATATTTTTAATTTTACAATAACAAATTAACCGATTTTTTTTTGCAACGCGTTTTTTCGTTCAAAGTGCTCCCTAAAAGTGAAAAATTGAAATTTCAAAAAACCCTCCCAGCGTTATCTAGGGAAAGCGATTATCTAACGAAATACGTTTGATTTTAGGATTTCAGATGACCCGGCACCGAGTTATGATAGGCACAGCAATTCACCTTTTTTCTGAGACGCTCCAGAAGAATTGCTGCCATTGTCGCATTTTGTAATATTTTTTTCATGAAAATTGCACAAAACATTCTTCAAATGTTATACTATAACGTACCATCGGTTTTAATAAATAGATTTTAACTGTTTCATCTAAAAAAAATCAAAAATGTGCCTTTTTTTACACGAATTAACCCTACTCCCCCCTTAAGAGAATGCCTCAGCTTCATCGTTTAAGAGAATACCTCAATTGCCATTGAATCAGGTAACAAAACTAACTTAATTCTAATGAATAATATGGAAGGATTCATTCACAAATTGGGTTTTGCTTGATGAGCTACAAGTGTTTCTAAACAGCTCTGATGAACCATAAAATAGCGATGTGGCCATGAATGAGTGTCGATTTAGGCAAAAATGTTAAGGACTGCAAAATTGTATGCTCAAAATACGAAATACAACACATCAGTTCAATAATTGTTGAGCGTCCGCATTGAATATCAGTGGAAAAAAAGTTTAATTTCTAATCAATACTTTTGCTGTATGGGTATATTTTTCATAAAGTCTGAAGATTATGAATAATTGAATATGATGTTGGTCCTTTTTGCCTTGCGCATAGAGGTCATAAGCTTAAAACGCAAAATAAGATCGTTAAAAAGGTACTGGAAAGAACAGGCGTATCAGACCCGGATATCGTAGTGAGAAGTATAGGAAGACGAGACGACGTGGTATAAACGACATTTTTCGGAAGACAGTGAATTCGCAAGTGAAAAACTGTAGGAAAAGCCTTTGTCTTTAATGAAATGCCAAAAATAAACAGACACGATGCAAATGTACGATACGATTAAATACGGTACGGTAAAATGTCCACAAACCTTATACTCTAAAATATGGAATGTGTACACTTACACAACCCGTACACAAACGGTGTACAGTAAACGTACTGTACGTTTAGTGCACTTTTGCGGTTCATTTATACGAACAGGAAACAAAAATACAGATAAAAGTGATAATGCCGTAGCCGAAATGAATTGATTATGCTCTCCTGTGAAGTTCAATATTTTTGACTCAGTGCTTTCACTTTAAAAGTGTTTTTCCTTTTCATGTAAATGAAGCGCAAAAGTACACTAAACGTACGGTACGTTTAGTGTATACCGTTTGTGTACATTCAGCATTCGCTGCGATGCTCCTTGATTCAACCTATTAGAAGTAAATGTCCCGCATTCAATTCAGCACCTGTCTATATTGTCAATAGTTCTGCGGTAGGAGATTCTCCGATTGGGAAATCTTTCGTGGTGTAGTCGTCAGGCTTTTTGAACTTCCCCATAAATCAAATGAATATCTGATATTCTTCATTTGAAAAAGGCATAATAATAGCTACAAATTTCGTTATTAGTTCCTGAATTTCAGAGACGTGTTATAAAAGTTTGTGAAAGTTATAGATAAATAACCTTTGCTTGAAAATTATTAGACTTTATAGCTCACAGACAATTAATTTATGCTGATTCAATTTTTTTCTACCTTTATTGCAGTTATGTGATGAAATTTTTTTATCAGCTCACCTTAAGGAGTCACGTGAGATACCCCAAGGCAAATTGATTTGAGTCACTCTAATTTTAAATAGCAGTATAATAATATACTGTTATGGAGATAGTGGAAGAAAGGAGGTAAAAAAAATCAGTTTGGAATCAAAAGCATATTTTCCAAAAAATTTGAATTAAATTGATATTAAAATATTTAAATAAACCTCGCAACAAATTGGCATTTTCATGCCCTGATACATTTAAAGATTACACCCTTCTAAAAATAGTTTCAAGTTGAAATGACATATTTTATCACTATTCGTTAATGTCTAAATAGCTGCTTACCTCCATAATAACTCCTTCTGATGCATTTTCGTTATGTGAAACGATTGATGAATCGTTAGATACTGATTGCTTTGGTGACTTTTCTAGGGCATCTCTTTCAGCTTCGTATTCTCGAAGCACATGGTCTAAATTGTATCGTCTGCGGTAGTTGACATAAAACGTTCTCACTTGGGCTTCGGTTTTGGTACCAATAACATCCGCTATTGCCTTGAATTGCAAAACTCGCTTTTACAACCATATAACAAATGAATTTTCTATTATATATAATTATATATTTATATATACATACCATATACATACACATATATTTACATTCATATTTATATAGATATATATATATATATATATATATATATATATATATATATATATATATATATATATATATATGATGCTATTGGCAAATGATATACATATATATATACAGTGCCGGTAAAAATGATAAGACACGACAAGAAGCTATCTATAGTTCTGAGATTATCGCACGGCATTACATTCCCACGGTATTACATTTTCCGTATAACATATTGAGTAATTAAAGAAAGTTAAATTACTGGTAGGTAAAAAAGATAAGACACCGTATATTTTTGCCATTTTAGAATGACATTTAAGTAGTGAAATGCAACTATTTATATTATTTTCATACTTTATTGAGCTTCCCTTCTTTTTTATAATTTCTATCATTCTGTTTGATAGACTTCTATATAATTTTTGAACTTATTTTTCGAAATCTGGACCCACGCGGAGGTAATAGCTTTTTCTAATTTCTTTGTGTCTTGAAATTGTTTCGATTCAGCGTAAACGAGTCGGATCTGCTGACCCCAACAATTTTTGGTAATATTTAGCTCTAGAGTTGTTATGGACGCACTTTTCTAGTTCGAGTGTTCGTTCGTATGGACGCACATTTTCCGGGTATTTACTGTCTTGTGGAAGCGGTGCACCAAATGGAGCAAGCTACCAGTTCAAGACCGTTGTTCAAAATATCAAATTCTCAACTGAGGTGGGCTATTAACTCTCTTGAGCCGTTTAAATCCCCGGGCCCTGATGACGTCTGCTGATATCCAGCAGTATCGCGCTTCCATGAGTTCGAGAGATTTAGAGATTGCCTGCGCTTCTCGTATGTTCCTACCGGCTGGAAACTGACTTGTGTTTATCCCTAAAGCAGGAAAAGTTTGGCATGTTAACTATCGTCCAATAAGTCTTAACTGTCCTGCTTAAGATCAATCGATCCTATGTTGATCTCGCAGACACAGCGTGCTCATTCCAAAAGTAAGTCTGTTGAAACTGCTCTTCACGTCCTCATTGCGCAATAATAGAGTGGTAATCACTTCCCTGGGGAATGCTTGCGTACGACGAGAGGTCAGCACGGGCACACCTCAGGATAGAGACCTCTCCCCCTGTTGTGGAACATCACGGTGAATACTCTCCTAATGAGGCTAGACCGTGCTGGCTGCAAAGCTATTGCTTATGCGGAAGATATAGAAAGTATTTATCTACGCTATAGGAGGGGTTAAATCACTCTCTTGACATACTTTCACGATGGAGCCGTGAGAGCGGCTAGAATGTGAATTCTATCAAAACGGAGCTAGTTTTGTTTACAAGGAAGTACAAAGTTCCTTGGTTTAATTTACCGAAACTAAGCGGGGTCTCCATTAACAAGAGCCAGAGGGTCAAGTACTTTGGGCTCATCATCGACTCGAAGTTACTATGGAGCTACAATATAGCAGAAAGAGCGCGGAAGGCTTTCAATCACGTTACTGCTTTAAAAGAGCCATAGGAGCGCATTGAGAATTACAGCCCCGCACTATTGCTTCGCTTTATACCGCTGTGGTTGAGCCAATTCTATTGTTTGGGGTGGCGTTCTGTTGGCAGGCTGCTCTTAAGGCTTGAAAAAGTGCGGAGGATGGCTGCACTATTGGTAACTGGAGCACTCCGCTCCACCCCTACCAAGCCACTTTTCGTGTTGCTTCATTAGCTATCAACCAATGTACTGATCCTACAGCAAGCTAATATTACAGCTGTTAGACTGAATTGTATCTCAGCATCGAATATAACGGAGTTCGGCCATGCGAGGATTTTGGCCGAGGGAGTTTCCGCTCCAGCGGGTGTTAACTACATCGCTCCGCCCTTCCTACTAGATTTGGAGTTCACTACTCGCATTCCTGGTAGAGAGGAGTGGCGCGATGGTGTCACCCTGGAAACTAGGCTTATCCATGTGTACACCGATGGTTCAAAGCTAAACAATAGAATCGGGAGTGGTGTATACTCAGATGAGCTGAATCTCAAGCTATCCTTGCGTCTACCAGACCACTGTAGTGTCCTTCAGGCAGACTGTGTAATCGAATATTCGGGGTCAATATTAGTATTTTCACAGATAGCCAAGCGGCCATTAAGTCCCTTGCCGGTCCGTGTACAATGTCCATAATTGTTGCCGAATGCCGTCCATCTCTTATGGAGATATCGAAACATTCGGCTGTTTAATTGATTTGGATACCTGGACATAGGGGTTTTCAGGGCAACTGTGAGGCCGATGAACTAGCAAGACCTGGTACCTTGCTACCGGAGGTCTCATGCTTCTTCTGAATAGGTATACCGATGGCGTCGATCAAATTGGCCATCAGACAAAAATATCTTGAATCATTCTGTGCGATAACAAGGCAGTGCTGGGTATCCATGGAAGCATATCGCACCAAAGCGCTCTGCGTTGCTACTATTGGGCACAGTGTTCAAAGATTTTTGTCGCAGTTGTGGCTCTGAGGACGAGGAGGAATTCGTCCTCCACCTCATGTGCCAGTGCACGGCTTTGTCAAGGAGAAGGTTGACAGCACTTAGTGTACCCTTCCTGTCAAACCTGACCGAACTGTCCTTGGTCAATTTAAAGGGGATAGTGCGGTTCGTCAAAGGAAGCAGATGGATTCCTGATTTCAGTGAGTAGGAGAGAGTAATTAATTATTGTGGCATCACAACGGTCCTCTTTTGTGCCTAGCTGGTGTCTGTCGGCAGGTCTCTATCGATCGACAGCCACTTCAACCTACCTACCTAACTTTGGAGACCCTGCTGGGAAATCGAGATCAATTTGTTGCTGCTGAAAGTACTGTTTAACAACGTTTGCATAGTAAATCGCAGCATTATCTGGTTGAAAATGGACGGCAGATACGCGATTTCTGCCAAATTATTGGCAACCTCTTGATGAAGCTTTTCCATATATCGGAAACTGGTTATTTTTCCAGTTAAAACCCGAACATTTGACCGTGCGTTGTATTCTATAGCAACCCAAACCATTACATTTCCACCATCATGCTGTCTCTTGCTAAAAATTCATGTTTCTTTTCTTAGATCGTAAAAAAATCATGCTGGATTCGATCCTGATTTTTCCGCAAAATCATACTGAGCGACGATAATCAATTCACGCAGTCTATACAGACTATAGTTCACGCAGTCTATACAGACTATAGTAAAGCATTCAACCGATTTGATCACTCCATTTTGGATCCCAAACTTCAGTAGTTCGGAATTGCAGGCTCTGTACGATCGCATTCAATTCGTGAGTTTTCAAGGTCTCATTTCTAAGAAAGTCCACATTAAATCTGGTGTACCTCAAGGAAATCTCTTTTTAGTATTTTTATATCAGACATTTCCGAGGTTTTATCTGACATTCCTCATTTATTATATGCGAATGGCCTCCAATTTTACCTAGTCATCAGGTCACCATGTGACACTTCCTTTTTCAGTGAAAACTGAACTTCTTAGACCATTGGTGCTCCGCGAACAAGCTCCCTCGTAATATTGCTAAGTGTCACACAATTAGCTTCTCTCGCAAAATTTCTCGCGTTCATTATAGGTACCGCCTCAGTGGTGGACCATATTAAATCTCGATGAAAAGTTCCACTTCAATCTACATTACGATAATATACACACTAATATACCTGTATTTTATATTTACACTGTAAGTTTATACTTTTTGTAACTTAACCGAAACTTGCATTAACATTAATTTTATGTTTTTCGTTTCTATTTCTTATTAGAAAGTGTTTTTGTTTGTTTGTATTTTTATTAATTTTTTAATTTGGTTAATTTAATTTGATTGATATTTTATTATTATATTGTTTTTATTATGTTGTGAGCCTTGTTTGGTGATTTTAAATAAATATTTGAGAGCGGACATTTGAGCGCATGAAAGCACACGAGAGGAAAGAATGATCCACAGTCAATACCAAATTGGACTATTAGAAGCTACCGAAGGAACGGAGGGTTATTATATAGTCCTGGCTCCATGTAAATTGAAAAAAAAATGTCTATTGTTAAAGTGCTCCCGGCGAACGCCTGTTGCAGATTTAAAAAGGATTGTTTTTATTTCAAAGTTTATACGTCAAAAGGTTTTTCCATGTAAAATTCTCGAAAAATCACTTTTTGTTGGCCTCGTGACTGCGTTAAGCCCTTAAAAGGCCTAATGCCCCGATACCGAATTACTAGTTCGAATCTAGGCATGGATGGGGGGATGGCGTACCGAGCTCTGAATGAACCTAGCTCTGGTTAGGTAGTTGAGTCAAATCAGGGACAAGATGAGGCGTGAAGCTAGTCCTTTCACACCCTTAAAAAAATTCGATGATTAAAATGGGTTGTTACGGAACAACTTTGCTTTTTAACATTCAAATTCATTAAATTTGACGTTCTTTACCGTTTTCATTTTCCTTGCACTTTAAGTGTAAAATCTATTTTGATCTTAGTAATTTTTCCAACAATAAAACGATGCGTTCATGACTCTTGCTACTCAAATCAAAAGTAAACGAAAAAAACAAGATAAAGCAACAAGTGAGTTGCTCGGTGATTGTCAGTGAAATATAATGTTCAGAAAAGAATACTATCGTCGAAAGCTTTTTATGCGATGCTTATTATACACTTACAAAATAAAGAAAATATGAAAAATGTTATATATGATAATTAAAAATTGATGAAACATGTAGTCCTGATTGTCAATATGAATTGATTTTTTGTTTAATAAATCTTCGGTTTTGTGAATATCTCACTGTATAACATTACATACTTGAAAATCTTTCCCAAACTTCTTTACACCCTGGACGGCTAGAAGCTGTTCATCATTTGTCCAACGTGGACTTATCTTTCCAACATTATCTTGGGGAAGCATATCATCCAAATTTTCGGAATTTTGCCTTTTCAATGTGCTTACAAGTTGTTTGTTATGCTGCACCTGAAATAATAGAAGTTTTTGTAAAATTAGTTCCAAAGCATTCAACATTCAACAGCAAATTCAACATATAAAAATATTGTAATATATAATATTTTTCGTGTAGTTTAGATGGTAGATCATTAGAGTGATCATTAAAGAGTGGGTTTCTTGGTTCGAATACAGGTTCGGACAAGGAAAAAGGAGGAAGCTTTATTAGCTGGGTGGATAGAAACTACCTGCTAGCGTGTGCGGTCTATGGACCAAGTCACGGTCAATGACCACACCACGGGCTTTGAGTAAACCTAGATCTAAGTAGGTACGTGAAATATGTGAGGTGTAGTCCTGGAACCCTATCATCCTACTTATAAAGCACATAGATTGTGAATAAAGTTTCTACCTACTTTCCCCTTAGACTTGATAAGATTGTAGTGGGAATACTTACCTTACGAAGAAAGTTACCCCAAGAAAATTTCATATCTAGGAAAAAATTCCCTAGATCATAAGAACCGCTGGAAATCTTTATTGCACCTGCTCAATTTTGACATCAGACTATTCTGTGGTTTTCGTTTTGCCCCAGGATTGAATCGAAAGTTACCAAGGTTTAAATATTTATATAGTTATCGCCTGTAAAAAGTTCAAAATTTAGGAAATCGAAACATTTGTTGACATTTGATGGCAAAAATGCTCGGTGCTGGCACCCTTTGCTAGAAAAACAAAGTACACGGTGACAATGTGCTCAAAGTCCCGTTTCCTGTATGTATCCGTTTGACATACTGAATACTTGTTACTTGTCACTGCTTATAGGAGTGTTAATGAAAAGCTGTCTACCCAAGTCAAACGCTTTGAGGAGAAAATAAACCAAATGGACGAAGAAGTAAAATAGCCAAGAGAAAAGGTAAAGTATGTGCAACAATATATATATATATATATATATATATATATATATATATATATATATATATATATATATATATATATATGTATATATAAATCGTTTTCTAAGGTATCGCGATGCAGCAGTTATTAACATTTTTGGCTCTTTAGAGTCGAGTTCTAACACAAAAAAACAGCTTCATATTTCTTTGCGTACGCAGCACTCATTTTGATTATCACCGATTTCTCTGAAAATCACTATGCATTGAACTGTAACCTGGAACGCACGTTTGAGAAAGCCTTAGCAAATCAAAAGGCGTCAACACTGTCGATGTAGTGAAAACTGATGTTTTTACAGCGCACACGCTCTTGTATGTATGAAGAGGTATTGGAAATTTCATTAACTTACTCCAAAAGGTCAAGATTATGACAATAATCAAAATTTTGACGTCAAAGTCAAACTAAATTTGACTGTATACCGCATATACAGTTACAATTAGCAGGTGCAAAGTACAAAAATTAAAGCACAATTATATCTTTGCATATGATTTACATTCGTTTAACACAAAATCACTGTTTATCTTTAAAATGGTTTTTGCGGTATATGTTTTCAGATGTATTACATGAAAGTAATAGAGCATACTAACTTATCAACTCTTAATTTTAGGTGTACAGAATGGAGTGAAATATTTTACAATAATCCTGCACATTCAAGTGAATGTAGTAACTAAAATAGCTGCATTCTGGAATACGTATTCGCAAAAAACACAGTACTGTGATATTAATATACCCATAATCAAAACCAAAAATAAAGAAGACTAAAAATATTTCGCTATAGGAGAAATTTCTATAATATTGGAAATTAACAATAAACGAAGTATGTGTATCTTAGACGTGTGTAAGAACTCAATAAAAATTGTGCAAGGTTTTCGCCAGAAAATGGCGGCTAATCCAGGAAAAGTAAAAAAATAGACCAATGAGAATGCTTACTTGACTTAGTAATGCAACAATTTCCCTATCCATATTGGAAAGAAGATCGTCTTGATTGCTATTTGAAGCTGCTAATGCAACGATATCATCATGATTAATGTGCATTCCACGTGGCGGTTTCCTTCTATAACGCTCTGCATTGCGGTCTCGAAACCGTTTCCCAAAACACGGTCCCGTGGTTGGCCGTTTAGTTCCCGTCCGCCTATTACACACAAGAAATTATTATTTAGGCAAATGAAAAAAAGCCAACATGATGTTGTGTTTCCCCAAATCATCAGCATGCAGTTGTACATCAGAATAGAAAATAAGGAAAAAAAACAGACCCTTTCAAAGACTGTTTTCCTGAGCCCAATGAAGAAACACAATGCCATGTCATTAGATCAAAGATAATTTAATATGTACCTCCAATGGTGGAAACAACTGTTACATAGTATTCCGTGTGGTGTATTATTTACCATATTACAAGGTACACCGCAACCACTACAACCATTTATTGATGAGCACGTTGAATGTGCATGTGAGTTAGCAACAGTGCTAGCAATGACTGACGGTTGAAGCGACGTGTGATTGTTGTTTGTCGTTGAAATACTAATCGTCTTGCTTCTATTTGTTGCACTGGCATCGATATTCAATTTGATTTCTTGGGACACAGTCAGGAGGTTATCCTATTATATTAAATGGTGTTAAATGTCAATTATTAACACTTTGTATCATATATTCTTTCAAATCAAATACATCAATAATATATAGAAAATCAAGTTATGGGTTCTTTTTTAACAGAATTCGCGAGTTTTTTTTTTTTTATTTGCCTTTTTGCAATTTCGAGCTTCCATCTCACAGAATATTAAAAATATGGCTGAATTAAATTAAATTAGAGCTCAGTGAAAAAACATTAACATCGTGTACGAATTACTTTTGTGCGTAATATTGACCGCTAATTAGAGCCAAAAGCAATTCACACTCGAATTTAATTTTTCATGCATAGTTATAATAACTCCAGGTTATAGTTCAAGTCCTCCCTGATCAGAGAAGAATTTTATTTATTGGGATTTGCAAGAATTTCTATTGCAAGCTCGGGAAAGTCTCATTTAAAATCTTTTCAGATTTCATATGCTAGGTAACATTGTTTAGAGATTGAAAATGAATGATTGAAAATTGACACATTGAGTCACTTGGTTATTCGTACGAATGTAAATTCAGATTTCCAGATGTTTTTTTGAGCTTTGATGAAACAAATATAAAATAATTGTTCAAAATATTTTATTTCATTTGTAAGTAAGTACAATAAAATAAAGTCGAGTTTTTTCATTCGACATTAAATACTTGTAAAAATACATTAATTGGTTTGGAATTTTAGCAGTTGAATTCTTTATTAATATTTATATGAAACAAATAATAAACAAAATTATAAGTTATAAGTATAGTCTAAGTTTTAAAACAAATAATCGAAATGGGCAACGTATCCACTTTTGCACGTTCATGAAAAAGAAGCTAAACATTTTTTTTAAATATTTTTTCAGAGACCTTTGGCTTTAATAACGGCGAGCATACGCTTAGGCATGCTCTCCACTAATTTTTCAATTACTTAAATATTACTCCACTCATGTGAACTCGACACCAAAGCTCATCTAATCCCTTCGGTGCGGTGTCGTACCGAGCTCGTCGTTTTTTCAGCAAAGCCCATACATTTTCGATCGGGTTAAGGTCTGGGCTTTGAGCAGGCCACTGCATTTTTTTTTAAAGCGTTGCCTGATGAGCCACTCCTTAACGATTTTCGCTGTGTGTTTTGGGTCTCCATCCTGCTGAAAAATGACTTCATATTCTGGATAAGAACATTCGTCTACGAAGTCTGGTAGATTAGACTCCAATATATGAAGATATTGTTCCTTTTTCATAATACCATCGATTTTAACCAATGGACCTACGTTCCACCAAGTGAAGCAGCCCCACACCATCAAGCCGGCTCCTCCATGCTACATAGTTTCTTTCACTTGATGCTTTTTCAATTTTTCGTTTGGCTGGTGCCAGTAATACTCCTTACCATCGGACTGAAATCGGTTTATTTTGGTCTCATCGGACCAAATTACCCTCTTCCAATCATCTACGCTCCAATCCTTGTGCTTTTTGCAAAATTTGAGACGTGCTGCAACACTTTTCTCTGATAGTGCTCGTTTTTTTTTGCTTAACTGCCACTGTTAGTCCGATCCTGTGAAGCGCTCTGCGTGCTGTCCACTCACTTTCGGGTTTGTTAATGACAACTGCAACCTCTTTTGGTGTTGTCTTCGGTTTGATGGTCATGAGGGGCTCCATAGCTCGAGCATCCCTATAAGTTAGCTATCGTGGTCACGATTTATTAATTTCAGGTGCATTAGCATTGCGTCTCTTTGTTACTTGAAACACGGTTCGGTGGCAAATACCCAGCAATTTAGCTATTTTACGTGCTTACTCATTATTTTTCATCATTTCCACAATTTGATTTTCTATGTATTCCGGTATTTTCTTCATTATTGCTTCCAAATTGAAATACTCACAGAAAAGGTAAAAAGTCGTGACTGATTAAATCGAACTTTTATGCTTTGCCGCGTAAAACACTATTTCGCACAACGTTAACACTCCAATTGCTGTAAGTCCCGTTATTACGTTTTGTTTCGATTCACAGATCAATGTTGCAACATAGAAGAAACGAAACGTGCAAAAGTGGATACATTGCCCATTTCGATTATTTGTTTTAAAACCTAGACTGAGCTTATAAGTTATAATTTTGTTTATTATTTGTTTCACATAAATATTAATAAAGATTCAACTGCAAAAATTTCAAATCGATTAATGAATTTTGAAGGATTTTACAAGTATTTTAAGTCAAATATGATTAACACGTATCCACATGTGCTCGCCACTGTATATATATTGTTAACTGCAGAGAAGATCCTGCTAGCTATGTGGGCAGCCTGCGAGCTATGGGGACTGCCCGCGCAACCCAAAGAACTTGAGGACATCGTTTGCACAAGTGCCAAGTGGAAATCCTACTCCATCCCCCCCCCCCCCAAGATCCCTGTCACCACCACTACCAAACCTACATCAAACTCCCCAGCTAAAACTAAACATCTAAATTCACCAATTCCAACCACTCCCGAGCACATGGACCAGTTCTTCGTCATCATGCAAGAACAACTACAAACAATAATGTAGAACATGAAGGCACAATCTTCCTTCCGGGAGACCTCACTGCCTATAAACGTCATTGGGAAGCTGTGAGAAGTAACAAAGCCGGTATCGAGCTAGATAGACAATCAAGCCTGCATATCCACAATGAGGCTACGGATTTCAGCCCATTAAACAGCTACACTCTAGATATAAGAATCTCACACGCATTGAACCAACATGTGCATATCAACATCCTCAACGAGCTGTCATCTGACCACAAGCCGGTCCTCTTTCGAGTAGAGAGCATCCACATTGACGACCCCGCAAGAGAGAGGAAAATCACTAACTGAGAGGCTTTTCGAGTTGCACTGGCCGAAGTAGTCACCCTAGAAACACGCGAAATGGCCAGCTACTTAGAGGAATCAATAGATCTCCTCGCTAATATCATAAAGCAGGCAATAGAGAACAATACGATCACAATTCGGGTAAAGAATGAACACAATCCTTACGAATTCCCTAAGTCGATTAAATTACTTATACGGAGGAGGAACCAACTTCGGAGAAGAGCTAGAGGCACAGACGACTCTATAATAAAGCGGGAAGCAAACCGGCTTACCAACTATATACGTGGTCAGATATCCGAACACCAGAATGAGCAGTGGGTGAGTTTGATGCAAAGCATCGAGCCTGGGGATAACACCGTATGGCGACTGTCTCGATACTACAAGACCAAAAGCAAACTTTGAATGCCACCAATCTGCGGCACTCAAGGCCTAAAATACAACAGTGCAGATAAAGCTAATGCCTTTGCAGAATCCTTGGAGAAACAACTTTAGGAGAATTTCTCATCCGAGGATGACCTAGAGTACCAAGAGTACATCAAACGAGCGGTGGCAAATATTATCAGTTTTGAACCTCGGGAAGCAGAGCCTTAAGGAAGTGAAGATCTTGGTAAACGGACTGAAACGACGAAAATCACCTGGCATAGACAGCGTTATCAACAATTGCTTGACACGTCTACCAGACAACATACTACAAAACATAATACACATAATCAACGCCATACTCCGTCTAAGGGAGTATCCAGATGCGTGGAAAGCAGCCATTATTATCGTTCTACCGAAAACTGGTAAGGACTTAACAATTCCCCAGAACTGGAGACCAATCAGCCTCCTGCAAACAATTGCTAAATTGGCCGAACGCGTTTTCTTTTCTCGCTTGAGCGAAAAAGTCTCCGAGAACAACATTTTTCCGGAAGAACAGTTTGGCTTCAAGCAACTTCACTCCACAGTAGAGATGCGTAGCACTTGAGTGAAGCAATCGAGATGAATCAATCACTAGCACCCAACGCGTGTGTTGGCTTCCCTACGATATGAGCGAGTTGAACATTTGTGATCATGTGTTTTTCACTGTGGCCGACACATTTGTGTACACACAGTAGAGATGAACAGCACATGAACTAGGCAATCCGTTGATGCGATTATGAGCTTGTTGTCTTTGGTCGACACTTTTGCACAGGAGCGAGTCCATCATTGCACATCGGCAATCATTTGTGATTGATTTCCATGTCGCGGAGCCCCACGGATCTGTAGCACAGAGAAATCGGATCTTAATATGAATTGCATAAAAGTAATGCCGTATAGTGCAAGCATGCCGTGGTTTGTCGATAGTGATGATTGAAACTGGCCGTCGCGGATGAAGATCGTACATATGTATGTACTTTATATGTGCATATAATGGAGATTTTGATTTTAACTTTCGTCCTGTAGACTTTCTCAATTTGTTTTTGATTGGTTGCAGTGAGATTATCTCAGAGATGCGAGGTTCGATCGAAATGAAATTTTCTAAGGCTATTAATGAAGTATATGAGATCCAGATATGGGATGGAGATATTTGAGTAAATTTTCAGAAATAATGATATTCCAATGGCAAATGAAAATTTATGATGGTTGATTTCGCCGGTGATGATTATTGCTGTGATTATTTGTTTTCTCTGGTAGTTTTTTTTTTTTTTTCAAATAAAAAAATGTTTGATTAGCAATATCTCTTCAAGTGCATATTGAAATCAGAGTATATTTGACACAATTAGATGCAGTGAAGTTTAATGTTTTCAGGTAAGATGCTTGTGAAAATTTATTTCTAATTGAGCATTAGTCCATAAATTCATTTACTATACATTTAAAATGGTAAACGTTTCAATTATTTATCGTTTCGAAAAAAGTTTCTATGAGTGTTTTTTTTTTCTTGGACGAGGTAACGTTTTAGAAATATGTGGGTGGGGAGTACCTAAAAGAAAACAAACATTTTTTTTCATTTATGTTGTAAGAGATGCAGCCATAACATTTTCATGTGATTAGCATCATATAATTAAAACAATTAACAATGTTTATTATTCCCAAATTTTGGAGTTTCCACGAGTGGCAATCATCAAAATTGTTCTACTCTATAGCTTCCGATACAGTCGTCGGGTCAAAAAAGTACATGATCTGCGGCATAGTTTGGACATAATATGGACCAGAGCAATCATTGAAGACCTGCATACATGTTTCCTCTACTTTTCTTCGAAAATAGGTTTTTCTGACAAATTCAGGGACTAGAGATTTTTACATTTTAACTTTAACTTTCTTTACATTTTAAAATCTTTTTAAAATGTTCAAAACTCAAAGAAGACACTTTTTAAAGTAAATATTGGGAAATATTCTGTGCGTTTTTTTGTCGCCTTTTTATGACCATTTATAAGGGGTAGATAGAAAAGACACTAGTCATATGCATAATCTTTTTTCATAACTACATGATACATTATTCAAAAACTAATGGACACAATTGATTGACTCACACTGATTGACTCATCTAAATGAGTGAGTCGAAGTGTGACGACACACAAAACTAAGCCGTTTTTCTCATCTCTACTCGGAACCACTGAACTTAAAATGCAATATCCAAACCTGCAAATCAATATGATCTCGAAATCTGAACTTCAGGAATCTTTAGCAGATTCTGACGACTACGTAATTTCGCAAGTCCAAATGAGTTCAAAATCAAATCGCGAAAGCTAGATCAATAACTTATGTTCGAATAAGTATTCGAAACCACGAAATCAAAGATGGTATCCTAGGGGAAAGGAACTTAGTCCAGGTGTATATTTAGGGGAATCAAAATTCTCAAGTTGATAGCAAAGTCAAGTTGTAAATATTACCGAACAAGATACATAGAACCTTTCCGAATTCACGTCTTCGTCCTCATCTTCAGCTTGTTATAACAGATTGTGACGTCAGCAGAGTAGCTGGGCTATTCCAACAGTTTGAGACAATAGAAGACGAGGCAAAAGAAGACGAGCTTTCCTTCGTAAGAGCCAAACTACATAAGCGGAGCTACCGTCGCGTTTTTCCGCCCAAGCTTTTGAGCTTGATAATAGGACCAGTGGGTTTGTATGAAGTAAACTAAACGATCGCATTTTTAGCTGCGTGTTTTGCTCCATACAAATCAATATATTTTCACTCGGCGGAAAAACGCAGCCAACGAAAAATCAAATCGGAACGTGACTTCGTCAACTGTTATACAGGAGAGCAATGCCAAGACGTAGACAATTGAATTCGGACAGGCTTGACTTGATCTGACGTCACAAGTCGTCAATTCGGAAAGGCCCATAGTTCAAAAACATTAGTGTATGTCTTTAGCACCCCGTTCCAAAAATCCAGAAATCAGAAAAAAAAATTAAATGTTATACGCGACTCAAATAAGATTCGCATAAACCGAGTAGAAACTTTAAAAGAATCATTTAAACTTAAACAGTTAATGAAGATGAAAGAAACTCCGTACTGACATTAGCTGTCGAATATGTGGACATATTTCACTTAGAAGGTGACATATTATCCAGCACCGATATATATGGAAACAAAAAATGTTAACAGAGAGTAAACCCATTTCACAAACAATTACCGTTACCCTGCAATTTACAAAAAGACGTTAACTCTCAAACAAATAAAATCCTAGAACAAAACATCATCCAAATATCTAATTCTTCGTCGTCTGCATCGCTTTGTGCATAAAAAGAGGGACACATCTGTCAAAGACAGATGGAGGGTTATAACTGATTGTTGGAAATTGAACAGTGTAACTGAAACTAACGTTCTCCTTATTCCAAATATCACGGAGATGTTGGATCACTTGGAGCACTCAAAATACTTTACTGCGCTGGACCTACCAAACGGATTCCTTCAAATCAATATGAAATCCGATAACCGCGTTCACTACATCACGAATGCGTACTAGCCCCCTTCAGTCTTAAGAAAGATCCTGCAACATTCCAACGTCTTATTTATTCTGAATTATCCGGTTTACAGGGAATTCAATGTATTTTACCGAGACAATATAGTAATTATACGAAAGCTTCGTCACACCCACGAACTTAAGCCGCAAAAAGTATTTGACCGTATGAGATATAGTAACCTAAAATTAGAACCCTTAACTGCGAGTTCATGCGACAAGAATTTCTATATATTTAGGTCATGTAATTACCGAGAATGGATTTCGTCCAAATCCAGAAGAAAAACATAAGATCAATTCAAAATAAAAATAAAATCATTTTTTAGATTATTTAGTTATCGTCGGTTCATCGACAACTTTTTGATTATTACTAAAGCACTTACAAGGGGCCCGGTAGCTCTGCTCGCTAAGGCGCTAGGCCTAAAAAAGCGGCGTGCTACGGGGCCTGCGGGTTCCAATCCCGCCAGTGCCATGGCTGTAAGTGTGAATGCGTGTGATTGTCTATGAGGGTGGCAAATGGGCCCAAACTGGTGGCCTAATGCTGGCCGCGTTCCCGACAGCCCTCTTCACTAACCTAACCTAACCTAAAGCACTTACAAAACTACTTCGAAAGGATATAAAATTTGAATGGACAATGCACAAACTGAAGCATTTGAAGTACTTAAGTTAAAATTAATTTCTGCACCGATTCTATCAAATGCCGTTTCCATAAATCTGCAGCACTTAGAAAAAAACAAATCTTCAAATATTTCAACAATTACTAAAGTGCAGATGGGGAGTTTATGCTACGTAGGGCAGTATATAAATAAAATAATAACATTTTTATAGAATATGAGCAGATTTGTCCTTGTAGAATATGACAATACTAGATATACGTCGAATAATTTCTTTAGTAAATTTTAGTGCACACAGATCGTATATAATGTGCATAGAGAACAAAAATAGTAGCAGGAAATAAATTCTTTTGGACGTAGATTGACAGGTTTAAAAAAATATTTACCTTTTCCTCATTCTCAGAATCTATATCGCTTCCATTTTCACTGCCATTTTCCGAGCCGTCTTTCGTTTTATTCTTCTCCTGCTTGTCCATGACACTTTGCCGGTGTCTGGTTTTCTTCCATGAATAGTAATACTTAACCAAGCTAGCTATAGATTTGTCTGGCAACTACAATAAAACAATTCTTACATTTATTGGCGCTGACAATGATTGTTTCGAGCTCACCATTTGACGAATACGGTGAAAGCTTTTGCCATGAAATTGAAATGCCTGCTCAAAAAGCACTTTATCTTCTACTGTCCACTCGTCTGGAAAAGGTGTGAAATTTGCTAAATCCATTACTGCACGCTCCAGGTCGTGCTTATGCCAGAATAACATGCCTAATGCTTGCTCTCCATTGTACCCATACTTTTCTTTGGCGACAGCTATATATTCTTCCACTGAAAATAATACTTAATGTATTTGTAGCAGTGATATATTCATAATTTGTATTACATTTACTATCGGGAATTTCCTTTGTCGGAGACCAGACCAGAAGCGCCCTGTCGTTCAAACTTTCAAGCTTTCTTTCCGGAGAAGCAATTAAGTCAGGACATACTGCTTGGTAGTCACGACCAACTCGAATTTTTTCTAAAAATGTTACGTTGGAAAAAAAATCACCGCTTTTTATCTACTTCATATACCTTCATATTCGCTTTGCTTTTTTGATTTCGATCCATTTTTTTTATGTGCTGCCGGATACGTCAATTAGTTGTGGTTAGGTTTATCAGGAAAAGTACTTACAGCTGTCGTCCTCGGAGCTAGAGTCAGGAGATCCTCCGTGGCCGTTGGGACTAGGACCTCTTGATCTACGACCGTTCCGCATAATTTCTTGGTTTCTTTCTGCTAATACCATACTAGAATTTTAGCCAATTAAACGCTTGAATGTCTTCTATGTTCTTTATATATTTTAGGTCCTTAATATCACTAAGCCTCTGGATATACCAGGATGTGCTTCACTATGATTGTAGTACAAAATTAACAAGTCACGTATTATAAACTCAAATCCAGAACCGTTGCTGTTAGTATTTAATCCATACGTGCTTACGTAGGAATTTCAACAATAAAACACTCATTCAATCCGTTACTAGTTATTCAGAATTTTATTTAATTTTCCAATAGCAAGACTTGAGCTTCAGTTTATTCCAAACGCGAGTGAACCGAAGGCAGCTTGCGACGATAAGTTTAAGAAAATGCCATACACGAACAAGAAACGATCGCAGGCCCAGTTCACTCTGCTGACGACCATATTTATAATTCACAGCCGCTGTAATATTTTCATCTCCGTGCCAACGTATATGGAAGATGGAACAGCAACTACACTACTGTGATGTCACGTGAAATCGTGCGTTGTCACGTAAACTGTTCGGGAGCATCATATCACGCTCGGAAATAAATTGGTATGACCTTAGAAGCTCATGTGAGAGTCAGTTGATTTCATTTGATCACTTACAGTTGACTATTGACCGTTTGAAAAAAATCTGGTTACACTACAAAACTACACTGCGTCTAAACCTGATGACAATTGTCAGATTACAATTCAATTCAGTTGTTGAAATCAAAATTCTAACGATTTCATTCACTAAATTCACTTTTATTTAACGATGCAATTGAAATTTCAATTCAAATTCAAATCGATATTAAACTTTCCTCTGTCGTAAATGTCAAGTGCTTCGCTGCGTCAAAGTTGAAACCACTTCAACTTGAACTGCTTGGTACTTGCGGTGGAAGGTTGTAGCCGGAGACCTGAAGCAATGCCTCCTAGAAGTACGGGCCGTCAGGCTACGTAATCGTTTTAGCTATGACGTCAATTTGGGTAGGCATTTTGACATTTCCATCTGGCAGTGCCGATATACACAGAGATTTCACGTGCGGATTTTTAACGAAAATATGAATAAACCGTTAGTTTTTTGTGCGTGGACGCGTTGTAGTAATCACATTTAGTCATAACTTGCATTTTGTGTCAATTAATTCTATCGAAAGTGAATTGACACAAAACATCACATAACCTAACACCAGCTGATAAACATTTCGCAGCGGATTTTCCCAATTATACCGCACGCACCGCATTAATTTGTGTTTTAGCTGTTCACTAGCACTGTTCCGTGGATCTCACTTTGTTTTCACTTCACTCACTTCAACAAAACCTGTATAATTTATGATTTCCCGCAAACGTCCCATAAGACTACGTGTGTTTTTCGCGACACTTTGACAGTCTAGTGCGACGTCATTAATCTGCATTACGGCCCGTACTTCTAGGAGGCATTGCCTGAAGCAATGCCTTCTAGATGTACGGGCCGTAATGCAGAATGATGACGTCAGAGCATCGAGACAAATGTCGCGAAAAACACACGTAGTCTTATGGGACGTCCGCGGGAAAATGTTAATTGTACGGGTTGTGTTAAAGTGAGTGAAATGAAAACTAAAGTAGTTTATGCAGAACAGTGCTAGTGAACAGCTAAAACACAACTTAATGCGGTGCGTGCGGTATAATGTGGAAAATTCGCTACGAAATGTTTATCGGTTGGTGTCAGGTTATGTGATGGTTCGTGTCAATTTACTGTCGCGATACAATTAATTGGTACAAAGTGTACGTTATAACTAAATATTATTATTATAACGCGTCCACGCACAAAAAACTAATCTTTTATTCATATTTTAACCAAAAAACCGCAAGTGAAATCTCCGTGTACATCGGCACTGCCTCGTGGAAATGTCAAATTTCCTAAACTCATGACGTCACGGCGAGAACGATTACGTAGCCTGATGGCCCGTACTTCTAGAAGGCATTGCCTGAAGAGTGTTTTGCTTTTCTCCGAAGGACGGACTTTCTCTGGAATTGTCAAAACGTGAATCATCGTGTCTAAAACTACGTGTTCGCGCCCTCGCGTTGTTTGAGATGCTTTTGTGTTTTGTGTTTGTGATTGTCTTGTGTAAAATTGTATTTCGAAAAAAAAATCGAGTAAAAGTTGGCTGATGCCTGCTGGTCAGGAAGCCAGGACTGTCCTGCAAAAAGCAGAAAACACTGTCGGAAGAAAGGACTGCGCTTAACTGCGTCGTCTCGACGTCGAATGTGCTCCTTACTATGGGAAAACCCGTATGATGAACTTTTCTGTCAGCTTCGCTGCGCTGGACCACTGCAAACACCGTTGCAGTGTGATTTAGTGGTGAAATGGTTTCAACTTTGACCCAGCCAAGCACTTGACATTTGCGAGAGTGGAAAGTTGAACATCGATTTGAATTTGAATAGAAATTTCAATTACATCGATCGTTTGAATTTCCATTTCAACAACAGGATTAAAATTTATTCTGAATATTGTCGTCCTTCGTGTGGAACTTTGATATTTTCATACACCAGGTAGCAATTCCTATTCCTAACAATTCCTATTCATTATTGTAGTTATTCAGTTTAATGTTTATTACACAATTTGCGTATTGTTTCTTGGAGAGGGAGGTTGTAGCCGGAGAACTGCAAAGCAATTTGCTTTTCTCCGAAGGACGGTCTTTCTCTGTGATTGACCATACGTTAATCATCGTGTCGAAACGGCGCGTGTTTAAACGTTTTGTTAAGACGCAATTTGTGTTATCGAAATCAAAATTAAGTGTTTCAAAGTGTTTGAAAATAATAAAACGAATTAAAACCGAGTGTTTAAAATGTTTCAAAATCATAAATCGAATTAAAACTGAGTGGTGCAAATGAATCAGATAATTTGTTGTGAGAGGTCATAAACGTAGATATAGTTTAAATCGGTGAAATAAATGAAAGTGCATTTGAATGACAATAATCGAGTAAACGTTGGCTGATGCCTGCTAGTCAGGAAGCCAGGAGTTTTCTGGAGGAAATCCAGAAATCAATAGAGGGAAAACAAATGTTTATTACTGTCTGATATTATATATTAAAATCCTCTTCAGTTAGATAAAATATTCTTTACTTAATGACTTAATTCACGATGCACGAGCTATTAATCGTCTGAACTTTCAAGCTGTAGTATTTGTGCTTAAATAATTCTTTCAAATATATTAGTCAAAACACTTGCCACGGCTATTAGGTGATCATTTGAAGGATCTGTTGAAACACCTCCTTTGTAGATAGGATTTATTTTTGTTTTTTTACTTTACTTTACTTATTACTAATATTCGATGAACATTAGTATTAAAAATTCATATTTATATACATATATATATATATATATATATATATATATATATATATATATATATATATATATATATATATATATATGTATATATATACACATATATATATATATACATGTATTTATATATACATATATATACATGTATTTATATATACATATATATACATGTATTTATATATACATATATATACATGTGTTTATATATACATGTATTTATGTGTACATATCGTCGCTGTGAAATCAAACCGGCATATCTGCAAAAATTGAGTTTTTGAGTTTTTGGTATCAAAAAATTCCTTATTTTCCCCTCTATTTTTATGTCGCACCGGCATATCGTAAAGTTGAATAAAAACCCGTCTAATGGTGTTTTGCCGCTTTGCATTCACGTGGAAATAGCCCACATGCGAAAACTTTAAAGCGCTCTAGTGAAGAATGTGTATTTTGCAGATATACCGGTTTGATTTCACAGCGACGATATGTATATATATATACATGTATATATATACATGTATATATACATACATGTATATATATATATATATATATATATATATATATATATATATATATATATATATATAACTATATATAATTATATATGTATATATACATGTATATATATATATATATATATATATATATATATATATATATATATATTTATATGTGTGTATATATGTATATATATATATATATATATATATATATATATATTTATATGTGTGTATATATGTGTATATATGTATATATATATATATATATATATATATATATATATATATATATATATATGTATGTATATATATCATCAAAAAATATGAAAAAAAATAACTGAAATCTTCAGGATACATTGGTGTATATGCAGAATATGATAGTGCCAGGTTTCACAAAGAAGTCAATAATCTTTAATCCTTTGACGCCGGCGGCCATTTTAGTGATATTTTAAATATACCTACTATTCTGCCAACAAATAACTTTATAAAAAAAATAAATTAAGTTTATGAAATGAATTCTGAACGTGTTCTAAATGTGAATGTGATAATATTTTTGAAATTTTTAGCCCTATGTGTGGAGATTGAGAGAGATTGGGAAAATTTGTAAATTTTTGAATTGCGATGACTTTTGACCACATTATTAAATCATTAAGTTTAAGTTTCATTAAAGGGCATATTGGTGCTACTAAGTTGTAGACTCGTGAAATTTTTTATGAACGTGCTGGCAGCCGTGCAGCTACAGCAGGCATTGAAAGTAGGTCTGTTCGCGTACCTGAATCTATTATAATATATTAAAATAGATACGCAGAAAATCGTTTTTGTACTCTTGCTGCAAGCCAAATTTTGCAGCAAAAAGAAGCCAGCTGCCAAATTCTGTTACTGCTGCAGTTTGCTGAAGTACGCGAACAGACCTAGTGAAAACTTTCAAACCATCGACTCTCCTGAAAAATTTTCGTCTCTTCGGCTTAGTACTGTACTAAATTTCACGTGAAACTTATTTCGGCGAAAATTTAGCTTGAAAATAAGCTAGAGTTGTACCCACTTTTTAGCGCGAAAAGTTGCTTCTCTCTGTCAAAAGCTACTTTCAGAATTGAAATGCAGATGGCATGGCCATATGTCTCCAATCTTTTCACGCCAGTTTAGTTTGTGCAGTTCATTCTTTCGAGCTATAAAGTGACATTTGGTGTTTGAATTTGTAAACTGAATTGTGCAAATGTCTATCCAATAAGAAAATCGATCGAAAATTGAAGTTCTTCATATTTTATCCGTCAGAAATGATAAGTGTCTCCGCTTTTCTCCATTTACAAAATTTTCGCTCGAAAGAATGACCAGATAATGGAGACATGCCAAAATCTAGCTTCACGATTAACTCAGTACCAGCCTTTACATGAAAAACCAACTCATATAGAAATTTTATGCTTTGTCTATACAGCCAAAGAAAAACTTTTGAAATTTCACATCGGACAAGAACGGTAACCCGTCTCCAATTTACCTATATTTTAAGCATCAAAAATTTCTGTTCACGAGAACTCACGACTCAATCATCAGATACAGTTGAAATTCACAGAATGTATTAAGTAGGACCAGGTCTGATAGAAGCGATTTGGGAATGCGGGCAACTCTGTGCCAGTGGTGCCATCTTGAAAAATAATAAAGAAAAAAAAACTGCTTTTTGCCCTATGAATTCTGATTCAGTTACCAAATTTGCATGAAATTTACACAGTAGCTGAACCTTACTCTAAGCCGTGTTTGGTAGAAATTTAGTTTATAAATTCGGTTGGTGCTGCCAGCTATGGTAATTTTAGTGTCTTGGGGTTTGAAAATTCGCTCAGGAAAATAAAGTTTGTTGCCCTATAACTTCCAGTGCAGTCATGAAATCAAAACGAATTTCATATAAGGTCTGTTCGCGTACTTCAGCAAACTCCAGCAGTAACAGAATTTGGCAGCTGGCTTCTTTTTGCTGCAAAATTTGGCTGGCAGCAAGAGCACAAAAACGACTTTCTGCGAATCTATTTTAATATATTATAATAGATTCAGGTACGGTCTGTTCGCGTATAGAACTTATTCTAGGCATTATTCAGACGGAATCTGGTTAAAAAACCATTATAGGGCTGCCAGCTATTGTTGGTTTTGTATTTATTAGGTTAAAATTGAAAAAAAATTATTTACATTGAACATTTTTATTTGACAAAGTGGTTTCGAAAGTATGCACTGATTCTCATCAGACACCAGCTCCCAGTGCATACTTGACTGATGTGTTTAATCATCCCGCAAAAACAATTCCAATTTGATTCTGCTTTCGGAGGCTTATTCCGCAAAACGATCGAGTTTCCCGTATCAATATTCTATGCTGATTTATAGACAAGAAGGGAACCATGATCACAATTCAATAACAAATATTAAGTTTTTGAAAATTTGAAAACTTTTGCGACTGGTAACCCTAAATTCCTTTGGACTCCTATAACTTCCAATGCAGTCATCGGATCAGAACGAAATTCGCAGAGTAGGTTGATTTCAATGTGAGGTAGGTGTGGTATATTTTTGGCTTTGGTGCTAGCAAAGAGTTGCCAGCGCGAGGCGTTTTTTGCTATTTTCGTATCAATAAATGCTTACATTAAGTATTCATATCGCGAACATTTACAGTGGAAATAAGTTACCAATGTTTAAATTTTCTAAGTTCTAGAAATTTTTTGGTTCTAAAAATCTTCTTTTTTGTGACCCTAAACATCTTTCTATCCCTGTAACTTTCGACGAAATCATCGGATAAAACCGAAATCAAATAACTCCGATTTTGACGTGAGGCAATTGTGGGAGACTTTTAGTTGCAGTGCTGGAAAAGTGTTGCAAGCACTAAGCATTTTCTGTTTTTTATGTTATGTTATGCTGCTTTCAAAGTTTTGCAGTGTTTGGCTTTCCTATATCCTGAAATTCCTGAAATCCTTTCTACCCTATGAGTTCAAATGCATTGCTAAGATCAAAGCGATTTTGCACTCGAAACAGGTTGGACCACATGTGGTGGAATATGCACTCAAAATCTGCACGATTCTTCTACTGTTCATCGAACATTAGTATTTCTAGCGGTTCAGGTGCGCTAGAGTTTTTTTACTTATATTATCGATTTTAATTTGTTTAATATATGCATATGCATTGCAGAGATTGTTTACTTCATGCACGCTGCTGGAATGCATTGCAGCGATTCCCGTTGGGAATTTGGTATTCGATCAAAGGTAATACTAAGACTAATTCAAATTTACCTATAGCGTTCATAAATAAATAAAAGTAAAAACTTTATTTCTACTAATTTAATAGTTTACAATGCTTAAGATATAGGTTTTGACTTTAATGATTGAAATGGAGAACAAATAAACATAAACATAATACCAGCACTGTACTTTCACATGCAAAGTAAAATTTTAGCAAAGAAGTATACAGTGGTTTTGAGAAATCTGTGGCCCTATACACGTTCCTCATGCTTGGCATCGTCGATTTTGTGAAAATATTTGTAGAACTCTATTTCCGTTTGGTATTGCATTTAATCCAGTTCAGTTAAATGTTTCCTAGTGCTGAAGGCGCAATTTCTTGATTATGTTTGATACTGAAGCATTGGAGCAGATAGGTTTGGATGATGCGTACTGTTCATTCGTAGTGCTGACAGGCTTTTGTTATACCATTCATCTTCAGCTGACATTCCTGAAAGTATTGATATGCGATTCACATTAGTAAAGTAAAAACTCAGTGCTGGAAAATAATGGAAGCTGCATCTTGCACATAAATCTTAAGGGGAAAAATACATGTAACTGCTAAAAAAAAAATCGATTTTTTTTATTACATCAAAATGTGGGAAATGCTTTTAAAATATACCAAAAAAAGTTTTGAAGCGATATTCGTATTAGTTCTCGAGTTATAGTCAGTTAAAGGCAGCGCGGCGTTCCCCAGGTCGGTGGAGCTTTAAAACTTTAAACGCGTTTTTCTCAAAGTAGTACTTTTTCAACTGCCGTACAAAATATCTCAAAAAATATTGAACCAATCCGGCTCAAATATATACCACATCTACAAAAGAGTATTATCTCCTCGTTAAACCTAAATGTTATTGTGATTTCAGAAAAATAATTTGTTTATTAATGTTTAAAGCGTGATTTTTTTGAAAAATCGATTTTTTTGTTTAATCTAAAATTATTGTAAAAATTTAATTTTTTTTTATAAATTGTATTGGTTCACCTATGAATTATATATTTCATTAGCATATTTTTTTCTCTCTAAATGTTGCAAGTTCCCCGAAAAAGGCGTTAAGTTGTACGAGGCAATATTTGATGTGTTTTTTTCATTCGCTCGCATGGCCGCCATTTTGTGTTGAAAAATTATTAAAAAAATATTTTCATTTACTTTGAGACATGTACTTTAAGGATTTAATATTAAACATTTTCTGAATGAACAATATATATATTTTAAACCAATCTGAAATTAGCATTTTTTTTTCGATTTTACATGTATCATATTTCCCCCCTTAATGATAAGTCGAAACTGGTAAAGCAGACGCAAATTTGAACATGGCAAATACTCCTACGTTTTCAACAAATTCAGGATTAGTTCAGATTTTCAGACACTGTTCTATAAGCTGGTGTTCACGCTACACTTCTAAATCAGGTAGATTTAGGAGCTGTCAAGTTAATCAGGTGATGTTTTTTAGTGAAAAGGAATCTCACATATACTTGTGTCGTTCGGAAGAAGAACGAAAATATACGAATTGAGAATTTTTCTTAAAGATTTTACGAATGTTGCAATCAAAGTATATTATTGCTATATGTTTTCAATTACCCATTGCATCCTGACGAACACCAACTGAGCTCATATTTGCGCCATGAGTCATTGAAAAAGGTTGTGCCATACTCGGATATGATGAGGCCCCCATTTGAAAAAGATCCTAATAATGAAAAAGTAAAAATATTTGTTAATATATATAATACATATTTAAGTAAAGCTTACTTACTTGTGGGTATCTATTTATAGAATTTGGGTGAGGATAAGGCTGATAACCTCTAGACACACTATAACTTTGAATATTCCTCATCATACCGTTGCAAGATGGTATGACTGATGGTGCCAAGGCTTTTTGTAATTGTTTTTCTTGCTTTCTATATTTCGCACGCCGATTTTGAAACCATACCTGAAAATTAAGAATCCATGTATCGATTATCGTGTGTTAGGCCGAAAAGCAAAAATTACAATTAACCTACACATAACTATGCATGAAAATGCTGTAAGCAACCTCTTATTTACTTTTTTTTTAGTTATAGAGCAAGGTATAAAATATTATGCCGCGTTTCCAATTTTCGCTTGGAATGAGCTGGGCTTATGCACCCTTTCGCTCACGTTCACTTCTATCTATCTTTCTCTCTCCTTTATTAATCAGTAAAATCTATAGTTCAACTCTAGAGTAGAATCCACGTCTATTCTAGCGTAAAGGTTTTCAAACATTAGGACATTTTTAGGCCGACTTATTTTGATTGTTAGAGGGAGGGCCAACATTTTGTATATCATGCGCCAAGTTTTCCGTAGACGAGTTAAAATGCGTCCTATATCTCAACCAATTTTTCTACCTCCTAACGTTAACGATTGAGTTTAGAAAATAGGGATAGTGATAAGATCCGCTATGTTTGGGGAGGAAAGAAAATAACTCAATTATGCAATTAAATCAGTTAATTTACGCTAATTCAGAAGACATACGTTTATTAGAGCACCAATTTACAATAATCAGAAATGACATCCTGGATACGGTTAATGCAGCAATAGGTGCGTTTTTTTGCTCCTCTATCCCGCACAGAATAGAACAGACGCTTTGGAAACAGCAACACTCCTGTCCCAGTGAATTCACTAGTACAGAAATTCCTCATAGGTAGTTTACGTGCTGAACTATAGAATTTGGTGATAGAAAAAAGAAAAGCTCATGAGTAGTTGCCTTTTTTGGCGGTGAGGTGGCTTTGGTTTTTTCAAGGTTATGTTGAATGTTTTGGTAGTTAAAAGAGGTAATTTTCTATTATAATAGTTATTTTTCTATTTTCTATCGATTGTGGTAGTTTATACTCGTTCTTTTCTCCCTTTATTTTCAGCTGTTTCGCGCTACCACAGCGAATACAGCAACCTATAGAAAGCTTAAGGAATACATTAGCTGTTCTGTGATGGATCGTTTTTTTGCGTCATTGTTCTATTCGTTTTATTCTGTGCCGGAGCAAAAAAAGCACCTAATAGGCCAAAGCACGATAACTGCGAAATTTCGATGGGGGCGCCGAAAGTCAATGTAGAATTTCGCATTTGAATATGGTGAACCACATTGGCAGCGAAAATTTTGCTGTCAATGCACTGACGAATGACAGTTACATTCATGACGCCCACTAAGGCGCCAACCTAATTAAATTTTTTTAGGTTTGCTAAATCTAACAATACATATCAGCCATAGATTGTCGATACCACCAGAGCATTATATATGAATATATATATATATATATATATATATATATATATATATATATATATATATATATATATATATATATATATATATATATATATATATATATATATATAGCCCGTTAAACTACCGAATCTCTAAATATCTTAGCTTTATAAGTAAAGGTTTTGCTTAGCTAGGTCACCTTTATTACAAGCTTGCAGAATTGTTTGCCTTCAATCTTCCTTTCCAGAACCTAGGTACTCGTGTATAGTTTGCTTTCAGAAATGACTTGCTTAAGGGATTATATGCAGTAACGAAGCCGATTAAAATCGATTTTTCAAGGTTTTACCTGAAAAAATATTTTCGATGATTGACGTAAAAATTTATACAGGCAATATATTGACTTTTGAGTTCGTTTTGCTCATTTTTTTCTATTTGAAAATATAATGTTTTCTAAAACGGCTATAGTCGATCACCAATAGCTCCTCTAAAAAGAGGCATCTTGCGATAACCACGATATATCTGAATTGAATCATCTAAAACGAAAAAAAAACAAAACAAGATTTTATTAATAAAAAGAAAAAAATATATTATCTAGTAATTATTAAAAAAAATAAACAAATTAATAATTTTTAACAAAACACCATTCGGTCGAAAAACTTCGGTTATACAAATAAAATTTTGGCCTCAATTTTTTGTTTAAATGGGGAAAAAATTGTTTGGCGATAGAAAATCAATCGCTGAAAAATATAATTATACATCTTTTATTAAAATTTGCGATTGATGGGTTAAACTGTTTCAGAGAGATCTGACTCATCTACTAAAAAACAAGGTTTCGAGAAAAACGCGCCCGAAATTTCAAAAGCACTTTAAACACTGTAAATAAATGTTTATCAACTACCACCAAGGACCCAATAATGAACCCTCCTTTTTTTGGCGGCTTCTAATAATCCGATTTGGCGATGTTCGCAGACCACTCTTGCCTCTTAGGTCGGAAATCGTGGCACGCTCAACATCCTCTGTATCGCCCAAGGACGTATTTACAAGTATCAGTGTAGTTTTGAGAATATTTGTCGGATTGACATTGAGAAAATGATATATTTTTTTTGCCATCGGTAATGTATATAAACTCTTAATGTATCCTTTGCTTTACAATATTTGAAGTCATGAGTATATTAGTTTGACCATTGAGCGGACTAATGATCACTATAAGGGCTCTGATGAGTGTCAAAACGTCAACGTTTTAGTACGTTTTACTAATCACAAAACTTTTTCACTGATACGAGCTTAGTGTCAAGCCCACTTTAGCTTTTCGAACCTGATTTCATCATTGTCCTCATATTCACAATATCGCTTATATGTACATATATTTTGTTCGTAAAAGCAAAGCAATAGTTGATCCCCAATTTGGTGATCAATTAATCATCGAATACCGTCTATTCTCATACCGAGTTCCAATTATCCATAGGATGGTCGTCGGTTTGAGCCCAGATTAGAATTCATATTTCCTTTTGTTAAGTGGAAAGATTGGAAACAAAACATGACGACCAATCATAAACCGTCAATCATAAACCGGTCAATCAAAAACTTCGGGTTTTTTTTCCAGGAAAATTATTCCAAATTGCTTTGGCAAACTGAAAATGGCCTTATCGATTACCACAGAACCCCAGATCTAAAAGAAAATGGATACCACAGAAGAAAATGGATACGAAACGGTGTGCTAGCGTTTTTTAATACACGCACAACGGTGCTCCTCACAAAAAAATCCGCTCAATGCTCTCCTCTCTACCGCACTCAGCACCGAAAAGCCTAAATTCTCCCCCTTATTTACGGGAAATGCTATGATGGACAGACTGGAGTAGGAACGCTAGGGACGTATGCAAAAAGTAAAGCCAAATTTTCGATTGGTTAAAAAGGTATTGTAAAATTCAAATGTAACTTTTCTGATCGTAGGGCAAAGCGCTTGCTTTGTATTTTATATTTACACTAGTTATGCTCGTTTCTGTTGTTTTCAAAAAACGAAAACGAACTGTTTAAAAAACATTTTGAATTAAAGACAAGAAAAAATGTTATGCTGTGTGAAAACATAAGTATGTATTTGAAATGTATGTAGTTAAACTAAGAAACATCGTTCATAGTTTGAATAATTACCAATTAATTCAGTATAATGAATTTTTAGGTATTATGTGTTCCTAATATATATTTTATGTATTATCTCTTCCTGCCACCATCGTATCGTAAAGATTCATTGGTAGTACTAGGAGCTTCCAAACTGAATTGATACTTACATGGTCCCAACTTTCCAATATATTATCTACTTGATCAACTGTATAATCATACATCAATCAGTACACATGATCGTAAAGAATCAACATACTTGGTTGTATCCCATCAAGAGCTGGTTAGGGTAAACAACATTGAAAACAACATCAACTGAGGCAGGACTGTTGTTGTAATCAACGCTCCCTTCACTAACCAGCTCTTGATCGAGACACAAAAATACGCACTTAATAAGTCTAACAGCCTTGTATTATACATAATTTGCCTCTACAAATTTGATTTCTGCAGCTAAACAGTTTTCCATAGCCAAACAGGTTGTCGTTATAAACTAGTCTAGTCGAAACAGTTCGCTGCTGCCAAACAGTGTTTCTCTACCAAACAGTTTTTCATTCGCAAACTGTTTTCCACTGCCAAACTGTTCGTTTTTAATAAACTGCTAGAAACACGAATGTTCGAAGAACAGTAAAGGATTTGTGCAAATTTTCAGTGTGTATTCTACCACTAGCTACTTATGGCGGCCCTAAGTAATAATAGACCCTAAACCAATTTAATTACGATGACTTCATCAAAAGTTACAGCGATAGAAAGGTGTTTGAGGTTGCTATCCGAAAAATGTGCACACTTTAGAAAATCTAAACATTGTTTACGTATTTTCATTACAAATGTTCACGATGTGAATACTTAATATAAGCATTTATTGGTACGAAAGTAACAAAAAAGCCTCGTTCTGGCAGCCTTTTGCTAGCACCGAAGTCAAAAATATGTAACATCTACCTTACGCTGAAATCAACCTACTCTGCCAATTTCGTATCTATTCCATGACTAAATTGGAAGTTATAGGAATACAAAGAAATTTAGGGTTACCACTCGTTTTCAAATTTCCTTGATCGTAATATTCGTTGTTTATTTTCACTACAATATCACTATGATTTGAAAATTTTATAATAAAATCGCTTACTAAGGAAATGCAAAAAAATACAAAACCAACCATAGCTGGCAACCCTATCACTAGATTTCTGCTGAGTATTGTCTGCAATAAGTTTCATTTGCCATATGAATTTAACATAAGTTTAATTTGCCATATGACTGCACTGGAAGCTATAGGTGAAAGGACTTTATTTTGCTGAGCGAATTTTCAAAATTTAAGACACCAAAATTACCATAGCTGGCAGCTCCAACATACTTTTCCAACCATATTTTTATTAAACGTGCCTCAAAGTAAGGTTCAGCTTCTGTGTGAATTTCGTCAAAATCTGGTGACTGAATCAGAATTTATGAGGCCAAAAGCAGTGAACAGAAGTTTTTGATGTTAAAAATATAGGTAAATTGGGGAAGGGCTACCGTTCTTGTCTGACATGGAATTTCCAAAATTTTACTTTGACTGTGTAGACAAAGCATAAGATTTGTATATGAGTTCCTTTTTTTCTTAAAAGCGAAAATATTTCAGGAGAGTCGATGGTTTAAAAGTTTTCACTTTCAGCACCTGCTGCAGCTACAGGGTTGTCAGTACATTCATACAAAACTAAATTTAATCTACAACTTAGTAACATTAATATGTTCTGTAAGTTTTGTAATGATTCAATAGCTCTGTCAAAAGATATCGATATTCAAAAAATTTCAAATTTTCCGATCTCATTTTAGTCACCTAGCGCACACACAAATTTCCAAAAACTTATCAAATCTTTTTTAAAAACACGTTCAAAATTCATTTCTCAAACTTAGTTTTTATGAAAATTATTTTTTGATAGAATAATAGGCATATCTAAAATACCACTAAAATGGCCGCCGGCGTCAAAGGGTTAAAGGGTTAATTAACAATTGGTGAGACCTGGACCTATTCTGCATATACATAAATGTATCCTGAAAGTTTCAGCTTAATCTGAGGCGCGTTCCCGAGAAATAGTCGCTAATTTTATATATATATATATATATATATATATATATATATATATATATATATATATATATATATATATATATATGTATATATATATATATATTATATATATATATATATATATATATATATATATATATATATATTATATATATATATATATATATATATATATATATATATATATATATATATATATATATATATATATATATAAATGTTATTCGAACATTAGTAAAAACGGTTCATTTTAGAGAAAACAAAAACGATTCGTTTTAGAAAAACTATAAAAACTGTTTTTCGCTATTTGGAAAAACTGTTCCTTCGTTTTTTACAGCCAAAAGTTTTTTGCTAACTGTTCGTCGTTTTTGAGCCCATCACTAATTTACATACAAAATCGTGTGTATTGCATGTTAATATTGCTTTGTATCTAGTATATGTATGCATATATACATTACAGCAATTTGATTATTCCATTTGTAACCAAATTTTTATGTGATTGCTCACAGACATCTGAGTCCTGAGATCAATAACCGCGCATAAGCGAGTTTAAACATTTGCAGATGACTAATTTGTGATAAAAATGTTCTTGCATTAAATCTACATGTACATGCACATAAATGAAATGAAAGCAAGATGCAAGAAGTTCACATAATTGTTCAATGTTTTCCCATATCAACGATGCTTCCGTAACGTTGGTTTCCCTTGTCTCACACATTTCACACTACTAAGCAGAAGGTCGAAAATTGTACCATTTCGCAGGTCCGATTTCTAATCGATTCTCTCTTATAATCGAATAGATGAACCGAAAGATTTAATACACCTGTATTTTTGTAACATTTGATTTTCGATGAATTATTTTGCGCAGCTTTTGACAAGATGCTGAAATTACTGAGTACTGCAATACATTATATTATTGAAGAATTTCATGAAATAAATGGATTTTTATCTTTTCAAATATTTTAATTTATATTATCTGTTGCCTAGTGGAACTCGAATTTAACATGTTTTGTTCTTGATGGAGATAATTACAAGACACACGATAATTAAACAAACGCTCATGATTTTGAATATAGCGGTGATGCAAGACTTTTGTATGCTAGTCCCATTTATAAACATGTAACCACGGAGAACTGGCAATACAGGACTTTTTTATGGCTTATAAACATATATGGTTTATAAACGTTTATGCATGCACAGCTTTGTTTTGGGGCTTTCACCTGTTTTAAAATTTTGGCTGTGCTGACAACTCGGAAATGAAATATTGAGGCCTTTGTTAAAATTTCACAAAAATTTGTGATTGTTATGTCACTTCTATATAAAGGCCCATAATGCGCAACTGCAGGAAAGTCCCAATGTGGTAGTGGCATGGAAATGGTATAAAGGATGATGGCTTTGGAAGCGATTGCTTTCATCACATGGCCCTCATCCGCAACCGAAAAAACAAGATTGGCTCATCTAGTCGCCCAGTGTATATCATGCTAACCACACCAGCCTTAAATTACGAAAACGATAACATATTATGCTTACCTGTATTCGCGCTTCATTCAATTTCGTTGTGCGGGCTAATTCTTCTCTACAGTAAATGTCGGGATAGTGTGATTTGGCAAACGCTGCTTCCAACTCTGCCAACTGTTCCTATAAATTTATAACATATGTAGCTATCAATTTTATGTAAAATATAAAGACATTTATTGCAAAGTAAATACTAAGAGGTATACATATCTGCATTTTTTTAATAATTTAAGAAATTTCACCGAAAACTACATCAATGTTTAGCTAATTTATGGTCTGTAACATTGTAGTGACTTACAAATGAACGCACATAATAGACAAGAAGAATGAAACTTCAAATGCATTTTCGGGGGTTGGTTAATGATTTATTCAGTTAGGGCTCGTTGAGTTCTAAATTCATCTTTTTGATTAATCATTTTTATTTTTAAATGCTAGCAGCGCTGCCAGATTGGGGGTTTTGTAGCTTGCTGTTTACTGTCGTCAGTCTGTTGTTCGAGTTTCGAAGCTTTTTGATCAAGTTTTTGGGACATTTTTAGTAGTAAATTCATCGGATTTTTCTCCTCGCTGCTTTGCTCTTCCTGAACAAACTCTTGGCTGGCTTCCTCGTCTGAAATTTCCAACGTTTTCGGATCGTTGCTATCTGTGCTCAAAGCCTACCTGAGGCGTGACAGTAAAACCGTCTTGTTTCCAGTCGTCGAAAGATCTCTTTTTCGGCACTCTACTTTCAACTCGGCCAATGTCAATTCGCTCACTTGCGTCGGCATTGTTCTTCAATTAGTCCTGAGAACTTTTCACAATTCCACCTAGTCCACACAATTGTTCACATAAATCACTGCCCGAAACTTTTTAGTTTCTATTTAGTCCACACACTACGATTTTTCACGAAATTCACTTTCCGCGACTTCACTAAAAGTCACTTTATAAATCGCGAACGCGGAAGAATCCCTCATTCTGATACCAATTGTGTTTTTCCCTTAAACCATGTTTCGTGGATTCGATATTCTCCGCGTTTACGAAAAAACAGTTTTTTTTTACACAACTAATCCCACTTTTATTCAACAATAACTGTTAACACTAAGTCGCGTACACACTTTATTTATTGCACTAAACAATGTATCAGTCGCGTTACAATTTTCTCGCTTTTAAACCAACGCGGGCGAAAACGCTTAGTTCACTTGTCCTCATCAGTGTTGTTTCGCACAATTCTCTGTAACAGTGTAGCGACTACAAGGTTGGCCACCTTGTCATAGGATTACTCGCACTGCGTCGTCATCGTCGTGACAAAGGATCTCACTTGATCAACAGCAGTCAACCGACGCGGCCGTGCACAGCAGTCGACCGACGCGGTCGTGCCATCGGCACGACCACCGCAAATATAGTTTTTACTTTGATTTGTCTTAAATTAAGTTGTGTGTTGTTTGAATAAATAATTAAGTAAAGTCTGTGCCGTGAAATAAGTGGTCACAATAAAGTAACTATAGTGGTGACCCCGAGAAAAAGAGCACGCAATAAATGCAATCGGCACTACAACAATTGGTGACCCCAAACTGCGCAACTACGCAAATAAGTGCACACGGTTACCACAACAAATGGTGATCCCGACGCCGCAATTAGACGACAATCGCTGGAAAATTCTTACTGCGCAACAAGTTCGTTATCGCTCCGCATTATCGTTTTGCGCCGCATTGGCTCGCTACTAAAAGGCTCGACTCAGCCGCATCGATAGCCACAGCAAAACGGCAACGTCACGAGACCCGACAACCGTCGTCTCTACAGCCATGCCGACACAGCCATGCCGCCTCAGCCATGCCGCCACAGCCATGCAGCCTCAGCCATGCAGCCTCAGCCATGCCGCCACAGCCATGCCGCCACAGCCATGCAGCCACAGCCATGCAGCCACAGCCATGCCGCCACAGCCATGCAGCCACAGCCATGCAGCCACAGCCACGAAGCCCGACACAGTCTCTTCGGCAGCCACAGCATCGCCACGAAGCCCGACACGTCGCCTCGGCAGCCACAAAGCCCGACACAGTCGCCTCGGCAGCCACGAAGCCCGACAACCGTCGCCTCGGCATACTATACTACTCGGCATACACGAGGCCCGACAACTGTCGCCTCGGCAGCTTCATCGAACACAGCCATTCCGGAACGCTACACTGTAGACATGCCAAAACGCCAGGACGCAGTCATTCCACAACGCTACGCCACAGCCATGCCAGAATGCTACGCTGCATGAGCCGTCATCAGACGATCCTACGTAACCTCCAATTGGTCAGTGCCTTGCAGGACACTTGGGGGGGAGTATTGTAGCGACTACAAGGTTGGCCACCTTGTCATAGGATTACTCGCACTGCGTCGTCATCGTCGTGACAAAGGATCTCACTTGATCAACAGCAGTCAACCGACGCGGCCGTGCACAGCAGTCGACCGACGCGGTCGTGCCATCGGCACGACCACCGCAAATATAGTTTTTACTTTGATTTGTCTTAAATTAAGTTGTGTGTTGTTTGAATAAATAATTAAGTAAAGTCTGTGCCGTGAAATAAGTGGTCACAATAAAGTAACTATAACAGGCTGACTTCAAAGACATCTCGCGGCCGATGTTTATACTCCGGTCGATTGTGATTGCATGCTTCTAGGTTTCTTTCGATTTCCGTAGCCATATGAAATCTGTTTGTGTCTTGGCTTCTAGAAGGTTCTTGTCTGAGTCTATCTATAGAATGCTTTCGTTCTATGTGATACATGTGCGAGACAGTTCGAAAAGATATTTCTCGCCGTTTCTCGCTATTTCTGGCACTGATATGATGAAATATGATCTATTTGGTGGGCATGCAACAATACTAAAACTATCACAGTTTGCAGCTCCAAACCTAATTTTTCAACCAAATTCCAACTAAACGTGGCTTAGCAAGTAAGGTCAACTTAATGTGTGATTTTTTTCAAATCTGATGCCTGGATCGGGATTTATAGGGTAAAAAAAACAATATTTTGTTTTAATTGGTTTTTCAAGATAGCACCGTTGTCACAGCACGCATATTGTATGTACACGTTAATGCATTCTGCAAAATTTATAATAATCTGATGATTTTCTAAAAGGTTAACGCAATTTCGAATTTCAAAAATTATCCTTGCCTATTTTCAGGCGCATAGCGCCCACATATGATTTAAAATTTCCGAAACAATATTATATTCAAGCTAAATACATTATCACATCTCACTTTCTGTACTTGGTTTTTTCAAATATTTTGATTCCGTAGGGATATAGGGGTGTCTAGAAATTCCCTAAAACACTCGCCGCCGCCAATGGGTTAAAGATACATATTGAGCTGTAAATCAAAAACGCTTCACAATACATATACGCCAACGTTTTCTGAAAATTTCAGCATGATTCGATGACGCGATTGGGAGACATGCGCTGATAAATCTTGTGTTGATACGTATTTGTGTATGGAAACATGAAATGTCGGCAAAGCTTTAATGCTAATAATATGCTTTAATACTAATGTTCTTCGAGCAAAAAAGGAAATGAGCCGAATGTGGATCTGTGATGCTTCCGAGTATTGCACGGAATGCTTACGGGGTGAATTTTGAAACATTTTTTGCGCGTCTTTTCTCATATAACTACGATTTCCGAAATTGAATACGAGACAAATGGTTTCATCCAGTGAGGTAGTAGAAATGGATACATTGAAGGGGATGATAGTAAATTTTTAGCTCTTCATTGTCAAATCATGTCAAATCAACGCAGTTCCCCTCCAATTCGACAATGAACGGTATTACTGCTTTAACATGTTTTGTGCGCGAGAGAATCACAGGAGCTAATGGTGGAAAGCTATACCGTCGATGTCATCTCCATTTCTACTATCTCATTGGTTTCATCCTTTTGTCTGGTCTTCGTCGTCATTTATTCATTTTCGCTTTGACCATCTGGAGAGTGGAGGTTTAATCGACTCAAGTTTCGATTCTTTTGATATCAATTTTCTTAAAATCAATGGTACAAATATCAAAGTACCCAAGCTTTGCAAACATAATTATCAAGATGGCGCGAGCCTAGGAAACTGTTATTATTGTTGTAAAAATCGCATACCTGTGTAAATGTCGTCCGATGCCTTCTTCTTGCAGGCGTTGGGCACTGAGCATTTGAAGGTGCATGCGCAGAATGTTGCGCCAAGGCGGAAACTGAACTCACAGGAGATGATAATCCACCAGAAACAGACGAATGCGCACTATTTGGTTCAGGTTTCAATTTTTTGAAAGCACCTTCCGCTGTAAACATAGTGAAAGTTTTGTTTATTTATGAATAAATTGTATGCCAACTAAGCCTAAATAAAATTCTTAGCAACATTAAATGTTTATTGTTATCTTATAAAAGACAAGCATACATCTCAATGTAGCTTTAAAAAAGCGGTCATAAAAGCAAATCTGACAGCAAAAATCTGAAAAGAAGGTAACGTAAGCTAAACCCTACAGGCCAGTAAGTCTTGTGTCAATCGTTTATTTTAATTTCTCAAAAAAATGTAATTTTCATTGAAATATTAGTTTTCCTGGGACTGGGAATATCAATTATTGCTATGGGGATGTCCGTGGTACCCAAGTCTAAAATTGTATGTAGCCGGGTGTGTACGTTGGTCGCTAGTTATCAATATCAGTAAATGTAAAAATACTAAATTAGATCAAATTAGAGAAATTGTACTTTACAATTTCTATAATATCAGCAATCACTAGAGTCTTTGTTTCGAGACTAAAAAAAAGTAAGCTTTGAAAAATATGACAGCTGAGTTTCTTCTTTAGAATTTCAGTTCATGTTTGAGTCTCATGCAGTTGGGGTTTAATAAGTTCCACCACATTCAATTCCGTTCCAGCACTTTCCAGCTCATGTCCATTCCAACAACGTGAGCACATAGTCTCCATTCCGTTTAATGTGTGACAGTTGCCATGTAGCTTTACAATTTCAGTTTTGCGTGATTATTGTAGAATGGATAGTAATTTGTTAGAGTTGGGAACAAAGTTTAGCAACTGGTTCAACGTGGGTGTGTTGTTAGAGGTTGAGTTCATACTTAATGCCTGTTGTGTAGACCTTATAAGCCCTATAATTGCAATTGGCACCGCTAATGAATCCCAGTCATCAACTGTTAATCTTATAACGCTCAACACTCTGGACGACTTACTAACAGTATCTTAGCAGTGGGTCGCTGACTCGATTTTTACAGATTTCAGATTCCAAAAAAATCAATCAAAATTCACAATAACAACAAAATGTGCCTTATGCAATTCCGTACCAGCAATACTCAATTTATGGTCCAGCTGGGGATTATTTTATGGTCACTGGTGCGCACTCAGTTTGCTGTCGAAGCTATATCGAAACTTCGCAGTCCCTCATCTAGATATTTCACCTAACAGGTTATCTGTACCAATCGATGCTTCGTCATTATTATGAGGCCTCTTCTACGGATCTTTATATTACGCCGTGCTTATAATACATTGGCACATACTGTAAAATCATATTAAGTGATGAAACTGGATAACCTACTTGTCGAAGGATAATATGGACAACCAAATCATCGCTTCATTTCATCTCGTTCTTCGGAACAACTTCTGGCCCGTTGGCACCTTCGTGAAGCAGTTCACTCCAAGTCCTCGTGGGTATTCGATCCAACTCATAGCGCAAATTTTGCGACCAAAAATATAATAATGCCTCAAATATATGTTAGCTGAATTTTTGTGGCCTGAGAACTAAAGTGAACACGTTCTACCTCACTTCATCAGATTACATTATTTGCTTAGCCGAAACTTGTTTTATTGAGAATATTGATTTATTTATTTATTGTGGCTCCGTCTGCAATCAATTCTTTGCTGAATTTTCCAACTACCTCATTAATCGGTTTTCTTTTACTCAGTGCCCTCTTTACCGAAGGGGCAATTATCTAGGGTGGCGAATTACTAAAGGGCGCCGAAATTCTGGGACAGGGATTCAAGTTAGTAAGAGCAATTGATTTATGTACAGTTCGTGCCAGAAGAAACGAATCGAATTTTCAACGTAGAAAATATGTAGAAATATTAAATTGATCCAGAAAAGTTGACGAACCCGTCCTTTCCATTCCATTCCAGCCTTATGTGCTCAGTCTCGTACGTTTTCTATTCCGAAATTTTGTCGTTTATTCTGGAATGGATCATTGTACCCGTCGCTTAGCTCGCGTGGAAACGATTTACTTTCAAATTTTGATTAGATATGCAACTTCTGAAGTGCCAGATCTGCTTTGTGCCTGCGATCTAGGCCTAGTCCAGGGAAATTTAACATGGTGCTTCGGAAAAATGAGGGGAAAGCTGAATTTTGGTGTGAACTTTGGTACTGGCGTGTTGAACAAAATGTCAAATTCCCCATCGATCCGAATGCTGTGTTACTTTTTATACGGGGTCAAAGGTCACCAAAAGTAACCTTTCCTAAATATCTCAGTAACGGTCATGTCTTCAGAAAAACATTGCATGACGAATTTGCAGCTTAGAAAATTTCAAACAAAAAATATTATATAATTGTTTTTAATGTGTACCAATTTTTTCTAGCTTGTAAAAACTATTTTAAAACAAACCGATTTTTCCTTTCGAAGCTAGATATATTTAGTTTTTTGTGACAAATATCGATATTTTTAAAATAAGATTTTATAACTTTTTCTTGTAACCATCACCGTTTTTGAGATATATTGATCTAAACATTTGCTACTAACAGCATCTTCCTCAACGTCATGTTGATATTATCCGATTTTGATTACGACTTGGATTGTTTGTGAGTTTTTTTTCCATGTTTAAGAGGCCCATAAAAAAAACATGCTAGCAAAATTATCTACCACACTCCAGGGTAATGGAAAAGTGTGCTCCGAAAAGTTATCCCCCACCCTTTTCCATAATATGGTATCCCGGAGCTTCCATCCAAAATCTTCAGAAATGAGCTCGTTGCCGACTCTTTGCCCACTATTAAACAAGATAAGATCACCTTTTATCCTGCACACTTTTCCACCTACCCTGGAGTCTGGTAGATAAGTTTGTTTGCATGCTTTTTTTATGCACCTCTTAAACATAGAAAAAAAACCTCATAAACACTCCAAGTCGTAATCAAAATCGGATAATACTATTAACATGCCGTTGAGAAAGCGGATGCTGTTAGTAGCAAATGTTTAGATCAATATATCTCAAAAACGGTTATGATTACAAGAACAAGTTATATAATCTTTTTTGTTGAACATTTTCTAGGCTACAAATTCGTCATACACACTGAAAGAAAAATCTTGGTAAAATCAACAATTTTCCTTAGTTGTTTTTGCGTCAACTACGGGATATAGTTAAAACAACCATAAAAAAATAGTTGATTACTTTTATGCACCATGACGCGTGGTTGATTAACAACGTCCGTGGTGCAAAAAAAAGTAAGCAACCACAAACAATGGTATTCCAACAATATACATAGTACGAAATAGTAAATGACTATAGTATGTAGTGTGGAATTATGTTTGTTGAATTTAACAATTGTAGAATGGTTCGTTTACTATGAAAATTGTTGATAAAATGAATGAATGAAAAAAAATGAATTTGGTTGGTGCCTTGGTTGCATTGACAGCGACATTGTCGCTGCATTGTAATTTACCAAATTCGCGGCATTCATGCCTCCCCTGTGGCGCCGCTGCCCCAATGCCGCTGTTATGTGTTTACAGCATCATCTACATAAAAAGCGTCATCCAACGTAATATAAAGGCTTCACAGCATAACATGAATGTGAATTATATCGAACAGCAAACCGAACACAATTTTGCCATGTAGCATATGAAACTTCTATGATAGAATAGGAGTATGAGTATGAGGAGTATGGAAAATCAACAGTTTCCCTTAGTTGTTTTTGCATCAACTAGGGCTATAGTTAAAACAACCATAAGAAAATGGTTGATTACTTTTATGCACCATGACGCGTGGTTGATAAACAAAAAAAATTTCATTCGGAGCATGAAAAACGTCCAAATGTTGAAACCATTCTACTTTGCGTAGAATAATTCCAAAGACGTTGCTCACTAAATTACGTTTGTTGAAATCAACTATTGCAAAGTAGTTTAAGTACCATAAAAACTGTTGATAATTCGAAACGTTGAAGATTTGAGTGAATTGATAAATATTTTTCTGTTGATCAACTATTTTTCGTGGTTATGAAACAATTAACACAGTTGATTTCATGAACGTTGCGATATTTTTTGTACAACCAGAGCCAACTACTTTTATATCGTTAAATTAACTATATTAGCATAGTAAAAATAACTATTTTCCTTAGTTCGTTTAACGATTTTGAATGAATCGTTGCAATACTATTAAAAATAGTTGAACCAACCAAGAGTTTTTCTTTCAGTGATTGTTTTTCTGAAGACGTGACCGTTACTGAGATATTTAGGAAAGGTAACTTTTGGTGACCTTTGACCGCGTATAAAAAGTAACGCAGCACTCGGATCTATGGGGACTTTTGACATTTTGTTCAGCACGTCAGTACCAAGGTTCACACCAAAATTCAGCTTTCCCCTAATTTTTCCGAAGTTTCGCCTTTTTTATGTCGGATTTATGTTTCGCCTTTTTTATGTCGAAGTTCTAGTGAAAAACAGTACGCTAGTGAGGTCTAAGTAATCATGTTTTCGAACGCAACGTCATCAATAAAATTAAGGAAAAATTAAAATTAAGAATTCCAGGCTATAAGAACACTATACAGGCTATAAAATTAAGGAAAAATTAAAATTAAGAATTCCAGGCTATAAGAACACTAGAGACCAATGTAACACAAGCACAAACAAAGTAGGAGATCATTAAGAATTTTGGATTACGAAAAATCTATTACCATCTAACAACAACAATGTAAACGATTTCTAAAATAGCTTAAGAAATAGACATATAAAATGAATTAAATACCAAATAGGAGCTTGATGTAATAAATCCAGTGCAATCCCCACCGCAAGCAAATGAGACGGTCATTTTAAAAAAATAATTATGTAAATGTATTGAATAAAAATCTAGCTACTAAAGAACTAATCTCTGAAAATTTAGCTATTAAAAATTTAATTTATAGTTAATTTCGCCAAAAGTTTGCCTTTAAAATCTGGAAACTTGATGAATTTAAGGGAAGCCTTTTATTTATTGGAGAAATTCGGCTTAGTAAAATATTAAAGTCAAAGGACACACATTTGAATAAAACAACAATATTTTAATTTAAACCAATTTTTTCCTTTAGAAACTAGATTTATTTGGATTACTCGACATATATCGATATTTCGAGGGTAATCTGCCCTCTTCTTCAGTGTTTATCGGCCTAATCTTAATGTAACTTAGGTATCTTATTCATAGAGCTTACTTTTAAAGTATTGACTAATACTAATTACCAGCTAATCATCTACTAATTACTTACTTAAGTACATTTAACTTGCTATAATAATTGCATTTTTAACCTAAACAATGGTGATGCACAGTTTCCTTGGTCTGTGTTTAGTTGTCTATTCATCAGGATTTTCCATATGTTCAGGATTTCGTGTGCATCCAGTTTTCATACCTGCTGTACCTCCTTAATCACCTCCAGGTTGTCCGATGTTATCCTGTGCTCGTCTTCCAGGATGTGTTTCGCTACTGCTGATCGTACTATCGTTGTGCTCCTTTTCCTCGCTGAAGTTGCTTCCCGCTTATGTTCCGTTAGTCTAACACCAACTAATCGTTTCGTTTGACCAATGTATATTTTGTCGCATTCTGGGCATATCATTTTATATATTCCACATTTAAAATTAAATTAAAAATTAAACTAGTACTTTAAAAGTATAAGCACTATAAATAAGATACCTATGTTACATTAAGATTAGACCGATATGCACTGAAGAAGAAAGCAGATTACCCACGAAATTTCAACATCCGCCAAAAAATTTCAAATATATCTAAGTAGCTTCACAAGGAAAATTTAATTTAAAATATTTTTACAACCTGGAAAAAACAATCAATTAGAAGGGTTACAGGTGTTAAAAGCGGCCTACCACCATATAAGAGTCTAATTCTATATAAGTCCTTTAGATCCAAAGTCGAAAGCCACCTCTCCACATATACATACTAACTTGCCTGGTTATTGGCTTAATGTTTCGATGCTCAAAAGGCCAAACTAATTAAAAGTAGTCTAGGGCTTGCTAATCAATTCCCTAACATTATATCCATTGATATGGCTTGTAAACTGCCTATAACCATTTACAGAGTACGAATGATGATTTCAAACGAACTCATCGGAATTAAGAAAACTAACAGAGAGCTTTACTCTGGTCTGATAACTGCTAATTGTAACTCCAGGTGTTTATAATAAATATAAAGAAGTTTTCGATGGGATTCAATCCACAACAATCATTTCTCCCCTAGCAATGTAAAGCTATGTCATAAAACAAAGGAAAGTTTCAAGAAATTGGAAAAATGGCTTTGGAGAATATTCAACTTGTCTTTAAAGATATCTTATGCCGGATTTACACTCTCCCATATGTTGCCGAGCCGAGAGTGTAAATGGCCACCTCATCCATTCTCGCCTGTTTTTCACATGCCAAAACATGGCAAGCACTAGCGCGTGAATAGTTTCCTCATCGATTCTCGCCTGTCTTATGAGCGTTCTATGAGGGCTACTGAGAGTTCATGAGGGTCTTGTCTTAGTTCGCAGACGCTCGAAATTTTGTCCGTTTTACGTACCGAGTCAGAGGGATTTGCTGGCTCCGATGATAATGAAAAACCGCTTGATTGCCCACGAAATTACGGACACGATGCAACATATCGGACAAGATGCATGGTTACGGATGGGTACGAGGTGTACTGTTCGAAGATTTGTAAACGAATTTCTGAACAGAGGAAATGCTATCTACCTACAGCACATGCATATCTGTGCACTTAAACTTCACACATAGCTTTATGGTGTGCTGAGATAAAAAAAAGTGTCTATCGCTTAAATAAACAGTTTTTAGTAAAGACTTTGAATACTCGTCAAATGTTTTGCGAAGTAATTTTCCAAGTTGTTCGACGAAATGTTCGGGGAGAGTGTAAATTCGGCATTAAACGAGGCAATGCGCACGAACGAGTATGTGTTACTTTCTTATGGAGCTAAGTCCTGCCTTGGTGTGGATTGTACCTTAGGGTCTCTGGAGGGTGTCTTTTGTCTCCTTTACACTAAGTTCACATACATCTATTATTAATGCAGAACTAACTGGCGTCCTACTTGCTATTTCATTTGCTCGTGATTATGGATCAAATAATATTTTGGTCCTTACAGATTCCAATCAAGCCCGTGTAGAATTGAGAAGCGATTCATGGAATAAGTCTGTAATTACAAAAATATATAGTTTTTGTGCTTTGATGTCACATAGAACAGTGAAAATTATGTGGATTCCTGGGCATAAGAATTTGAAAATAATGAATCAAGTTGATTATAAGACAAGGGAGGGTATGTTTAGAGAGACAGAATACATAATACCTTATGAGTCTGACGGAGCCATTCGGAAGATCGATTCTCTTATAAGAAGTGATTGACTGTCTCATTACAATAATGAGTCACAGAGGTTGAAAATTTGCACCTTTTTGAAGGCGTTTCTTAGTTTTAGGGAGAAAGTCTGATTCAAAGAGAAGAACCTTAAGAGAACTAAACCAATAGGATGTTTGCAAATAAATGCTTTAATAAACATAGACTTTTCAAGATCAAAGTCATTGATGAACCTAAATGCTCCTATTGTGATGCATTAAATAAATTAGATTATCTTATTTTCCACTGTCTGGAGCTCAATAACTTGAGAAGCAATGACCAGATTTTTCAACATTTTAGTACGGTTCATTCAATACCATCAGTACATAATAAAGAGCACATCACACAGCTGGGGAAGTTCATGGAGGCAGCAAAATATAGATGATATTTACCCTGAGAAAACACATGGCGCCAGACGCCATAATTTATAGACTTCTGGCGCCATGTACATAGTCGATTTAGGGATTGTGATAAAATATAGCGCCAAGTACATAGGCATAAAATATAGCGAAAAGTACATAGGCCTACACGCCATGTACTATAGTCTTCCACGCCATGTACTATAGTCCTCCACGCCATGTATATGGCGTGTCGGACTATATTAGATGGCGTGGAGGACTATAGCACATGGCGTGGAGAACTATAGTGCATGGCGTGGAGGACTATACTGTATGGCGTGGAGGACTATACTGTATGGCGTGGAGGACTATACTGCATGGCGTGGAGGACTATAGTACATGGCGTGGAGAACTATAGTACATGGCGTGGAGAACTATAGTACATGGTGTGGAGGACTATAGTACATGGTGTGGAGGACTATAGTACATGGCGTGGAGGACTATAGTACATGGCGTGGAGGACTATAGTACATTGAAGAAGCAAATCAGTTAAAACAGTGCTACTTACCATAAATGAGCACACGGAGAAGTCACTTGCTTGCAACAAACAGACGCTGGCTGCTTTTAGAGTCACCGAAGGAGCCATTCAATAATATGCGCCCTTAGCCGATTGAGAATGTTGTCGATCTATCGACGATACTCAAGTATCACTTGCTGACATTTATAGATCCCCTCACACAGTATGGCTGCGAGTTATAATTGGGGTGCCATGAGCCATATTACATGGCTCATGGCACTATGTAATATGGCGTGTGGGGCCATAATTTCTGCGCCATGTAATTATGGCGCTGGGAGCTATACTGCATGGCTCAGGGTACATAGCGTGTGGCACCATAAATGCTGCGCCATGTAACATGGGACCACGCGCTATGTAGATTCTGAGATTATGGCGCTGGGAGCCATATTGTTTGGCTCAGAGTACTATGTACATGGCGTATGGGACCATAAATAATGCGCTGTTACATGGCTCTGGGCGCTATGTGGATTTTTTTCAGTGTAGATTATATAAAAATGTATAAAAATTAAAAAATGGTTTCTTGGAACTCTCCTTTTCTTTCTAGTCAAAGTCTAGAAGTAAGATAGATTATAAGTCTTTTTATTGATAATACATTGTTTCTTGTTTTTTTTTTTTTTGTTCGACTCATTCTATTCAAACAATACTGTTTAGAGTTAGGCACTTTGTTTTTAGTTCATCTTATATCATAAGGCCTTTATACATGGAGATTTAAGACTATGTAACTTTTTAATATTTCTTAAAAAGCTGTACTGCTGCCTCTCAATATGTATCTACAGTGCACGAAGTGTTTTAATATAAGGTCTGTTCGCGTACTACAATTAATTGCGATTACTACAATTAATTGCGATTACTACAATTAATTGCAATTTTGTACTCCGTTTTACTGAAAATTGAAAATTTCCCCTCTTTCAGTAAATTTCAGTAGGGTCTGAGCTACTGAAAAATACTGAAAAGTGCATAAGATATAATATGACCGTGAATGCTATCTTCTATTTGCAGAAGACTATTTATAAATATAATGAACAAAGCTGGGCCTAAAACAGTTCCTTGTGGCACTCCACACCTGATGCATCTTGATTCACTTAATATCATCAATTCTAACCTTTTAAGATCGGTTACTCAAATACGATTTGAGTAGGTTTTACAAAACATATTTGAAACCCATTTTATCCAGAGTTGAGAGCATGATCTACTGTATCGAAAGCTTTTTGGAGATCTAGAAAAATGCCTATGCACTTTTTATTCGAATTCAATGCACTATTAATAGAGGTAGTTAGGTCATATATGGCAGCGTGGGTGGCTACATTTTCTCTAAAACCACACTGTCTTTTGCAGAGAATATAATTCTTCTCAACGTGGTTGAGTATTCGATACTTAAAATATTTTTCTAGAACTTTAGCCAGGTTTGACGTTATTGATACGGGCCTTTAGTTGCTGGCATCCAATTTACTGTTACCCTTATGTAAAGGTACCACATAGGCTGCCTTAAACTTATCCGGGTAAGTCCCATGGGTCAACGCAAGGTTATAAATATGATTCAGAGGACCTACTATCTGACTTGACATACGTTTTAACAGGATAGTGCTGTAACAATTCGGACCACCAGCTTTGTTATTCGTTGGACTAGCAATATACTGTAAGATATCATTTTCATTGATGCAAGTCAATTCAGAAATTACCAAATTATTTTGAAGCGACAAAGAGCTTTCAAAGCATGTACTTTCATCAATATCTCGCTGATTTTCTGATAGATTCTGGCCAACAGTCACAAAATGCTCATTAAAGTACTGAGCGATATCAAACGGTTGAATGTATACGTCATTATCAACACTAATTATTCGCTTGATTTGAGGTCTACTATTTCTTTTATTCACAATTCCATTAATTTTTTGCCAACATTTCCTAGGATATTATCTACCGCACGGTTGAATTCATTTGTATAATACATATTCTTGGGTTTATTGATAACTTTCTGCAAAACATTTCCATACTGTCTAAATTGATGAGCTAAACGTAAATTAAAAGGTTCTTTTCTCAATTTAAGGGAAAACTTATTTTTAGTTCGAATGGATCTAATGATACCCTCGGTATCCCACACCTTATTGGAGATAATTTATACATATATATACATATATATATATATATATATATATATATATATATATATATATATATATATATATATATATATACATATATATATATATATATATATATATATATATATATATATATATATATATATATATATACATATACTAGTTTATTCTTTATTTCACTTTGTATAACAGCTATTTAGTTTCGGCAAAAGAATATTGAAGTTTGAATATTCATATCAGATTGACGCGCAAGCCCCTACACTCAAAACGAGCCATTCATCTACGCCCCGAACAATTTGTCAGAATATTCGTAAATTTTCATAGTGTGGGTAAAATGAAGCCAGAATGCTTGCTTAAGGTCTGTTCCCATACTTTCAGTCACTGAATTTTCCTGAATCATGTAGTGAGAGAAATTCATGGAAGTTCGGGAACGCTCTCATTGCATTTCCTGAAAATTGACAACCAAACGTTCAAAACTTTTATGCGCAAGTTTTGCAACAAAGTACGTTGGCGACATAACGACTTTGTTTTGGGGAAAACGCGAAAATATTCTCGATATTCAGGAAATTTTTTGAAATATTCGTGTTATTGCGCTGCGTACATAGATGAACATCCGCCAGAGTTCAAGACAACGGTCCAATTTTGTTTTGACTAAAAAGGATATGTCAAGAGTGAGGCTGATTTTTGCAATAACACTGAAAAAAATCCACATAGCGCCCAGAGCCATGTAACATAGCGCATTATTTATGGTCCCATACGCCATGTACATAGTACTCTGAGCCATGCAATATGGCTCCCAGCGCCATAATCTCAGAATCTACATAGCGCGTGGTCCCATGTTACATGGTGCAGCATTTATGGTGCGACACGCTATGCACATAGTGCCCTGAGCCATGCAGTATAGCTCCCAGCGCCATAATTACATGGCGCAGAAATTATGGCCCCACACGCCATATTACATAGTGCCATGAGCCATGTAATATGGCTCATGGCACTCCAATTATAACTCACAGCCATACTGTGTGAGGGGATCTATAAATGTCAGCAAGTGATACTTGAGTATCGTCGATAGATCGACAACATTCTCAATCGGCTAAGGGCGCATATTATTGAATGGCTCCTTCGGTGACTCTAAATGCAGCCAGCGCCTGTTTGTTGCAAGCAAGTGACTTCTCCGTGTGCTCATTTATGGTAAGTAGCACTGTTTTGACTGATTTGCTTCTTCAATGTACTATAGTCTTCCACGCCATATACTATAGTTTTCCACGCCATATACTATAGTTTTCCACGCCATATACTATAATCTTCCACGCCATGTACTATAGTCATCCACGCCATGTACTATAGTCCTTCACTCCATGTACTATAGTCCTTCACGCCATGTACTATAGTCCTCCACGCCATGTACTATAGTCCTCCACGCCATTTACTATAGTCCTCCACGCCATGTACTATAGGCCTCCACGCCATGTACTATAGTCTTCTACGCCATACAGTATAGTCCTCCACGCCATACAGTATAGTCCTCCACGCCATGTGTTATAGCTCTCCACGCCATGCACTATAGTTCTCCACGCCATGTAATATAGTCCGCCACGCCATGTACATGTCGTGGAAGACTATAGTACATGGCGTGTAGGCCTATGTACTTTTCGCCATGTATTATGGCGTGTGGCGCTATATTTTATCACAATCCCTAAATCGACTATGTACATGGCGCCAGAAGTCTATAAATTATGGCGTCTGGCGCCATATTTTATCACAATCCCTAAATCGACTATGTACATGGCGCCAGAAGTCTATAAATTATGGCGTCTGGCGCCATGTGTTTTCTCAGTGAACTTTTACTTCTTCCGATGCGCTCACTGTCGATTGCAGTGTTACTTTATTGATGTGCTAGAGCCTCGAGATGGATCTATAGGATTCATTTGATCAAAACAAACTTGAGGCAATGTCACTTCCAATTCAGACCGAATGGAAAGCAATACCAAGTGCTTCATTCCAAAATTAATCATTATTACCTTACAAGCTCGATGATATCAAAATCAACAATCAATACAAAATCTTTTAAAACAAAAAAACAAATCAAATACTAAAAAACATTAAAAATGAACGAACCCGAATAAAAATAAAATGAATAAAGTTTACTAAAATAGTATTATTTTTTATTTGGTATTTAGATATAATAAATTCATTTATTAAGCTGATTTTTGTTTGAGTGGTTGGTAAATAATAATAATGCTTTTTCGTCTTCGAAAACTCCTCCATATCATATTGTAGCCGAATAAAACTATAAAAAAACCCCAATTTTACTCATAATTGTCAACTTTCGAAGCGAGTTTTCAGTAGATCTTTGTTGAGACTACACAAGTTTTAACTGTGCATTGAAGTTGACATTCGGTAGGCCGACAATAGGCTCGAAGGGCGTCGTGACATATAGTAATGAGTCCTTGTAAGTAAAAAATGAAATCACATAGGTTTCTCTTCATTCCGGGATGAAAAAAGGAGGAAAGGCTAAGCCCAGCAAATAATTTAAGTAACAAATACTGTATTCCTCTTGATGCTTAATGTATACTGACACCGTGTACATAGATTTCAAGTTCTAATCGAAAAACAATTAACTTCCTCAGTAAAAAATTGCCTCGTGCATTGGATGGTACAGAAAAAATAGCGTTATAGATGATTCGAAAAGCTGTGTTACTTTAAAAGCAGCGGTCACCCTTCCCTAATTATCTATTTTCGAATTGAATGGTGGTCAAGGAGGAAACTCTTACAAAAAATAAGCCTGAAGAACAGGTCCATTCGGCAAAATTTACATAACAATCACATCATTTGGTCCAAAAAACTCAAATTTTTGTTTACCAGTGCTATCAACGGTTAATAGACAGCACATAGACTCAAGTAGCTGTAAAAGAATATAAGGCTGTCGCTCTAGTAAAGTTCAAATATTTTATAAACTGGGCTATTGTTGCAAGTTTGCTTAATGTCATTCCACTTTACAACTTTCAAAAAATTGAATTTGTTTTTTTCTGCTTTTTTCGAAAGTACTGTGTCTCAGAAGAATCGTTAGAAAATTTGGTGAATATTGGAGCTGTACTTTCGTAGATATAGACGATTTTCGTAAGTCATCGCTCGAGCGCGTAAAGTATCTCAATAGTGTGCACGTAAGATACTACTCTCATTGCGGGCTCGTTCAGGTATATTCATGTGAGCAGCTACTCATATTATATTTTCCCCTATTTATAAAATTGCATCATTATATATTTCACTTGGCCTTGGTTCATTTCGACTATAATATTTGGTGTGCGGTATGATTTTTACATTGGAGATGGTGACTCTTCAACTTTTAAGAATTTGTTAGACGTTTCCCCTTATGGAGATGAATTTACCGTTCAAAAATTAGAATGTGTTTTACACGTAAAAAAAGAGTTTTCACACGTGCAAATGAGTCAAAAAAAGCTCATACTCAGAGAAAAAAAGCCGAAAATTAACTGAGTCAAAAAAGAAAACAGCTCCAAGAAAATAAACGGGCCCTAGAACTAAAGTTTTGGCAATTAAAGTTATGAAAGATTTGACGTTATACTACGGATTAACAACCCAAAGAAATGTGGACTCGATAGAGGGTATGCATAAAGAAATTTTAGCAAAACTGTATCACAAAAGTTCCACTGACGAGGAACCGCAACATATGAGGTCTGTTCCCGTACTTCAGCAAACTGCAGCAGTAACAGAATTTGGCAGCTGGCTTCTTTTTGCAGCAAAAGTACGAAAACGACTTGCTGCGAATCTATTTTAATATATTATAATAGATTCAAGTACGGGAACAGACCTATGTACTGCCCTAAAGGTTCAGATTCGTGGTGCAAGTATCAAAAGCGTGAAGGAACGAAAAAGCTTTCTAGATATAAGCATCTTCCTGCTTTTTCTGAAGAAATTTACAATATTCTCAAACCAATATATGAGGATTTAACACGAGAAGATTTATGGCTAGATTTTAGGCTAGATTAGCTGAGAATGATACTTTTGAAGAAGAAGAAAGCATACTATATGGTGCAGGCATTGCCGATTGAACGTGATTTACAAAAATTGATAATTTATTATAAAAAAAAACTAAACGTGTTTTTCGCAAAACAACATTTTTGCTTGCTGCGTTGTAAATTTCTCTGAAATGAATCAACCGATCTTCAAATTTCAATTAATTTTTTAAGAATCAAGTTAAAATAATGATTTTTGATAATTTTTATAGCAAATTGCCTAAAAAATACTCGTCATTTTACAAAACGTAATTTTCCAACGTCAGCCATTTTGTTTTTTTTCGGTCCAAAATTAATTATTCTAGTTCGAGCTATAGCCACATTCCTACTTAACTTAAATCTTTTCAAATTTTCTGTTTTAGATAATTCAAATTCGAGATTCCGACAACGCAAGCAGCTTGTCTCTTTTTATACTTAGTTTGTTTATATTATTATTATTAAAAAATAACAAAGTAAAATCAATCAAAAACAACTTGTTCTTACACCTTTATATGGTCCAGAAACAATTACACCTTTATCTATTGTAGTTTTCCTAAAACAAAATCTCAAAAAAGGCCTCTTTTGGGAAGTGATAAAGTGGAATGACCCCTTAAATCTTTAAGCTGACGTAACATTAGGAAAACATTGTCGCATTAAATCATAACAGATTAAAAACTGGAACTTCTCTGGTTCCAGTTATGGTTGCTTGACATGTGTATGCCCACAACATTTGCCCGACTATTTTTTTTACTTCTACCGAACAAACCAGAGTTAAGGTTGAAACCATCATAAGTATATTTCACTAGTTGTGATGATATTTGATGGAAAATCCTCTTGTCTGTGTCAGCGGACGATAAAGGTACCATGAAAAGGTAAAATCAGGATAATTTATGCAAATTAATCACTAAACAGCCGAGAAATTTGTACAAGCAGCAAGCGCTGGGTCACTGAGGTGAAGCCCAGAGATTTGCCCATACTTTCGTTGGCATTGAGCTTTTCTTAATGACCAATTTCAAATGTACTTCCACACAAATTGATAATTGTCAAATTCGAGATTCAGTCGTGCGCTTAATGTAAATGTAAATGAAACTAATTTAATCATGGTCGTTAATTTATGGTAAAGAGCTAACCATAGCGCGTTAACAAGCAGAACGGCAAGATGTCTAGTTTATCGATGGCATTCAACGCTATTGTATTGCTGTAAATGTAACCTAGCCTTAATATTTGACTCAATTACTAGCTTGAGGTTACTAGCCTTAGTATTTGGCTGGAAGGAAAATTTCTTTGCATTTCGTAAAAAGCATATGTAACATAATTACCAGATAAAGAATGGTCAGAAAGCCTTGCCGGTGGTGTGTGAGCTGGTGTGTGATGATGAGGTGTGTCGGCAATCCCAGGGGTTGACAGCCCTGAATATAAGGCGCTAAAGTCCTCTGGCGTACTGCTACACTTTCTTAGACTACTTGATGATTTATTTTCGACTCCCGATGACCGAATGTCAGGCGTTAGACCAAGCAATCTATTCTCATGCGGAGTAATCCCCATAAGGCGGTTGTCTTGGAATGCCATAAACTTAGCATCTTGTCCGCCGTGCTGAAGGTTTCCGTGTGAAAGTGCGTGATCCTCTAAGAGGCCTTGCTGCAGGCCAAGTAGACCTCCTACTAGATTTGGCCGCAATTCCTCCATGAGTTTTGATTGACCGCAACTGCTAGCAGTGAAATTAAGTTGCCTACTAAATATTGCCGGGAAGATATTGAATTGCTGAGAATCAGCGCCAGAAGAACTCAATCCAGTTTGTACTCCAGTATTGGCTCCAAGACCAGCCGTTAAATTAACGCCCAGAGATGTGTTACTACCGCCGCCACCGTTTCCAGTGCCGCCGGCACAAGTTACTTTGAAATCCAATTTGATGTCTTTGATGCCCAACAAGTAGGCTTTTTGGGTTTATTATCGCACTAAATACGGTCAGCTCCTGAAAATTTTTGATCACCAGCAGTTTTTAACAGCAACAACATAAATAACATTAGCATAACAACAAAAGGGGCATATCACATATAACAGTGTTCACAGATTCTGCTACTTTGAATGATTTATTCGGTTCCGCACGATCGAACTAACAAACCAGTGTTTAAACAATCAGCGACAGAATCACTTCACTACCACGACAATTATTTCTTCACGCATCATTTTGTAAAATCCGTAATATTAATTTGCAAAGACCCGAAGGTCCTTGTATATTTTTTTCTCCTTAATATTGATACTCAAGATATGATTAAGAATAAAACTCGATTTCCCTTAATTCATGTACGTATTCGCGGCCGATCAAACTTAAAATGATATTCCTGCGATATAACGAAATTAAGATCATGTGCATACCCCGGTACACCCTGGTCACACAACAACTTTTCTTATTCATTCACTCCCGTAACGACTTATGTCACACATATATTGCAGTGCAGTAGGGTAAGTGGGTAGAGCACGCAGAGGTAGATCCGATTCGCAGGAACCGAGAGTAACGCTCCTGGCTGTTTGTTTTGATGCTGATTTGAAAACTTTCGTACAAAAGTGCGCTTAGAGTATTATATCCTATCTATCGAACTCCATAAATTTGCACAATTTTACTAAATGACAGACTCTCTCAAAATCTAACATTAGCTCGACACAGAACTATTCCTAATATGCTGGAACCTCGAGAGCATGAAATCCCCCCATCTAGCGATAGATGATGGCCTCCTTTTTAAGGAAAAATAAATTTTAAACATTACAGCAAAGTTTGAGCAGGGCTGTTTAAATGACTTTTCTTCAGTACTGTACCCAGATAGCTCGCCGTTACGCCTGTGCACGGCCAATGAGAATGTATCCCTGCCTCAAAAATGGACTATGATTAGCGACGAGCATGTGCAAAATGTGTTACAAGTCGTTCAAAGAGAGGTCGGGTTTCATGCGTGCGTATTTACGCCATCCATCCCTTCAATTCTTCCACATCATCCACTTCATAGCGATGGTTTCGTCCAAATTGCTCAGACTTCGTCCTGATTGGCCGGTACGGATGAGCGAGAAAGTTTTTGTCCTATATCAGCCAATCGAGGTTGGTGGTTTTCGAGAATTTCTTTTGTTCCATGTCAAGTAAGCCACGCATAGCGTTTTTATATGAAGTTTGCTCTATTCCGTACCCTTATCACTTGCAAATGCTTTTTGTTATTTGCTTTCACCGGCTGTGAGTCACGCCTTCAGACTTTGCGCCTCTTTTCAGTTCCATATCCGTAATATCAATCGCACAAATTCGCTCAGCTATTGCGGTGCTGTTCTGCTCCCTACAATCGTAGCTTATTTCGACTCGCTCTTATTTAAACACCCCGAAGGCGGACCCCTTGCTACACATCTTGGTCGTTGCAACTTTAAAAGTGACGTATTAAGGGAAGACATTAAAGCAATACTTTCTGTCCTCTCTTGTACGGTAAGTATGTAGGTATTGAAAAAGTTGCCGGAATCTTGGTGTAATTGACTAAAATGCAAAATTCATTGGCAAAAAATTTATATCAAAACATAATGTGTTTTTATTTCAATTCGCTAATATGTAGCTCATACATTAAATGCCACAAAAGGTTTCGAAAATCATCAGCACGTCAGTTGCAAAAAATATACGGGCTTAGATTTAAGCCAACGTAAATATGCACCTATGTAGGTACTTACGAGTATATGTAGTGCACTCGTAGGTAAGCGCATTAAAATGATTGATCACATGGATTTTTTTTTAATTTCACTAGCTGCTTAACAGTCTGTAAAGAATAACTCATGAAACATAGAAGCCAAAATTGCTAATAATATCGCAAGTTATGGCTTCCGGCGGGAACGCAAAGCTATATGTATAGAATGCAAAGCTATACATTTCTATTTGACGAGACAGAAAGAGCCTAGCATCTAGGTATAGTCGGGTGTGTTTATTTTCTATTTAAAAGATGGTTGAGATGAATTTACAATTTTTTTTATCAATAGCTGACAAACATTTGGTCAAAATGATGCGACTTGATATTTTGCATACCCTGTATTAGTTTGAAACCGACTGAGGAAGTTCACAAAGATATAGGCCCATTATAGGCTCAAACAGCCATGCAGTTCTGGTCATATTTCCGCCCAGCGCAGAACTACATTTAGCGACCCCATTTTTTTGATTTTCATATTATTGACCCGACCTTCCATGACTGCGAATTCTTAGCAAATTTTTACTAGCATTGCTCTGGTATATACTCGCGAGTACTGCACTGAAAAAAACACATAGCGCCAGACGCCATAATTTATAGACTTCTGGGGCCATGTACATAATCGATTTCGGGATTGTGATGAAATATAGCGCCACATGCCATAGTACATGCTTATAGCCCTCCACGTCATGTGTTATAAGGTCTGTTCGCGTACTTTCAGTCACTGAATTTTCCTGAATCATGTGGTGGGGGAAATTCAGGAAAAGTACGAAAACGATCTCATTACATTTCCTGAAAATTGACAAACAAAAGTGTCAGTTGTCGGTTTTTGGGAGAACAATAGTAATTGTAAAGTCATCCTAAGTGATGATAAGTTATCGCCACAAAAATATTCGTCCTTCATGATAACATTACACCAAAAACCGTTTGATAGTTTTCAGTAAATTTCAGTAGCTCAGACCCTACTGAAATTTACTGAAAGAGGGGAAATTTTCAGTTTTCAGTAAAACGGAGTACAAAAACGGCTTCATTGCAATTAATTGCAATTAATCGCAATTAGTTGTAGTACGCGACAGACCTATATTATATATATATCCAAGTCTTCATTGAGATTTGTGGCTGTTTAATTGTCATGTTGTGTTTAATTGTCATGTTAATCAAAATTGTTGATAACTTTCTAAGCGGAAGAAAGGCTTTCGTCACCTTCAATGGGGCTTCTTCTGACGAATTCGAAATTGGTTCAGGTGTACCTCAAGGTTCCATTCTCTGACCAATTCTATTTAACGTTTTCACGGCAGACATCCCAGGAATTTCATGTGACTCTCCCACATGTGTTTCCATTAATCTTTATGCAGACGATCTCCTGTTCTGGTACTCACATCATAATCCGCGTGTGGTAACAACGGTGTTACAAAACTACGCAATTCAGCTTGTGGCATACTATGCAAAATGGGGCTTGCAGAAAAATCCCAACAAAAGTGAGCTCATATTCTTCAGAGGTTCCCCCATGGATTTCAGGAAAAGAATAAGAGACATAAAGAATTCAAAAATTATTATTAATGGCCAGACAATAACGCCTTCACAGACTGTGAAATACCTCGGCATAAAACTTGACCCGCGCTGGAGCCTCAGTCGCCATCTTCAAGCAAGTCTTAGCAAAGCTGCTACAGCATATCATCTCATAGGCTGCATCTTCAAGCCAAATTCCATCATATCTTCTAGAGCTAAAAGCATAGCATATAAACAACTAATTAGACCAATCCTTACCTACGGTGCCCCTATCTGGCATCAAGCACCCTCAAGTCAACTTGAGAAGCTGGCGCGTTTTGAACGCCGTATTCTCCAAAATGTCACTTCTCTTCACTTTAAGCCCAATGGCCACTATTATGGGAATAGTGTCCTCTATCAAAAATCTAAAGTCAAGCCTCTTTCCTCTCATCTGCTCCAGTTATGTAACAATGCTATTTGTCGCGCCTCTGAGCATCCAAATCCTATAATTCAATCGCTTCATCCAAGACCTGGATCCTAACGATCATACCCGGACCTCATGAATAGCTCATAGGCAATGAGCTACTCTTTCACTATGCATGAAGTTCATAATGAACATGTTTGTTTGTTTTTTTTGTCCATCAAATCCAAAGCATTTTGTATTCCCTACCTTTCTCATTCTGTGAGAGCTCCGCTACACACTAACCGACCTACCTCTTACAATTCTCTAGTTCTTTAAACAGATATGTAAACTAAGCAATTGAAAAGCTCAGTTTAATTAGATCTTCAAATAACTCAATCCCCACAAGGCAAGAACTTCGAGCCATAAGCCATAATAAGGAACAGCTCATAATATCTCATTCGATTAAGGAAATAGTTTAAGGTAATCTATTTCAAATCCTTCTCCCCCCTTTTTACTGGCCCAAAACCTAGTTCCACTCCGTAATTGCAATTAATCGTAGTACGCGAACAGATCTATAGTCTTCCACGCCATGTACTATAGTCCTCCACGCCATGTACTATAGCCCTCTACGCCATGTACTATAGCCCTCTACGCCATGTATTATAGCCCCGAATGCCATGTATTACAGCTTTCAAAGCAATGCACTATAGCCCTCACTGACATGTATTCTGCCGCACGTAGCATAAACGTCTTATCTGCATTTTTTTAATTGTTGAGTTATTTGAAGATACAGCTGTACATAAGGCAAATGGGCAGAGGCGGTATTAGTGGCTATAGGATATTATGGGAAAACTGTAATTAAGTTTGAAAACGGCTAAATGAAAATTACTGGTTATATAAAATTAGTTGATAAGCAATTACCGAAATATGATGCAGCAATAGCAAGTCCTGATTTTACATTTCAACGCGATAACACCGCTGTGCATACTGCGAAATCCGTATAAGAGCGCAGCGACACAAATCGATGTCTTGAAGTGGCCAGTACGCTCACCAGATCTAAATATTATTTAGAACTGCTGGGGTGCATTGTTACAAGCTATTTATTCTGAAAGGAAACAATTCAACTCTTTTGCAGACCTTGAAACGGCGTTTGAAGAAGAGTGGAACAAAATGGACCAACAAAGTGTCCAGAAACTCATTCACACTCTCGCAAAAAGAATGAAAAAAGTGTTTAGAAATAATGGTAGACAAACACAAAAACATATCTCTATCTTGGATTAAGCTGTGTAGAAGTAATTGGCCCAAAGTTTTGTTGAACTGAAAAAAAGAAAAATTCGCAAAAAGTCTTGTTAGGTTAGAACGTACAATACATTACGCTTCCAAAACCGTCATTGGCTAAATGTTGAGGCTAGTGCTTATTCTGGTCACAAAATTTCATTTCCTATGATTTTTTAAAACTTTTTCAGAATGGCCAAAACTTTTGTCAGAGAGTGTGTATAATAATTTTGACACTTCACTACCGCAAACAAAACGTTCATGAAGAGGTACTATGTAATATAGCGTGTAGGGCTATAAATTCTGCGCCTTGTAATTATGGCGCTGGGTGCCATTCTGGATAGCTCAGGGTACTATGTACAGAGCGTGTGGGACCATAAATGCTGCGCCATGCTACATAGGCGCCTTGTGGATTTTTTTCAGTGTAGTGCTTATCTGAGCGTTGCTGAATATGACATTTAAAAAAAAAACTAGACATGTGCTTATGCTAAAAAAGAACAACAATTTTTTTTCCAAAATTTAGTCGCCCTAAGTTTTTTATAGAATGAAATATTTCTTTATCGGATTCTGGGCTCCGTGAATTGTCTGTTGTTGGACAGTCTTATTTATTTATTAATTAACATATTCAACAGATAAAATTCCAATTCCTGAATATTCGAAATAATAAAACACAAAATCAATGTGAATATATGGGAAAAAACAATAAGAAACAAAATCAAATAAATAAAGTACAAATTAGAAATTAAAAAGATAAATAAAATCTACAAGTTGCTAGTATTCAAAACATGCTATTTAAAAAAAAAGTAGTGAAAGCAAAGAGTGTCGGTGATAGAGGACCAAACTGTAGGCCATTGTATTGCCTCAGTAAACGCAACAGTGGGGAATAAAAATAGGTATCACAAGATGGCACAATAAACACAAAGGAAAAACGCGTGCTATGTATTAGTATTGCTTCCCGGACAGAAACGTGGCTACTAATGTCAGAATAAAACATCCTATAAAATAAATTAAAGACTAGACACTCATCAATAAAAAGTCTCCGTGATTCTAGGGAAGGAAAATGTAGAAGCTGAAGGGAAGCTGAAATTTGGAGAACAAGGTACGAGTAAATCTGCGTTTAACAGACTCCAACGCAGTATATAAGTAGACATAATGAGGACACCGCACTTGACAGCAATAATGCACAGGTGGAAATTTTAACGAAGGATTCGGAATAGGAGAGCATCAAAGGTGACATTTTACAAGTAAGAGACATTTTGCGACATTTTGCGATGTTCAAAGTGAGAATTTATAAAGAAAAAAAATATTGAATTGTTTTAGCCTAATTATGTGCAGAACTATAGTTTTTGTTAGCAGTTCTTTTCCACATCGCCTAACGCTACGACATAGAACTTAGGATGCGTTTTTTTAAAGCGGTTTGCCCTGTAAGCCTAGTCCTTCTCAATAGCCAAACACGTACGTTATACGTTCAATCAAAGAACCAAAAATAAGCTTCATATTATGTTGAAAATATAAACTAAATAGAAAGCCCAGATTTTTTTCGCGATAATGCCAAAAATGATATTTCTTGCTCCTATCTCCTCCTAATCGCTTTATACAGTTCTAATACACAAAAACTGCACATTCAGGGGAGAAAAAACTTTGATTTTCAAGGTACCTTTATTTTATCTTATTAATAGCACAGTGCGGCGAGCTTTATTTTTCGCCAAGTCTTCAACTAAACGATTACTATTTAATTCTGTAGACCCTTTTCTGTAGATAAAATTGGCAAATCTATTAATCTTTCTTGCGTCATCGTGGATTTTAAATATTTTTTTGTGATTTTTAATTTTAAAAAAGATCGTTCTCCTAATGCAACGGGTAAAGCCAAAACCATTTTCACTGCGATAATAGTGTGGGGAAAAAGCTCTTCAATATTCATTCTGAAAATGAATAGGAGAGTTGTGTTTTTTAATTAAAGTTGTAAACATGGAGATTTCGTTATAAAATATCTGATCATTTAAATTCGAATTTCCATTATGTATCAATGGTTCTTCAAGCTTTGAGCAGTGCTGAAGGGTGTCCTTGGAACGTATCTATTTGTGTTGAATGAGGAAACATTCATAGAACTTCTAGACAAGTGTGCAATATTTTTTTGCCTGTTCTATGAATTCAGCGTACTTTTCATCAGTTCGGTATTCAACTAAGAACTGCTTTGTTGAGTTTGAAACCCTCAAACTTTTTTTTACCACAATTGTGGTGGTATGAGAGGCAAGCTAAGTAAATTATACCTTGACGACAAATCATGCCACTTTAATTTACTCGCCATCACCGAAACTTGGCTTAATGCCTCTCATAAGAATGAGGAAATTCTTAATAGTAGTTGGACTCGTAGATACCACCCCAAATACGTTTTTCCAATATTTAGTTATTCGGATATCCTTTCATAACAAATCAGTTTACATCGTTGTTGTCTACATCCCGCCCAGCTCTGACGAATCCTTCTACAGCTATTTATGTGATACAATATCTTCGATAGCAACATCACTTAGCGAAAAAGACAAAATAATACTTTTGGGAGATTTCAATCGTCCGAATCTATGTTTTGTTTCGGATGAAAAGGACTTTTACCTTCTCCCCGTAAACCTTGTAGACACTAACGATTTCAATCTTGCGAGTGCCTTTTATGGTTATGATTTGCAGGAGGTTTCCGAAACTCCCAACCAAAATGGTAATTGGCTATATCTTGTTTTCACAAACGCTTATGACGAAGTAGTGGTTAGTCCAACTAGCGACGTTGAGCATCTTTTTTTGCAACAGTTTACACCATACAGCACTGTCAGTCGAACTTTCTACTCCTGAATCCACCTACTTAAAAACTTACAATAACTCAATTGTATTTGACTTCCGTAATGCTGATTATGAAAGCATTAAATATATTCTTGATACTACTGATTGGACGAATACTCTTTCAGCTCCGGATCTAGAGACAGCCATTTCCTCTTTTTACAATAAAATAATTGACGTCGGTGAAAGATATGTACCAAAGATAAAAAAAAATTGTCTGAGCGATGGCTTGATAGGGACCTTAGGCATATGCGAAATCGTGGGAACAAACTTTATAAGCTGATTAGAGAAAATACTGATGTTAGTAATGCTATTCAGGAAGAGTATAATGAGAGAAGAGTATATAAAGCAATTTTTAGTAAAGCCTCATGAGGCTTATGACAAACACATTAAGACAACCGACGAAAATATAATCCACGACCCGAACATTTTTTATGGTTTTGTAAATGTGAAACGAAAAACAACTCTCCTAATGAGATATGTGATTTATTTGCAGATAGTTTCCAGAATATTTTTAATGCACCATACCCATCAAACTCACACCTTTCTTTCTCTCATTCTGCTCCAACAGCTTTTCTCAACCCCTTAGAAATTTCACGTGATGAAATACATAAAGGTATTTCGGAACTCGACTGCAACAAAGGTCCTGGGTCCGATCTTCTTCCTCCAACTTTCTTTTGTACAAGTGTGTAGAGCAGCTTATAACTCCCTTGCATATTTTTTCCAACAGATCACTTTCGTCTGGAGTTTTTCCATCCGGATGGAAACTTTGGTATGTCACACCCATCTTCAAAAATGATGGCAGAAGCTGTATTGGAAATTATAGGGGTATTGCCATCTTATCTTTAATTCAGAAACTTATTGAAAATATTGTCTACGATAAACTTTCCCCACTTATTGACTTCCGACTGAACAAGCAACAACATGGTTTTAGAAAAGATCGCTCAACTACCAAGAATTTGGAAAATGGATACCAAAATGCCGCAGTCTATACAGGCTTTAGTGGAGCTTTTGATAGAGTTGACCACCCATACCTTAATTCAGAAATTCGGACTTGCCGGTTCTTTACTTAGCTGGCTGACATCCTACCTTCGCAATCGAACACAATTGGTAAAATTTCAAGGACTTTTATCGAAAAATATTTCTACTACCACTGGTGTACCTCAAATTAGTAGCCATCTTGGCCCACTGCTTTTTAATATATTTATTTCTGACCTAATAAGAAAATATACCTCATCTATTTTATGCCGACGATCTCAAGTCTATCACATAATTAAATCTAAATCCGATGCACTCTTTCTATATATATATGTTCTCTCTCTTAACATTGCTAAGTGCCACGTTATAAGTTTTTCCTGAAAATGCACCGTCTAACATAACACATACTTCCTCGGCAATACTTTGTTAGCTAGAGTTGAAAACATTGTTGACCTTGGTGTTATCTTGGATGACAAACTCCGCTTCATCTTGCATTATGATAAAATACTTTTCCGAGCAAACAAACAGCTAGGCTTCATTAAAAGACCTGCCAAGAAATTTGGTAACCTGTGGGCTACAAGATCCCTAAACATCTCACTTGTACGCCCTATTCTCGAATATGCTTCCATTTGCTGGAATCCGGCCTTTGAAACCCACAGTAACAAACTGGAGTCTATACAAAAGCAATTTTTACTTTTCGCCTTGATAGAACTATGCAACCCTTACGATTTTAATGCCCTTCCTCCTTATGAGTTTCCTCAGGGTCTTATTAACACTTGCATCCAGAAGAAAGATAATTTCGGCCTGCTGCACATTCGACGTGTTCAGAGGCGTTATCAGAGTTAAATTGCTACATAGTAAAATGATTTGAAATATCCCTGTAAGGAACACCAGGTCCACTCGTTTACTTAAGGAATATCCACATTCCACTACTTACGCAGCTAATGAACCGATAAATAGAAGCTGTAAAATATGCAATAGGACAAGTAATCTGTATTCTCCAACGATATCCAAATTATCCTTCAAATCCTCTATTTTGAAAGCCATCCGTAACCCCTTATATTAAGCTATATGTCAATGTTTAATTTATTTGTTATTTATTGATTGTTATTGATTTATTTCTTAATTATTTAATTTATTTAATTAATCTTTTTATTTAGAACTTCCCTTGTCCCTTGACTTACGTCTCCCTTGTTATGCGTTTTTTCGACTTACGTCGTTCATTATTTTGAGACCAAAGCCTTGAAATTACGTCGTCCGTCCCTTGACTTACGTCGCCGTTTTCATAGAACAGATGTTTGTTCATATGAAAACTGTTCCCCTGGTAAAAGGATGTTCCCGAAATTTGTGAGCGCGATTTTCAAAGGAAAGTTTTCGTGTTTGGCGTTCATACACTCAGAAAAATTTCACCACTTAAAATTTTATAGAATCAAATTTAAATCAAAAGATGAAACACTTTTAAATAAAAAACGAATCTTATTTGAATTAAATAATTCCCCACATTCAATAAAAATGATTCCTAAAAATGTTATTTTCATATCAAAATTTTCATCATTGAATGAAAAAACAAAACATTAGAACAAACAAGACACACTTTGATACAGCGTTATTGAAATGAGGTCCGATTATTTGAATTAAAAAGAAACGTATATGACACCAAATCAAAAGTCTTCAAATATGATTTAAACTTATGTAAATCCACGACTTTCTTTAAAAAAATGAATTTTGTACAAACTTAAAAAATAAATACATTCATATTCAAAAAATGGAAGTCTATACATTTATCGCCTGAGGTTGCTTCTACCCTCGAGTTACGGCGTTTTCAACTTACGTCGCAAATTCTCGGAACCTAACTCCGACGTAAGTCGAGGGACTACTGTACTTATATTAGGCGCGTTTTTTTGCTCCTCTATCCAGCGGAGAGTAGAATGAGAGTAGAGTAGACGCATTGAAAACAACAACAACACTCCTACACCATTGAATTCACTGGTGTAGGAGTGTTGTTGTTTTCAATGCGTCTACTCTACTCTCATTCTACTCTCCGCTGGATAGAGGAGCAAAAAAACGCGCCTATTATTTTTCAATTTCGTTTTACATTAGACGTGTTTTTTTGCTCCCTCTATCCATAACAGAACAATGCTATCCACTGCAGGCGCATTGGGAACAACAACAACAACAACTCCCCATTTCCATAACAGGAGTTGTTGTTGTTTCCAATGCGTCTGCACTGGTTAGTATTGTTCTGTAATGGATAAGGGGAGAAAAAAACGCGCCTATTGTTTATATAACTTGCACCTTGCTTGTTTATTAAATATATATATATATATATATATATATATATATATATATATATATATATATATATATAGATATAGATATATATATATATATATATATATATATATATATATATATATAGATATAGATATATATATATATATATATATATGTATATATATATAAATATATATATATATATATATATATATATATATATAAATATATATATATATATATATATATATATATATATATATATATATTTATATATATTTATATATATATATATATATATATATATATATATATATAGATATATATATATATATATATGTATATATATGTATATATATATATATATATATATATATATATATACATATATATATATATATATATACATATATATATATATATATATATATATATATATATATATATATATATATATATATATATATATATATATATATATATATATATATATATATGTATATATATATGTAACGACACAATAATTTAAAATCAATTGCAAACACACAGCTTGCAAGACTTGTATCAATTTTCAGTTACTTTTCAAAAAATTTTCAGTATGTGTTGAAAATAAAAGTTGCTAATAGCGGTCACGTGCTTCACTCATTGAAATTGACAATTCCAAAAATCAACAAAAGTAGGGTTATTATGATGATATACTTGTCTTACACTTTACTTGTTGCACCACAACATAACAAAGTGCTATTTAGTCTAAAGAACGTGTCACCCTAAATCCTTGATAGATGAATGAGTTCAAATAATATCCTTGCGTAGTTACAAAACTATGTAATGAATGGGGTCACAAAAGTGTTTTGATTGACTCAAAACTCGTGCAGACCACCCATAAAATTGAACGCGCAAACATTCGGTCGCAATGGACAAGTTCGTGCTGTCGACCGTGTGGTGTCGCATTTGATGATGCAGGTCATTGCGGTGCAGAGAATCACTTGCCGCTGATTTGATGCTTTTGTGCCAATAGCATAATAGAAAAATGATGAATGCTCCTAATGACGACCCGCTCCAAAAATCGGTCAACCAATTTTTTTCTTCTCATAACAAGAATCAGTTTTGACGAAATGAAATCTAAAGTGCAATATTTGAAACAGTGTACTCATTTTAGATGCGTTTGGCACATCTTGTAAGACAAGAAAAGGTTTAAAAACAGTATTGCAGCATTCCCAACTTAAGGAAGAAGGTGGCTGGCCTTTGGGACAATTACTTTAGTCCTGCTACTTTTAACAGAGTCAACTACCGTAGTAAGTATTGAGTGGATTCCATTACTTTTTTTTATGTAGTCGTTTTTGTAAACCATGGATACGGTAACATTAAGGCAACATAGCACCTCGAAATTTTTTAAAAATCGATTTTTGTTTTGATTGAATATGTTAGAATGAAGGTTTAAAAACATGATTTTAATAATATAAAATTGAAATTCTAAAAAAAAAAAAATTATGACTATATAGCGAAGCGCCCCAAGGTCATTTTTTCTATGATTTTCGTTCACTTCGCTATATCGCTACATCGACTTAAGCCAAATTGTAGACAAAGATAAGTGAGTCATCTCCTTTAAAAGAACTAAAAAATAAGTTAGCCTTGGCAAAAAAAAACAAAAAAAAAATAGCTGTAAAAGATGCTTCTAAAAAAGTTCAACTGACACTACAATTAATGAAAAATTTAGCCACATATTATGGCCTAACTATACGACGAAATCCTGATTCAGTTGAAAATATGCGCAAGGAAATTTGGGCAGCATATTACCACAAAATTTCAACTGATGCGAACCCTCAACTCTCTTATTGTCCTGTTGGAGAAACGACTTGGTGTAACTGGCGCAAAGCGGAGGCAGCTGGTGGTAATGCATTAAACAATTTCAAGCATCCTCCACCTTTAGATGATGAGGTACAAGAAATTTTAAAGCCTATTTATGATGACTTATCATCAGAAGATTGCTGCTTGGGCAATTTTACGCAGAATAATAACGAAAGCTATAATTCTTGTGTTTGGAATTTGGCCCCCAAACATACTTTTTGTGGAAAAACGTGTTAAATATGGCTGCAAATATTTCTGAATGTACATTTAATGAAGGATTTATGGCTATCTTGAAAATAATGCAAGTAATGTGAGTTACGATTGCCAAACGTGCGCTGGAACATGCAGAGCATAGAGATGCTGCAAGAATTAACCAGGCGGAAAAACACTCGACTGAGGCATCTAAAGAGGCCAGAACTGCTCGAAGGGAGCAAAAATCTTTGAAAGAGGAGTATAAGCAAGAAGAAGGTAAATTGTATGGTCCAGGTATCGCAGATTAATTTTTGGTAAGATTTATTGCAAAAAATATTGAATTTTAAGATTAAACGCGATTTTTCGAAACAACGTTTTTCAAGTTGGCGTGCATGATTAAGAAAAACAATATTATCCAATCGTTCTGAAATTTTAACACGTTAATCTGCACATGTTAATGCTCAGAATGAACTACGGATGAAAAAATCGGCATACAATTTTTTTTATAGCCAATTTTTGGGGAAAAAAACCTCGCTTTTCGAAAAAAAACTCCGCCATTTTGTTATTTTCAACCAAATTTTTTTTTAGTTCATTCCAATGCCGCTTTGATGTTGGTCAAAACCCCGTTTTTGTTTTTTTCAGACTTTCCTGAGGGCAGTTATCATGCACGCCATGTTTTTTTGGTGTATTTTCCAAAAAATTGTAGCAGACAAAACATTATACATACAAAACATTTTTAACAATTTTGTTTATGTAGTCTGAGACAAATTAAGTATGTGTAAAAAGTTTCATTAAGATATGTCTTTTCATTCAATTAAAAATAAGCCTTTGAAAAAAACATTTGTTTTTCAATTTGAAGGTGCTATGCCCCCTTAATGCATACACATATTCTTTAATAAGTATAACAATATAGTTTCATTATGAGATAACTAAGAAAAAACTGAAAATTTGGGTGTTTAAATATATTTGGAAACAAGAATAACGAACTTTAGACTTGAAATTCGCTTGATGCTAGAAATTTCTCGCGTAAAAATGCACCTGCTATCATTCAATTGGAACTTACTTTACGTTGAGTGCACTTTTTGTGATCTGCATTATTGAACATGGTACTATGGGTACAATGGGTACTAAAATCAGTAAGTAGATATGACATTCAATATATTACAGCATATCGAAAAACACATGTTTCAACTGATTCTAGAAGAATATATATATATATATATATATATATATATATATATATATATATATATATATATATATATATATATATATATATATATATATATATATATATATATATATATATATATATATATATATATATATATATATATATATATATATATATGCCTTACAAATCTGTTATAACATGTTTCCATTTTCCAACCAACCTTCTTGCCTCCCATTTCTTCAACCCGCACACAGTAACTCTGCATATAGATGATCTTGTAATTAAACAAACAGTTACCGATGAAATTACTAAGCTTGCCTTCTGCCCATCCAACTTTCAACCTACCTCCTGTTGAACTGCAGTCCCTTCTCAAAGGCTTGGTGCGTTCTTTTGCACTATTATATTATTACCAGTAATCATCATCGGATCGTTTTCACATGACCACATCGATGAATTTAACATTGCGATGTCATTATAAGTAATGATACTCGCTCCGTTTTGCATTACTCTACCCTTCACTGTGCATTACTTTGTAATGCAGTAAAGTAGTTAGTAGATAAACACACATGAATTTCTGTACCACAATGATTGTTTTTTGCATTACTTACACATTACATTGTAATCCATTATTTTGGCATTCATAGGCATTAATGAAAGAGTGCATGGTAAAAGTCATCGATGCTTGTGGTCCTTCTGGGGTAGAGCAAGCAAAGCGGCATACCAGCATCCGTCGGGGTCGGATTAAAGGGTGTTCCGCTAATGCGGACGTGGGTTCTTCACGGTCATTTCTAGGGCACTTCTTTTTTTTTTTGATTTTTTTATGGTTAGCCATCAACCACGCTGCGTGTCAGCCTTGACTGGACTTCGGTCTGGTTGAATGCTGGCACTGGAATGCTTCTCCAATATTCAAACCGCTTCAGGTATCTTACAAGTCAATGTTATTTTGAGAAATTAGCGATATTCAAAGTGAGAGGACTGGCAGCGCACCAAGTACGTATAGCATTAAATTCGTATATCCATCATGTTACTCGATCACTAAAAATATCTTGCAATCGTCACCACATAAAAGACAAGAAGAACGGATTAAAGGAAGGAAATTGATAAACAATAAAAAGAGAAGACATGATACAGAATAAAAGGAAATTGAGAAGCAGGAATTGGCAGTTACCATACAAAGCAGGATATGAGAAGACCAGCTATGCCATCATTTCTCAGCTTTTGAAGAATGAGGTTATGGTTGGCAGAGTCAAAGGCTTTGGAAAAGGCAGTCTATAGTACGTTGACATGCTTTTGGTGGTCAAGAGTTTATGCAACCATATGTGTGAAAGAAAGAAGGTTGGTTAAAGCGGATTTCCCTTTGATTAAATTGTGCTACTAATGAGCTAGAGTAGTTTGAATAAAAGAGTAGACTTTCTTGTAGTCCACCTTCTTAAGAATATTGCTTATGCATACAAGGAAGAAGGGAAATGGTACGGCAGTTTGATACGCTTGTAGGATCATCTGCTTTGTATATTGGGAAGACGACGGCCATTCGTTAGAGAAAATATACTTATGTTAAAGTATATTTTCTGGTCCTGTTCTTGGAAGGGCTTGGAACATGGGAAGAGAGACACCCAAAGATGATAAAAGAGAGTTAGCCAGGATATTTGGAATACTGTCGGGGACAAGACCAGTATAATCAGCGATATCTTTCCTTCAAATTCAAAAGGATTTGTCCGAAATGAATATAATCCCGGAGATGATGGTGGGAAAGAAGAGGGAGTTGAAAGGCGGAGGGCGAGAAAGAGAAACAGTAAGAAGTAAAAAAAAATCACAAACTCCATCGGGAGTAGAAGCAGCTGTATTACTCAAATGCATGCTATTGGGAATAGTTTTTTAAAGAACAGATGCACGAGCAAAAGGATTTTTGTGGGTTTGTTCTGATTGATGCTTCAATGCCAGCAGTGCATATTCGCATTGCCTTTCTAGGAGCATCTTTCGTCTGAGAGCGTAGTTCTTTATGCAAAAGTAGGTCAGCAAGTACGCCAGATCATTTATACATATCACGAGCTGAATTTTTGGCCATATCATTGCTAAACCAAGGAGCTTTAAGGTTTTTAAGACGATGAGTTGGTGTGAATTGAGGAATGAGCATCGTCAATGTAAAAGCCACGAAAGAAAGAAATCCTGATTATTCAAATTGTTTCAGTGTGATCCAACTTTTTCCAGCATTCAAAGCAAAATATTTTAACTGCAAGACCAACTTTTCTTTTAGAAGCTAGATAAATAAGATAACAAAACGAGATAAACGATGGCGTTATTCAGGAGATACTACCACATAGTTGAGGTGACTGTCCAACATGCCGCCTATTGGGCAGTCACCTCAACTAGTAGTATTTCATAAATAAAAAAAAACAAAAAAAATCACCACATAGCAGAACATATCCGGTGGAAATTTAAACTAACAAAAGAAGATTACAGGGGCTATATATTGAAATGACGACTAAGTTTTAAGCCGAAGGTAAGGACATATGCACAAAATTGCATTCAACCGGAGGACAGAAAGGAGAATCGCTACAGAGTGTTCCGTTGAGTACCTTATTATACCGATGCGAACATACCACACAAACACATTAAACACGAAATTCTGCATTGGGCGGAGAAGTTTGCTGTCAGAAAATACCAATGTACTAGTTTCTATGGCAATGCCCACATTGCAAGCGAAATATTCGCCCGAATTTCGATCGCCGGCAATGTGGGCATTTCCATACAGACTAGTACATTGGAATTTTTTGTCAGCGGATTCTCCACCCCATACGAAATTTCGCTTTCAATATGTTTTAGACTACTGGATTTACCACTAACAAAACGGTCCCGGTCCTTACAGAAAACTGTGTAATTAGGTACAATTTTAGAATCAAAGACATCAGTGAGCCAGCAATAAGTTAGCATTACTTCGAATCCGCACTATGCTCACCAAAAGTTAAGAAAAACCAATCATCAACATTCGTTTTTCGTGATATGTTCGCTAGAAGGCATACTAGGGAAGATGAAGAAAACGGACACCCCAGCATTTCCTTTCTCATTGCACACTTTGGCCTCAGAATAACCCATTCGTACTAAACTGTTGTGCTTTGTTGGCTAACATCAGCTAGAGGGACAGAATTAATTTCCCACAGGTACTGACATTTTATTCCCGTTATCTGTGCTCTCTCGGGAACAGAAAATTTTACTCGGACGACTCTTGAATAGACTCGAGTAGCCTAGCCTTATCGAGAAAAATAAGAAAACTGTTTTAGTAATTTTTTATGCATTGATCTTGCGACGCAACGCTTTGATTACAGCTATCTTAATGCTGCAATCACACATAGGACCCTTTTACTCGGTACGTAAAACCGGCATAATTTCGAGTGGCCTCGAGGTAGCACGTGACGGTCATAAACACTCAGAACCACCATATATACCGTCATAAAACAGGCAAGAGCCGACGTGGAAGCCATTTACACATTCGTACTTGCCATGAAAAAAAACTGCTGGGAATAGACGACGAGACCATTTACACTCTCACCTCGTCAACGTTTGCCATGTCTCGGGGAGAGTGTGATTGCGCCATAATATTATCTAGATTGCCTCTTTTATTGTTTTTCAAATATCAACTTAAGCTAAATTTAGAGCATGCAATTTCAATAACAATTATCGAGTTCAATTAGGTGCATATGCAAATAGGTTACATTTCACTGGACCAGAAATATTTTTATTGCGCAAGAAATTGAGTAATTATTATTCACGACTGGTAATTCTTGAACAAAAATTACTTTCCTATCGGGAAGTTTTTAGCTAGCCGTATATATTTCGACTTTTTCCCGTAGGCTACTTTTCCGAGCACTAATTAAACTAAGCTTTTTAGATTGCATTTATCATGATGACGTGTGTTTAAGTATATCACTCTGAAGACTAACCTTTCGTATTGTTATTTCATGCTTTTACGAGTATGTGTTTATTTCCTATCGCCTGTTTAAGGTATTAGAGTGTACACTTAATATTTGAAACGGTCATTTTTCCTATGTTCAACAGATAGATTTCTAAATAAAATATAATTTCTTCCTGCACAAAAGGCAAGAGTTTTGTGGGCATGCGCAAATTTCGCAATAATGATAGCTACTCATTTCGCAGCCCATCTGAAATTTAGAAAGGCCGTGTCTCGGATATAAACATGTGGGCACATATAATTTTCACGTCTGTACATTCCGAACAAGCTTACTTTTAAGGATTTAATGATTAAAGACTAAGCACATTTACAATTCCTAATTATAGGATTATATCGAACCCTACAAGCAATAAGCAGATAAATCAACCCTAGTTGAAATCAAATTGAGATGCAAAGACGACATTTGTTAGCAAGTTTGAAAAGCAACAATCTGTTCGATTTCGTTCACTTTACTTGATGTAAATTTTCTATGAACTTCTTTGAAAACAAATAGCAAGTGCAACAACTGTCACGAATTTTATATCAAAGTGGATAGTCTGTTGTCTCCTGATAGAGGAAACGATAAAGCGGCAAGAATCACGCACAGGCATATGACCATCCAGAGAGGTGAATATTGTATAGTACTGAATATCTTTACGGAATTCAATTCGCATTTTGCTTTTATATGAGAGCCCTCACTTAAATTCACATTCATTCCAAATGACTGACAACACCTCAGGGTGCTCCGGATAATTTGTAATTTGAGGAGGACTTTATTGTGCCACAGCATTTGAAATCAATTTGACATGGGGTGACAAGGGAGTGAACTGACTACAGCGCTGGTATCTACACCCGTTCTGCCTATCGACACCAGCAGCAATGTGTTCACAGCAGGGTATTTTTTGTCATTACAAGTATTCATTTTCCTAAATAATTCCGAATTACTAACAAGAGTCAAAACTAGTGCCCAGTTTGTTCAGATATGTATATTCGTGTGCACTATTTATTTACTTTCAATTTTCACTTGTTCGGAAATTGGCCAAATACGAAATCATTTGACCGAGACCAAGTTAATTTTTTTCTTCTCTTGGACAAAAGAATATGAGCTTGAATAACAATTAATGAAAAAAATAATTAAAATGAGATGTGGCAAAATTATCATCTACGCTAACTCTCGAAACTGAAAATATTCAATTGAATTGAATTCAAATATTTTATTTTCCTAACATATTTTATAAAAATCCATTTATTCAAATTTTACTTTAAAAGCTACTATAAGGGAATTACTTTTCATACAGATATTCAACGAAATTTAGCAAAAGATTATATATATATATCTATGTATACATACATATATATATATATATATATATATATATATATATATATATATATATATATTTATATATTTATATATACAAAACAAAGTAGTTACAGAAGAACGGCTGGACCGATTTTTATGATCTTTGATTTGTTGAATCTGTATCTGCATAGCTGAATAACCATTAAAACATCGAAAAAAGTCATTAAAAAAATGTGTGAAACAAATTCATTTTCTCATACACTTTGTCTGAGAAAAAAATTTGAATCCGTATACAAGGTCATTGGGTTAGCTTTGTAGACGTGTGCCGAAATTTTCCAGTGTTATTTACAACTCCACGAGCCAGAAGATCTAATCTTTCACCACGAAGTCGTAATGCAATTAGATTTTGGAATATTGCAAAAAAAATGCAAAGAGCGCTGCGCTAGTACCCAACGGGAAAAGTGATCCGTAAACATACTCTCTATTAGCATTTCGTACACTCTAAAAAGTGGGTCTAAAATTAATTCTTTGATAAAAGTAAATATATTCATTTTTCTGTTTAAAATAACGAATCACAATTTTTTTTACACATTGGATGTGTATTTTTTGCTTTTACGTCATATAAGCTGAATAATAAATAGTGTTTTGTAAACCTTAGCAAAAAGAGTGTAAATTTACTACTGCGCTACTCTCATTTACACCAAAGCTGTAAAATTGTATCATTTGCTCGAATTTGACGTATTATTGATGTAGCATTGTGACGAAAGACGGTGATTTGGCTAGACTGAACAAGTCTGATATTTCGTGATCTTTGCTTTGAATAGCAGCCAGGGGCGGATTTGACCATTTCGCCGCCCTAGGCCTCAGAAATATTTGCCGCCCTAGGCCTCAGAAATATTTGCCGCCCTTTTCGTGAATTATATGTAACAATGCGCGATTTTTCTCCGATTCCCTAGAATACTTCGCTGTTTTTCGTTGCGCCCGAGCTCACAAAAAAGGAATATCAGAGCGGTTCGTACGTGAAAATTCCCTATTATTGCGACCTTGCCACACAAATAATTATTAAAAAGAATCCAAAAGTACCAATTTTTAACAGTCCAAAACCGTATACACTTTTACATCGCATACATGTAATTCCAACGTCTTCGCTCATATTTTTATAAGTAAGTTTACTATTCCGTTCAAAGTTTACTTCCGCACTTGACTGGAGATCAACTATGAACTCGACTACTGTAAATTAATGTTTGATATGTTATTAGTTAAGGATGAACCCGAAATACTTTGACCTATGATATTCCAGATTTCATTTTATAGAATTTTTTTGATAAAAATTAATTTCAGTAATGAAGTACCATTTGAAAAAACACGTCAAAAATAAAGAGATTCGCATGTAGTTGATATACCCTGTATTATAATAATAAACAAAAAATTCTCTGAAAAATCAATGCACGTAAATAATTACCTATGATAAGCTGTTCCTAAATTCAAGAGGTATTATTTGGGTTCTTTTTAGGATATTTTTAGGTCTTTTTAGGCTCTTTTTATGCATTTTCAGATACTTTCAGGTACTTTTTAGGTATTTTTGCGATTCTTTGGTCCTTTACCGTGAAAGCATTTCGATATTTATTATAAGTCAAACTTTTTTATGTCCGAAAAAAATCATCAGGGTAAATTTTTGCGTGCATTGATTTTTAGAGAATTTGGTTGGCTTGAGGTGTTAGGCTCATTCAACTCAGATATACATATCGTCGCTGTGAAATCAAACCGGCATATCTGCAAAAAATGAGTTTTTGAGTTTTTGGTATCAAAAAATTCCTTATTTTCCCCTCTATTTTTAAGTCGCACCGGCATATCGTAAAGTTGAATAAAAACCCGTCTAATGGTGTTTTGCCGCTTTGCATTCACGTGGAAATAGCCCACAAGCGAAAACTTTAAAGCGCTCTAGTGAAAAATGTGTATTTTGCAGATATGCCGGTTTGATTTCACAGCGACGATATGTACATATACGATAGAAAAAAAATGCCGCCCAAAAACAAAAAATCGAAAAGTGGCCGCCCCAAAAAAAATCGAAAATTTACCGCCCCCATAATTTGCCGCCCTAGCCCCGGGCCTACCGGGCCTAGTGGCAAATCCGCCCCTGATAGCAGCAGTTAAGTGTCAGTCTTTTCGTGTAATAAGTGTAGAAGTGTAGCTATAAGTTAATTAGAAGTGTAGCTATAAGTTAAATAGAAGTGTAGCAATAAGTGCTATAAGTTAATGTGCATAATGTGTATATAGTGTATATATCAAATTAAAATAAATTATAAACTTAAAGGAATTGCAAAAAGTTTTTGTTTTTGACAAGAAAAATATTTATATTTTGCTTACTTGATTTGATAGCACTTTCGCCTTTTTTAACATTTAAAGTAACCTATTACAGGCTTTTGTTAGTTGTTTGGGGTAATATTTTAAGTGATGGCAGTTACCTGTCTTGAGGGGCTGACATTTGAATCAGAAAATTTTTTCAATTTGATTGAAAATGAAACTTATCTAGAGGTTAGCTGAAATTCCTCCTTCATTAGTGTAAACTTACTGAAATTGTTCGCAATATATACCTTTTGATGTCATTTGTTTGATAAAACATTCTTTAGGTACGTTTTTTGCACTCTTGGGCAGGGTAAGTTACCTAAATTTACCTAAACTTACCCTCCCAAGAGTGCAAAAAACGCACCTTTTATTGTCGATTTTTAAACATTTTTATGGACATTCACGAATAAAGTGCGCTTATTACACTAAAAGAGTCGTAAAAAGTAGCCTTTGATACACAAATTTCATGCGTTTCCGTCCTAAATTTACGTCTTATTAGGGTAAAATTACACGATTTGCTCGTGAAAAAAAATTACACATTTAAGACGTAAAATATTCTTTGTACGCACTTTTGTAAATTTACATCTTTAATAGTAGGAAACCAGTTTCCTACTATTATAAGGGTAAAATTAAACCAACATTTTTTTGAGTGAATCCATGGACGCATTACAGATCCATACCCGGCTCATTTCTTTTAACAATGGATGTCCTAGGCTGGCAATGTACAACTAAAATGAAATAAAATCTTTTTCAATCAATCAATCTGATTTGTCAATGAGAAATCGTTGAGCTTATCGTGCAGGTCAACAACGTGGTAATCTCTATCGGGCAAAAAGAAATGCGTTTTTTATATCACAAGGTGCTTTAATGAAGGTAATCGACCCAAGTGCAATCCATCCAGCAAAAAGTTTAGCAGAAAATTGTGCAACAATGCTGCGCAGATCATTTCAATTCACTTCGATGAAGCGAATGCCTTACTGCGACGTGAATTACATACATCATAATTTTTGTGAGTTGATAAAAAAATTAAAGTTTTTTTAATTGGTTTCGAAGGTATGTACTATTTTGCTCATCAGAAATCAGCTCTAAGTGCATACCTGACTGATGTAAGCACATGCAGTGGCAGACTATTAATTTTTATTTTAAGTTAGTATGACAAATTTTAACAACTACGACTTCTATCCAACGATATTATGTTTTCATTGAAGGTATAATTTGCGTTCACTTTTTCCCTTCTAGTCTACAATATCATAGACATTTTGTATCGACTCTAAAGCTTTTCAAGCAGAGAATACTTCATGCAGGAATACGGATCATTTTCCCTGATAAATTTGCGGATAATTAATTTTTAAAAGTTAATTGAAAGAGTACACGGAAGTGTGTGAAAGAAGGTGGTACTTGTATAATGCCAGCCTCCACAAAGAACTACGAATCGAAACAATTGCAGCGAAAATAAAAATTTCAAAGGAAAATGTTTCGCAATCCTTGCTCAGCATTCAAACAAGCTAGCGAAAAGAATCCTAGCTCATCGTGAATTTCAGTTATTGAAAATAACTTACCCATTAGACCATATGTTACTACTGTAGAACAGTTTTGTGTAACCACTCGGTTTGGTTTTATTTTATTTTTTCATTTTCGAACGTTGTATCAAATAAAATTTGCAGTACTGACCCAAATTTTGCTTTTATTAGAACTAATTTGCGTCCAATGTGTACACGTTCTCAAATGTGAAGAGTATTTGGTATTTTTTGTTGGTATTTTTGTTATGTACGATTCGATAGCTCATTGAAGTTCCATGTATGAAGGTAACAGCCAATAATGTGGTAGTTAAAAAAACAGGAAGCATATATTTTGTGTTACAGTACTTTTTCAATTTGTATTGTTTTCTTTTTTATTTGATGGACGGTGGAAATCATAGGTCTATTAGAAACTTGTCTCATTTCTTTTTAGCAAAAAAAAAATGCAATTCAAGGTTTAAAAGCAAATTTTTCATTAATTTTTATGGCTAATAAAATAATAAATAAGTCACCCGCAAAGATGAAATAAATGATGCATTTTTCATTTAAAAACTGATGAACGCTCAATTAAAGTGTACGTTAAAGGTGAAGTAAGGAGATGAGATGAAATATTAAAGATGTTTGTCAACTGTAGTTTCCACAGATTGCTTATCCAATTGATCAGTATAATATGAATTGAAGTTTATTCTGAAATAGCAAAACTTAAAATCAAAGCTAATTAAAAAGTATCCTTACCTATGGACTAAATTAATAAACCTGTCAGATGGATTATCTGAAGCTACGTCACTGATTTGTTTTAAAAACGCTATTAACAGGCCAGTGAATTCCAAATCAAAACTCACTACACGTTCGGAAAATGTGTCAGATGGAGCCAGCGACGATTCATCCTGAAAAAGAAACGTGAGCAATAATTAAAATTTTCTTGATTCTATTTCCAAAAGTCGCATTTCAAAGGGCTCTCATTAACTTGGAAGCAAGTAGCACTACAAATACCTGTTTGCAACTGCATAATTCGGTCTCAGATTCAGAAAATTCTGCTTCATTTTCACAAACCATCGACGACAACTCAGCGTCCAAAAAGAAACACTGAGACTTCTATTGGATACCAATGGCATTTTCAAAGAACCGGGAAAGGAATGAAAACCAAACGGCAGCATTCCAGGCAAATAAACAAAGCAGCAACATAACGTCTGTTTATATTAAGAGTAATATATTGTACTTAATTACCTGTATGAATTCACAGAAATCCAGACAAATGTTGCACAATTTCACAATCGACCTCAACAGAATGGGATTTGTTATCATGCAGTTTTTCAAACAAAGATCTAAGAAATCTTGGTGAACGATTAATACATCATCAACGTTTTCTACCTGTGGGATACATATGTATTTAGCATCAAAGAGTTATTGCAAATAAAAAATTATACTTTATTCATTTTTTGTATAAAATTATGCCAATTTGGTTCTATCACTTCAATCATCATATAGTATTCCAGGTTTTGTAGAGCGTTCATCATTCTTTGCCTTAGAGTAAAGGCAGATCGATACAATTCGGCTGCTTGCGGCGTGAATTTTTTCGCAGCATTGTTTTCTTTCCAAATTCTAAAAGTAAATCAGGGTCCAATGTATAGTATTGCATAACTAAGAAATTATTTTTTGCATTAATTTTTTCACTTTTTCTAGGAAGAGAGGTTAACTCATCGTCAAATGTTTTATTAGAGGGAAGTTTTGAGTACCTCACCAAGAACACTTGAATTAAAAAGGCTTGGAATTTCCAATAGTAAGATGGTCACTAACTGACGATTTATTTACATATTCTTTTATCTTTTATACATTATTAGTTTTACTTACACTATTATTGTCAATACGATTTGTGATTTTATATGATTTTAGAGCACAAACTAAGGTAAACTAAGGTGAACTATTTAAAGAGCTAAATAATAACAAATATTCGATCAAATTTTATTGAGTTTGGTCAGCGATCGAATATTTTCCGCCCCTAAGAGACAGCAGGACCTGTAGCGAATTTTAAGTTTTAGAGACTTGGCAGGGTATCTCAAGTAGACTGATGTCGATTTGAGGACCTGCGGAGAGGTTGAAAAAAATATCGCCTGGAGCAGGGTGCCCCATGAATAGCCGTGAAGGTTAGCAAAGTACCCATTATCCGCGTTAGCAAAGTACCCATTTATCCGACCCCGATGGATGCTTGTACTCCGCTTTGATCGCTCTGCGCGGCTGGGGAGGGCATTTGAAAATGGGGCGGATATATTTTGGAAAGGAGTGTGTCATCCCCGGAAGGACCATGCTTCCCTTAAATGGCTCAATGAATCAACAAGACCTACATGGTAGATTAGTCCGGTGGGTCTTGAAATTCATCCACTGAAAGGGAAGCCAACTAGAAGCATATATAATTGAAATATGGCTTGAAAAAACCAAATCCGCTTATTGACAGCAAATAGACACATCACAGCAAAATACGGTATAACTACAAGTGAACTACTCGGGGACAAGAGCATATGTAGTTGGTAGTAGCCAGAAGTATTCGCGAGTATTATTTAATAGAAATGGAACACGTCAATTGTAATTAGGTCTGAATTTCTTGTATAAATAGAATGTGTTAGAATTTATCCTGGTAGACAGGATTTATACTGGTAGACACTCAAAAACAGTCTGCACACTACCAGATTTGAGGTAAAATAATTTACATTTACGGAGTGCTATGCAACTTCATTCAATTTAAACTGCCGATTTCACAATTGTCAACAGCAGTTGTATTAACTGCTACGAACACTGTCACTGTTATCAACACACTATACGTGTGAACCCATGAAAACTGCTCCAGAGGTAAATTCTTGTCTTATTGACGTTACCGCCGTATGGGTTGTTTTTGTTTTCAATGTAGTTACCGAGATCGGATCTGCCCAGGAGTGCAAAAAAACGCACCTAAGATAGATCTCAGTGTGCAAATATTGGTACGACATTAAGTACTAGCCTTGAGTTGTTAGTGCTTTAAAGTACGTATTTATTGGTGACCAATTGATTTTAAAGTTAATATGGGTTCATTAATTTCATCTGAACGATATAATAGTCGAAGAGAAGGCAATGCAATAAATAATAAAATAATTGCAGGCAGTATTGTTCAAATTAATGTCATAGTTTCTCGATGTAGTAGAAAAACGGTTAGTGTATGTATTAAAGAATAGTATAAACATTAAGTATTTTACTAAAACAGTTATTATAATTAAAATTAATACGATTGATCATGAAAGAATGTTAATTGTTCTATTAAATTTCCAAGCGGAGAATATTTGGTGCAGGAATATGGATCACTTTAAGCATTATTAAATAGAATTGCTTTGATTAAAGCTTAATAAAAAGTTAAAATTAAATGTTTGATCGTCTCGTAATCAAAACAATTCTATTTGATAGTGCTTTTGGGGCTTTATCAGTGATCCCTATTCCCGCATCAAATATTCTCCGCTTGATAAAAGCTTTGAAGCCAATATACGTTGGTATTGCAATGGTATTGCAGACAAGACGGGGAAAAGCAATAAAAATTTAAGGCTTCTATGAGAAATTGTTGTCGTTGGATAAAACTTGCAGATGACAAAAATTGTCGCAATTAATGTAAATAAATATCAATAATCTGCCTCTACAAGTGGCCATATCTTTCAGGTATGCACTATGAGGTGATGTCTGATGATAAACAGAGCATACTTTCGAAGACACTTAGTTAAAATTCAATTTTTGATCATTTTGCAATCAAAACAATTGTTTGATAATGCGTTCGGGAGCCTTATCCGAAAAAATGATCCATATTATACGTACGCAATATACAGAAATTTATTTAAATTTGTATGTAGATGCTGTACTTTTATCTATACTTAAATTAGCTTTGATAAACTGTCAACATTAAACATTATGTACTTACTTGCATAGTTGACGATCCACGTGCTTGCAATAAAACAACTGCCTGAATAACATTTGATATTTGGATATAGCGATATGATTTAAAACTAATGAAATTGGCCATTTAACATCGTAACGAAACGCAAAGCACTCCAGTCCATAAAGGTCAATTCGATCGTTATTTTCCCAATGTTCTGCTAATTAAACGTATTAACATCATATAAAAGTGAACAATGTTTATTCTACCTTCTACATTATTCATAATTTTAGTCATTTGCGTTGCTAGATCGAATGTTAAAAGATCACAGTGCAAATCGTCTTTATAGGGGTCGTGCTTGGCAGAAGACAATCGTAATGTCAGTCCAAGCAAATTCTCTAATTTTACCGGTAATACTTCATCAACATTTTTATCCAATTCCTCTTCGCACGCATCCATAAATTGTGCAATAAAATCACCTTGAAACAATAGTAAATATCTTTTTACTGACATCAAGTGTCCCATTAAATCATTTTCTTTCAGCAGCACTTCCAATAAATTTTTAGATGCAAAGTGGTATGCATTCTGTATTATTGTTGTGTAGTTTTGATTGTTTGGACTGAATTGCAATACCGATATCTGAGGTGGTTTTACTTTTTTGCCGCATTGTCGGATAACGTTTAGATATTTGCCAGTCCGTAATATAATATCTGATACTTTTTCAAGAAAACGAGGAACACGTTCCCGTCTTATTGTGTATCTGAAAAATAATATCATAGATTATTATCTTAAATAAGCTTTTTTAAGAGAAAATGTTTCTGCTGAAATATTTTGAGCATTTAACATCGATTGCCCACATCGTGTAAGCTGAATTATCTACATTTCCAAAATTTTTTTTGAACAATTAAGATGTGAAACAGATATATTTTACATCCAGCGTAATCGATAAAATAGAACGATATGTTATTATATTAATTGTATATTCTTATATCTTATATTATTTCGAATTAAGCATACTCGATCTGACACTTGGTTGCAATATCAAGCTTATCACAAACTCTTAACTTGGTAAAAATGAATATTATATCTTATATTATTTCGAATTAAGCATACTCGATCTGACACTTGGTTGCAATATCAAGCTTATCACAAACTCTTAACATGGTAAAATTATTAAAATATGTTCATAGAGACATATTACCCACACATTCACTCGAATTGAGAATCATGTGCCCAACAAAGTACCGCTCATGATGTTTCTGTTGTGCGAAAAATCTAAACATCGTAATTTTCCACGGTGATACTAGAGGTTAGAGGATTGGAAAATTACGAGGCTTGGCAGGAGCCTCTCAACCAGACCGAAGTCATGTCAAGAGCGTGCCAAAGGGTTAGATGATAAACCATTAACAATGGCAAAAAAATAGTTGCCCCTGGAGCAGGCTGCCCCAGAAATGGCCGTGAAGACCCCTACTCCGCATTAGCGGAGTACTCTTCTCTGCGGCTGGGGTTTTATAGCCTCTTCTCCTATCGGGAAAATACATAACAGCACGTGATATACTAGTTTCGCTTAAATGTATCCAGTTTAAACGGATCACGAAAATGGTAAAATACGTGCACTCGCAATGTTGACGGTGCGCTCGCAATGATGATGCAATTCTAAGTTCAAACGAATTATCTGTGTGCCTTTATAAAAACAGGTGTGTACAAAATAACACCCAGCGAAATGCTGCTAAAAGGCGATGTAATGTAATTAGTTACAATTTTTGGAGAATTCGCCAAGTAATTTTTGCAGTAGCAACATATAATATTCCGCCAATTTAGATAAGTTTTACTTGACCAAAGTGGCCAAAATCTAATTAGTTCAATTCGATACCAATTTTTTTTCCTTGCATGGATTTATATTATAATTTGAGTATTTTTTGAACGCTAGGCGTTAAATTATTTAAATTGCAGGTCGAGTTTTTAAGGTATTCCTATCGTTAAAGCAAAACAATTTAAATTGTCCTAGTCGCTAATATGCTCTATCTATTTTTAATTTTATCTGAAAGCTATTTTAATAATTTCTTTTGAAGAATTTCCTTAATGGGGGAAATAAAATTAAAAAAGCACATGCATCACTGTGCTACCATACTTGAATTTTTATGTACTAAATGTTTAACTGGCCAATTTAGAATGTTTGATTATGCTTTTTGAATAATAATATAGCGATTAACGAAAAAAAACTTTAATAAACGAAATGACACATAATGAATGAAAGAGCAAAAGAAAATATTCGAAAAATAATTAATGAAATTGAAAACCTATGAAAAATAAATAATGCGTTTACAATTACTCAAAATGCTTTAATTACACATAGAATTGAGAAGTTTAAAAAAAAAGAATATCAGCAAAAGTTAACCGATAGTTTTAAAGCGAAAATTAGAATCACTGAAATATTTTCATAGCTTTAGAGATTTAAGAAAAACAGACGGTCATCATAATATTGTTAAAAATACAAAAGGTAGCGAATAAACTTAGGCTGAACTGATTCCACAGCAATAGACAGGCAAAAGAAACGAGGAGACCACACTTGAGAGCAATATTCAGCAATGCTACGAACAAGGGAAATAAAAAGACGTGCCGATATCAGTTGCAAAGCGCGAGCAGCGCAGAACGAAACTAGAAACATGCAGATCAAATTTTAACTTCGAATCAAAAATAATGTCAAGGTCCTTACGTTGTCCTTGAGTTCGAATCATAACAAGCGCGACATGAAAAAAAAAACAGTTCGATGTGAAGCATGGAGCAAATCATCAGTCACTAAATAAACAAAGTTCAGTAGATGAAGTAGTAAATTCTAATAACAAATTTTAGTGGAAACCTGGAACTGTCATCGAACTTGTTGGAAAGGTTTTTTTTATAATATTTTAATCGACTGGAGAAGACTGATTCACCGACACATTTATCAACTAAGACCCCGCCAAGAAGCCGAAGAAAACTGTAGACCTTGTTCAGCGTCCGAATCATTCAAATCAACATTGCTGACATTAATAGAAGCGTTCGATATCTATGATTGCCAATCCTCTCGCCCTATAACCACAAGGGCAAAGGCTTCGTAAGATTTGATAAATAACACGGCAAACGATAAAAAAAATCAAATGGTGCTTCCAACGAAAGAGGGCGCAGTACCTTATGCAGCACCGAAACTGTCAGGTATAAAGCCACGACACACCAAATTGCTACGTGCAAACTAAATGATTGGTGAGTCTCAAATACCCTTTGCATACGCAACCTGGCTTCAAAACATTGCTCAAGCAGAAACCTCAAGCGCTGAATTTTAGCCGTGCACAATACCAAGCACAAACAATATTTCTAACTTTTCGACACTAACTAACGGGGGTCTTGATCTTTCATGCAAAGTATGTCACATTCGTGCAGCACATTCCATCGTAGAGCATTGCAACATAATAATGACATCAACCATACTACTCCTAAGTTAGTTAATGTAGAAAACTTGTCTCTTTCTTCCAGCTAGCTGTTCTCGGCGGCAGAGCTTATAATTAACGCAAGAACTTATTAAAAAGCTCTCTTGTTGCAAGATGATCATTTTAGGGTGGTCGTAGATCTCGCGGTTAAATTTGTTTACAAATAAACAAAGCATCAAATTCGTACTTTCGGTTGCACAAAGCATTCGCAAGAAGCCGCTGGAGACAGTCAAATTTTCAGAGGTAACTAATATTGATTTGTTGTTTCTATGTGAAACGTGATTGAGAGAAAAGGATAAATGAATCATCCTAGTTATAATATTGTTAGAAACAAACCGGAGGTAGTGTCGCTATTTTCGTTAAAGAAAGTATCAAGCTCAATAGGTTGAAAAAACTAAAATGTTAGAAACGGTTTTGATTTGTCCCGATGTCACAGTTTTTGTCCCTTCCTAGTGTAGATGGCCAAAAAATATCTGCTTACCAGATCACCGGGTGACCCATTACCACGGTGTATGTGAGGTTTGACTCACTAAAAAAAGACCATCTACAAGCCCACAAAGTTCCGAGTCAGGACCCGCCTAAACACTACTTTGAACAGGTCGTGCTGACTTACCTATAGGTAAGTTTATATGATGCAAAATGATACGAAGGTTACCAAAGTGGCAGCACTGGTTTTATCGCACTTCGAGATTCGCCCTCCGCAGGTCTACAGCCAGACTGATATTAATGCTATTATTATGTCAATTGGGTGGAGGAGATTCGCTAGAGTGATAATGTTGGCGAGTACGGCACAATATTAAAAAAAAAAACTATAATAAACAAAACCTCAGCAGAGCAAATAATCTAAAGAACCTTTTTTCCCAATAATCAGCAGAATAATGTTCGGGCACTTCTTCGCGTCGAATAAGCTCGTTATCCTCAACAAGGAATTCTTCTTGAGGATCATCAATTATTCCTTTTTGTATCCACGTTTGAAGCATTTCCATATAAGGAACAGCAGCCAATCGATTTAATTGCATCAAGAATTTTCGGGCGTCTTCATCACCAGTTAGTAGATTAATTCGATCGTATAACAATGTGAGAGCTTGACCACCTTTAATATCAGCCTAAAGAGAAAGGGTTAGTTCATCGAAAATATGAAGATATGGCAACTTACTGAGCAAATTAGGTTGACAGCATTCGCAACAACTTCCATTGTATTCAATGTAGGTCGTATATAGAACAACAACTTGTGTAAAGTAAGAGACCGATTTAAAAGTTCAGATTCCAATTGAGCTAATAGTAGCTAAAAAGGATTTACAGTTAAAATATTGAAGGTTCCCCTATATATCCATAACCGCTTACATAGTAATCATGTATGAGAGCTCTGAGGGCAGCACCCAGAGCTTGGAGCACTTGTCCACAATTAATGAACATAGTTCGTTGAACAAACCTTTGTATGCTTATGTAATGTACCGCAAGGCCTATAACTTCATAGGCCATATCCTTAAGAGAACTCTGAAGCTGATCTGATATTTTAAACTCTATGCTACCAAATTTCGAATCGTGGTCACCATCAGGGTGAATAAATGTTCCACGCATACCACTGAGGCAATATATGAGATCGTGAAGTAAGACGGTTTCTTGTGATGATGCAGGCAGCGCAGCTACATTTGTGTGCTGAAACTGAATGATATCCACCTTTTGGAAATCCCAGAAAACGTGAGATTTGTTGTGATTTAATGCTGGAAATAGCAAACTGGCAGCACTACATTCGTTTCCGCTTCCTTGAACAGACTTCCGCAGTCCACCACTTGCAGCTTGTACCACGCGTTCTTTAATCTGAAATAATATAAATAATATTATAATAATTTGTATCATATCTATTACATGTTGTATTGACTAATGACACACTGCTGGCATTTATACCAGAGTATGGATACCACGGTATCGATAACTTGGGTGACATCACCTGTCAGAAGTGAAGGAAATTGAGTGTAGAATCAAAAGTGAGACGGAATTCCGACGAACCTGTATTTTTTGTCAAATTTGCTTGATAAAATTGTCTTTTTTTCTAATTCATATCAAAAGCGACACTCTCAAAATAAAACCGTTCAGAGACATTTGACAATGATTTGTATTGGAAAGTTTGATTGGTACAGTCACCACTGGCTGAAAATTGTCTCGGCTGGCAGTAAAATCTTCGGTATACCGGGTAAAATTCAATACCGTCCAACGGCGTAGATACCCCGTATGCACCGCTTTGCCGAGCTAGTATTAGCCTAGAACTGGGTGATACATTGGTGGTATAGAACGATACCATGGTATCAATACCAGCAGTGCATCAGTAGTTTTACAATCAGTCAGGTTTGTCGAGTTCCGGACCTACTTAAGTTTTCAATATGGCCGGCATTTAAGCTCGGCGGACTTGGCCCGGACCTACTTTGTGGGTGGAATAGTTTTCGGTCTTGATCCGAAAGTTTGAGGTACGTCTTGCACGTACTTTACGGAATAGCTCTCTACGTGGTCCGGACGAAATGTCGGCCATATCGAAGCATTTAGCTTGCCATTGGCTCCAGTGGCTTGTTTCGTTCGTCCCGTTCTATGCGCACCCGTACTCTGTGTGCACATACGTATGTTTCCCGACTTGTCAATTGTGATCAATTGTAGGTACGAAGATTATTCGATGCGCATTGTCATTTGGCAGTTAACGATAAATCTAGTTGCAAATAAGCAAAGAATGGTATTATTTGAAATGATGCTGGACCTATATTGATCGTAGCCGTCAAACATTAATCCATCAGGGAAATAATGCAATGACTATAGTTTGTTTGTTTTTAATGTTCTAATTTTTTAGGCGCGCATTAGGTGAGGAGAACATGTAAATTTGTTAAAATTGTAAGATCTACCTATACACCATGAGAGGTTTAAGCTTGTGCATATATATCATTTCCATTATCGTGCGTGTCATGGGATAGGAAAATGCATTTTATGATCACGTTTCGGTAAATGCTCATATAAGAATGTATCTTTGATTAGATTATCTTGTTCATCTGTGAATTGGAAATTTACACAGCGTGAGTCTGCTAAAATCAAATAAACTAATTTATTGGGCTTGGATCCAACCTTGAAGGGATTTCAGTATAAATATTCTGTTGTTAAGCATTCAATAAAATGAAATATTATTCTATTGAGGGGCTGATTATGGTCCTTTTTCTTTTAAATTGCAGTAGGGTGCAGAAGGGGCCGTCGACTCATTTAAATTACAGAGCCGAAAAGGACAGTGCCAAACAGAGACAATCAGCTCAGAATTTCGTAAATAAAAGAAAGCGTGAATAGATGTTTAAAACGAATGAACGTATCATTTAAAATCCAAATCAATGCGAAACTAAGTTGAAAAATTGGAGAAGTTAAAAAAATAAGCTAAATAATGTGTGAAAGTGATAAATATTAATCGTGTATACGTTAACCAGTCAGGTTTTAGCGCAAAAAAAAAACTCCTTAAGTACGTCAAGCTGGCAGCAGAAAGTGAAATTTGTTTTATTCTGATTTCAAAAATTTGTCGGATGCTACACCAGTGTGGGGGATTCAAAAACGATACATGGAGTAGATCAAAAGCGAGCTGAAGCTATATAAAATTCAAAATTACCTCTAAGACCTTGTCCCTTGTAACAGTGTCTAAAACTTTATTCGAGGTTTTCATATGCGCCAAACTATCTTTTCGTGAACAGTCCTCAGCTAAACAATTCAGAAAATAAACCAAGCAATGAAACGGATCCTTTCTGAAAATACAATTTATTAGAAAACATTATTAAACATTTACGACCCCACTTTTCAAGAAGCCTGTTAACTTGGATCAGCAGATTTCTAGATGTCGGCAGATGGTTAGATATTATTTGTAACGTTGTTAGCAATTTCCGATTAGAGTTGCCTTCTTTTGGCAAACGAAACTCCCGTATAATGTCATCAGCAGTGAAGTTTGCTCTGTAATTTGAAGACCGAATTATTATCATTTCCTCCGTGAAGCAATAAAAATATCACCCCGAAGCGTCGACTAGTCTTTTTAAAGTTAATCTTATGGTATCTTCATCACTAATTGCCATTCTAAATTTTCTGCACAGAATCTAACAAGAATTTTACTTTGAACAAAACTTAATAACGACTCTCTTGCCTGACAGCTCAGAAATGTTTACTATGCAGCCACTGAGATAATAGAAACGGAGTGGACTTCGACGGCATAGAGATATAAGACCTAAAAAGGGCGGTATCACGGGTATCACTGAGATAGTAGAAATCTGAGTGGACATCGACTGTATAACTTTGCACCAATAGCTCCCCCTTCGATTCTCTAGCCAAGAAAACACGTCAAAGTAAACCTGTCAGCTTGGCAATCAAGGGTCGAACCGAACGAAATTGAAAGAGATGAAATTTTAATACCATTCCCTTTAATGTAAATCTTATGGGCATGTCCACTCCATTTCTACTATCTCAGTGGGTACTTGGTTTTAACGGCGGAACTAGTTGTCACTGGTGTGTCGTGGCGGGTTAGGTGTATTTCAATCGAAAGTGATTAGTGATTAAAAATGTTAAATGAAATACTAGAAACCCCGAGGATGTTAGATTCAAATATTACATATTTGCCTACCCCTTCTAAATCTGATAATGATAAAAAGGAATACAGGTAGAATTTCCTAGTGTCTTCCTAAACAAAAAATAAATGGTTGATTTTATATTCCATCAGATTATTCAAACTGCCAAATGGAATGAAGGTTCTTCTGGTATCAGATCCTTCCCCCGTACCTGACGACGGAAGTAGTGAAGGGAGCATTTCTGCTACCAGCGATAAAAGTTCGTCCAGCGAAGCAGAATCCGATTCGTCTACGGACAGTGAGCACGAGTGTTCCAGCTCTGACGACGACGATAGTGAATCTGGGGATGAGAAATTAGCTGCTTGTGCTCTGATGGTTGATGTGGGCTCTTTTAGTGATCCAAAAGATGTTCAAGGATTAGCACACTTCTTAGAGCACATGATATTTATGGGCTCCGCAAAATATCCTTCCGAAAATGCCTTTGATTCGTATATAAAAAAATGCGGAGGTTTTGACAACGCCGACACTGATTGCGAGGAAACATGCTTCTATTTTGAAGTCGCCGAAAAATATTTAGATGGTGCCGTAGACCGGTTCGCGCAGCTGTTTACTGAACCTCTTATGAAGAAAGACGCAATGAGAAGAGAACGAGAAGCCATCGAATCGGAGTTTCAATCCAAAATGCAAGACGATACAATTAGACGTGACCAATTGCTAGCTAGTTTTGGTGAGGAAGAACACCCATGTAGCGAATTTTCTTGGGGCAATTTAGTTACGCTAAAGGAAAATATATCAGACGAAGAACTTTACAATAAACTGCATGAATTTCGAAAAAGACACTACTCAGCTCACCGGATGTACTTGTGCCTTCAAGCGCGTTTGCCGCTTGACACTTTGGAGGTACAAAAACTGTTTTTCTAGAGATATATAATGACTCTTGTTCTAGAGATATATAACTTCTATCGCAGAATTTGGTTCTACAACATTTTTCGAATATTCCATGCAATTGGCTTGCAGGAGAAGACTTCAGTAATCATACCTATAAAAATGCATTCAAGACTAACTTCTTTGAACAAGTGATCTATGTAAAACCGGTTACAGAAGTGTGTAAATTGGAAATAACATGGTGTTTACCACCATTAATCAAGGTAAGGCTATAATCGATAACTTTTGTTTTTTCAATATATATGTATATATAGCTAAACTTGACTACGTGTTCCCCATAGCCATCAGACAATTTCACCTATACATATCTGGCTGATATGTTGGTGTTTTTTGGTGTTTTAGCTGATTTACACGTTGCCAGTTGCTACCATGCCAGTTGGGGTAATGCCAGTACTGGCATTGTGAGCGACAGGTGGCAGCTGTTTACACAATGCTAGTAAGTGGCATGCTAGTTATGGTAAGGCAGCTATTGTCTGATCTCCTAAACAGACTAACAACAATGGAATGTGTATATACAAGTGGTTCAAAGATCGTTCCACTTAATTTATAAAGTCGTTTGTGAAGAACTTTTAGAGGTATTGCTACAAGAGAAGGAAAGAAAGGGTAAACGGAAATGGGTTCGAAATTGCATGAGCAATAAAAGGATGGGAGCATCCGAAGCTATTCTAAGACAGCTACACTCAACAGATCATGGGGAATTTAAAT